>OY755246.1:37586854-39066283 GCA_963576725.1 Azorinus chamasolen | reverse complement strand
TATTAACACGCTTTAACACATAGTCGCCAAAGTGACAACCAACCCGTCTAGGGACACAGGTTGACTCTGATCAAGTAACAGAGGATAGTGTTACCCTAATTTCGAAGTAAAAACATGGCTACCACATATTAAATTCGAAATAAGGGTAAGGGACTTAGCGTTATCGTGGTTCGACTGTATGTCATTCGTTATTTGGGACCGAAAATCTTTGTCAGATAAAGCAGGTTCTGTCTTAACCAGGTGTCGGATAAGCCAGATTATGCTGTACGGCTATCCCCTGCTACTTGATCCGGTTACCATTGGCTTCAACTTTGGCGACTCTTTGTAAAAAATACTCGTTGCTAATATTCTTAGAAAAAAATTGATGTAATTTTTAACCTGTCAAACTTAAATAATTATATATACGGTGGCTGAACACGCCATATATAGCTTCGGTTGATGTCGGTTGTTTCCGCTATTTTTTCGTGTCCGCTTTCCTACTTGGCTTATTCGAGTACACGTATATTTATTGTGATTCTCGTAAAAAATGTTTGAAACACAGGTTAAAATGAAGCTAAATATATCCTTTCAGTGACGTAGGAATATTAAAAATTTGACAGGTAAAAGAAAACCAATACGAAAATTTTGAATATCGCTTAAAGTCGTAGCTAGGGGCATGGGTAGCTTTCCCGTTTTAATTACTGCTCTTGAACATACTCAATAAACCCAGAGTCTACAATTTTCTGTTTTCACATTGCTACGTTCACTTTCAGAATTTAAACTGGGCACGTTAGGAACACGTGCATTCAAACCTACCTCTTCGGACATCCTTAAACCCTCAGTGCAAAGACTAGTTGTAAAACAAACTTCATTTTTTAAGTAGATACATGTATATGGGTGATAAGCGATGATTTATGAACAAAAACGAGTTGCCTTTACAAGTTCAATCCATTTGACTCTTCTGAGGCTAAGCACTTTTTTATCTGGTAGTTGCAAACAGTTTGGGTCCAGATGAGACACCGGTTAACCAATAACATCATAGGCTATTTTTAGATACAACCTCTTTGAATAAATCTACCGAAAAGGAGCAAACTAGAGAAAAGGAAACTTTTAGAATTTTGTAGTTTGAAACCATTATGATAAATAGAGCATTTGCTCCTATAGGAGCAAATGCTCTATTTATCACAATGGTTTCACAAAGTGACTTTTACAAAGTCGTCAATATGAGGGAATGGGTTAACCCGGCGTCTCATCAGGATCCAAACTGTTTGAAACCCAATCGACAGTTTCACAAATGATTGAACGAATCGGAAGTCAGAGAAAAAATAAGCCAATCCGAGATTGGGCAGACATTATTGTTTCAGTAATTGAAGGGTGAAACATTTTATCTAGTCCCCTCCCATATCAAACACTCAATAACCAGTGTTGAAAATGCATACCGTATTAGGTATCCTTAATGCAGCATGCAGGCGTATACGTTTCGTGTACTGATGTACACCACACTACAAGCTACTGAGTGAGATGTTTAAGAAAAGGATATACACGTATATGTTATTGAAGTGTAGTTGATTTAGTTGTTCATATATTGCATTGCTATAGGGAAACGTCAAAGGATTGTCTTCGCATCAGGCAGGACATTTAGACATTTTGTACAGTGTATACCATTGATTCATGTGAGTATAAACTATTCATTAAACCAGATATAATATCATTACATCAAGACAAATTAATCGCGTGTATTTCCGTGTAATTTGTTGTGAAAGAGCTACAGTAAAACTCCTTATTTAAACTCATTCCCTCATAGGCTACTTTTAGATCCGACCTCTTTGAATAAATCTACCGAAAAGGAGCAATTACTAGAAACAGGGAATTTTTTAGAAGTGTGTAGTCCTGAAAACATTGTTATAAATAGGGCATTTGCTGGTTTACAGAGTTGTCAAAAGCATAACATGAGGAAATGGGTTAAAAAAGAACAATTGAGGTAGTTTAGGCAGATGGATGTTTAATGCAGGATTAAAGTCATGCGGAAAGCTCCTTTGGGAGATGTCGGCATGCCTCTCAACCTGCATAAAGCTGCGTCCTATGTGCAAGCCCGGTACTGATACAAATTGTAACGTCCGGTTTAGAGGGGTTAACCCATTACATCATAGGCTATATATTATCTGGGTCTACACTGTTTGTAAATGACATTAGTGGCTCGTGTAGCACCGTAAGTGTTAAGAAGTATTATTCACTTTATTGTCATGACCATTATATTGCATTTTTAGTGCAATATGACAATACTTGACTGGGTGTTTTATTTGAGGTATATATGTTTTATTAGATGCATGTTTTATATGCCATTCAGATTTAATACGATTAAAACTGTCTCTATCTCTGTGTGCTATGGAGCTATTTTGTTGTCATTGTACCTCTACTGACACGTAGTCCGTTATGCGTCTTCCATCGTCAACACTTCAATGAATGTATTCCTCAGACACTAATGAATAGCACAGTAATTATACTTGAAAGTACATGTAGTCATTTTATGGTATACATGTAGTATATCTATAACCGCAAAGGGATTGGGCGAAATTTCCCTACTAGTGCATGTACAGTAGAACCCCTCTAATGCGACCTCTTCATGAATACACATGGGTGTTGTTATAAGCAGGTGGTTGCTTAATGCAGGACAAAAGTAATGCAGAAAGCTCTTCTAGAAGCTTTCTGCATTACCTTTTTCATGCAATAAGCTACCACATGTCTGTAGCACCCATAATTATATCTCTTTTAGGTGGTCGCATTAACCCTTTACCCAATAGCCGGTTTCTAGTTTTGAAGACATATGACCACTTAAAGCAGGTTGAAAGTAAAGCAGAATGCGCCTTAAGGCGCATTCTGCTTTACTTTCAGCCTGCTTTAAGCTACCACCTACTAGGATATAGAAAATATTTATTATGCAATATGTTCATGACTGTATGAATTTGAACTATTTTATTCAGCGGAGGAATAAATCAAACACGCTAAAAGCCGCTTCTATCAGGTAAAGGGTTAACGGGTTTTTCCTGTATATTGCTATTGTGAGGCGGTTCTACGCAGTAGTCACAACGTAGAGGTTGTTTGATAAATAAAAGGGATATTCTTGAAAATATATTGATTAACGCATCTTATCTAGACCTCAGAAACAAATACACAAAAATTTAAGTAAGACTGGTTTTAGCTTAGACTGGTTTTACGAAAGATTTTTGTTTAGACTGGGTCTAGGTAAGACTGGTTATAGGTTTTAGGTATATGATTTACACGATATGTGGGAACTTCTATTGGGGACTATATAACTACCAATCCGAATTTAAGATAATATTTCTGTAATATTGATAGGCTTTTTTCTACAATACCTTTTATTATTATGTACAATAAAAACATAACCACAAATGACTGGATAGCTGTAGTGTAAGCAAATACATTAGAACATCGATATTTCGAACTCGGATAATTCGAATTTCGGATTAAATCGTAGTAAAACATCGGTCCCTTCCAAAAGTTATAATACAGATTTTTTTTCTTAAATTAAAACTGCATATATCATATATATTCAGCAAGCGAAGGGTTAAGCTATCACCTGTCTAAAAGACCGCTAATGATACTTGTTTTAGTGTTCGAACTATCGGAGCGGGTTGCGTGCGAATTATAGAGGTTAACCCTTCTCTTGCTGAATTTTAAAATACATTTCTCCTTCTTTACCCATGCCCTGTTGTATAATAACATATATCATCACTGTGTACAAGTATTTCGCTGTGCAATCACTGCTGTGGAGTGCACTGGGTGCACAATCAACTTGTAAATAGTGCAGACCCTGATGCAGGAGCTGTCTCATCTCGGTCTTCTCTATTTACGGGTAGGTATATTTACAGGTAGGTATATTGACGCGAATAGCAAGCGAAGAGTTAAAGAGAATTAAAAAATATGTTTCGTTTGATACTAGAGGAGCCGTCTGATCTGAGTCTACTCTGTTTGAAAAGGCGTACAAAAGCGTATTTATGGAGTAAAGGGATAAATGCCTTTTCGTGCCTTTGCAAACAATGCAGACCCATATCAGACATCTCCTGCAAGAGATGTGTGACCAGGATAAGCTCTATTTGCTCATGAAATTAGAATATATCTGACTCTTCAGTTTCTATCAATACCAAAACTCCTGTGCACAAATGCCATTATAAAACTTCAGCTAATAAATACACATGATGTCATTATTTCTGAAATGGAAATTCAACAGGGAAAGGGTTAAGACATGGTGCATGCTGCCTTTCTGTTCCTATTCCTAGACAAACTGAATAATAATGAGATGACGAGTTATTTCGACATTGTATCTGAACGAGTTCGACCACAACAGGACAGACGTTATGTATGCTGTCAAACCACGTCACTATTTTACAATACGTATTATTCTGAAACCCTCAAAGCAGAACGCTTTTTCTTAATATGTTTAAATTTCTCATCTACGTGCTTTTTTTTACATTTCTCCTTCTTCGATCTCAGGTACGTTTGAACTCGAACTTCGATAACTCAAACATTTGTATAACTCGAAGTAAAAGGTCGGTCCTTGTTATAAAATGTATCGCTACGCATATCTAGAAACACATATTGACAGCTTAATGCATGTCAAAAGTAATGCTGAAAGCCCCTACAAGAGCTTTCAGCATTACTTTAGACATGCATAAAGGTGAAAAATTGTTCAGGTTAGAAATCGGATGACTCGAACCTCTGTTTAGTAGTAATCTGTATGGTCTCTTGAAGTTCAACTGTAGATTTAATGCTTAAAAATATATATGTGTCGGTTTATTCGTGCAATTATATCAAATGCTTACTAGTAGACATTAAATGTTGATTAAGACAAGATAGTAGTTTGCCGATTTTATTTTGTATAGGAATAACTTTTCTTTGCAACTTTTGTACATAGAAGTTCAACTTTTACAAATAAAGAGTTACTCTGCGTCTCCATGGATCCAACTGTTTGCAAAGGTTATTACGGATTTGCATATGATTGCAAAATACAGTTGAGTTTCAATATCTCGAACTCGAATAACTCGAATTTTGGGATAGCTCGAACTAAAAGTTCGATCCTTCCAAAATTTACAATATTACAATGATTGAGTCTGTTCTTGCGCAGTTATTTATAATACAATGTTACTCATGTCCGCTAGCACCGACTTTAACCCTTCTCTTGCTGAATTTTAAAATACATTTCTCCTTCTTTATCCATGCCCTGTTGTATAATTACATATATCTTCACTGTGTACATGTATTTCGCTGTGCAATCACTGCTGTGGAGTGCACTGGATGCACAATCAACTTGTAAATAGTTCAGACCCTGATGAGACAGCTCCTGCAGGAGCTGTCTCATCTGGGTCTTCACTATTTACAGGCAGGTATATTGATGTGAATAGCAAGCGAAGGGTTAAAAGCGGTGTTCAATTATCATAACTAAAATCATTGTAACGGATGGTCCTACTAAGATCATTTTATTTTATTTTGAACCCCACCCCCCATGTTAAACTACCAAGGCCCTTGGGGATTTACCTAAGCGAGAAAAGAAGTCGTATAGTAATAAAAAACAGAAATCAGCTCTGATTATGATTTACTGCATTTACGCCATTTAGATGTTGGAGAATGTACTGCAACACTGAAATATATCAACACTATACAGACACTAATGTGCCGCTGTGTCCATGACGCTGTGGATGGTCTGTGTCAACACTGTTTCCATATTGCGATAGCTTATCTTAGTATGCACGTTTGCAAAATCCTATAGACGTCTTTTATTTTGATTAATTGCTGAAATAGCAATAACTTACATGTCTATGTCTGTTTCATTTCATGTCCGTTGTAGCATGGGCAACAGAAGATGGAACAAGTATGCCTACCTGAAGGTGTGTTTCGTTTTGTGTGGAACTCTGACTGCACTATACTTACTGTATGGGTTAGACTTCAGGAGAGATCACAAAGACTTGGTACATTTAACATTAGATAAGATAGAGAGATACAAATATCAGTACCCAAATGAGGCCTACTACGTGATTCCGAACGTTATTGCCCCAAGCGTACAGACTGTGGACCCCGGGAATCATGACATAATCATCTGCACCCAGACGTCATTAGGAAACCTCCATCATATCAGTAATCTCGCTAGGAAATGGGATGGACTCATTTCGATAGCCGTGTTTTCTTTCGGTGATGAGATAAATTTTGCTTTGCATTACATCACACTGATGCAAAAATGTTTCAGAAATGTTCGGCTTAATGTCAGGTTCCATCTTGTATATCCAATATCAAAACCTCCTTCAAATTTGACATCATCATATGAGAACGGTTTTTTTTATTGTCAAACTCTCCCTTTGTTTCGACGGAGTATTTCAGTGGAAAACTATGCCTTGGGGAATATTTCGTATCCGGTGAATCTTCTGCGCAATGTAGCTTTGGTGCACACGACCTCAGCATACGTTTTGAATCTAGACTCGGATTTTATTCCTTCCAAAGGAATGAAGAAGGACATGGAAACGTTTTTAAAGACAAGAAAATCAAGTAACAAACAGAAGCTAGCATACGTTATACCGTGCTTTGAATCTAATGTCATTTTCTACGACCCCCTGTCCAAACAAGAACTATTGGTCGCAGTGAAGAGTGGATCTGTGCGGCAGTTTACTCTCCAGAAGTGTTTTGATTGCCACGTTACAACGAATTATTCCAGATGGATGTCTTTGGCGTATCCCAGTGCAATGAATGCAGCATATAGCGTCAAATTTCGTATTCCATACGAACCATTTTATATAGCAGAAAGAAAGCAAATACCACTGTTTGACGCAAGATTTAAGCAGTATGGTTTCAACAGAGTTAGCCAGGTAACACATATTTGTCTAAAAATGAAATATACATTTATCTTATCAGGTAGGATAATTTGTCTAATCAGGTGAGATACAGGTATCTTATCATATTAGCTAAATCAGGAGTGAAATAATTAATCTAATCTGGTAAGATATATTTCCTGATCCGTTAGGAAACCTTTATTTAGGTATGGTATTTTATGTCCCCGTTGACGATAGTCAGGGAGCACTGTTTTGCACCTGTCCGTCCGTCCGTCCATCTGTCCGTCCGTCTGTCACGCTTTAATGTGCAGTTTTTGTCACAGATTTCATTGTCTTATTACTCACTAACCACTATTGCTATTGGCATGGAATTGCGTATACACCATCCATACTTTCAGTGCGCACCCAGCCCATACTGCCCGCAAGCCCAATGTCAAGGTCAAATGACTTAGAATTTACGTGCAGTTCGGCAAGCACCACCACGGGGGCACCGCTGTGTCTTACAGATACAATGTTCTAGTTATTTAACCCATTACCTCATAGGCTATTTTTAGACCCAACCTCTTTGAATAAATCAACCGAAAAGGAGCATTAACTAGAGAAAAGAACATTTTAGAATTTTGTAGCTTGAAACCATTGTGATAAATAGAGCATTTGCTCCTATAGGAGCAAATGCTCTATTTATCACAATGGTTTCACAGAGTGACTTTTACAGTGTCGTCAAAGGTCGTCAATATGAGGGAATGAGTTAATCAGGTAGGATATATTGATCTAATCTGGTAAGATACATATATCTAATCATGTAAGAAGCATTTATCTATGTAGAATACATTTATCTGATCAGGTGAATATAAGTACCTTCCTATATAGGTAGGATGCATTTATCTAATCAGGTGGATACATTTATCTAAGAAGTTGGACACATTTGTCTATTCAGGTATGGTGCAGTTATCTACTTGGGTAGGATGTATTTATCTAATCGAGCAGGATGCATTTATATTCGCTGATGCAATTAAGCAGATGTATGCATTTATCTAATCAGGTAGGGTAAATTGAATTAATCAGGTGGGGGTAATTTATCTAACCGGGTAGAGTAATTTATCTAATCAGGTGGAATAATGTATCTTATCAGATGGATGTTTTTATCTAATCAGGTGAATTATTCAATCAGACAAGATTCATTTATCTACCCGGATGAATCTATCTAATCAGGTAGAATGCATTTATCTAATTAGATAGGACGTATAAAAATTTACATAATAAGGATTAAGGCTACATTTATATAATAAAGTGGAGTTCATTCGTCTAATCCGATAGGATGTATTTATCTACTACTCAATACAGTGAAACCTCGGAATTCCGGAGCTCCGGAATTCCGAAATCCGCGGAATTCCGAACGTTCCGTTTGGTCCCGATTTTTTTTCTTCTTATTTTAACTACGGGAAAGTTTCAGAAATCCGGAAACTCAGAATTCAGAATTCCGAACGATTTTTTGGTCCGAAATTGTTTAATTGCGCTTAAATGTAACCCGGAATTCCGAACGCTTACTGTACCTGAGAATGTTTGGTCTTATTTATCTAATCGGGTGAATGCTGTTTTCTTATAAGGTAGGGTACATTTAAAATATTATCATGTAAATGCAGTTATCTTTAATCAGAATGCTTTTGTCCAATCCTATGGATGCATTTATCTAATTAGGTGGTTGTATTTACCTAATAAGGTAAGACACGTGTATCTAATTAGGTAGAATATATTTAGCTATCCATGTAGGATGTATTTATGTAGAGTTATCTAGTATATAGCATACATATATCTAATAAGGTAGGATATATTTACATATTAACACATTTTAACACAAGCAGGTTGGTATATATTGACTTTTTCAGATGGGATGCATGTATCTAATATGTAGGATACGTTCATCTTATATGTAAAATACGTTTATCTAATTTGTAAAATACGTTTATCTAATATGTAAAATACGTTTATCTAATCAGGTGTCTAAACGTATTTGAAAATGTTTATCAGTAGTATTTATGAAATTGTCACGCGTCTGGCACCTGTTGTTAATAGCAGCTTTACTTACAGAAGCAGTTAGGTTGTATCTTGTCTAGTTTTAGCTAATTCAGTCTATAGTTTATATCAGAGATGTTTCTTGTCCATGTTTTAAATAGGGTATCAATTGCAGTTTCAGTTCAGAAACGCCTAAGTGTCTGCGTCTTTCTAACCCTTTACCTGAGCAGTATTCATGTAAGAATAAATGACATTATGAATATTTATTAACTGAATTTTATAACATAATATATTGTAATATATTTTAATATAACTTTTTCAATGGGATTTCTTTGCTTTGTCACAAGAATACGGTATCTGGGGAGTTTGACAAACATTTGACCCATTATCCCATTGCTAATTTTGGACCCAACCTCTTTTGAATAAATCTACAGAACAGGAGCATTTACTAGTGAAAAGGAATATTTTTGCATTGTGTAGTTCTGAAACCATCGTGATAAATAGAGCATTTGCTCCTATGGAGCAAATGCTGTATTTATCACAATGGTTTCAAATAGTGACTTTTACAGAGGCGTCGAAAGGCGTCAATATGGGAGAATGGGTTAAAAGACAGGCCATACAGCCATCGTAACAGAACGTTGGTCAAAGCAGGTGTAGTACAGCTCAGATGTTAAACACTGTAGAGAACGTTTGTAGAATAGTTGAAGAACTGTAGAATGTGGAGTTGGTAGATGGATAACTGCTCCGATAGTATTTTATATGTTTATTATGTATCCTGGAATTCCAGTTCGTAATATATAACAGTGGTGATCCAGAGACAGTAAAATAACAAGTCCAAATGTAAAAAGTAACTATGTGAAAGTGAACTAATTTAGTCAGGATATCCCGAGTACTAGAAATCTAGCATGGCCTAAACACGCGTTAAACACGCGTTTCTTTGTCTAGCTCTACACTGTAACCCCTGCAGAAAGGGGCCGAAGGGATTTAGTACACCACGTGACTTTTGACAGGTAATTTGTACACAACGCTTATCGCGTCTTAATGGATTAAATCTTGCGTAATAGCTATCACCAGGCAGGCGGTATGTGTTGACAGTTATTACGCTAGATAAATGATCTGGAGAACAACTATAAGTATGAATTGAAGAAGTATGAATATACCGATGTAATACAGGGTCTAGATTTATCGTAAATGGCAGTGGTCAGCTTCTTCAATGTGATATGATATAACCGGTCAGTGTAAACCTCATCAGACCCCGCATGCTTATCCGGGTAGTTACCCTCGCCCCTTACCTCATGAATACTCGTGTCGGGAATAATGACTATGAATATTAATTTTGCCGAATTTGTGTAATTTATCATGCTTGGTATAAGCATACTATGTATGTTTTATGCAATAAAGAAATTGAATTGAATTGAATTGTGATGACAACATAAACGATGGAATTCTTACCGTAGCAGAAACTGTAAAAATAGACTAATGTTACATTGTATTCAATAGCAAACAGAGCAGACTCTGGTCAGGCGGCTCCTACGTGAACCGTCTGATCTGGGTCTACTCTGTTTGCAAAGGTGCCAAAGGATGTCTGTACGGGGTAAAGGATTATTTAAAACCGTTTCTGATTATTTTACAGATATGTGATGCTTAGTATACAGTAAACCGCTCTAAACCGGACGTTAACTCTAGTATAAATATCGGTATTGGAGACTGGTGACAGCCTAATGCATGGTGAAAGTCATGCAGAATGCTCCTGTGAATGCCTCACATGGAACGCTCCGGTGGTTCTTGACAGGCAGACTGCTATAGCTCATGTGCCGCATGCTTTTTCACAGGTTAGCTGTAAAGACCCAAGCCGGCCAAGGGAATGTCTTTAAGCAGTCACCTGCCTAAGAGTTTCTAAATTGTTCCGTATTAGTAGGGGACATTTTTCGAAATTTTGTTACCTGGTTTACAATGACAGGATACTTTCAGATAATGAAGAGTATGACTTAGCAATAAAAATAAGAAGGGTGGCAGCATTGTGGTACAATTATAAAGCACTAAATTTTGAGTTTCCATGGTAACGGCTATGTCGTAGAAATAAAATAAATATCATACACAAAGATCTCTCAATATCTTTTTAACTAATGAAGGCATTTTTATATAACTTTATAACTAAATGACTAATATCAAGGCAATGTTAAAAATATAAGTTTCAATTGATTCCCTTTAAGGTCAATGTCATGGTTAGGGGTCAAAGGTCAAATTTGAGCTTTTTTCTCTGTTTCAATACCTTTTCGTTCTAAAATTTTACATTAACCTTGGTATATTTAAGTAAAACTTGGCACAGATATTCATTTAAAAAGGAGGTGCCCTGTACCACGATTTTTATAGGTGTATCAAGGTCAATGTCACAAGTAGAGGTCAAACGTCACATTTAGAAGCCAAACATCATTTTTTACTAATTTGGGAATGTTGAAGGCCACTTGTTCTACATATGTGATGTATTTCTAATAACTTTGCAAGGTCAACATATTAAAACAATATCCTCTACCAAAGACTTTGGTTCATATTGCCAATGTCAAGGTTGCAAGTAGAGGTCAAATGTCACATTTAAGAAGTCAAAGGTCAAATTTGTACTTTTTGTGCAATTTCAGTACATTTTCCCATGCATGTGATGTATGTTTTGTAATAAATGTGCAAATACACCTTACTGAGTCTATATCCTCTACCAAGGACTTTGGTATATATTGTCAATGTCAAGGTCGCAAGTAGAGGTCAAAAGTCACATTTGAGAAGTCAAATGTCAAATTTGTACTTTTTGTGCATTTCAGTCAATTTTTTCTACCTATGAAATGTATATTGCAATTAATGTGCACAACATACTAAGACAATATCCTCTACCAAGGACTTGGTACATAAAACCAAGGTCATTGAAAGGTCAAAGGTAAAACTTGAGAACTATTTTCTTAACCTAACATGAATATTTCGTAAATCGAGGAAGAGACATAAATATAATGGTTATACACAACAATTTAATGATATATTATTTTAGATCAATAAATTGTACCTTATAACGAATTATATCAAGTATCTCTTCTTTCAGCATTTCAGATAATATCATCATAGTTAGTTTGTGCCTTGTTAACATTTAAATGATCACAATTTTCTCAGAAATATCAACTAAGTATTTTTTTCAATTTCTCTAAGAACTATGACTAAGCACATATTTATCACAAAAGCGCTGTAATCATAATCTTAACTATCACAAATGATTTAAAGATCATTACCACCGCCATTCCGAATCACTATCACCGTCATTCAAAATCATTTTCAGACAATCAAAATCATCATCACAGACATTCAAAATTGTAACAATAACAGGGTACATGTATCAATATCTTAATAGTGGCATTAGTATGCCCCCCCCCCACCCCCCACTCCCCCCCCCCCCCGTTTGTTTGTTGGTCTGTTGGTTGTTTTGTTCCCAACTTTAACGTTGGCGACAATTTTGTAGCTATTGCACATACATACTTCTAACTTAGCATGCATATGCAACTTATATAGGGGTGACATATTAAGATCAAGTTCATACATCAAGGTAAATTGTCAAATTACTGGTCAAATTTAGATTGGCGATAAATTTGTCACCATTCAAAATGCATCCTTCAAAAACTTGTGGAGGCGAACGTTTTAGTAGTGACTTTTTAAAGTCCCTGAACGCCTTTGCATTAAAAAAATAAATATATGCTGAATGTACCCTTCAGTATACCATTTAAACAGTCTTACTTTTTATTTGATCGTTTTCTGTTGAGAAACAACGATAAAACCCTAGAATATATCGCGCTGTACTTTTTGTTCCAGCGGTCAAAAAAAGATGGCAGTTCTTTATAAATATTCGTTATAAATATAGCAAACACTTCGCGCATGTGCCTCTCGATATCAAACAATACATTTAAGTGTCTCTTGGAAGCCGAAGTGGGATAAGCACTGTCTCTAAAACAAATGGGAAAGAAAATATAGAAATACATACTCACAGTCTCTATATTTAAACCTACTTTCGTTTTATCTATACTCAAACCTACTTTCGTTTTCATCGATTTAAAAAAACATGTAATTTAACACAAAGCCTTACGTTTGAAACTTTTTTAAGACCATTTTCTTTCAAATGGATAGGCACTCTATAAAAACACCAAATTGTCATTTTTTCGATCTCATGACGTCCAGGGACTTTAAGGTCAATGTCATACATTATGGTCAAGTGTCAAATTACGGGTCAAATTTAGATTGGTGATAATTTTGTCGTCTTCAACATACATCCTTCAAACTTGGCATGCATGAGAAACTTATGGAGGCGGACATTTTAGGGGTAACCTATTAAAGTAAAGGTCATACATCAAAATCAAACGTCATATCGGGGACATTGTGTTTCACTAACATATTTCGTTGTTTTTAAATCACAACGTGTGTGTACCACAGACATTATTTACAACATGTATACACATAACATTTGTCACAGAATATGTCAGTAGACTGTATTTTATTTGAAAAAAGTACAATAACAATTGTTTTTACAGCATATGGGAACACCATTTTTCCTTGAAAAGTAAGATTGGTTAGTTAAAATGTTCATTTAAAATCATCTCTGTTTTAAACACCAAGAAAAAAATGATTTCAAACCAAATAAGCAAACAACTGTCAATATGATAGATCTAATAATGTATCGGTAGTCACATTCATTAATTGAATAGCGCAATTTTGATTGTGGCCAAATACAACTAAGCTATCACTAAAGGTGATTATTACAACTAGAGCTATCACTAAGGGTGATTATTACCCCTGCCCGCCACCTTGTCACAAGATGCACTGACTTCACTACAAGCGGCAATAGCTCAATAATCCTTTCATCCACTTAAATTGCTTATGAAAAGTAACAAAGGGGAATAAATCCCTCTAAAATGAAGTTAGAGTTACAGCCGATGTTGACTGCGCATCCTCTCGCCACCCTCTTTCCATATATAAAGTTGCACAGTTGTGCCTACAATACTTGAGAAGTTATGCGCCAGACAAACAAATTGCTTCTAAAAAGTAACTATGGGGAATAACTCCCCCAAAAATGAATGTAGAGTTACAACCCTTATTGACTGCACACCCTCTCATCACCCTCTATCCATATATAAAGTTGCACAGTTGTGCCTACAATACTTGAGAAGTTATGCTCCGAACAAAAATTGCTTCTGGAAAGTAACTAAGGAGAATAACTCCCTCAAAAATTAATTTAGAGTTGCAACCCTTATTGACAGCACATCCTCTCATCGCTTCGTACACGGGCCTCGATTGGTTTTGCATGCGCACAGTGTAAGCTCCTGAAATCCCTTCACGACCAAGGGCTTGTATGAGGCCCTACAATGTATGAGGGTGGACTTGCTAACCAAACAAAGCTCAGGTGATGGAAAACCAGTTTCAAAATTCAGACATAAATACCAAATGCTGTCACTGTTTCAACTATTTTGGTAGAGTCACCAAATGATTATTCCTCTCAACTTATTTCGAAATCTGACCATCGGTTTGTAGGAATATATTATGAAATTGGGAGATCCTTCGAAAGCATAAGTAGTAATGCGAAAGAAGAAAACTGCAGACTTGGTTTTATTGAGTCTGTTCGTGATTAGTTATTAAAAATGTAACACTTTTCACGCCCCCTAGCACAGGGTTAAGCAGTATTCAATTTTCAAAATATAAACATAAAAACTAATGACCTCGAAGGGCCAGTAGGTATATCATATCAACACTGAGAATTTAAATATTGTTTTCTTTTGATTGTCGTGGCAACCAGTGTTCCGCATGGTTTCAAACCATTTTAGCTGTTTTTGGAGGTGGTTACCAATGATTATTCAAATTAAATTATTCTGAAGTCAGACCATTGGTTTTAGTGAAGAGGAGATTTAAAATTTTGCTATGTTTTCTATACAGACAAACAGGTCCGTCCCTAGCGGCCATATTGTTTTAGATATTGTCATGATTTTAGCTACTTGGGAAGATAGTCACCTAATGATTATTCCCATCAATTATTTTGAAACCTGGCAACCAGTTTCGGAGAAAAAGAGGTTAGAAGATTTTTCTTTTGGTTGCCATGGCAACCAGAGTTCTACATGGATCCAGATTTTTAGCTATTTTGACAGAGAATTACCCAAAGACCATCCTTGGAAAATTTCATTACATTTGACGATATAATTTTAGAGGGGATGTCACTTGAAAAAAAATATTGACGACACACGATGGACGACGCCTGACGACCGACACATGATGATCACAACAGCTCGCCTTGGCACGTTGTGCCAGGTGAGCTACAAATAGACAGTCGTTTTGAATCGACTTGTTTGTTTGATACAATGATGGAAAGAACTTGATAAAAATTGTAAATAATTCGAAAATATTGTGCAAAAATCACTAAAAATAGTTCTTTTTATAGCCGTTGCCATGGTAACAAAGGATATGTTTACTGTTAATTTGTAAATAAAATGTTTCAACAATAATCACATGGAAGACCACACCAATACTTTATACAAATAACAAGACAAACATGCTGTAAAAAGAAAATGTAGGCTAACTTTCTAATTCACTAGAAAATGTCAATTTTAGAACCACAAATGAATTTCATATCATTTTAAGAATATTTTGGTTGCCATGGCAACCAGATCTGTGTCCCAGAATGTTAACATAATATTTGCGTAATTTTGTAAGTAAATAGCAAGGTCTTACAATGATTCATTATTTAGACATTGAGACAAAAACAATAAGGATTTGTTTTCAAAAAAGTTAAAAATTGGGCAAAATTACACACGTTATTGTCATAGTAACCAGCCATTGAGGAAAAAGTTATTTTAATTTTATTTCAAATCAACACTAGCCATCTCTCATTTCCAAAGAGTAAACAATGGGGACATATTTACATCCAAAAGCAAACTGGCAGTCCTTTTAAATTCTGTATATCATTTTGAAGCTTGTTGCTATGGAACCCACGATTTCCACCATAATGTTATTGGGAATGTTCTGCCACCCTTCTAAAAATGTTAGGTAAGGTGTAAAGTTTATACATGTAAAATATGGAGTTATTGTAAATCAGGTAACAAAATCTGCCAAAATCAGGCTTTTTGTCCCCTACTATATATACTAACTCCAGTTTAGAGTGGATTTACTGGAGTTGATATGACCCTGTAGTATTGAAAAACGTCATTGTTACGCACTTTGGTTTCAAAGATACATATAAAATGCATTCCTATCAGATAACGGGTTAGTAAACTAATATCGTCTCATTCTTTTACAGGTATGCGAGGCTTACGTTAGTGGATTTGATTTTGTGGTAATGAACAATGCCTTTGTTATACACGATGGTTTCAAGGATCCAGCGAAACACTACGCGTGGAAGGAAGAAGAAAACAACAAAAATCGCGTCATCTTTAATACCGTTTTTAAGGGAGATTTAAAGACCAAATATCCACAGTCCAATAGAAACTGTTAACTGTTACATTCATATAAACCCCCTGTCGTGCATTTGCAAACAGAGCAGACCCAGACCTATAGGAGCCGTCTGATTAGGGTCTGCTCAGTTTACTTCTGATATAATAAAGATAGATCTTGTAATACAGTTTGAGAACAATCTCAGACTCAGACTCAGAAGTTTTATAACCTTGGACTCTGATCTGGCTATACATGTACATGTATAAGGAAACAGAGCAGACTCTTGTTAATCGACTCCAGCAGGGACATTTGACCTGACACTATTCTGTTGGCTACGGAGTTTTCCCTGAATCTGTTCAATTTTCACGTATCGTGAATATTTATTGGCTGAATATTTATAATGTAATATTTTCAAGAAAATGTTTTGCTTTGACAAAAACTATAGTCAGATCTATATATCATGAGCAAACAGAAATGACAGTGATCTGGCTCAATTCTGTGAAAATGCGTTTATATGAGGGTATGTTAACCATTTCTATCATATAAACGCCTCTTCACACATTTGCAAACAGAGTAGACCCAGATCAGACGGCTTCTGTGGAAGCCGACTGCTCTGTTTGCTTATGAAATGATATAGATATGTCTGTAGTTCTTGTCAGATCCATACAATATGAGCAAACAAAAAAGACCCTGATCTGACTCTATTCTGTCTGTGAGGACGTGAAAATGCGTTTATATGAGAATGGTTTAACCCTTTCTTTCATATAAGCGTCTTTTCACGCAATTGCAAACAGAATAGACCCAGGCCATAGGCTTCTGCAGAAGTCGTTTAATCTAGATCTGCTCTGTTTGCATATACAGTTTATCTTCGATATCTCGAACTCGGATAACTCGAACTTCGGGATAACTCGAACAAAAAAATCAGTCCTTCCAAAACTTACAATACACAATTGCTCAAAAATATATCGCCAAAAATATCTAGAAACACACGTGGCAGCTTAATACAGGTCTAAAGTAATGCTGAAAGCCCCTACAGGAGCTTTCAGCATTACTTTAGACCTGTATTAAGCTGTGGTCTTGAGAAATTGTTCAGATTAGATATCGAATAACTCGAACTTCTGTTATCTCGAACTAATTGGTATGGTCCCTTGAAGTTCGAGTTATCGAAGTTCAACTGTAATATGATAAAGATACAAGTGTACACTTTTTTTGAAAGCAAACATTCGCTTGAAAAGTTTACATTATAAACATACAGTCTATAAATATTCCTAATGTCGTTATTTCTTACATGAATACTGAACAGGGAAATGGGTAATGATTTACTCCATAAATACGCCTTTGCAAACAGAGTAGACTCAGATTCTATAGGAGCCGTTAGATCAGAGATTGCTGTGTTTGCCAATGATATAATATAGGTATGATTATATAATTTCCGCCATGACCAAAAATCTAAAATTTGATTATTTCTTACGTGTATATATCTAAAGAATAAAGTAACACAGAAACTCTGATTGAAATATTTCGCCTACATTACATACACTCGTCAGTGAAAGCCAGACAACTTTGGAGTGAGAGTTTTGAGTTTAAGCATTTTCAATGCTCAATTTTCTAGGTGGATTAGCCCGTCATTGTTTATTGGTAGAGACTAATATAACTAAGAGTCCATACAGTATGAAATGGTAAAATGTGCGAGAGGATTGGAAGAACCCTGTTCAGAGGGCTTCTCCTGTCCCATCGCATGAAGTTTCATCTTTGAATACGTCTTAGTCGCTGTAGACACAAAAGCAGTTATAGCTATATATAGTATACAAGTCAATTGAACTTGTTCTGAATGGATATACAGTACATTATATGGAGCTGTAACAAGCACAGTAATATCATGCAAACAGCCAGTTTCAATTCGCATCTTTTGATAAGATCAGTTTTCCATAAATTACGTCTATTAACAGCAGTGGGTCCATTTCATGACTGTAGTAATATACTTTTGTTTAAATATACATGTACATTAAAATCCCTCAAACGTTACTACCAAAACGAGATCTGACACTGGGTCATAGAGACGTGATAGCTTAATGCAGAACGAGTGTTATGCAGAAAGCTCTGAGCTGTCTGCATTACTTTCGTCCTGTATTGAGCCTCCGGCTGCTTTAACCCTTTCGCTGCCAATGCCGGATCTGTGATTACCTATGCAAACAGTTTGGATCCAGATGAGACGCCGAGTAACTCGGCGTCTCATCAGGATCCAAACTGTTTGTTACTGTTACTATGTTTTTGAAATAAAAATGAAGAAAATAAAAAAAATGAAAATTTGTAGCAGACGACAGAGTTTGACAGCGAAAGGATTAAAAGCCGCCGATGTCTGTCTTAAGTAGTCGCTTTAACACCTTCAGTGGGAAACGAGTCACTACTGTCCTTTGCAAACAGGGTAGACCCAGATGTAAGGGTCTACATTGTTGTGTTAAAATTTTCAATTTATTTTTTAAAAAAAGATCCATGAATATGCATTTTAAGATAGGACCTGTTTGAATTTTGGAATACATTTGTAGTTCTTTTGAAAATTTAGCGTTGGGCGGATTAAAGGTATTTAGTGTATTAATTACAAGAGAAGTAATACAGCGTACAGAAGATTGTTATTAACCCTTTCCTTCATATAAACGCCTTTTCACGCATTTGTAAACAGAGTGAATCTAGACCCAGATCAGACGGCTCCTACAGGGTCTGCTCTGTTTGCTAGTGGAATTTGTTAGATATGTCTCTTTGTTTCCTAAAATGGCTACAATGTACCGCCTGTCATATTTCATTATAACTATGTTGGCCATGACTATTCAAGTATTGGACTTTGGACTAAATATAGAACCGGGAATGGGTTAACAGTACAAAAGATACACGTCACGAGAAAACGTGTTTAAGTTGGCTTTGCTAAAACTAGATCCTGAGCAGTGTTCGTTTAACCTATTACCTCATAATACTAATTTGGAAACCTCGCAAAACTGACTCTAGTTATCAGTTTACTCTATGAATGTTCTTTAACAACCATGCCTCCACGTATACCCAGTTAAATGCCTTTGCAATCAGGGTAGACCCAGACCAGACAGCCCCTACAGGGGGGGGGGGGGGCTGTCTGGTCAGTTTGCTCTGCTTATGATCCAACAGCTTTTGCCATAGATAAACATTGCAACTATATTGAAGTCGGTTTGGATGCATTGCTTTCGATGTGACGTCACAATAAGCCCCATCCTCTGTCCGAGTCATCATAGGGAAGGAGGGGGCGTGGCTCCTACAGGAGTCGTCTAAGCTGAGTATGCGCTGTTTACAAAACCGATAAATGCGTATTTTGGGAATAAAGAGATAATTGGCTCCAACTGACTGTCGACGGTCCTATCTCTAAAGTCGCATCCTCCGTTTATATTTAATTAGTGCAAATGTCCACAGGAAAATGCAGTAGGACATGTCTTAGGCGATCATTAGAAACAAGTCTAAACCTGGTTCTTTAATACAGGTGCTAGATTAATGCAGGTTGAAAGTAATGCAGAAAGTTTCTTTTGGCGCTTTCTGCTTTAATTTCGCCCTGCATTAAGCAACCACCTGCCTTTTAAGACCACGATATTCAATAAATAATGGTCGCTTAAGACAGCTTCTATTGTATTGCATTTTTTCCACAATTAGAGAGTCTCGCATACAATTTACAGCTCGAACGATAAATTCGGTAAAATTGCGATTTAAAGTAAATGCCTACCAACCTTTTGACCCCTTTCCTGTTGAATATTCATGCAAGTTATAATACCATAATGCATAACTATCAGCTGAATGTGTATAATGGCATTTGCACACTGGATGTTTTCGTATTGACAGTTCTGTAGAGTCAGGTGTGTTATACTTTCATAAGCAAACAGATCAGACTCCTATAGGAGCCGTCAGATCTGGGTCTACTCTGTTTGCAAATGTGTGAAAACGTGTTTGTATGAGGAAAAGGGTTAAAATAAGCAAACGGTCTGGATATTGATCAGATACCAAATAAGTGGGCGTCTCGTCAGGATCCTAACTGCTGGAACTATGCTCCTTTACTTTGTAGAATAAGTTGAGTGACGGTGAGGGTACTAGAGCTCCAGATAAGTAAATTTTAACTCTTTTGGCGCCAAATTTAAAAGTGTCGTCTGCAATAATAATTTCATATTAAGTATAATTCTAAACTAAATAATTTAAGGTATATATGTAAAATATTTGTTTTTAAAAACCTGTTTGCTTGGGCTAAATAATACAGAAACAGTGAAGTCCCAGGTCAGATGCCGCCTTGAAAAGGCGGCATCTGACCTGGGACTGCACTGTTTTCAATGGTGCCAAGAGGCGACATTGGCACCGAAAGAGTAAATTAATAACATTTCCAAGCATAGCTTCTTTATTACTCCACCAAACCCCTATATGCTGTGGCCACTCTTTAGAATCGTCTCGGAGAGTGGCATTATAGGGTTTTGTTGAGAAATGCCGATTTTAGTACTTGGGTACGTATCGTTATCTGTTGCTCTCTGTTAATTGAGCCAAACTCTAATTGTTGCAGACTAAAACTTATTCAGCGTACAAAGAGTATTCAAATACTAACCTTTCAATAAGTGTTCACATATTATTTTTGTTAATACCTTTTCAAACCACAGGGGTCTGGACCGCTTCATGGGGGTCTATATGTACTATATAATAACAAGGGTTCCAACTAGCAGAACGGACATCCGTGTACCACAAGTACAAATATGAATGTAACTCTTGCAATTTCAATGATATTTTTGTAATTCTTTCGGCTATTGAAAGCCAATATATTTTACTATGACATAAATATAATCTTCTCACGGTAACTTACGCGCAATTATCAATCCAATGACGATTTTCTGAAAATTTCACGTGTTTTCTGGGTCATTGACAAACGTTCGTTCACCCAAGTTTCACTATATCACAGCCATAACTTGGCGATTTTCAGTTCAAAAGATGGCGTGGTTCAGTAAAACAACCCAATTATATCATCAATCTCCATTTGTTTTGTCCTCTTAATAAATAAGCAACTAGCAACAGCGGCCTTTCCGTCTGTCGTTATGTTTCTATTTCGGATGCTGCCATTTTGCAACAAATTTGAATGGAGCCATTTCATTGGACGAGCGAAGGAAAAGTTGGAAAATCCGTGACATCACTTACAATGGCTCCTTCCTCGACGATTTGAAGCAAACTGACAAAACTCGCTAGTTTTACATCATTCTTTTGATGCTGGGGACTAAATAATTGGAGGTGGGAGTTAAAATTTATTCGTTTTATTGACTCGCGCCATTTTTTGAACTGCAAATTGCCAGGTTATTGCTGTGATATAGTGAAACCGGAGTGAACGAACGTTTGTCAATGACCCTAAAAACACGTGAAATTTTGAGAAAATCATTGCTGGATTGATACTTGTTCATAAGTTACCGTTATAAGATTATATTTATTTGATAGAAAATATATTGGCTTTCAATAGCCGAAAGAATTACGAAATTATCATTTAAATTGTAAGAGTTACAGTCATATTTGTACTCGTGGTACACGGATATCCGTTCTGCTAGTTGGAACCCTTGTTATTATATAGTACATATAGACCCCCATGATGCGGTCCAGACCCCTGTGTTTCAAACAGTTTGGATCCATATGTGACGTCAATTAAATGCATATTTGATCAGAATCCAAACTGATTGGCATCCCATTTGTAATTTTGCAAGAGCATGTAAGAAACTAATCCTCCGAACTTTACTCTTTACTCCGTAAAACGCCTTTCGACGCCTTTGCAAACAGGGTAGACCCAGATCAGACGGCTCCAATAGGAGCCGTCTGATCTGGGTATGTTCTGTTTGCTTTTGGTATAGTATAGATCCGATTCAACAGTGTCTGTCACGATAAATGATATTTTGTTCATATTTCCATTATAAATATTCAGCTAATTAATATTCATGATGTCATTATTTCTTACATGAATCTTCATGGAGGAAATGGTTAAGCAGGTGAATACATGCAACAGATGGCAGTTGCATGTTCTGAGATTGAGAAGAGATTAAAGCAAGCAATCGACAATCCGAATAATAAGCTAGTGTGTCTGTACAGTAAAACCCATCTAAACCGGACATTCGATTTAGTAAAAACATCAGCCTTGGAGATAGGTGGCAGCTTAATGAAGGGTGAAAATCAGAAAGCTCCTAGGAGCTTTTTGCACGATTTTCACCCGGCATTAAGCAGCCACCTGCCTAAAAGTATCTTAATTCATCCCTACTAAAATTCCGGTTTAGAGGGATTTTATGGAAAGCCCTCACTGCCTTATTTACATAACCATCATGATGTAACAGGGAATGGTTCTTATGTGCATATATTTTGTCATGATTTGATAC
This sequence comes from Azorinus chamasolen, assembly GCA_963576725.1. NCBI lineage: Eukaryota > Metazoa > Mollusca > Bivalvia > Cardiida > Solecurtidae > Azorinus > Azorinus chamasolen. The sequence goes on along the minus strand of OY755246.1, from coordinate 39,043,626 downwards.
CTGTACTTCTGTATATGTTACAATTGTTTCATTATATGGTGTGGTAACTTCGTTATGTTATGTGTTTTTTCTTTATATGGTACCGTTATGTTTTATATGGTAGGGTTAATTAAATACAGTGTTGCCACGCGTCAGGGAAAAGTCAGGGAAATCTATTTTTTTGTTCAAGGTCAGGGAATTGTCAGGGAATTTTGAGAACTGTCAGGGAAATTTGAAAAATATAGACAGATGTCAGGGAATTGTCAGGGAATTTTGAAAACATGAGAATGAATGTTATAGATTTTTAAAAATCCATAACATATTAAATAAATTATGACAGAAAGACCAAAATTTCGCGATAAAATGTGTCAGGGAAATTTGAAATTATGTCAGGGAAATGTCAGGGAATTTTGTTTCCTCTGGTTTGTGGCAACCCTGAAATATATAGTAGGATTATTTCAATATATGACATGGTTATTTGAAGATATGATATAGTTAATTATATATATATATATATATGCTAGTGTTGATTTACTATATACTGTTATTCAGTTATATGAAAGAGTTTCAGAATTACATTATGTGGTTATTTCGTGGTGGACTATCTTTGATTCTATATATGTTACTGTTGTTTCGTTATATGTAGTAGTAACTTCTTTATGTCATGGGGTGTTTTCAATTTGTTTAATGGTTATCTTAATATAAAATAGTGTTTTTATATGCCTTTATGTTGTTTCGTTATATGATGTGGCAACTTCATTATGCCATGTGATGTTTTCAATATATATATACTTATTATAACGCAAAGTAAAATCCTCGATTTTGATTGGTCAGTTAGCCATGTATAAAAGCCGTGTATCCCTCTAAATTCTGATGTATATACGGAGTCATGAGCAACAATGGAATTTCCCCCGCCGAGGGCCTCGCTCCCTTGATATAACAAAATAAAAATGGCCGACCAGCTTCACTTCGTCGATTCGATTCAAACAACCGCTCTCAAACGAAATATAAAGAGTTTGGGGCGGAAAAAAGTTATCCATTTAGAAACATTTTTGTTATAGTTGTTGTATAACAATGTAAATGAACCCTAAATGTGGCGAATGTCTTATTCTGCTTTGATGCTGCAAATGTTGTCAAAGTGCTTGTGCACGTACCGATTAGCCCCAAACCCCGCTTTTACAAAGATATTCCACACCCAATTCGATTCAGATTTTATTTATGTACATGCACAGTACACGTACCTGTAAATTGCAGTATAGCAGCTCCTTCCAACGCCCTTTGTTTGAATATTATAAAACCGTCATTTTGACGTCATCCAAAATGACGTCTGAACTGCGCCAAAATTCCTTCAATTAAGTTAAATAGTGTCTGCTTAACCGCTGATCTGCTGAAAGTTTTACTAACGTCTGATTCTTTCAATCCTTTGATAAACTAATGCACTTGGAAGATCCCTTTCTATCCATAAATATAATGAACTGGTTATTATACACGATGAACTAGGGTTGCCGAGTGATATATAAGCCCTTACCTTACAGTAAGAGGCCCCTGAGGGGAAGCAAAACGACGCATACATTAACAACGCTAATTAACTGCTACAAATATTAAACTTTGCGTTATAATAAAATCGTTATACAGATCATTGGCGGGATATCTGACTTTTTATTTCCTGCTGAGGAAAATACATGTAGCCCTCGCCTAACGGCTCGGGCAACATGAATTTCCTCAGCAGGAAACAAAAAGTCAGATACCCCGCCAATGATCTGTATAACTAATAATGTACTTCTGTATATGTCGCTTTAACAATGGTTCATTCATATCGCGACGTCTTGTTAATTACAGATGGAGGAAAACCCCGTGCGTTATTTGTTTCCTGTGCACGGAACAGGTTGCCTTGTTTGGTGTGTGCATTGAACCACCAACTACAACAAACCAGCTGGAAGGCAGCTGTCTCACGTGGAAATCCAAACGCACAAACCGGGTCTGCTCTGTTTGTAAAAGGGTAGAAATACGTAGTTATGGAGTAAAGGGTTAAAGGTGTTTTATAGACTCCAGTAAATAAAAAATAAAAAATCAGTTACTTGTTCACATACCTACTTAGTTATACTGCAAATATTGTTCCGAACAGGTGAAGGTTATTTCTTGCTGTAATCAACAAACCAGCAGGGATGAATGTAAATGGAAATACTGTCAGTGCCGTAGAAAATATAATATATAAAGTTGAACTTCGATATCTCATAATTTGGGATAACTCGAACTAAAAGTTCGATCATTCTAAGGTTACAATACAGTGTTCCTCTAAATGCATCACTATGCATATCTAGACAGTATAGAAACACATGTGACAGCTTAATGCATGTCTAAAGTAATGCTGAAAGCTCCTGTAGGAGCTTTCAGCATTACTTTAGGCATGCATTAAGCCGTGGAAACTTGATAAATTGTCCAGATTAGAAATCGGATAATTCGAACTTTGTTATATCGAACTATTTGTGGTGCATTTATGCGACATTGGCGCTGAATGGGTTAAGCTTATTAATATTCATAAAGTCATTTCTCACAGGAATATTCATGAAGTAGAGGGCTAAAACAAGACTAACAATGTTTACATCGTTCAGTATTTACATATACTATTAACCAACCCCGACCAATATATATCACTTACAGGCAGGGGCGTAGCTAGCGATACGTACTTACGCACGTGCGCAGCATCAATCCGAAAGGTAAAGACATTATTATGGCAAAAATAGAACAAACATAGAAGGCTAAGAGGGTAGACTTTGATAAACGTTCTGTCTTGTCATGTTAGCTTTAACCCTTTGACGTATTTTGATGCCTTTGTAAAAATCACATTTTGAAACCATTGTGATAAATAAAGCATTTGCTCCTATAGGAGCAAATGCCCTTTTTATCACAATGGTTTCAAAACTACACAATTCTGAATTTTCTTGGCGGAGCATGCCCTCGGACCCTTATAGCCAGGGTGCGTACCCAAATGTATTTGGATTCATCTACGCTCTCTCTCTCTCTTCATACCAACCACCAAGTTCGGTTTAGATTAGATCTGTTAACCCAGATTAATATTCATATAAGAAATAATGACTGAATACATATCAATTAGCCCACAGGCTCAAATCTGACCAATCAAAAACTTGAGTACGAACTCAGACTCAACTAAAAGTTTTATAAGCATATAATAACGACTGAATACATATTAATTAGCTGAATTTATAGGAGCAAATACTCTTTTTATCACAATGGTTTCAAAACTACACAATTCTGAATTTTCTTGGCGGAGCATGCCCTCGGACCCTTATAGCCACGGTGCGTACCTTATGTATAAATGTATTTGGATTCAGGTCAGATGGGTCTCTCTGTCTCTGTCTCTGCCTCTGTGTCTCTGTCTGTGTCTCTGTGTCTCTGTCTCTAACTCTCTGTCTCTGTCTCTGTCTTCGTGTTCCTATAGGAGCCATCTGATCTGGGTCTACTCTGTTTGCAACGGCGTATTTATGGAGTAAATGGTAAAAGTCTGAAAGTCTGATATCGAATTTTGCAACATCACTGCATAAATTGCATTCACGAAATACATATATAAGCATGCCGAAACATTACTATTATCACACCACAAGATATTCTACAGTAGAACTTCGATATTTCGAACTCGGATAACTCGTACTTCGATATAAATACGAGTTAAATATTTGACCCCTTCCAAAATGTATAATACAAACATGTTTCAAAATGCTCCACGGAACATATAAAGACGTACAGCAGCTTCGTGAAGGTCGCAAGTAATGCCAGGTGCGGATCCAAGATTTCAGATTAGAGGAGCGTAGAAATTGTTTTGGAGGTGGGGGCGTATATTTTTATGTTTGATGACATAAATAAATAGTGTGTGTGATTGTAATACATGTTGAAAAAGAGCTGTGTTAAAGGCAGGTGGTTGCTTAAAACAAGGTGAAAGTAAAACAGAACGCTCCTACGGGGGCCTTCTGTTTTACTTTCACCTTGCTTTAAGCAGCCACCTGCTCTAAATACCAACTAATTAACACAATTTAGTGGTCGTTATAGAGAGGTTTTACTGTTATTACTAAAACATTGTTTTGGCAATTTTAGGGGGAGGGTGTACGCCGGCTCCGCAACCCCCCCCCCTCCCCCCCCCCCCCCCCCCCCACCTCGCCTGAATGCTGAACGCTCCTACAGGAGAAACATCGAGAAAGCCTCAAGGTAATGATTCAGATAGGCTGATTAGAACTCCCATTATAAATTGTGTATTGTCCCTTTAGGGCCCAGTCCCACTAGGCCTTACGGTCCCTTAAGACCTGTTTACGATTGCTACCGACCTCTGGTCGCCGATATTTGTACGAAGGTCGCACGACAAGTCACTATTAATCGCGGATGGTCTTCAGTAATCGTTGGTAATCGTTTACAATAGGTGCGACCAAGTTCAGTCTTATTACAGTCGTGGAGAGGTTGTTGACCATGTACAACACCCCTAATGCCCAGTCCCACTAGGCCTACGACCACTTATGGCCTGTTTACGATTTCTAGCGACCTCTGGTCGCCGATATTCGTACGAAGGTCGCACGACAAGTCGCTGATAACCGCCGATGGTCTGCAGTAATCGTTGATAATCGTTTCCAGTCGTGCGACCAATTTCAATCGTAGAAAGGTTGTTGATCATGCACAACAACCTCCTTACGATCGAACTGGTCGCCGGTATTCTTTAAATTAAGATGTAACCTTAGAAGGTTTAGGTAATCGTGCGATCGTCGTACGAAGGTCTCCAATAATCTTTAACTGGTCGTTGGTGATCTTCCCTACAGTCGTACGACTATCAGCGACCTTTCTACAATAACCTGTATTACCAGCGACTGCCTAAAGATTATCCGCGACTAGGCATAGATCACGTGACCATACAACAGGTCGGAAATGATTGTGGAACCTTCGTACGAATATCGTACGAATACCAGTGACTTGACGCGCGATCGTCAACAACCTGTCTTAGGTGGTCGCAGATGCATCGCCAATGTGACTGCGATTTTTTTTTGATTTTTTTTTTGGGGGGGGGGGGGGATTTAGTCGCCGACAATCGCAGACGATCGGCAGTTTCAGAGGTCGCCAGTGGTCTTTAACGATCACAAGCGCTAGTGGGACTGTAGCCTAAAACGAAATATTGAAGTTCAGCTGTTTTATTAAATCTAAGACTTTATAATTATACAACCATAAATTCTAATGCGGGAAAATCAAGCAAAAAAACTCGCAATTGCCTAGACTGGTCATGGGCTAATTTCCCGCCACATTTCCGTGCCCTTGAACTTTTGGCCGAGACAAAAATGGAAGAGTCAAAAGCTGATAAAGTATAGATAGCTACTACAATCCAATTAAAGTGACAACAGTTTGTATTTGGCATGTTTATGCGTTTCGCGAATGTAGTTTATTGATTATTTATTTATTTTTTTATTTTTTGTAAAACGATACATTGTTATAACGGCATTTACAAACAGCGTGGATCAGGATCAGGATCAGACGCTCGGAAAGTTATCGGTATACAGTAAAACCTCTCTATAACGACCACTAAATTACATCAAGTATTTTGCGTTAAAGGCAGGTGTCTGCTTAAATCAAGGTGATAGTAAAACAGAGCGCTCCTATAGGAGCGTTCTGTTTTACTTTCACCTTGCTTTAAGCAGCCACTTGCCCTAAATACCAATTAATTAACACAATTTAATGGTCGTTATAGAGAGGTTTTACTGTATTTGTAATTAATCATGAATCGTGGTTTAGCCCTTTACAACATAAAGTACGACTTTATGCGCTTTTGCAAACAGTAAACTCCGATCATTTTCAAGCAGAGTAGACCCGGATAAGACGGCTCCTCTTGGAGTCGTCTAATCAGGGTCTGCTCTGTTTGCTTATGGGATTATATAGATTTGATTCTTCAGTTTCTGTCATGGTCAAAATATCATGTGCCCATGTACCATTATAAAAAATAATTTAATTGATATGCATGGTGTCCTTATTTCTTTAACCCTTTTCTCCATAAATACGCCTTTCTACGCCTCTGTAAAAATCACCTGTTGAAACCATTTTGATAAATAGAGCATTTGCTCCTATAGGAGCAAATGCTCTATTTATCACAATGGTTTCAAACTACAAAATTCTAAAGTTTCCCTTTCTCTAGTTAATGTTCATTTTCGGTAGATTTATTCAAAGTGGTTGGATCTAAAAATAGTCTATGAGGTAATGGGTTAAGGAACATGCATAGAGTAGACGTCTAGATGTTGAAGTCACTTTTTGACACCATTGTGATAAATAGGAGTTTTGCTCCATATGAGTAAATGTTCGATTTATCACAATGGTTTACAGTATACAGTTCTAAATTTTCATTTTCTCTAGTAATTACTCCTTTTCAGTAAATTAAATAACCTGTGAGGGAATGATCTGAAAATAGCCTATGAGGTACTGGTTTAAAAATAGCCTATGAGGTATAGTGTTAATGTTTTTTGCTTACATGTTTAGGAGTCACTCGGAACTCCTCTGCTCAGCTATTTCTACGAAATAGACCTCTATTCCGAACCCTGACGGAATACGACGAGTAGTTACGAATGGTTTAGGAGTGTCTGTATTTGACTGTGTTTTAATTTACTACATTATAACACAGATGCCTTGCGCAAACTATGATCTTAAACACCAGATTTATTGGAAGTATCAAAACTATCTATATAGGCCATCAATATTTTGTGCATAATAATAAAATCCATCATATTGCAAACCATTTTTTACTATTTTATATGCATCATATTGGTCTTAATTCATTAGGCATATTTAGTATACCGGTATAGTAGAACCCGTCTTAAGCGATCATGAAAAAAGAAGTCAAATTATGGCTCTGAAAGGTAGGCGGTAGCTTAATCCAGGTCAAACGTAATGACCTGTAAGAGTTTTCTGCATCAGTTTTACCTGTATTAAGCAACCACCTGTTCGTAAGATTTTTGCATCCTGTTAACATAAGATCGCTTAAGGTAGAATCTACTGTATATCGGTATATACATGTAGTTAGTTTTGACAATATTTCAAATAAGTCTGGTGTTTAAGGTTATACTTTGCGCAGGACATCTGTGCTTTATACATGTACATCACAATGGTTATTCCACTGTACATGTATATAAAACTAAAAGTTTTATAAGCATGGACCCAGAAATAAGGACTGTATATAAATATGAATATCAATAAGCGGAACTATTATGATGGCATTTACATGTACATCTACAGAAATACATATTGATAGAAAAAAGACATATACATGTATATACATGTACATTGTACTTTATTTTCAATTTATAGAGATTATAAACTGAATAAAATATTATAAGCTAAATAACATATAAACACAAGTTAAATACTAGGCCTACTATATACATGTACAGTGGACCCAGAAATTAGGACTGTATATATGAATATCCATGGGGTAAAGGGTTAATGCATGTCAAAAGTATTACAGAAAGCTCCACGGAGCTTTCTGTATTAGTTTTGCCATGCATTAATCAGCCATCTGCTTTTTAAAGATGCATGTGTCCAATCAATATAGTGTCGCTTAAGACAAGTTTTACAGTATATAGGAAAAGGAAATAAAGATTGAAAAGGTGAGCCTGTGCTGACGTAAGGTAAGATCCTGAGCCAAAGATAACAAATAAGCCGTAGATCTATATGTAGCAAATTTCCCATGAATAACATAACTTTCTCATGGAATGAGGTAAAGAGCGAAGAGGATCGTTACAAAATAAATATTCGGATGTCTACTTATCAATGGTGTTGATTAAACGGTCCACTGGAGAAATATAAACTGCTTGTAAGATAAAATGTTTTGTCTGCTTAGAAAATGCCCATAAAACTATACCAGGTAGATTAAGGGATAACCATGTAATAATATTTAAAATAGCTTACAAAACAATTCTGGCTACATTAGAACATGTTGAGTCTAGCTTCCTTTCTTCTTGTTTGGAGATCTTTCCATTCGAGTTGCTTCAACATGTCTCCAACACCTGATCGGTTCCTATACCTTCCTAGGACGTATCTGGCTCCACGTCTCTGGACTTTTTCAATTTTGCTGATTTGTGTCTTGCGGTATGGATCCCAAACAGTGCTGGTGTATTCAAGTTGCGGTCTTACAAGTGTTAGATATGCTTTCTTTTTTATTTCTTTAGATGATATGTGAAGATTACGTTGAAGGAAACCAAGAGTTTTATTAGCTTTGCTTGTGATGTTATTTACATAATTTGCCCAATCTAGATTATCCGAAATGGTGCAACCTAAATATTTTGTCATTTTGTCGTGTTGTAGTGTATGTCCATGTAGTGTATAGTCAAAGTGTAAAGGGTGTTTTCTCTTAGTTATTGACAGGACTGAGCATTTGTTGGGGTGGAATTCCATTCTCCACTTAGTTTCCAACTTTGCTAGTTTGTCCAAGTCTTCTTGCAAGGTCTGACAGTCTCTTGTTGATGTGACAGTTAGGTAGACTACGGTGTCGTCAGCGAACAGGCGTACCGTGGAGCTCAGATTATCTGGTAGGTCGTTGATGTAGAAGAGGAATAGGCTGGGTCCCAGCACTGATCCTTGGGGGACCCTGAGGCCACTCTTGCGGTGTTAGATTCTTCCCCTTCTACAGCAACGACCTGTGTTCTATCAGCAAGAAATGCCCTAATCCAGTTCAGTGTATTCCCTTTTATGCCGTATTTTTCTAACTTGTGTAGTAGAAGGCTATGTGAGACTTTGTCAAAAGCTTTTGAAAAGTCTAGGATCAGGAGGTCAGTTTGTTTTCCGTTTTCTAAGTTTTTTGAGATGTCATCAATGCATTCTAAGAGCTGTGTCTCACAATATCTGTTGCTTCGAAATCCATGTTGGAGAGGATATAGAATGTTGTTAGACTTGACATGTTTCATGATATGGCTTGTAATGATGTGTTCCATTAACTTGCAGCATACACAAGTCAGTGATATGAGTCTATAGTTTTCAGGTAGATATTTCTGTCCTTTTTTTGAATGCAGGTGTTATTCGGGCTTTCTTCCAGTCTGAGGGTACTTTGCCAGTTATTAGGGATCTGTTAAATATTGCAGTAAGAATAGGTGAAATGTATGTGGCCAGTTCTTTCAACACAATAGGTTTTATCTCGTCTGCTCCAGCGGCTTTATGTGGCTTAAGCCCCTTCAACAACATCTCAACTCCCTTTTCATTGATGGTTATTTCTTCAGCTTGTGGATGGTTATTTTCTGCCATGTAGTTATTTTTTATAAAGTGTTCGCTTGTGACGGGTCTGAATTAGAAAATACCGATTTAAATTGGTTGTTAAGGATGTTGGCTTTACTTGCGGGATCAGTTTCTAATAAGCCATCCTTTTTTAGTGGCGATACTCTGCTCTTGTCATTTTTTGTGTTTGATGTAAGTCCAAAATTTCTTGCTAGCCCCACGTGGTTCGTCTTTGTCTTCCGTATTTAAGTTGTTGTTGATGTAGGCCCAATATGCCTGTCTTGATATCCTCTGGACCAGTTGCTTAATTTCTTTGAATTTTTTATATGTTGTTTATCGTTAGATTTTTCTTCTTTTTGTATGATCTGTCCCTTCTTTTTATTAGCGACTTGATTTTTTTAGTTATCCAGGGTAGTTTGTCCTTAACCGAAGTATTTTTCGTTGGGATGTGTCTTGTGATACTATCCTGGAGTTCTTCTTTGAATGTTGTCCATAATTGTCCAACGCCTGCCCCTGATTGTTCTTGCGCTTTGATTTTTTCCTGTAAAAGATCCATCTCCTCCTCCATGCTTTTCCAGTTTGCCTTCTTATACAGATTGATTTTCCGTGGTTTTTGTCTGCACTGTTTTGCATCAGAAATATATTCAAGGTAGAATATCTGTGGTTTTCTCTGACTTATTTTTGCACGCATATGTCAATACACAATTGGTTCGTGATTAATCTGTATCCTGTCATGTGTATGTATGTTAAATTAATGTTGGATATTCTTTCTTTGCTTCTATTTGCACGAGGTTCCCGATTATGCATGTAATACAGAGCTAGTCTGCTTTCGGTTCACATTTAAATCCTCTGTGGTCGCCGAGACTATTCGGTCCGAACGGAAAATACGGAATGCCACCAGGGGAGACAATAAAAGGAGAGTATGAAAATGGCGGAAAGCATGAACTGTAGCCTGTACCGGGAGGTTTATATTCCAAACACAGCTGCAAATAAATGGAAAGAGATTACATTAAATACAGGTAATTATCGCAATGTTATAATTCGATCGTATCAAACTAAATTATTGAACGTCTTCTGTCTATTCAACTAATTCGGCAAGTTATTCTTCATGTTAAATAGTGGGTGGGGTATTCTTTTAAAAACCGAAACTAACCAGGTTGTTCTCTTTTTTGTTCTTTATATTTTATACATTTAATGATTAATCTCAGTATATCAGGTGCTTTTTTTTTATTTCCTGCTATATTAAGAAATATCATGTTCTAAATTTGAGACCTTATTCACCTATTGTAAATATCAAATCTACGTAAAATTAAAAATTGCATCAAATTCAGTGAATGGGTGATAATATTTTACATATTTTTCAAGTATTTACAGTTGAAGCATATTGAAATAATGGTAAGTTTATCCAACACAGAAAATTTGGACTCTCTGTCGGACACTCAATGACTCATTAGATTTTGTATATGTCTGTTTCAATCAACAGAAGGAAGTTTTCACTCTTTAAATTCAAAGCATTCCTTATCATTTCCTCTGCATGGATATTCAAAATGAAAAGCGTTAACCCTGTTTGTAGTTGATGCCAGAGATGAAGGACACATTAATGGCAAATTTCTGAATATCTAAACTTTACAGGGGCCTCAGCTAGTACACTGCAAGATATCAAAGTTGCTGAGAGTTGTGGAGGATACACATACAGAGACAGTGGCATTGCCCAATCTCCCACAAGGAACAGATTCATCTACTGGTATGACATATAATAAAGTAACAGGCATTTTCTGACCACTACACAAGTCCCTTAAAAGGACCAATTCCCAATGAAGAATACTATATAGTAAATATTCTATTTCCAATTTTAGGAAAAATATCCCAAATGGACCCCAGATTTTGATTAAAATTCTAAAAAATTATAAAAGTTAAAATGATGCCAAAAATGTTTCCAAATTAGTGAGTTTAACACACACAAAAATCCAATTCATTAAATTTAAAATGCATGTATCCCAAAAATCCTGGAAAAAGGGCCTGTTTTTAAAAAACTTTTTAAACTGTTTTATCTCGTGGATATCAGTGTCATTAACACGGTTACCAGTCATTTCGCCCTCCTAGACATTTCGCACCTGTCCTATTTTGTAGAGTTTCAGAATTGTCTGATCTGGGTCTACTCTATTTGCAAACGCCGTGAAAACACGTTCATATGAAGGAAAAGGTTAAGAACAGGGAAAGGGTTACTAACTACTAGTATCAGTATAAGTGTAACTCCTGTATATATATACTCTTTAAATTAATTAAGAGTTACACATGTGACATGGTTTGTTAATAACCTGATATAATTACAAGCTGTCAACATATATACTCTTTACATTAATTAAGAGTTACACGTGTCACATAGTTTGTTAACATCCTGAGGACACTAGGTTAAAGGTCAAGGTCACCATGACCCTAACTGGTGAAATGGTTTCCGCTCAAGGGAATAACTGCTCAAGGGTTTATCTTAGGATCTTCAGACTTGCTGTGGTGGTTGGTCATGACCACTAGATGACCCCTATTGTTTTTAGGTCACTAGGTAGAAGGTCAAGGTCACCATGACCTTAACTGGTGAAATGCTTTCTGATCAATAACTGCTCAAGGGTTTGGCTTAAGGATCTTCAAACTTGCTGTGGTGGTTGGTCATGACCACTAGATGACCCCTATAATTTTTAGGTCACTAGGTCAAAGGTTCTGGGGGGGGATTCATGTTTCACAAACATCTCTTGTTTCTAACATAGATATTCATGAAGTAAAGGGTTAAAAGAAATGGAATGTTCTGTCTAGCCGGGTAGAGATTGCAGTGAATCAGTTGATAGGCTTAACTGTTTGGTTTGGTAGCTCAGTTGGTAGAGTGTTGGCATGGTAAGCCAGAGGCCCTGGGTTCGAGTCCCAGTCGAGTCTCAACTTTTTCATCATGTTACATTTTTAGCACGTCTGTTTCGAAGAAATCACAAGCTATTGTCGTAACTCCGGCGTCCGCGTTGTTGTTGTCGTCGTCATTGTCGTCGTCCGAAATCTTAACATTGGCCATAACTTCTTCAATTTTTCATTTACAACCATCATTTTTGGTATGCATGTTCATCTTGACAATGACGACAGACAAGCGTTGGCACCGCTTGCGGTGCTCTTGTTACTGGATATTTTCCTTGTGAAAGATCTTCAAACTTGCTGTGGTGGTTGGACATGACCACTACATGACCCCTATAGTTTTTGAGGTCACTAGGTCAAAGGTCAAGGTCACAATAAGAACTACTAAACGGTCTGGCTTAGGATCTTCAAACTTGCTGTGGTGATTAGTCATGACCACTAGCTGACCCTTATAGTTTTTTAGGTCACTTGGTCAAAGGTCAGGGGTTCTGTGGTGTATACATGTTTTACAAACATCTCTTGTTTCTAACATAAATATTCATGGAGTAAAGGGTTAAAAGAAATGGAATGTTCTGTCTATAGATCTGCAATCTCTACTAGGGCTGAAAGTTCATGTATTCATATACCATTATAAAATCTAATAATGACATTATTTATCCCTTTCCTTCATACTAATGCCTTTTTACTTCTTGGCAAACAGAGTAGACACAGATCAGATGGCTTCTGCAGGAGCTGTCTGATCAGGGTCTGCTCTGTTTGCTTATGAAATAGTAATAGTTCTGACTTACAGTTTATACCAATTTCAAAAATTCCTGTGTACATATGTGATTATAAAAATGCAGCTAATAAATATTCATGATGTCACTATTTCTTACATGAGTATGCAAAAGGGAAATTGTTATTAGATCAATATTCATGAAATAAAGAGTTAAAGATATTTGACTGTTCTATTTCAGGAAAGCCTGTAATGATGTTCTTGAGCTGTCTGAAGAGAGCCTTGACCTCAGCCTCTACTCTTCAAAAGTGAAGTTCCACTTCAAGGATACGGCCATTCTTGGTGGTGTGTCTATCCATGAGGCCCAGGGTCATGTCATTGTACTTGTACCAACAGTCGCAAGTGTGCACAGACTGATCTTCCCACACCCAACAAAACTTCAGAAACCGGTATGAACATCTCTCTCTCTTTAACCCTATCCTTGTTTGAATATGCATGTAAGAAAATTTTATAATAACATCATGAATATTTATTAGCTGAATTTTTGTAATGGCATTTGTACACAGGTTGATTGTCTCAGGTAGAATCAGATCTAATTTATACCATAAGCAAACAGAGGAGACTCTGATCAGACGGATCCTGTAGGAGCTGTCTGATTTGGGTCTACTCTGTTTGCAAAGACATAAAAAGGTATATGTATGGAGGAAAATGTTAACCCTGTACCTTTCAATGCTTTGCAAACATACCCAGTAGACCGAGGTCAGTCAGTTCATGTAAGAGCTGTCTAAATAGGATATGCTGTACAGTTTGCTTATGGGGTTATCTAAGTCTGGTTGTGCAGTTTCTGTCTTGCAAAAAAAGCCTGTGTTCATATGTCATTATTAAAATTAAGCTGATAAATATTCGTTTATGTCATTATCACTTGCATCTAAATATTCATCAGGCAAATTGATATTTAATGTCAGATAAACTATTCCCTGTTCTTTCCAAAGCAAATTACATGTTCTTATAACATTAGTTTGTGTTCATTTTTTTCTTTTTTTTTAAATGTCTTCTTCATGTCATATTGCCCTATTGTTCCTTAATATTCACACACCCACTTTCTTTTCTCGAGGGTTTGCAAAGCTGAATTATTCAGTTTGCTCCATTTTGATAGCTTTAACCCTTTCGGTGCCAACAATGTCGTCTGCTGGGCACAGTTTCGTTTATTTTTAGTGTAAGTGTGTGCATTTCTTCCATTTTCTTTATAAAACAGTAAACATAGTGTCAAACAGTTTGGATCCTGATGAGGCGCCGAGTTACTCGGCGTCTCATCTGGATCCAAACTGTTTGCATGTGAAATCATAAACCCGTCATTGTAGCACGGAAGGGGTTAATTTAGACTGACACTGTAGCAGATAGTGTAGGCCCTGATGAAACTGCATCTGAAGAAGCAGTTTGATATGGGTCTCGGGTCTGCGCAGTTTGCCTTAGTTAGGCTTTTCAAATACTTAGAATTACCCTAATAGGGTAATTAGTGTTCCCTCATTGTAACAATTCTAATTAGTCCCAACTTAGGGTTTGGCTAAGCAGAGGTCCAGATAAGATGCGTAAATTTAAACATTTTCAACAATAGCCCCTTTATTTCTCCACCAAACCCTATACTGTGACCACTCTTTAGAATCGTCTCTTTGAGACGATTCTAAAGAGTGGTCACAGTATAGGGTTTGATGGAGAAATGACGCTTTTAATATTTGGGTATACACCGTTATCTGTAGCTCAGGCTAAGAAGAGAACAAAATATTGTTGTGAATTGTTTCTTCCCTCTTATCTGTAGTTCATGTATGGTATTTGTTGCTTGATGCTTTCAGGAGTATGGTTATGTCCCCACAGACTTGCCAGTCCCGTCTATATTTTATGATGCCTCCATTGCGAAGTGCATGGATCCCAAAAACTTGCACATGCTCAATCCAGGAGGCAGCATTACATCCCATTTTCACACTGCTGCCACCATCTACACCCAGGACGGGGAAGCTCTCTTTGCGCTGGCCAGTAACTCTGGCAGCATCTTGTTGGCGAAGATGCAACCACTAGGAATGCCAGGTAATGGTAAAAGTGATGATTCATTTGATAACATGTCTCAGTGGATATGGGGAGAAATACTGTAGCATCTGTTGAACACTTTAGCAGAGCTGTCTGATATGGGTCTACTCTGTTTGCAAAGGTGTGGAAAGCTGTATATATCAGAGCTGCAGATAAAGGTGTGTATCCAAATACTAAAATCATCATTTTTTCCACCAAACTCTATACTTTGAAAACTCTTTAGAATCATCTCTTCAAGACAATTCTATTGAGTGGTCACAGTATAGGATGTGGTGGAGAAATAAACGAACTAGTCTTGAAAATGTTTAAATTTATGCATCCTATCTAGACCTCTGTTTATGGAGTAAAGGGTTAAGCACTTAAATACGTCCTTCGGACTGTGGCTTTACTTGTTCCACTTCTTTGGAAATGAAAAACTAACAATTATGACCGAGTCATGACTTTCAGAATATTCAAATGATGCAAAATTCAACATTGTTGCTACCTGTAGTTATTGTGTCATGCTATGTAGTAACTAATGTCACTGTATGAAATGGATAAAGTATGAAGAGATAAAAATGAAAGGTCATGGCCTGCTCCTGCATATTGAACTATAGTATAATAATTGTGGTCAGCTTTAGCAGCAGAAAATGAGTTACTACTGAGGAAACTGTGCTCGAAGTACATTTAATTTCATTCTTTTTTAGCTCACCTGAGCAAAGCTCAAGGTGAGCTTTTGGGATACTTGAATGTCTGACTTATGGTTTGGCATTTATTTACAGGCATTGTCCAGCAGTTTGAGATGTCACAGACTTCAGTGATGCAGAAGCTCTGGTCAGGGCTAGTACCTTCCATGATCAGGTATGTACAGGGCCACAGGCTAACATTGAGAACATAATACACATAAAACCATTAGCCTTCTTAGCAAAATTAGGGTGATAGAAAAGGTCGTTCATTTCATTGATCGCATATGTTTAATTTCGCATTCTGTTTTTTAAAAGAAGATGTGCATATATTGTTTTGCACAAGTTGGTTGGTCCGTTAGTAGACTAAATAATTTCTGATCAATAATAAATCAGCCTTTATTACCAAGATTCCACAGATGTAGATGATACCTATTGATTTTAAGACCAGTAGGTGAATGGTCCAGGTCAACTTCAAGGTCAAATTTCTAAAACTTTAATGTTGGCCATTACATTGGAACTTTTAGTGGTAAAGACTTCATACTTGACATGTACAGTAAAACCTCTCTATAACGGCCACTAAATTACATCAAATATTTTATGTTAAAGGCAGGTGGCTGCTTAAAGCAAGGTGAAAGTAAAACAGAACGCTCCTATAGGAGCGTTCTGTTTTACTTTCACCTTGCTTTAAACAACCACCTGCCCAAAATACCAACTAATTAACACAATTTCGTGGCCGTTATAGAGAGGTTTTACTGTATGACTCATCTGATGAAGTTGCAACGTTTGATTTAAGCCATACCAAGGTAAAATCCAATATTAACAACAAAGGTCAATTTTCTAAAATGTTAACCTTGGCCATAACTGGATTTATTAGAAAAAGGGACTTCATACTTAATATGCATTCTCACTTCATGTGGGTGGGTGGGTGTGGGTGGGTGGGTGGGTGTGGGTGTGTGTACCTTTTGTCCGGAGTATATTTCCTTTGTCACATCAGCTACGGATACCAAATTTGGTGTGCGAGTTCATCTTGGGATGGCGGAGTGTCGCGTACCATTTTCATGTCACTGTGACCTTGACCTTGATTTTACAAAAAGCTTGTCCAGAGCATATCTCCTTTACCTTACCAGCTACAGATTCCAAATTTGGTGTGTGAGTTCATCTTGGGATGGCGGAGTGTCGCGTACCATTTCCAGGTCACTGTGACCTTGACCTTGACCTTTGACCTCAATTTTAAAAAAAGCTTATACCTTACCAGCTACAAAAAGCTTGTCCGGAGTATATCTCCTATACCTTACCAGCTAAGGATTCCAAATTTGGTGTGTTAGTTCATCTTGGGATGGAGGAGTGTCGCGTACCATTTTCAGATCACTGTGACCTTGACCATGACCTTTGACCGATTTTACAAAAAGCTTGTCCGGAGCATATCTCCTTTACCTTACCAGCTACAAATTCCAAATTTGGTGTGTGAGTTCATCTTGGGATGGCGGAGTGTCGTGTACCATTTCCAGGTCACTGTGACCTTGACCTCGATTTTAAAAAAAGCTTATACCTTACCAGCTACAAAAAGCTTGTCCGGAGTATATCAACTATACCTTACCAGCTAAGGATTCCAAATTTGATGTGTGAGTTCATATTGGGATGGAGGAGTGTCGCGTACCATTTTCAGATCACTGTGACCTTGACCTTGACCTTTGACCGATTTTACAAAAAGCTTGTCCAGAGCATATCTCCTATACCTTACCAGATACGGATTCCAAATTTGGTGTGTGAGATCACCTTGAGATGGCGGAGTGTCGCGTACCATTTTCAGGTCACTGTGACCTTGACCTTTGACCTCAATTTTACAAAAAGCTTGTCCGGAGCATATCTCCTATACCTTATGAGCTACGGATCCAAAATTTGGTGTGTGAGTTCATCTTGGGATGGAGGAGTGTCGCATACCATTTTCAGGTCACTGAAACCTTGACCTTTGACCTCGATTTTACAAAAAGCTTATACCTTACCAGCTGCAAAAAGCTTGACCGGAGTATATCTCCTATACTTTACCAGCTACGGATTCCAAATTTGGTGTGTGAGTTCATCTTGGGATGGAGGAGTGTCGCATACCATTTTCAGGTCACTGTGACCTTGACCTTTGACCTCGATTTTACAAAAAGCTTGTCCGGAGCACATCTCCTATACCTTACCAGCTACAGATCCAAAATTTGGTATGTGAGTTCATCTTGGGATGACGGAGTGTCGCGTATCATTTTCAGGTCACTGTGACCTTGACCTTTTACCTCGATTTTACAAAAAGCTTATATCTTACCAGCTGCAAAAAGCTTGTCCGGAGTATATCTCCTATACTTACCAGCTACGGATTCCACATTTGGTGTGTGAGTTCATCTTGGGATGGAGGAATGTCGCGTACCATTTTCAGGTCACTGTGACATTGACCTTGACCTTCGACCTCGATTTTACAAAAAAGGTTGTCCAGAGAATATCTCCTATACCTTACCAGCTAGGGATTCCAAATTTGGTGTGTGAGTTTATCTTGGGATGGCGGTGTGTCGCGTACCATTTTCAGGTCACTGTGACCTTGACCTTTGACCTCGATTTTACACAAAGCTTGTCCGGAGCATTTCTCCTATACCTACCAGCTACGGATTCCAAATTTGGTTTGTGAGTTCATCTTGGGATGGCGGAGAGTCGTGTACCATTTTCAGATCACTGACCTTGACCTTTGACCTCAATTTTACAGTCTGGAGCATATCTCCTATACCTTACCAGATACAAAAAGCTTGTCCAGAGCATATCTCCTATACCTTACCAGCTACGGATTCCAAATTTGGTGTGTGAGTTCATCTTGGGATGGCGGAGTGTCGCGTACCATTTTCAGGTCAATGTGCCCTTGACCTTTGACCTTGATTTTACTAAAGGATTGTCCGGAGCATATCTCCTATACCTTATCAGTTACAGATTCCAAATTTGTAATTTGTAAGTATTGGACAGGTATGCTTAGGCAAACAGTGTAGACCCAAATCAAACTACAGGGTCTACACTGTTTGCTACTACATTAGCATGAATGAGACATTATAAAGAGCTCTAAATACTATTCATACATGGGTAGGCCATGCTGTTCAAATACTTGCAGTGTCAGAACTTTCAGATGAATTACAGCATTATAACAATATAGACCCATATCAGACAGCTCCTGTAGGAGCTACTGGGTCTTCATTGCTTGCTTACAACACTACCTAAATCAGATGCTATACATGCTTATGCAAAGAATGTAGATCCATATTAGGTAACTTCTGTTGCAGCTGTCTAAGAGCCAGTGTTACATGAAACTTTGACCATGCGTTTAGAATTGACTGAGGGTATGTTTTTAATGTTAAGGATCGACATAGGGTCTTTCTTAAGCGTTAAGAATCAACTTAACAGTAACAATCAACACAGTATGTTTTTTTAATATTGAAATTTGACCCCGTAGAACTAGATCTATATTATTCCATTAGTAAACAGAGCAGACCCTGATCGGAAAGCTCCTTTAGGAGCCATCTGATCTGGATCTACTCTATTTGCAAAAGCATAGAAAGGGGTATTTCTAGGATAAAAAGTGAAGCAATTTTCAATAAATTAATGTTGACTTAACCCTTTCCTTCATATAAACGCCTTTGCAAACAGTAGACCCAGATCACAAGGCTCCTATAGGAGCTGTCTAATTAGGGTCTGCTCTGGTTGCTTATGGAATTATATAGTTCTGATTCTACACTTTATGCCACAGTCAAAAACTCCTTTGTTAATAATGCCGTAAAATAGTTAGGCTCATTAATATTCATGATGTCATTATTTCTTACATGAATATTGAATAGAGAAAGTGTTAAGACAGATTCTACTGAAATAATAAACTCTCATGCTGTATCCCCAGCCAATGCCATCAAGTCCAACTTTGCCCCAGACTATGAACCAATCAGATCTATATTATTCCATGAAAATGTGACAATGATTAACGGGTTTAAGAAGTTATTCTAATGAGTAATGAAAACTATGAAGTTTGCATCTGAAATGCTCACTTCCAGAGTTCCTCATGAGTCCCGAGACTGTACAGTCAGAGATTTAATATATATTATTTTTGTAAACAGAGGTGGCCAGGAGGGAGCCAATGTAGTAACAAGTCTTGTAATTCACCCGGTGAGGGCCGAGCCCTGTATCTTTGCTGTGTACAGAGATCACAGACTCCGAGTCTGGTCATGCAAGGTAAGTACTTTAACCTTTTCCTTCATGTAAATGCCTTTTCACACATTTGCAAACAGAGAAGCCCCAGATCAGATGGTTCCTAGAGGAGCTGTTTGATCAGGGTTTGCTCTGCATGCTATTAACCCTTTCCCTCATATAAATGTGTTTTCAGGCATTTGCAAACAGAGTTGACCCAGATCAGACGGCTCCTACAGGAGCCGTCTTATCAGGGTCTACTCTGTTTGCTAACAGAATTTGATAGATCTGTTTCTTTAGTTTCTAAAATGGCTACAATGTACCATCTTCCATATTTCATTGTTTTGTCCATGAATATTCAGTAGGTACTGAAAGTTGAAATAAACATAGAACAGGGAAAGGGTTAATGGAATTTGATTGATTGGTTTCTAAAATGGCTGCAATGTTCCACCTTCCATATTGCATTGTAACTATTTTGTCCATGAATATACAGTAGGTATTGAAATTTGAAGTAGTTACCAAATATAGAACAGGGAAAGGGCTTAACTACAAGCTGTCAGGCCCCTAACTGGAAATCCTTGGCAACTGCCCCTAGGGGTATCCAGACTTTGGCCACTAAACCTCTAAATTCAGGAAATGTGTGGACTGGCATTTGCAACAGTGTAGACCCAAATCATAGGATTACATGAGGAGCCATCAGGTATTGGCTGACACTGTTACTCATTTGAAATTCATTAGCAAAGCCAAGCCTTTCATGCTTTCTGTTGGATGTATTAACTTATATACATGTACTCTTATTTCGGGAATAAATTTTTAAGTTTGCATGTATACTTCCACTTTAATATATATCCAGTGTTTTAATTACCTTGTCAGTGTTATTACAAATATCTTTTAATTGCCCAGGACCCCATGTTTACAAAAGTTCTAAAGATCTGAAATAAGGTCTAATTAGTAACTTTTACAGGTCTTGACCCTTTCTCTCATATTATTATGAACACCTTTGCAAACAGAGTAGACTCAGATCAGATCGCTCCTACAGGAGCTGTCTGATCTGGGTCTACTCTGTTTGTAAATGCATGAAAAAGTGCCTGTGTTCATATACCAAAAACATAAGCAAATAAGATTCATACGCTTTTGAACGCACATATCCTGTGTGAATGTATATATATAAATGTATTATAATGATGTCATTATTTCTTTCATGGATATTCATGAGGTAAAGGGTTAAGCATTTGTACAAGTAAAAAGTTGATGCATTTGTACATTTTACAAGCTATTAATACATTCTGGCAACAATTGTATTTTGAATTGTATTAAATGCCTCCTGACAGTTAAGGATCACATCTGTCATATTTCCATCTCTCTGTCTGTCTATCTGTGGTCTGTCATGCTTTTTACAAAAATTTTTATACACCCGTTAGTATAGTACAGTAGAACCCCTCTAAAGTGACCACTTAGTATACATGGGTGTTTTTAAAAGCAGGTGGCTACTTAACCCTTTCCCTGTTCTGCGTTTATTTCAAATTTTAATACCTACTGAATATTCATAGACAAAACATTTATGATGAAATATTGAAGGTGGAACATTGTACCCATTTTAGAAACTAAAGAAACAGATCTTTCAAATTCCACAAGCAAACAGAGCAGACCCTGATCAGACGGCTCCTCTAGGAGCCGTCTGATCTGGGTCTACTCTGTTTGCAAATGCGTGAAAACACGTTTATATGAGGGAAAGGGTTAAAGCAGGATGAAAGTAATGCAGAAAGCTCATATAGAAGCTTTCTGTATAACTTTAATCCCGCATGAACCATTTCCTTCTTATAAAAGCCTTTTCACACATTTGCAAACAAAGGAGACCTGGATCAGACGGCTCCTATAGGAAGTGTCTGCTCTGTTTGCTTATTGCATTATATAGATCTGATTCTACAGTTTCTTCATGGGCCAAATATTCTGTGTAGATGTGCCATTTTAACCCTTCGCTTGCTAATCGCGTCAATATACCTACCTGTAAATAGTGAAGACCCAGATGAGACAGCTCCTGCAGGAGCTGTCTCATCAGGGTCTGCACTATTTACAAGTTGATTGTGCAACCAGTGCACTCAACAGCAGTGATTGCACAGCGAAATACTTGTACTCAGTGAATATATATGTAATTATACAACAGGGCATGGGTAAAGAAGGAGAAATGTATTTTAAAATTCATCAAGAGAAGGGTTAAAAGTTCCACTAATGAAAATGCATGGTGTCATTATTTCTTACAGGAATATTAAACCTGCTTCTAGGAGTTTAATTAGACTTCATTTTGGTGGTTGCATTAGAGGGTTTTTTTCTAGATACTGAGTTCCTCTTTGTCATTACAGAGCTATGAGTGTATGGTGGTATGTAACCTACTGGATTTCTCCCCAGACTCTGCACATCTACAGAGCAGCCCACCTGCAGGTAAAAAATTGGATTCCAAACTGCTAGATTAGAGGAGTACTGAGGAAATTTAGTTTGCCCTATAGTATTCTATTCATCGCAAATGTGACAGCATTATCAAAATCTGTTAGCGGAATTTTTATGTCTCCCCCATTTATAATGGTAAGGACCTTACAGATGACATAAAGATACCTGAAATCAGGTCAAGGTCACTATTTTGAAAACTTGGCTAGACAATTTATATTTGGTATGCAGATAGCTTGAGTGAAGGTCTTTCAGTTGAAAAATCCAGCTTTAAACTTTAATGCGGGTTCCCCATTTTTTGCTTGTTATGAAAGGAGTTTGGATTTTACTATAATAATATGACACGAGCTTCAGTGAGTGTAATATTCATTATAATAAACGAGTTTCATGAAAACAATTTGTACCGAACATGAAAATAAGATCTTTTTTGTGTCACCTGCCGAGAGGCAGTGTGTCACTTAGGAATCACTTTTCCGTCGTCTGTCTCCGTCCGTCCGTCTGTCTGTCTTGTCCATCTGTCTGTCCGTCACACTTTCTTTTTTTTGGCTGTCATTTCTGAACTAATCATTATAGAGCTTTCAAATTTCACATGTGTCTTCCTCTGATTGAGGACCATTGATGTAACCAATGTACATCACTCTGCATGCAATACTTTTTGAGTTATTCCCCTTTGTTTTCCAACTGCTCGTTTGCATAAGAAATGCACTAGGTCATTTCCACAATTTACGCCACTCTGTTTCGGCACTCTCACACAGCAGATTATGTGATAAATGAATATTCAGTAGGTATTGAAATTTGAAATTAACATAGAACATGGAAAGGGTTAAGTCCATCAAAGCTCTACCTTTAATTGTGGAGGAGCTGCAGTTCTTATTATGTCCTAAAGATCCAAATTGGGGCATATTGTTTTGGCCTGTTTGTTTGTTTTTCTGTCTGAATCATTAACCTTGGCCATAAGCTTTGAACTTTTACAGATACAGACTTCATACTTGACATATATATGAATACTCATCTCATGAAGCTGAAACTTTTGAATGTTTTCCTCTTAAAGTCATATTTGAGGTCAAAGGTCAAATGGCTATAATATTTTGTGTTCAGCATTACTCTGTTTGCTGACATAGTGTTTTTGCAAAAACATCTTATTAGCTCGTCTGTTTCGAAGAAATCACGAGCTATTGTCGTAACTCCGGCGTCCGCGGCGGCGTCCGAAATCTTAACATTGACCATAACTTCTTCAATTTTTCATTTACAACCTTCATTTTTGGTATGCATATTCATCTTGACAATGACGACAGACGAGAGTTGGCACCCGCTTGCAGTGCTCTTGTTTTTATTTTAAGTTCATATTTGTAAGTATGTTAGGGAGGAAGTATCAATGGATCATATGTATATGCTTTCTTTTCGTTTGTTTTGCAGGTTCAGGACATACCATCAAGAAGGTTGTCAGTGCAAACCTGGCTGATATCAGACTGGCAGTTCATCTGAACTTCACAATCTCCAACAAGGTTTTTTCAAAATCAAAGTACAGTTGAACTTCGATAACTCGAACTTCAAGGGACCATACAAATTAGTTCGAGATAACAGAAGTTCGAGTCTTCCGATTTCTAATCTGAACAATTTCTCAAGGCCACAACTTTATACAGGTATAAAGTAATGCTGAAAGCTCCTGTAGGAGCTTTCAGCATTACTTTAGACCTGTATTAAGCTGTCACATGTGTTTCTAGATATCTGTAGAGATTCATTATTAGAGCAATTCTATATTGTAAGTTTTGGAAGGACTGAACTTTTTGTTCAAGTTATCCCGAAGTTCGAGTTATCTGAGTTCGAGATATCGAAGTTCAACTGTAATTCTTTTGAACACTGAATTTTAAAAGTGGAATGGTTTATTATTGTGTAACAGAGTATGTTTGCTGAATTGTATTTGTAATGACAGACCAGTTCAGACCATGATCATAGGGCCTCTTTGAGCCCTCTTAGATCTGGATCTTCACTGCTAGTCAATTAATTTACAAAATTCAGAGTCTTGAATAATCAGCGTTAACATAACAATCATTCATTGACACATATGGACTCATATTTTATCATTCATTGACTAATATGGACTCATATTTTATCATTCATTGACTCTTATGGACTCATATTTTATCATTCAAAATTCTCCAGCAAATTTGAGTCTTTCATACTTTATGGATTATTACTAAGGATTAAACGATACACTACCCTAACAGTTCGGTTCGGTTCACGGTACATGGGCCACGGTCTGGTACATTTTCGGTACACAACTTTTTATCTTGCAAACATAATGTTAGATAAAGCTTAACTACAAAAAAAACTTCTGAATTAACTAGAATCAGTAACTGCCATAGCTAGCATTAATCTCTTAAAATTAAAAACAATCTAATATTTAAGGGAATACACTTAAAATAATGTAATACTGAACACCATGTCATAGACTATTAATTTATAGTTATTAAAATAGAAATCTCTTTCTATTGAAATTATCACTATCAACTAATCTCTTCAACTGGAACTTTAAAATAACCAATACTGTGCTGGAAACAAAACTATGCCAAAAGTGTAGATATGATCAGATATCACCAATCAATGACAGCACTGTTTGTCTCTATAAATATTATACAAGTTTAAACACTGTGATATGTAGGATCATAATTGAAATTGAGCCTCAAATTTGATGTGTTGCCGTTTTTGTACAGCACATCTGAGAAACAACGCTTACATGTTTCCTTCTGCTCTCAGACTGGCCTTCCCGAACGCCAAAAGACTTCCAAACTTTCGACATGTAGCTTGCAATTTGGGAACAGTTTCATTTCGATCCGGAGAAGCCATATGTAAACTATGAGTAATGTACGTAACGCGTAATCGAATTGGATAGTATTTCTAGAATGAACCAATCAGAGAATGGCTTTTACATTGTTATGGCAGATTCGTCCCTAGACATTACAAACTTTTCAGTATGTACTGTAAAGTGGAATTTAATACCGGAAACCGAACCATAAGTAAAAAAAAAACCGAGGTACAGGTGTACCAAAGAAAACCGTTTCACCCGTAATTATTACTGATAGGCCATTCCACCTTGAATATTTAGCATTTGGTTAAGTATGGAAGGAAATTGATTTGACACGGTTGAGAGAGTGTTTGCTACAGTTGACTAGAAAGAGTACAGAAGTCCAGAAAAGATGTGTAAATTAAAATAGTTTATGAATAGCTACTTTTTCTGCACCAAACCCTATGTTGTGACCATTCTTTATAATTGTCTCTTCAAGACAATTCAAGTGGTGAGAACATAGGGTTTGGTGGAGAAATGACAATTGTAGTACTTGAATATGCACCTTTATAGTTTTCTCTGGTGTTTATTTCAGTTTTGTATCCTACAACCTCGTATAACCTCTGGCAGACTTCAGATGACACATGTGGCCAGTCTGTTTGGACCACAGGTAAGATTTTCTACCTTTTGACAGCAGAGGAATAGGTTGTTACCCATTCATATGTCTCTTGTAGGGGTTGTATTTCTCTTAATCAGAAGTTTACTCTTGCAAACACTTAAGACCAAGATCAAATGGCTCCTTTTGTTCCCATCTTGCAAACAGAGTAGACCCTGATCAGATGACTCCTGTCGGAACCATCTGATCACAGTCTGCTCTGTTTGCTTGTGAAATAATACAGATCTGATTCTGTAGTTTGTTTAGGTAAATACCGGTAGTTCCCTTGATAATAATGCCCTTATAAAAACTCAGCTTATCAATATTCATACAGTCATTATTTCTTACATGAATATTCAAAAGGGTTAAATGACAGGTCAAAATCGTGATATAAGATCTCGCATTTGACTTGAAGCATGCTCAGATTTTCCTGTTGCGTTATATCTATTTTCCAAAGAGCATCATCTCTCACACATGTATACATTATTTTGCAGGAAGACCTGATTGATTTCTGTATGACAAGTAACACTGTGGTGACCTTGTGGACTAATGCAGAGGGTATAGCAGTCATTAGGACGCTCAGTATAGGGTAAGAGATGGTGACCGGACTCCTGTGTGTTACAGACATCAGAAATATAACATTATAATCCTCAACCCCTTCCCTCATATAAACACATTTTCACATCTTTGCAAACAGAGTAGACTCCTGTAGGAGCCATCTGATCAGGGTCTGCTCTGTTTGCTTCAAAGTTATAATAGATCTGACTCGACAGTTTCTACCAATAACAAAAAAACCTGTGTACATATGCCAATAGGAAAAGTCAGCTATTAATAGATATTCTAATGCAACATTTTTGTAACACGCATTCTGATTGGTCCACGTGACTAAATTTGAAGCATATAAACCACCGATATACTGTCGGAAAAATGAATATACTGTCGGAAACCGAATCACTAGAAATTTACTACGAAATATTCATACGCGCTCGTTCGTAGATTCGTAGTAAAGTAGTACCAAAGTAAACATCATGGAAAACTACGGAAATTTTAATTTACAAATGGAAGACCTAGAATTATTAGAAGTTTTTGATGACAGTGTGTTGTTAAAGGAGCTTTTTGAACCATTTCACGTCAATGGAAACTGTGCTACAGCTACAGCAGCCACTGAAGTTGCTGGCTCAAATGATGATAACAGACCAGCGCCTGCTCTGAGAGCAGCAAACCCTTCGAGTAAACGTTTTCCAGAGTTCAGCGAGGGAGATCTGGACCATCTGCTGGCAGAAAGTGGGAGCAAGGCCACAGAAAAGATGACAAAGTGGGGAGTGACTCTCTTTAAAAGTATGTTGTTCATGAGAGAAAAAATATAAAAAAAACCTCCACCCTTATAATCACAATGAATGAATGAATCAATGGGTCTGAATGTATTTATCTCCTTGCTGAATGGAGAATCAACTGTTTCAAATTGTTTATGTTTTTCAACACACTAAATGGCCCCTTTCAATGTGATTCTGGCGATTTCTGTTTCTGTTCCTCTATCCTGTTTGGGTTGTATATGACACATGTCCCCTGTAAATAAAAGTTGTATAAGCATGTAGATCTAGCTGTGAGATTTATACCCAAAATATAAGTGTATAGTATAGTATATTGATGCATGCCACTAGTACCGGTATGTTATATTGTCATTGAAAAATGATCTGGATCTAGATCTGAAATTACATGTTTTTCTTTTTGTCTACCAGAAAGAGTCGCGATACTTACCTAACACACAAATTATTTAAATCCGGTACAGTTTTGAAGAAAATAAATTTATAAAATAATGTCAAACGTATGAAGAAAGTAAATTTGTTTTGTTTTCTGCAATAATTAAATCCCAAATCAAGCTAAATTAAGATAGGTTGTTTAGTTTGATGTTGGGATTTAATTTTTTCATTAACCCTTTCCCTCATATAAACGTGTTTTCACGCATTTGCAAACAGAGTAGACCCAGATCAGACGGCTCCTATAGGAGCCGTCTGATCAGGGTCTACCCTGTTTGCTAATGAAATTTGATAGATCTGTTTCTTTAGTTTCTAAAATGGCTGTGGTGTTCAACCTACCATATTTCATTATAACTATTTTGTCCATGAATATTCAGTAGGTATTGAATAAACATAGAACAGGGAATGGGTTAAGATAGGGTGTCAAACAATTCATTTCAGACTGGCTAACACAGAGGGATATCAGTGCTGACTTTGAAAGCTTACCATGTGCCCGGCTGGATGAAGTGTTGAGAAAATTCTATGCAGAGATCCGCAATGCTGACGGCAAGACGTACGGGAAAAGCACTTTTGTCGGCATCCGAGCAGCCATAAGTAGACATCTGAAAAGTCCGCCACACAACAAACCCTTTGCGTTGATGGGGAACCCAGACTTTCACAAGTCGAATCAAATGTTTTCTGCAATGCTGAAACTAATGAAAAAAGAAGGACTTGACAAAACCACACATTACCAGCCTATCACAGAAAATGACATGAAAACATTAAAAAACTCTAGCATCCTCTCTTCTGAAAATCCCAAATCTTTACAAAGAAAGGTATGGTTTGATATAACCTTGAATTTCGCTCGTCGTGGTAGGGAAAATCTAAGATCACTGACAAAGGCATCTTTTGATTTTCACCACGACAAGTCTGATGTTGAATATTGTCAGATGGCATACAATGAATCCACAAAAAATCACAAAGGAGACAATATAAAAGACAACGATTCAAGCATTAATCCTAGAATGTATAGCAATAAGGATGAAACGTGTCCTGTAAAATCATTGAAATTGTACCTGTCAAAACTTGCCCCGGGATCGAACCACTTTTTCCAGCAGCCCAAACGTTTAGTCAGTAATGAAGAGCAATGGTACACGTCCAGACCTGTTGGTGAGCGTGTCCTGAACGAAATGATGAAAACCATTTCTGTTGAGGCTGGTCTGTCTAAGGTTTACACAAATCACTGTGTCCGTGCGACCGCAATAACACGTTTGGCCCATGCTGATGTCAAAACCAGAGAGATAATGAAAATTTCCGGTCATCGAAATGAAGCCAGCGTCAGAAGCTATAATGCTGACTCGTCCGAAAATCAAAAACGGCAGTATTCTTTAATTCTGCAAGGGCAGTCCCAAGATGAAAATATACCCCACCCACAAGTCTCTTTGCAAAAACCAAACACGTCCGTTGATTTTCGCTCCAGAAATGTTCCATTTGCACGTCCACTTGGCCTCTCATCATACTCATCAAACACATCAATCAATCAAAGTATCTTAAATATGCCACCAGTTCCATATGGCAAACAGTTTGAAATTAATAACTCCGTTGTCCATGTGCACAATTATTATGGAAATTGATTTACACAGCAGCAATGTCGAGGTCAAATATTTGAGGCCTCAATTCATGATTTGACTTACCTATTGGTAGTTTTAAAACAAGCATAGTAAATTATTCAAAGGAAGATTTTTTATTTGAGTGTTAAGAGTAAAAAACAGTTCCAGATATGTTTTAATAAAGTACAAATGTTAGGTTCCGAGGGAACTATTTTCTGTATGTGTAATGTGGTGATCAATGCTGTGATACGGTTTTTTATGACGTCATATTGAATGACACGAAGAACAGAAAATATCATAGAACTGAAAGTGTTGTTTGTTTTTTTTCTGTTACATTAGAATAGGGATAACCGTTGTGTATCTGAAGATTTGCAGCAGTATATCGGTGGTTTATATGTCGCAAATAACCGTTTTACATGCTCCGCTAACGCATCGCATGTAAAACTAAATTTGCGACATATAAACCACCGATATACTGCTGCAAATCTTCAGATACACAACAGTTATCCCCTAATTGATGATGTCATTATTTCGTACATGCAATGGGTTAGCCTGATGATGATTCATAATGACTGTATGAATATTAGTTAGCTGAATTTTTTATAATGATATATGAACTTAAGATATTTTCGCCAGCGTATAAACTATAGAAACAGATCTATATACTGTAGAACGGTGTTAATTAAGCGAGTATTCATTGACTGAACATACGAGTCTTAAAAAGTAGGTTGTTGCTTAATGCAAGTCAAAAGTAATGTAGAAAGCTCCTATAGGAGCTTTCTGCATTTCTGTCGACTGCATTTAGCTACCACCTGCCATTAAGACCCAGCATTAGACATTGTTTTAATGGTCACTTAAGACAGGGTTTAATGTTATTCCATAAACAAACAGAGTAAACCCTGATCATATGAATCCTGCGGATGTCACAATGACTTTTTTGTCAGAATACAATGAGCTTTTAAATGAAAAATTGGAGTTTTACGGTTTTGCTTGTCACTTAAACATTACTTAAATCTTTGCTTGATAGGCATTAATAGACAAATATATATGTATGGATTTTAGGGTTAACCCATTCCCGCATATAGAAGCCTTTTGACGCTTCTGTAAAAGTCACTTTGTGAAACTATTGTGATAAATAGAGCATTTGCTCCATAGGAGCAAATGCTCTATTTATCACAATGGTTTCAACACTACACAATTCTAAAGTTTTCCTTTTTAGTAGTAAATGCTCCTTTTCGGTAGATTTGTTCAAAGAGGTTGGATCTAAAAATAGCATATACGGGAATGGGTTAAGGGAGGTATACTGTAATTTCTCTCCAGGGAAGAAGGGCCTGGTCCTTGGCAGGAAGTGCTGCTTCAGCCGGCAGAGACGGCAGATTTGAACATTCCACCTTATAAAGACCCACGTGAGGTATACCTTGACAGACTGTTCAAACCAGGGCGATTCAGTAAGCACGATATCCGACGTGCTCTCAGTGTAAGTTCATAGGGCTTCATATTAGTTTTTCATTTATTACCCTAAATAAATGGCTTGACAGATTTAGGCATATAGTTTGGGCCCAGGTCCACGTTCTCATTTGATAAAGATCTACGCCATTTGTTACTCCAGAAGTTTTATTCAAGAAGGACTGTCATTGGTTATTCTGTAGTGTCTGCATTGTCGTCGCTGTCCAGAAACTTTAACGTTTGCTATTTTTTACTATCATGCAAATCTTATGAAACTTTAAAAACTTGTTCATCCTCATGAGAGCATTGGCGCCTGTGTGCGGTGCTCTTGTTATAATGGCACATGAAATTTTTTGACATTTCATTAGTGAGTGGAGCAAATCTTGATCAGATGGCTCCTATAGGTAAATTCCCTTGACATGTATGAATATTCATGAAGTGACCAATTCACGCATAAATGCTCTTATGGTACAGGGTTAACCAATTCCCTCATATTGATGACTTTTGACAACTGTAGAAGTCACTTTGTGAAACCATTGTGATAAATAGAGCATTTGCTCCTATAGGAGCAAATGCTCTATTTATCACAATGGTTTCAAACTACAAAATTCTAAAATTTTCATTTTCTCTAGTTAATGCTCCTTTTCGGTAGATTTATCCAAAGATGTATCTAAAAATAGCCTATGAGGTAATGGGTTAAAGAGTATATAGTTGAAGAGATTTTTTTTGTATGACAGTTACAGGTGTACAGTCAAGCCCTGGACCCATCAATAATTGGGGAGGCAGCCCTGAATGTCAACACTCTCAAACAGGACGTCACCATTGCTGTAGAGACAGAGGTAGGAGCTCTCTGAATACTACTGCATTTCCTCATTATGACTGTCACTCAGCAGAAGTGTTAACCCATTCTCTCATATTGACACCATTTGACCGCCCCTGTAAAATTCACTTTTTGAAACCATTGTGATAAATAGAGCATTTTCTCCATAGCAAATGCTCTGTTTATCACAATGGTTTCAAAATTACAAAAAAAATAAAAATACAGTCCAAACTGCTGTAAGTGGTCAGTCTAGGGAAGTGGCCACTTTGGTCGCTTACAGTAGGTGACCGCTGAAACCAGGTGCATGTTTCCATGCATACTTTCGTGCAATTATGATAGAGACATGTATTATGTGTAAACTAATTGATACTTATAAAGACCGTTCTGACTTAAAGTGCCAGTAATAATCGCAAGTCATATCGAATAAATTGCCTTGTGTGTCGTTCTTCATCCTTTATGTCCCTTATCCATAAGTGTCAGTTCTCTCATTTGAGTAGCACACATCCTAGTAGATTTCGAATTTGCCTGCTGGGCAAATATTGTAAATGACGCCATGTTTGACACGACTGGTTTCCTGAATATTCTGTTCACGTACATCTGCTTGTAGGGCGGAAGTCGGGAACCAGCTAGATCACAAGTGATTTAGGATCTTAGGGAATTCTGAGACAGGTAATCCCCAATTAATTTGGTGTAAACAACGACATGCTTTGTTAACAAACAAAAGAAACTGTGATAATTTAATAAGGATATCAAATGGGTCTCGTAGGCAAATTCAATAGATACTGGCATGTGTATTACTCAAATGAGAGAACTGACACTTATGGATAAGGGGAAAAAAGGATAAAGAACAACAAACAAGGCAATTAATTTGATATGACTTGCGATTATTACAGGTCAGAATGGTCTTTATAAATATCAATTAGTATATACACATAAAACATGTCTCCATTATAATTACTCGAAAGTATGCTTGGTAACCTACACTAGGGTTAGGCGATTACCTGCAGTAAGCGGCCAAAGTGACCACTTCCCTAGACTGATCTCTTACAACAGGTTTGACTGTACATATGTTTGTGTATGATATAATGTGCAGATCTTGACTATGGCAGTACATGTGTTTGTATATATTTTATTGAGCAACAGTACATACATGCAATGGTACATACATGTATTTATTAAGTTTTCTGTAATATAAGGTAATACATGTAATCTGACGTTCGAGATGTTGTCCTCCAAAAACTTTTAAGTTGGCTATTGCTTCTTTACTTTTCATTGCAAATCTTATGAAAATTCACACACTTGTTCATCATCTTAAGGGCTACAAACTGACCATGGGTCATAACCCTGCAAGGCTTTTTTGTGCAAAATTATGCCCCTTTATGGACTTAGGAAATAAGATTTTAATGTCTGTCATTTTCAAACTAACTAGCAAGGTTCTCATATTTCATGTGAAAATTCCTTGTGGCAAGGCCTTTTTGTCAGTGTTTCGGTTTTTCACTTGTGACCTTGACCTTTGGACTTTGATCTAATTTTTAAACTAACAAAAAAATTTAACATTGGCTGTTGTTTTAAAACTAAACAAGCAAAGTTATGAAAACTAACACACTTGTTCACCACCATGAGAACTGAAATCTGACTAAGGGCCATGACTATAAAGCTTTTTATGCCCCCATAGACGATAGTCGGGGGGCATATTGTTTTTGCCCTGTCTGTCTGTCTGTCTGTTTGTCTGTTTGTCTGTTTGTTTGTCAGCAACTTTAACATTGGTCATAACTTTTGAGCCAGTATAGATAGAGACTTGATATTTGGCATACATATGTATCTCATGAAGCCGCACATTTTGAGTGGTGACGTGTCAAGGTCAAGGTCATCCTTTAAGGTCAGAGGTCAAATATATGGGTCAAATTGCCGACTTTAACATTGGCCATAACTTTTGGACCAGTAGAGATAGAGACTTGATATTTGGCATGCTTGTGTATCTAATGAGGCTGCACATTTTGAGGGGTGATATGTCAAGGTCAAGGTCATCCTTCAGGGTCAAAGGTCAAATTGTCTGTTTTTTGGCTGTAACTTTAACGCAACTTTAACATTTGTCATAACTTTTGAGCCAGTACAGATAGAGACTTGATATTTGGCATGCATATGTATCTCATAAAGACGCACATTTTGAAAGGTGACATGTCAAGGTCAAGGTCATCCTTCAAGGTCATAGGTCAAATATATGGGTCAAATCACCGACTTTAACATTTGCCATAACTTTTGGACCAGTAGAGATAGAGACTTGATATTTGGCGAGTGTGTGTATCTCATGAAGCTGCACATTTGGACGGGTGACATGTCAAGGTCAAGGTCATCCTTCAGGGTCAAAGGTAAAATTGTCCGCTTCTTTGTCTGTAACTTTAACATTGGTCATAACTTTTGAGCCAGTACAGCTAGTGACTTGATATTTGGCATGTATATGTATCTCATAAACCTGCACATTTTGAGGGGTGACATGTCAAGATCAAGGTCATCTTTCAAGGTCAGAGGTCAAACACATGGGTCAAATCTCCGAATTTGACATTGGTCATAACTTTTGAGCAAGTACATATAGAGACTTGATATTTGGCATGCACATGTATCTCATAAAGCCGCACAGTGTGAGGGGTGACATGTCAAGGTCAAGGTCATCCTTAAAGGTCAGAGGTCAAACATATGGGTCAAATCACTGACTTTAACATTGGCCATAACTTTTGAACCAGTACAGATAGAGACTTGATATGTGGCATGCTTGTGTATCTCATGAAGCTGCACAGTGTGAGGGGTAAAATGTCAAGGTCATCCTTCAGGGTCAAAGGTCATTAACTTCAAATTGGCCATAACTTTTGAACCAATAGAGATAAAGTCTTGATATTTGGTATGCATGTGTGTCTCATGAAGCTGCACATTTTTGGGGGTGACATTACAAGGTCAAGGTCATCTTTCAGGGTCAAAGGTCACCAACTTTAACATTGGCCATAACTTTTGAACCAGTAGAGATACAGACTTGATAGTTGGTATACGTGTGTTTCTTATTTGGCTGCAAAGTTTGAGGGGTAACATGTCAAGGTCAAGGTCATCCTTCATGGTCAAAGGTCACCAACTTTAACATTGGCCATAACTTTTGAACCAGTAGAGATACAGACTTGATATGTGGTATACATGTGCACCCCATGAAGCTGCACATTTTGAGGGGTGACATGTCAAGATGAAGGTCATCCTTTAGGGTCAAATATCATATCTAGGGGGCATAGTGTTTCACAAACACATCTTGTTATTTTACAAAATATGCCCCTGTATGGACCATAGCGAACAGACGAGCATTGGCACCTGCATGTGGTGTTCTTGTTATATTGTCCAACAGCTGGTACATACATGTGTTTATGTTATATTGCTCAGATACGGAGTGCAGCTGTGGACTATGAGATGCAAGAAGAGGACTATTATCAGTTACAGCTTGAACAGTGGGCTAAGTTCTATTCATGCTGCATACAGTACCACGAGGTATAAACCAGAACAACAGATAAACGAGCATACTCAAATATTGAAATTATCATTTCTCTACCAAACCTTATGTTGTTACCACTCTTTAGAATTGTCTCTTTGAGACGATTCGAAAGAGTGGTCACAGCATAGGGTTTGGTGGAGAAATAAGGGAGTTATTCTTGAAAATGTTTTCATTTACGCATCTTATCTGGACCTCTGATAAACAATCAGGGTCTGAAGAGAATAGTCACTGCTATAGAAGAAAATCCTTGATGGGTTAAGCTTTTACTCCATAAATATGCCATTCTACGCCTTTGCAAACAAAATAGACCTAGATCAAATGGCTCCTATAGGAGCTGTCTGATCAGGGTCTACTCTGTTTGTTTGCTTATTGAATAAATGCTCCATTATTCACATTGGTTTTAAGACTACACAATCAAAATTTTTCCTTTTTAGCTCGTCTGTTTCGAAGAAATCATGAGCTATTGTTGTAACTCCGGCGTCAGCGTCGTCGTTGTCGTCTTTGTCGTTGTCGTCTTCGTCCGAAATATTAACATTGATAACAGACGAGCGTTCGCACCCCCCTGCGGTGCTCTTGTTTCTAGTAAATGCTCCTTTTCAGTGGATTTATTTAAAGAGGTTGTTCTTAAAATAGCCTATGAGGGAATGGTCTGAAAAATCCTATGAAGGAATGGGTTAGGTCAACACATTTCGCCTATCCCATTCACCCACAGTATTTGGACACACTACTCTCTCCTCGCCACCATATTGTAAGAATTGAAGTTGACACTAGGTTGATAACTTTAAAGTAGACTGACATAGTAGCACATTGTGCAGACCCTGATCAAATTGCTCAAATTGATCTTGGTCTACACTATTTGTCTAGGTTTGTCTGTCCAAATATTTAGGGTAATTAGTGTATGTCCCTTATAACCCTTTCTCTCCTTTTGACATCTTTTTGCGCCTCTGTAAAACCCATTTATTGAAACCATTGTGATAAATAGAGCATTTGCTCCTATGGAGCAAATGCTCTATTTATCACGATAGTCTCAAAACTACACAATTCTTAAATTCTCCTTTTCTATAGTTAATGCTCCTTTTCGGTAGATTAATTCAAAGAGGTTGGGTCTAAAAATAGTCTAGGAGAAAATGAGTTAAGGGATACTTAGAAGACATGAGTTAAGAAATATCACAAAGAAATATATTACATATTTGAATGAGTCTTGCCTTAGTCAAAAATCCTCCCCTGCATCATTATGTCTCTCCCAGTATACTAGGAAGATAAAAAAAAATTCAGGTGGCGTCTGTGCGATTTTGATTTGTCTGTGCGGTTTCTCCAAAATCTTTTGGCTGGATTATCATGAAACTTCATAGGATTGATCAGCACCTTGCCTAGTTGAGCATATAATATTCCAGTTTCAGTTTGATGATTTTCTGCAGAGTTATGGGACTTTGAAAATTTTACATGGGGGAGCCATCAGTTTTTGCATCAAAAACAATTATAGTTGGGGCCCCACACCTTGGTGTGGGTGCCTTATAGTAATCGCCTTGTTTTATTTTGTGTTGTCTATTTATAGGTTGGTGGTAAGCTGAAGGGTCTGTTTGCTGATGGAGTGACTGGACTGGTTGGTCTAGTTAGAAAGGTAGGCTTTTGACTTATTGATTTGAATATTCAAACAGTTTTCAATAAAAATTTAACAGAAATGGTAACAGTAATCAAATGTTTGCACAAACTGTAGTAAATTCATTAGACGTTTTTGTGTAGTTGAGTCATAACAGTATAGTACACCCTCTCTAAGGCGTAAAAAAAAGATAGGTTTGTTTCTGGTTACCCGACCGACCGTCCATTTTACCCCTGACTCACTTTTTTTTTATTGCATCCAGAAATTTCCGCGGTTCTGTCTCTTGTGATTATTACGAGTTTGGTGAGAGGCCGATCTTCGGGGACTTCCCAATTGGAAAAAGCCTCTTTTTATCCAACTTTTTGTGAAAGACTTTCAAAGAAAAAACCGATGGAGAAATTTCCATTATGTTGACATATCTCAACATTTCCAACGGTCAAACATTTTTTCGCCACAGTCAAAGAAAATGCTGAAAAGTTACATCGGAGTTTGACACTACTGTAAGTAACCATAGACTAAGCGACATTTCTAGTATAGCGCAGGTCAGGTCCAGTCATTAAATATTCAACTGGTCCGAATGGTCCAGTGCGAAATAATCGATTCTAGAAAAATTCCATTCATTTAGCAAGTTTTTCCACTCATTTTATCCTTCTGTCGCTCTAATATTGTTTTGTTTTTATCATTGTACTAAGCAGAGAAAGCTGCGAGCACCTTGCAACCACGTGACTTCCTTCATAACGTCGAGGTCGGGATTGTCTCAAATTAAGTTTGTGATAAAACACTGTCGTTTTCGAAAAATCGCTAGTTATTCTAATGCTTTTATTTCAGTTAAGGTTTCGTGTAAAAAATGTTTTTGTGGAAATTTATATTTTAGTAGCAAAATACATTACCTGCTGTGAAATATGCTTAGGTTATTTGATTTAACCCTATGACCGGAATAAAAAAGTACCGCATATACCGTATGGCCCGCCCGTTAGCCATACCTCATTATAAATGCTCCCAGCATTCCACAATTAAGATCATTGGTTATTTCCGGTCGGCCATTAACGTCAACGTTTTTATAGCCTCCCGAGTTTTCAACCTTGCTAGCTGTCTGGGTCTATTCGACTTCTTACAGTCCTTGCCTGCAGCTTCCTTACCGGATTCTGTATCCTACAATAAAACTTTATACACAGATTATACTGCATATACTTTGTGTTTTATTTTCTTTGTTCCTGTGTAATCGGTCTCCCTTGTGCCTTCACAATGGCTTCTCGGCACAAAGCTTCCTGCGGACACTTTACCGCAGACTGGGATACACACTCCTCTGTGTGTTTCTCCTGCTGCGGGTGCTCTGCAGAGGACCCTTGTCAGTTTTCTACTGCCTGGTCTTCTGAGACCTGGGGGTTAGCCTCTCGTCGAGGCTCTCAAGCTCGGCGTTCGTCAACCCCCGCCAGGTCGGACAGTGAATTTTCACGTAAACCAAAGAAACCTAAAAAGACTGTTTCTTCTTCCAGCGGCTCCTCTGGGTCTACGACTCAGCCCATCAATCAACTAGCTGCCGTGAAAGTCCCGACTTCGGTCCCGGGACGAGGGTCCCTATTCCGACCAGGGAATATCCCTCTGCCAGTGATGTCACCGTCCGGTGCCTTTCACTTGGCTTCACCCGGCGGGGTCTCGCCAGGTTTACCTGGTCGACATCTTCCAGGTCACCCGGTGCTTGCCACCGCTCTGACTGGATCCGGGTTAGCTAAACAGGTCAGCCACCTATCTAGGTCAACCACACCTGTTTCTAGTAGCATTTCAACATCTGGCCTAACTAGGTCAACCAGCGTTGGGTTAACCAGTATAACTAGGTCAGCCACGCATGCTACAACCGGTGCTATAGTAAATTCTTCCCCGGTGTTTTTCACTGGTCAGTCAAAGGCAACCGGTGTTAAGGTAAGTTGTTCCTCGGATGTTTCCTCCGTGAACACTAATAATTTCTTTGGATCCATTTCGAGTGTGTCTGCCACTAATGAAACAACACACCCTTGCTTGTCTATTGAACAAACTTCTTCGAATTTTGTTCCTGACTACACTCTTAGCTCTGCTGAGCTGAGTTGCCGAGCAGAATCTCCTTTGCCTATTAGACCCTCTAG
This sequence comes from Azorinus chamasolen, assembly GCA_963576725.1. Lineage (NCBI taxonomy): Eukaryota > Metazoa > Mollusca > Bivalvia > Cardiida > Solecurtidae > Azorinus > Azorinus chamasolen. Next base: position 39,005,119 of record OY755246.1, on the reverse strand, counting down.
GTCTCATAAACGGCGTCGGTATTCTTCTTCTTCTTCGTCCTCGGACTCTGCCTATCGTCACAGACGTCGGCACAGTTCCTCTTTTTCTTCGGACGACAGTCGCCGTTCGCGACGCTCTCGGCACAGGCGCCGATCTAGTTCTAAAACTAGACATCGGCGCCATAAGAGGCGTAGGTCTTCGTCCTATGACTCTCCCCCGGCTCGCTCCCGCCCTCATCAGGGATCTCGTGTCCATCAGGATCTACCTATCCAGACGCAGATCTCTGATAAGCAGGGGACGTCTTTCAATCAGACTGCTGATCCCCTCTTGAGCCGGTCCCCCTTCTTTTATGACCCTAGGGTCTATTCAACGGGAAATTTTTCTTTGGACCCTCCTGTTCCAGCTGCTTTACAAGCTACTGTGTCGGGTCCTCCGGTCCCTAGAGTCCCGCCTACGGCTACGGCCACCAGGCCAGACCAGGATCAGGATGATGTTTTATCAATCCTTGCTAACCCAGAGGACCCTTTCTTTCAAGAATTGGGTACCCAGGGTAATTCTGAATTAGAAGACTCTCTCTCATCTTCTCTTGAAGAGCCCGAAAGTCACTCTAATTCTTTTGACAAAGCCTGTGAGGACTGCTTTGCCATCCTCCCGCCCTCTGTCTGCCCTAGACCCCAGCCTTTGTGTCAAAGTGGAGTAGTTTCTTCGATCCTTTTCCTTCAGACACAAAGAGGTGAAACGGTTGGTCCGATTAAATCTCGACCTGCCCTCCCTCCTTGTCGGGGTCTAGCCACTTGCCTTCCTGACATTGACACGGACTTCCGTTCTAGGCCGAAGGCAGGTTGGTCAGTTTCTACTAAGGTTATGCGCTCCTTAGTACCTCCTTCTTCCCTGAGGCTTCCAGCTTCAGTAGATAATCACCCGGGACTCTTTGACCGAATTCCTCTTCTGGATTCTGATAGTCCCCGGGTCGGTATTAGACCTACCTCTCAACCCTCGCTCTCTATGAGTATGCTTGAGCGTTGGGAATTACGTCAGAGACAACAGATGGGGGTAGCATCCAACGTGGATCTTTTGTCGGTTGCCCTCTCTGAGGAGCTCCTGTCCGACACCCCTTCTCAAGAGAGAACCCGCCGTCTGGCTTTTCAATTGGGTCTCTCCTCTCAACTTTCTCTGCGTCTAGGTCTTGCCTCTGCAGCCGAGATGCTCCGCTGCAGAAGGGATGCTTTCCTTCAGTCTGCTTCCAGACTCCAGGACACGTCTAAAGACGAGCTTAGATCTCTTCCTTTCTCGTCTGAGCCCCTTTTTGGTGGTCTCATCAGAGAGAAAGAAAAGGCGGATGAGACCACACTTCAAGCTCCTGCTTCAAGTGGTCCTCCCAATTGGCGGATTCCTAGAGTGCCTAAGGCAAAATCCACCAAACAGTCGGGCAGGAAGCAGTCGGCTCAGCCAGCTCCTGCTCCCCGTCATCGGGGCCCTGTTCGGGCCCGCCTAGGCCCTGCTCCTGTCTCTCCTCAGAATAGAGGCCCAGCACAGGGACAGAACCGGCCCTCTCGCCCTTTCTCGAGAGGGTCTGGTCCTTCTAGGCACCAGCCCTAGGGACTCGCCCTTTCTACCACCCCCTCTGATCCGACCCTTTTTGCCAGTGGGCGCCAGGCTCCTGCACTTTGCCACGGCCTGGCGCAACATTACTCAGGACCCCTGGACTCTCTCCATTGTGGAATCGGGCTATCGTATCCCGCTGGATCGACAGCCCCCTCTTTCCAGGGTCCCCCTACATCTCTCGTCGGATCACCCTCATATGCAGAATGCAGTTATGTCACTTCTGCAAAAAGGGGCGGTAGAAAGGGTTCGGAACGAGAACACACCGGGATTTTACAGCCGCCTGTTTCTCGTTCCAAAGAAAAACGGCATGTTTCGGCCCATCATCGATCTTTCAACCCTAAATCGGTTTTTAAAGATCGATTCTTTCAAGATGGAGACGGTAGCTACCATTCGGTTGGCAATCAAACCAAACCAATGGGCCGTCTCCCTCGATCTGTCGGATGCTTACTTTCACGTACCTATTCATCCTTCAGACAGACATCTCCTTCGCTTTTGCCACAGGGGCGCTGTCTATCAATTCCGGGCCCTGCCTTTCGGCCTTTCTACGGCACCCAGAGTCTTCACAAAACTCATGGGGACCGTAGCGGCCTTTCTCCGCCAGAGCGGAGTTGTTCTTATTCAATACTTCGACGATTGGCTGTTACACCTTCTCAATCGTCAGACCCTACTTCTCAATCTCCAATTCTGTTGGAAAATTGTCTCTCAGTTGGGTCTCGTATTGAATGCGGAAAAATCAGATCTGATCCCGTCTCAAGACTTTGTCTTCGTGGGATTAAATTTTCTGACGAACTCCAGCTTAGTCAGGATTTCTCTTCAACGTGTAGAGAATACCCTACACCTGCTTTCTCTGTTCAGTCAGAAGGATCGCTGCTCTGCTCGCTCTCTTCTGTCTCTACTGGGAGTTCTCAATTCCGCAGCAGATTTTGTGTCTCTAGGCAGGCTTCATTTACGCCCGCTCCAGTTTTACCTGCTGACACAATGGCGTCCTCGTCTAGACGCTCTGTCCGTTTCTCTTCCACTCCTACCTATTTTCCACACTGCTCTTCAGTGGTGGAAGGTGAAGGATCGCTTCCTTCAAGGAGTGCCGATTGCTCCTCCGGATCCAGATCTTTTTCTGATCTCGGATGCCAGCAATCAGGGCTGGGGAGCCCATTTGGAGCCTCTCGGACTCATGACTTCGGGCCTTTGGTCGAATGCCGAGTCTCAGCTCCATATCAACAATCTCGAACTCCTGGCTGTTCTGAAAGCCTTGGAATTCTTCGAGATGAAGGTTCGCAACCTTTGTGTGTTAGTACAGACAGACAACACAACAGTTGTGTCTTACATCAAGAGACAAGGGGGGACACACTCCCTCTCCCTCTTCAAGGGCACGAGGGATCTACTCTTATTTTGTCACAACAGACAGATCACTCTGCTCGCCAAGCATCTGCCGGGCAGACTGAATGTCTTGGCGGACGGCCTCTCTCGCAGACGTCAAGTACTACCTGCCGAGTGGACCCTCCACAAAACTGTAGTGGCTCAGATCTTTCACATGTTCGGGTTTCCGTCAGTGGATCTCTTTGCCACCAGGTTCAATCATCGACTCCCGCTGTATGTGTCTCCAATCATGGATCCAGCAGCTTGGGCGGTCGATGCTCTGTCTTTTCCGTGGGACCGACTGTTCGGGTATGCTTTTCCCCCGTTCATTCTGATCCCCACGGTTCTCCGGAAGATCGCTCTGTCGGATTGCAGGATCCTCCTGATCGCCCCCCTGTGGCCTCAGCGAGCCTGGTTCAACGATCTTCTCAGTCTCCTATTCGAGTCTCCACGGTCGATCCCGCCCAGTCGGGATCTACTCTCTCAGAAGGGCGGGGTTCTCCACAGGGACCCCGCTATCTTCCATCTTCACGTCTGGCCGTTATCAGGACGGGTCTCCGAAAGAGAAAGTTTTCTCAACCGGTTGCCAACCTCGTCGCCAAGGCCAGACGATCCTCCACTACCATTGTTTACAATGCCAAGTGGAGAATCTTTTCGGATTGGTGTCGTTCAAAACAGATTAATCCAATCTGTCCCACTATCCAAGACATTGCCGACTTTCTAGTTTTCCTCTTTCTAGAGAAGAATCTAGCTGTCAGCACTATTAAAGGGTATAGAGCTATGTTATCTCATACCCTTAGTTTCAGAGATATTAAGGACATCGGTTCTCACCCAATCCTTTCTGAATTGGTTCGAGCCTTGGAGCTTCAGAGACCGGTTTCTCGCTCTCTTTTGCCTAAGTGGGATCTGTCGTGTGTTCTCTGGTCGCTTACTAAAGCGCCCTATGAGCCATTAGATAAAGCGACCTTGACTCATGTCACGTGGAAGACTGTGTTTCTCCTCACTTTTGCTGCGGCTAAACGCAGAAGCGAAATTCATGCCTTATCTGTAGAAGAAGGCTTTCTTCGCTGGAATTCTGACGGGTCAGTTTCCTTAATGTGTCAGCCTGGTTTTTTAGCTAAAACCCAGCTTCCGTCAGTAGCTTCAGATCCGTTTGTTGTACCCAGTCTCTCGAAAGATTTGGATCATTCGGACCCTGATCGAACCCTCTGTCCTGTCAGAGCCCTTAAGTTCTATCTTAAGAGGGTTCAGTTCCTGAGGGGAAATAGAAAAAGGCTTTTTATCCCTATTAAAGGTCATAAAGAAATCTCAGCAGCGTCTATTTCTCGCTGGATTGCTTCTGCCATCAAATTGGCTTACTCTGACCTATCTGATCTAGATCTCGGCTTTTTAAAGATCAGGCCACATGAGCTCAGAGCTCTGTCTACTTCTTGGGCTTTCATTAATCATGCGCCCTTGGATGAGATTCTCAGGGCTGCTTCTTGGAAGAATAGTTCTACTTTCTCTTCCTTTTATCTGCGCTCTTTTGCGACTCTTCAGAGCAATCTGCTCTCTCTAGGTCCTCTCGTGGCCTCTCAACGAGTTGTTTAACTCATTGGCTTTCATTCCGTGTTCTTGGCCTACGGTGCGACCAATTACGGTTACTAGTAAAAGTTATGAAAGCAGTATATCTAAGAATATTTTCTCCTGAAACTATATTTTCGAGAAATTTCTACAGCCGAGTCTTGGTGTTGTTCTGGTGAGTATACCTTCCCACCTTTGCGACAAAGTCAGCATATTTCACAGCAGGTAATGTATTTTGCTACTAAAATGAGATTTTTAAAGTAAAATCTGTTTTAGTTAGAAATACTTACCTGCTGTGAAAGGGATTGCCCTCCTCCCACCCCGCAATTAGTTGTTGTTTTTGGGAGCAAATAACCAATGATCTTAATTGTGGAATGCTGGGAGCATTTATAATGAGGTATGGCTAACGGGCGGGCCATACGGTATATGCGGTACTTTTTTATTCCGGTCATAGGGTTAAATCAAATAACCTAAGCATATTTCACAGCAGGTAAGTATTTCTAACTAAAACAGATTTTACTTTAAAAATCTCATTTTAAGGGAATATATTAACAGAAAAAATATTAGCCAAATGATTCTTAATGACACCACTTGAAACATTATGAAACGTTCCCTAAGTGTATGTCGTAAAATAGATGTCGTAAATCTTGGTTTCCCACACTAACACCACTTTTCTGTTATGTACATTCGCGACGATATATGCCAGTTTCAATTTGGGTTTACGGACAGTGGAGATGACAAGAAAGAGAGCGAAATGTAAGGAGTCGTCGAAGAGAAAATATGAGGAAGAAAAAAGGCAATTCTGTCAAAAATTGAAAGAAGAGTTTACTTGGTTAAACTACGTACAGTACATTCCTTGTAGAAAATACGATTTGGTAAATAGTGGAGTTTTACAGTGGGGTGCTAAATGCCAGTAAGTCCATACCACAGATTAACCATTACCTGATGAATATTGATGATTATTCATATAAGACTATGCCTACTATGAATATATATTCGTATCTAGGTATCAGTTTGATTTTTAGCATACTGCTGACCAAAAAAAAAAAAGAAATAATAAAAAAAAAAAGTTCCCGACCTACCGACCCAACTTTTTTGGGGGCATGCAACCAGAAAAAACCCTAATTTTTTTTTAGGCCTAAATGGAACACTCAAGTATGAATGTCAGTGTTTTAACCCTTTCCCTGTTTAATATTCATGTAAGAAATAATGACATCATGAGTATTTATTAAATGAATTTTATAATGGCATTTGTACACAGGATTTTGTTTTGGTATTGTTAGAAAGAGTGGAGTCAGATCTATTATAATTCATAAGCAAACAGAACTGCCCTGTTCAGACGGCTCTGAGCCGGGTTTGGTATACTCTGTTTGCAATGGCATGAAAAAGTATTTGTATGAGGGAAAGGGTTAAGACGGGTAGCAGTTTAACCCGTTCTCTCACATTGACGTCTTTTGACGCCTCTGTAAAAGTCACTTTGTGAAACCATTGTGATAAATAGAGCATTTGCTCCTGTGGAGCAAATGCTTTATTTATTACAATGGTTTCATAACTACACAATTCTAAAATTTTCCTTTTTACTAGTAAATGCTCCTTTTCGGTAGATTTATTGAAAGAGGTTGGATCTAAAAATAGCCCATGACGTAATGGGTTAATGCACGTTGAAAATCAAGCAGAGAACTCATTTGGGTGTTTTCTGCATGACTGTCACCCTGCATTAAGCAGCCACTTGCCTAAATATATCTCATTTCTTGTAAACAAAACGTTTGGAGAGGTTTCACTGTGTTACTAAACATTACCCTTGTCTACTTGTTGTATGATAATGAATTTGCTTCATGCTCATTTTTGTGTCACCTACCGAGAGGCAGTGTGTCACTTAGGGATCACTTTTCCGTCGTCCGTCCGTCCGTCTGTCTGTCACACTTTCTTTTTTTGGCTGTCATTTCTATACTAATCATTATAGAGCTTTCAAATTTCACACATGAATCAAGCAGTATGAGAGGAAGTGTCGTGCACAAGGGCCACAACTCTAGCATCAATATTTTTTGAGTTAATCCCCTTTTTCATATTAACAATAAGTTTTTGTGTCAGCTGCGAGCAGGTGACACATGTGTTCCTCTGAACACTCTTGTTAGTGTGAGGAATTAAGTAACCTAACATTTATCTGTGTCTACACTAAGGGTGAAACGATTAATCGCGATGTGAATTTAACCGCGATCTTTTGCCCTCGATTCGGTTCGGTTCAATTCGGTTCAGCAGATCTCATTTTCGATTCGATTTTTATTATAAAAGGCTAGCTTCTTAATGATTGGTAGCGAAATGAAACTAACCTGTGAAAATTCGCCGTGAAAAGTCGAAATACTTGTTTTCCCGCATTAGAGCTGTCAAAACAAACATACTCATCGAATTCTGATAGACTCAAATCGATTGGATGAAGGCCAACTATTTTAGCCAATCAAATAACACGTTGCAATCGTTGCACTTAATCTGATCGTCTGGGCGCTTTATTCAAGCGTCTTTGTGTTCTCTCAAAATGTCGGATGCTGAAGCTGTCAATCTACGTGCTACCCCGAAAAACTATCGCTCCAAATGTGGAGATTTCAGATTTCGCGAGAGCAACAACACAAATAAACCGACATGTAAGATTATTTTACAAATATTCTCTGCAACACAGGAAATACGACGAATCTGTCATATCGTATGAACGGAAACACAGTATTGCATTTACGTTTCGTCTTCTTCCAGTAAACTTGGTTGCAAATTTGTGTATGCTTAAAATTTATGAAGCTGTGCATTGATAACTGGCTAAAACTATACTTGCAGCAATGTCTAGTGCTTTTTGCTCAGAGACAGGGAGATGTCATATCTCTCTTCAACTGATAGCTATCTGTATCAGTTGAAGAGAGACATGACATCTCCTCCAAGTGCTCAAATTCTTTTTTCAGAAAAACCTACATGTTCTACAGAGTTAGGCTGTTTAGTAAATTAGACAATTAGCCATGACTGATTATGTTAGTGTTACCATTCTACTTGGTTTTAGTGACCAGTTATAAAAAAGAACTTCCAAAAACAAACTGCAGAAAGGTTTGACTGTTAAAGTCAGATATATCTGTGACTAGGCTATTATGATTTTTCCACCTGTATATGTCCAAGCATTCTGTTTTCAGAGCTGTTAATACACAGTATTTATTCTACATAGTGCATTCTTTTTATTACAATCTTAAATCGAATCGAATCGAAAATAATCGAATCGTGTTGTAAAAAATCGAAATCGAATCGAATCGAAATTTATTTAATCGTTTCACCCCTAGTCTACACTGTTTACCTGTGTTTCACATGAGTGAATGAGTTGATATGTACAAAGTACAAAAATAACGTATTAGGGAATGGGTTAACCCTTTGCCTGATGAATATTCATGTAAGAAATGTTGATACATTAATATGTATTTATTAATAGCTGAATTTTTATAAATGTATATACTATATAAGCACAGGATTTTTTTGACCATGGCAGAAATTAGAATCAGATCTCTATATTTCCATAAGCAAACAGAGCCGTACCTGATCAGATGGCTCCTATAGGAGCCCTTTGATCTGGATCTACTTTGTTTCCAAAGGCATCACAAAGCATTCCTGTGAGGTAAAAGGTTAAAGACTCCACATTGTATTCTAATGATGACATGTCTGTCCAATCAGGGTTGTGTAACATACCTGCGACCATGTGAGGAGATGGAAGAACTGTACCATGGTGACCACATGGTCCTTACCATACCAGTCATTGAGTCAGCTGAAGGTAATGCTTATATATAATAAAGTTCTCAAATACTCACCTTTATCCCACAAAAATATCATAAAATAAAGCATTTGTTGTATTACTTGTAATTTCTCACAATTCAATTTGGCCAATACAACTTATTGCCTGACAAAAAAAAACCCTGGGTTATGGCAGGGGATGATTTGGTGAATGTCATAAATATTCAGTGATTTTACTCCATGAATATTTATGTAATCATAACAAGAATTTTAATTAGATTAATTGTTATAATAGAACATGGACACAGGAAGTTTTGGCCATGGCAGAAGCTGTAGAATCAAATCTATATTGTATCATTAGCAAACAGAGCAGACTCTGATCAGACGGCTGCAATAGGAGCTGTCTGATCTGTGTTCTACTCTGTTTGCAAAGGCATAGAAAGATGTATTTATGGAGTAAAGGGTTAACATGATATTAAATGGGGTCAAACGAAGTTGGGGTTGTTATATAGGAGTTGCCTTGCTGATGGTCAGTGGATTGGTTGTGGAATACTAAGATTTGTGGCAAAAAACAACTTCCACATGTGGCATGGTATTGCAAAATAACTTGGTATGCTGGATAGTCATGGGGTTTAGTTGTGCATGATTCAAGTTTCTTCCACCGCACACCAGTCTATATGGAGTTACAGTAGAATCTGTCCTAAATAACCTTTTATTGATAAGGCACAGGAATCTTAACAAGTGGTTACTTAATACAGGGCAAAAGTAATGCTCTTGTCCATGTATGACCTGTAAATCTTGTGTGTCCAACTCATACCCAAATGGGAGGATTTACGGTACTTCTAACTTTCACAAATGAACAACGCTGATGTGAAGATGCTCTTAAAGAAGGTTACCAAAGTTATGGTTTTTGAAATTTTCATCACTATATATAACATAATAGTGAAAAGTACTTGATTTAAAGACAATATCGTCAGGGGGCATCTGTGTCTTATAGACACAATTCTAGATTTTTTTTCAGTATCTAAAATTGTGTACAGGAGTTATCTTCCCTTTGATTTATGATCATTGCAGTTGTGTGGCAGTATTTATCACCTTTAGTAACAGCTCTAGGCTAAAAGTAGATTGTTCTTAAATCAGAATCTTTTATACGTATTGTGCAGGACCTTCCAAAAATATTGTGACCTGTCTTTTCTTTTCAGACAACCAGACAAAGCGAGATCTTCTGCTGATCTTTGAGATACTGCAGGCAATCAGTCTTGAGATGACAGAGGATCTGGCAGCTCAGTTTGAACACGAGTTGTCCACTGGTCAGAACATAAATGTGATTGCTGCAAAGTTTGTCGACAATGTTGTCCTTGGGTAAGGTTTTAACCTTTTATCTATTCAATATTCATGAAAGAAATAATGATACAGTAAAACCTCTCTATAACGGCCACTAAACTACATCAAATATTTTGTGTTAAAGGCAGGTGGCTGCTTAAAGCAAGGTGAAAGTAAAACGGAACGCTCCTATAGGAGCGTTCTGTTTTACTTTCATCTTGCTTTAAGCAACCACCTGTCCTTAACTACAACTAATCAACACAATTTAGTGGTTGTTATAGAGAGTGTTTACTGTATCATGAATGTTTATTGGCTGAATCTTTATCATGTAATACGTCAAAGGGATTTTTGTTGCTTTGATAAAGACTGTGGAAACAGATCTATATCATGTCATAAGCAAAACAAGAGAAGACCTTGATGGAGTCATCTGATCTGGGGCTACTCTGTTTGCAAAAGTGTGAAAAAGCATTTGTAAAACTAATAAGGGGAAGGGTATAGTTGTTTTTGTCATGTAGATACCAATAGTAGAAGAGCCTCACTTAACCCTTTCCCTTATATAAACGTGTTTTCACGCATTTGCAAACAGAGTAGACCCAGATCAGATGGCTCCTAGAGGAGCCGTCTGATCAGGGTCTGCTCTGTTTGCTTATAGAATTTGATAGATCTAGGGGTTTTTTGCTTTCTAAAATGTCTATAATGTTCCACCTTCAATATTTCTTTTTTGTCCAGGAATATTCAGTAGGTATCAAAATTTGGAATAAACATAGAACAGGAAAAGGGTTAAGAGCCATGCATATATGCAGAAATTACATTTTAATCCTAATGAATAATCCTGTACAAAATAATGACTTTGAATACTAGTTATACATTTGTAATGGCATTGTGAACAAGGGAATTTTGAACCATAGCAGAAACATAAGCAGAGCTGCAGATAAAGGTGCATACCCAAAAACTAAGATCGTCATTTCTCCACCAAACCCTTTACTGTGACCACTCTTTAGAATCGTTTATTGTAGGGTTTGGTGGAGAAATATAGGAGCTTTTCTTTAAAATGTTTAAATTTACGCATCTTATCTGGACCTCAGCATAAGTATCGTCAATCAATATAATTAGCATATATAAACCTGGAGAATTTTCTCTTACAGTATGGATGATGGTATGTCCCAAGCTGGGGTTTTATCCACCAATCTTGGACTAGTCCATGACTTGGCCAATGCCATCAATGTTATTCTCAGGGCCGCTGACCTTTCACCTCAACCAGACGATGACCCCATGTTTGAAGAATCCGGTAAAGTCATTCAGTTCTACTCATACACACATTAATATATAGTATGTGAGGGCAATACTTCAGTATAGGGACCCCTCAAAAGTAATCTTAGTCCTTTACTCCATGAATATTCATGTCAGAAACATTGACATCATGAATATTAATTAGATTAGTTGTTATAATCACACATGGGACACAGGAATTTTTGTCCATGACAGAAACTGTAGAATCATATCTATTTTATATCATATGCAGACAAAGCAGATCCTTATCTGGGTCTACTCTGTTTGCAAAGGGGTAAATAGGTGAATTTATTTAGTAAAGGGTTCATCTAGCTTTTTAACCCTTACCTCATGAATATTCATGTAAGAAATAATGACGTAATAGATATTTATTAGCTCTAAGTGGGCGTATTCATATTCATGGCTGCATTTCTTGTTCAATATTCAGGGATTCAACTTAATTATAATAACAATTTCCCTTTCCAGATTTAAACACAACTCGTCAGATGAGCTTGAGTAAGTTCTTCACTAGCAAAGTTGGGTGTGATATAGTATCAGCAAGCTTGGAGCAGTTTGTTCAGTCACGATTCCAGATTCTGCGAGACCTCTACTTGTTGCTGACTGTTGCTCTACGTCTAGAAGATCAGGTAATATGCTTGAGAGACAGTGAGCCCTCGCTAGCTGTAAGACACCCTGGCTGAGCATTTTGAAGAAGAAATTTGCTACTTCTGGGTCTTCTAGATTTTTTAGTCCATCAGGTTTTGAACGTAAATGAGCATGTGGTACCTTATTCCTTTCCTTCATTTAAACGCATTTTCACACCTTTATATCAGACGGCCCCTATAGGGTCTGCTCTGTTTGTTTATGGAATTTGAAAGATCTTTTTCTTTGGTTTCTAAAATGGCTACAAAGTTCCACCTTGCATATTTCGTTATAACTATTTTGTCCATGAAAATATAGTAGGTGTGGAGAAATAACGCCAGTTTATGAAGATAAGGGAGGTAATGGAAAATCATCAAACCGTCAATAACGAGTGTATCCTCCGTTTGCATGGATAACAGCCTGACATCTCTGTCTCATTGACAAAATAAAGTTTCTGAAGAAATTCTGCGGCAGCCTGTTCCATTCCGCGACGATTCTATTGCGTAACTGTTGCAGGTTTACAGGCTGATTTTGGTACACTCGCCTCACAAGTTCCGCCCATACATTTTCAATAGGATTAAGATCCGGAGACTTGGATGGCCATTCCAGTACATTTATTCTATTTTGTCGTAGGACAACAGTTGTAGTGTGGGCAGGTGCACTGTCATGCATAAGGAACATATTACGGTTTTGCTGTACGAGCGGAATCACAACCGGATGTAAAATGTCATTTTGATACCTAACCGCTGTAAAATTGCTATTCAAAATGACTGCGAATGTCTTCATCTGCAAACATATGCCCGCCCATATCACGGAAAGTGTTCTGTCTCTGTTACACATGCGTCTGCAAATCTTTCACCCATTGTCGATACACAGGTATACAACCATTGTTATGATACAACTTGAAACGTTTCTCGTCCAAAAAAAGTACCCCTGCCCACTGGGCCCTAGTATATCGGAGATGGCGGCAAGCCCAGTGCAGGCCTGCCCTACGATGGCGGAGGGTCAGTATCAGTCCATGAAATGGTCTCCGTGCCTGTATGCCGGATGCACGCAAACGCTTGCGTATTGTCACTCAACTTATTGGTCTTCCATGACGCCCAACGGTGGCTCACGCTGTTTCCACTGCAGTGCGTCTCCTGTCTCATAAATGACTTAAAATCATGTATCGATCTTGTCGAGGGGTTGTGATCTTCCGCCGGAGTTGTCTTTGGATGTCATTGACACTTCTGGTTCGTCGGTATTTGGCCATCAACTTGACGATTGATCGCTTCTGAACGTTCAAGTTTCTCGCCACCTGGAAGCAAAACGGCCTTGATAACTACTAACATGCAAAGTACATATCATTTTGCACAAAGTATTGTGCGATATCATAACAATAAGTTTAATTAGAAAGCCTTGGCATACGTACCTGTGAATAAGACATGCCACCCTGTACAAGACCAATGGCCCGGTTTTGATCCTCCATGTTGCGGGATACAATACACACCAGACTGGGCGACAAAATCACCACAGTCGTAAGGACAATATAGATTTAAATTTGTGTACAAATAATCTTGTAATTTAAAGCTTTGACTTACGAGATATAGACATTTAAAATCGGTGTACTTAGAACATTTGTTAAGTGTATTTGCTAAGGTTTTAAAAGGCTTATCAATGGAATAAAAGGTTCAAGCTATATTCTTTAAATATTTGACATGACATGTAGATATTTTAAAATCCGTAATAGACAGTAAATTCATCAAAATTGAGCAGTTTGATGTCAGCTGTTTAACCCATTCCCTCATAGGCTATTTTAGACCTAACCTCTTTGAATAAATCTACCGAAAAGGAGCATCAATTAGAGAAAAGGAAATTTTTTAGAATTTTATAGTTTTGAAACCATTGTGATAAATAGAGCATTTGCTCCTAATGGATCCTAACCAGTGTCCGACAAATTTATTTTGTACTAGCCCAGTGACTACCAGAAAAAAAATCTAGTAGCCCAGATATTTTTTATTCACTTTCCAGATGGTAAGACCTTGCATCCGTGTTTGGTGTATGTACTCATTCAGACCTAATATCCCTTAAGAATAATGACAACATAATCATGAAACTAGATCTATATTACATTTTTCTTAAATTTAATTATTTTATGTTAAATTGCCATTCTTCCGCTTGTTTTAACTGCTAGGGGTGCTAGCTATGACAGATTTTGAAGCGACTCTAACAAAATGTGTTCCATCAGATGATGAACTTGCACTGTCAGACTGTGAACATATGTTATACTAACATTCCACTAGATGTTGAAATGAGTAAATAAACAAATTTACTTTTAAATGGCAATTTATTACTATTTTGTCTAATACTCTGTCATTACCAGTCATTAATTAAATAAAATTTCATACTGACAGGTCTGGTCATATCATGTGTGAAATGGCTTGAAATAGAAATTCTACTTTCATCATTCTAAGTAATGCAGAATTAAATAATTGAATTCAGAACATTGATTTTAGGTCCTTTGCACTTGTTTTAACCTTTCAGTGTGTGTCAGATGTTAATAAGACATTTTCAAATACAAATGTAGTGTTGTCCTTTATCTGCGTACTGGTATGCATTGTAACCCATACAAGACGATATTGTAGAAGTCATCCATCCTTTTTACCTGATAGAAAATCGGGTCTAAATAGATCGAGGTTTCATTCTTGTTTTACCCCATATAACATAATCACATAACGTTAGTTAATAGAGCCAAACATCGTCAATCTTGAAGAAATAATGACGAGGTGAAAAAAATCAAGTTTCTCAAATTGAGTAGCGAGAGAAAATTTGTAGATTTTCGCCGAGATTCGATCCGCGAAAACCCATTATTTTTTGGTTTTGTTAATGCTATGAGCGACCGGAAGTTAGTTACATAAGCGAGTTAGGTTCCAAATCTCGCACCATTGAAGCGGTAATTGATCCAATTTATTAGTCAACTGAAACTGTCACACACGATGGGCGGAGCTTAAATCTAGATTCACTGGTGCGTGTGTTATTGGTTGAGATTACGTATGGAATATTCTTGCTCTGCGGGATTCGGAGATTAAACATTTGGACGAACAAGTGTCAGTCATGCATCACTTGGGCGGAGATTTATATGACTTGATAGCCAATACATGGCCAGCGTCAGTGGTTGACACGCTCTATGGCTTAACAACAGGACACGCGTCAGAAAACACACTCCAGATTAATTGTATATATACAAACCCTAACTCTGGGAAATTAACATGTCATCATTAATTGCCCTACGTTCTAGATTATCTGTTATAGCCGGGCTATTGATCTTTGCTTTTACTCTTAGCCCGGCGGGCTTGTTTTGAAATTCTTTAACAGCCCGACAAGATTTTCTGGTAGCCCGCGGGCTCCGGGCAATGGATTTGTCGGGCACTGCTAACTAGGGGTGAAACGATTCAAAAAATTTCGATTCGATTCGATTTCGATTTTTTACAACACGATTCGATTATTTTCGATTCGATTCGATTTAAGATTGTAATAAAAAGAATGCACTATGTAGAATAAATCCTATGTATTAACAACTCTGAAAACAGACTGTTTGTACATATACAGGTGGAAAAAAATCATAATAGCCTAGTCACAGATAGATCTGACTTTAACAGCCAAACCATTCTGCAGTTTGTTTTTGGAAGTTCTTTTTATAACTGGTCACTAAAACCCAGCAAAATGGTAACACTAACATAATCAGTCTTGGCTAATTGTCTAATTGACTAAACAGCCTAACTCTGTAGAACATGTAAGTTTTTCTGAAAAAAGAATTTGAGCACTTGGAGGAGATGTTATGTCTCTCTTCATCTGATACAGATAGCTATCAGTTGAAGAGAGATATGACATCTCCCTGTCTCTGAGCAAAAAGCACTAGACATTGCTGCGAGTATATTTTAGCCAGTTATCAATACACAGCTTTTAAGTATACACAAATTTGCAACCAAGTTTACTGGAAGAAGAAGAAATGTAAATTGCAATACCGTGTTTTCGTTCCATACGATTTGTCGTATTTCCTGTGTTGCAGAGAATATTTGTAAAATAATCTTACATGTTGGTTTATTTGTATTGTTGCTCTCGCGAAATCTGAAATCTCCACATTTTTGAGCGATAGTTTTTCGGGGTAGCACGTAGATTGACAGCTTCAGCATCCGACATTTTGAGAGAACACAAAGACGCTTGAATAAAGCGCCCAGACGATCAGACTAAGTGCAACGATTGCAACGTGTTATTTGATTGGCTAAAACAGTTGGCCTTCATCCAATCGATTTGGGTCTATCAGAATTCGATGAGTATGTTTGTTTTGACAGCTCTAATGCGGGGAAACAAGTATTTCGACTTTCATGGCGAATTTTCATCGGTTAGTTTCATTTCGCCACCAATCATTAAGAAACTAGCCTTTTATAATAAAAATCGAATCGAAAATGAGATCTGTTGAACCGAACCGAATCGAGGGCAAAAGATCGCGGTTCAATTCACATCGCGATTAATCGTTTCACCCTTACTGCTAACCTACTTAATTTACATAAATCAATATTCGTAACAGTTCTATTTTTGTCACGGGCATTGCATGAGTGTATCCTTTGCACATGTCCCGGTAAGCAACTATGCATGTTCACACTCGTGATTGTATGGTTTACATATGCACGGGTTATCACTCTCCAGTAATTTCAGCGAGAATAGACATGATGATTTACCGGCGGAGTTTTATCTATGCAGCGTCATCTCTCTCTCATTATGTATTCTGCATATGGGTCAGGGTCCAGGTCAAATTGTCCAAGCTACACTCTGTTTGAAATTGCATCTCCATGAAGTAAAGGGTTAAGGGTATGGTAAGCATTTTGCAACAGTTTTTTTTTCACCTGACCCAGATTTTGACTACTCATTAAAATTGTTTTGACCCTTTACTCCATGAATATTCGTGTAAGAAATGACATACTGAATATTAACCCTTTCCCTCATGTAAACCTGTTTTCACGCATTTGCAAACAGAGTAGACCCAGATCAGACTGCTCCTATAGGAGCCGTCTGATCAGGGTCTGCTCTGTTTGCTGATAGAAGTTGATAGATTTGTTTCTTTTGTTTCTAAAATGGCTACAATTTCCATCTTCCATATTTCATTAAATATATTTTGTCCATGAATATTCAGTAGGTATTGAAATTTGTAATAAACACAGAACAGGGAAAGGGTTAATTAGATCATTTTCATAATGGCTTGAGACTGTAGAAATTGATCTATACTATTTAATGACCCTGATCAGGCACTTCTACTCTGAATGCAAATGCATTAAAAGGTGTATTTATAGAGTAAAGGCTTAACCGTTCTAATGAGTAGTCTAAACAAAGAGTTTTAGAGAGAAAAAAGGATTTTTGTATCTGATATACACTCTGCTTATCTGGAGCTCTGTCTGAGATTGTAAATGTTTATGTATTGCAGGTTAATGTGACACCTGAACTTGTGCGTAACCTACAGAATGATATAATGCCCTGCACGGCCAATCTCCTGAGGGCCTACCTGGTAGTAAAGTGGGTCACATCAGCCGTGGCAGTATCAACCCAGGCTGCATCCTTGTAAGTCAAATACATTGTAAACCTCTCTATAACGGCCACTAAATTGTGTTTATTTGTTGGTATTTAGGGCAGGTGGCTGCTTAAAGCAAGGTGAAAGTAAAACAGAATGCTCCTATAGGAGCGTTCTGTTTTTCTTCCACCTTGCTTTTAACCCTTTCCCTCATATAAATGTGTTTTCACGCATCTGCAAACAGAGTAGACCCAGATCAGACGGCTCCTAGATCAGGGTCTACTCTGTTTGCTAATAGAATTTCAAAGTTCTGTGTCTTTACTTTCTGAAATGGCTACAATGCTCCACCTTCCATATTTCAATATAACCTTTTTTGTCCATGAATATTCAGAAGGTATTGAAATTTGTAATAAACACAGAACAGGGAACGGGTTAAAGCAGCCACCTGCCTTTAACACAAAATATTTGATGTGATTTAGTTGCCGTTTTAGATAGTTTTTACTGTACATCTCCTTCATAAATATTCATGTAAGAAATAATGATATGAATATTTATGAGCTGAATTTTTATAATGGATTGGTGTATGAACATAGGTTTCTTTTAACCATGGAATAAACTATAAAATCAGATAATCTCGATATCTCGAACTTCAAGGGACCATACCAATTAGTGAGATAACAGAAGTTCGAGTAATCCGATTTCTGATCTGGACAATTTCTTAGGTTGTCAGTTTAATGCAGGTCTAAAGTGATGCTAAAAGCTCCTGTAGGAGCTTTCAGCATTGCTTTAGATCTGCATTAAGCTGTCATACGTGTTTCTAGATATGCGTAGTAATACATTTTAGAGCAATTCTGTTTATTGCAAGTTTTGGAAGGACTGAACTATTAGCTAGAGTTGTCCCGAAGTTCGAGTTATCCGAGATCAAGATATTGAAGTTCAACTGTATATTATTCAGTTAGCAAATATATGGAATAATGGGTTTCCAGATTCATTTCAGTGCCAGAAGAGTCAATTTAGGCCAGTATTTGTCTTTATGAACACATTATGCCATTTATCTGATGACTGTTCATGTAAGAAATCTTAACATCATGAATATTTATTAGCTGAGTTTTTACAATTTCATATGAATACAGAATTTTTTTTTGCCATGGCAGAAACTGCAGACTCAGATATGTAACTCTGTTTTTGCAAAGATGTTAACCCTTTCCTTCATATAAACTAAAACGTGTTTTCACATATTTGCAAACAGAGAAAACCCAGATCAGACGGCTCCTATAGGATCCATCTGATCAGGGTCTGCTCCGATTGCTAGTTGAATTTGAAAGATCTGTTTGCTTTCTTTCTAAAATGGCTACATTGTTCCACCTGCCATATTTCATTATAACTGTTTTAGACATGAATATTCCAGAGCTGCAGATAACAGTGCGTACTCTAATTCTAAAATCGTCATTTCTCCATAAGACCCTATGTTGTGACCACTCTTATATTAGAGTGGTCACAATATAGGGTTTCTTGGAAAAATAAAGAAGTTATACTTGAAAATATTTTAATTTACGCATCTTATCTAGAGCTCTGAATATTCTGTAGGTGGTTTTGAAATTTGAAATAAATATAGAACAGGGAAAGGGTTCAAAGAGTCCTCTGTCAGGTATAAAAGTATGGATGTTTATGTTTAGCTTGATTGTGTCTTTCAGAGAAAATAATATGCGACAGTTATCCATGCTGGAGATAACAGACTCAATAGACTTTGGCAGTCAAAGTATTGGACCCACCCTGATACAGAAAATTGGTAAGCATTGCCTTATGAAATTAGGAAAAATGAAATACATGTCGATAGAAGTCTTATTTTCCAATGCATGATTAAGACCATCTGATATTAACGCTTTGAATGTGGGAAACAAATGTACTGGCATTTGTAAACAGTGTAGACCCAAATATGAGGGCTCCTAAAGGAACCCTATGATCAGGGTCTGCACTGATTGTCATGTAAAATCCTCTAGCAAACTTGAAGCCATTTATTCTGACTGAATTGTACTGTTGAATACTGGTTGGTCATTTTACTGTGAAAATGTAGCATTCAATGGGTTAATAGTTAATCTTTGCTTTATTATACCCGTGCAAACAAAGTTTTAGGGGGTATACTGGAATCAGCCTATTGGTTGGACAGACGGTTTGTCAGTCAGTCTGCAAATTGCAATCAGGGCTGCTGTGCTGGAGTAGTTCAAAAGAAGCATTGATTGGAGGAGCTGTTTGACCAGGGTCTGCTCTATTTGCTTTAAATATAATAGATCTGACTATTAAAATATCTTCCACTACAAAACAATCCTGTGTAAATATGCCATTTCAGCTAATATATATTCATGATGTCATTTCTTACATGAATATTCATCAGGAAAAGGGTTAAAAGCAGATGGCTGCTTATTCATATTGCAGAAAAAAAGTATCTCATAAGCTCCTTTCATCCTTCATTAAGCTACCAGCTGCCTTAAAGATCCAGAATTGGACTTGAACGACCATTGTAGAGAGGTTGAACTGTATGTTTACTGTTGTGCAACACTTTGAAACATTTTTATTCTTGTTTAACAGAACACAATGGTGCCAGTCTTATAGAGCTGTTTATTTTGGGGCCGGGTGGTGACCAGGCTCGAAGTATGCTGGTCAATTCAAGGTTTATGGAGGAGGACATTGGAGCCACCTGGACTGGCGGACTAATGACTTTTGTGAAGACACTGGCAAAACTTGTGTATCCTTTTCTGATAATAGTGAATCATAAGAATATTTAAAACTTTTATTTGAACTCTTTGTATAATAAGCATATTTACAAATTTGTAAACAGACTAGACCAAGATTAGATAGTTCCTGTTGGAAATGGCTGATCAGTGATTCCTCTGTTTGCCGATAAAATGATACATTTCTGATTCCATAGTTTTGTCAAAGGTAATAAATCCTTTGTTCATATGCATTATAATAAATCAACGAATTAATATTCATTAAATCAATATTTGTTACATTAACATTCATTAACCCTTTAACTCCATAAATACACTTTTCTATACCTTTGCAAACAGAGAAGACCCAGCTCAGACGGCTCCTATAGGAGCGTCTGATCAGGGTCTGCTCTGTTTGCTAATGATGTAATACAGATATGATTCTACAGTTTCTACCAATGCTAAAAAATCCTGTGTCCATGTGCTATTATAACAAAATAATCTAATTAATATTCATGACATTATTATTTCTTACATGAATATTCATAGAGGAAAGGGTTAAGTAAAGGGTTAACTTATAGTACACTTATTATGGCCCTGCATTGAAAATGCTGGAGCCCTGTAGGAATCACATTTTCTATCCGTCCGTCTTTCAACACTTTTGATGTGATGCGATAACTCAAACAGTACTTCACATATTGGTTTCGCATTAAGGGCATATGCTTAGTATCATCAGAGGAAGATGCCTATAGTTTTTGGGTTAAATCAGATCACTATGTCAAGAGTTATCTGCCCTTGATTACAGGGCCCTCTCTGAGTCAGTTTTCTAGTTTACTTTATTATTACAGTTAGTACCTGCTGAGATGCAGAACAACACTGTGTCTCATCAGGATCTGAATGGTTAACCCCTCCCTTAATATAAACGCATTGGCAGAGTAGACCCAGATCAGATGACTCCTATAGGAGCCGTCTGATCAGGGTCTGCTGTGTTTGCTAATGGAATTTGATAGATATTTTTATGCCCCCCAGATCAGATCTGGGGGGCATATTGTTTTTGCCCTGTCTGTTTGTCAGCAACTTTAACATTGGTCATAACTTTTGAGCCAGTACAGATAAAGACTTGATATTTGGCATGCATATGTATCTCATAAAGCTGCACATTTCAAGGTCAAGGTCATCCTTCAAGGTCAGAGGTCAAACATATGGGTCAAATCACTGACTTTAACATTGACCATAACTTTTGAACCAATAGAGATAGAGTCTTGATATTTGGTATGCATGTGTATCTCATGAAGCTGCACATTTTGAGCGGCAGCATGTCAAGGTAAAGGTCATCTTTTAGGGTCAAAGGTCACCGACTTAAACATTGGCCATAACTTTTGAACCTGTAGATACAGACTTGACATTTGGTATGCATGTGTATCTCATGAAGCTGCACAGTTTGGGGGTGACATGTCAAGGTCAATGTCATCTTTCAGGGTCAAAGGTCACCGACTTTAACATTGGCCATAACTTTTGAACCAGTAGAGATACAGACTTGATAGTTGGTAGACATGTGTTTCTCATTTGGCTACACAGTTTGAGGGGTGACATGTCAAGGTCAAGGTCATCTTTGAAGGTCAAAGGTCACCAACATTAGCATTGGCCATATCGTTTGAACCAGTAGATATACAGCCTTGATACTGGTATGCATGTGTATCTCATGAAACCCCACAGTTTGAGGGGTGACATGTCAAGGTCAACGTCGTCCTTCATGGTCAAAGGTCACCAACTTTAACATTGGCCATAACTTTTGAACCAGTAGAGATACAGACTTGATATTTGGTATGAATGTGTACCCCATGAAGCTGCACAGTTTGAGGGGTTACATGTCAAGATCAAGGTCATCCTTCAGGGTCAAATATCATATCAAGGGGGCATAGTGTTCACAAACACATCTTGTTCTTAGTAATTTCTAAAATGGCTACGTTCTACCTTCTATATATCATTATTAACTATTTTGTCCATGAATAAAACTTTGGACAAATATAGAACTGGGAAAGGATTAACACACTGATGGTACCTCTGCAGAGGAAAGCCTTTGTATTTTGAAGATGAAGTGGATAAAAATTTGTGCAAAAAATTTGTTCAGCATGTAAAGGTTTATATCCACTGGTTGTTATAAAAAGGAAGGATACATTTATCATACAGTAGGTCTACTTGGTAACTTTCATTTCATCATTCTATTCAAAATTTGCTTTTTAGCTCGCCTGGCACAAAGTGGCAGGTGAGGTATTGTGAAGGGGGCTGTCTCCGGCGTCGTGCTTCATCAACAATTTATTTAAACATCTTCTCTGAAACCACAAAGCCTAGAGCTTTGATATTTAGTATGTAGCATGGTCTAATGGTTCTCTACAAAGAATGTTCAAATTATGACCTCTGGACCAAAAGTGGCCCCACCCCGGGGCTTATCAGTTTTTCATAGGAAAATCTTTAAAAATCTTCTTTTCTGAAACTGTAAGGCCTAGACCTTTGATATTTGGTATGTAGCATCATCTAATGGTCCTCTACAAATACTGTTCAAATTATGACACCTGGACCAAAAATGGACCCACCCCGGGGCTTATCAGTTTTTGTGTCTGTCTGTCTGTCTGTCCATCTGTCTGTTTGTCTGTCCGTCACAATTTTTTTTGTTTTGGCTATCATTTCTAAACTAATCATAGAGCTTTCAAATTTCACATGTGTCATCCTCTCATTGAGCACCATTGATGTAACTAAGGTTCATCACTCTACATGCAATACTTTTATAGTTATTCCCCTTTGATCTGATTTTCGCACTCCAGCATATTAACAGTTTTTGTGTAAGCTGCAAGCAGGTGACACATGTGGTCCTCAGACCACTCTTGTTCATAGGAAAATCTTTAAAAATCTTCTTGTCAAAAACCACATGTCCCAGAGCTTAGATATTTGGTGTATAGATTAACTTAGTATACCTTTATGAAGTTTGTTAGTATCATAGATCTGAGGTTGAAATTGGTCCCGCACTGTGGGTTATACTTTGAAACAGACGTTTCCCCTTATCCAGAGGTCACAGCCATTATCACACTAGTTGCAAGCTGGGCAGTGGATGCTATGCCATTATTGAACCTTAATCTCAGTACAGTAGAAATTGTGTATAGACAAATAAGTAACAAACATTCATTTTAGATTTAGAAAACTAGGTGGTTAAATTATTTTTGAAAGTTGTTTTAGTTTTCTGTAAAAACTGTGCTAATTTCAGTCACTTCATGCTCAGCAGTGATAGGGTAACACTGATTTCTGTCCTCTGTTAGAAATGTTGTCTGCTGAAAAACTAACATTGTCCACTCAATATATCACTATATAGTGGGCCAATGGCCCTCTTTTTCATAGCAAAATCTTCAAAAATCTTCTCTGAAACTGTAAGGCCTAGACCTTACCTCATAGGCTATTTTTAGATCCAACCTCTTTGAATAAATCTACCGAAAAGGAGCATTTACTAGAGAAAAGTAAAATGTTGAAATTGTGTAGTATTGAAACCATTTTGATAAATAGAGCATCGTATGGAGCAAATGCTCTATTTATCATAATGGTTTCAAGAAGTGACTATTAGAGTGGCGTAGAAAGGCGTGTTTATGGAGGAAAGGGTTAATGGATCTTCAGGGCCATCATGGCCATCTTGTGTAGAAACATATTGTGAAAACTTTGAAAATCTTCTCTTCTGAAACTGGAAGGTTCTCAGCTTTCTTATTTGGCACATAGCAGCATCTTGAAGTCCTCTACAAAAGTTATATGAATTATGACCCTAGGGTAAAATGAGGCCCGCCCCAGGGGTGGCCAGTTTTCTATAGAAACATAGTGAAAATTTGCAAATCCTCTCCTCTAGTTGTCTGGTGAGCGATATCAGGGCCATCATGGCCCTCTTGTTATGAGATTACAATCAAACTAGTACCTGAGAAATTGTATTTTGTGTAACTTATTTTTGTCAGTAACTTAATTAACCCTGTACTTCATATAAATATACTTCATATACTTCGGACGAGACTATAAACCGAGGTCCGATGTATCAGTGCTTTACACTAGGCATCTAAAAGAACCAGAGAAACTCGGTCGATAATAAGAGTAGGGCATCGCGCCCGGGTTTCTCTGTATCCCCTCCCCTCTCTCTGGGGCGTCCAATTAGCCCATAGTGAGCAGAATCGGACGTTAATCAACACAAACAAACTTCACGCATTTGCAAAAAGAATAGACCCAGATCAGATGCCTCCTATAGGAGCCGTCTGATCAGGGTTCTGTTTGCTAGTGGAATTTGAATGATCTGTTCCTTTACTTTCTAAAATAGCTACAATATGCCATCTTCCACATTTCATTATAACTTTTTTTGTACATGAATATTCAGTAGGTATTGCAATTTGGAATAAACATAAAACAGGGAAAGGATTAAAGGGCATTTATAGGCTTCCATTCGGGTGTAGGACAAACCCCACATGAACAAAACCCCATTAGGACATAACCCCACAAGACAAAACCCTTCACTCCATATATATGCATATTTTTTTCTCAAAATGGGTAGACTCGGATCAGATGAACGCTGTAGGGGCTATCCTTAACCCTTTACTCCATAAAAATGCTTTTCCACACCTTTGCAAACAGAGTTGACCCAGATTGGAGGGCTTCTGTAGGAACCGTCTTATCAGGGTCTGCTCTACTTGCTTATGAAATAATATTGATAGGATTCTACAGTTTCCGCCATTCCTAAAATTTCCTTTGTTTATTTGCTATGATCATAAAAAGTAATATAACCAATATTCATGACGTTATTATTTCTTACATGAATATTCATGGAGTAAAGGGTTAAAAAAAAACACCATCTACGCATTTCATCTATGCCTATGGCATTTTCTATTAACCCTTTACTCCATAAATATTCATAGAAGAAAAAATGACATCATTAATAGTAATTAGATTAATTTTTGTAATGGCATATTAACACAGGACATTTTGGCTCAGACAGAAACTGTTGAATCAGAACTGTATTATAAGCAAACGAAGAAGACCCTGATCAGACAGCTCCTATAGGAGCTGTCTGGTCAGGATCTACTCTGTTTGCAAAGGTGTAGAAAGGCGTATGTATGGAGTAAAGGCTTAACTAGAGTTTTCTTAGTGAGATAATGGTAAAATAACGTTGAAGCATGATAATCTTTAACACGATGTCAGCTGGCCACTAAGTGAGAAGTTTGTGTTTGCGGAGTTTCTGGTCAGCTACTGCCAGTATCAGCCACTGCAGGAGTATGTGGGCCTTCTACAGAACTGGTGTGACTACAACACGGCCTCGCGCTGCTTCATGCAAGGGCTCAGCTACCTGCACTTTGAGTAAGTAAAAGTAAACCTATATACTGCTATATGCAACTTTGATATGTGCAACATACCACATGATAAAAAGTTTCCTAAATTTATGCACTTCAGTATTGCTCTGTATATTTTGTACCCTGATGAAGACCTAAATGCAGGTCAAAAACGTTCAGTAAAATATTAAAAGGTCAAAATTAGAATTCTGTGGTTGTACTTTACTTGACCTTTTCTGTAGCTTTGATTCTTGTATTGAAAAAATAAACTTAAGAAAATGCATTGCCATGGCAACAATAAAGAGTCAGATATGTAGCATATAGTGCAAACAGAGCAGACACTGATAAGATAGCTTCTACAGCAACTTCTAATCTGGGTCTACTCTGTTTGCAAAGGCGTAAATAGTTGAGGTTATCCGGTAAAGGGATAGATATTGGCATTAAATAAATCGGATCAACTTTGATTTGTGTCTTCCACTCTTTTGAATGAGTGAACATCCACTGTCTTTTCAGTTATACTCAGCTTGATAACCACTGATAGGCAGTGAAGGACATATACTGAGTTAAATTCAGTTAATCCTTTTCCCCATGAAGACAACTTTTAGCACCTTTGCAAACAGAGAAAATCCAGGTCAGACAGCTCTTGTAGGAGTCAACTGATCGGTGTCTGCTTGTATATAACTGAAAGGTTTCTTGTAATTAATATTCATGAAGTGATAGATTCTTGCATATTCATGAGGGAAAGGGTTAATAGGCAGTGTATGAGGGAGATTGGTTATGCCTATGTTATGGTAGAATGTGTAGACCAGATGAGACAGCTTTTCATAGAGTGCTAATTAACCCTTCCTTTGAAAAGTTATTAACCCTTCCTCTGTTCAGTATTCATGTAAGAAATAATGACATCATGAATATTTATTAGTTCAATTTTTATAATGTCAACTGTTCAAGGGAAGGTTTTGCTTTGATAAGAACTGTAGATTCAGATCTATTTCATATCAAAAGCAAACAGCAGACCCTGATCAGACAGCTCCTATAGGAGCAGTCTGGGTCAACTCTGTTTGCAAATGCATGAAATGGCATTTATATGAGGGAAAGGGTTAAGAAATAATAGATATGTACATTAATAATTTAATTACATGTAGCTGAATATATATAATGGCACCATAAACAAGAGAATCTTTGTACATGGCAGACACAATAGAATCACATCTATATTATTTCATAAGCAAACAGAGCAGACCGTGATCAGATGTCTCCTACAAGAGCTGTCTGATATGGGTCTACTCGGTTTGCAAAGACATGATGAGGCATTTCTATAAGGTATAGGTTATGGTCTCCACTATGTAACAACAAAATCTCTGTCTCCAATTCCATCATTTTGGAATATGAATGTAAGCTAATGTGTAATAATGTCTAAATGTGTTCTTAAAATTAAGGATCTGGCAGTAAATGTTGTCATTGTTGCTATGGTTTCAGCGAGCCCCAGAAGGCAGCTCAGTGTTTTAATAGGGCCAGGGAAGGTGTGTCCAAGGAGAGCTTTCTGAGAGAGCGCCTACTACAGACAGACGAAGAACAAGTTAGAAAACTAGAGGTTCTCTTCTACCTGAAGGTAATGAAATAGTGAAAAAAAAATATAGGACATGCTTACATGGAACCTATTATGGGCATATAGATTCAATTGATCTGTACAGTAGAACCTGTCTTAAGCGACCATCAATAAAAGGTCTAATTAAGGGTCTATAAGGCAGGTGGTAGCTTAATGCAGGTCAAGTCCTATAGGAGCTTCCTGCATTACTTTTGCCCTGCTTTAAGCAACCACCTGCATTTTAAGATTCCTGAGTTCAATCAATATAAGGTAGTTTAAGACAGGTTCTTCTGTATATGTCTAACTATTTACAGATCTTTAACCCATTACCTAATAGGCTACTTTTAGATACAACCTCTTTGAATAAATCTACCGAAAAGGAGCATTAACTAGAGAAAAGGAAGATTTTAGAATTTTGTAGTTTGAAACCATTGTGATAAATAGAGCATTTGCTCCTATAGGAGCAAATGCTTAATTTATCATAATGGTTTCACAAAGTGACTTTTACAGTCATCAAAAGTCGTCAATATGAGGGAATTGGTTAACAGGGGACAATTTGCCAGTGATATAGTGCTGGGTCCAAAGTTATAGGACTTCTGCGTCTGAATCCGAGTTCATTTTCAAGTATCTATTTCTAATCAGATGCTTGAGAATGATCTCAGACTGAAACAGAAAGTTTTATAACCTCAGGGCCTGGCCTAGACAATGCATAAGTATTTGCCTTATTAATATGTATATGTAAGAAACAATGACATAATAATATTGTCTGAATTTTTATGCTCCCCAAATGGGATTTTGGGGAGCACATAGTTGTCGCTTTGCCCGTCCGTTTATCCATCCAGACCAACTAACACCACTTGTGGGTTTTTAACTCACCTGAGCAAAGCTCAGGGTGAGCTTTTGGGAGACTTTAATGTCCGGCGTGCGTCGTCCATTGTGCGTCGTCAACAATTTGCTTGTGAACACTCTAGTGGTCACAATTGTAGTCCGATCTTCATGAAACTTGGTCAAAATGAATGCCTTGATAAAATCTCGGACGAGTTCGAAAGTGGATCAAGTTGGGTTAATAACTAGGTCAAAAGTAGGAAAACCTTGTGAACCCTCTAGAGGTCACAATTTTAGCCCAATTTTCATGAAACTTGGTCAGAATGATTTTCTTGATAAAGTCTCGGACGAGTTTGAAAGTGGGTCAAGTGGGGTTAAAAACTAGGTCACTAGGTCAAACAGTAGAAAAACCTTGTGAACACTAGTAGTCACATTTTTTGTCCAATCTTCATGAAACTTAGTCATAATGATTGTCTTGATAAAATCTCAAACGAGTTTGAAAGTGGGTTATCAGGGGTTAAAAACTAGGTCACTAGGTCAAATAGTAGGAAAACCTTGTTAACACTCTAGAGGTCACATTTATAGCCGAATCTTCATGAAAATTGACCAGAATGATTGTCCTAATAAAATCTTGGACAAGTTTGAAAGTGGGTTATGTGAGCTCAAAAAGTAGGTCACTGGGTCATATCTTAGAAAAATCTAATTTACACTCCAGTGGCCACATTTTTAGCCCAGTCTTCCTCAAACTTGCTCAGAGTGTTTGTCTTGGTGATATCAAGCTTGAGTGTGATCATGGGTTGGGTGGGAATAAAAAGTAGGTCACTAGGTCAAATCTTAAAAAAATTACTCTAGAGGGCACATTTTTAGCCCAATCTTCTTTGGTCAGAATCATTGTCTTGATAAAATCAATATACTAAATCTTTGAAAATCTTGTTCTGCAGAACCACTGCTCATGATCCACTGTCAACATTGTTCAAATATTGTCCCTAAGGTCAATATTGGCCCTACCCATGGGCTACCCAGCAAAAATCTTAAATCTATGGTAATCAGGTGAGCGATTAAGGGCCATCTTGTTTCACTTGTGAGCTTATTTTCTGTCCAAACCTTAAGGGTAAACTAAACCATCCAAACCTTAAGAGTAAACTAAACCATAATGATAAGCATCCAGACCAAATATTAAGCCCACAAGTGGAAAATGTCAGAGTGTTTCTGCCCGCTGCGTCCATTTATTATGGGCTTATTTTAAACAAAGCTTGTTAGCCCATGAACATTCATTTTTTGGCATTTTCATTTTCTTATTGTTGGCTTAAGCTTACAGTACAATTAAACCCATTTTAAGCATGTCCTAAACCAAAGATTAAGCCCACAAGTGGCAAATTTCAGAGCGGACATTATAACTTTGTCCAGGGCATACCACAAAAACTGTAATAGATATCAACATCAAACTTCCTAGGTAGATAGATCTCGAGGAGAAGTGCAGTGCACAAGAATCATCACTCTCTTTTCCATAATTTAAGAGTTATTGCCCTTTGTTATTTTTCATACTTAAATTTTGTCCAGAGCATAACACAAAAACTGTAATAGGTATCAACATGAAACTTCATAGGTAGATAGATCTCAATGAGGAGAAGTGCAGTGCACAAGAATCATCACTCTCTTTTCCATAATTTAGGAGTTATTGCCCTTTGTTATATTTCATACTTAAATTTTGTCCCGAGCATAACACAAAAACTATAATAGGTATCAACATGAAACTTCATAGGTAAATAGATCTCGTTGAGGAGAAGAGCAGTGCACAAGAATCATCACTCTCTTTTGCATAATTTAGGAGATATTGCCCTTCGTTATTTTTATGCCCCCATTGACGATAGTCAGGGGGCATATTGTTTTTGCCCTGTCTGTTTGTTTGTTTGTCAGCAACTTTAACATTGGTCATAACTTTTGTGCCAGTACAGATAGAGACTTGATATTTAATTTGGCATACATATGTATATCATAAAGCCGCACATTTTGAGGGGTGACATGTCAAGGTCATCCTTCAAGGTCAGAGGTCAAATATATGGGTCAAATCACCGACTTTAACATTGGCCATAACTTTTGGACCAGTAGAGATAGAGACTTGATATTTGGCATGCTTATGTATCTCATGAGGCTGCACATTTTGAGGGGTGACATGTCAAGGTCAAGGTCATCCTTCAAGGTCAGAGGTCAAATATATGAGGGGGCATAGTGTTTCACAAACACATCTTGTTCATACTTAAATTTTGTCCGAAGCATAACACAAAAACTATAATAGGTATCAACATGAAACTTCATAGGTAGATATACCTCATTAAGGAGAAGTGCATTGCACAAGAATCATCACTCTCTTTTGCATAATTTTAGGAGTTATTTCCCTTTGTTATTTTGTTTTATATATTAAAAAAAAGCCCTTTTGGAACTAGCATTTATTTGGGGAGCATCCATTGGTTGTTCTACCAATTCTCTTGTTATATTAAATGGTATAAGAATATTTAGGTTTTTTATTATGACAGCAACTAGAATTTGTATAACTGTACATCCAGAGTAACTGTCCTGTATAAGCCATCTGATTAGGGTCTGCTCTGATTGCATATAGAATAATATAGATCTGGTTCTACAGTGTCTCCCATAGCCATCACTACTTGTGTTTATATGCAAATATAAAACTTCATCTAAGTAATATGCATGATTTCATTATTTCTTATGTGATATTTATGAGGTAAAGGGCAAATAATTCAACATCCAAAGGGTTAAAACATGTTTTTGATAAACAGAGCTGTAACAACATTGGCATTCTGGCATCAACCCTTTTCCGGAGGAATAGTCATGTAAGAAATGAATCATGAATATTTAATAGCTGAATTTTTATAAAGGCATATGTACACATTTTTTAGGGGTATTGGTAGAAATTGAGTCTATAAGCAAACAGAACACTCTGAATCAAAAGTACATAAACGTACAGGGCGAATGCTGCGGGTACGTATTGCGTTTGAGCGCAATCGAGGAATTTTTTGTATGACGTCACCATAAATTGTGTAAAAAATGGCAGCGTCTGTCGTAAGCATTCGTTAGGAGAAGCGATGGGAAAGTTTTATTCAACACAAAGTGTCATACTTGTACAATTTTAACTGTAAAAATGTTCAGAAAAAATGCCTTGAAAATACAAATTCAACCTTGAGAAATCCTTGAAAAGTCCTTGAATTTTGGTGTGAGAATTTTGTATGAACCGTGTGAACAGACGGCTCTAACAGGAGCTGCCTGATCTGGGTATACACGGTTTGCAAAGGCATGAAAAAGCGTTTGCATGAAGGAATGAGTTAGCATTTAATAAACATATTTTCATGTGTTTGCAAACAGAGTAGACCCAGATCAGACGGTTCCTATAGGAACCATCTGATTAGGGTCTGCTCTATTTGCTAATGGAATTTGAAAGATTTGTTTCTTTACTTTCTAAAATGGCTACAATGTTCTATCTTCCATATTTCATTACAACTATTGTGTCCATGATCCAGTCGGTATTGAAATTTGGAATAAACACAGAACAGGGAAAGGGTTAAACAAGACAATTATGATTATCTTATGTATATTGTTACAGGTGATTCGCCAGTTTGAAGAGTTCGGAGCACCTGATGTGGTCATATCCCTTGCCAGGACAGCCATTTCTGTTGCAGATGATGATGATCCGAACCTCGTGAGTCTGATGTACCTTTATAACCCTAAGTATTCAGACACAGAAACTTTGGGCAAATAGTGTAGACCCAGATCAAACTGCCCCTGAAGTGACCAGTTTGATCAAGGTATACACTATTTGCTTATATATTGCTTAATGTTATCAAACTGGTTCCAAATTGACTTATTTAAATTGGCTGGAGGGTGGAAAAACGGATGTCTGAATATTGACAGTAATTAGTGTATGTCTTTTAAATGTTTTTATTTCCTTACTTCAGCTGAAAAGGAAGCAGATATTTATATTTAGCTTTGGACGTTTGGGAGGGTAGAGTTATGGCCAGATACTTTATGAAAATTGGTGATATACAATTTGTTTGTTTTTCATAAGGTAAAAATTTAAAAGGAAGTGTTGGCTTATACAAAAACTATATGATCAGATCTATTCAATTTTATAAGCGAACAGAGCAGTCCCTGATCAGACGGCTCCTACAGGAACTGTCTGATCAGGGTCTGATCAGTTTGCAAATGAGTGAAAAGGCGTTTATATGAGGTAATATTGCCATGGCAGAAACTGTAGAAATAGAACTATGTTATTTCATATGCAAACAGCAGACCCTAATGAGACAGCTCCTAGATCAGCTGTCTAATCTAATCTGGTCCTGTCCCATTTTTGTTAGCAGAATTATTCTGACCTGCCTTGCTATATGTTCTGCAATATTTTACATTCCTTGACTTCTGGTGAGCGTTCATTGATGATATAACAGTCATGTTGTTATCCTCTCAACAGCCAACATTGTGGTCCAAGGTGTTTAAGTATCAGCTGGAGCTGGGCCACAACACCGAGGCATACAATGCCATGATAGAGAACCCAGACCCTAGTCGCCGTAAAGACTGCTTACGTCAGCTCCTCATCTGTCTGTGTGACAGACGAGATCTGCAGTCACTGGTCAACTTCCCCTACACAGACCTAGAAGAAGAGGTATTGTATCTTTACAGTAGAATCTCTCCTAACTCTTTACCTTATGAATATTATTGTAAGAAATTATATTAATATTAACCTTTTCCTCCATGAATATTTATTTGAGAAATATTGATGTCATAAGTATTAATTAGATGAATTTGTTAACAACAGCACATGGGCACAGGAAATTTTGGCCATTGCAGAAACTGTAGAATTATATTTACATTATGCCATTAATAGCAAACAGAGCAGACCCTGATCAGACGGCTCCTATGGGAGCTGTCTGATCTGATTCTACTCTGTTTGCAAAGGCATAGAAAGGCGTATATATGGAGTAATTTATTGAGGGTTAATGAGATTAATATGAAACACAGAAATGTTTGGCCATAGCAGAAACTGTAGAATCAGATCTATATTATTCCATAAGTAGATAGAGCTGACCCAGATCAGACAGCTCTTACAGGAGGTGTCTGATCTAGATCAGTTTTTCTAAGGCTTGGAAAGGAATCTCTATTGAGTATAAGGTTAATACACATGTTTATTATGTTTTATCACATTACCTCCCTTGTATTCGAGTTAATATAGCTATCACATATTTCTCTATATTACACATGTTTAATATAAGCTGTACATAATGTCATGTAGAAACACCTTGACATCATATAGAATTATACATGTAGGTAGGACCTGTCAAAAATGGCATTTTTAGTCAATATAAGTTATGTGATAAAAAGAATATGATTCTTGTAGTCATTTTGTATAAACTGATATTAAACTCGTCTTGGAAAATGCTATTAAGCTGGCCCGAGGCTGGCTTAATAACATTTTCCAAGACGAGTTTAATATCAGTTTGTATAAAATGACTACTCGCAACATATCCTATATATGTTGTATGTCTTTATATGTGAACAGGTAGAGACTATCCTGGAGAGTAGAGCTCGCTCTATGGACCTTACCACCCACAACTACTATGACCTACTTTATGCATTTCACATATTCAGAAACAACTACAGAAAGGGTATGTATACTGACCTAGACATGGATGGCCTTACTACGTATGGCTACAGTAGAACCTGTCTTAAGCGGCCTAGAGGACTAGGAAGTCCAATTATACCCAATGCAACAGAGTTGCTAGGGGTACATAGTTTTTGACCGTCTGTCAGTCCATCCGTCAGTTCATCCGTGTATCATGACACATTGTTGCTCATCTATCACTTTCATTTCTTGATCAATTTTCCTCAAATTTGCTTTAAGAATTGTCATTAATAAAACCTTGGATGAGTTCGATTTTCAGAAGAATCTCATAGGGAAGCATTTTTCTCTCTGACAATGTGGCAGCGTAGGGTATGTGAGCTTGATTTATTAATTAGTCCGTAAGACTATAGGAGCTTTCTTCATTACTTTTGCCCTGCAATAAGCAACCACCTGCTTTTTGAGACACCTATGTTCAACAAGAGCTGCGTGCGGCACCAACGCTCGTCTGATTTGGTGCTTGTCCAGCTAAATTAAAAAAAATATATGAAAAAAATAAAGGCCCATAACTCCAAAATTTTGAAATCAAGAAGTATGGTTCTTATATAGGGGCCTTCCCTACAGTGAGATCTACTAACCTATGCAGTTTCATGTTGACACCTCTTATACTTATTGAGTAATGAGCTACATTAAAGTTTTTGCACGGGACGACAACGCCTACAATCCAGTGATCACAGTAGCTCAACTTTTCTTCAAAACAGACGAGCTAATGAATGAATGGTCACTTAGGACAGGTTTTACTGTATGTAGCTTAGAGAAAGTCTATGACAATAACTCTACATTACAGAGTGCATGCCATAACCATATGCTTCAGGTATGTACATTCATTTGATTATAGATTTTTAGCTCACCAGAGCACAAAGTGCTCTAAATCAGATCAGACAAGAGAATGTTGTTCTATATTTAGCTGGGAGTGTGATGTATGAGCATGGTATGCGGTTGGCGAGGGAGGTGCCGGGCAAGCAGGGTCTACAGAAACAGGCTCAGTGCTACCTGTCTGCATTGAATGCCCTCAGGCTGGTCAAACCAGAGTATTCATGGATCATCAAACCCCTACCATCAACCAGGCCTGATGTAAGTACTAATATCTACTCAGCTTTTATTTATTATCTGTTTACCCCATGAATATTCATATAAGAAATAATGACATCATAATTATTATTTATTAGAATTTCTAAAAGCACATATTAACACAGGATAAATGTATTTTTTATATATGCTTATATTATAAACCTTCACGTAGCTGTACCTGACTCGAGTCAACCCCTCAATAAATTGATCTTTAAGCCATGGTCACTAGAAGATTGACACATCCAGAGTTACAAATAACTCCATCCTAAAATTCTAAAATCGTCATTTTTAACAAACCCTTTATTTTAAGATGACCATTATACAAACACAAACATCTATATACTAGGTATTGATTATTTCTTTATTTTACACTTCTTATTATACCAACATATTGGATGGGAAGTTTTGGCCGTGACGGAAAGAGTCTGCCTGGTTAAGTCCAAGTCAGACTATATTTAGCAAAGCTTTGGCCAGAGACAATTATTCAGTCCAGTATTACTGGTATACTATTAACTGCTGCAAGCACGTTTTGTCTTTCACCACCAGTCATGCGTAAACTTTACACACATTAGGAGGGTACGTTGGTGCCTGCACACAAACACCCTGCCTCCTAATTGCAACCATGCAACCAACGTATATATACTGTATGCAACCATCAGACTAGGCAACGGTTACCTTGATTTTCATTTTGCAAACGTTTAAACTGATTGCAACCATCATATTCAGCAACCAACATTAGGAGGGTATGTAGGTGTCTGCACACTAAAAGTAAGGACAAGAACACCCTGCCTCCTAATTGCAACCATGCAACCAAACGTAAATACTGTATTCAACCATCAGACTTAGCAACCGTTACCTTTATTTTCATTTTGCAAACAAACGTATCTACTGTATGCAAGCATCATATTCAGCAACCAACATTAGGAGGGTACGCGGGTGCATGCACACTAAAAGTAAGGACAAGAACACCCTGCCTCCTAATTGCAACCTGCAACCATGCAACCATACGTATATATTGTATGCAACCATTATACGTAGCAACCGTTATGCAATTCCCTCCATCTAGGAAGGCAGACTATGCAGCCATGAAATTTTGCTATCACCAATTTGCCGTGCAGCTCCTTGAGATGGTTTGTTATTCCCTCTATCAAGGAAAGGCAAATTATTATTAGCATGAAATTGTTATGGAACTTTATTATAATGGGTTACCTCCCTTCAGCAGGCCAAAGCTTCACTAGAATTTCCGACACGACAATATGAAAAATTAAATATTAGACTATTTATTCGAGTTCAGCCTTGTAGGTAATGCATCTATAGTATAAAGTCACTTCTTGTTCTTGAAAACTTCAACCAAGTATGAATGTTTATAAGTTCTTTATGTCTTATGCAGCTAATTGAACTTTTTCTCTGCTTTCCACGAACAAATACTTAAAAAGCTCAGATCAGTCAATGTTAGAATAATTCTGTTTTCTGTATGGTCCTAATCCATGGAATTGCATTGTCAGCGCTGGCCTTGGAAAGGAAGTGATGCCCGAGCTTGGTAGAAATACTGTCCATCAGACCTCCATGTGTACATTCTGAAATTATATACAAAATCCTGGCAGAATCTTAAGTTCCTCAATGTTAAATCTATTTACAAAATGTAAGAACTTCTTAAGCAAAGAGTAAGGTCCACCTTTTTAGCGACACTTTTTCAAAAAGTGGAGCTATTGTCATGACCCTCTCGTCGGCGTCGGCGTCGGCGTCGGCGTCGGCGTCGGCGTCGGCGTCGGCGTTGGTTAACCTTTTTGTTCAGGTCCTTTTCTCAGAAACCATCAAAGATATTTGGTTCATATTTGGTATGTATGTTTACTATCACCATGGGAACCCATTTCACAAGGGTAGGTAACTCTAAAATTAATTTTGCCATAGTTATGTCCCTTTTTCAACTTAGAATTTCATTGTTGGTTCAGTTTTATGTTCAGGTCCTTTTCTCAGAAACCATCAAAGATATTTGGTTCATATTTGGTATGTATGTTTACTATCACAAGGGGAACCCATTTCACAAGGGTAGGTAACTCTAAAATTAATTTTGCAATAGTTATGCCCCTTTTTCGACTTAGAATTTCATTGTTGGTTAAGTTTTATGTTCAGGTCCATGTCTCAGAAACTGTCAAAGATATTTGGTTCATCTTTGGTATACATATTAACTATCACAAGGGGAACCCATTTCACAAGGGTAGGGAACTCTAAATTTAATTGTGCCATAGTTATGCCCCTTTTTCGACTTACAATTTTCATTGTTGGTTAAGTTTTATGTTCAGGTCCATGTCTCAGAAACTGTCCAAGATATTTGGTTCATCTTTGGTATACATATTAACTATTACAAGGGGGACCCATTTCACAAGGGTAGGTAACCCTAAAGTTAATTTTGCTGTTGTTATCTCCCCTTTCTGACTTAGACTTCCACTACACTATCCAGCACTAAAGAAAGTGGAGCGCGCTGTCTGCGGACAGCTCTTGTTTACATAACCTTTTGAGATAAAGCTTTGAAACTTGGAACATCTGTTCAGCATCACAAGCTTCATCTGTAGGCAATAGCACATAGCTCTGTCAAGCAGTCCGACAGAACCATAGCCCAATTCAACTCAGAATCCCTGGTTAAAGTTTTTGCTAAAGTCCACTTATTTACATAACCCTTTGAGATAAAGCTTAGAGCCTTGGAACACCTATTCAGCATCACAGGCTTCATCTGTACTCTGTATGCAAGAGTACATAGTTCTGTCAAGCATTTTGACAGAAGTATGGCCCTTCTTAAATTAAAATTTTTGGTTAAGGTTTTATGGCCCTTTTTAACTTAGAACTGTTGGTTAAAGCCCCTCACAAGGTCCACTTATTTATACAACCCCTGGACATAAAGCCCTGAAACTGGGAAAATAACCATAACAGAATTTTTAACAGAATTATTGGCCTTTTTAACTTGGGTTTTTCTTTTCTCTAAAGATTGTAAAGAGGTCCTACATCTTGAATAACATCAAAGACATTTTTTGCTAAGGCTTTGATTACTTCTTTCTAGTATTTTTGGACACCATTCCAGTCCACCATCACACATTTTTACTCTAACAATACTGAGAATAGTTGGATGCGCTGTCCCGTGTCAGCTCTTTTTTGAATTATGCCCCTTTACAGACTTGGGGAAACTTTTTTCTTTTTTTATATTTTTGATGTTTGTCATTTTGAAACTGTAACCAACTAGGCTCGAATCCTTTGTTGCCAGGCCTTTCCATCAATGTTAGATTTTTGAACGTTTGAACTTGACCTCTGAACTTTTAACCGAATTTTAAAAAAGATGAACAAAAATACTTACATTTGCTATTGTTTTAAAAACATTTAAGCAAATCTTATGAAATCTCACACCTGCTTACCATCACAAAGGCTACAAACTGACAAAGGGCCACAACTCTTATAAACTTTCTAAGTAACTCTGTAAACTTGCTATATCTCCTAAGCTCAGAATTTGTTATCAAAATTATGCCCCTTAGTGGCCGTAATAAATAAAATTTTAAGATCTCCCGACAGACGAGAATCAGCACCAGCACACAGTGCTCTTGTTTATCTTGTGTGTGAACAAGAGTGTTATTAATTGATATCTACATTCACTCTGAAAGAACCAATTATGACTATGAATGTGATAAAGGAGGGTGTGGTGGGTGGGATGCTTAAAAATCTCTAAGTCTCTTCAGAAGCTTCAAGGGCAAACTGAATATGTGCTAGCATGTGCTTCTATATATACTTACCAACTGACCAATGACATTTTGAGATTATTCTATGGACCAATCAGGAGTCTAGATTAGTTCTTTCCCATAGTTGTTTCTATCACTCTGTATACAATTCAAAACATGTACTTATGGTCACAGGACTCCATGACGTCACAACTGCTGATGCAGATTAAATCTATTTTTAGACTTCTACTATTGACAAGACTTACTTCCCTTGTACTGATTGACAATACTTACTTCCCTTGTACTGATTTATGGTCACTAAAATAACATGGAATACTGATAAACAGTATTCTGCTTTGTTGTGACCACTCTTTACAATCGTCTCGAAGAGACGATTGTAAAGAGTGGTAATAACAAAGGGTTTGTTGGAGAAATGAAGGAGTTATTCTGGATTTTTTTCTAATTTATGCATATCATCTGGACCTCTGCACATCGAAAATATACTTTTTAAATGTATTTGAACAGGGAATTGTTTGGCCTTAACAGAAACTACATAGAATCAAATCTATATTATTCCATATTGGAACATCCTGATCAGACAGCCTCTACAGAGGCTGTCTGATCAGTTTCTGTTTGAAATGCATAAACATGTGTCTTGATCAAATAAAGTGTTATTATTAGGGTCATTTTATGTTCTTCAGCTTGGGAGTGGTGATGGACACATGAGGTCTGCTAAGCATGACCTAGAGGGGACAATGGTGGACACACAGCGTAAGTTTACCACTAGAAAAAGACATTAACGCAGGTCAAATGCAAAGTTAGTACAGTAAATAATTCTGAACTAAAACAATAACAACAAACAATTGTGCATAATTATGTCACAAAAGTGCTTACTTAACCCACTACCTGTTTTTCATGTAAGGAAAGATATCATGAATATTTTTAGCTGTAATTTTATAAAGTAAAATTTTCAAGGAAATTTCTTGCTTTGACAAACATTGTAGAATGATACCTGTATCATATCATTAGCAAACAGACCCTGATCAGATGGCTCTTAACACTTTCCTTAATAAATAGGCCTTTCTATGCCTCTGTAAAAATCACCTGTTGAAACCATTGTGATAAATAGAGGATTTGCTCCTATAGGAGCACATGCTCTATTTATCACAATGGTTTAAAACTACAAAATTGTGAGAAAAAAATCCTTTTCTCTAGTTAATGCTCCTTTTCGATAGATTTATTCAAAGAAGTTGCATCTAAAAATAGCATATGAGGGAAAGTGTTAATTTGGTGTACTCTGTTGAAAAAGCGTGAAAAAGCAGTTGAAGGAGGGAAAGGTGTAAGAGTAAAATTAGGGGCTGCGGATATGGGGAAGAATTTACAGTAAAACCCCGCTAATGCGACCACCTAAAAGTGGTATAATTCTGGGTGGTAGAGGCAAGTGGTAGCTTAATGCAGGACAAAAGTAATGCAGAAAGCTTCACCTGCTTATAAAGATACCAATGTTTATTCATTAAGTGGTCGCATTAGAGGGGTTCTACTGTATTTTAATAAACATCCAAAATTTGAAATATTACAAATTTAAAAACCATCTACAAAATACAATTTGGGTTCAGCAGAATATGAATTAGAACCAATCTTTTAATCAACAATTTGGATTATAGCTGAAACGTGATTGTTGTAGCCCTTATGTAAGACATCTTTGGTCGAAACTGTAGAATCACATCTACATAATTCAAT
Organism: Azorinus chamasolen; assembly: GCA_963576725.1. Taxonomy (NCBI): domain Eukaryota; kingdom Metazoa; phylum Mollusca; class Bivalvia; order Cardiida; family Solecurtidae; genus Azorinus; species Azorinus chamasolen. The sequence goes on along the minus strand of OY755246.1, from coordinate 38,965,431 downwards.
AAGCAAACAGAGCAGAGCCTGATTAGATAGCTCCTGAAGGAGCCGTCTGATCTGGGTCTGCTCTGTTTGCAAAGGTGTTTATAGGAGGGAAAGGGTTAACTATTTAGAGGAAAGGTTATGAACATGATTTTCCTCTGGACTTTCAGCATCCAAGTTTGAGATTCTAGAGCTTCATGACATAGAGAAAGAGTTTATGTTGGTTGATGCCAGACTTCGACTGCTGGCAAAAGATGACAACCTTGCCCTGGCAGCAGGTATGTACACTGCATTAAATCTTTACTCCATGAATATTCATGTAAGAAATATTGATGTCATGAATATTAATTCGATTTATTTTTAGAATGACATATGAACACAGGAAATTTTGGTTATGGCAGAAACTGTAGAGTCATATCTATATTATTTCATAAGCAAATAGAGCAGCCCCTGATCAGGCAGCTCCTATAGGAGCGGTCTGATCTGGGTCTACTCTTTTTGCGAAGGCGTAGAAAGGTGTATTAATGGAGTAAAGGGTTAAATAATGTTGTATTTACATTCATGCTGTTATTTAACTCTTTACTCCTTGAATATGCATTCAGTAAGTATTTATATTGTTATACAAAGCAATTGAATGCATATCTATGGATCAGATTGGAGATATTATATAAGCAAACAGAGCAGACCCTGGGCATATGGCTCCTACAGGAGCTGTCTGATCTAGATTAACTCTTTTAGCGAAGGTGTCAAATGGTGTATACATAGAGTAAAGGGATAAGATTGTCTTTTCAAACACTATGTTTGTGATGCAGTTGCTAGTTAGTTCGTCTGTTTTGAAGAAAAGTCAAGCTATTATGATCACTGGGTTGTAGGCGTTGTTGTCGTCCCGTGCAAAAACTTTAATGTAGCTCATTACTCAAAAAGTATAATAGGTATGCCCCTGCATAAGAACCATACTTCTTGATTTCAAAATTTTGGAGTTATGGCCCTTTATCTTTTTTAAAAAAAATTAATTTAACTGGACAAGCACCAAATCAGACGAGTGTTGGGGCCGCATGCGGCTCTTGTTTTGATCTAAAATTTGCATCTTATACCATGCTGAGTCACAAAAAAGGAAACTTTATACCACATCTGTTTGTTATGCTGTATATGTTTTTGCTATATAATGCTGCATATTTATATATAAAGGTTAGTATTCATATACTAAAAGCATCTTTCTCGGCCAAACCCTTTGTTGTGACCACTTTTTAGCTCACCAGAGCACAAAGTGCTCAGGGTGAGCTTTTGTGATTGCCTGATGTTCGGCGTCCATCGGCGTCGGTCGTCGGTCGTCAACAATTTGAACCTTTAAAAATCTTCTCCTCTGAATCTACAGGGTTCTCAGCTTTCATCTTTGGCACATAGTATCATCTTTAGGTCCTCTACAAAAGTTATATAAATTATGGCCTGGGGGCAAAATTATGCCTTGTTTTCAATAGAAACATATAGTAAAACTTTGAAAATCTTCTCCTCTGAAACCAGAAGGTTCCAAGCTTTCATATTTGGCACATAGCATCATGTTCAGGTCCTCTACAAAAGTTATATTTGCCCACCCCACCCCCACCCCCACCCCCACCCCCCAGGGGTGGGCAGTTTTCAATAGAAACAAATAGTGGAATCTTTGAAAATCTTCTCTGAAACTGGAAGGCTCTCAGCTTTCATATTTGGCACATAGCTTCATGTTAAGGTCCTCTACAAAAGTTATATAAATTATGGCCCTGGGGTCAAAATTGGCCCCGCCCCAGGGGTGGGCAGTTTTCAATAGAAACAAATAGTGAAATCTTTGAAAATCTTCTTCTCTGAAACTGGAAGGCTCTCAGCTTTCATATTTGGCACAAAGTATCATGTTCATGTCCTCTACAAAAATTATATAAATTATGGCCCTGGGGTCAAAATTGGCCCCGCCCCAGGAGTTGGGCAGTTTTCAATAGAAACAAATAGTGAAATCTTTGAAAATCTTCTCCTCTGAAACTGGAAGGCTCTCAGCTTCATATTTGGCACAGAGCATCATGTTCATGTCCTCTACAAAATATTTATAAATTATGGCCCTGGGGTCAAATTAGGCCCGCCCCAGCGGTGGGCAGTTGTCTATAGAAACAAATATTAGTGAAATCTTTGAAAATCTTCTCCTCTGAAACTGGAAGGCTCTCAGCTTTCATATTTGGCACAGAGCCTCATGTTCAGGTCCTCTTCAAAATATTTATAAATTATGGCCCCGGGGTCAAAATTGGCCCAGCCCCAGGGGTGGGCAGTTTTCAATAGAAACAAATAGTGAAATCTTTGAATATCTTCTTTTCTGAAACTGGGAGGTTCTCAGCTTTCATATTTTGCACATAGCATCATGTTCTGGTCCTCTACAAAATTTATATAAATTATGCCCCTGGGGTCAAAATTGGCCCTGCCCCAGGGGTAGCCAGTTTTCAACAGAAACATATAGTGAAAACAAAATGTGCGCATATGTACACATTAGCATGCAAAATTTATCTGGAGCACTGACTTACCTCTTTATGGTGTATTCAGGTGGAACCCCAGGTGCTGATGAGATGGTTGGACTTCTTGTGACTGCAGGCATGTTTGACAGAGCCACCATACTGTGCAGGGCCTTTGACCTCTCATTCCAGCCCATATTTGAAAATCTATCTCTCAGGTACTGATAAAACATTAGTGACCCTTAACCCATTACCTCATAGACTATTTTTAGACCCAACCTCTTTGAATAAATCTACTGAAAAGTATCATTCATTAGAAAAAAGGGAAATTTTTAGAATGTTGCAGATTTGAAACCATTGTGATAAATCGAGCATTTGCCCCTATAGCAAATGCTGTATCATTTATCACAATGTTTTCAAAAAGTGATTTTTACAGATTTGTCAAAAGGCGTCGATATGAGGGAATGGGATAACCTATTCATTACTCAATAATCCAGCCATAAATATATTTATGCCCTTACAAACACAGTAGGAGCCATCTGATCTGGATCTACTCTGTTTCCAAATGCATAAAAAAGTGTTTACCAGTGTATATGAAGGAAAGGGTAAGAAAGAAGCAGTTGAAGAGAAATATATTTTGACCTACGAACATCTCGAGATACTATTTGTACTACCCTGATGAACCTATTTCGGGATGTTTCTATCTTCACGAGAAGGTTTGAAAAATGAGGAAATATAGGACTTTGCCATCTCACAGGTGTCCTGTTTGCAATGCAACCCTTATAAGGGGACACCCTATTTAACCCTTTCCCCCCATGAATATTCATTTAAGCTATCATGATGTCATGAATATTGATTAGATTAACTGGCTATAATAGCACATAGACACAGGAAGTTTCTGCCATAGCAGAAAGTGTAGTATTATAACAACTATATTATATCATAAGCAAACAGAGCAGACCCTGATGAGATGGCTCCTCTAGGAGCCGTCTGATCTGGGTCTACTCTGTTTGCAAAGGCATAGAAGGGCATATTTAGTAAAGGATTAACCCTTTACTTCATTGTTTTATGCCTTTGCTAACCAAGTAGACCTTGATAAAAAAAAAACATGGCAAAATACAGTGGATTTTTTTTTTAAAATCTTAAAATACAGTATGTATTCTACAAAGATCTTAAAAGATCAGAATACTGTACATGTCAGATGTAAACATAATAATAAAACATAATAAATAAATAACTGGCCTGGCAGCTAAGTGTTTTTATTTTTTTTCTCTCTTTGTTTATTATGCTAACTTCATAATTCAACTCAACAGGTTCTTGCAGCGACTGTACACATGGGATGATTGTTTTAGCCAAAAAGATTAAAAGTATCATAAAAGATTTAAACCAAAAGACTAGTACAATAAATGTAAATTTATGTTTTACTTGCCAGCTTGTAAGGTGTGGAGGGGGATGATTCTCCAACACTCACACATCAAATGTCTGCTGTATAAATATATATATAGTGAAGTAGATTCCATGTTTGTGTATAATTTTTTTCACAGATGTGTAAATCTAGCGAGGAACAGTGCATACCACATGAGGGGTGACAATGACTACACCTCCCAGGCCTGGGACTGGCTCAGAACCAACAACCTCACACTGACAAACATTGTCAAAGAACACAGGTAGTTTGTTTTTTTCACTGAATGAAAATACAGTAGAACCCATCTTAAGGGGCCATTCATTTATTGAACATAGGAGTCTTAAAAAGCAGGTGGTTGCTTAATGCAGGGCAAAAGTAATGCAAAGAGCTCCTATAGGAGCTTTCTGCACTAGACCTGCATTAAGTTACCACCAGCCTTGCAGACCCATAAGTAGACCTTTTTTAGCTCGTCTGTTTCGAAGAAAGTCGAGCTATTGTGATCACTGGGTCGTAGGCATTGTCGTTGTCGTCATCTGTGTGCAAAAACTTTAATGTAGTTCATTACTCTAAAAGTGTAAGAGGTATCAACTTCTTGTTATGAAACTTCTTGTTCAGGTTGAGCTATTGTGACCGGTCTCCATCCATTATCCGTCGTCCGGCCACATTTTCAAACGACATCTCTGAAATTGCTGACCCGATTTTAACCAAACATTATCAGAAGCATCAGTGGCTAGGCAGAACAAAATATTGTTCAAAGTTTTTGACTAGAGTTATTCCCCTGGCTGTGGGGCCAGTTTTTCTGACATGACCATATAGATGACTTTTAATTCATAGGAAAATCTGTAAAATCTGAAACTAAAATGCCCAGACCTTTGATATTTGGTATGTATCCTTTTCTAATGGTCCACTATCAAGATTGTTTAAATTATGAAACCCCCCACCCCAGAGGCCAAAAATGGCCATGCCCAGGGGCTGCAAAAATGGCCATGCCCAGGGGCTTATCAGTTTTACATAGGAAAATCTTTAAAATTTTCTCTGAAACCAAAATGCCCAGATCTCCGATAGTTGGTATGTATCATTATGTCTCTCCTATAATTATATGGGGGAGACATGTTGTTTTTGTGAGAGTTGTCTGTCAGTCCGTCCCAGCGAACATTTGGGGTTTAGTGGTAAAAGAGACTCGGAGAATAACAGCAAACAATAGGTTCAGTCAGTTAGCTCCTAATTCCTTTGTTCTTTAGGGGCTTTTTTAGGGCCCTATAGTAATCAGCTTGTCTGTCTACATCCATATGTCTGTCCATTGTGGGTTTCCTTCACAGCTCATCTGTCTCAAAGACCCCGATTTTTTTTTAAATGGCAGCTGTAGAGAGGTTTTATTTTGTGCTCATTTTAGTGCATCAGACCAAGCCTGGCAGTTACTGCAACAGTACCTGGACAGGTATGAGGATGGGTCGGGCAAGTACCACAGGTGTACAGCTAATAAACTATTGGCTCATGCCTTCACCCTTCCCAGCTGGTTTGTCAACTCCTACAAGGTGAGACCTTAGTTTCTAAAAACGTTTGTCCAAATAAATGTTACTAATCAATCTAATTTTCATCTTAATGCGAGTTTCTGTAAGAATTCTTTGTAGATCCTTACCAGAGGGCTTCTACAGGAATGAGTTTGTTCTGGTCCTGGTTTATCAAAAAAGCCATAATAATGGCTCAACTGAGCCTGGTGTTTGAAAATAGTGTAATTGCTAGATTTGTATACATGTAATGTTTTCACTTCAAATATCATTCAACAGCTTGCTGAATTTATATGTTGTACATGACACCTTTTCACACATTTGCAAACAGATAAGACAGCTCCTGTAGGAGCCGTCTGATCAGGATATGCTGTTTGCTAATGGAATTTGATAGATCTGCTTCTTTAGTTTCTAAAATGCCAACAATGTTCCTCCTTCCATATTCATAACTATTTTGTCTATGAATATTCAGTAGGTATTGAAATTTGGACTAAATATAAAACGGGTAAGGGGTTAAACAGACTCGTGACTGGTAAACACATATATGCATCCATATTCCACTGAGAAACTGAGATTTTGTGTCACCTGCCGAGAGGCAGTGTGTCACTTAGGGGTCACTTTTCCGTTGTCTGTCTGTCGTTCCATCTGTCTGTCCGTCACACTTTTTTTTGGCTGTCATTTCTAAACTAATCATTTTTTAAGAGCTTTCAAATTTCACATGTGTCTTCCTCTCATTGAGGACCATTGATGTAACTAAGGTTCATCACTCTACATGCAATACTTTTTTGAGTTATTCCCCTTTGATTTGATTTTCGGACACCAGCATATTAACAGTTTTTGTGTCAGCTACAAGCAGGTGACACACGTGTTCCTCCGAAAACTCTTGTTGTTATGGCTGTATGAGAAGGGGAGTTTTTTGTCACGACAAGACACTGTAGAATCAGATCTATATTTATTTCATGAGCAAGCAAAGCAGATCCTCATCAGACGGCTCCTACAGGAACCATCTGATATGGGTCTACTCTGTTTGCAAAAGGTGTATGTTAACATACGTTTTAACCATTTCCATGTGGGTATGGTTACTATGGTGTGAGATCAACTTAAAAGTGGGAGATTCATGTCATGTGGACACTTTTCTAGTTAACCCTTTACCTGTTCAATATTCATGTAAGACATAATGACATCATGAATATTTATTAGCTGTATTTTCATAATGTAAAATTATCATGTCATGGTCTACTCTTGTTTGCAAAGGGAGAAAATGCTTTTATATAAAGGAAAGAATTAACTTAAGCATTCAGAGGGTTGAATGAAACTTTTTTCAGGGTATAAATGCTGCAGAGCTGTTACGTTTGTACATCGACTACGATCTGTTAGAAGAAGCAGTTGGACTTTGTACAGAATACATCAGTGCTGTGGTCGACACATTCAAAGGCCAGGACAGTGAACTGTTCCAACTGAAAGTATGTGCAGACTTACAACCGTACCAATATTGTATCTGTGTGTTATTGACCATTGAACTAGGTGGTTTAATTTTTGGTTTCGGGAAACAAGTGTGTACAAGTATTTGCAAACAGTGTAGATCCTGATCAGAGGGCTCCTACTGGAGTGCTCTGATTAGGGTCTGCACTGTTTGTCACTCAAAATCAGTTTCGAGCCTTTAATATGGAGTTTAGTGTATCGTTAAAATACTGAAATCTAATTTAAGCCTTTTCAGATGGAATACACTACAATTAATCCTTGTCAACTCGGAATTTTTAGCAAAGAGGTAGCTTAATGCAGTTCAAAAGTAATGCAGAAAGTTCCTAGAATCAATGAATGACTGGCAGCTTTATCTGTTGCCTTTAGTTTATTACCAAAACTAGTGTTTGGTGAAGTCCAACCTCTCATACATGTAGCTGTTATCAGGTCAAACATAATTAACAAAAAATTTCACAATTCGCCATCTATTGTGAATAATGGAAGTTGGAGAAAACAAAATGTAAAAAAAAAAAGATTTTGAATTTATCTCAATTTATTTGAAAACATATATACGGGATTTGAAAATTCGTTTTGAATTTTTGAAGGATTTGATTTTAATAGCAGAATGATTTTCTACAGTTAAGAATTTGGTAGAATTTTGCTGCAAACTTTTCTGTCCACACTAGTTTACATAAAAAGATATGCTTTGTTACATGATTATATATAATAATGATTGCTTGTTCATTTGACATTGTCCTTTCTTGCAGGGATGTCTTCAGCATCTGCCTCAGACTGTATGGCTACCATATACCAGTATAGACTTGTTATTGAGAGCTCTTCAGGAACATAAACAAGATATCGAGTTTGGCTGGGTAAGTTGGTCTGTATGTCATACAATGTTTGCAATTTGACAGAGGCTTACTGCAACCCCATCTCCATACATAAAATGAAGTTAGCCCTTTCTGTCATAGAGATGCCTTTGGCAATTTTGCAGAGTAGACCTAGATTAGATGGCTTCTGTAGTTTTGGCAATTTTGCAAACAGAGTAGACCTAAATGGCGTGGCTCCTGTAGGAGCCATCTGATCAGGGTCTGCTCTGTTTGCTTATGGAATTATATAGATCTGATTCTACAGTGTGTGCCATGGTAATTAATATTCATAGTGACATTATTTCTTTCATGAATATTCATGATGGAAAGGGTTAACTAATATTTCATTATGGCAGAAATGAACAAACATGATTTTAAATATGTAAATTAGATTTGGAGAGATATTCCTTGATGTTTAATGTTGTGTCTGCCCAAGTCTCATATGGATTCACAAGATGTTACCAAGTTGTATTCCCTTGATTTTATAATTACCTTAACCCTTTCCCTGTTTTATGTTTATTACAATTTTCGATACCTACTAAATTTTCTTGGACAAAATAGCTATAACGAAACATGGAAGGTGGAACATTGTAGCCATTTTAGAAAGTAAAGGAACATATCTATCAAATTCCATTAGCAAACAGAGCAGACCCTGATCAGACGGCTCCAATAGGACTCAAGGAGCTATCTGATCTGGGCCTACTCTGCTTGCAAATGCGTTTATATGAGGGGAAAGGGTTAAGTGGCAGTGATTTTACTGTGGCACCTCAATTTCTTCATGTACATGTATCTTTATCCTATTTATTCAGCATATGATTAATCTTAGAGGAGCCCTCTGATCTGGGTCTTCACTATTTGTCATACAAAATCCTTTTGCAAGTTAACACTTTTCATACTGAATAGATTCTTTGCGAACATACATTCCACTCTGATAATTCATGTTTGAAAGGGTTAAGCATCCTAAAAAACTATAATTACATAATATTTACAACTAAAATTTGACAGAATGCCGCAATGTAAAGTGTCAGGGAATTTTATTTCCTCTGGTTGTGGCAACCCTGTTAATGTTGGTAAGAGTGGAATTAATGGTCATTATAGGTGAAGAGTTTGGTGCCATTTTTATATGCCCGTCGCCTATTTTAGTCTTGTCCACTCTTCAAGTCCACCAGTTTTTATCCAATCTTCACCAAACATTGAAATTGTATGAGGCCATATAATCTTGACCAACTTTGGCCCCAGGGACTTTAGAGTCATAGTCTTCCGACTCCTTTAAATAGTCAAAAATTTAAGTCAACCAGATTTAATCCAATCTTTGCCATTTACAAAATTTCTACCTTTACAAAATTGTGTTTGTGTGTGGCTATAACATTTACAAGACATTCCCCCCCCCCCCCACCCGTTTTAGGGATGACTTATTCAGGTAAAAGATCATAGTGGGGGCATAGTATTTCACATCTTATTTTGTGAGTCATTATAACTTGCTGCATATGCTGATGTAATGTTTTTCTCATGTTTTCAGATGTATCAAAAGTTACAAGACAGACTCAAATTGTACATAGGCAAGCTACGGAATGCGACTGAACAAGTCTGCCAAACAGCACCTGAACAGATGTATATTACATGACGAGCAATGTAATGGACATATTTTCCAGAAAACGAGAATGGGATTATTACTGTGTCAAAGTGTAACATGTGACTAAGAACATTGGAACACTTGCAGTATCAAGGTTTAAATTACTTTGAAATAGGCATGGACATTTCCACATGTGACTTATTACATTGGGTCTATTACAGCATCAAGATTTAAACTACATTCAAAACAGGCGCCGTCAGTTCTAGCATGTGACTAGGAATGTTGGGACTATTAGAGTGTCAAGGTGTAAACTGCATTGAAATAGGCAGCGTGTCATTTCTAACATGTGACTAAAAACACTTTAAAACTACAGTTGAACTTCGATATCTCGAACTTCAAAGGACCATACAAATTAGTTTGATAATAACAGGCTCGAGTTATCCGATTTCGGATCTGGATAATTTCTAAGTTCACAGCTCCTACATGAGCTTTTAGCATTACTTTAAACCTGCATTAAGCTGTCACATGTGTTTCTAGATATGCATGGTAATACATTTTACAGTAATTCTTTATTGTAAGTTTTGGAAGGACTGAACCTTTAGTTAGAGTTATTCCAAAGTTCGAGCCATCTGAGTTCGAGATATCAAAGTTCAACTGTATGATAGTATCATTACAGTTGATGAATATTTATGAAGTGATACATCTTTACATAATTTTTAATGAGAGAAAGTGCAATGTTAATTTAATTGAACTAAACATTACCTTTAACCTTAGCAAAAGTTTTGTTTGTTCAAATTTACATTCAATTCACTCTCAAAATACAAGGTATATTCAATATCTCAATGAGTTTTCAAACAGTTTGGAGACCGATGAGATATACAGTCATTCGTCATCTCATCTGTATCTAAACTGTGTGTGTAAGTAATCACTCGTTTGATAGAAGAATGCATTACTAAAGGTATTAAACCAAATAATGGATAAATATACATAGTTCTAGATTTAACACTTTCCTTCATATAAACTTGTTTTCACGCATTTGCAAACAGAGTAGACCCAGATCAGATGGCTCCTATAGGAGCTGTCTGATCAGGGTCTACTCTGTTCGCTAGTGGAATTTGAAAGATGTTTCTTTAGTTTCCAAAATGACTACAATGTTCCACCTTCCAGATTTCATTATCACTACTTCATCCATGACTATTCAGTAGTTATTGAAATTTGGAATAGAACAAGGTAAGATTTAACCCTTTACCTGATAGAGATGCCTTTGCAAACAGTGCCTTTGCAAACAGTAGACCTACATCAGATAGTCCCTACGGAATTGATCGGTTCTGTTGGCTTATTAAATCATGTAGATCTAGTTCTACATTTTCTGCCATGGCCAAAACGTTCTGTGTTCATATAACAATACTAAAATTCAGCTAATTAATATGCATAGGCATTATTTCTTACATGAATATTCATCAGGTAAGGGATTAATGTGTCTCATCTCTGTCAAAGGAACAGACACAATTGGACACCCAAACTACAATGTACTGTGAAGGTGAAATTGAATTAAATTGCAGAAAATTATCATTTTAATTTGTTTGTCTTCCAAATAATGATAGGAGTTGTAAAAGCAGGTGGTTGCTTAAGACAGAGCAAAGGTATGCAGAAAGCTCCAATAGGAGCTTTCTGCATACCTTTTGTTCTGAATTATGCCACCACTTGTTTTAACAAGAGCTGCGTTCGGCGCCAGCGCTCGTCTGATTTGGTGCTTGTCCACTGCATACACTTCTCCTCAAAGAGATCTACCAACCTATGAAGTTTCATGTTGATACTTCTTTTGCGTCACCTGCCAAGAGGCAGTGTGTCACTTAGGGATCACTTTTCCGTCGTCTGTCCTTCACACTTTCTTTTTTTTTGGGTGTCATTTCTAAATAATCATAATATAGCTTTCACATGTGTCTTCCTCTCATTGAGGACCATTGATGTAAGTAAGGTCCATCGTTTTGCATGCAGTACTGTTTAGCTCGCCTATTCGAAGAATAGGGGGGCTTATGGAATCACCCCGGCGTCGGCTTTTGGTTAAAGTTTTGGGGCAAGTGTTGAAATGCACTAATACTACATGAAATATTTGCCCTAGGAAACTGATAATTGAAATGGAGGTTCCCGGTGTGTTGAACATTGATGTAGTGTATTAAAAATATAAAATAAAAACTGAATTTTAGTCAAATTTCACCTGTTTTGGACTTGGCTTTTTGGGCTGAAATAGGAAGGTTAAAGTTTTAGGGTAAGTGTTGAAATGCACTAATACTACATGAAATATTTGCCCTAGAAAGCTGATATTTGGAATGGAGGTTCCCTGTGTGTTGAACATTGATGTAGTGTAGTTAAAATTTAAAATACAAGAGGGCCATGAGGCCCTGAAGCGCTCACCTGAGATAACCTAGGGGCGGGGACATTTTTGACCAAGAAGTCATCATTTATACAACCTTGGTAGAGAACCAAAAGGCAAAGCAGTATGCCATTAATTAAAGGTCTAAGCCTTATGGTTTCAGAGAAAAATCATATTTTATATTTTTCCCGTTAAAAACTGATAAGCCCCAAGGCTGGGCCAAGTTTCGCCCAGAGGTCAAGGTAGTAAGTTGAACATTCTTGGGAGAGGACCACAAGCCAAAGCTACATATTTGTAAAGGACCATTAGATCATGTTACATACCAAACATCAAAGGTCTAGGCCTTACAGTTTCAGAAGATTTTTAAAGATTATCCTATGAAAAACTGATTAGCCCTTGGGCGGGGCATTTTTGGTCCGGGTCATAATTTGAACAATCTTTGTAGAGGACCATTAGATCATGCTACATACCAAACATCAAAGGTCTAGACCTTACAGTTTCAGAGAGGAAGATTTTTAAAGATTTTCCTATGAAAAACTGATAAGCCCTTGGGCGGGGCCATTTTTGGCCCGGGGTCATAATTTGAACAATCTTTGTAGAGGACCATTAGATCATGCTATATACCAAATATAAAAGATTTAGGCTTTACAGTTTCAGAGAAGAAGATTTTTAAAGATTTTCCTATGGAAAACTGATAAGCCCTTGGGAGGGGCCATTTTTGGCCCGGAGGTCATAGTTTGAACAATCTTCGTAGAGGACCATAAGATCATGCTACATGTCAAATATCAAAGGTCTAGGCCTTACAGTTTCAGACGAGAAGATTTTTAAAGATTTTCCTATGAAAAACTGATTAGCCCTTGGGTGGGGCCATTTTTGGGCCCGGGGATCATAATTTGAAAATCTTTGTAGAGGACCATTAGATCATGCTACATGGCAAATATCAAAGGTCTAGGCCTTAATGTTTCAGAGAAGAAGATTTTTTAGCTCACCAGAGCACTTTTGTGCTCAGGGTGAGCTTTTGTGATCGCCTGATGTCCGTCGTCCGTCGTGCGTCGTCGGGCGTCAACAATTTGAACCTTTAAAAATCTTCTCCTCTGAATCTACAGGGTTCTCAGCTTTCATCTTTGGTACATAGCATCATCTGTAGGTCCCCTACAAAAGTTATTTAAATTATGCCCCTAGGGTCAAAATTAGCCCTGCCCCAGGGGTGCCTTGTTATCATGTTCAGGTCCTCTACAAAAGTTATATAAATTATGCCCCTGGGGTCAAAATTGGCCCCGCCCCAGGGGTGGTCAGTTTTCAATAGAAACATATATGGTGAAACTTTGAAAATCTTCTCCTCTGAAACTGGAAGGTTCTCAGCTTTCATATTTGGCACATAACATCATATTCAGGTCCTCTACAAAAGTTATATAAATTATGCCCCTGGGGTCAAATTGGCCCCGCCCCAGGGGTGGTCAGTTTTCAAAAGAAACATATATGGTGAAACTTTGAAAATCTTCTCCTCTTAACCTGGAAGGCTCACAACTTTCATATTTGGCACATAGCATCATGTTCAGGTCCTCTACAAAAGTTATATAAATTATGCCCCTGGGGTCAAAATTGGCCCCGCCCCAGGGGTAGCCAGTTTACAATAGAAACATATAGTGAAACTTTGAAAATCTTCTCCTCTTAAACTGGAAGGCTCTCAGCTTTCATGTTTTGCACATAGCATCATGTTCAGGTCCACTACAAAAGTTATATAAATTATGCCCCCGGGGTCAAAATTGGCCTCGCCCAAGGGGTGGCCAGTTTTCAATAGTACTAAACATATTATGAAAACTTTGAAAATCTTCTCCTCTGAATCTAGAAGGTTCTCAGCTTTCATACTTGGCACATAACATCATGTTCAGGTCCTCTACAAAAGTTATATAAATTATGCCCCTAGGGTCGAAATTGGCCCCGCCCCAGGGATGCCTTGTTTTCTATTGAAATATATAGTGAAAACTTTGAAAATCTTCTCCTCTGAAACTGGAAGGTTCTCAGCTTTCATATTTGGCAAATAGCATCATGTTCAGGTCCTCCACCAAATTTTTATAAATTATGCCCCTGGGGTCAAAATTGGCCCCGTCCCAGGGGTAGCCAGTTTTCAATAGAAACATATAGTGAAAACTTTGAAAAATCTTCTCCTGAATCTACAGGGTTCTCAGCTTTCATATTTGGCACATAACATCATGTTGAGGTCCTCTACAAAATTTATTTAAATTATGCCCCTGGGGTCAAAATTGGCCCCGCCCCAGGGGTGGTCAGTTTTCAATAGAAACATATAGTGACAACTTTGTAAATCTTCTCCTCTGAATCTACAGGGTTCTCAGCTTTCATATTTGGCACAAAGCATCATGTTCAGGTCCTCTACAAAAGTTATATAAATTATGCCCCTGGGGTCATAATTGGCCCCGCCCCAGGGGTAGCCAGTTTTCAATAGAAACATATAGTGAAAACTTTGAAAATCTTCTCCTCTGAAACTGGAAGGTTCTCAGCTTTCATATTCGACACATAGCATCATGTTCAGGTCCTCTACAAAGTTGTATAAATTATGCCCCTGGGGTCAAAATTGGCCCCGCCCCAGGGTTGGCTAGTTTTCTATAGAAACATATAATGAAAACTTTGAAAATCTTCTCCTCTAACTGCCTGGTGAGCGATGTCAGGGCCATTCTGGCCCTCTTGTTTAAAGATTTTCCTATGAAAAACTGATAAGCCCTTGGGTCATAATTTGAACAATTTTTGTAGAGGACCATAAGATCATACTACATGCCAAATATCAAAGGTCTAGGCCTTGCAGTTTCAGAGAAGATTTTTAAAGATTTTCCTATGAAAAACTGATAAGCCCTTGGGCGGGGCCATTTTTGGCCCAGGGGTCATAATTTGAACAATTTTGTAGAGGACCATTAGATCATGCTACATACCAAATATCAAAGGGCTAGGCCTTACAGTTTCAGAGAAGATTTTTAAAAAATTTCCTATGAAAAACTGATAAGCCCTTGGGCGGGGCCATTTTTGGTCCGGGGGTCATAATGTGAACAAAATTTCGTTCCCCCTAGCCACTGATGCTTCTGACAAAATTTGGTTAAAATAGGGTCAGCAGTTTCAGAGGAGATGTTTGAAAATTTGGACAGACGGATTGCGATCACAATAGCTCATCCCGAGCCTTTGGCTCAGGTGAGCTAAAAATAGAATTTTATTAAAAATGTCACCTGTTTTGGACTTAGCTTTTTGGGCTGAAATCTCAAGGTTAAAGTTTTGGGGTAAGTGTTAAGATGCACCAATACAACATGAAATACTTGCCATGGGTAGCTGGTATTTGGAATAGAGTTTGCCAGTAGGTTTAACATTGATGTAGTTCAGTTAAAATAGAAAATTATTTTGGACTCCACCTTTGTATAGACAAGGTCTACAATAGACGAGCTTTGCTGTCCTGCGACGGTCTAGTTTAGTTATTCCCCTTTGTTCTGATTTTCGCACTCCAGCACATTAAGTTTTTGTGTCAGCTGTGAGCAGGTAAAACATGCAGGGTTGCCTCGCGTCAGAGAAAAGTTAGGGAACTTGAAATTTGTTCAAGGTCAAGGAATTGTCAGGGAAATTTGAGAACTGTCAGGGAAATTTGAAAATATAGGCAAATGTCAGGGAATTTTTAAAAAATGAGAATGATGGTCATATTTTTTAAAGATTTCATAAATTATTACAGAAATTATGACAGAAAGACCAAATTTCGGGATGTAATGTGTCGGGGAAATTTGAAATTATGTCAGGGAATTTTGTTTACTCTGGTTTGTGGCAACCCTGACAACACATTCCTCCGAACATTCTTGTTGATTAATAAGCTGCACCAAAGTTGTTGCAAGACGACGCCAACAACACTGCCTACGACCCAGTGATGACAATAGCTCAACATTTCTTCGAAACGGACAAGATAAAAATCCAGAATTATACTTATTTTGATTTGTAGAAATAGTTAAAGTGCTTAGGGTTTCAAAACAGGTTTTATGTAAAGAATGAGTGAACTTAGCAAATGAGTGAGTTAGTGATAATCTATTTGATACTTGTCATGTTTTCATGGAAATTTCTACTGTTAAAAGTGAAGTTATCAACAATATCTCTGTGGGCTAAAGTTTAAATTTGATTTATTCTTTGAAGGCAGGGAAATAAATAACTGGCATTTGCAGATAGTGTAGGCCTAACCAATGGAACTACTATTACTAAGAATGTCTTTGCACTATTTATCATTTAACTCATTCTCTCCTAGACTATTTTTAGACCCAACCTCTTTGAATAAATCCACCAAAAAGGAGCATTTACTAGAGAAAAGGAAAGTTTTAGAATTGTATAGTATTGAAACCATTGTGATAAATAGAGCATTTGCTCCTATGGAGCAAATGCTCTATTTATCACAATGGTTTCAAGAAGTGACTTTTACATGTGCGCAATAAGGCGTTAGTAGGAGAGAATCCCCCTGGCACATCTAAACCTTTACTCCATGTAATATATTAATGTACCAAGTGAATTATGTCTCCCCCATTTATGGGGAGACATATTGTTTTTGCCAGAGTTGTCTGTCCGTCCGTCTGTCTGTCTGTCCGTCACAAACTTGTGTCGCGCGTATCTCTGAAACCAGCTGGGCTAGAGTCACCAAACTTCACAGGAATGTTCACCAGCATGAGTTGTTGTACACCTGGGGGTTATGAATTGTCTCCCCTGATAACTTTGGAGTTATTGCCCCTGATGACTTAAAATTAGAAAAACTTTTGTGTCACACGTATCTCTGAAACCGCTAGTACTAGATTCACCAAACTTCACAGGAATGTTCACCAGCATGAGTTGTTGTGCACCTATGTTTTTTGAATTGTCTCCCCCTGATAATTCTTGAGTTATTGCCCCTGATATGAACACTTAAATTTTGTGTCGCACGTATCTCTGAAACCAGTAGGGCTAGAGTCACCAAACTTCACAGGATTGTTCACTAGCATAAGTTGTTTTGCTCTTGGGGTTTTTGAATTGTCTCCCCTGTTAACTTTGGAGTTACTGCCCCTGATGACTTAAAATTAGACAAACTTTACTAGTGTTGTGCATATCTCTAAAACCACTAGGGCTAGAGTCACAAAACTTCACAGGAATGTTGACCAACATGAGTTGTTGTGCACCTGGGTTTTCGGAATTGTCTCCCCCTGATAATTCTTGAGTTATTGCCCTTGCTATGATAACTTAAAATTAGAGAAACTTTGTGCTGCACATATCTCTGAAACCGGTAGGGCTAGAGTCACCAAACTTCACAGGAATGTTCACCAGCATGAGTTGTTGTGCATCTGGGTATTTTAATTGTCTCCCCCTGATAACTTTGGAGTTACTACCCCTTATGACTTAAAATAAGAGAAACTTTACTTTGTGTCGTGTGTATCTCTAAAACCACTAGTACTAGAGTCACCAAACTTCACAGGAATGTTGACCAACATGTGTTGTTGTGTACCCAGGGTTTTTGAATTGTCTCCCCCTGATAATGTTGGAGTTATTGCCCCTGATGACTTAAAATTAGACCCTGATAAGTTTGGAGTTACAGACATTACACTTGTGTATTGGAAAGAGGATGGGAGGGGGAGACATCTGTTTTTGTGACAAAAACAAACCTCTAGTATTAGATTGAAGTTTTTGCCAAAGAAAAAACTGCAGAATTGTATTATTCCATAAACAAACAAACCAGACCTTGATCAGATGGCTCCTATATGGCTCATATAAAAATAATTACATAAATTTGAATTAGATTATTTCTATGCCCCAGTGATGATAGTCAGGGGGCATTGTTTTGCACCTGTCCGTCACGCTTTGCTATTATATGTCGGTAATTTCTACACTTATACACATGAAACTTCACATACACATTAATCACCATCTGTGCTATCATTTGGCACCTGAAATGTGTACATGTATATGCAATTCCATGCAAATAGATACCATGGTTAGGGAGATATAAGACACTGGAAAAATTGTGCGGGCAGCATAGATTTGGGTGCAATGAAAGTTTTGATGGTATTTAATGTGTATATGTAATTCCATGCGAATAGCTACAGTGGTTAGGGAGATATAAGACGAAAAAAATGTGACAACCAACTGCACATAAAATTTCCATGTCACTTGGCCTTGGGCTTGCGGGCAGCAATTATCGCCAATATAAATTTGGCCTTTGACCTTGATGTATAATGACTTTAATAAGTCGCCCCTAAAAATGTTCGCCTCCACAAGTTGCACATGCATGTCAGGTTTGAAGGATGTATGTGCAATGGCTACAAAATTATTGCCAACATTAAAGTTTGGGACAAACCAACCAACCAAGACACAGACAGCAAAAACAATATGCCCCCCCTCCAGGGGGCCTAAAAAGTGTGAACCCTGACCAGATGGCTCCTGATCATCATATCTGGGTCTACTATGTTTTGAAGGCGTATTTATGGAGTAAAGGGGTAAAAGAAACTTCATATTTATAATGATTTGGAGCGCTTGTTTAATGTTTGAATGCTTTTGTGACAGTTTTAAAGGAAAGTATGATTAACCATTTACCTGTTGAATATTCATGTGACATCACAAATATATATAAGCTGATTTTTTTGTTGAGCCCACTTGCAGTGAGCTCGACATAGTTGCCACAATGTCTTCACATGGTGGGTGTATGTTAGTGCGTCAGTCCGTGCGTCCAGTCTTATCCGGGCTCTCACTCAGAACTCCATGGATGGATTGTGAAATGACAAGGCATTGTTCCTCTAGAAGGTACGTCGTGCCACACGAAAACATGTCATTAGCTGGAAGGTCATACTGAGAGGTGAGGGGTCAAAAACATGTATTTTATTGCTTGTCCAGGTTCTAACTCAGAACTCAATGGATGTATTGTGAAATGACTACATATAGATGTTCATCTGGAAGGTATGGCGTGTTGCGCCAAAAAAACAGGTCAGTAACTGAAAGGCAAATGTAATGAAAGGTAATGTTTTTGCTTGTCCGGGCTCTAACTCAGAACTCCATGGATGGATTGTGAAATGACTAGGCATAAATGTTTCTCTAGAAGGTACGGCGTGTCGTGCACCAAAACCAGGTCAGTAGCTGAAAGGTCAAGGTTACACTTTGAGGTCAAAAGTCAGATTTCACAAACACTGTGTATGCCTATTATTACCCTTTACTAGATATTCATGCTTTTGCAAAGTAGACCCAGATTAGGCATTTCTATAGGAGCTACCTGATAAGGATCTGCTCTAACTTTTGCATGTACTATTGGTGAAAGGCTGGGGGGCTCGACAAGTTGCCCGTTGGCATTCTAGTTATAATCGTACATGAACATGGGACTGTTTTACCATGGCAGAAACTGTAAAAATCACATCTACGTGTATATTATTCCATGAGCAAACAGGGCAGACCCTGATCAGATGGCTCCTACAGGAGCCGTCTGATCTGAATCTACTGTTTTGTTTGCAAAAGCGTGAATGAGGGAAAGAGTTTAATTGGGATGCAACATTAGAACTTTCATAAATATACCTTCATATTACTTAACCCTTTACCTAATGAATATTCATGCATTACTGCCCTTTATGAATATTAATTATTTGAATTCCTATATTAATTAAATAATTACCATCACAAGCAATGGATTGTAAAATATAAGCAAACAGATCAGACCCTGATCAGACTGCTCCTGCAAGACGTCTCTTACAGGAACCATCTGGTTTGGTTCTACTGTATGCTATTAAAGGTGTAAAAGGCATCTCCATCAAGTAAAGGGTGAAGTGAAATTTATTTCCTTTTCTGAAAATATTCAACATAGTACATGTAAAAGAAATTTTAAAATATTTCAGAAATAATAGTAAGCACTACATATACATTCATAAACATTAACATTCGCATTCTGGTATGTTCTCTGATAACTGAAAAATGTCTTGTCATCAAAGCTTTTGTTCAGATTTGAAGCTGGTTTTTCCTGCCGGCTCGTCATCCCTTATCTAGTGTTCCCACAGATTGTGATCCCCCAGAATGATACTATTCATTATCAGTATGGACTGTATTTCATGAGAAAGTCCTGCAAAAGATAAACATTCAAAATTAGTTATTTCATTTAAAAACTAAAACAGAGCAGACCCTCAACAGACGGCTCCTATAGGAGCCATCTGATCTGGATGTACTCTGTTTGCAATGGTGTTAAAAGGCACATTTATTGAGTAAAGAGTTACCAATTAGTTCAGTCATCAAACTGACAAATGTCATTAGTTAGGTCATCACTTAAAGTCTTCTACATCACAACTGATCTAGATTTCAACTGTCTCCAGAGGTAGCAGACAGTATAGCTAAGACCCATGATCACAGCGGCAGCTAATCTGGGTCTATACTGTTTGCAATTCATTAATACCAGTTAATACTGGCTGTGTCAAGGAATAGCTTGCACTGGAGGCGCAAAATGCAAAATGATAGCACAAAAAGTGATTGATGTGTATGTGAAGTTTCATGTGTATAAGTGTAGAAATTACAGCCATGTATAACACTTAATAGCAAAGCGTGGCACACAGACAGACAGATGGACGGACGAACAGGTGCAAAACAATGCCCCCTGACTGTCGTCACGGGTGCATAAAAAGCAAAAGTTTAGAATTGTTTAGTAATGAAACCATTGTGACAAATATAGCATTTGCTCCTATGGATCAAATGCTCTTTTTATCACAGTGGTTTCCAAAAGTTAATTTTACAGAGGTGTAGAAAGGCGTATTTATGGAGGAAAGGGTAAAGGTCAATATTACTAAAAGCAGAAGACTCATCACTATTCTGCAACTCTTGATGGGATTAGATACTTCTTTTTTATGCCTTTGCAAACAGAGGAAACCTAGATAAGATTGCATGCTTATGTAAGAGCTGTCTGATCAGGATGTTCTGTTTCCTCAGAATAATTATGTCTCACCACTGCATATAGTTGGGAGAGAGATATATTGATTTTGAACTTTCTGTTTGTCTGTCTGTTGGTCCATCTGTCTGTCACAAAGTTTGTCAGCACTTCCCTTAAACAGGATGTGTTTGTGAAACACTATGCTCCCTCATATATTTGACCTCTGACCTTGAAGGATGACCCTGACCTTGACATGTCACCCCTCAAAATAAGCGGCTTTATGAGATACATATGCATGCCAAATATCAAGTCTCTATCTGTACTGGCTCAAAAGTTAAGACCAATGTTAAGGTTGCGTTAAAGTTACAGACAAAGAAACAGACAATTTGACCTTTGACCCTGAAGGATGACCTTGACCTTGACATGGCACCCCTCAAAATGTGCAGCCTCGTGAGATACACAAGCATGCCAAATATCAAGTCTATATCTCTACTGGTCCAAAAGTTATGGCCAATGTTAAAGTCGGTGATTTGACCCATATATTTGACCTCTGACCTTGAAGGATGACCTTGACCTTGACATGTCAGCCCTCAAAATGTGCGGCTTTATGAGATACATATGCATGCCAAATATCAAGTCTCTATCTGTACTGGCTCAAAAGTTATGACCAATGTTAAAGTTGCTGACAAACAAACAGACAAACAGACAGGGCAAAAACAATATGCCCCCCAGATCTGATCTGGGGGACATAAAAAAGAAAAGAAAAAAAGCTGGGCAAATTTGAATAAATTAACAAGAGTGTTTGGAGGAACACATGTGTCACCTGCTCACAGCTGACACAAAAACTGTTAATATGCTGGAGTGAAATCAGAACAAAGGGAAATAACTAAAAAAGTATTACATGCATAGTGATGGACCTTAGTTACATCAATGGTCCTCAATGAGAGGAAGACATGTGAAATTTGAAAGCTCTATAATGATTAGTTTAGAAATGACAGCCAAAAATGAAAGTGTGATGGGCGGACAGACAGACAGCCGGATGGACAGACAGACGGACATGCCACCAAGTAAGGACAAGGGGCCAATTCTTGTTATTTTCTTTCATTGAACAAAGGGCATTGACCCTTGTTCTATTGTTACGGAATGAACTCCATTGTTTTCTTTTGTTCTGCTGATCATGATCTGGCCCTCTATTACCTTTAAGTTGCTCGGACAGAGAGACTGAAGACGCAAAAGTGATCCCTAAGTGACACACTGCCTCTCGGCAGGTGACACAAAACCTAGAAAATTGTATCTGTAAGACACAGCTATGCCCCCGTGATGGTGCTTGCCTAGCTACACGTAAAGTTCCTAAGTCATTTGACCTTGACCTTGGGCTTGCGGGCAGCATGGCCTAGGTGCGCAAAGAAAATATGGATGCTGGTTAAGGTGTATATACAATTCCATGCCAATAGCTATAATGGTGAGTGAGATAAAAGACGATGAAAAAAAATGTGACAACTGCACGTACCAGCGGACAGATAGGTGCAAAACACAATACCCCCTGACTATCGTTAATGGGGGCATAAAAAAAACTTCATAGCAATTACCGCAATTAAGTGGAGTTTGCATATCGCCAGGATGGTCAGGTTCGATTATTTTCAGAATTATGTCCCCTTAAATGATAAAATTTGCATGGAACTAGAAAATTGTGCCTGAAAGCGGTACCCCTATGGTGGTGCTTGCCTAGCTGCAAGTAAAATTCCTAAGTCATTTGACCTTGACCTTGGGCTTACGGGCAGGATGGGCTTGGTGCGCAATGAAAGTATGGATAGTGTTTAATGTGTATATGCAATTCCATGCCCATAGCTATAGTGGTTAGGGAGATATAAGAGAATGAAAAAAACAACCAAGGTCAAGGTCAAATGACTTGGAAATTTTACGTGCAGTTGGTTGTCACATTAATGTGTATGTGAAGTTTCATGTCTGTAAGTGTAGAAATTACTGACATATAATACTTGAAAAAACTGTGACAATCAACTGCACGTAAAAGTGTGACACACGGACAGATGGATGAACAGACAGATGGACATGTGCAAAACATAATTCCCCCTGACTATCGTCAACAGGGGCATAAAATCCATTTCTAATACAAGGCTAGACAGGTTTTGAAAAAATAAATTCACAGCCATGAAGTGTAGTTGTGCATATCCCCAGGATGATCTGGTTCAATTTTTTCCAGAGTTATGTGATGGAGATATTAGGGTGTGCTTTTTGTTTGAAAAGTAGGGGATGTGTGTGTGTTGGGGGGGGGGGGGGGGGGGACTCCTTTTCAAAAATATGTTCTAGTACTGCACGTAAATGTGACAACCAACTGCACGTAAAATTTCCAAGTCATTTTACCTCGACCTTGGGCTTGTGGGTAGCATGGGTGGGGTGCCAAATGATAGCACAGGACTCCTTTTCAAAAATATGTTCTAGTAGATTTTACAATTTCTATCATAATATAAATTCCCATGTCTACAGTGCCTTAACAAAAAATCATATAATTAATACTCATGATGTCATTATTGGAGTGAACAAAGGACCGACAACTGAACAGGTTTCATGTTACAGCAATATTACTGTATGTACTAATACAGGCCTGGAAATTTCCACTCGTCCGCTCATCATGACGAGTAACTTTCTGGCAGGACACACAATTAGAATTTCAGAAATTTTAACAATGAATTTAAGTAAAATAAGATGAAAGCAAATGGGAAGATGAGTAAAAGTTTTATGATTTTTCAAGCCCTGCTAATAATCTTGATAAAAGTCTAGATGTCTCACCTTGTCATACTGGGGACCAGTGTGAGACTTGAGGAAATGAACATATCTAGCTGCAAACTCAAACACTGTGGCCTTGTCTGTTTTGTCGGACATGCCGGGTACCAGCTGCCGTAACAGGTTACAAGCCTCCTTGATCCTAGCTCTGAAAAGCATTAACTGTTTACTCCATATATACAATTTTGAACGCTTCTGCAAAATGACTAGACCCAGATCAGATGACATCTGCAGGAGTCGTCTCATCTGAGTCTACTCTGCCTGAAAAAGGGCATCTCTATCAGATGAAGATTTATAAAAATGCTGTGTTAACCCATTCCCTCATAGGCTATTTTTTTGCCCAACCTCATTGAATGCATCTACTGAAATGAAGCATTTACTACAGACAAGAGCACCGCAAGCGGGTGCCAACGCTCGTCTGTCGTCATTGTCACGATGAACATGCATACATGTATACCAAAAATGAAGGTTGTAAATGAAAAATTGAAGAAGTTATGGTCAATGTTAAGATTTTAGAAGACAACGCTGACGCCGGAGTTACAACAATTAGCTCGTGATTTCTTCGAAACAGACAAGCTAAAAAGGAAATTTTAGAATTGTGCAGTTTTGAAACCATTGTGATAATGAGAGCATTTGCTCCTTTGGAACAAATGCTCTATTTATCACAATGGCTTCAAAAACTGACTTTTACAAAGGCGTCAAAAAGCATCATTATGAGGGCATGGGTTAAAACCACATTTGCACTGTGGCAACTTTTTATCACAGTTCTACCGAATGTGCATGATACTGATATGGATCCCGAAAGTACAATTTTTATGAAATTGGCCAAGATAAAAATGGTCAGGGTGATATAATGATACCTCTAAATTCAATTAACCCTTTACTCCATAAATATGCCTTTGCAAACAGAGTAGACCAAGATCAGATGGAGCCGTCTGATCAGGGTCTGCTCTGTTTGCTTGATTAAATATTAGGGATGTTAACGATAAATCAGTTAACCGTTATAACTTTGGTTAACTGGTTTCACTTTTCCTTCAAATGGTTAACCTGAAAAATAAATTTGGATAAAAGAAAGTTTGCTGCACGTAAGTAGCATACGACATCTCCACCGCTTGCTTTAACTGCCTTGACATCTTGTCGAATTAATACGCTGCGGGCGTGAAAGCTAAGTATACCTCGTCTACAGTGGTTGCCAGGGACCGCTGATATAAAACCTGTGGGATGGGACTATTGACAGGTCCTCAATTAACTGGTGTTATTGTTGTGAATTTACCAGATTACGATAAGTGATGTACATGTATTGTTTACAAAGGTGCAGAAAAATTTGTTTGGGTAATTTAGTTCAAACTGAATTTCAAGGAACATGTTCCAATTCTGAAGTTCTACATTTTCCACCTGCACGCTAAAATTTTGTGGTTTTGACAACGAATATTTTCTATTCCATGTTACATTTTAAACAAGAGGACCATGATGGCCCTTAATAGCTCACCTGGTTATAACAGATTTATGTATACAATTAATTCATGTAACCTGGGATGGGGCCATTTTTTTGGCCAGTGTCATAATTTGAGTTACAATCTTGGAAGAGAACCATTATTTAAAGGATGCTTCATATCAAATATCAAAGGCCTTGTAGCAGTTTTACAGAAGATTTTTAAAGATTTTCCTAATAAGCCGCGGGGCCGAGTCATTTTTGGTCCGGGGGTCGTAATTTGAACAATGTTGGTAGAGGACCATTAGATGACGATACATATACCAAATATCACAGGTTTAGGCCTTACAGTTTAAGAGAAGAAGGTTTTCAAAGATTTTCCTATGAAAAACTGATATGCTGGGGCGGGGCCACTTTTTTTACCCAGGGGTCATTATTTGATCAATCTTTGTAGTGGATCATTAGATAATGCTACACACCAAATATCAAAGGTCTAGGCATTATAGTTTCAGAGAAGAAGATATTCATATGAAAAACTGGTAAGCGCCAGGGCAGGTCACTTTTGGCCTGGTGGTCATAATTTGAACAATCTTTGTAGAGGACCATTAGAGGATGCTACATACCAAATATCACAGGTCTAGGCCTTACAATTGCGGAGAAGAAGATTTTTAAAGATTTTCCTACGAAAAACTGATAAGCCCCTGGGTAAGGCTTTTTTTGGCCCGGGGGTCATAATTTGAACAATTTTTGTAGAGGACATATAGATCATGATACATACCAATTTGGCAAATATCAAAGGTCTAGGCCTTACAGTTTCAGAGAAGAAGATATTTTAAAGATTTTCCTATGAAAAATTGATAAGCCTCGGGCAGGGCTATTTTTGGTCTGGAAGATCTTTGTAGAGGATCATTATGGATCATGCTACATACCAAATATCAAAGCTCTAGGCTTTGCGGTTTCAGAGAAGATGTTTAAGTAAATTGTTGACGACGCACGTACGCACAACGCTGGAAACAGCACCCTCAGAATACCTCACCTGGCACTTTGTGCCAGGTGAGCTAAAAATATATATGTGATCAATGTCAAGAGAAAACAAGATGTGTTTGTGAAACACTATGCCCCCTCATATATTTTACCTCTGACCTTGAAGGATGACCTTGACCTTGACATGTCACCCCTCAAAATGTGCGGCTTTATGAGATACATATGCATGCCAAATATCAAGTCTCTATCTGTACTGACTCAAAAGTTAAGACCAATGTTAAGGTTGCGTTAAAGTTACAGACAAAGAAACAGACAATTTGACCTTTGACCCTGAAGGATGACCTTGACCTTGACATGGCACCCCTCAAAATGTGCAGCCTCATGAGATACACATGCATGCCAAATATCAAGTCTCTATCTCTACTGGTCCAAAAGTTATGGCCAATGTTAAAGTCGGTGATTTGACCCATATATTTGACCTCTGACCTTGAAGGAAGACCTTGACCTTGACATGTCAGCCCTCAAATTGTGCGGCTTTATGAGATACATATGCATGCCAAATATCAAATCTCTATCTGTACTGGCTCAAAAGTTATGACCAATGTTAAAGTTGCTGACAAACAAACAGACAGACAGACAGGGCAAAAACAATATGCCCCCCAGATCTGATCTGGGGGGGCATAAAAAGACAATAAAGACGACCTTTAGAAAAGTGTGTTGTTCCAGATCAGTTATAGTAACTGAGTTTGATGCAGCATAACTAAAGATAAAAAATAACACAGTGTACACCCTGAAAAAAATGTAATCCGGTGCGGTTCGGATTCGATTGTCAATTTGAGAAATTTCCATATTGTATCATACACAAGCAGGTTACGTCGTCTGCTACTTGCTGCATCTGCTGTCTGTTAGTGTGGCAAAAATGTCATCTTCTGAAAATTTATTCTACTTAAATTTTGAACTTCGTCTGTTTGGCTTTATACAGCTCAGCAGGATAAGGGCAAAAATTGAATGGATCCAGATCCAGTGCTTACCAGATCTAAGTTATGTGTATATTTGTTGTCAGAAAACACGAATTTTAGCATGTAGATGGAAAATGTAAAATTTCAGAACTGGAACATGTTCCCTAAAATTCAGGTTTTAATCTTAATATCTAAAGCCTAATAGAACACCCCCAATATTTCATACACTTATGTGTAGTGTGTGCCGTTTTAAGTTAAATTTATACAGAATTTTAATGATTTCTGAAGCAGTCTGGATCCAGATCGGAAGCAGTTTCACTCAAAGTCTTATGTGAATTCAAGCTTCTCAACACTTGTCAATAGATTATTCAAAGAGCGTGTGCCTTTCATTAACATTTAAGATAAACATCGGGTAGACAGATTATTCTCAGCAGGACAATGGTTTAATTTTATGTCAGGCTAACCGTTTTTGCTTACAATTAACCGGTTAGTTTCCGTAACAGTTAAAATCCCTATTAAATATAGATATGATTCTACAGTTCCTGCCATGGCCAAACATTTATGTGTCCAGGTGCTTTTAATACAATTAATCTAATTAATATTCATGGTGTCATTATTTCTTACATGAATATTCATGGAGTAATTCGGCTAATTGATATTTGTGCATACAATTTTTCTTGCATGAATCTTCAGGTCCAGATAAGATGCCTGAATTAATAAAATATTTTCAAGAACAACTTTTTATTTGTCCATCAAACCCTATATTTTGACCCCTCCCAGGAATCATCTCAAAGAGACGATTCTAAAGAGTAATCACAGCGTAGCGTTTGGTGGAGACAGGACGATTTTAGTATTTGAGTAAAAACCTTTATCTGTTGCTCTGAATATTCATGGGGTTAACTCATTTCCTCCTAGTGTCGCATTTTGGCGCATCTGTAAAAGTCACATTTTGAAACCATTGTGATAACAAGAGTGTTCAGAGGAACACATGTGTCACCTGCTCGCAGCTGACACAAAAACTGTTAATATGCTGGAGTGAAATCACAACAAAGGGGAATAACTCAAAACGTATTGCATGCAGAGTGATAGACCTTAGTAACAGCAATGGTCCTCAATGAGAGGAAGACAAATGTGAAATTTGAAAGCTCTATAATAATTGGTTTAGAAATGACAGCCACAAAAAGAAAGTGTGAACAAAGGGGAATAACTCAAAATATTTTGCATGCAGGGTGATGGACCTTAGTTACATCAATGGTCCTCAATGAGAGCAAGACAAATGTGGAAATTTGAAAGCTCTATGATGATTAGTTTAGAAATGAAAGCCAAAAAAAGAAAGTGTGACGGACAGACAGATGGACAGACAGACAACGGAAAAGTTATCCCTAAGTGACACACTGCCTTTCGGCAGATGACACAAAAAGAACATTTACTCCGTGCTCAATCTATCACAATGGTTTCACAAGAGTGTTCAGAGGAACACATGTGTCACCTGCTCACATGAATCCCCCACCGGATTTAAAACTAGAACTATCACTAAAGGTGATGAATACCCCCACACGGCAGCCTTGATTGCAAATCCAAGTTTTGAACATGTAGAGAAAAATTCTGTAATTTATGCCAAGTATCAAGTGAATCAGGTTGAAATTGAAGGAGGAGTTCAAAGTACAAGATTTTGCCTGCCAATTTCAAGGCCAAAGGTCAAGGTCAAGGTCACAGAGACCTGAAATTTGTGTCTTGCACATCTACTACTTCTGAGTAACATTTATGCCAAGTATCAAGTAAATCAGGTTGAAAGTGAAGGAGGAGTTCAAAGTACAAGATTTTGCCTGCCAATATCAAGACCAATTTCAAGGCCAAAGGTCAAGGCCACAGAGATTTTTAATTTGTGTCTTGCACATCTACTACTCCTGAGTAACATTTATGCCAAGTATCAAGTGAATCAGGTTGAAAGTTAAGGACGAGTTCAAAGTACAAGATTTTGCCTGCCAATTTCAAGACCAATTTCAAGACCAACGGTCAAGGTCAAGGTCACAGAGACCTGAAATTTGTGTCTTGCACATCTACTACTCCTGAGTAACATTTATGCCAAGTATCAAGTGAATCAGGTTGAAAGTGAAGGAGGAGTTCAAAGTACAAGATTTTGTCTGCAAATTTCAAGACCAATTTCAAGGCCAAAGGTCAAGGTCAAGGTCACAGAGACCTGAAATTTGTGTCTTGCACATCTACTGCTCCTGAGTAACATTTATGCCAAGTATCAAGTGAATCAGGTTGAAAGTGAAGGAGGAGTTCAAAGTACAAGATTTTGCCTGCCAATTTCAATACCAATTTCAAGGCCAAACCTCAAGGTCAAGGTCACAGAGACCTGAAATTTGTGTCTTACACATCTACTACTCCTGAGTAACATTTATGCCAAGTATCAAGTGAATCAGGTTGAAATTGAAGGAGGAGTTCAAAGTACAAGATTTTGCCTGCCAATTTCAAGACCAATTTCAAGACCAAAGGTCAAGGTCAAGGTCAAAGAGACCTGAATTTTGTGTCTTGCACATCTACTACTCCTGAGTAACATTTATGCCAAGTATCAAATGAATCAGGTTGAAATTGAAGGAGGAGTTCAAAGTACAAGATTTTGTCTGCCAATTTCAAGACCAATTTCAAGGCCAAAGGTCAAGGTCAAGGTCACAGAGACCTGAAATTTGTGTCTTGCACATCTATTACTCCTGAGTAACATTTATGCCAAGTATCAAGTGAATCAGGTTTAAAGTGAAG
This sequence comes from Azorinus chamasolen, assembly GCA_963576725.1. Classification (NCBI taxonomy): domain Eukaryota; kingdom Metazoa; phylum Mollusca; class Bivalvia; order Cardiida; family Solecurtidae; genus Azorinus; species Azorinus chamasolen. The sequence goes on along the minus strand of OY755246.1, from coordinate 38,935,970 downwards.
GAGGAGTTCGCCGTACAAGATTTTGCCTGCCAATTTCAAGACCAATTTCAAGGCCAAACGTCAAGGTCAAGGTCACAGAGACCTGAAATTTGTGTCTTGCACATCTACTACTCCTGAGTAACATTTATGCAAAGTATCAAGTGAATCGGGTTGAATGTGAAGGAGGAGTTCAAAGTATAAGCTTTTGCCAGCCAATTTCAAGACCATTTTCAAGGCCAAAGGTCAAGGTCAAGGTCACAGAGACCTGAAATTTGTGTCTTGCACATCTACTACTCCTGATTAACAATCATGCCAAGTGTCAAGTGAATCGGGTTGAAACTGAAGGAGGAGTTCGCCGTACAAGATTTTGCAGACAGACCGACCGCCGGACCGACCACCCGACCGACCGACCGACCGACCGACCGACAGGCTGATTCCAGTATACCCCCCTCAAACTCTGTTTGTGGGGGTATAAAAAACTCCCTCCCACCAAACTGACCCACCCACCCATGGTGTAGTTGACAACTGTATATATACATGACAAACCTGACTGGTATTTGTAAAAATAATAAGAAAAACAATGACAAAAGGGGAATAACTCCAAATATAATGATGCTAGAGTTATGAACTTTGTGCATGACACTTCCTCTCATCATGCTTGTTCCATATAATAATATAAGGTTTCAAATCAATTGAACCAGTAGATAAAGAATTAATGTCCAGACAAGAAAATATGAATAAGGGAAATAACTCCAAAAATATTGATGCTAGAGTTATGGCCCTTGTGCATAACACTTCCTCTCATCATGCTGGTTCAATATATGAAATTTGAAACCCACTGAACCCGTAGATAAAGAGTTATTGTCTGGACAAGAAAATATGAAAAAGGGGAATAACTAAAAAAATATTGATGCTAGAGTTATGGCCCTTGTGCATGACACTTCCTCTCATTATTATTATACCACATTTACATAGCGCTCTTTTCACACAGGATATGTGCGTTCTCATCATGTTTGTTACATGTGTGAAATTTGAAAACTATAATGATTAGTTTAGAAATGACAGCCAAAATAAGAAAGTATGATGGACAGAACATATGAAAAAGGGGAATAACTCAAAAAATATTGATGCTAGAGTTATGGCCCTTGTGCATGACTCTTCCTCTTATCATGCTTGTTTCATGTGTGAAATTTGAAAACTCTATAATGATTAGTTTAGAAATGACAGCAAAAAAAAGAAAGTGTGACGGGCAGACGGACGACAGAAAAGTGATCCCTAAGTGACACACTGCCTCTCGGCAGGTGACACAAAAACTAAACACTGCCCAAATTTTCCTTTCCTCTAGTAAATGCCCCTTTTCGGTAGATTTATTCAAAAAGGTTGGGTCTAAAAAATTAAAATAGTCTAGGCGGGAATGAGTTTAATGGCTAAGAGAAATCATTTTCCTGCATGATAAGGGTTACGCTAAATAACTGGTGGATAAAGATTACCTTCTTTTCCTCTCTTTCTGATTATGTTGTTCTCTCAGTTTTCCCAGATCATCTACATCAAATTCAGTGGATTGTATCAGGGACCGGACCTTCTTCTGTAATTGATACTGTGGACAGGTGGGTGTGTCCACAATATCTGTGGGACTGATATTTTCCTCACCACTACTGTTAAGGCGAAATGATTGCTGGTCAGCTGACTGTTGTAAATACACAAATTACCTTTAGCGTGCAGAGCAAACTTTCAAATTTATCAGTAGAATGCTGTTTACTTCAATTTTTTACAGTTGATCAGTTTATATATCTTGTACTAACAGATTGTCAAACAAATTGGATCCTAATGTGATGCCATGGTATTCTGCATACCATCTGGATCCAACCCTTTTCAATGTTAACTATGGATTCACTGTAGCCTGTTGTCAAATGTGTGTGTGTCTCTTAATCCTTTCCCTGTTCTATGTTTATTTCATATATCAAACATTACTGAATCTATCAAATTCCAATAGCAAACTGAGCAGACCCTGATCATACGGCTCCTATAGGAGCCATCTGATCTGGGTCTACTCTTTTTGAAAATGCATGAAAATATGTCTATATGAAGGAAAGTGTTAACCCTTTCCCTGTTCTATGGTTATTCTAAATTTAAATATCTACTGAATATCGGGACACAATTATTAACTACCTGAATATCTATAATGGCACTATGAACAAGGTGATATTTTACAATGGCCGAAACTGTAAAATCAGATCTATATTATATCATAAGCAAACAGAGCAGACTCTGATCAGACGGCTCCCACTCCAGCCTTCTGATCTGGGTCTACTCCGTTTCTAGTAAAGACATAGTATCTGAACACAAAGACCTAAGGTTTCATAATTACCCCCTTTCCACAAACTGGTGTGGTTTGTGGCATGTGTGATCGGAGAGCAGGAGATGATGTTGCGAGTGGGGTGGATCGTGAAATATTCTCTGGAACAGCAATTTCATCATTTGTATATAACATGTAACCATTTCGAGGATGCGGAGTGTATATAGCCTGCCCTCCCTACAAAAGAAGAAAGTGTAACCCAAGATAGCTTCTTCTATCTGACAATCAAAATGTACATTGGTTGATATTTATATTCAAATATACCGTATGCAAATGATGATAGATATGTATTATTTACAGTCAAATTTGTCGATGCATTGCAGTGGTGATAAGGAGATAAGCCACATGCTGTATGTCATTTAACACTGGGAAGACTTGATGTTCAATCCTTTACTCCATAAATATCCATGTAAGAAACAATATCACATCATGAAGAGTATAGCTGATTTTTTAAAAGTAACATGAAAACAGCAATTTTTATCCTGATCTTTTGGCTCCTAAAGAACTCTCTGGAGCTGTCTGGGTCTACTCTGTTTGTAGAGGTATGAAAACTTCAAAAGGCCTTTTTCTGGTGTCTTCACAGGTCAATTAAAAGGACCTACAATGTATTTCTAATGCAAAATAGGTAACACAATTTTGGGGGAAAAAATCCCACCCCACTAGACACCAAATTTTGATTAAAATGCTTAAAAATGCAAAATATGTTAAAACTGGGAACAAAAAGGCTTTCAGCTTTTTGAGTTTTCAGCTCCAAAAAATTCCCAATTACTGAAATACATTCTTTCCAAAATTGCCAGAACAAAAGGGCCATGATGGCCCTGTATCGCTCACTTGGTTTGCTATGTTTTCTATATCAAAGCTCTGACCATACTAATTTCAGAAGACGTTTGTATATTTCACTACATGTGTATATAACTCTATGTAAACTGACAACCCAAAGGGCAGGGACCCTTTTACTCTGGGGCAAACTTTGATTAGTCTTTGAGGAGGTATACTAGATAATACTATAAAACAAATATCACATCTCTACCCCCTTTGAGTTTCAGACAAGATGGTTTGTTTTTTCTGTATAATCCTATGTAAAACTTGTAAGCCCGGGGCATAGCCAGTTTGACCCCAGGGGCAAAATTTGAGCAATCTTAGTAGAGGTCCATCAGATGATGCTACACACCAAATTTGGTAGCCCGTGGCCTTACAGTTTTGACAAGACGATTTTTAAAGTTTTAAGTAACATGTGTGACCCCCCGGGGCAGAGCCAATTTTGACCCCTAGGTGTTTGATCTGAATAATCTTGAAAAGTCTACTAGATGATACTACATTATGTAGTAACTAAATATCTAAGCCTTTCAGTTTCAGACCAGAAGATTTTTAAAGTTTTTACTATATGAGCCTATTTAAAACTTGTGACCCCCAGGATGGGGACATTTTTTACCAAAGATGCAAAATTTAGAAATCTTGGTAAAGATCCACCAGATGATGCTATTAACTAAATATCACAGCTCTAGGCTTTTCGGTTTCGGTCAAGAAGATTTTTAAAGTTTTTACTATATAATCCTATATAAAACGTGACCCCCAGGGCGTGGCCATGTTCTACCCCAGGGGCATAATTTGAACAATCTTAGAAAAGTCTACTAGATGATACTACATTATGTAGTAACTAAATATCTAAGCCTTTCAGTTTCAGACCAGAAGATTTTTAAAGTTTTTACTATATGAGCCTATAGATTTAAAACTTGTGACCCCCAGGATGGGGACATTTTTTACCAAAGATGCAAAATTTAGAAATCTTGGTAAAGATCCACCAGATGATGCTATCAACTAAATATCACAGCTCTAGGCTTTTCGGTTTCGGTCAAGAAGATTTTTAAAGTTTTTACTATATAATCCTATATAAAACGTGACCCCCAGGGCGTGGCCATGTTCTACCCCAGGGGCATAATTTGAACAATCTTAGAAAAGTCTACTAGATGATACTACATTATGTAGTAACTAAATATCTAAGCCTTTCAGTTTCAGACCAGAAGATTTTTAAAGTTTTTACTATATGAGCCTATAGATTTAAAACTTGTGACCCCCAGGATGGGGACATTTTTTACCAAAGATGCAAAATTTAGAGATCTTGGTAAAGATCCACCAGATGATGCTATCAACTAAATATCACAGCTCTAGGCTTTTCGGTTTCGGTCAAGAAGATTTTTAAAGTTTTTACTATATAATCCTATATAAAACGTGACCCCCAGGGCGTGGCCATGTTCTACCCCAGGGGCATAATTTGAACAATCTTAGAAAAGTCTACTAGATGATACTATATTATGTAGTAACTAAATATCTAAGCCTTTCAGTTTCAGACCAGAAGATTTTTAAAGTTTTTACTATATGAGCCTATTTAAAACTTGTGACCCCCAGGATGGGGACATTTTTTACCACAGGTGCAAAATTTAGAAATCTTGGTAAAGATCCACCAGATGATGCTATTAACTAAATATCACAGCTCTAGGCTTTTCGGTTTCGGACAAGAAGATTTTTAAAGTTTTTACTATATAATCCTATGTAAAACATGACCTCCAGGGCTTGGCCATGTTCTAGTATCTACCCCAGGGGCATAATTTGAACAATCTTAGTAAAGGTTTTCCAGATGATGCTGAATATCAAATATCACAGCTCTAAGCTTTTCGGTTTTGGACAAGAAGATTTTTTTTAAAGTTTTTAATTATATAATCCTATGTAAAATTTGTGGCCCCTAGGGTGAAGACAATTTTAACCCGCAGGGAAAATTTGAACAATCTTGGTAAAGGTCCCCCAGATGATGCTTCATTCCAAATATCACAGCTCTAAGCCTTTCAATTTGAGTTTTAACTATGTGTATTCCAATGTAAAATTTGTGACTCCCAGGGTTGGGCCATTTATGACCACAGGGACAAAATTTTAACAATCTTTGTATAGGTCCACTAAATGATTCTACAAATCAAATTTGGTAGCCCTAGGCCTTAGAGTTTTTAACAAGAAGATTTTTAAGTTTTTATTTCATTTTGGACATTGGTTGCCATGGCAACAAGAGTTCTGCATGGAATCAAATTCTTTGAACAAATTTGGTTGAGGTTGACCCAAGGAACATTCCTGTCAAGTTTGGTAAAATTTCAACCAGTAGTTTAGGAGATGTCATTATAAGAAAAAAGTGGACGACACACAACGGACGATGCACAACGCAAGACGATAGACGATGGACATGGGGCAATCACAATAGCTCACCTTGGCACTTCGTGCCTGGTGAGCTAAAAAAAAAAAAGCCTGCATTTTATTCCTTTGCATCTATTCTATAAAGAAATTGTAGATTATTCTTGTTGCAATGTCATATAACACAACAGTAGATAATAGGTCTAAGTAAACTATTTTTATATTTATCCATCAGATTCTGTCACGCTGCTATTCCTTTGAATTGCGTTTCTAAGGCCATTCTAATGAGAAGTAGTAAGATAGGGTTTGGTTGAGAAATATGTCATTTTGATAGTTCAGCTAGTGCACCTCTTTTCTATAGCCATGATAAAATGTACTGTCTGTTCAACCCCTTCAAAATTGAATTTTCAGAGTGAAATAGCCCATCAGTGTTTAACGTCCACTCAGTATGAAAGGCTTGAATGATAGGCGATTTTGAATGACAAACAGTGTAGAGACCCTGATGATGATCAGATCTACAGTTTGCACAGGCCAGTGCATGTGTGTCCCACAATCAACATGTTAACATAATTATGCATACCTTAAAATTTGACATGCTGAGCTAATAACATCTGCCTAAAAATGTTGCCTGCTTAACTTATCAGAGTTTTTCCCATTTTCTTTCAAAGAATTGATCAGTACCAAACTGTTTGCAATTCCACTCACGACATGCTAAAGCTTAACCCTTAATGTGTGGGAACCAAGTATTTAAACTCTTTGCAAACAGTGTAGACCTAGATCAAAGGGCTCCTGCAGAAGCCCTTTGATCAGGGTCTGTACTGTTTGTCATAAAAACCATTTTCCTCAGATAAATAAATATTTATACAATCTTTTGTTAAATTAGTATTCATAAAATGAGGCGCCAGTTTTAATTATTCAGCAGATTAAGGGTTTACAATGACATATATTTCATGTGTTCTTAAGTTTGAGTACATATTATATAGGATTATATGTTCCTCTGTATATTTAACAGTCATATCTTCTTTTATCTGAAACATTCGATCAAGCCCTTCTTTTAACACATTTCAATACTTTAACCCTTTACTCCATGAATATTCATTTAAGAATGAATGGCATCATGAATACATATGAGCATATTCCCAAATGTAAACAAGATGTGTTGTGAAACCATATGCCCTCAACATGACCTTTGACCTTGATGTATGACCTCAGTCACCCCTAAAAATGTAATTTGACCTTTGACCTTGATGTATGAATTTGACCTTAATAAGTTATCTCTAAAATTGTTTGTCTTCATACGTTGCACATGCATGCCAAGTTTTGAGTATAAATGTGCAATGGCTACAAAATTATCGTTAAACTTGGGGACAAACAAACCAACAGACAGACAGCAAAAACAACATGCCCCCGTGTGCGGCGCCAGCGCTCGTCTGATTTGGTGCTTGTCCAGCTAAATTAAAACTTTATGAATTAAATTAAGGGCCATAACTCCAAAATTTTGAAATCAAGAGTTACGGTTCTAAAACTTATGTAGCCTAGGGGCTCGGTGGTGTGGTGGTGGTCTAGTGGTAACGCGCTTGACTATCAGTACGGTGGTCCGGGGTTCAAATCCCGGTCCCTCCCTGAAATTTCAGAGACGCTTTTCCATGTCTCCCACCCGCACCTCCTCTCTACCCAGGGGTTAAAATGGGTACCTGTAAGGGTCACTCGCCGGTGCTGCAGTTGCATGATTGCGCCATATATGTTAGCAGTGTTCAATATTGTAGGCCAATGACTCAATGACCTGGGGAGTAAATAATGTGCAGTCGGCTGAGCAGTCATTTGGACTGAAAGTAGACTATAACTAGGTACTTTTTTCTACTTTTTTAGGGGCCTTCTCCTCAATGATATCCACCCACCTATGAAATTTCATGCTGATACCTCTTATACGTTTCGAGTAATGAGCTACATTAAAGTTTTTGGACGCCGATGACGCCAACAACAACGCCTACGACAACAATTATGACCTAGTGATCTAATAGCTTGCCTTTTCTTAGAAACCGATGAGCTAAAGAACAGGATATTTTAGCCACAGAATCAGATCTTAACCCATTCCCTCATAGGCTATTTTTAGACCTAACATCTTTGAATAAATCTAGCTAAAAGGAGCATTTACTACAGAAAAGGATAATTTTAGAATTGTGTAGTTTTGAAACCACTGTGATGAATAGAGCATTTGCTCCATAGGAGCAAATGCTCTTTATATCACAATGGTTTCAGAAAGTGACTTTTATAGAGGCATCAAAATGAGGGAATGGGTTAATATTCAAACAGCAGATTCTGATCAGATGCCTGCTAAAGGAGACTGGTCTGGGTCGATCTTCACTGTCTGCAAAGGCATTAAAAGGCATAATATCTATGAGGAAATTTGTTAACACATTTCAATACTCTACTTAAACCGTTTACTCCATGAATATTGATATCATGGATATTAAATACCTGCAAATGAACACAGGAAATATTGATCTGGCAGAAACTGTAGAATCAGATCTACGTTATTCCTATAAACAAACAGAGCAGACCCTGATCAGAGGGCTCCTACAGGATGCAAAGGCATTAAAAAACGTATTTATGAAGAAAAGCTTAAGGGAAAATTCTAATATGTACAACATGCTAAACGATAATGACAGTTTTAATCAGTTGTATGACAGGAATAATGATAAGAACAACCTGTCAAATATCATATCATCTCATACCATTCTGGGCTTTTTCAGGTTATTTTATAGCCATTATTTGGCTGTGTTCCCTATGGCAAAAAGTATGTTTTTGATTGAAAAATTCCTAATTCAGAGGTAAAAATGCTTCTCGGCAGAAATTTCAAAAAATTTCCTACAGGAGCTTGTTTATGAATTCAGATATTTTGGTCTGAATGGCTGTACTCTGCAAAAGACCTTTTTGTTGAAATGTTCTTAAAGCTAAAAAAATTCCCAAAATCAGGCAAAATTCAAATTCATCAGCATCCATGTACTGTTTGACACTTGGATTGTATTTTTGAAGATTAATCAACCCTTTCCCTATTTGGGTATTCATGTAAGAAATAATGACATCTGAATATTTATTAACCCTGTCCTCCATAAATACACTTTACTATGCTTTTGCTAACACTAGAGTAGACCCAGATCAGACCGCTCCTATAGGAGCTGTCTACCTGTAATCATCAGGGTCTGCTCTGTTTGCTAATGGAATAATATATATCTGATTCTACAGTGTCTGCTTCAGTAAAACATTCTTGTGTTAATATGCCATATTAAAAACTAACCTAATTTATATTCATGATGTCATTATTTCTAACATGAATATTCATGGAGTAAAGGGTTAACTGAATTTTTATAAAGGCATATGTACATAGGCTTTTATGGTATTGGTAGAAACTACAGAGTCAGCTCTATTATAACTCCAGAGCAAACAGAGCAGAGACTGATCAGATGGCTCCTAGGGCAGCTGAAGGATCTGGGTCTACTCTGTTTGCAAAGGCCTGGAAAACGTATATATGTGGGAAAGTGTTAAAGACACTATTAATGGTCATGTATACATAATAAACTTTACATTAATTTAACTACAAATCAAGTTTAGTTTTAACAGGTTCAATAAGATTTAACAGGGTTGCCACAAACAAAAATTCCCCAACATTTTCCTGACTTATGTCACATTATATTGTGACATTTGGTCTGTCTGCCATAATTTATGTAATGATTTTGAGGAAGTTTAAAATATAAAATATGACCATGAATCTCTTTTTTTTTTCAAATGTCCCTGACAGTTCCCTGACATTTGCATCTATGTATTTTCAAACTTTCCTGACAGTTCTCAAAATTCCGAGACAATTCCCTGACCTTGAAAAAAATTCCCTGACATGTGGCAACCCTATTTGACAATACCTTTCCAGCTGAATCAAGGTCCGACAAACTGCAAGGCAGAAAACCAGGAGCGTACTGGTTCATAGTCTGGGCAAAGTTGGACTGGATGGCATTGGCTGGGGTTACAGCATGAGAGTTTATTATTCCATCATACCTGTATACAGTAGAATCTCTCTTAACACTTTCTCTGCTCACTATTCATGTAAGAAATAATGACGTCATGAATATTAATGAGCCAAACTAGTTTAAGGTATTATTAACAATCTATTTTAAGGCATTATTAACAAAGGAGTTTTTGACTATGGCACTAAGTGTAGAATCAGATCAGCAAACATCACTCAGATCCTGATCAGACAGTTCCTCTGCAAAGGTGTGAGAAGGCGTTTATATGAAGGAAAGGGTTAAGCCAACATTCATTTATTGAAAATTGCTTAACCTTTTATCCTAGAAATACGCTTTTGTAAGCTTTTGCAAACAGAATAGATCCAGATCAGACACCATCTGATCAGGGTCTGCTCTGTTTGCTGATGGAATAATATAGATCTGATTCTACAGAGTCTGCTTTGGCAAAAATTGCATGTGTTAATATGCCATTTTAAATATTAATGACTATTCTAATATTCCGTCATGATAGCATGGTTTCTTACATAAATATTTATGGAGCAAAGGGTTAATGCAAGGCAAAAATGATGCAAAAAACTACAATAGGAGCTTTCTGTATTACTTTTGACCTGCATTAAGCAACCATCTTAAACCTTGAACCTTAACCCTAGATGACTTAAATACCCAGAATTATACCTTTTTTTCAATGGTCAATTAAAATGCTGAATTTTCAAATTTGTATGATCTATCATTGTTTAACCATTTACCTGAGGCTGACAGAAACACCTGTTCAACCCTTTGCAAACAGAGTAGATCTACATCAAATGGATCCTATAGGACTAGCAGCCATCTGATCAGGGTCTGCTGTTTGCTTATGAAATTATACAGATCTGATCTTAAAGTTTTTGTTTAAGAATCTTTCTACAGTTTTTCATTTGCCAAGATATCCTGTGTTCATATGTTTGTGTTGATTTACGTCCATTTCTGCTCACTATGGGCTAATTGGATGCCCCCCGAGAGAGGAGAGAGGATACAGAGAAACCCGGGCGCCGCGATGCCCTTCTCTTATTATCTACTGAGTTTCTCTGGTTCTTTTAGATGCCCAGTGTAAAGCACTGATACATCGGACCTCAGTTGATAGTCTCGTCCGAAGGACTTGGTCCTTCGGACTAGACTATAAACCGAGGTCAGATGTATCATATCTTCATATGACATTATTAAACATCGGTTAATTAATTTTCAGGATGTAAAATTATTTCTTACATGAACATTCATGAGGAAAGTGTTAACAACTTAACATATCCATTCAGTTTTAAATCGTAAAGTTTGCTGAAAACAATTTGGTATATAGCAAGCACTACAGACCCTGATCAGAGGGCTCATACAGGAGACCTTTAATCTGCTCTACTCTACACTGTTTGTAATTAACAGATAAATGTTTCCTACCTGAAACCCTTTCCTTCATATAAACACCTTTTCATGTATTTTCAAACAGAGTAGACCCAGATCAGATGGCTCCTATAGCAGTCATCTGATCAGGATCTGCTGATGGAATACCATAAGTCTGATTCTACAGTTTCTAAAATAGCCAAAACAGCCTGTGTTCAAATGCCAAAATTTTATAAAACTTCAGCTAATAGATATTCATAATGAAATTATTTCTTATAAGAATATGCAACTGGGAAAGGATTAAAGAGTTAAAACAGTACATTGCACAGCATACAGCAATGGCATACAAGAACAGTAAAACACATAAACATACACTATCAGAAAAGTCTATTGATTTTTATACCAAATGCAAGTTTCTATTAAATCTGTAACAGGTAATTATCCCAGTCGTTCCTCAGGGAGTTAGTCTATTACCAGATAGATTTTCTACTTTATGTCATTGCTTGTTCTACCTAGGTAAGGTATCAATAATTCAAAACTCTTGAATGTTTTAACCCTTTGCTCCATATATAGTTATATACCCCTTTCTACACCTATGCAAACAGAGTAGACCCAGATCAGACGGCTCCTATAGAAGCCATCTGATCAGGATCTGCTCTGTTTGCATATACATGTATTATAATAGATATGATTCTACAGTTTCTGTCATGGCCAAAAATCTCTGTGTCGATGTTCTATTACAACAATTAATCTAATTAATATTCATGATGCCATTATTTCTTACATGTTAATTCAGTGAGTAAAGGGTAAAGAGTAACTTATTTCTCATACTACAAAACAACTACAACAAGAAATGTAGAAACGACATCAAACCGGGTTTTCCTTCACTATTAACTAGCGATTTCTAATTTCAAAGGGGCATAAATCCCAGAAATATTGCAGAAGAAAAAAATTCCTGACAATATGTACATCTACATATTGTGTCCTTGCTACATGCAAGGTTTTAAGAAAATCTGTTGAGCAGATTCAGAGGAGTTGCGCTTACAAGGATAGGGTTAAAAGACCTAGTGATTTCAAAGGGGCATAACTCCCAGAAAAATTGCAGAAGGAAAAATCCCCAACAGTATGCGCATCTACATAGTGTGTCCTTGCTACATACAAGATTTTATGAAGTTCTGTTGAATAGTTTGAGAGGAGTTGCACTTACAAGGATAGGGTCAAGAGACAGAGCGATTTCTAAGTTCAAAGGGGCATAACTCTCAGAAAAATCGGAGAAGGAGAAATTCCCAACAATATGCACATTTACATATTGTGTCCTTGCTATATGCAAGGTTTTATGAAAATCTGTTGTCAGAGCAGTTTCAGAGGAGTTGCGCTTACAAGATTGGCAGCCGCCCGCCCTCCGTACATCACCATTTCAATAACAGGATTTTCCATGGAAAACCCGGTTAAAAACATATACATGTATAAGAAAGAAGTCGTAACGTTTAACCCTTTTCTTCATATAAATGCCTGTTCAGGACTTTGAAAACAGAGTAGACCCAGATCAGACGGCTTCAATAGGAGCCGTTTGGTCAGTGTCTGTTCTGTTCCTTATGAAATTATACTAGAGCTGACAGTTTTTTAAAACACCAAAATATCCTGTGTAAAAATGCCATTATAATAATTCAACTAATAAAGTCATTAGGTTGTTATTTCTTGCATGAATGTTCAACAGGGAAAAGGTTAAGTGTGTAATTTGGTTTTTCCCCTCATGGCATTTGTCATTGAAATGTTTTCAGTACAAAAAAAAAATTACCCCTTTTACTCCATAAATAATATGCATTTCTACGCCTTTGCAAACAGAGTAGACCCAGATCAGACAGCTCCTACATACATGCGTTAACCCATATACATGTATATAATCAAGATACAATTCTACAATTTGTGACATGGCCAAAAACTCCTGTGTCCATGTTCTATAATAACAGTTAATTTAATTAATATTCACAAATCACAATATCATTATTTCTTACATGAATGTTCATGAGTAAAGGGTTAAAATGCTAAAATGATGATGACACAACACCTCTGACTAGCCAAGGACAGTTATTTCTCTACAAGGTTTGCACATTGCTGTAGACATTGTCGCTTTACACCATGAATATGCATTAACTCATTACCCCAGGAATATTCATCTAAGAAATAATGCATGTATGAATACTAGAAGTAGTTTAATATTTATAATGCCATAAATGATAGAGAAAAGTGTTGGCCATGGTAAAAAAAAATGCTGAATCAAGATCTATAAAATTCCATAAGCAAACAGAGCATACCCTGATTAGAAGGCCCCTACAGTCTGATCTGGGTCTACTCTGTTTGCAAAGGCATAGAAAAGCGTATTTATGGAGCAGTGGGTTAAGAAATAATGACTGTATAAATGTTATTTCACAAGAAAACAGAGCAGACCCTGATCAGATAACTCTAATCTGAGTTTACTGTTTCCAAAGGTGTGGTAAGGCGATCTATATTAGATAAAGGTTAAAACGCTACAATAATGACAATAATCAACTTTTAGAAAGCCATGGACATACAGAGGAACAGATAGGCTGTGTATTTGTGTGATTACTCAATAGAATTTTGCCAAATACTCAATTAATTTGAAACCAGTGGGTAATAAAACTCAATGAAAATTGGGAATACTCAAGCTGAACAGATCGATCACCATTTAAGCCATAAAAAGTAGGTTGCAATGTCTTATGTCCATTTCAAAATAGATATAAATTTGTCTGTGACTATTTTGTTTTTGTACACATTTTGTAATATGATGTAGTGATCATTTGTCGTTATACTAATCTCTAATTTCTCAAATTGTACATGATGAGAATACAGAATTTTAAGTACTCAATTTGTTTTCTTGGGTATTCAATTTAACTTTTAAAAGTGGGGATTAATACTCAATTAAACCATGAACCTTATCTGTTCCTCTGGACATACATGCAATGTTTCTCTACAAAGTTTGCACATCACTGTAGATATTCTACATGTACATGGATAAACTCAAAGTGGATTGCTTTTACCTTACCATTGTCCATTTTGATGAATTATTTGAGCATTTGGGTCACTCACTGTTTCATATATCTGGCCTCGGCAAGTTGGGCTAGTCTTTCTTCTGAAATGAAGTAGAAGTCCTAATCTAATTAACCATACCCATTATATAAATGCATTTTCACGCATTTGCAAACAGAGTAGACCCTAGAATCAGACAGCTCCTATAGGAGCCGTCTGATCAGGGTCTGCTCTGTTTGCTTGACATGATAAAGATCTGATTCTGCAGTTTTTGTCAAAGCAAAAAATTCCCTTGAAAAGTTTACATTATAAATATTCAGCTTTTGTTAATGCCATTATTTAAAATAATCTAATCATTATTCATGTATAATGATGGCATTATTTCATACATAAATATTCATATTTATAAACGGTTAAAAATGGAGAAAAAGCCTGTAAAATTTTCCTTATTAGAACAGCAATGTATGTGTACAAAGTACAATACTAGTTCATTTATCTGAATATTGTTGCTGAACCGATTATACAATCAATAATTAGTAACTTAGCTTGAACCGATTATCGATAGTAAAATCCCAGCCGATTCCCAACACTACGACAGCATGTATCTTATTTTAACCTTTTGCTCCATGAATATTCATGTAAGAAAGAATGACATCATTGATTTTAATTAGATGCATATTTTTATAATGACATGTGAACACAGAAAGTTTTGGCCATATCAGATGCTATAGATCAGATCTGGGTCTACTGTCAGCAAAGGCAATAAAAGGCATATATCTGAGGTAACAGTTAACACCTTTGTAAACAGAGTAGACCCAGATTAGCAGTGATTTTTTAAAAAAAAAATCTTAAATGAGTCCTGGGACTTGATAAACTGCAAATCTGCGAGTCTCCAAATTGAATGAATGAGTCCAATTTGAGTCCAAATATTCTATGAAAATACATTTAAGCACCCAGTCAAAGGTATTTGTAAAACTGACTTTTTCATGCTAATTATAATAGCTGATCAATGGGTATTGATTATAATTAAGAATAAGATATTAATAAAACTTCAAAATTAAATTTTGTTAGAAATTTCAATGCATTATTGGGACTCATACATACATATTCACGGAGTAAAGGGTTTAAAAAACAAACAGCAGCATTCTTTCTCAATATAACTCAGTCCCGTAAAAAGGACCCATTCTAAAACCACTTTTCCCAATTACAGCAAATTACAGCTAATTTTTGCAAAAAGTGGACTTGCACAATATGTACATGTTGACGCATTTTTTCTAAATAAATGCTCTAGTGCCAGATTAAATTTAGTGTAAAAAAAAAAACAGTGAAAAGAATCAATGAGTAGATTAAACCTTTACTTCTTAGATATACCCCTTTTCAAGCCTATGCATACTGAGTAGACAAAGATCAGATGGATCCCATACATGAAATAATAGATTATAGATCTATCTGATTCTAAAGTTTCTGACATGGTAAAACATTTCCTTGTTCATAGTGCCATTATAAAATTCATCTTAATCAATATTCATGACAGCATTAATTCTTACATGAACATTAAGCTTCTGCAGCTTGAGGGGTTAACAAACTTAAACACATACACTGTGAGACCATTATACTGATACCTTTTGCACACTGGGCTTGAATTGCTTGCATTGGTCACTTGAGCATTTTCCCTATTGCTTTCAAGCAAACATTCCAACAAGTTCTTTTCAGAGTAATGCTTTGTATCACTGTCATTTCTGTCCTCTGTTATGATACTCTCTCCGTTTGTTCTTTCTATCTCTTCTGCTGACAATGTATCCTCCTGGTCTTCAGTTTCTCCTGAGTCTTCATAGACTACTACTTTTATAAAGTCTTCACCATCTTGAAACTGCATGACTTTGCCATTCTTACATAGTTTTCTTACAAGTTCATCTGCTGCATGGTACTGATCACGATCATTATTTAACTCAAACTGATCACATTTGTCTTCCTCAGTAATCAATGTAGTCTCAGGTTGTGTTACATACTGGATGCTGTGGTTCTCTACAACACTCTCATCAGCTGAATTTATTTCTTCACTTTGTTTCCTCTTTCTCTCATCATCTGACAGGTTGCAAGAGCCTTGTTTGCAATTTTCATACTGCTCATCTTTGCTTTGCATGTCTTTAACAAGCACAGCTTGATCCCCTGCACATTGCATGTCTTCTGGTTTCAGAAATGATTCACACGGTGTGTCCTCTCTGTTGTGACTTTCTGACAGCTTATAACTGTCACAATTGGTTTGACAGTTGTGCTCCGACAGACACACTTGTGCATCCATTTCTTCTTTTTGAGAAGTACTAGTTTAAGACTTAAAACAATCTGAAAGAAAAGAAATAAAGAGCCAATATATAGTGCAGAACTTCTTTTAGAAATACTTAACCTTAAGGCTTTCCCTGTTGAAAATTCATGTAGGAAATAATAACATGATTATTTCTCGAAAAAAGTTCATCAGGATAGTAGATTCTTTATTCTATGTATGTTCTAGTGACTTATCAAAATTTAGTTTTACCTTTGTGACAGTTTCGGTACTCCATTGGAGAACCTTCATCAAACTGTGACTTCCGCGGGAGCATGACATTAACCCGCCCTATGACGTCATGCTCCCACGGAAGTCACAGTCTAATGGGGTACCGAAACTGTCACAAAGGTAAAACTAAATTTGGATAAGTCACTAGAACATACATAGAATCATGATTATTCATGAACATCAGCTGATTTTTTTATGGCATATACACACAGGATTTGTTTGGTATTTGAAGAAACTGCAGACTCAGGTCTATTACAATTTTCATTAGCAAACAGAGCAGACCTTGATTGGATGGCTCAAACAGAAGCTAACTGATCTGGATCTACTCTTTGCAAAGGCATGACAAAGAGCTTGTATGTCAGAAGGAAAGGGTTACCCTTTCCTGCATTCATACACCTTTTCATATAATATATTGGACACTATAGCGTATTCCAATTAGGTTTGGATACTGTTAAGAACGAAACAGTACGATAGCAGATACCATAAAGATACTTTTGAAACGATACATTACAATATTTTATTGATACCCATACCGAGATTTCTTAATGAAATCCATATAATTTTGTAAGAGTCAACATGGAGTCTATTTTGAGAATTATTTTTAATGCAAAAGTGGTGTCTTTCATGTATTATATTGCATACTTGTCTATGTCATTTTTAAAAGGGAAGTCCCTACATTCGACCAATTTCAAAAATACCTAAATTATACAAAATTCATTTGTTTATATGCTGAAAAGTAGTATATTGCAAGAGAACCTATCCAATAAACGCTGAAAATGACAAAAGCATCTATGTGTTTGATATCGACGATACCGATTTTATTCCACGATGTTTCAGTTTTATTCGGGTTCGGTTCTAGTTTCATATATATGTTCGCGCTATTCGCGTCTCTCCGACCACTTCTGAGAAAAGCTGTTACATAAACAATTGACGGATCCGGTGATCATTGACAAAACGCGGAAATTTTGAACGGAAAAGGCCAAAATACTTTGTTGTAGAACAAAAATTATAAGTACTGATGAATTCGGTTAATTTTATATCACAGGGGCATTTTTCGATATAAGTTCAAATTGACGATGTTCACAATAATGATTGAGCATAACAAATACCAAGTTTTATGATATTATTGAAAAGATGCGTTCATTGTAGGGACTTCCTCTTTAAGCATATTAAATGTAATTTTGAAGCATTTTAAGCCAAAATAACTTGAAAATTTACAGAGTATTTTTTGTCATTTAGTATCGATAAGAGTATCGGAAATATCTGAAATGGTATATACCGGTACTTTTTGATCTAGGTATCGGTACCGATATGATACCGAGTAATGGTATCCAACACTATTTCCAATACCAAAATATCCTGTACATATACCATTATAAAAATTCATCTTATAAATATTCATGATGACATTATTTCTTACATGCCATGAACTTTTTTTTAGAAACTAGTCTATAAAAAAACAAATTATACAACAGTGTTCAAAGGAACACATAATGAATAATCTGTTGGAAGTACTAAGCATTGGAAGTAATAAGAGCATGGTGTGCAGAGGCCAATGCTCATCTATTCTCACCAAAATTGTTTTTCCATAATATTATACTCCACAGATGAACCTTTCATTGGCCATAATAAAAGTTCACAGGGTTGCCACAAATCAGAGGAAACAAAATTCACTGACATTCCCCCGACATATTTTTAAATTTCCCTGACATGTTATAATGCAACATTTGGTCTTTCTGTCATAAATTGTTATATTTTTAGGAGCTTTAAAATATATGGTCTTGGTTCTCATTCTTTTCAAAATTCTCTGACATTTGCCCATATTTTCAAATTCCCCGACATTTCACAAAATTCCCTGACCTTTAAAAAAAATTGAATTTCCCTGACTTTTCCTGATGTGTGGCAACCCTGATTCAGTGAATGATTATTCATGAAGTCATGTATTCTTGTAAATTATTTATGAGGTAAAAGGTTACTTATTACCGATATTAATTATTTAACCCTTTCCTTCACATAAACACATTGGCAAACAGAACAGACCCAAATCAGACAGCTCTTGTAGTAGCCATCTGGTCAGGGTCTGCTCTGTTTGCTATATTTAATGTAATTTGATAGATCCTTTTCTTTACAGTCTAACATGGCCACAGCGTTCCACTATCCATATTTTAATTTTAACTATTTTGTCCATGAATATTCATTGCGTAGGTAGACTATTAAAGTTTGAAATAACCACAGAATAGAGAAAGGGTTAAATATGAATGATAGAGGAATGACATCTAATAACAGTAACCGGTGTGATAGTGAATGACTGTGTGAAATTTAATAGCTGTAGTGTACTGATCTTGAAACTGGCAAAATGTCAACAACTTTACGTGTTTGTGGTGTGCCAACACACACGATGACACTTCAGTCTATAATGACAGACAATACATTCGAAAATTTCTGTGAAAAACAGGCGACCTAAAGCATGACTAATGTTTAAATAATGATAGATTCTAGATACTTCTAAAGGTTGTTCCATCGATTCATTCTAAAAACTTAATTTCAATCATAAGATCTAAGGCAGTACAGAGACATACCATATATACATGTAGGTATATATGGTTTACGGAGAATTTGCCTAGTGACGAAATTGCCTACAATTAGATATATAGTAAACCAATTGGAGATTTCGACTAGAAAACAATTATATAGTGATTGTATTTCGCACCAATGGTACAGGTATGGTTAACATGACATAACTATAAATAAAGTTTGTAACAGGATTAAATTGTTCTGTGGTATTGTTTTCCAGATCAAGATGACCAAGATTGATCGATCAGTGTAACCCCGATCACTACATAGAATCGGACAGACTATAATTATATATAGGGAGCGGTAATTATACTACCAATACCCTCGAGTTACCAGTTTTCGTGTGGATAACCATTCAATCGCGGATTAACATAACGAGATAACAACAATTTAAAAATGAAACACACCAACAAACAAAGCAAATATTGCATTATTTAGCCCCTAAAGAAATGTACAAATTGTGGCAATAATTTTGGCATAAGCGCTGTCATTTTGATCAGTACAGCAAATGACGTCATCACAGGCGGGTATACCTATTTTCGTGGACAGCAGAAAAAACAATAAAATCGAAGTCCTGGTGGGGTTACAAGTAAACAACCACCACATAGAGAGAAAAAAATGTCATTTCTATTTATTCATTCTCTGTAAAATGTTTTTATCTTCACAATGTTTCAATATTTTGAAACAATTTTGGATATATTGCCCTCAAGGCGTACTGATGACGCAGATGTCATCGAGGAAGGTGAGTAAAGGCGGTACTTCTTTGCAGGAGGTGGGATGTTGTAAACCTAAAAGTATACGTCTAAATAATAAATAAATCTACTCAAAAACCATTTAAAACCATTCAAAATAGACCTATAGATCTACATTTAAACTATCTAATGTTATTCATAAACATCATCAGCATTCGTGATTTATTTCCAACAAAATTTGTATTAGGGCCTCATAAGAAAACCACCACAGTTAACTCCCTTGCAATGGTAAACAGAATTTTTGAATCGGTACACCTGACCCTGATGTTGCGTAGTATTGTGTTTACAAACAGATGGCAGTAACTCGGGCTGTTGAATGGACTTTTTAATCAGAAAATTGTATGAAAGCTATAGTGCATCAAAAAGATTTAAATAAAATACCACATTTTGCAACCATAGACACAACATAAGCGGTGATTTATCCCTCCAAGTTTGATTCTTAGATTTTTTGGTGGCAACTTGGCGGAGTGGGTGTTGTCCACTTGCTCTGAAGTTTATGACGTCAGAATCAAAACGGCGCGTGCGATATCGAAATAATTTCCGGTAACACGAAAACAACTCTACCCCGATTTGAGGTAACTGGAGGATAGTCATGCAGAAAGTAAGAATGTCATACGCATTGAACAAGTTAGAATCGAATAATTATTGGATCCAGATACGTGTAATCTAACAAGAAATGACTCATATTATAACCGTTTCATACATGACATTTTCACTTTCACTTTCTGCAAATATTCGGTATATAATTTATATTATTATCAATCCCTGTAATAATGGACCTGCTGTCAAATTCCAGGTGGTGATCAGGGGCTGCACTGTCCAACCTTAGTCATCTTGATCTGGAAAACAACACAACATGACAATTTATTCTTGTTAAATTCTTTATAGTTCTGTCATGTTATCTTTACCTGTACCATAGGTGTGAAATACAATCACTATATAATTGCTTTCTAGGCGAAATCTCCAATTGGTTTACTCTTAATTGTAGGCGATTTCGTCATTAGGCGATTTCTCCAGAACCCTATCATGTCCTATGTCTCTGGGCAGTATGAGTATAAATATTGGCTGTAAATAGACAAGTAAACAAAAACACGACTAATGGTTAAATCATGGTGATATTAAAGGGTTGTTCCATCATTCCATAAACATGATAAACTTCAATCATAAGATCTAAGACAGTAAGAGTCGGTAAAAAGACAAGTAAACAGATCAGTAGTCTGGCTGCTATATCGAAAACAAATGACATTGTGAATCGTGTGAGTGCGCGCAATCACTGATTAACCTTGACAAACACTCAGTGCATACCCTTAATTTATCTTCATAAGAAGCAATTTCACTGATTTTCAGGAAACGATACGTGACAGTTGTTTGAATAACGTGCCATCTACGTGAATGTCAAGCGCGTTCTCTTCAAGAACATTCGTCTGCAGGTTATGACGTAATTTTAAGGTTGTGACTAAACCTTGGACGTTACAGACCCAGCGGGCATAAGCCCGAGTTTGGCATTTTCTCTAGATTTTATTAAAGACACAACAACCAATATGTTTAGAGACATACATGTATTCGAACACAGTCCAAATTCTCATTCCTGTTTAAATAACAGTAACGTGAACCGATTAAAGTTAACTCTACTTCTGGTGACTCACCCACCGATGGATTTCAGAATTTCAAAGCAATATATAGGCCTACAGATTAACCCAGCCCATTGTTGTTCGAACCACTAGCTTGCCTATTGTCTATCCAATAATTTGGAAAATCATATCATTGTCAAAAAGCGAAGTAGATTTCATATTTTAAAACATCTAGATCTATAGGTGAACCGTTATAACGAAAGGTCTTTTGGCAACTACGAGATCTAGATCTAGATCTGACGTGAAAATTGGCAATAAGATAAAAATCGAATATTACGCCAAGTGTCGATAACTTTTTGCACCCAGACAGGTTATTCTCCTCTTTCTTTCTTCTTTCTCTTTCTTTCTTCTTCTTCTTCTTCTTCTTCTTCTTCTTCTTCTTCTTCTTCTTCTTCTTCTTCTTCTTCTTCTTTTAATGGCCACCATCAACTAATTGATTATTTTGCCATTTTGTCGTACTACGGTACATGTGCGCTGATATTAGTATGACAGCTGCCTGTAGTACTTACAATTTAAAATATATAGGCCTTCACTGGTTTGCATCTGGTTCATGGCAGTTACACCACACTTGAAAGCGGCCAGTGATCCTGCTTGTGCGATATTTGGAGGAAGCCCGTACTTCCAGTCCTTGAAGGATGGTGCGAGGGGAAAAGTACTGGAGATTAGTACAGTACAAGAGAAGAAGGTTGTGTGGCGAGCATGCTCATAATTATCTGAGCAAAGGCTCAAATCTGACCAATCAAAAACTTGAGAACGAACTCAGACTCAACTAAACGTTTTATAAGCATGGACTCTGATCTATATATTTGTATAAGCAAACAGAGTCAACCTTGATTAGACGGCCCCTATAGAAACCGTCTGATATGCGTCTACTCTGTTTGCATAGGCGTTAAAAGGCGTATTTATAGAGTAAATGGTTAAATATTTTTGATATGGCTACCTGTGACTTAACCGTCCACACCTAATTGATATACATGTAAGAAATAATGACATCGGGAATATTAATTGCATGAATAGTAAAAATCTGTCTAAATTAAGCGATCACTCTAGATAATTAAACATGATAATTAAACATGTATGCATTTAAAAGCAGGTGGCTGCTTAATTTAACCTATTTCCCCCTACTGGCGCCTTTTGGCGCCTCTGTAATGGTTAAAAAACTAAACAATTCTAAAATGTTCATTTTCTTTAGTAAATGCTCCTTTTCGTTAGATTTATTCAAAGATGTTTGGTCTGAAAATGGTCGTGTGTATGTGTGTGTGTGTGTGGGTGGGGGGGGGGGGCTTAATGCAGGACGAAAGTCACGCAAAAAGTCCCTATACGTTCTTTCTGCATAACTTTCGCCATACATTAAGCTACTACCTGCTTCTACGACCCAGAGTTAGAGCGCTTTTTGTTGATCGCATTAGACGGTACCAGTCGGTATTAGAACGAGCGGAATTTTCAACTATGGCAGAAATGTAGACTCGGATATATGTTATGTCGTGAGCAAACATGGCAGATTGTGGTCAGATGGCTCCCACAACAGCCGTTTGGCATTGGCTTCCTTTGTTTCCTTCATAAAAACGGATATTTACGACTTTGTAAACAGAGTAGACCCAGATCAGATGACTCCTCTAGGAGACGTCTGCTCAGCATCTTCTCTGTTCGCTAAGGAACTATATAGAGCTGACCATACAGTATTAAGTTTGTCTGAGTTAAAACAAAGTCCCTTGACAATTTTATATTGTAAAATTAAATTCATGAATATTCATGAAGTGATCAATCCATGCATAGTTTAAAATTTTATTTTTCATTAGGGAAAGGGTTAAACCATTTACATAACAACCTATAAACAGTAAAATCCTATTAAACCGCACGTTAAACTTAGTATCAGCTCTGGTCTGTCAGACAGGTGAATGCTTAACCCTTTCGCTGCCAAACTCTGTCGTCTGCTAACTTTGTCGTCTGCTACAAATTTTCATTCTTTTGATTTTCTTCATTTTTGTTTCAAAAACATAGTAAGAGTAACAAACAGTTTGGATCCTGATGAGACGCCGAGTTCCTCGGCGTCTCATCTGGATCCAAACTGTTTGCATAGGTAATCACAGATCCGGCATTGGCAGCGAAAGGGTTAATGCAAGTTGAAAGTCATGTAGAAACCTTTTTGTTTTGGAGTTTTCTGTATGACTTTCACCCTGCATCAAGCAGCCACCTGCCTAAAATGTAGGCCTACTCTTTTAAAATTCCCGTTTAGAGGGATTGAACCCATTACCTTATAGGCTATTTTTAGAATAAACCTACCGAAAAGGATCATTAACTAGAGAAAAGGAAAATTTTAGAATTTTGTAGTTTGAAACCATTGTGATAAATAGAGTATTTGCTCCTATAGGAGCAAATGCTCTATTTACCACAATGGTTTCACAAAGTGACTTCTAAAGAGTCGTCAAAAGTCGTCAATATGATGGAAGGGGTTAATGTACAGGAAGATAAGAGTTACACGAACATAAGATAATACGTTGTAACACAAACGTTACTTCGACTTTGGCAATCAGTTATCTTAGTTGAGCACAGGGCTATTTATTTTACCGTGCCTTTTGCCGATTAATCTTATTTGCCCCATTGACAAACGCCCTGACAACTGGGATTACTCGAGATATGAGAGTACACAATTCAGACGGGTTATAGTAGCACCTCTCTACAATGACCACTGATGACTGAATAAATGAGAGAGCACATGGCTGCTTAACCATTTAGCTCCTAGACTATTTTTAGGTTCAACCTCTTTCAATAAATCTACCAAAAAAGGAGCATTTACTAAAGGAAAGAAAAAACATGGAATTGTGTAGTTTTGAAACCATTGTGATAAATACAGCATTTGCTCATATGGAGCAAAATTAATGCTCTATTTATCATAATGGTTTCAAAAATGACTTTTGCAGAGGAGTCAAAAGGCGTCAGTTGTGAGGGAATGGATTTAAAGTAAATGAGAGAGCATGTGCCTGCTTAAACCTTCACATGTCATAAATGTTCATGAAATGACATCATGAATATTGATTAGATGGTTGTTGTCTCGACGAAAAATACAATTCTGACTGGAAACAAGCTCATGGCCGATATAGCCTATCCCCTAGACTTCCCCACAATTAAAGAGCAAAGCATTGGTACGTGCAGTAAAACCCCTCTAAACCGGAACTCTAATAGAGAAGAATTGAGATACGTTTAGACAGATGGCTGCTTAACCCTTCGCTTGCTGAATTTTAAAATACATTTCTCCTTCTTTACCCATGCCCTGTTGTATAATTACATATATCTTCACTGTGTACACGTATTTCGCTGTGCAATCACTGCTGTGGAGTGCACTGGTTGCACAATCAACTTGTAAATAGTGCAGACCCTGATGAGACAGCTCCTGCAGGAGCTGTCTCATCTGGGTCTTCACTATTTACAGGTAGGTATATTGACGTGAATAGCAAGCGAAGGGTTAATGCAGAGTGACAGTCATGCCGAAAGCTCATAGAGGAACTTTCTGCATGACATTCACCCTGCAATAACACCTTCAAGAGCGATATTTATAACAAATTGAACGTCCGGTTTAGAGGGGTTTCACTGTACATTTATATAAAACACTAAAGGTTATAATAGAAGTTCCTGTTGTAATAGTAATGTTTTGGTATTCTTATGTGTTTTGTGAATGTAATTTTTCAAAATCAAATTCCGGTGCCTGCCGCTACCCCTTTGCTCCATATACTTTGAACGCACATAACCTGTATGAAAAGAGCGCTATATAAATGTGGTATAATAATAATAATAATAATAATAATAATAATAATACAAATGTATACACCTTGGTCCATGCTTATAAAGCTTTTTAGTTGAGTCTGAGTTTGTTCTCAAGCTTTTGATTGGTCAGATTTGAGCCAAAGGCTCAACTCTGACCAACCAAAAACTTGAGAACGAACTCAGATTCAACTATTTTTTTATAAGCATGGGTACTTATTGCGCCTTTGCAAACATAGTAGAGTAGACCCAAATCAGACAGCTCCTGTAGGAGTTGTCTGATCTTGGTCAGCTCGGTATTCTTGATCCTACAGATTCTTCCTTGGACAACTATTCTTCTGTTCATATGCTATTTTAACACCCAACTGATTAATATATATAATGTCATTATTTATTAAAACGTATGTCTATGGTCCAACACTTTTTGGTACGGTATACTAATTTGTGATAACATTATTTGGCAAGATAACGGTATTGATCGCTAACCACCCTTTCAGTTTATTACATAAAAGTGCACCGGGTCGAATCTAATCTGAGAAACTTTACTGCTTCCAATAATACTTTATTAATCATATAAGTACTGTATGTTTTTGTTCGCATACAAAATATAGATATAGCTGTATTAGCAAAAAAACAAAACACTCTAATCCGGGAATTTTAATAGCGAATAATATAGGCCCTGTGAGACAGGGGACTGCTAATGGAGGATCCTTTGGGAGTTTTCTGCATAACTTCCACCAAGCTGCTGCCACCTGTCATAACATATTCCCTCCTACTGAGGTTTTTTTTCCTGTAAAAGTCACTCTTTGAATCCATCTGTGATAAATAGAACATTTATCACACTGGTTTGAAAACTCCAAAATTCTAAAACAAATTCTTTTCTCTAGTAAATGATACTTTTCAGTAGATTTACTCAAAGAGTTATGGTCTAAAAGTAGCCTACGTGGGAATGGCTTAACTCTTTCCCTGTTCTACACTTATTACAAATTTCAATACCTACTATTTATTCATGGACAAAATAGTTATAATGAAATATGGAAGGTGATGCATTGTAGCCATTTTAGAAAGTAAAGAAACAGATCTATCAAATCCCATTAACAAACAGAGCAGACCCTGATTAGACGGCTCCTGTAGGAACCGTCTGATCTGGGTCTACTCTGTTTACAAATGTGTGAAAACACGTGTATATGAGGGAAAGGGTTAAAAAAAACCAGCACTGGTATTACATGTACTTTGAACACATTGTTTACAGGGTTTTTACTTTCAATCACTCAATCCTTTATTTCATGTATGCGCCTTTTAAGGGATTTGTACACAGAGTAGGATCAGACCGTGCTAGGTCTGCTGATTGATTATGGAATAATATGGATCTGGTTGTACACTTTCTGCCATGGCCAAATTGACCCTTGTATATATACCATTATAAAACGCCAGCTAATTAGTATTCATTATTTCTCACATGAATATTAATGAAATAAAGGATTAAGAACAGATGGAAAGTTAGAATGGTTTCACAAAAATGTCCAAATCGGTAACGATTGATTTAATCCTTTCCTCCATAAATATGCCTTTCTATGCCTCTGTAAAAGTCACTTTATGAAACCATTGTGATAAATAGAGCATTTGCTCCTATAGGAGCAAATGCTCTATTTATCACAATGGTTTCAAAACTACACAATTCTAAACTTTTCCTTTTCACTAGTTAATGCTCCTTTTTCAGTAGATTTATTCAAAGAGGTTGGATAAAAAATAGCCTATGAGGGAATGGGTAAAATATGTTTTACTGTAATGTCAAACATGATTGCTTAGGTTTGGTTTAGCCTGGTTTTACTTGTAATGGTTGTTTTAGACTAGTTTACTGTAGTAAATTCTAACAGTAGGAGAAATTACAGATTCGGGTTTATTGAGAATGTCCATGAGCAGTTGTTAAACGTGCAACACTACTCACGAACCCTAGCACTGAAAGTAGGACACCCCTTCGAAAGCAAAAGTAGCAATGTTAAAGGAGAAAACTGCAGATTCTATTTTATTGAGTATATTGAGTGTAATGTCAATATTGGTAACTCTTAGTTTAGACTGGTTTTACTGTAATATGAAGATTGGTAGCCTTCTTTTTAGGCGGTACCCTATATCAAACGTTATCTTCTTGTTACATACATGTATTTAATTGTGGATTTGTTTAGGTTCAAAGGATTGTCGCTTGAAAGGATAAATAAATCACTTGTACTGTGGACAGAAGGTCTAATTCATTATTGATATTCAAGGCAGATAATAGCTTATCTATTTACATAATAGATACGCATTTGCAAACAGTAGACCAGATCAGGCTCCTACGCTGAAAATGTTTATTTTTTATTTTTCAAGGAACGGGTAGAAAACATCTCGGTTGCTTTTTACATTTGTCTATGGCCAGCATCAAGGGAATGGGGGTTTACTTGTTTTTCTATATAATGAAGGACAGATCCTTGAATACACAATATGAACAGGGCCCTACATTTACTTTGCCAGTCAGTTCTTTACACGACTTCTAAAATGTACCCATAGAGACATTTGCAAACAGTTTATACCCAGATCAGACGGTTCCAAGAGGAGCTTTCTGATCAGGGTATGCACGTTTTGTGGTTCAAATTCCTCTCGCAAATTAAGCTGGATGTAGAGAGTGAATGAGTCAGACAGACAGACATACAGAGACAGAGACGGGACGGAGACCGCGACAAAGACATAGACATAGACACAGAGAGGGGGAGAGAAAGACAGAGAGGGAGAGAGAGAGAGAGAGAGAGAGAGAGAGTATTAAGGATTGCTCTCTTAAGGATTCATAAGAGGTCAAATCCTTAAGGTTGCCCCTCCGCTTTAATTAACGACAAAATCCTTAAGATTGCCCACGCCTCCACTTAAAGAAAGGGCAAAATCATTCAGCTGATCGCCTCCACGTTGAGGAAGAGCAATGTCCCTAAGCCCCACCCGCCGTCACCCAATCTCTCTCTGTCTCCCTGTCTCCCCCTCTCTCACTCTCTCTCTCTTTCTCCCTCTCTCTTTGTCTGTGTGTGTGTCTCTCTGTCTGTGTGTGTCCCTCTCTCTCGTCTTTGTCTCTCCGAGTGTGTCTCTCTCTCTGTCTCTGTCTGTCTCTGTCTGTCGCTGTATGTATGTCTCTGTCTGTCTGTCTGTTTCTGTCTTCTACAGTCAAACCTAATATCGGTATTAGAGACATGAGACAGCGTAATACAGGGTGCATTAAGCAGGCCCCTGTACTAAAAATATCTTAATTCGTCTCTATTGGAATTCCAGTTTAGAGGAGTTTTACTGTTCTCATTCTGAATATGAAACAATCTCTACGGCAATTGATTATTCCGTAACAGATCCACTACCACGTCTCTCTGTTTTATTTATTAGATCACGTCGGTAAACATGGCAAGTCAAACAAAGCAGAGCTAATGACGACCTTGCACATCATTACTTTCAGTGTTTTGATATTTGGGCTAGGCAAACGAGACCGGAAGTTAACACACGGATTTTTCTCAAATGTATAATAGCAATACCTTCTTACTGACAGCTCATAATTATGTGATTTGATAACATCTATCTTCCTTTTACAATATGTGATAGCCATTTTGTGTTTCAGCTCTCTGTATACCGGGTATTATGTAGTGAAGAGATAAATCAAGTACAGTCGAACTCGGGTAACTCGAACTTCGGAAACTCGAACTTAACTTTCGGTCCTTCAAAGATTTACAAAACAGAAATTGTTCTAAAATATATCACTACGCATATCTAGAAACACATATGACAGCTAAATGCAGGTCGAAAGTAATGCTGAAAGCTACTATTGGAGCTTTCAGTATTACTTTAGACTTACATTAAGCTGTGAACTTCAGAAATTGTCTAGATTAGATATCAAATGACTCTAAGTTCTGCTATCTCGAAGTAATTTGTTATGGTCCCTTGAAGTTCGAGATATCGAAGTTCAACTGTATTTATACGCTCAATGTGTCAACTTTGTTGGTGATGAAAGACAAATTCCAGCATAACACTATATATCGCGTCTATTTCAATGTTTTGCATACTTTTGTATTGTTTGTATAAGTTTCCCCTTAGTTAGTTTATGCTGGTGGCCATGGGAAGACAGCTATTTTGTTATGACAACGGTCTATCAATGTACAGCTCATGTGTGGTTTAATGAACATGTATTATAGTACATGTGTGACATCAGTAAGGATCCATATAAAAAGAGTAATACAGTATGTTCGTGTGTGTTTCTTTTTCGTACCACCTGGTATGTAATGAAGGTATTCTTTGTCGTTATTCCTTTCTGCTATTCTCGATCTATTCACTTTTTTCTGCCTCACGTTCAACATAAACTCTCCAGTCTCCATCGCTTAGCCATCCTCCACCATCATCAAGACCCCCTCTATCCTCACCTCGACCTCTGCTTCTTTCCCCACAACCTCTTCTAATGCCCTCCTTGCTCCATTCCACAGTCCCCCGTGTCTGTCCGCATGGATTGTCTCTTCTACTCATATTGAATATGAAAGAATCTCCTAAACAATGGACTATTCAGATCCACCGCTACCGCCACCACGACCTTCTGTTTTATGTATTAGACCGTGATAAAAATGGTAAGTCAAACAAAGCAGAATGAACTCATGACGAGTTTCTGTCCCCGTACTTTCAGTGTTTTGATATTTTCACTAGCCGTCGGCCACCCCATTACATGTATATAGAATTTGTAACTAGTCGTCTTATTCCGTCAGAGTTCGGAATCTATTTCGTTAAAAATAGCTGAGGCGTTTCGAGTGATGTATATTGTTCAGACAGCATACTTTATATCATATTTATGCTAGCTTACTGTCCCGTTCATTGATGCATACCATCGAAACCTCACGACATAGCTTTGAATTGTTGTCTGCTTTGAGATGTCCACTGTCTCCATGACGGCAGAAACAGCCATAGATCTGATTCATGAGGATCATCAGCTGTCGCTACTCTTTCTCTTTTGTGAAAATCATAAGCATCATTTGCTGGAGCGTAGCTTGATCCAAATGCAATGTACACACGGGAGTACGGGGCTATTTTTTGGAGTATATTTCAGCATTATTTCACTGCACATATAACCACCCAATGCATTCAGAATCAAGAAATTTACCCATTCCCCAAAGGCTATTTTTCAAAGACACACTCTCTTTGAATAAATATACCGAAAAAGAGCACCCACAAGAGAAAAGTATACTTATAAAGTTGTGTAGTTTTCAAACCATCGTGATATTTATCGCAATGGATTCAAAAGGTGACTTTTACAGAGGCGTCAATATGAGGGAATTGGTTAACCCTTTCCTCCATAAATACGCCTTTCTACGCCTCTGTAATAACCCACTTCTTGAAATCATTGTGATAAATAGAGCATTTGCTCCTATAGGAGCAAATGCTCTATTTATCACAATGGTTTCAAACTACAAAATAAAAAAAAATACTTTTCTCAAGTAAATGCTCCTTTTTGGTATATTCATTCAAAGAGGTTGGGTCTAAAATAACCTATGGAGGAAAGGGTTAAAGCTTATATGACAAGCCAGAATGTCTGTCAAAGTCTACCCCACTTAGCCTTTAACTTCATTTTAGCCATAATTATGTTTCCGCCTTTCAGATTGATGCTACGCACGTGCGAAAGTGCGTATTGCTAGCTAGGCCCCTGATCTGAGTCTACTCAGTGGCCTAGTCGTGATTGCGCTCTAGTGACTATTAAATCAATATCTACAGTATCTACCGCTGATAATGCGACATATTTTGTGTATAGCAGGCGCGGATTTAGAGGGTACCCCCCCCCCCCCTAAAACTGCCGAAACAATTTTTTAGTAATATTTTAGATCTATATACAGTGAAATCTCTCTATAACGACCACTAAATTGTGTTAATTAGTTAGTATTTAGAGCAGGTGGCTGCTTAAAGCAAGGTGAAAGTAAAACAGAACACTCCCATATGCCTTTAGCACAAAATAATTGATGTAATTTAGTGGTCGTTGTATCTACTAAAAATCAATAAAACAATGATTCAGTAGGAGTGTTTTATTTCACTCACCCAATTAAGCCCTTTTTAACATGTGTTACAAACACACTATTTATTTATGTCATCAAACATAAAAATCTACGCCACCCCATCCAAAAACAATTTCTACGCCCCCTTTATCTGAAATCCTGGATCCGCACCTGTATAGTCCTACTGAACCTTTCCCTCATATTTAAACGCCTTTTACGCATTTGCAAACAGAGTGGACCCAAATCAGTCTGATCAAGGTATGCTCTGTTCGCTATTATAATTTGATAGATCTGTTTCTTTACTTTTGAATATTGCTACAGTGTTACACCTTCCATATTTCATTATAACTATTTCTATGAATATTCAGGAGGTATTGAAAAAACTAAGCTTATTTTGAATATGTGAACATTCGCGATAGGGTAAAAAAACCAAGATCTCCCTCGAGTTATGCAGAAGATGGCTAAACTCAATGACTCGACAAGTCACCATGACAACGTGTACTGTTACTGTTTTCGAGTCAAGGGGATGCTTTGTTTGCTATCCTTTTCAAATCAAGTTTGCATTTAGATGACACGAAGTGCAAAGTCAATGGACGAGGTTCCAAACCTACCTGACACTTAATATAATTCTGAACAGAAATGAAAAAACGATTCTTCGAAGAACTGAGACAGATCAACAAGTTTGAAGATGACAATTATAATCTTGCTAAGAGTTAAATAAAATAACCCATGCGTAACCAGTAGTTTCACCCACACACTTTGACATAAAATGAACGAAAATGATGTTTGCTATATTAGACATTTCCTTTGTATCACGACACATAAGGAAGTTATGGACAGGATATCAGATCACATGCTATGGAACATGTACTGTATCTTTCAAAAGAAGAGTACAATAGAAAGCTAATACTGAGCGGCCTTTTCATATATAACCACCAGTTTCTCTCGCTATGTTTTCACAAGTTTTAAATTTCAGAGACGGAAACATCAGCTTAAGTATTTTGTCTTTCCTTAAAGTCGAGGGGCAAGTTTAAGGATTTCGTTCTTTCTTAAATTTATATTCTGCTTATCTTTCATATGAATCAGTCAACACCAAAACTTACATACACATACATACTTATATCATTTACTCTTTCCTTCATATAAATGCCTTTTCAGGCATTTGCAAAACTGAGTAGACCCAGATCAGACGGCTCCTACAGGAGCTGCTCTATTTGCTAATGGAATGTGATAGATATGTTTCTATACTTTATAAACTGCTACAATATTCCATCTTTTATATTTCATTATAACTATTTTGTCCATGAATATTCAGTAGGTATTGACGTTTGGAATAAACATAGAACAGGGAAAGGGTTAAATTAGCCTAATGCTTACATTCCATTTACCCACAGTAGTCAACTAAATATGAAAAGTATCTGAAGATGGCTTAATCCTTACCAAATCGCCAACCTTTTACAAGACGGAAACGTAAAGGAAATCAGCAAATATATTCGGCCCAATTCCGATCGACTCCGAATAATTTGGTAAATTGCAATATGAATGAGGTGTTCACAACACTTGCCGACACCATGGAACGCCATTCTGCCATGCTAATTGCTAAATACAAAATGCGCAGATCAGTAGCAGTTAACACTACGTACGCCCGGTACATGTACACATCATTGATTTGACGACACTTTCCGATGAATGACGGACGCATTTTCGTTGGTGTCCGCAGCAATCAAATTTTCTGATTTTTTTCCGATACAAACAACTGTTTCTTATCATGCTCTTTAGCATTAAGTTAGAAGTTACATAGCTTCAGACTCTGAAGTCATTTTGTTACGCAAAATGTGCGAGAAAATATGAGCAGAGAGATTAATCTTTCAAGTCGAAGCGGGGATGAGTTTGGCCTTTCGTAAAAGATTTGCCCAATCTTACGGATTCTTAAGACAGAAATCCTTTCGACCCCACCCCTTACACACACGCGCGCGCGAAAACACGCATACTCTTTATCATTACTAAGAGTGGCGGGTGTAAATGACACTTCTTGCTCTATCATTATTTGTATCTATATGTTTTCGCTCCTCGCCGAAATATTAGGACGGCTGTTAGCAACTCTGTCGCCTAATAATATCCGACAACCTTGAAATACATAATCAAACAAACAAAAAGATGTGGCCAACTTCTGTGATTTAGTGTTGTCGTGCATTTTGGCTACAGAAGATCAACGAATTTAACCTTCTGCACTCTGAACCATTGTTGTCTGCAAATAATATCGGCTGCCTCAGTTCTAAAAATCACAATTTCTTTTCACATCGAGTTTCAGAGTGACATACTGTTTGGATCCTGATGAGACACCGATTTACTCGGCGTCTCATCTGGATCCAAACTGTTTGCAAAGGTAATCACGCTGTCAACATAAGAGTGCTGACGGTTAGAGTCAACCCGCCATTGTATTCTCCGCCCAGAAATGTTTCGTGTTTTTATCCACATGACTATTGCACTCAATAAACACAAACTAAAAGTCTCTGAAATGCAAAATAGTTTGTCTTCTGGACTGCAGTCTTTGACAAAGTTGAATTGGAAGACCGATGAACCTTGGGAAGAGAATCGCTCTTGCCCAAAAGCTGTCGAGTAGCGCATTGTCGAGCTCTTATGTCGAATAGCCCATTGTCTTACCACAACGTATTGTCGACACAGAAACGAAGACATATCAGAACTAAATGGCATGAATGAGCCACCATAGACATACGTTGTCGGTTAGCAATTTATATTAGGTTTATATACAACTAGGAATTCGTAAAATACATTACTACACGCATTTAAGTTTTTTGCTGGTGGTTAATTTAAACTTGTGTACTGGTTTCGATGATCACCCTGTAGCCGCCGGTGAGTAATCTGTGATCCCTTTGAATCCAGATGCAAGCCAGAGTTATTGTCCTGTTTTATTAACCTGTCAAATTTGAATATTCCTACATCACTGAAAGGATATATTTAGCTTGGGTAAACCTGTGGGTTTTTTTCAAACGTTTTTCACGAGATTCACAAATAAATATACAGGTACTTGAATAAGCCAAGTCAGAAAGCTTTGTTATTAGCGGAAACGATCGATATCAACCGAAGCTATAAAAAATATGGCGTGTTCAGCAAGCGTATAACTTGACACAAAAAAACAGGACAATACTTCGATTCAAACTAGTTGAAACTATTATAATGTGTTTGAAACAAACAATGAAGAAAAACATAAAACAGATTATTGAATCAGACGAGAATGTTTGCAGACGACAATAAGCAGAAGCGAAAGAACAGTAAAACCCACAACAACAACAAAAATGAAGAAAAATATTAAAAAGAAAAGAAAATTGTAGCAGATGACAAAGTTTGCAGACGACAAAATCTTGCAGAGAAATAATTAAAGGCACCCGTATTTATTAATTAAGTAATCACTTTAATGTAATTCTGTGTGCACATTCGCCGTATATCTCTGTTCAACCAATACATGTGTGCGCTTAAGACTTGCACTACTGTATTTTATCTACGAACCCGGATATATTTCACCGAGCGTTTGCTGTACACACATACACACGAGAGCCTATACTTTTTGCATGAGTATGTGTATCATGTTTAATCTAAAGATATTTCGGAAATGTTACAATCGCTTATTTTCAGTTTAGCGGTGTATTCACGTTCACATGTAGATAATGGCTATATATAATATAATTAGAAGGAACACTCGATTATTTTACTTCAAATCTGGCTGTGCTCTAAATCAAAAGCAGCAAATAAGAATAGTTGTTGTTTGCTTGGTGGTACTATTTGTGTTGAACATTTTCGGAGATTCTCCTGCAATACACAAACCGTGTATTATTCATAAACTTAATCCATGGGACGAAACTTTGAAGGCACACCTCACATTTCTGCCACCGAACAATTGCTCCAAACGGAGGTCTCTACTCTATGTGGACGAAGCAGGATTCCTGCAGTACAATATGACGACTATGGCGATATATTCTTTGAAATCGTTGAACTGTGCGTATCAAGCTGTATACAGAGATGGAGATATCGATGTGTCATTTGGAAAGGAGAAAGCAATCCAGCTACCAACTTTTATTCCGTGCCGGATATTCAGAGTGATATGTAAAACTGAAGCCAGGATCGTGTATGACGTCATTCATGTGAATATTGTTTGGAACGAGTCTGACAAGATGCAGAGCGATGTTGGTTATGAGTCAGAAGACCATCTCAGTGTAATTTATATTGGCTTTGATTCCGTTTCGAGTTCAGAATTTGTTCGAAAATCACCGCTCACCTACAAGTATTTGACTGAATCACTCGGAGCATACCACTTTAGAGGTAACATGAAAGTTGGGCTCAATACATATCCTAACTGGATAGCCCTACTAAGAGGTGAATATGGGAAAGATTTGTTATTTTCTTATTTGGTCAGCAAAACATTTGATGATGAAAATTTCATTTGGAAGGACGCAAAGAAATCAAATTATGCGACCACATTCATAGATGACTTTCCTGAGACTAGTGCGTTTCGTGGAAAGTTCCAAAATCCACCCACGGATTATTATTATCGACCGTACACTCTTGCGATGGAAGCTGTAGAACCTATAATAATAGACAAATTAGGTAAAGCTACGAAACAATGTTACGGAAACTGGGACCAATACGTGCTTCAGTTAGATTACATGAAACGGTTTTTAATGAAATACAACGGTCGACGAAAATTTGCGTTTCTTTGGAATAATGAATTTGCACATGACTCGCCCCACGTGGAAAAGGCTGACAGATACACGCATGAGTTTATTGGGTGGATGAAGTCGAATGGTCATTTGGATAGAGCTATTCTCATACTCGGAAGTGATCATGGCTTCCGATTGGGAAACGGCGTCGGTGCAAGCGCTACCTATGTTGGTAAGCTTGAAATGAACATGCCTGCTTTAGTGGTTTACTTTCCAAAGAGTTTGAAAGAAAAATATCCAGGTGTTCATAGGAGATTACTACAGAACACGGAAAAGCTTGTCAGTCATTATGACGTATATGAGACTATGAAAGGAGTAATAAATTCGGATTTCAATGAACTTGATGACACATCAGTCGGTAATACGCATATTGGTCAGAAATTGTATGGACTTATATCAGACCAGCGGTCCTGCTCTGATGCAGGTATAGCTCCTAATTATTGCACGTGTTACGAAGATATGACCAATATTGACACGTCCCAGACATTAATAAAATTGTTCGCAAATGAAGCTGTCATGAAAATAAACGACCTAATGATAAAGAATAAACACACTTGTGTTCAACTTACATTGCTGAATGTGACTGAGGCCAAAATTTCGTACAAAGCTCGAGGAAATGATATAATTTATGGATTTAAAGACATTTATAAATTGGTATTTGACAATAACATCAGTGGTCGATACAGACTGCAGTTTTATACACAACCAAACATGGGGCTATTTGAAGCTGCATTGGATTACGATGCCAACTCTTCAAACACATTAAGGGATCAGATAACATTTCATGGCGATCCCGAACGCCTTAATACATATGGTAACCAGTCTCATTGTGTTGATGATTCCTATTTAAAGCAGTTTTGTCTATGTGAATAATTACGTAACCGTTTATACGTTATGACTATTTATATGCCCTGGCATTTTCCCCATAGTTTTGCACTGACTCGGAACTTGGATTAATAGCATTACAGGAGAAGTCAAACACTAACTTTGTATAACATCTTACTTGAATTATATTTTATAATTTCCAGTATTTCTTTTATATTATAGGAGCCCTCTGTATCCATGCTTATAAAACTTTTTAGTTGTGTCTGAGTTCGTTCTCAAGTTTTTGAAAGCTCAAATCTGACCAATCGAAAGATTGAGAACAAACCCAGACTCATCTAAAAAACCTTTATAAGCATGGACCCAGATCATTGTCTGATCTGTTTGCGTATCGAATTATATAGATCTGATCCTACAGTTTTTGTCAAAACAAAACCATTTTGCATTATGGAAATTACGTTAATGAATATTCATGCAGAGGCTAATTAACACATGTTCATTGTGCAACTGGTTAATCACCAACCCTTTACTTCATAAATATACCTTATTACGTCTTTGCAAACAGAGTAGACCCAGATCAGACGCCTCCTGTAGGAGCCGTCTGATCAGGGTCTGCTCTGTTTGCTTATGAAATAATATAGATATGATTGATTATATGCTCCTGCCATGGCCAAAACGTCCTGTGTCCATGTTGCTATTATAACAATTAGTCAAATTAATAATCAATGTATCATTATTTCTTACATTAATGCTATAGCATTGCCATGTTTCAGTATTCATTTTGTTTCGAGTACATTAAAAACCTCTCTAAAGAACCCACCAAAATGAGGCAATATTCTGAGTATTAACAAAGTTCCACCTATCATTATAACGATTTTGTCCACGAATATTCAGTAGGTATTGAAATTTGTAATAAACACAGAACAGGGAATCAATAAACACAGAACAGGGAATCAATAAACACAGAACAGGGAATCAATAAACACAGAACAGGGAATCGAAAGGGTTAGTGCGACGCGGTAGCTTAATAAGTTAATACAGGAGGAAAGTTCTGCCGAAAACTCTTACATGAGCTTTCTGCATTTATTTTTGTCCTGCGTTAAGCAACCGCTTTAACTTTACTCCATGAATATCAATGTAAGAAATGATGGTGTCATGAATATTAATTAGATTATTCTTTAAACTAGCATATTAACACGTGATATATTTTGCGAAAGTAGGAGCTATAGAATCAGATCTATTTTATTCCATTAGCAAACAGTGCTATCTAATCTCGGTCTACTCTGTTTCCAAAGGCGTAGAAAGGCGTATTTATAGCGGGAAGGGTTAAAGACATAATATTTATTCATTAAGCGATCGCTAAATGAAGTCTTTTGTGGGTTCTGTTGATATTTGCATTTAATAATTTATGCTACAAGGTGTAAACACATTTAGAAAGGCTTTATATGGAACGCCATTCTGCCATTCTAATTGCTAAATTATTATTATTACTATTATTATTTATATTATCATTATTATTATACCACATTTATATAGCGCTCTTTTCACACGGGATATGTGCGTTCAAAAGCGCTGTACATGGATGAAATCACTAACCGGAACGATCCGCATGATTATCTATCCTGACAATGAAAGATGTACAATATATATGAAATCATTAGCCGTAAGGAATAGCATAAACTGTATTAATAAACTTGATACAGACAATTTGACTGAAAGCCATGCTCATCAATATCACAAATTAGAACTACATGATTTTCTATCCGGTCAATGAAAGATGTGCAAAATATATACAATAGATATGAAATCACTATCCGCAAGGAATAGCATAAACTGTATTAACAAACTTGATACAGACAAGTTGACTGAAAGCCATGCTTATCAATATCACAAATTAGAATAATCTGTATTAACTAAACTTGATATAGACAAGTTGACTGAAAGCCATGCTCATCAATATCACAAATTAGAATAATCTGCATTAACAAACTTGATACAGACAAGTTGACTGAAAGCCATGCTCATCAATATCATAAATTAGAATAAATGGGCTGACTGAAAATCATTCCATTTATATGACTATTGGGTTAGCTGTTAGCTTGATAGGTTGGCTGAAAGCCATTCCTATCCTGAACTCAATTGCCACCGTACATGACTACTGGGTCAACTGTTAGCTTAATAGGTTGGCTGAAAGCCATTCCTATCCTTAGCTTAGTTGCCACTGTACATGCCTATTGGGTCACCTGTTAGCTTAATAGGTTAGCTGAAAGCCATTCCTATTCTGAACAAAACTGTCCTAGTAACAAATTTTGAAAAAATGCGTTTTCAGACACCTTTTGAAACATGCCAGTGACCTTGCGTCTCTAATGCCTGGAGGTAGAGCATTCCAAAGTTTAGGAGCTGCATGCATGAAACTTCTCTCACCGTATTTTACCTTACGACTTACGCCAAGCATGTCGACAATGTACTTGGGAGATTCACCGTGCATGGCTTTATACGTAAGAGTCAGAATTTTGAATTCAATCCGATGTTGAACCGGAAGCCAGTTAAATTCCTTCAAAAACCGACGTGATATGATTATATCCAGGAGTTCTGGTTATGATGCGGGCTGCAGTGTTTTGCACTCTGAAATTTCCGCAGTGAATTGTTTGAAATTCCATGCAGCAGTGAATTGCAGTAGTCTATTTTCGATGTAACAAGAGAGTTTACCAAAGTCTTTGTAGCATCAGGTGAGAGGTACTTTTTTATATGGCCTATTTGTCGGAGCTGTGCATAACTAGACCTACACACGGAAATGACAAGTGATGTCATATCCATTTGTGAATCGAGCCATGCACCGAGATTCTTTATACACAAAGATGGCCTGATTTTAGACCTCGGCAGGTACTTCTGTGTTTTTTTGTATGAAACAGAATGACCTCAGTCTTGTCAGTCTTGAGCTTCAGCATGTTCTGATGCATCCAAGAGACTACTTCTTTGAGACAGTCCTCAACTCGCGATAAAGCCTCTTGTTGATAGGAAATACCCTTGGGCTTAAAGGACAGGTATAACTGTGAGTCATCGGCATAGAAATGATGATTAAACCCATGGTTTCTGCAGATTGAGCCGACAGGTTTCATGTACATAATGTAGTGTTTTGGTCCTAGGACGGAACCCAGTGGCACGCTATATTCCATTTTAACTGGGGTGGACCATCTACTGAGACTATTTGATAGCGGTCATTCAGGTAGGAGGTTATCCACTCAAGAGGTTTTCCAATAATTCTGAAGTCTTTTTCCGGGCGTTTAAGCAGAGTTTCATGGTCGATAGTGTCAAATGCAGTCGATAAGTCAAGCATGACCAGAACTGTTATTTCGTTTTTATCTAGGGATTGAAGGATGTCGTTTTGAACTTTCAGGAGAGCAGTCTCCGTTGAATGATGCTTTCGGTATGCCGACTGATGGTGCTCATGTAGTCCGTTTGAGGTCAAGTGGGACTCAATGCGATTGTCGACCACTTTTTCTAACACTTTGGAGACAAATTGTAAATTCGAAACAGGCCTGTAGTTCCTAAGTTCGTTTGAATCCAGATTCGGTTTCTTCAAAATAGGTCTGACATGTGACATCTTGAGGTTTATTGGAACGTAGGCAGTATCTAAAGAGGAGTTTACACTTTTTGTCAGAATCGGTAGAAGTTCATCAAGGCATGACTTTAACATGACTCGTGGTTTTGTTGACCGTTTTTCATATTTCACCATTGTGCATGAATTTGCTTCAATTTAGATGTATATCTTATACTAACCTGTTCTTAATTTGGGGACAATATAAGTGAAAAAGTTAATGGGCATTGAGTCGACCTATTCGAATAATTTCATGTAGACTGTATGGGAGTTTGTATGCCTTGTGAACATCACTTAATGTGATAATGGTTTCTACGTCAGTGTGTTTCAGCAAATGAATAACATTGATCTGTGACGTAAAAGTCACGTAATGTGTATTATTGGTGCCATACACAGGTATTATGCATCACGGCTCATTAAAACATTCCCCCGTTTTTGCTATTAATTTATACATTACAGTCATATTTCCCAATGTATATGTAAATTAAAAGTACTAAACAATATTGCTCCCTCTTTTTCTTCTATTCTGCTTAAATACATGTTACGCAGCCATTTTACGCTTGCGTAAAACCTTGCTTGTTTGTATTTGAATGTTTTGTTGCGAATGACTGTGGGTGTGTAACATTTTTATTTAAAGTCTTTTACACTTCTCATTCTTGAAATCAAATATTGGTCATGTCAGATATGAACCTTGGTCATTATGTCAAATCATCACAGAAAAAGGTTTCTAACACTCAAAAGACCACTTCTTACCTTTTCATATGCCCTTACATTAATAGTTTCGCATGGTCTACTCTAATCATCTTGTTAGAGCCACAGTGGCTCTTGTTTACATATGTAATGCTCCAGATAAAACGGTGTAAACCACTTACAGTCAAAACTCGATATTACGAACTCGCTTAAGTCGAATTTACCCTTATTTCGAAGTTAAAACATAACGTATAGCCACGTTTTAACTCCGAAATAAGAGTAAGTCTGACATAAACGAGTACGAATCCTTGAAATTTAGCTGAAGAAATGCGGGTTAGTTCGACTTAAGCTATGTCGAAGTATCGACATTTCACTGTATTTCTTAAAGTTTTTGCTTCCTACTTCAACCAAACCACATGTTTTGACCACTCTATGGAATGATTGCTTCAACATGATTTCATTAAGTAGTCACATCACAGGGTTTTGCATATTTATAAAAAAAATGTTCTTCAAATGTGCACCTTCTTTCATTTCATACCATACTATTAAACAAATATGTTCTTAATGGTTATATATCTGCACCTGTACAATTGATATAAGCATGTTACATGAATATGCATGTATTCACAGACTCAGTTCATTTTGCACTACGATGCAAAGCTCACTATATCCTATTTCAGTGACAAAGTAAATGCAAAAATATTTAAATCTTTCCATGAAAAACTCCTAACTTTATCATCAGTCATGTTTCCTTCCTATAATATTTTTTATCCCCCATAACAAATTCTGCTCCAAGTTTTATTCATGAGTCATGCTTATATACAATCACATGTTAATTGCCATGTTGTTAATTAGTTTATAGTCTGTTTTCCTTATACAGTATAACCTGCCTTATCCCACATCCTTCAATACCAACTGTGGATGACGGATAAAGCAGTGTGTCAGTTACAGCAGATGTCGCTTAAGTCCAACTGAACAGTATTCCTTTAGTTGAGTTCAGATAGCTTGAATTCGCTTAAGTCGAACTTACTCTTATTTCAAAGTTAACACGTGGCATAGCCATATTTTAACTTGCAAATAAGGATAAGTTCGACTTCAGCGACTTCAAGTTATCGAGGTTCAACTGTATGATATTCAACATTTGGGACCGAACATCATTGTCGAATAAAGCAGGTTTTTTTATTAACCAGGTGTCGGATAAGCCAGGTTATACTGTACATGTATATATTGTGCCAATGATCACTTGGCTTGCCAACTATTGTGTTCCTTTATTATGACAGATATGTTATGTTTGACGAAAATAGAACACAACTCCATATAATATATTTACAGATCATGTATCATATCTTATGTACGTACTACAAACAATTCTATAATCATTATAACTCCTAGTGCCAAATTTAAACTAGTCTAAGTTACATTCTAATTGTCACCACAGCTTTTGCATAGTTTTGAAACAATGTATTTCAACATTATTCATTGTCTAATTGGTTAAAAACAGTATTTTGTATATCATATCAAATTCAGATATTCAGTACCCCAAATACAAATTTGTAAGCCACTTATTTGTAAAAGTTATTGCTCCAAGCTTCAACCCACCCATATGTTTTCACCACTTAATAAAATCGCTGCTTTAACATGATTTCATTGACAAGTCGTGGCCGAGTGGTTACGGTCACTGTGACTAACAATTACTCACATCCTCACCGCTGTGAGTTCGCGCCCGGTCTGGGCCTGTCCGAAAATTTCAAGTGGGAAAGCCTTCCAGCTGGCTTGCGGAAGGTCGGTGGTTCTACCCAACTGCTGATTTGTACATGAAAAAGTGTATAAAGGGCATCTGGGATCTTCCTTCACCAGTACATGTAATTAGCTGGACGTCGCGATATGACTGAAATACTGTTAAAAGCGACGTTAAATCGAAATCAATCAATCAATCATTGACAAGTCACATAATGGAGTTTTCATACTACCTTTTGATCCGGTCCATGACTCAAAAAGTATATTACCTAGTCAATAGCTACCAACATGAAACTTTAGGCCATGCACAATTCCATTGCTGCACTCTTTCAGCAATTGCGTACTTGTTTTTCTATTGTTCTTTATTTCAAATGTCGCTGAGATAAGCTTGGTTTATCAAGAAAAGAGAGAAGCTGCAGGAGCTGTCTCATCAGGGCCTGCACTATTTACAAGCTGATTGTGCACAGCAGTGATTGCACAGCGAAATACTTGTACACAGTGAAGATATATGTAATTATACAACAGGACATGGGCAAAGAAGGAGAAATGTATTTTAAAATTCAGCAAGAGAAGGGTTAATGCAGGTCGAAAGTAGTGCTGATAGCTAGTCGCTACCGTAGTCCTGAGCTGTCAGCAACTCAGCATTTCTTTCGACCTGTATTAAGCTGTTTCTAGATATGCATAGTGATGCATTTTCGAACAATTCTGTATTGTAAATTTGGAAGGACCGAACTTCTTCGAGATATATTATGAAGTCGAGTAATCCGAGTTCAACTGAATATTCAAGATGTACATACCCCTTCTATAGAATTTCGGATCTGCGCTGAATCCATAATGTAAAAGAAACCTGACTGAGTTTAGTCTTTGTCTACGCTACTTTTGGACATCCCTTTGTTAACTGTAACTGTTTTTGAGACAAAAAAATGAAAACTGTAGAAGACAAAATTTGGCAATGAAAGAGTTAATTGCATTTTTATGACGTCAGAAGCTGTAGAATTCTGCAGGAGCCGCCTGATCTGGGTCAACTCTGCTTGCAAAGGGCTAAGCATTAAACGGCATACATATGAAGTCAAGGATTAATATGAATAAAAGCGTTGCAGACGCAGCGGTATTCTTTACTTGAGATTTAGTGTTGGTCGGGCGGTTTCCATGTACCCTAAGAAGACCCTTTGCTTTCCCCCAGGAAGCCTTACTTCTCTTTAAAATTAAGAGAATCGCCTGCTGTGTAATAAGCAATACGCCTTTCGTATCCTACGAATTCACGTCAATAAAATTCTTCTATTTTGTCAGGTCCGCATGGGCTGCCAGGATCGACATGA
This sequence comes from Azorinus chamasolen, assembly GCA_963576725.1. Classification (NCBI taxonomy): domain Eukaryota; kingdom Metazoa; phylum Mollusca; class Bivalvia; order Cardiida; family Solecurtidae; genus Azorinus; species Azorinus chamasolen. The sequence goes on along the minus strand of OY755246.1, from coordinate 38,891,831 downwards.
GAAATCGGTTCCATTATATTCTGATACAATACAAAAAACAAAAGTGCTGCTTTGTGAATATTCATTCTGTCCGAGAGGTAACTGCGTCAATATAACCCCCACAACACAGTTACCTCCCTTGAACGCTATGTCGCAAAAATGGTATTTTATGGCCAAGAGTTTTGGGGGAAAAGGCACGTTGGCTTGCGATCAATCGTTTATATTTTGAAAAAAAAATCGATTTTCAGTACTCACTTTTCCCATGGTGGACATTTATCAAAGAGCAATAACTACGACGTAAAAGCCTACTCGTATGCTGAAGTAACCTCCCTTGATAATGACCCCTCTCTTCTCCCGATATGTCCGACTTGGCTGGAATTTGCAAACAGCTTGGATCCAGATCTTCCGTTGTTTAATCCTTTCCATGTTCAGTATTTATGTAAGAAAAAATGATATGAAAATTTAGTAGCTGTATTAGTTGAACTTTTATATGTATTTTTTGTCAAAGAAATTTTTGATTTGACAGAAGCTGCAGAATCAGATCTATATAATGAGGGAAATATATGAGGGAAAAGGGTTAATGCAGTCCCGTATGAGGACATACTTTCGTTTTTGAAAGAGCCTGGTCTAGTGGTCTTTATTAAAAATATAAAGCATAAATAGACGTTTTTTCATTTTTTGATTTTTAGATGCTTTTCTATGAATTACATATTTGTTGGTCGAAATTTGTTATCCCCCCCCCCCCCCCCCCCCACACACACACACACACTTATGGAGGCATATATCCTGGTTCTTTTCCGTCTGTACGTACGTGCATCCCAAAAACTCCTCATGCACCGATGGGAGGATTTATTCCAAACTCACACAGATAAACAACCTTCATGTGTAGATGTACGGAATTTTGCACAGGCGAAATTTACCAGAATTGTAGGACTTTGAAATTTCTTCACCATATAACATATAGAGTGAAAGTCAAACTGCATTAACACATTCCCTCTTAGTGACGCATGTTGGCGCCTCTGTAAAAGTCACATTTAAAACTATTGTGATAAATAGAACATTTGCTCCATAGGAGCAAATGCTCTGTTTATCACAATGATTTCAAAACTACGCAATTCTAAAATTCTCCTTCTCTTTACTTAATGCCCCTTTTTGGTAGATTTATATATAAAAGAGGTTGGGTCTGAAAATAGTCTAAGAGGGAATCATTTTAAAGCAGTTACCTACTTAAAGAGTTATCAATTCTTGTTTACTAAAAGTTCGAGTTAACGAGTTTTAATTGTATGTTACATGTATCAGCCCCTCCCCTGCTGCGAAAAGAAATATGTTCATCTTTTAACCTGGTGCAATTGTTGCCTTATTTTTGAGAAGCTATTGACCGAGTGTCAAACAGCATGAGGATCCTGATTAGATGCGAATTTACTCGGCGTATCATGCGGATCCAAGCTGTTTATGAATGCGAGTCAGGTCGTGACTAGCGGGGCATGGATTCATGGCGTCGGTGATAATGATTTTGACTAAGATCACACGGCTGAGCTTGTCTTTCTGCACCCTAGTAACGAATTTGTAATTACGTATGTGATTAGTTTGAGACCAGATGAGACGCCTAGTAAATCCAAGCTGTTTGATACTCTGGTTGTTTTAAAGGACTGTTCCATTTAAATGTGTATGGGAGAGGAAGGCACTTTTAAATTCCGCCACCCACCCATAGATTCTTTTTTTTAACTAATGCACAACCAAATAGTAAGTATCGTTTTTGCAGTGAATTCCACCTATGCATAGCTGTTTTTTTTAAATGCCCCCATCACATTTAAATGGAACAGCACTAACATAATATTACCCTTTTACAATCCGGGACACGCATGTTCTGTCATTTCGAAACAGTGTAGACACAAATCAGAGTGTTCCTAATGAAGCCCTTTGCTCAGGGTATGCAGTTTGTCATTCAAAATCCTCTAGCAAGTTTAAACATTTCATACTGAGTGGACTTTATAATTAACCCATTCCCGCATATTGACGCCTTTTGACGCCTCTGTAAACGCCACTTTGTGAAACCATACTGATAAATAGAGCATTTGCTCCATAGGAGCAAATGCTCTATTTATCAGAATGGTTTCAATACTATACAATTCTAAATATTTTCTTTTCTCTAGTAAATGCTCCTTTTTCAAAGAGGTTAGGTCTAAAAATAGCCTAAGTGGGAATGGGTTAAACATTGATGCATTAGTCTACACTGATAAATCATGGTTGGAAGTGTTAACCCTTTCATCATATAAACGTGTTTTCACGCATTTGCAAACAGAGTAGACCCTCCTACAGGAGCCGTCTGATCAGGGTCTGCTCTGTTTGCTTATGGAATTTGGAAGATCTGTTTCTTTACGTTATTAAAAGGCTACAATGTTCCACCTTGCACAATTTATTATTACTATTTTGTCCATGAATATTCAGTAGGAATTTGAATTAAACATAGAACAGGGAAAGGTTTAAAGGGAATCATTATTTGAAAATTGTAGACAATTTTGCAGAAGGCAATTACATAGCGTACAGAGTTATCCTTTTACACCATAAATATTCATGTAAGAAACAAGAGTGTTCGGAGGAACACATGTGTCACCTGCTCACAACTGACACAAAAACTGTTAATATGCTGGAGTGCGAAAATCAGAACAAAGGGGACTAATTCAAAAAGTATTGCATGCAGAGTAATGGACCTTAATTACATCAATGGTCCTCAATGAGAGAGAGATGCATGTGAAATTTGAAAGCTCTATAATGATTAGTTTAGAAATGACAGCCAAAAAAGAAAGTGTGACGAAAATCAGAACAAAGGGGAATAACTCAAAAAGTATTGCATGCAAAGTGATGTACCTTAGTTACATCAATGGTCATCAATGAGAGGAAGACACGTGCGAAATTTGAAAGCTCTATAATGATTAGTTTAGAAATGACAGCCAAAAAAAGAAAGTCTGACGGACAGACAGACAGACAGACGGACAGACAGACAGGCAGACAGACAGACGGACAGACAGGCAGACGACGGAAAAGTGATCCCTAAGTGACGCACTGCTTCTCGGCAGGTGATACAATAACGACGTCATGAATATTTAATTATGTTTATAATAGCATATAAACACCGGGCATTTTGGCCATAGCACAAACTGTAGAGTCATATCTATATCATAAGCAAACACAAACTGTAGCCATATCTCTATCACAAGCAAACATAACCTGTAGAGTCATATCTATATCATAAGCAAACACAAACTGTAGCCATATCTCTATCACAAGCAAACATAACCTGTAGAGTCATATCTATATCATAAGCAAACATAAACTGTAGCCATATCTCTATCACAAGCAAACATAACCTGTAGAGTCATATCTATATCACAAGCAAACATAACCTGTAGAGTCATATCTATATCATAAGCAAACATAGCAGACCCTGATCAGACGACTCCTACGGGAGCCGTCTGATCTGGTTCTGCTCAGTTTGCAAAGACGTATTGTGGAGTAAAGGATTAAATTCGTTCTCAGCAAATTAAAAACAAACAATATCAACAAAAACATGAGATGTTTGATAGCGTCTATGCCCAACCGTACGTGTCAGCTACCCTGTAATTGTGACCATTGACCCTGAGGGTTGACATTGACTACGATTATCAATAACTTCAAAATCAATAGGGCTCATCCATTTATTGTGACCAAACTCCCTACCTAATATCGAGGGCTTGGTGCAAAACTATTCTAACTCCTTCACTTTGTGAAGGAGTTAGAATAGTTTTGCACCAATCCCTCGATATGAGGACGCGAGGTTAGAAATTATTTGGTTCTGACCGACCAACCGACCGACATGAGCAGTTACCAAACTTGCCTCAATTAGTAGAAATTGAGTCAAATATGATCAAACTCGTCTCCTTCAGTAGAAATTAAGTCTAACTTTCGTAAAACTCGCATTAGTAGAAATTAAACCAAAATATCACAAAACCCGTCTGTTAGAAATTGCGTCAAAATACCATACAACTCATTCTGGTTAGTAGAAACTAAGTCAAAATATCATAAAACGCATCTCATTTCATAGAACTAAAGTCTAAATATCATGAAACATGTTTAGGTAGAAATTTAGTCAAAATATCTTAAAACTCGTCTCGGCTAAAATAGAATTAAGTCTACATGACTTAGAACTCATCATCTAAGTTAGTAGAAATTAAATCAGTACAGTAAAACTCCACTAAACCGGCCCGAGGTTATAAAACTTTTTGCCCGAATCTGAGATCATTCTTAAACGCCTGTTTGGTCAAATTCTGAGCAAGATCATAATCTGACCAAGCAGATACTTGAGAATGATCTCAGACTCAGAAGTTTTATAACCTTGGACCTCGTACATTAAATTTAGTATTAACCCTTCTCTTACTGAATTTTAAAATACATTTCTCCTTCTTCACCCATGCTCTGTTGTATAATTACAACATAATTATGTATATCTTCACTGTGTACACGTATTTCGCTGTACAATCACTGCTGTGGAGTGCACTGGTTGCACAATCAACTTGTAAATAGTGCAGACCCTGATGAGACAGCTCCTGCAGGAGCTGTCTCATCTGGGTCTTCACTATTTACAGGTAGGTATATTGACGTGAATAGCAAGCGAAGGATTAATATCAGTCTTGGTGACAGGTGGGAGCTTAATGCTCCTACAGGAGCTTTCTGCATGATCTTCACCCTGCATTAAGCAGCCACCTGCCTAAAAGTATCTATGTAATTTCCACTGTAAAGGGGTTTCATAAACTGCGACTGTACATTTACTCCCTTGGTCATTGAGTCATTCGCCTACAATATTGAGCACTGCTAACATATGGCGCAATCATGTAGCCGCAGTACCGGCTAGTGACCCTCACAGGTACCCATTTTAACCCCTGGGTGGAGAAATTATTAGAAATTAAATCAAAATACAACTCGTCTCAGTTAGTAGAAAAATGAAGTTTATATGTCTTAAAACTGGTCTCAGTTAGTAGAAATTAAGTCAAAATAGAATATAACTTGTCCCAATTAATAGAACTTTTTATCATTGTTCATATATTTTGGCAATTGCATATACCATAGTTTAACCCTTTACATCATGAATATTTATGAAGGAAATAATGACATCATGCATGTTAGTTAAATTGAATTTATGATTGCACAGGAACACATGACGTTTTGTCCATGCCAGAAGCTGTAGACTCATATCTATATTTATCCATCCATAATACAGTAAAACCTGTCTTAAGCAGCCATTCATTTATTGAATGTAGGAGTCTTAAAAAGCAAGAGACTGCTTAATACAGTGCAAACATAATACAGGAAGCCGGCATTAAGCTACCGCTTGCCTTACTGACACACAATTGAATCTCTTTTTAATGGTCGCTTAAGACTGTTTCTGCTGCACATATAATGTTTGTCAGCCGCCAGAAACTATCATTTTACCTTCGGCCACTGCTTGCAAGCACTGCAACCTGTGACCAGACTCCATCCTCAAAAGTGGGTGATAATCTGGGTCTGCACTGTTTGCAAACTCTGCAATTAATGACCACATAATATGGGTTATCGCTGTTTGCAGACACTGTGACCGATGACCACATGATCTGGTTCTACAATGTTTATAAACACAACAAACAATGGATGACATAATCTTGGTCTATACTGTTTGCAAATACAGCAACCAGCGATCTCATTATCTTGATCTACATTGTTTGCGAACAATGCAACCAAGGACCACATAATCTGGTTCTAAACGGTTGGCAAATACTGCAACCAATGACCATATAATCTGAGTCTATATTGTCTTCAAACACTGCATCTAATGACCCCATAACCGGGGTCTAGACTTTTTGCAGACACAGCAACCATAACGACATAATCTGGGTCTACGCTGTATGCAAACACGGCAACGATAATGGCATAATCTGGGTCTACGCTGTTTGCAGACACAGCAACCATAACAACATAATCTGGGTCTACGCTGTATGCAAACACAGCAACCATGATCGCATTATATTGGTAAACACTACAAGTAATAAGGATAAGGGATTGTTTCCTACTCTTGATTAACTCTTCGCTTGCTATTCACGTCAATATACCTACCTGTAAATAGTGAAGACCCAGATGAGACAGCTCCTGCAGGAGCTGTCTCATCAGGGTCTGCACTATTTACAAATTGATTGTGCAACCAGTGCACTCCACAGCAGTGATTTCATAGCGATATACTTGTACACAGTGAAGATATATGTAATTATACAACAGGGCATGGGTAAAGAAGGAGAAATGTATTTTAAAATTCAGTAAGAGAAGGGTTAATCATGAAGAATGTTTTCCAAGGCTCAGAGAGACATTTTCGGAAGTATATCACGCCATTCGTCTGCTGACGAAAGGCATTAGATACTTCCGATGTCAATTAAAAAGTTAAAAATGCCACAATCTCGGAAAACATGATTTTCTTCAGAAGGGAATAAAAAGTCAGATACCCCGCCAATGGTCTGTATAACTAATAATATAATCTGGGTCTACAGCGTGTGCAAACAATGCCACCCAATATTAGATTCTGCCCACAAAAGTGCAGAATAATCTGGGTCTACACTGTTTGCAAAAATGCCCAAGTGCCTTTGGTCGCCGACTTTGTCGTACATGTATATTATAACGCATGGTTGCAAGACCTCACAAGAGACACTTGTATAAGTACCATGGGTCTACACTGTTTGCTACCGATTCTGTCAAATCCAAAATTATCAAAATGGTTCCAATTCAAACTATAGCTATCACTAAAGGTGATTGATACCCCATCCACCAACTTGTCACAAGATCCAATGACTTCAATACAAGAGGCAATAACTTAATACTCCTTTCATTCACACTTGTCCAATCAGGGAATGACTCGCTTGAAAATTATATCACACACATCTACACATCATTATAAATGCATATGCAAAATTTGAGGTTCATTGGTTCACAAGTGTGCCTTCAATACTTAAGAAGTTATGCTCCGGACAAAACAATGCTTCTGAAAAGTAACTAAGGGGGATTACTCCTTCAAAAATGAATTTAAAGTCGCAACCCTTGTTGACTGCATATCCTCCCATCACCCTCTATCCATATATGAAGTTTCACAGTCGTGTCTACAATACTCGAGAAATTATGCTCCAGACAAAAACATGCTTCTGAAATGTAACTAAGGGGAATAACTCCCTCTAAAATAAATTTAGAGTTACAACCCTTATTGACTGCACATCCTCTCATCACCCTCTAACCATATATATATAAAGTGTCAGTGTTGTGTCTACAATAGCCTACCAGATAAATTATGCTCCAGACGAAAATTGCTTCTGAAAAGTAACTAAGGGGAATAACTCCCTCAAAAATAAATTTAGAGTTACAAACATTGTTGACGCACATCCTCTCATCACCATCTAATCATATACAAAGTTTCACAGTTGTGTCTACAATACTTAAAAAGTTACGCTACGGACACACATTTGCTTCCGAAAAGTAACTAAGGGAAATAAATCCTTAAAAATGAATTCAGAGTTACAACATTTATTGACTGCACATCCCCTCGTCACTCTCTATCCATATCTAAAAAAAATCATATTTGTGCCTACAATACTTGAGAAGTTATGCTCCGGACAAACAACTGCTTCTGAAAAATAACTAAGGGGAAAAATGCACATGTCTATACAAAAAGTCAACAGTTTAGAAAGAAATAGGGATTCATCTGGGTTCAAATTTATTGAAATGCAATCAATGATTCATCAATAGCGAAATTTTGTGCAATACACAAGTGACTAATGTCATTTTGAGGATATAGGTTCTTATGGTTTTGGACAAAATATGAAGTTAAAAAGGGGCATCATTCAGACAAATGTTGTGCAAGAGTTATGAAACATGTTGAAGACTGTCCCCACATAACACTTACAATATGTATTATGTTTGAAGGTGGTATCGAAAATAGTTTTCAGGAAAAAAGCAAATGCTCCCGGAAAAACGAATGGACGGACAATGTGATTCCACAGGTGGTGGGGTATACTTATACAGCTTTTTAAACCGATGGAGATGGGAGATTGTTTATCCGAATACATAGGGTGTCCGAATACTTAACTTTTGGCGCCATATTCTAGTTGTCGGCTGCAAACCAATTTTGTTAAATATTTCGGTAAAATGAGGAAACGGCATAGATAAATGCAAATTTCAAAGGAATAAAGCACAGATATATAAATAGAATTGAGACAAAAAGTGAAGTCCAATATCAGCGCCGCCTTGAAAAGGCGGCGTCTGATCTGGCCCTGCACTATTTGTCGTGGTGCATTTATGCGGCATTGGCGGTTGAAGTGTTCATGCTCTTTCTAATAACAGTAATTTCAAGTTTCTAGTAAAAGTGTGAAAAATTTTGTGTAGTATTTGACATTGCCATTGTCTTCTCATGATTTCAGTTATATATGCATTTATGTCACATTAAAGAGACATTCCTTAAATTTGTCTTTGATTTTCACAGATCTATAGTTCACGATTTGAGTTGTGCATTTATGTCACATAACAGAAATGTTCCTTATATATGTCGTTGAATTTCACAGGTCTATGTTTCACGATTTGGGTCATGCATTGTCGCATAATGGGTATTCCTTAAAACAGTCGCTGAATGCAACAGGTATATGTTGACATCGCCTCAGCATTTTCTCTTGGACAGTGGATATTTTCTTTTTAATTCTGGCTTAAATGCATTTCTAAAGATATTGTAGTTTCTCCAGTTTTCTTTTACCTTCCACGCGTAGTGTTTCTTTGGATCCTTAAAGCCATCGTGTATAACAAAGGCGTTGTTCATTACCAAAAAATCATATCCACTAAAATAAGCCTCGCATATCTGAAAAATAATGAGAAAATAGTTTATTAATCCTTTTCTCAGTTCAATATTCATGTAAGAATAATGGCGTCATAAATATTTATTAGCTGATTTTTTTATGATGGCATATATACATATGACATTTTTTGTTTTGGTTGAAACTATAGACCTTACCAGATCTATTATATGTTCATAAACAAAGTAAACCTAGATCAGACGGCTCCTGTAGTAGTCGTCTGGTCTGGGTCTACTCTGTCTGCAAAGGCGTAAAAGAGGTGTTTATATGACGGAAAGGACTGATCCTTTATCTGAAACTCCCGTATATTACTCATCTCTGAAACACTCGTAAAGATAAGCGTTCTTTATTACCAAAATTTTAATCCCCCCCCCCCCCCCCCCCGCCCGATTCGAGTGAATATAGCCATCACATATTTCTCTTTATTATAATACCTCAATATTCCCATAGACCTAAAATGTGATATGATGATATATCACCCTTAGAATGAGCTTCCAGGTGTATATATCAAGATATATCACCCCCAGAATGAGCTTCCAGGTGAATATATCAGGATATACCACTCTCAGAATGAGCTTCCAGGTTAATATGTCAGGATACATTTCGTATAATTCCTTACATTTATCTGTTTCATTATTTATTTCTTTTAATTGTAAAATTAAATAATATTGTACTGCTAAAGTTTTTTTCGGTATTATAAAATAATTAACACATGACTGTCGGGATGATAGAGGATATTGCCAGCCCTTAAACTGGAATGTTTACCCCTCGGTTGCCCTTCAGGGTAAATATACCAATTCTCGGGTTGACAATATCCTCTATCACCCCGACAGCTATGTGTTAATTATATAAAATTGCACATGTTTGAATACGAGAGCTGTGATGTCATGTAGAAACACTACGCGCTATTGTGTCTTCTATACGCGTAGGACCTGTCAAAAACGGTATTTAATCGAAATAAGTTATGTGATAAAAAGAATATGATGTTCGTAGTCAGTTTGTACAAAAATGACTACTCGCAAACATCTCTTATATATAATTTATAACTACTATAACGAGCCTCGCATATCTGTAATATAATGAGACAAGAACCGTGTGCGGCGCCAACGCTCATCTGAGTTGGTGCTTGTCCATCTAAATCTAAAAAATATGAAGAGAAAAATAAAATAAAGGGCCATAACTCTAAAATTTTGAAATCAAAAGTTATGGTTCTTATGTATGGGCCCTCTCCTCAATGAGATTTGTCCACCTATGAAGTTTCATGTTGATACCTCTTATGCTTTTCGAGTAATGAGCTACGTTCAAGTTTTTGCACGCCAACGACGACGGCGACAACGCCTACCACCCAGTGATTACAATAGCTCGACTTTTTTTTAGAAACAGACGAGCTAAAAATGGTTTATGAACAATTTATCTGAAAGTAACCTGTTTTATATATCTTTGAGACCATCGTGTATACTAATGACGGTTTTTCGTTGCTACAAAAAGCCCAACATATCTGTAAAATAGTGAGAAACGGATTTATCCTAAATCGGACAGTCAAACTTCTTTATGATCCTTTACTCCATAAATACGCCCTTTAACGCCTTTGTAAACAGAGTTAACCTTTTACTTCATACATACGTATTTTAACCCTTTCACCGCCAATGTTGCAAAAATGCACCACGACAAATAGTGCAGTCCCAGATCAGATGCCGCCTTTTCAAGGCAGCGTCTGATCAGGGACTTCACTTTTGGTCTCAAACTCTTATTTATCTATCTGTGGTTTTATTGCATTTATTTAACCCATTCCCGCATATTGACGCCTTTTGACGCTTCTGTAAAAGTCGCTTTACGAAACAATTGTGATAAATAGAGCATTTGCTCCACAGGAGCAAATGCTCTATTTATCACAATGGTTTCAAAACTACACAATTCTGAAAATTTCCTTTTCTCTAGTTAATGCTCCTTTTCGGTAGATCTATTCAAAGAGGTTAGGTCTAAAAATAGCCTAAGTGGGAATGGGTTAATTTGTCTTATTTCCTTATTATACCGAATGGTTTAACAAAAGTGGTTTGCAGACGACAATTAGAAATTTGACGCCGAAACCAACAACACTGTATAGAATCAATTCGGATTAGACAGGGCGTGGCAATGCACATGTGACTTAAACTGCTAATTAACCATATAGCTGATACAGACGAATTTTCACGCCTTTGCAAACAGAGCAGACTCAAGCCAGATGACTCCTGTAGAAGCCGTCTGTGCAGGGTCTCTAATTGCTCGTGGATTTACAGTAAAAAAATCCACCATTATAAAGCTCAGCGAATAAATATTTATTGTGTTATTACATTCTACATGGATATTTATGAATCAATAGTGTTCGGAGGAACACACACTATTTGTCCACCAAACCCTATAGTGTAACCACTCTTTAGAACTGTGATGACGATTTTAAAGACTAAAAAGAGTTAACAATATACGCATTCCATATTATTGTGGAGATAATTGAATACAGTTAACCCTCGTTACAACGGAACTGTTTGTTTCCAGACATTGTACTGGTATAACGAGATTGCCGTTATATAGAGGATCTTACATGAGTGTTCTTGATTATTGGATTTATTAAATGAGTCTTTTTAAAACGATAAAAAACGAGCTTTACCGAGTTTTTTATCGTTTTAAAAAGACGAATTTAATAAATCCAATAATCATGAACACGAATGCAAGATCCTATTTATAACATAACACACACAAATGTTATTTGCAGCCAATATTTCAGCAGTAACGTGGATTGTTATAAATTCTCCTTACATATAGAAATGATGAATGAAAGGTGTTATTAGGTTCGCTAGGTAACTGGGACAAAGTAGGTCCAAATTTTCCAACTTTTTCTTTTACTTACTGTCATATCAACCAGGATCTAATTCAGACCTCTCTGGTATTCAATTTAACTGTGATAGTTTATGATACAAAAACATACAGAAACACGTCAAAATAAATTTTGAGTTACAGTTTTGACATACATAGTTACAAACACGTCACATTATGACGTCATTGTACACAACATGACTGTGTCTATGTAAAGCGCGCCATTTACATGAAGACCCACATACAGTCGCCAACACGTCCGACACTCACTGTCAATGGGATTCGAAATGCGCCTTCGTTTTGGTATATTAAGCCCTTCATTAGTGTTGTATGTATACACATGGACATGGACATTTCCACCGAGAAAAAAATCTCGATTCAAGTTCAGTGAAAATGTTTGAAATGGACAAAAGATTCAGTAGGAACTGCTGCATAAAATGTGTAGGAACAGGAGGAAGATTTTCGCGATCAGCTGAGTTAGTGAGTATAGCATATTTGAAATATGTTGTGCTGTGCTGGATTCAGATGACTATAGTTGTTGATTGATGAGATATTTGTATGAGTAGAAATCTGCATAAACAAAAGGACATGCGGTGAATAAAATGCAAAGTTGAGGAGGCATTTTAAATGTAGAATGGATTGTATGGGTCAGAGTAGCTGGTAGGTCTTTTTTGGCATACATTTTGTATATGATTCCTGACAGCGATCACAATTTGTATTATTTTATCGAAATTAAGGCGCAAGTGCCAACAATCCTTTGCCATCTATCGTGACTCAATCGTGGACAGGTAGGTCGACCACCGTCCGCCAGTTTGTTTGTTTTGACAGCGCGTATGAATCGTTCGAATGTCATTCGGTCGTTCGAATGTTATTCGCTAGTGAATATATGCCCATGATTATCAAAAAATAAATGATAGTGTTACGTCACGCTGAAGCCACGAGTTATGTTATAAAACGAGTTTAAATATGAAAGGAACCATTTGGCCAGTTTTAAACTAGTACCAACAGGTGATCGCTTAATGCAGAACACAAGAAGTGCAAAAAAGCTCCTTAAGGGAGCTTTTTGCACTTCTTGTGTTCTGCATTAAGCAATCACCTGTGCTACTGGCATTGCACCTATTTATTCAGTGGCTGTTTCAAAGAGTAATAACTATAATTTTGTTTCAATGCATATTGCCGGTATAACGAGGGTGCCATTGTAACGTATGCCGGTATAACGAGGGTTCACTGTACTAACCGTCAACTATTGCTTTGAGTTGATCACTCTGCGCTCTAGAGGTGAAACCGTGATTACCTATACAACCAGTTTGGATTCAGATGAGACGTCACCTAATGCGGCGTCTCATAAGGATCCAAACTGGATGACACTTTTACCATATTTTTGCAAAGAAAATTAATGAGAAGAAAATAGTTAAAGAATTTAAGCAGACAACAATTGTTGCCAACAAAAACATCACTTAGCATGCAAAGGGTCAAGGCTGAGGCATTTGGTAGAGCTACAGATAAACGTGCGTACTCACATACTAAAATCGTCATTCCTCCAACAAACCCTATACATGTATATATTGTGATCACTCTTTAGAATCGTCTCTTCGAGACGATTCTAAAGAATGTCACAACATAGGGTTTGGTGGAGAAATAAAGAAGTTCTTTTTGAAAATGTTTTAATTTACGCATCTTATCTGGACCTCTGATTTTGTATGACTATAACTAATGGAAAAAACATCTTACCTGACTAACTCTGTTCAATCCATACTGCTTAAACCTTTCGTCAAAGTTTGGTATTTGCTTTCTATCTGCTATATAGAATGGCTCATAGGGCATGCGAAATCTTACGCCGTAGCTCACATTCATTGCACTGGGATACGGCAAAGACAGCCACCTTGTATAATTTGTTCTAACGTGACAGTTAGGACACTTCCGGAGAGTAAACTGCCGCACAGACCCATTCTTCACCGCAACCAATAGATCTTGCTTCGATATGGCATCATAGAAAGTGACATTAGATTCAAAGCCCGGTACAACGTATGCTAGCTTCTTCTTTTCGTCACTTGATTTTCTTGTCTTTAGAAACATTTCCATTTCCTTCTTCATTCCCTTGGAAGGTATAAAATCTATATCTAAATTCAAAACGTATGCTGAGGTCGAGTGCACCAAAGCTACATTGCGCAGAATATTCACCGGATACGAAATATTCCCTAAGGCATAGTTTTCCACAACAAGACTCTCTCGAAGCAAAGGGAGAGTATGACAATCAAAATTCTTCTCATAGACTGATGTCAAACTTGAAGGAGGTTTTGATATTGGATAAAGAATATGGAAACTGACCTTACGTCGAACGTTTCTGGAACATTTTTGCATCAGTATGATGTAATGCAAAGCAATGTTTATCTCATCACCGAAAGAAAACACGGCTATTGAAATGAGTCCATCCCATTTCCTAGCGAGATTACTGATATGATGGAGGTTTCCTAATGACGTCTGGGTGCAGATGATTATGTCATGATTCCCGGGGTCCACAGTCTGTACGCTTGGGGCAAAAACGTTCGGAATCACGTAGTAGGTCTCATTTGGGTACTGATATTTGAATCTCTCTATCTTATCTAATATAGAATGTACCAAGTCGTTGTGATCTCTCCTGAAGTCTAACCCAGACAGTAAGTATAGTGCAGTCAGAGTTCCACACAAAACGAAACACACCTTCAGGTAGGCACGCCTATTCCATCTTCCGATGCCCATGCTACTTCGGACATGAAATGAAACAGAACATAGACATGTACACTGCAATAAACATGAGTATTCCAAAACTGTTATCGTCATTTCGCCAACAAACCCTATATTGTGACCACTCTTTAGAATCGTCTCGAAGACCTCTCAAAACAGGGTTTGATGGAGAAATGACGAGGTTTTTTTTCAATGTACGACTTTTTTCTTATCCTCTGCATTTAAGTTATTGCTATTTAAGCCACGTACCGAGAAAATGTGTCTGTATTATAGAATTGGTTAACCCACTCCCTCATAAAAACGCCCTTTTCGCGCCTTAGTAGACCAGGATAAGACAGAATGTTCTTACAGATGTGTCTGCTCTGTTTGTTTGTTTTCTTAATGTATGTGTGCTGTTTGTTTATGTTCTGTTAATGTATGTGAATCTATTTCTCAAATTTCTGACAGTGCCGAAACGGCATGTGTTTATACGCCATTATACAAATTCAGGGTCCATGCTTATAAAGCTTTTAGTTGAGTCTGAGTTTCGTTCTCAGGCTTTTGATTGGTCAGATTTGAGTTCTCAAGCTTTTGATTGGTCAGATTTGAGCCAAAGGCTCAAATCTGACCAATCAAAAGCTTGAGAACGATCTCAGACTCAACTAAAAGCTTTATAAGCATGGACCCTGGTATCAAATATTGATGATATCATCATTCCTTCCATCGGTAAACAGTTAAAGGGGAAGTCCCTACATTCGACGCGTTTCAAAAATACCTAAAATATACAAAACTCATTTGTTTATATGCTACAAGAAAACCTATCAAATAAACGTTGAAAAAAACGTTGACAAAACATCCATGTGTTTGATATCGACAATCCCAGTTTTATTCCCCGATGTCTGTTTTAGTCGGGTTGGGTTTTAGTTTCGTATATGTTCGCGCTAGTCGTGCCTCTCCGACCACTTCAAAGGAAAGCTGTTGCGTAAACAATGGAGGGATCGGGTGATTATCGGCAAAACGCGGAAAATTTGAACGGAAAATGCCGATAATACTTTGTTGTGGAACAAAAATTATACGTATTGATGAAATCGGTTTATTTTGTATCACAGGGGCATTTTTCGATATAAGTTCAAATTGATAATCTTCATAATAATGATTGAGCATAACAAATACCCAGTTTTATTACATTATTGAAAATATGCGTTCATTGTAGGGAGTTCCTCTTTAAGATATCGTGACACGAACGCCTATATAACATTGTCGGCCCAGACCCTTCACGACATCATGAACTCGGCGAATGACCAATGCCTTCTCGGCCCATACACAGCTGCTTGATATTGATCTGCTGCGAATCGAAATAAATCAGATTCGAACAAGCTTTTGACCAAACTATTGACCGAGTGTCAAACGGCTTGGATCCAGATGATATGCCGAGTAACTCGACATCTCATCTGGGTCCAAGTTTTTTTGCAAAAGCTAGTCAGGTCATGCATGCAGACCCGGAGTAAGGGTTATGTTTAATACTAAATTCATCATTGCATTATACTATCAAAAATCATAAACTTTGTAGACCATGATCAGACGCCCAGTATATCTGAATCTACACTTTTCGAAATGGATTCTTTTACGCGCTGATGCAAATCTTTGATACAACAGATATTTTGTCGAATTGGACCTTTGACGCATGTGCTGCACTGATCATGTCGCGAGGCTTTAAAACTTATTTGTTTAAGCATGTGTTCATTCTTAAGTGTTTAGTTGGTCAGATTTTGAGCTTGCTCAAAAAGGTTTAAAAAGTAACTTTAGGACAGTAGTAATCAGTAGAAAGTTTATACTTCAAAAACATGGGTGTCAAAAGCAAAACCGCTCTATTTGATATATCTTAACACTTTTTTGAATATTCATGTACGCAATAATGACATCATGAATATTTTTATAATGGCATATGTACTAAGAATGTATTGATATTGTAAGGAACTGTAGAGGCAGCTCTATAATGATTTCATAAGCAATCGGAGCAGAGTCTGATCAGACTCTTCTCTGTTTGAATAGGCACAAAATGCGTTTGTATGAGGGAAAGGGTTACAAGTGCATTGCTTCTTTTTTGGTCTTAGTATGTAAAGGTAGGACCCTACTGCCGATCAGATAACTCGGTCATCCCGATCACCCCAATTCCCCGACTACGCTCGACCGAAGGCATGTACACGAGTTCTTCTTGACCTCTACTCGATTATACACGACTCTCCCACGACGTCAACTCAACAACCACTCCGATCTCTGCTCGACCATCTCCACCAAGATACGATCGAGTTGGGGACCTAGCTTAGTCTCTGTTCAAGTGCGAATCAATTACAGTGCCATATATTTCTTCGCTTAGTGAGTTTACAACATTCCTGTTTAAAATGCGGGGATCTGATATACAGCCAGTGTAGACCCAGATCAGAGGACTTCTATAGGACCCCCCACACCGACCAGGGTCTGCACAATTTGTCATTCAAAATCCTCAAGTAATTTTAATCCCTTTAAAACTGAACGGACTCTATTGTTAAACGGTGATGGGCTGTTCTACGTTGGATACCCAGCATGAGTAGGGTTATATCACAAATATGGTGTTCGTCATTTCTGTTTGGTTGACACAAAAGCTTAAGCATTTTAAATTTATCCCGTATCTTGAGCTTTGTTTAAAATGATCGGTTAGTGATTGATAATCAATCGGTTGCATCAAACCAATAATCGATAGTGAAAGTTGGTCAACATTAATAATAAATATATATTGATATTAAATATTTCACTTTGGTTCCGGTGAATTATAGCCAACAACTAATTGAAAAGCAACTTTAATATTATTAGTTAGAAAATGCATACACTGTATAATGCAAACAGGTACTATCAAATTAGTGTAACGTAAAAGTAACAAACTCTCTAAAGCAGTCACTGAACCCTTTCCCTGTTCTTTATATTTATCACAAATTTCAATGAAGATTCCTGGACAAAATAGTTATAATGGAACATTGAAGGTGGAAAATTGTAGCCATTTTAGAAAGTAAAGAAACAGATATTTCAAATCCCACCAGCACTTCCAGAACCGTTTGATCTGGGTTTACTCTGTTTACAAATGCGTGAAAACATGTTTAAATATCAGGGAAAGGTTTAATAAATAAACACGAATGTCTTTAAAAGCAGATGACTACTTGACCCTTTCCTCCATGAATATTTATGCAAGAAATAATGACGTCATTAATATTAATTGGATTAATTTGTTAGTTATCAGATGGACATATCGGAATTTTTAGTCATGGCAGAAACTGAAGAATCATATCTATATTATATCATAAGCAAACAGAGCAAACCCTGATCAGACTGCTCTTATAGGAGCCGTCTGACCTGGATGTATTTTGTTTGCAAAGTCGTAAAAAACGTATTTATGGAGTAAATGGTTAACCCTTTCCTTCATTTAAACGTGTTCTCACGCATTTGCAAACAGAGTAGACCCCGATCAGACGGCTCCTATTGCAGTCGCCTGATCAGGGTCTGCTCTGTTTCATAATGGCATTTGAAAGAACTATTTCTTTAATTTCTAAAATGACTACAATGTTCCACCTTCCATTATAACTATTTTGTACATAATATTCAACAGATATTGAACTTTGGAATAAACACAGAACAGGGAAAGGGTTAATTCCGGACGTAAGTAATGTAGAAAACTCACCGGAGCTTTCTGCATAATTTTCGCCCTGTATCAAGCTACCATCAGTATCTATGACACAACATAAGACTGTTTTGGTAGTCGCTTTAAAGGTATTTTTTAACTGTTTATATATACATGTAGTCAAACAAGAACATTATATTGAATTTAAAATGCACAAATATTGTGTGCAAATTATTCTCTTCATCATGGTTCCCATCAAACATCATTGCTATCAATCCAGCAGATGATACAATAAATATATATTATCTAGCAAAATACCCTTTAATTGATGAATACAGTAAAACCTCTCTTAACCGGAATTCTAGTAGATAAGAATTTAGACACTTTTAGGCAGGTGGCTGCTTAATGCAGAGTGAAAGTCATGCAGAAAGCTCCTCTAGGAGCTTTCTGCATGACTTTCACCCTGCATTAAGCTGTCACCTGTCTCCAAGACCGATAATTATACTAAATTTAACTGCCGGTTAAGAGAGGTTTTACTGTATATGTATATATAGTAATAACTATGTGGTTATTGTATATGTTAACTGCTGCATGTATTTATATATTTGTTGCTTTTACAACATGTAATTATATTGTGCCACTGGGGAGAACTTTTACAGGCTATCCCTGTTGTCCGATACTTTTCTTTATTGAAAATATACATTGTTGACATGAATACATGGTAAGTAAAACCATGGCTAAATGAATATTAACTAGAACTATCACTAAAGGTGATTGATGCCCCCACCCACCATGTTGTCAAAAGATCCAAAATGACTTCAATACAAAAGGAAATAGCTCAATACAACCTTGTGAAAAGAAAGTCCAATCAAGGAATGACTCACATCACAGTTATGTCACACACATCTATACATCATTATAAATGCATATGCAAAATTTGAGGTTCAATGGTGAAGAAATGTAGAAGTAGTACTTGAGAAGTTACAGTCCTTATTGACTGCACATCCAGTCATCACCCTCTATCCGTACATAAAGTTTCAACTTTGTGCCTGCAATACTTGAGAATTTATGCTCCGGACAAATAGTTCTTCTGAAAAGAAACTAAGGGGGAATAACTCCCTCAAAAATGAATTTAGAGTTACAACCCTTGTTGACTGCACATCCTCTCATCACCCTCTATCCATACGTAAAGTTTCACAGTTGTGCCTACAATACTTGCGAAGTTATGCTCCGGACAGAAAATTGCTTCTGAAAAACAACTAAGGGGAACTAGAACTATCACTAAAGGTGATTGATACCCCCACCTACCACCTTGTCAAAAGATCCATTGACTTCAATACAAAAGGCAATAGTTCAATAATCCTTTCATCCACACTTGCGGAAAGAAATATTTTTAAAGTCCCGTCAAGGAAAGACTCACATCAAAATTATGTCACACACATCTACACATCATTATAAATGCATATGCAAAATTTGAGGTTCAATGGTGAAGAAATCTAGAAGTAGTACTTGAGAAGTTATGCTCTGGACAAAAACATACTTAAGAAAAGTAACAAAGGGGAATTAATCCCTCAAAAATGAATTCAGAGTTACAGTCCTTGTTGACTGCACATCTTCTCCTCACCCTATATCCATATATAAAGTTTCACAGTCGTACCTACAATACTTGAGAAGTTATGCTCCAGACATACATTGCTTCTGAAAAGTAACAAAGGGGAATAACTCCCTTCAAATGAATTTAGAGTTACAACCTTTGTTAACTGCTCATCCTTTCATCACCCTCTATCCATATATTAAGTTTCACAGTTGTGCCTACAATACTTGAGAAGTTATGCTGCGGACAAAATATTGTTTCTGAAAAAAAAACTCAGGGGAATAACTCCCTCAGTAATGAATTTAGAGTTACAGCCCCTTGTTGACTGCACATCCTCTTATCACCCTCTATCCATATATAAAGTTTCACAGCTGTGCATACAATACTTGAGAAGTTATGCTCCGGACAAAAAATTGCTTTTGAAAAGAAACTAAGGGAATAACTCCCTCAAAAATGAATTTAGAGTTACAACCCTTGTATGACAATATCATAAACAGGTTTCAAGAAAATGGCATGTCCCAAACATTTGTCCCATTTAAGAGACAAAATATGAAGTTAAAAAGGGGCATAATTATGTCAAATTTTGTGCAAGAGTTATGAAACATGGAGAAGAGTGTCCCCACATAACACTTATACTACCGGTATGTATAAAGTTTGAAGGTGGTATCAAAAATGGTTTTCAAGAAAAAAGCAAATGTCCCGGAAAAACGCGAGTTACGGACGACGGACGGACGGACGGACAAGGTGATTCCTATACAGCCCCCACCACAGGTGGTGGGGTCATAATAACTCCCTCAAAAATTAATTTAGGGTTACAACCCTTGTTGACTGCAAATCCTCTCATCACACTCATAATGTGTACCAAGTTTGAAGACAATATCATAAACCGGTTCCAAGAAAATGACATGTCCCAGTAATATATCCCAATTGAGAGACAAAATATGAAGTTAAAAAGGGGCATAATTCTGTCAAATTTTGTGCAAGAGTTATGAAACATGGATAAGACTGTCCCCACATAACACTTATAACATGTATTTAGTTTGAAGGAGTTATCAAAACTAGTTTTCAAGAAAAAGGCAAATGTCCCGATAAAACGCGAGTTACGGACGGCGGACGGACGGGCGGACAATGTGATTCCTATATAGCCCCCACCACAGGTGGTGGGGATATAATTAGCTGGATCTTTATAAATGACATTAGGAATAAGATAATATTTTACCATAACAGAAACTGTAGAATTTCTTGAGCAAACACGGCCGTCTGATCTGGGTTTGCTTGCATGAAAATGCGTGTCCGTGAGGTAACGGGCTAATAGAACAAGACAGCACAAGTTTCGGATGTTATCAGTTTTCGGAATAAGGTTTCTTTTTCAAGGCATGTTTTTCACTTTAAGTCGGCAATAATTTACTACTGAACCCTCCTCCTAGTATTGACAAACAAACAATCGCAAATACAAGTCACTCTTGAAAACGTACACCCATGCAAGTAGGCTTGGTCCTAGTCATGGATACCGGAGGCGGAGC
Organism: Azorinus chamasolen; assembly: GCA_963576725.1. Lineage (NCBI taxonomy): Eukaryota > Metazoa > Mollusca > Bivalvia > Cardiida > Solecurtidae > Azorinus > Azorinus chamasolen. Next base: position 38,870,648 of record OY755246.1, on the reverse strand, counting down.
ATACCCCCTTTACATTTTTTTCATGGGTACTAAATTGTTTGTTGGGGTCCTCATAACACATTTTGAGCATGCCCTCAAAACTAAGTTTGTCCCAGCTATGTTTTATTTAACGGTTTCCATGGTAACTCGAGGTAATTTTCGAAACTACTTTGGTTCAGAAAATGCGTCATAAATTTGCTTTTAGAGCCAAAATATGGACAAAACAAGTACCAAAGTAAAGCAGAGACATATAACTTGAGTATAATATGTAATTTAATTAATATTCATAAATGTATTCTTATGAATATTAATAAGGAAGTAAAAAATCCTTTTTTAGAATAAAAGGAGTTTATTGTTTAGTCTGAGAGGCCTTTTAATAAACAAGAGTTATTGATATCAGAATTCAGATTTGAATGTTTTCATGTGATCATACAAAGAAAATAAAACCATTTTTGGTTCAGGTAATATTTCTATAAAGCATGCACATTTAAGCTAATTTGCATATTTTGTGTGTAAATGAATTTTCTATGAGCATTGTATAATATTTAGTATTATTTTGAGTATACTATCTTTTCTGTGATATTTACGTAAAATACCAGACATTGTACCAAAAACGACGAGAGCAGAGGGGCATTACACATGTACTTTGTGTACATAATTTATTTCTTAATGAATATAAATGCTGCATTTATGAATATTAATGAGATGTACAAATAAACACTTAAATGAGCTGTTCTTGTCTATTATTTTTATTAAATCTGCACGGAACGTGATACAGGTTGAAACTAGAACTATCACTAAAGGTGATTGATACCCCCACCTACCACCTTGTCAAAAGATCCAATGACGTCAATACAAAAGGCAATAGTTCATAATAATCCTTTCATCCACACTTGCAGAAAGACATATTTTAAAGTCCAGTCAAGGAAAGACTCACATCAAAATTATGTCACACACATCTACACATCATTGTAAATACATGTGCAACATTTGAGGTTTAATGGTGAAGAAATCTAGACGTAATACTTGAGAAGTTATGCTCTGGACAAAAAATACTTAAGAAAAGTAACAAAGGGGAATTAATCCCTCAAAAATGAATTCAGAGTTACAGTCCTTGTTGACTGCACATCCTCTCCTCACCCTCTGTCCATACAAAAGTTTCACAGTTGTACCTACAATACTTGAGAAGTTATGCTCCAGACAAAAATTGCTTCTGAAAAGTAACAAAGGAGAATAACCCCCATAAAAATGAATTTAGAGTTACAACCTTTGTTAACTGCACATCCTCTCATCACCCTCTATCCATATATTAAGTTTCACAGTTGTGCCTACAATACTTGAGAAGTTATGCTGCGGACAAAATATTGCTCCTGAAAAGTAACTAAGGGGAATAACTCCCTCAATAATGAATTTAGAGTTACAACCCTTGTTGACTGCACATCCTCTTTATCACCCTCTATCCATATATAAAGTTTCACAGTTGTGTCTACAATACTTGAGAAGTTACGCTCCGGACAAAACAAACTTCTGAAAAGTAACTAAGGGGAATAACTCCCTCAAAAATGAATTTAGAGTCACAATCCTTGTTGACTGCACATCCTCTCATCACCCTCATAATTTGTACCAAGTTTGAAGATAATAAACAGGTTTCAAGAAAATGGAATGCAAATGTCCCGGAAAAAACGCGAGTTACGGACGACAGACGGACGGACGGACAAGGTGATTCCTATATAGCCCCTACCACAGGTGGTGGGGGTATAAAAAAGATATCAATATATTAAGCTAATAAATATTGTTCCCAAATCATGAATATTAATGAGAATGAAAATATATTGAAACATAAGTAAAGCAGACAGATTAGCAGCAAAACTTGTACATATTTTATGCAGATGATTCCATAATAGGACATTTTGTACATTTGAATATATATATATCATGAACAGAAAAGGGTCAATTGCTGGAAAATCTCTCTTAAGTTATTGAAAATGCATATTTAATTATGTTTCCAGTAGCCTTATTTAACTGCAATTAAAGTTACATGTATTCAGTAGAATCCCGCCTCTCCCAGAGGGACACGATAACCTTTCTCTACAATACAGAGGATCCAATGGTCCTGAGTGATAGTGCGCCATGCTGCGACAAGTGAAGCAATATGGCGCCCATAGTGATGCAGGGTCGGGTCGGAAGGGGACAGAAAGGGCGAGTCCCTAGGACTGGGGCCTAGAAGGCCCAGAATATCTAAGGTGGGGAGGGAAGGAACCCTGAGACGCCAGTCCCGAGTAAGGGGCAAATGGGAAGGGGCCTAACCGGCTCTTGGCCGGGCCCTGCTGAGGGGAAGAATAGGGTCTGATTTTCTTACCTTTACTGGGAGGTCCATGTAAGAGGCTTACATTTAGCAGCCGGGACCTTAGGGATTTTCTAGGAACCCAGGCCGGAAGCGGGCGGGTTGCTTGTATAAGCCCTGTCAGCTATTTCTCCTTAACGTTGCTTCCGAAAAGTAGTTCGGAGGCAAAGAGAGACGCCCACAGCTCGTCCTTCGACTTGTCCTGTAGACTGGATGAAGGTGTCACGGCGACAGCGGAGCATATTCGTTGGCGATGTGAGCCCATGGCCCAAGGTCAGTTGGGCCGAACGGCTCAGATGGTATGAAAGGCACTTAGTAACTTCGGATTCAAGCTCCACAGAGAAGGCCGTAGATAGCCTACGAGGTCGATGTTTCAAGCGACCCCCATCTGTTGGCGCAGACGCAACTCCCAACGCTAAAGAAGTGAGAGTGAGACATTGGGAGAGGAAGTCCTAATGCCCACCCAGGGGCTGTCGGAATCCAGTGAGGGGATCTGATCAAACATCCCCGGACGATTGTCACTTGAAGCCGGAGGCCTAAGAGAGACCGAAAGAGCCCTTGTCCGTAAGAGTTTAGCGGACAGGGTCCACTCTGTAGCCGGGCTGGCACAAACATCTTGGTCCAGGTCAGGCAAACGGGAAAGAAGTTCTATGGAAGGGGGAAGAGACTCCCTAGACTTAGCTAAGTTAAGGAGGTCCACTTTTTCGACTAACACTAGCTCGGAAGAGAATAGAGGTCCCCTGTGAATATGATTCGGGGTCTAGGGCAGACAGAGGGTGGGAGGATTCTAAAACAATCTTCACACGCCTTCTCAATAGAAAACTATTGATGTCCAGAATCATCTAAAGTAGAAGAGGACTGAGTCCCGTCTAAATCTGAGTGAGAGGCTTCCACAGAGTCTGATTCCCTAAAAATAGGATCATCCCTAGGAGACATAATGGACAAAGTGTGTTCCTGCTCTCCCTCAGAATCCGCCCTGGTGACCGCCACGGTTGGCAGCACTCGGGAGGAGTTGGACCCGCCACAGACACAGAAGTGTGGGCTGTGGGTGGGTTCACACGAGAGCTATCCCCCTACAGAGATGAACTAACAACAGACCCTGACTGGGATGTAAGCCAGACGGGCTGGGGGCAAACCGAGAGGAAAGGGGAATGGGGTCACTGAGGGGAGAGTCCCATGACCTTGCTGGTCAGGACGCCAATAAGGTGAAACTTGCTGGTTCCCAGAAACGAGTGTCGACTGGTAAGAGCGACCAGCCGGCGAATCTGAAGAGGAATAGCCATGTCTTCGTCTAGAAGAGCCGATTCCCATCAGAAGAATAAGAAGTGTTTTACGCTTCCTACGGTGGTGTGGTGGGTGGAGGCTGGGGACTCTGAACTTTACTCAGAAGACGAAGAGTAATGGCAGGGTCTAGACGAACGAGAACAGCTTCCTGTTGACTTTCACCACCATAGTTCAGTGAAGAGACAGAATACCCAGTAGAAAAAAATTGACCGGTAGATTTACCGGTCCAATTCAGTATCCCGGTCCAAAGGACCGGACCGGACAACCGGAGGGCCGGGGGAGAGCAAACTGAGAACATCATCGGACCGGGGACAGGTAGATCGGTCTGCCGGTAACGCCATGAACGGAAGCCCGGACACCAGGACACGGGGGACCGGTGCCGGATAACTGGACCGAGATTGACCGGTGACAGGCAAAACTCTCGAGGCAATAAGCTGACCGGGAGACCGGGCAACAAGAGTACCAGGGATCAGAACAAAGGTCACCATTCAAGAGGTAAACGGGGAACCCGCGCCCGGACCGAGCGACAACTAACAACTTGGTAATCGACTGCACCACAGGGTCAGGTTAGAGGTTTAGAAGAAGAAGCTGGCTTCTTCTGAGTTTTAGAGGACACTGATTTGTTTGTTGCGAGGGAGTCGCTGACGAAAGAGAAGAACACTTCTTCCATTGGGCAGCGAGCTCCCACGTATCCCCTGTCCAGGGGGACGAAATTGGACAGGGAGCTGAAGCGTAGCATCCGCAGCAGGACAGACACACTTTATGAGTATGCCGCGAAATGCCGACAAGAAGCCTTGCGTTGGTGTTGTATGATCTGGTAAATAATCAAACAAATACATCAGACATCGTGAGTAATTTCAAAGTCGTGCAAGGCTTATATGGGTAAGCATAAGCTGATTATTGTAGCTGAGATGTTATATATTTTCTATTGTATTGCAAAACACTCATTAATATTCATGAGTATAAAATAAATATTCTTCATAAAAACATGCATGAGGCTCAATTCCTCCGCTGCATTTTCTTACAAGACACGTGTTATTCACATACTATACATGTATATTGCAACATAATAGAAATACTTACTTTTCAATACCTGTTTACATTCTTATCAATATTCATGATTTTGAAAATAATATTCATTATCTACATATGTATATACAAGAATATTAGTATCTCTGTTTCAGTCAGTATCAAGTTATGTACTGATCTACTAAAATAATCTCAGATAAGAAGAACAGCGCTTTCAAGTGTGTTTATTTTTACATTTCATTAATATTCATAAATATACATTAATATTCATGAACCAATCGAACATGAATCCAAAGTAATGATCCTCTGCTCTTATCATTTTTAGTTCAATATCTGGTATTTTACGGAAAATAAACAATAGAAAAGATAGTACACTCGAAACAATGCTAAATATAGTGCTCATGTAAAATTGCTTATCATTTACGCACGTTACATGTATGCAAATTAGCTTAAACATACATGCTTTATAGAATCTCTACATTCTTTGTATGATCATATCAAAACATTTAAACCTGAATTCAATAACTCTTATATATTACTAGGTCTCTCAGACTAAACAACAAACTATCTTTTTCTTCTGAAAAACGGATTTTTTTACTTCCTCAATAATATTCATAAGAATGCGTTATGAATATTAATAGAAATACATATCATATTCAAGTTATATGTCTCTGCTTTACTTTGGTTCTTGTTTTGTCCTTCTATTACCTCTGAAAGCAAAGTTATGACGCATTTTCTTAACCAAGGTAATTTACCTCGGGTTACCATGGAAACCGTTTAATAAACCTTAGCCGGGACAACATTATTTGGGGGGAATGCTCAACATGTGTTTTGAGGACCCCAACAAACAATTTAAACCTAAATTCAATGAATTTTGTGCATTGATAGGCCTCTCAGACTAAACTTTCTTAAAAATTCCTGATATTTTACTTTCCTCATTAATATTCATTAGTATACATTATGAATATTATTAAAATGATATATCATAGTCAAGCTATATGTCTCTGATTTATTTTGGTTCTTGTTTTGTCCTTCTATTGTCTCGAAAAGCAAAGTTATGACGCATTTTCTTAACCAAGGTAGTTTTGAAAATTACCTCGGGTTACCATGGAGACCGTTAAATAAAACACAGCTGGGACAAACTTATTTTTGGGGGCATGCTCAAAGTGTGATTTGAGGACACCAACGAACAATTTGGTACCCATGAAAAAAACGTCTTAAGGGGGGGTGGGGGGGGGGGGGGGTGATACTACGGTAACCATGACTAGGACCCAGCCTTAAGGTATTCTATTTTAGAACGGAGACTTTGAGAAAGCTATAATACACATAAATCAAGTTAAACGTTCATCTCGAAGTCAGTTAACGGGTAATTTTGAGTATAAAGTGTACATTACCTAACATACTTCATAATGTTTTTGTTGTAGATACGTACACTAGTTATATTTTATATTAACGTGCATTAAAGCCCCCTTGGGGTATAGTGGTAACAAAGCAAAGTGGGCAAGCTATTAATACTTCGATTCCTGGAAAAATGATGACGTCGATTTATTAGAGTGACGTGTATCTGCAAGTTGTTTCAGCGGTTTATTTTGCTATATGAAAATTCTCGATCTGGAGGGACACCCCAGCCTCACACGTTCAGGGACTCACGAGTATGTCTATGAAGTAATTCTAAGGGAGGACAAGTTACTGGCCTCTACCGGGATTCGAACCCCGAACCTCTGGAATACTACCGACACTCTAACCATGTTGATAAAGGGTTACCCAACAGCAAGGTTGTTGGAGATGCCTTACAAAGGCCGATCACTACATCTATTACTCGGATGGCGGTGCAGTTTATGGCACTGAAAGATCGATTGACAAAGTGCTAAGGTAACAAACGATGTTTGTGTTATAATTGTTGTTACACGTTAGGCCTAGTGTTTTAAAAATCAGTTTGGTAAACATTCCGTTACTCTCGATTTTTGACATCCTTCTTCTTCCATCCTATTTAAAAATGTTTAACACAGACGTCCTGAATACGTAATATAAATTGCTAATCAAATGAAAAGAGGTTGCTCGACTGACCTTTTAAATTAAATGTCTTTCAGCTCATGTATACTCAGTTATGTGACCACTCAGATATATTTTTTCCACTCGTCACAATAATATTTCCGCCATCTTTTATTATGACGTAATTTCGCATGAGGCGACGACACGTTTTGACAGTTTAACGCGCCTTCTCTGGGCTTTGTTTATAAATAAGTAAAACAACGAGCCAATTCCTACGAAAAAGATAAGCTATTCGCTAAAGCTTTTTTAAAGCATATATACATAAAAGTATTTTCAATCCGTGGAAACAATCATAACTTGAAAATAGTTACTTTCAATTTCTTTAACTAGATTACGCTCCTCTGAGAACTGCATCAGTAGTGGATTATTGTACTTACTATGATATCGTGACGTAGCGACCTCACATATTCGTATCCAATGTACTTCGACCCTAAATTAATACCATGCCGCATAAAATAATGTGAGGATGTAGGATTACTAAAAACAGTGAAAAGAATTGAAGCTGTTCTTAATTTAACATTCACAATGTAAGCCATGCATTTCTGGGAACACTTACAGGACAGTTCCCAGACAAATAATGACATTGATGAGGTACTTCATTGACTATGAAGCTTTAATGCATTTTATATCAAATTCAAAACTTCTAAATTACAAGTAGATCTACAATCAGATATTTAGATCTAGCAAGTGCAATATTTCGTTTACATATTTACACAAAAAGAACTCAACCACATTGTGTCTATTGATGGCATAACAATAATTCAATGGATAACGAAAAACAATAAGTTAGCCTACATATGAGTATTTACATTTTAAACGTCTCGTGTTTATAAATTTCAGTCGACAACGGCTAAAGAAAAGAGAGTGAAATGCTCTATTCACCATCAAAATTGACAGCGACTTTCGGAATGAAGGAAGAGGGCAGTATGTACTATCCAATGGGTTTTTCTACGTTGTGGAATACCAAGATCAACCCTGGGAGATCTAGAAACTCTGCAATCATCTTTAAAAACAGCTTGCAAAAGTGCATGGTCAGCATTGCATCAGAACAATCAGTCAGTCTAGGAAAACGGTCACGGGAAATGTTAGGGGCCGTTGGTCCTATGGAGCTAATGCTCTGTTTATCACAATGTTTTTTAACATGACGTTTACAAGGGCCTCAAAAGGCGCCAATATGCATGAATTAGTTAATATTAATCCTCGGGCTATCAGGCATGCGGGTCAATTTCACTTCCCGGTCCAAGTCGCCCGTGTATTAACCTCAATTTATTACAAATGTTACTATATTATAAATAAGTAATATTTTAGTGTAACAATTAATTTATTACAAGTATGACTATATTAAGCAATATTTTAGTATGAAAAACCACTTGACATCAGTGGAAAGTGAGTGGCCGTACTTTTCTAGTGGACCAATACAACATAGCGACCAGCCAATATCCGATATTATGACCGTCGGTAAGAGAAGTATATTAGGTATACTGTACAGCAACAGAACTACTAACACGTCATGTCTCTTATTCAAAATATACCTTGCAAAGAAAATGTCGGACACGATACGGCATTCACTTGCCGACAGGGGCCGTCTGATCGGGGTCTACTGTGTTTGCAAATGCGTTAAAATGCGTATCCAAAGGGATAAAGTGTTAAATACACTATAATTTATCTGTTCTTAAAATCACAAAACTTGATAAACATAGTTTGGATGAAACAATATCAATGTATATAAAAACAAGAGTGTTCGGAGGAACACACGTGTCACCTGCTCGCAACTGACACAAAAAGTGTTAATATGCTGGAGTGCGAAAATCAGAAAATGGGGAATAGCTCAAAAAAGCACGCAGAGTGATGGACCTTAGTTACATCAATGGTCCTCAATAAGAGGAAGACACATGTGAAATTTGAAAGCTCTATAATGATTAGTTTAGAAATGACAGCCAAAAAAAGAAAGTGTGACGGACAGACGGACAGACAGACGACGGATAAGTGATCCCTAAGTGACACACTGCCTCTCGGCAGGTGACACAAAAACTGGTGTTGATGGATAAATGCCTATAAGGACTCACTTTATATTAGAATGCTACCCCCTACTATTGCCCAAATATTAACTCTTTGCAAAGTAATTTTGTCGTCTACTCAAATGTCGTCTGCAACATTTTCAAAACTAACATTTTTTCTGACGTTTTTGTAAAAGTTGAATCTGAGTGACAAACAGTTTGGATCTAAGATCAGGCCCCATGTTTTATGGGACCTGATCTGGATCCAAAATTTTGCCTCAACATTTTAGATTTGGGTTTATATTCTAATATAACTATAACTATCAATGACAAATAGTGTAGATCCTGATTAAATCACTCCCTTACAAGGGATTGATTTGGACAAACACCACCTGTTGTGATAGTGAAAAATGTACTTGGTGTTATTTGGTACATACAAACAGTAGTGAAAATCAGGTTATTACCATATTACCATATGCATAACAGCATAGTTATTTATTACTTTTATTCTCATTGAAATAAAATATTTATACTTATTTCTTTTCTCATATGTTTTATTCTCCCTTGCTATTGCTATGAAGTGCCATTTGTATATATAATTCCTGAATTAAATACATAATTATGTTTCAAATGGGGTTTTGTCCATGTGGGGTTTAGTCCTACTGGGGTTTTGTCCATATAGGGTATTGTCCTATGGGGTTATGTCCTACTGGGAGTTTGTCCATATGGGGTGTTGTCCTACATCCCTGCTCTGTGGCTTACGGTATTCTATAGAACCCATGCTACAGTTAGGCTACTTACATGCCAAAAAATCCTAAACGTTAATGTCACACTGTAAAACTTCAAGTAATGAATATTAAAGAATTGGTATACCGCTTCATTAAAATTTTCACGAGTTAAAGGGTAAATCTCAAAACAAAAATAGAAAATATTTTATATAAGCAACATATTTTTAAAAATAAATGAAAAACTCCACATTTCATAACCTGTTAAACTGAAAATTATGTCCACACAGAACCTTGTCGACACGTTTATCTTTGTCTACAGTATTTACAAGGCCAGTTTGTATCTTGTATTCACTAATATTCATACCTGATATACTTAAATGAATATCCACACAACATCACTAACGGCCTTATCTTGCTCTACAATGTTTTCCAGGATATTTTAATTTTTACATCACACTATCCCTGAACGTAAGAAACTGAGTTATATATTCACACAGAGCACCACCAGCAGTCGTATCTTACTATCTTGGTCCAAACGGCTTACTCTCTTGACGAGACCCGTCTGAGTGATCTGACTGCATGTCAAACCACCACCAACAAATACCGATACGCCGTCAGGTGTATCTGGTGCACCAGTGCACATTGGAATTGAACTACATTGTATTGAACGCTTTTTGCAAAATGTGTCGTCCTTAACCCTTTATCTAAATTTTAACGCCGTTGAAAGCATAAATTTTATATGCAAACAGTAGACCCAGATCAGACAGCTTCAATACTATTTGGCTGATCACGAACTGCTGTTTTCTTACAGAATTGTGAAGATTTGATCTGAAGATCTGATCCTACAGTTTTTGTCTATGCCAAAACTTGATTGTTTTACCTAATTAAACTAACGGATATTCATTTAGTGATCAATTAACGCATAAATTCATACCCTTTCACTGCCAATACGTTATCTGTTTTAAACAACTGCTTCTATTGAAAATTATTCAAGCTAATATATTATACAAAAAATGAATAAAATGACCGCCCTTGTGTTCATTTCATTAAAATAATGCGTTCTTCACATTTTCCAACAGTACATTGTATATACATGTACATATTCTAATATTAAAAACAAACGTCTGTTAAATATGCGAACTTTTTTTTGCTTACATCCTTCCGTTGAAGCCTGTGAGAAACATTTGACCGAGTGTCAATACATGTTGAATCATGATGAGACGCCGAGTGACCGGCATTTTGTCTGGATCAACGCTGTTTGCAAATGCCAGTTAGGCCGCGCTTAGCAGGCAGGTGATAATAGAGGTAACTACATTTATATAGTTATATATAGTTTATATTGGCGCGATATTTATTCCAAGTTTCAAAGCCATTCCAGAAACTAAAAGAAATAGATATGTCAAATTCATTTAGCAAACAGAGCAGACCCTGATCAGACGGCTCCTATAGGAGCCGTCTGATATGGGTCTACTCTGTTTGGATATGTGTGAAAAGGCGTTGGTTAAGTGAGAAACAAACATTTCCATTTTAAAAATATTTGGTATCACCTGTGAATATTTATTTGCTGAATTTGTATAATGGCATATGCACACAGGACGTGATTGGTAATTGTAGAGTCAGATCCCCTATACTTTCATAAGCAAACAGAACAGACCCTGATCAGACGGATGCTACAGGTGTCATGTGATCTTGGTCTACTCTTTTTGCAAAGGCGCGGGAAAAGACGCGAAAAATGTTCGTATGAAGGAAACTCAGATAACTAATGTATTTATACAGTCAGTATGTTTAACTAAATACGGTATGACGTATTCATGGGATAAATGGTTAAACCTTTTTTACGCAGCATGGGATATGACATCGGCAATCTTCAATAAAAACATAAACAATATCCATTGCATAACAACATAAAGATCACACATTTTACAGTGTCTTTTTCCTACATACACCTTACCTTAATTACCTTTACCTTTTATTCCATGAATATTCATGTAAGAAATAATGACCACATTGATATCAGTTATACTAATTGTTATAATAGCACATGGACACAATGATATTTTGGCCATGGCAGACACTGTAGACTCCTACAGGAGCCGTCTGACCTAGGTCTACACTGTTTGTGAAGGCGTAGAGATCGATCTGTATTTATGGAGTAAAAGGTTAAGTATTTGGACAGCTAGTCACTCCCTTCTGATTCAAAAGTTGAAAAATTACATTCGCACCAATTTGATAACTATAACGTACGTGGACTGACATAGTATCCACTAGTGTAGACCCTGTTCAAACTGATCCTCCAGGAGCAGCTGGATAAGGGTCTGTTTTGTTTGCATAAGTTTTCCTGCCCGGATGTTTAGGGAAATTAGGGTACAAGTTGTATATGGAGGACGATCAACGCCAAAATTGCATCATGCTTTGTGGCATTTGAACAGTTTGCTTCATTGTAATTGCATCATGCATTGTGGCATTTCAGTTTGCTTCATGATAAATGCATCCTGCATTGTGGTGTTGGAACAGTTTGCTAAACGATTATTGCATGTCAAGATGGGAGTCCTTCTTTCATTGAAGTTTCTTCAATGACACATGACCCAATGCGGTAAGCCCATAGCAACAAGCATAAAGCCGAACGACGAACGCCGAAGGCATAATGCACTTCAGCCGAACTCGCCATATAGGTGGCGCTGCATGTAAAACCAGATAATCAAACTACTGAAAGTACTGAGGATGGATTCAACGTAGATCGAATTAAATGTTTGGTTTGGTTTTTAAATGTTGTTTTGAGCGAAAAAAAGAACATTATTCGGACGTGTGTGTATGGGGGGGATTAATTATTTAAAAAAGATGTTGCCTTTGGTGCAATTTTATTTGTTGCTTTTTTATGTCCGTCTGATCAGGGTCTGTCTTGTTTGCTGATGGTCTGTCAAATATATCATTCTGCATAGTTTGCCCTGATAAAATTTACGTGTCCATATGCTATTTCATTGTCATTATTTTTCACATGAATATTCATTGAGTAACGGGTCAACTGTGTAGTACCCTGATCGCCGATGTGTGATAGACCACGCGTGGATCATGTACGGACCGTCTGATCAGGATCTGCTCTGATTGCTTATGGAATTTCATTCATCTGTTTATTTAGAATTTCTGAATGACTTCAATGTTCCACCTTCCATATTTTCATTATAATATTTGGTCCATAAATATTCTGTATAGGTATTGGAATCGGGACTAAATATAGAACAGGGAAAGGGCTAAGATTACATGTATAAATATAAACATGTCTAATATATCATAAAATAGCATATTTTTATTAGAATTATATTGGGTTTGAGAAATACATTACATTACATTATTTTCATTTTGTGTACAATATATTTATAATATGTTTACGAACCCTTTCTCTCATGTTAACATCTTTTCACACATTTGCAAACACAGCAGACCCAGATCAGATGGCTCCTAAAGCAGCTGTCTGATCAGGGTCCGCTCTGTTTGTCAATAGAATTTGAAAGATGTTTCTTTACTTTCTAAAATGGCTACACTATCCCACCTTCCATATTTCATTATAACTATTTTGTCTATGAATATTCAGTAGGTATTTAAATTTTGAATAAACATAGAACAGGGGAAGGGTTGAAAATAAATTAAGATATGAATAATAATAACTCATGAAGGTATGAATATATCTGAAATTTTGAACATTGAAAGACTTTATTTAACGAGGGTAGCTCAATTAGTCATAATGACTAATCTACCTTGAGGCCCTCAAAACAAGCATTTCATACAAAATACAAAACAGTAAAACACAGATCTATATACACAAGAAATCAATGTTCAGAAATTCAGTAATGTTGCGTCTGGATAATTAATAAATGTTGTCTGCTTCAATTTGTAGATTTATTCTTTATGGACACGCATTTGGATCCTGATAAAACTCCGAGTAAAATGGCGTCTAATCTGGATCCAATCTGTTATCATAGATTTGATTTGCCACTAGCATCCAAATAGTTAATATAAAGCTATAATATATAAAGTATTGCACATAAAAAAATGAAATGCATAAATGACATCTGACCCCGATTCAGGTGGATGAATGCACGCGCTATTAAAATCACATTTTTGTGACGTCATTTACCCACGCTGTCATTATTATAAATACGAGAAAATATTTTTGCTCAATACTTGTTAATCTAAAATGACATCTGCTTCAAATTTTGAAAAATGCAGTTAGAGAGTAAACTTATTGAACATGATGAGACTGAGTTATTAACGATATAGATTAATATATTCTTTCTGAAATTCAACCAATTTGCCCAGGGAGAGGGTATAAATACTTTTGTGCATGTCCTTATTTAGATTTACATTGTTATATGTTTTCATTTACATTTTCTTAAATTTTCTTCACTTGAGGTCCTCTACAAAAGTTACATAAATTATGCCCCTTGTGTCAAAATTGGTTCACCCCAGGGCCGGCTAGTTTTCTATAGAAACACATAGTGAAAACTTTGAAAATCTTCTCCTCTGATTGTCTGGTGAGCGATGTCAGGGCCTTTCAGACCCTCTTGTTATTATTATACTTCTCCCAGCAGTAAATACCGCCCAACACACACACACACACACACTCTCTCTCTAATGTAATGGACCAGTAACCCTTCTATTTCTTTGTGTTTTTGAAATCCTTCTATTTCTATGTCTTCAGCGTTTTGCTTCTTTACCTATGTATTCGGCAAATCACTTCAGCATTTTAGTCCGAGCTGGCTAGAGTACGACAAAGGCCGGGGCGAAGTTGGAACAACGAACCACGCATCAAGCACCAAGCACCAAGGACTAGGCGCTAAGCAAATAGCACAAAGAATATGCTCCAAAGAAGTTTAAACAATGAAACACATTATTTGACGTTATAATAATCAATAAATAAGTTTACAGAAGGTCAAATGTCGGATCGAAGAAGAAACTTCAAAGAAAGAAGAAAGCACATCGTGACATGCAATAATCATTTAGCATAATGCATTTAACATGAAGCAAATTGAAATGCCACAAAGCATGATGCAATTTTGGCGTTGATCGTCCTCCATAAAGTAGGGTTGCCTTTACGTCGTTAGTTGGCCCCCATTTGCCCATTGTTACTTGTGGTGTATAATTACGAACACAACTACAGCAAAATGGTTCTACCTTTTGTCATCTGTATTAAATTTCATAAAGTAACAAAGCGCAAAATCACACTCTTTTCATAAATGCAACTGCATTTAAGGTGTGTAGTTTTGTCAAAATATTTGTGTTATGAAAACCCCAGGGTATTTTACATTGTTGGGGTGATATTATCTGGACCATGATTTGTTCAGAGTTTATTTCTGGGTTCAGCACTCTGCGAGTGTTGATTTGTGGTCTGTGATGTTGTAGTTTGTAATTCTACTCTAAATGCTACAAGTAACCACTAGCATGGATCTTGGGTAACCGATTTTTGAACTGTAGATGTGTTTTGTTCAGTCAAGTTTAAGATCATCTTGATCTAAGTCGGTGTAAATGTCAGGAAGAAGGCAATCTAGGTACCCCTGGCAAGTGTCTTCAACTGGAGCTCTTAGACACTTATCACTTAAAGGTTTGATTTCTTGACTGAACTCTGTACTGAGAGTTTAGTCTTGACTTAAGGTGGTAATATCCTGGTAGGGGTTGTCTTGTGGCATAAATACTAAAGATGATATGCATGTCAGTGTAAATTCTGTTTGGGTATTATATTAGTTGTCTTACATAGGTATCAGTGAGATTCGAGACTGTGTTGAACAAATGTGCATGTGACTGGTATCTTGACTGAGTGGTTTTGTGTAACAGTTAGTTTTGGTCTAGTTACATGACTATTTGCCAACGACCTTCTATTCTAAATCTGGTGGGTTCCATAATAATATGGTATTCCTGTCATACAGACCACAAGTCCTCATAGCTTTTAAAGTTTATGTAAAAAATGTTGATTTCGGGGAGGTATTTATAGTCTTTTATAACTCTTTTGAAGAGTGTCAGTGTGCATATTTTTTTAGTTTTTATATGTTTAATTTTACTGTTTTTTGTACACTGTGGAGAAGTAAATGGATGGATATCATTTATCAGTTGTATTCTACTTCTGTTAATCATTCCACTTTGGATCTGGTCCATTGCGGTAATCGATTTCTCAAAGATGTTTGTATTTAAAAGACTTGTTTGGTCTATATTTTGTGTCAGGTTTTGTGATGATATTCTTTAAAATGAACCCGATACGTGGCGAAGGTCTTATTCTGTTCTGATACTGCAAATGTTATCAAAGTTCTTGTGCACGTACCGATTAACCCCCCCCCCCCCCCCCCAATTCACGCCCTCGGGCTATTATGGCACCAGGTGTGCCATTATGGCCAGAAGGCACACCTAAGCCATATTTTAACCTCTTATTATTGAATACCCTTACTATTAATAGCAACAAATTTGCCGTAGAAAACTGTCATTACGGGGTCATGTGACCAATCCATAATGGCCCGGTGGGCCGATTATCCATAATCGGCCCACGATCTTTTTCACGTGCAGTGCGTTGATGTTAGCAACATAGATCTAGATCTATTCAAACATGGCCGGAGAAAGAGGTTGATGTCGTTATCAAATCGTATTCTAGAACTGGACAATCGTAAAGTTTATACAATCGTAAAGTTCTAATAAAATCAATTTCTTTGTTTGTATCGATCGGTACTAGATCTACCTGACTTTGTTTATGTTATTCAAAAATGACAGTTGTGACGTCATAATTTCACGTCATCCATCGGAAGTTCTCAAACAAATTTTAAAAGTTAAAACAATATAGTCAATCGTCAGTGTTACGTCGGTCTACACATTTTTCGGCGGGGATTCGAATCCCAATAAAGGCATAACTATTCCTTCCTCACTTTTTTTTAAAGTAGATCTACATATCTAGATCTATTTCTGTGGGTTGTTGGGATCTAGATCGAGATCGTGTTGAAATGATAGGTGGCATATATATCTAGATCTAGTACAATTTGTAAGATATTCAATAAAAAGGTCAAATTATGGCCTGTGTGTGCCTTCTGGCCATAATGGCACACCTGGTTCCATAATAGCCCTCGGGCTGCACACCTAGGCCATAATTTAACCTCTTAGTATAGATCCGTTCCTTTCAACGTTCATCATTTGAATATTATAAAACCGTCATTTTGACGTCATCCAAATGACGTCGGAATTGCGCCATTCCATCGATTAAGTTTAACCGTTCTCATGCTGAAAAATAGTGTCTGCTTAATATCTGATCTGCTGAAAGTTTTACTAACGTCTGATTCGTTAAATCATTTGATAAACTAATGCATTTGGAAGATCCCTTTCTATCTACAAATGTAATAAGCTGGTTATTACACGATGAACTTGGGTCGCAGAGTGATACAAGCCCTTACCTTACAGTATGAGGTCCCTGAGGGGAAGCAAAACGACGCATACACCATTGGCGGGATATCTGACTTTTTATTCCCTACTGAGGAAAACACATGTAGCCAACATGATTTTCCTCAGCAGGGAATAAAAAGTCAGATACCCTGCCAATGACCTGTATAACTAATAGTGTCTAACCATAACTTTCTTCATCACATAATCTACCACGTGGGAGTGCCGAAACAGAGTGCGGTAAATCGCGGAAATGCACTAGTGCATTTTGCACTAGTACAAATGTGCAGTTGGACTCCGGCCGATGATGAATCTTAAAGAGAATACGAGGAACCGATGCATGGTGTCGTTTAATCGTTAGCCAATCATAGAGATCTATGTGTGTCGCCCGTTGTATTACTATGCTGTTTGTAAATAATGGCCGAAACAGCCGTCAGCTATAGTCTGTTTAATTTCCTATGGGAATTTTAAGGCTTATGTGATAAAACGAATCTAACATTCGTGTTCATTACAAATTGTTTTCATGAAACTCGTTTACTTTAATACATATGACACTCGCTAAAACTCGTGTCATATTATTATAGTAAACTCGTTTCATAAAAAAAATGCAATGAACACTCATGTAAGATATCCTATGTATTTAACATGTGACGAATAAGATGCGACGACACACGAACATTTAGCATCCTTAGAACGCATGTAGACGGGTGCACAACGTATTTGTTCTGTGTCTTTGTGTACAGTAGTAACTTTCGATAACTATTCATTGTTGGCATGGACTCGTCATTTTTACTAAATATTGAATCTAGCAAGCATCGCAAAGATGAAGTGAATTTCCAGCTATATTTCTACCCTTTCGTTTATATATGGGGGGGGTTAGAAAAATAGTTTTGTCTATATACGGGGCTTCCGTGGTCTAGTGGTTATGGTCTTAGACTGACAATCGCTTAGTCCCTCACCGTTGTGGATTCGAATCCCGGTATTGGTATTTGGATTGTTCATGTGAAGAAGCCTTCAAGCTGGATTGTGGTAGGTCGGTGGTTGTACTTGGATGTTCTTTTGTGAACGAAACGATTCAATTTGATCCGTGCACAGAAGCACCTCTGTGATCCTCCTCAACCTGTAATTAGCTGGACGTCGTAATATGACGGCAATACAGTTAAAACGAGGTAAACACAGTAGAAACCAATCGTCTATATATTGAAGTTGAGAGAATCAGTTATGTGATAAAAAGAATCTGACACTAATTGTTATTCAAGAAACACTTTTCTTAAATAACACTTTATTAACTCTTTCGGCGCAAAATTTCCAATTGTCGTCTGCAATCCAATTTTGTTAAGTCATTTGGTAAAATTAGGAAATAAGACAAATACACCAAATTTCAAAGGGAATAACCCAAATATATAAAAATAGAGTTTTAGACAAAAAAGTGAATTCCCTGATCAAGGCGGCGTCTGATCTGGGACTGCACTATTTGTCGTGGTGCATTTTTGAGACATTGTCGGTGAAAGGGTTAAGCTCGCCAAAGGCTCGCTTAATAACTTTTTCTCGACTCGTTTAAGATAACTTTATCTCATATGACAGATCCTATATATCCCGCTATCGTCTCATCAGGATCAAAGCTGTTTGACACTCGTTCAGCAGTTTGTCAAAATCTTGATCGAAATGGACGTGGCCAAAATTGAACAGATCCAAATTTGAACAGGCATTATTTTTTACAGAGTAGTAAGGGTAACAAGAGCACCGCAAGACGGGGCAATATACGCCCGAAGGCTGTTCTATAAAATTATGTTGAAAAATAAAGGAGGAGTTAGTTGCACAAGAAACTGCTACCCAAAACTATCAAAGGGCAATAACTCCAGAATGAAAAATGATATGAGAGTTATCTCACTGATATGCACAACTACACATCAATATCTATCATTCCTGAAAGTTTGAAGAAATTATGTTGAAAAATAAAGGAGGAATTAGTTGCACAAGAAATTGCTACCCGAAACTATCAAAGGGCAATAACTCCAGAATGAAAAATGATATGAGAGTTATCTCACTGATATGCACAACTACACATCAGTATCTATCATTCCTGAAAGTTTGAAGAAATTATGTTGAAAAATAAAGGAGGAGTTAGTTGCACAAGAAATTGCTACCCGAAACTATCAAAGGGCAATAACTCCAGAATGAAAAATGATATGAGAGTTATCTCACTGATATGCACAACTACACATTAGTATCTATCATTCCTGAAAGTTTGAAGAAATTATGTTGAAAAATAAAGGAGGAGTTAGTTGCACAAGAAATTGCTACCCGAAACTATCAAAGGGCAATAACTCCAGAATGAAAAATGATATTAGAGTTATCTCACTGATATGCACAACTACACACCAATATCTATCATTCCTGAAAGTTTGAAGAAATTATGTTGAAAAATAAAGGAGGAGTTAGTTGCACAAGAAATTGCTACCCAAAACTATCAAAGGGCAATAACTCCAGAATGAAAAATGATATGAGAGTTATCTCACTGATATGCACAACTACACATCAGTATCTATCATTCCTGAAAGTTTGAAGAAATTACGTTGAAAAATAAAGGAGGAGTTAGTTGCACAAGAAATTGCTTCCCGAAACTATCAAAGGGCAATAACTCCAGAATGAAAAATATATTAAAAAAAGGGGAGATAATTTAGTAGTGGGTGGGGCAATGTTGGTGATTATCGAACTTGACCAAGTCATTTTGACTATATACATGCTGACTAAGTTTGATGAGGATTGGATTTTATTTGTTTGAGTTAGAGAGCGGACAAAAAACGAATTTTGTTTAAAATTTGTTAAAAAGTTAATAAAAAAGGGGAGATAATTCAGAAGTGTGCAGGGCGATGATGCTGATTATCGAACTTAGCCGAGTCATTTTGGCCATATACATGCTGACCAAGTTTGAAAAGGATCCGATTCAATTTGTTCGAGTTAGAGAGCGGACAAGAGAATTTTGTTAAAAATTTATTAAAAAAGGGGAGATAATTCAGAAGTGTGCAGGGCGATGTTGCTGATTATCGAACTTAGCCGAGTCATTTTGGCCATATACATGCTGACCAAGTTTGAAAAGGATCCGATTCAATTTGTTCGAGTTAGAGAGCGGACAAACAAAAGTTCACGGACGGACGGACGGACGGACAGACAGACAGACAGACAGACGGACGGACGGACGGACGGACAACGCCACGACATAATACGTCCCGTCTGAAGACGGGCGTATAAAAAAGGGTAGGAAATCACGACACATTGACTATATAAGTCCTCCAAACGAAGTGGGGAAACATATTGTATTTACTCCGTTTCTTCTTCCTATTATTCCTATTTTTCGTCTTCTTCTTCCTTCTATTCGTTTTCTTCTTCTTTTCAACTTCTTTATCTTTCTTCATCATCAGCTTCTTCTTTTCCCCTTTTCCTTCCTATTCTTATTCTTGTTGTGTTTCTTCTTCCGCCATGAATATGTCCGTCACATTTCTCTGTAAATAATAGTCCGGTCCTAATTACACTTAAAATAGATATTGCTGATTTTTAAATAATAAAAAAAAAAGACTTTCATAGTGACCGAATGATGGGCTCTGATACGATGTAAGTCGAAATTCAGACATTTTTAGACGAAAGCTAGACATTTTTCGATTTTGCTTAAAATTGGTTTCTCGGATTATTTCAATATTTAGAATAGATTGGTTTGTGTTTAGAAAGTCTTGCTTGTCATGGTTACTTAATGGTGGACTCTGGTTTGTCCAAATGCAGATCTTGTTCGACGAAAGTTGGATTTTGTTCGATTTTGCTGAAAATTGGTACGTCCGGATATTTCTATATTCCGAATTGATCGGTAGGTGTTCAAAAAGTATTGGTTGCAACGGTAATCGAATGTTAGGCTCAAATTTGTCGAACTATAGACATTGTTCAATTTTGCTGAAAATCGGTAGATAGGGGTATTTGGGTATTCCGAACTCAATCAAAGGTGTTTTGAAAGACAAAGTTGCCATGATGACGATGTGGTCTCTCATTTGTCAAACAATAGATATTCTCTTATTTTGCTGAAAAATTGTATATCGGGACATTTCGGTACTCCAAAATGATTGGTAGGTGTTACGAAAATTTGATGAAAATTGACATGTCCCATTTATTCCCCGTTACTCCGACATAATTGGAAGGTCTTTGAAAGTATTGTTGCCATTACAACCAAATGGTGGGAACTGATTGACTGAAAATTAGATATTGCTCAATTTTGCTGAAAACTGGTATGGTTTGTGTGTACCCCAAACTCAGTCTTAGGTGTTTCGTTTCGAAATAGTAAGTTGCCACAGTGACTGAGTGGTGGTCTCTGATTGGTCACATTTTAGATATTATTCGTTTTTGGTGAACATTGGTAAGAAGGGGTGTATTCGTATTTTACTCCGTAAATAAACCATTCAAACTTTACTCAATAAATACGCCATTTAAGTATTTACTCCATAAATACACCCTTTTTAACAATTTACTCCGTAAATACCATTTTTAACACTCTACTCCATAAATATGCCTTTTAACACTTTACTCCATAAATACTTTTAACACTTGACTTCATCAATACGCCTTTGACATGTTACTCCATAAATACGCTTTTTGAATACTCCATAAATACGACATCTAACGCTTTACTCCATAAATACGCCTTTTGACACGTCACTCCAAAATACGCCTTCTAACACTTTACTCCTCCATAAATACCCCTTTTAACATTTTACTCCATAGATACGCCTTTACCCAAAAGTACACATTTACTCCATAAATACGCTTTCAAATATTGCCTCCATTAATACGCATTTAACACTTAATCCCATTAATATGCCTTCAAATCTTTACTCCATAAATACGCATTTTGACCCTTTACCAGGCGCAGATTTAGAAGGGGGAGGGGAGCCGGCGCACGAACCCCCCCCCCCCCCCCACTAAAATTGCCAAAACATTTTTTAGTAATATTTTATATCTATATACAGTAAAACCTCTCTATAACGACCACTAATTTGTGTTAATTAGTTGGTATTTAGAGCAGGTGGCTGCTTTGGTTTCACCTTGCTTTAAGCAGCCACCTGCCTTTAACACAGCTCTTTTTCAACATGTATTACAAACACACGATTTATTTATGTCATCAAACATAAAAATCTACCCCCTCCAAAACATTTCTACCCCCCCCCCCAATCTGAAATCCTTGATCCGCACCTGTTTACTTCATCAATATGCATTTTCAGTTTTAAACCCTTTACTTCATATAAACGGCTATAACTTCTTTGAAACAGAGTAGACACAGACTAGACGGCTCCTGTGGGAGTTTCTGATCAGGGTCTGTTCTGTTTGTTCATATAAAACTGATTCTACAGTTTCTGCCATGGCCAACATTTTGTACTCATGTGTCATTATAAAAACAAACTAATCATGATGTTGCTATGTCTTGCGTGAATATTCACGGCCTAAAGTTGACATACATTTTACAGTAGATTTAGCGTTAGATTTTATAAACAAAATGCATATTGTAATTATTTCAGCGGTTCTGATTTGAACCACCATTTTGAAGTATCCCAAATCATATTTGCTCTGCACAAGATGATGTTTTTTATCGTGTTTATTCAGTTTTACAAGCCCACACGTTTCACACGTCAGTGTAATGTTGGATCACTTCTCTAAATATGTGCACATCTATAACTGCCTCTGATATTACAGGATTTACCCATTGCCAATGCTCATATACCTTAAGGTATTTCACTGGAATTCTGCGGTTGAACATTGACTTTTCCCTTTCTACGCCTTTGCAAACAGAAAATACCCAGATCAGACGGCTCCTACAGGAGCCGTCTGATCAGGGTCTGTTCTGTTTGGTTTCGAAATACTATAGATATGATTCTACAATTTCTGCCATGGCCAACGATTCCCGTGTCCAAGTGTTATTAGAACAATTAATCTAATTCATATTCATGATATCATTATTTTCTATCATGAATATTCATAGAGTAAAGTGTTAAACGAGTCTAGACTGGCGACTGAACCAAAAGTATAGATATGGGATTTCAAGACCCTTAACCATTCGCTTGCTATTCACGTCAATATACCTACCTGTAAATAGTGAAGACCCAGTTGATACAGCTCCTGCAGGAGAGAAAAGGAGAAATGTATTTTAAAATTCAGCAAGAGAAGGGTTAATTAACCACGAGACCTCTCTAGCGGATAAACACAAAGGAATTGACACGCATACAACGCTGTATAAAGATTGTAATCACCTCTTACCCTTCTGTGGAAAAATGATGTTTGCTGAAATCTTGATTTTGACTACCTACGATTCCATAAGTTTTTGAAAACCTATTGAACGAGAGTCAAACAGCCTGGAGCCAAATGAGACGACTGGTTTCTAGGGGTATCATCTGGAGCCAAGCTGACTTTAAATGCGCGTCTGATTGCGATTAGCGAGGTTCATTGATAAAGTCTGACAAACGACCAATTTTACCTATATGCTGAATGGTGCTTTTAAACGGGTCATGACATTCAGCATCAGGGGCCCGTTTTACGAAAGATTATATGACGAAAATCGGACAGCCGACATTATCACACTCTAATGTGCAGCAATTATTGTTAGTCCCAATTAACGGCAATTGCTACTACTTGGTGAGCCGACATTACCACGCATTCTAATGTGCAGCAATTATTGTAAATGAAAAAGTAGTAAAGTCAAGCAGGCAAAGCCACATACAAGACGCAACCACAACCAAAACACCGATAGATAGCATGACACACACACACAACCACACACCCAAACGCACACTCACACACGAGATGAACACAGAAAACACCAACAGACGCACACGAACTAGAGACAAACACTCCACACATGAACAAAATCACAAGCACAAAGACGAAAGGCAAACAAAAGGAAGGGTGACAAAGAGAGTACCGCCTTGGCATGATCAGTAGCAAAAACACCACTGGGGGTTTAAACCGGTTTACGGACGTCCTAACCTCACACTTCTCTCAAAGTCACCACAGCTTTACAAATAGTGTAAATAAAGGTATCCCCGCCGGACTTACCCACAACATAGACGACGGTGAACACAGGACAACATGTAAAACATAGCATAATAACTGTGACAATCCGTCAAATATGTACTCAATGACTTTGCTGAAGTCAGAGCACCTGCAGGGAAGCCGTTTAGGGCACGACAGGGAAAAGGTCATACATGAGTCTGGTAAGCTCATACCGTATCTGAGTTTAAGAGTATACCATCATAGAGTACTACCCTCGGCCTGTCATCGCGCAAGCAAAGAGGGAAGCGTAGTACCGACTGTAAAAGGGTCGATAACCAAACATGCAGTGCGTTGCAATATAATGGGATCATAACCTTTCTTCTTAAAGGGGATGTCCCTACATTTGACGCGTTTCAGAAACACTTAAAATATACAAAACTCATTTGTTTATATGCTGAAAAGTAGTATATCACAAAAAGCCCCGTCCAATTACCGTTTATAATGACAAAACATCCATGTGTTTGATATCGCTGATCCCGGTTTTACTCCCCGATGTTTCTGTTTTATTCGGGTTGAGTTTTAGTTTCGTAACTGTTCGCCCTATTCGCGATTCTCCGACCACTTCCGAGAAAGCTATTACGTAAACAATGGAGAGATCGGGTGATCATCGGCAAAACGCGGAAGAATTTACGGAAAAGGTCGATAATATTGTGTTGTAGAACAAAAATTATCAGTTATTGATGAAATCGGTTTATTTGTATCACATGGGCATTTTTCGATATAAGTTCAAATTGGGAACCTTCATAATAATGATAGAACATAACAAATACCAAGTTTTATGATATTATTGAAAATATGCGATCATTGTAGGGACCTCCTCTTTAAATGTTTTAATGCGTTTTATAAACAAATCATGAAAATGGATATGACCCCGAATTTTCCTAAGTTTGTAGATAACATCCCCATAAAAGTCTGGTTGAGAAATGCCTTGTCGCAGTAACGTCCGTATATTGCAATTATATTTACTAATGAGTGGTGAATTTCGATAATAAAATTTAGAAAACGTTTTCCGAAGTTTGTGATATCTGTAGCCTTGCTTAAGAAGTTTATCAGTTATAACTAAATGACGACTGTTAAAATCTTCAAGCAAAGAACAGGCTCGGGCAAACCGAATAAGTTGAGAAATATAAACCCCATAAGATGTAGAACGGGGCACATCTCCATCTAGAAAAGGATAATTAACAATTTAATCTTCTCTTTTATCGTATATTTTAGACGAAACTTTATCATTTGTAATTGAAAGATTCAAATCTAAAAATGAAGCCATAATGTCAGATTGATTCGCTTTCTTTAAAGACAGTTCTTTTGGGTAAATTGAAGAAATCATAGTTTCAAAATAAGCATTATCTAAATTCAAAATATCGTCTAAATACCTTGAAGTTTTATTAAAAGCATTAACAATATCGGTCTGTGTATCAGGTTTTAAGCTAAGCATAAAATCCCTCTCATAGCAATACGAAAACAAATCTGCAACAAGAGGTACACAATTTGTAACCATGGGTATACCAACAACTTGACGATATATGGTACCCCCATAACGCACAAATATATTATCTAAAAGAAAGGTAAGAGATCTACAAACATCAAGGCAAGTCCACATCGTGTAATGTTCAACTTCTGAATTCGAAAAGAATGAACGTTGAACATTACAAGCAATGAACATTTTGTTTTCTCTGGCAAAGTTTTTTTCTATTAATTTAATCAGTTTATCCTTTATAAGATGGTGAGGTAGAGTAGTATAGAGTGTAGAGAAATCATAAGAGCTCAGTGAAGAAATGTTATACTGTACATTTTCAAGTTTCGTTAAAACATCATTTGAATTTTTTATGAACCAAAAAACATTAACCCTTTCGCTGCCAAACTCTGTCGTCTGCTAACTTTGTCGTCTGCTACAATTTTTCATTTTTTTATTTCGTTCATTTTTGTTTCAAAAAAAAATAGTAACAGTAACAAACAGTTTGGATCCTGATGAGACGCCGAGTTACTCGGCGTCTCATCTGGATCCAAACTGTTTGCATAGGTAATCACAGATCCGGCATTGGCAGCGAAAGGGTTAATACCAGAAGTTTCATATATTTTATCACAGTAACGGTTTACATGTTCTTTGATCGTAGTAAGACAGGACGTTATATAAATTCTGAAGGGAGGTGATCCCCCGAGAGCAAAAATTGCAACACAAAAAGAGAAAATTGCAGACTCGATTTTATTGAGTCTGTTCATGAACAGTAATTGAAAGTGCAACACTGCTCACGCCCCCTAGCACCGGCTTAAGCGGTATTCAATTTTCAGAACAAAAAGTACTGAAATTCATGATCTCGAAGGATCAGAAGGTATAACATAAGTTTGTGAATCAGTTAGCTCCTTCTTTAAAACATCAACATAATACAATCTTCAAACAATGATTACATTATTTGATGCCTTGTCAGCAGGAACAAGAGCATAATTTGAATGAAAATTAGAAATGTTTTTCTTCAAATAGCGAAATGTAACTCTAGGTCGAGGTGGTAAAAGCTGGTAATTTGATTTGTAAAAAGTAATACGCGTATCAATAATATCAAAAATACATTTCTTCCAATCCGAAAGGGCATTTACATCAGCATGTTCTCGTCGACACCATTTGATGCAGAATTCTTGAATAGCTTCCCAATTTACGGCAATCGCTACTACTCTCACGCATTCTAGTGTGCAGTGGATTTAACACCGGTCACGGGACACAGCAGTTTGTTGGAGAGATGATCAGACCTCTCCACAGTCTGGGAATTGGATGTCGGCATATTCTGGGATGGTTTACAATTTATCTCGAGGAGTTTTTAATGGGTACGGTAAAAAGAGAATCACCGTCTTTCGTCGTGGTTATAAGCATGTGCGAGTTTTGGTTATGTCAAAAATACGCAGTCATACCTATCACTAACCAAAAAGGAGTTTGAATATTAAAGTATTTATAGAAAACGTGTTTGATTTGAAAAATAACACCATTTGAATCGAGAATGCTGATATACCGATTCAAATAAACATGATTATTTTATCGCCAGACGCTCTGTGAACAAAATGCAATGCTTATTTTATTTCGGACAAAATTCTAATTACGGACGTCTCAATTTCTGTTTTTAGACATGTCTACTAGTAACCGATGGAACTGAAAAGATTATTTAGGTCTATGCCGTTTCCTTTCCCTGCGAGTGAAAAGTAAACGTTTACTTTTTATTCATTAAGCATTGCTTCCTGACTTTTAATTTAATTGTATGTATATGTCTCTGACTAACCTAATAAACCTTTTACCACCGGAAGTAACCTAAAAGGAGGACCTGGCCCACTTCGAGGTGCTTGCTAGATATCTAATCAACGTTTAGACAGGTATTTCTAGTGACTTAGATATTCATGAGGCAGGAAGATGAATAAAATGTATTGTTGTTTATATGTGATTTGTCAATATGTGCCTAAGTTTATTTATGATACATGTGTTTAGTTTCATTTCAATTATATCCAGTCATAAATCTTTTAGTATGTATTGATTTGTAACCCGAGAGGGTCAATGATTGGTAAATGAAATCTATTCTATATTCTATTCTAATAAACCTAAGTTTATCCGCATACGTCATAAGAGAAGATGACTGAATAAATTCCAATACGCAAGATACACCTTTTTCAAAGAACTACTTGCAACGACAAAGATGTGACTCCAAAGCTGCAGCTATGAAAGAGAGAGATGAGTTGCAGGCTATGGTTAAAAGGGATTGCAGATGGTGTCCTGCAAGGTATCAACCATCGCATCTCGGTTATCGAGGAACAGAATGTTGCTTTACAACAAGAAAACAGCGATCTTCGAACAAGAATCAGTGGGCTTGAGTAAGCGATCGACGGTCAATGACAATTTAGTAGGCGAAACTGACTCCTTGTCTCCGGGGTACGAGAAAACGGACCCACCAATTTATGAGTTTATTTTGAAGATGTGTGGTGACCAAACCATTCCAGTTACAATGAAAGACATCGACAGGTCACATCGCACAGGGAACCCTGGAAAATCAAACAACAGGAGACCAATGATCGCAAGACTCGCTACTTATCGCTCACGACAGTTGGTTTTTAAAGCCAGGACAAAGCTTGGAGATGCTGTCTATAGTAAAGTCTTCGCTAACGAAATATCTTACTAAAACCAGAAACTCGTTGCTATATGTTATTATTATTATTATAAAACATTTATATAGCGCTCTTTTCACACTGGATATGGGCGTTCAAAAGCGCTCCACATGGATGAAATCACTTATCGGAACGCACCGCCTGATTATCTATCCAGACAATGAAGGATGTACAATAGATATACAATATATATGATATCACTAGCCGGAAGGAACTACATGATTGTCTATCCAGTCATGAAAGATATGTAAAAAATATATAATAGATATAAAGTGCGTCAGCTAGTTAAAGCTGGTAAGATCGACAGTGATTGGTCTTCGGATGGGGTAATCCTTGTGAAAGACTATGAAGGCCATATCCATAGAATTGTGAGACCGAATGACTTGCACAGGTTTGAATCAGGTCCTAACAGGGCTGATCCTCAAACCTCAGTCAAGTCAGCTGTTTAATCATGCCGTACTGTGATATTGTAGTCTGCTTAAACCTCACTCCTTAAACTTTGACCTGTCGGGTAAATAATTCTTTGATAGAAAGCTACGGTTTCGCGGAAACCTTTTTTCTTTTCGTTTACAACATATAATCGGAGTGTCAGGCAGTTTGGATCCTGATGAGATGCCGAGTTGCTCGGCGCTACGTCTGGATCCAGACTGTCTGCAAAGGTGATCAAAGATCAGCCCGCCACCAGCTAAATGTTAGTCTAGTACTTTAAGCTTTAAACTGACTGCTGTCGTGCAGATTGGATCCTAATCAGACGCGAATCATTTATGCGCCTGATTTTGATCAAACCTGCTACAGTTACTCGTTTCTGTTTAACACTAGATCTAGTTAAAACATTGAGTTGGTTTTCCCATATTCATCCTGTAACATTTGTAAGACGTTTCATGTAGCCATTAGGGTTGATACATCAAGGTGATACGAGATTCATGAATGCTGGAAGGAGTTTAATGTTACCCACTTCTGTAGCTTTGATTCATTAAGTTGACATGAGATTCCTCACCTGTTATATGGAGTTTCACGTTACCCCTTCGTTAGGTTTGATACATTAAGGTGATCTGAGATTCATTACCTGCTGTAAGGAGTTTAATGTTACCCCTTCTTTAAGATGGGTGCATTAATCTGACCTGATATTCCTGTTACACTGTAAGGAATTACATGTTGCCCCTTTTAAGGGTGGATATATTTAGGTGACATGTGCTTCTTATTACGCTGTAAGGAGTTTTATGTTACCCCTTCTTTAGGGTGGATACATTAATGTGACATTAGTTTCCTTTTACGCAGTAAGGAGTTTCATGTTACCCCTTCCTTAGGGAAGATACATTAAGGTGGCATGAGCTTCCTGTTACACTGTAAGGAGTTTCATGTTACCCCTTACATTAAGGTGACATGAGATTCCTATTACGATATATGGAGTTTCATGTAACCCCATCTTCTTCCATTTCAAAGCTGCTTCATAAGTGACACTCCCAATACACTGTGCCCAGCTGTGTAGATTATTGATCCCCTGGAGTGCCGCTGCAGTGTCCAGTAAGGGTCAATGGCCTTAAGAGAAAAAGTTATGCAATTGTACCTTGATCCGCTGTGATAGTAGCCCACCTTATAAGTTGTGCATTAGATGCCATAGTGTCAGTACCCACTTTACACACAATGAGTCGAAATGCCTTTAAAGTGTTACGCTGCAAATAAATTCATGTTACCCCTTCTTTAAGGTGGATACATTAAGGTGACACGAGATAATTTTTAGGCAAATGTTGAACTTTTATTGATGATAATCCTCAAAATAATTTGTTTTCTTGTTTATATGTAGAGTACTCCATAAAACTCCTTACAGCATATCAAACTCATCATGTCACTGTATCAAAGCTAAGACTAGACTCATTCAGAGAGGACCCTGTAATCCTCTCATGTACATGTAGAGTAAGGCTTTGTATCAAACTAGCCGTTCCTATGAGAGGATATGATCTAAAATGATTGTATCGGCTTGTTCGTCAATTTCTTTTAATGAAGATATTGACAAGGAAGAAAGTATAGAAAGCATGCATGTTTATGTTATTTTATGTTAGGATCAGACTTACAAATATTGCATAATTTAACATGTTCTGGGACTTTTCAGGTGCATGACCTGTTACATACGTTTGTTAACCAGTTAACTCCTTTAAAACATCAACATAATACAATCTTTAAATAATGATTACATCATTTGATACCTTGTCAGCAGGAGTTTTGCTATGTATTACATATTGTCATGTGTTAACCATCTATGTTGTGGGAAAGTCCGGCGGGGACACCTTTATTTACACTATTTGTTAAGCTAGGGTGACTATAAGATAAGTGTGAGGTTAGGACGTTCGTAAACCGGTTAAAACCCCTGTGGTGTTTTTGCCACTGACCGTTCCAATGCAGTACTCTCTTTGTCACCCTTGCTCTTGTTTGTCTTTGTACGCGTGCTTGGAATGTTTATCTCTAGTACTTGCGTGCTTGTTAACATTTTCTGTGTTCATCTCGTGTATGTGTGTGTGTTTGGATGTGTAGACATGTCCCGTACTTCATTCTCAGTGTTGTTATATTAACTGGTCCTTCGGGATCATTCGTTTTGATGTTATTAGTTTTGAAAATTGAATACTGCTTACGCGGGGGCTAGGGGGCGTGAGTAGTGTTGCACGTTTAATTACTTCTCATGAACAGACTCAATAAAACCGATTCTTCAATTTTTGCATTTTTACTTTTGCTTTTGAAAGATCACCCATTTTAACAATATATGTACTTCACAACAGTAGGTGTTAAGTGCCTGTGTTGCGGCCGTAAAAAGTCGCCCCGTACTTCATTCTCAGTGTTGTTATATTTTCTGGTCCTTCGGGATCATTAGTGTTGATGTTATTAGTTTTGAAAATTGAAAACTGCTTTACTTCTCATGCTATCGATGTTTTGGTGGTGATTGCGTCTTGTATGTTGGCTTTGCCTGCTTGACGTTACTACCTTTTCATTGAATGAAGTTTCGACATGTTTTTTTTAAACATTGAAATGTTACTCTAGGTCGAGGTGGCAAAAGCTGCTTATTTAATTTGTTTAAAGCAATACGCGTGTCAATAATGTCAAATATACATGTCTTCCAATCCGAAAGGGCATTAACATAAGTACGACAATCGTCAAAATCGAACGAAAAGGGAACGTAATCAATACTCAGGTTAGGTCCTTTAGTTAGGGGGTTATTAGACGTTTATCTATAACCTTTTCCCTGTTCATTATTCATTTAAAAATTATGACGTCTTTAATATTTATTGGCTGAATAATGTAAATATTTCAAGTAAATTTCTTACATTGGCAAAAACTGTAGAATCAGACCTAGTGGACATATTAAGTGACTGTTTCTATATCATGTAGAAAGCCGACGAAACAGACCCTGATCTGACGGCTCTATATCTGATATCTGATCGTGATCTATTCTGTTCGCAAATACGTGAAAATGCGTTTATATGAAGGAAAGGGTTGATAGCAAAAGGTTGAAGTGCTACAGTCTCAAGCGTTAGGAGTATTAACATCAACATACAAGTCAGAGAAAATTTAATTTTAGGGACTTCCCCTTTAACCCTTCGCTTGCTGATTTTTAAAAAAAACCACATTTCTCCTTCTTTACTCATGCCCTGTTGTATAATTACATATATATACAAGTATTTCGCTGTGCAATCACTGCTGTGGAGTATACTGGTTGCACAATCAACTTGTAAATAGTGCAGACCCTGATGAGACAGCTCCTGCAGGAGCTGTCTCATCTGGGTCTTCACTATTTACAGGTAGGTATATTGACGTGAATAGCAAGCGAGGGATTAATTGTAGTTGAAAATAACGTTACTAATAGGTTTATTATATTTATGACAGAAGGTAGATGATCCAGAGTTTATAAATAACTGGGAATAATAATGGTTACATTCTTATCACACAAAATACTTAGACTATTTATGAAATAGATACCTTTAAATGTCAATTGAAGTATCAGATTCTTTATCAATATGGGAACGAAGAACATGTTACGTGGAGCTTTGTATCAGAGAGGCCATTTTAATAAGCGGACCTGTACGAATATAAATTTTATCAGACTCGTCTAAAGGTCAAATAGAATAAATTTTTTTATCGAGGTAAGCTCTGTAATAAATCAGCTTATGAAACGGGATGAGCATACCAGATGTTAAATGTTCATAACTGTATTAAGGTCGACAACTATGTTAACCATTGCTTACTCAGTAACATTGGATTAATGTTCTTGACCAATTACATGTATTTATACTGCATGCTCTCTCAAATTTACCCCATAGGCTATTTTTAGATACAACCTCTTTGAATAAGTCTACCGAAAAGAAGCATTAACTAGAGTAAACGAAACTTTTAGAATTTTGGAGTTATAGGAGCCCTATAGGAGCAAATGCTCTATGTATCACAATGGTTTCACAAAATGACTTTTATAGAGTCGCCTAAAGTCGTCAATATGAGGGAAAGGGTTAAGACACACTACAATAAAGATCCAACATCTAAGAAGACTCCGTTATATCTATATCTATGTCTGTCTATATCTACCCACGGAGTACAATAGATACATTAAAACCATAACACCAGACTCATGTATTGTCCTTTCTTTGTTGTACCCTTGCTTCCCTACAGTTGCTCTGACTTCAGCAAAGTCATTGAGTATATATTTGACGGACTTTCACAGTAGTTGTCATGCGATATTTTACATATTTTCCTGTGTTTGCCTTCTTCTATGTTGTTGATAAATCTGGCGGGGATACCTTTATTTACACTGTTTGTTAAGCTAGGAAGACCTTTAAACAAGTGTGAGGTTAGGGCGTTCGTGAACCGGTTTTAACGCCAGTTGTTGTTTTGCCACAAGGCAGTACTCTTTTTCACCCTTGCTTTTGTTTGTTTGGTGTCTGTGTGTATTTGTGTCTCTTGTGAATGTTCGTGGGGTGTGTAGTGTCTGCCGGTAGTATAAGACTAATAATGAATTTGTCTTATTGGGTGAACCGAAACCTATTTATAAGACTTCCAGTATGACGAAAATCCTCGTAAAGAAAATTGCGAACGTTTTTAATCCGGCAGTGATATATGTGTTCACGAAAGCATGTTTTAAAGAACGACCCATCTGACCCACATACTGAATACCACAGCGTGGTGCATTTCAATTTAGAATATAATAGGTAGTATAAAACTGTCCTTTCTGGTGCAGCGCGCCTCCCTGGCCGAGAGGCGCGAGGAATGACATCACGTAACATCGTCTGCTATACCTATACTATTGCGTCGTCTTCTTCGCTCTACCTGTATACACCCATGCGCACGATCACATGATATAACTAGCCCGTTTTGAATTTGTTTTTTTATAGCTGTGTACTATTAGCAGCAGACGATACTTTTCAAGTGTACCGATTCTGAAGGACCCAACACCACCAGAAAGGATCTAGTCACATCTAACCACTTGAACCTGAAGTACCCTATGGCCTAGTCGTGGAGTCGTCCATAACGCGATGATTAAACGAATTCATACCTTTATCTCATTTCGGAATGACGTCACTTAACATCGTCTGCTTTAGCTATACGATACGATCCGTTAATTTCAACACCGCCATGAGGACAGAAGCTCAAAATGAGTTTGAAAAAGACTTTTTCAAACTCATGAATAATTCGGTCTTCGGAAAGACCATGGAGAACCTGAGAAAGAGAGTAGACATCCAACTCGTTCATTCAGAGAAACGTCTACAAAAGTTGACAAGAAAACCGGGATTCAAGTCGTTTAAGATCTTCAACGACGACTTGGCCTCTATCGAGCTGATCAAACATAAACTCGTCTTGAACCGTCCAATATACGTTGGAATTTCCATTTTGGACATATCAAAGGTGTTAATGTATGACTTCCACTACAATTACATGAAAAAGAAATATGGAGAAGGAGCAACACTGCTTTTCACCGATACGGACTCTCTGTGCTATGATGTCACCACCATGGACATTTACGAAGATATGGCAGCAAACACATTTTCGACTTGAGCGGCTATCCCAAGAACCGTCCGCTATATGACACCACCAATAAAAAGGTCATTGGAAAAATGAAAGATGAAACGGCATCTGCTCCGGTAAGGGAATTCGTAGGTCTGAGAGCTAAACTGTACAGTTTGTCTCATGGTGACAAGGAAAAAAAGAACCGCGAGAAGAGTAAGCATAGCTGTGATCAATTCCAAGTTGCGACACGAACTGTATAAGCAATGTCTGTTCAACAGGGAGACTCAGATGGAATCCATGAATGTCTTCCAGACAGATCGACACGAAATTTACACAGTGACATTGAACAAAACTACCCTCTCCGCCTATGATGATAAGAGGTATATACTCGGAGATGGGATACACACGCTCGCCATCGGTCATAAGAGGATCCCGACAAACTCGAATTGATAAGAGGAGGTTGACATCCAACTTCATTCATAGCCAGAAAGGACGTTGAGTAGAAAACCATGTATCGATGCAATCTTTGCATGAGCAGTTACGCTTGGCCTCACGACTTGACGAGGCATTTACGAAATAAGCACGGTGTCCAGCAGCAGCAGCAGCAGCAACAGAAACAGCAGCAACAGCAACAACAACAACAGCAGCAGCAGCCAGACTTTACATTTCAACACCCCTTCACGGCAAACGTACCCACATCGTGCGGCAAGACATACTTCGTGAAAACTCTACTGGAGAATTGTCTGACCAAGATAACCCCGCCACCACAGAGGATTGTATGGCTCTACAGACGTTGGCAGCCACTATATGACGACATTAAGGAAAACGTATGCCCACCCGTGGAATTTGTGAGAGGTATCCCGAGCGATCTTGAAGAAGATACGTTCATAAACCCATCGACTGCGAATCTGATCATCTTGGATGATCTCATGTCGTCGGCCGCGAAAGATTCTCGAATCAATGAGTTATTTACGGAAGGGAGTCATCACAGAAACATGTCAGTGATAGCCATCAATCAGAACTTATACTACAACAAAGATCCTACACAGAGAAGAAACTGTCATGATCTGGTTATGTTTAACAACCCGGTGGATAAACAACAGGTCATAACATTAGCTCGTCAAATGTATCCGGAAAAACCGCAACATCTGATGAGACATTTCCAGGCAGCCACATCGACACCTTACGGATATTTAGTGGTTGATCTCAAACCCACAACATCCGACTCGACTTGCGTCTTGTTTTCTTTGCGTTTTACGCAAAAATCGTAAAAGGATTTTATCTTTGAATTTATTCATTAGCTGACTGTAACCTTCGTTGCTCTTCTATTGAAAATTCAGGTCTAATACAGGAGAGTGTCGAAACTCCATCTTTCGTTGGACTCGAACCCTAGATGTCTATCTCAGTCTAAATGTGCGGTACACTATTTCACCGAGAGACCTATTTTTTTGGTTTTACGTTATGTCACCACTATTTCCGTTCATTTACGTTACATTACCACAGCAACCCGATATTTCAAACCGATACACAGAAGCATTTAAAAAAAATAATTGCTCGTTGTGTAAGGGTCATGTGACTTCCGGCTTTGTCACGTGAATTTTCGTGGGTAAAAGGGTCACATGACTTTTGGTCGTGGTCGTGACGTCATTTCCCCCCGCGCCTCTCGGCCAGGGATGCGCTATGGGGAGGCGCTATGGGAGGCGCACTGCACCAGAAAGGACAGTTTTACACTACTAACATATATAATATTAGAGGAGTTTCAGTCTACATCAGAATTAATATTTACACTAAACGCTCTACCATTAAGAGGATATTTAATGATTGATCGTATAGAAATAAATTTGCAACACATACCCCTCTTACCATTGTACATTTTATTTACTGGATACAATGTATTTTGTTCAAATACATGTACTGTGAATTCTTATGAACTTTTCTATAACGTATACTAGATTGCCCTTAAGGAGAACGCACGATTTTAGGTCCATTATAAAAAAAACTGATATTAATAGCAGATGAAGGAACGCGACATGACAAAGTAGAAGACATTTTTAGAGGTTTTAAACAAACTGGCAGCTATAGTGATTGGAATTTAGCCAGATTATAATGTGATCGATATGGCAAAATCAATCTGAGGAATACTTTTTGTCTGCATTTATTCTGGTTGGGGCTTTAATGATTGCCTTTTGTACAGACAGTAAGTATTGCATATCAACCCGTATCAGATCACGTTTGCAAGCTGTTCATGCCTGATGTAATAGGGGTTGTTATTCTGAATCTACCCTTCCAATCAAATCAGCGCCTTTTAACGCATTTGCAAACTGAAAAGATCCACATCACATAGATGTCTGACCAAAGTGTGCTCTGTTATCTTATAGTGTTACAATTCTACTTTATCAATATAAAAGTAATCTAATGCGTAGAGTATTTATGAAGATACCAATCATACATGAATGTTCATTATCTCACTAATGACCACTCAAAATCTAAATGGAAAAGTAGTAAAGTCAAGCAGGCAAAGCCACATACAAGACGCAACCACCACCAAAACACCGACAGACAGCATGACACACATACACATACACAACCACACACCCAAACGCACACTCACACACGAGATAAACACAGAAAACATCAACAGACACACAAGAACTAGAGACAAACACTCCACACATGAACAAAATCACAAAAACAAAGACGTAAGGCAAACAAAAGGAAGAGCGACAAAGAGAGTACCGCCTTGGCACGGTCAGAAGCAAAAACACCACTGGGGGTTTAAACCGGTTTACGGACGTCCTAACCTCACACTTCTCTCACAGTCACCCTAGCTTTACAAATAGTGTAAATAAAGGTATCCCCGCCGGACTTACCCACAACATAGACGACGGTGAACACAGGACACCATGTAAAACATAGCATAATTGCCTTTAAAAAGTTATTCCATAAAAACACCATTTAACACTTAACTTTATAAATACGCCTTTTAACACGTTACTCCATAAATACGTCTTTAAACACTTTACTCTATAACATATGCCTTCAAACATTTACTCAATCGATATGCCTTTCAACCTTTTACTCCATAAATACGCATATTAACCCTTTACCCCATAAATATGCCTTTTTAACCCTTTACTCCATAAATACGCCTTTTAACCTATTTACTCAATAAACACGCATTTTAACCCTTTACTCCATAAGTATGCCTTTTTACCCATTACTCCATAAAATTAAATACGCCCTTTAACCCTCTACTCAATAAATACGCATTTTAACCCTTTACTCCATAAATACGCCTTTTAACCTTTTTCTCCATAAATACGCCTTTTAACCTATTTACTAAATAAAAACGCATTTTTACACTTTACTCCATAAATACGCTTTTTTACCCATTACTCCATAAATACGCCCTTTAACCCTCTACTCCATAAATACGCATTTTAACCCTTTACCCTATAAATATGCCTTTTAACTCTTTACTCCATAAATAGCCTTTTAACATATTTACTCAATAAATACGCATTTTAACCCTTTACTCCATAAGTACGCCTTTTTACCCATTACTCCATAAATACGCCCTTTAACCCTCTACTCCATCAATACACATTTTAACCATTTACCCTAAAAATATGCCTTTTACCCCTTTACTCCATAAATAGCCGTTTACCCTATTTATTCCATAAATACGCATTTTAACCCTTTACTCCATAAATACGCCTTTAACCCTTTACTCCATAAATACGCCTTTTAACCTATTTACTCAACAAATACGCATTTTAACGCTTTACTCCATAAATACGCCTTTTTACTCATTACACCTTAAATACGCCCTTTCAACCTCTACTCCATAAATACGCCTTTTAACCTATTTACTCAATAAATACGCCTTTTAACCCTTTACTCCATTAATACGCCTTTTTACCCATTACTCCATAAATACGCCTTTTAACCCTCTACTCCATAAATACGCATTTTAACTCTTTACACTATAAATATGCCTTTTATCCCTTTACCGCATAAATAGCCTTTTAACCTATTTCCTCCATAAATACGCCTTTTAACCTATTTACTCCATAAATACGCGTTTTAACCCTTTACTCCATAAATACGCCTTTTAACCCTTTACTCCATAAATACGCCTTTTAAACTATTTACTCAATAAATACGCCTTTTAACCCTTTACTCCATGAAGACGCCTTTTAACCCATTACTCCATAAATACGCATTTCAACCCTCTACTCCATAAATACGCATTTTAACCCTGTACTCCATAATACGCATTTTAGCCCTTTACTCCATAAATACGCATTTAACCTATTTACTCAGTAAATACGCCTTTTAACCCTTTACTTCATAAATACGCCTTTTTACCCATTACTCCATAAATACGCCTTTTAACCCTCTACTCCATAAATACGCATTTTAGTCCTTTTACTCCATAAGTACGCCTTTTAGTCCTTTTACTCCATAAATATGCCCTTTTAACCCTTTACTCCGTTTTTTCGCCCTTTAACCCTTTACTGCATATAAACGGCTGTTCACACCTTTGAAAACATAGTATATCCATCTAGGACGGCTCCTGTAGGAGTATCTGATCATGGTCTGTTCTGTTTGCTTAAGCAGTTATATCAATTTGATGTTACAGTGTCCGTCATGGCTAAAATCCATGCGTCCATGTGCCATTATAAACAGCCTAATATCTACTCACGATGTTGTTGGTGTTTTCATTATAGACGTGAATATTTAGGTAAAGTGGACATAGCTTTCATAGCAGTCTAAGCGTTAGTTTTATTAACAAAATGTGAATATCTCAAATAATTTATTGCTCTGCACAATAAGAGGATTTTTTATCGTGTGTACATGTATTTTATAAGCCCATGTATTTCACATTTTGAACAGTGTAATATTGAACCATTTGGCCTTTTCCTTCATATAAAGGTATAAAGGCATATAAATAATTACGCATTTGCAAACAGAGTAGACCCAGATAGGACGGCGCCTATAGGAATACCCAGTATGCTCTTTTAGCATTTGACATGATATAGATTTGATTCTACAGTTTATGTCCAAGCAAATATTTCTTTGAAAATGTTACATTATAGAACCTAAGCTTATAGATATTCATAATGTCATAATTTCTTACATGAATATTCAACTGGGAAAGGATTTTCCTATGAGCTATAACTGTCTGTCTCTTATTCTACGGGATTTTTACGCCATTGCCAATGCTCATAGATGTATATGTAAATAGTCGTAAAAAGGTCTTTAACTGACACTCAGCAGTTGTATATTTTCTTTTCATCCCAAATGCTTCTATCGGCTTCACACCAAGTAATTCGACTGTTAACCAGCAGACTTAATTTGTAACGGATCCTGTAAAAGCTTTTCATGAAGGTCAATAAGCGAGAGCAGTTGTCATCGATATATGTGATATATAAATCTGTGTTATCTCGAAATATTGTGTGTCGTCCCTTGGTGTTCGAGATATCGAAGTCCAACTATAAACATAAATTTATTATTTTTGTCGCTGTTGCTTCCCGTCCATATAATTCCACATAATCTGTTCAGGTATTTCTATCTCTGAAACTTTTCTGAACATTTGCTTTTATGGAATAGAAAAAAGTTCCAAGTATGGATGATATCTTTGTAAAGTACAAAAAAGTCATTTTTGAAAAGTTTCAAGGAGAAACCTAATGTATTATAGAGTGGCAGACATCGAGAGATTTGCTGTAGTAAGTGAAATTAAAATCTTCTCTTATATCGTATATTTTGGACGAAACTTTATCATTTGATACGAAAAGATTCAAATTTAAAAGGAAGACATAATGTCAGCTTGATTCGCTTTGTTTTGGGTAAACTGAAGAAATCATAGTTTCAAAATAAGGATCATTCTACTTCAAAATATCGTCTAAATACCTTGAAGTTTTTTTAAAAGCATTAACAACATCGGTCTGTGTATCAGGTTTTAAGCTAAGCATAAAATCCCTCTCATAGCAATACAAAAACAAATCTGCAACAAGAGGAGCACAATTTTTACCCATGGGTATACCAGCCACTTGACGATATATTGTTTCCCCATAACACACAAATATATTATCTAAAAGAAAGGTAAGAGATCTACAAACATCAAGGCAAGTCTGCATTGTATTATTTTCAACTTCTGAATTCGAAAAGAATGAACGTTGAACACTACACGCATTGACACATTATTTTCTCTGGCAAAGGTTTTTTTCTATCAATTTAATCAGTTTATCCTTTATAAGATGTGTGGTAGAGTAGTATGGAGTGTAGAGAAATCATACGAGCTCAGTAAGCAAATGTTATACTATTCATTTTCAAGTTTAGTTAAACATCATATGAATTTTTTATATACCAAAAAACATTAATGCCAGAATTTTCATATATACATTATCACATTATTACAGTAACTGTTTACATGTTCTTTGATCGTAGTAAAACAGGACGTCAAAATTTTAGATATTCTAGTAGAAGTACAACAACCACGAAAAGGCGCATTATAAGGGTTTTATGTAGTTTCGGAATCCAGTACAAAGTAGGAATGGAAAAGTAGTAAATTCAAGCAGGCAAGGCCACAAAAACACCGATAGATAGCATGACACACACACACAACCACACACCCGAACGCACACTCACACCAGATGAACACAGAAAACATCAACAGACACACAAGAACTAGAGACAAACACTCCACACATGAACAAAATCACAAAAACAAAGACGTAAGGCAAACAAAAGGAAGGGTGACAAAGAGATTACCGCCTTGGCACGGTCAGTAGCAAAATCACCACTGGGGGTTTAAACCGGTTTACGGACGTCCTAACCTCACACATCTCTCAAAGTCAGCCTAGCTTTACAAATAGTGTAAATAAAGGTATCCCCGCCGGACTTACCCACAACATAGACGACTGTGAACACAGGACAACATGTAAAACATAGCATAATAACTGACAATCCGTCAAATATGTACTCAATGACTATGCTGAAGTCATGAGTATAAATTGCTATGCTTTCTGTAGGTTCTTTGGTGATAGTGGCGTTTTGTGTGTGGCTTTCCCTGCTTGACTTTACTACTTTTTCATTTATCTTTTTCAGGTGTTTGAACTATACTATAAGTTATGAGTTTCGTAGCATCTTGCGACGAGTAAATGATATCATTGTACAGCTATAAATATATCCTTAAAGTGAGAGGTCCTTCGAAAGCAAATGTAGTAATGCAAAACATCAAAACTAATGATCCCGAAGGACCAGAAATTAAAACAACACTGAGAATGAAGTATAGGGCGACGTTTTTACGACTGCCACACAATCACTTACCACCTGCTGTTGTGAAGTAAATATATCATGAATGTGGGAGATCCTTCGAAAGCAAAAGTGGCAATGCAAAACATCAAAACTCGCAAAACATCAAAACTAATGATACCGAAGGACCAGAAAATATAACATTTTTTATGACCGCCACACAAGCACTTAACACCTGTCGTTGTGGGGTAAATATATCCTGAAAGTATATATAATAGAAACAAAACGACAAAGACTCAATAAGTACTCACGAAAGGATCTCCTACATGTACTTTCAATACTTCCACACACTTGTTTTTGTGATGACTGATAATATAAATATATTCCTGGTTATCTACTCTATACTGCGTTCCGATGGACGGAAATGACGGGTATGCATATATACACCACCCAATACTGTCGTCAATTTTATATTTATAAAATGGTGAGATGTGACTCAGTAGCCAAACATATAGTTTTCTATGTATAACATTGGTTTAGAATTGTATGAAAATATTAATACTGAAATTGCATACAATACTTAATCAGTGCTATATAAACTCGATTACATTTCCCAATAGCTCGTATATAAAAGGTAAGGAGAAAAGTTGATACCATTGCCTTCTTTCATTTAATCTACATGTATATATCTACTGTCTACCTTATCCCCTTAACTGTACACATATATTCTTCCATCAATTTACTTACACTGTTGTCATTGACATGAAGAAGTATTCGTATATAATACGCTGTAGAGTTATATTGCTAGTGGGTGTATTTGATTTGTTGGTATTTCGTGTTGATAGTGTTTGTATGCCCTCTGTAAATGAGGATATAAATGTATCTACCTAATGATCATAAACCTCCTATGTGTTATTTTCAGTCAGTGCAAATGCCATATGTAACACTTCATCTTTACCACTTCAGGGTGAAGTATCATTTTTATGTTTGTGTCAATTTATTGTACACACATTCCATTTCTTAATAATATCAAGCAATAATGGTGCCGTTAAAAAAAAAGACAAAAACAGTCTGGTTTTCTTGGGATTGACTATAAAATTGACGAACATATATGTGTGTAACTGTCATTCTGTACTAATACGTTGAGTCATTCGTTGATTCGTATAAGTAGTATAAAATTTTCGTTTCTAGCAGACACATATTAGCACTTTCTCATAGACTCCGGATAGTTAGTATTTAAATCTTGTTTAAATATTCCATAAAAAATGCGGGTATTTATCGTGTTTTGGGCATGCTTCCATTGTTGGTATTCTTTGATATCCTTGAAGCCATCGTGTATAACAAAGGCGTTGTTCATTACCACAAAATCATATCCACTTACGTAAGCCTCGCATACCTGTAAATGATACAAAATGGTTTATTAACTGTCTGTCTGATAAATTCTGAAAGTAGGAAATCATTCGAAAGCAAGCATAGCAATATAAAAAGAGACACTTGCAGACTCAGTTTTATTGAGTTCATGGGCAGTTATTAAAAGTGCAACACTACTCATGTCCCTAGCACCGGCTTCAGTGGTATTCAATTTTCAAAACTAGAAACGTTAAAGCTAATGATTCCGATGGGCCAAAAAAATAAAACAACACCAAGACCTTGTTCATTACTGCAGCCATAGCCACACACGTAAACCTCAAATACATATTATTCATTAGAAATGTTTTAATAACACTTTATTTGATCAAACAGAATTGAAGTCTGGCTGGAGATACTCTACGAAAGTCCAAGACAACCCGAAAAACGCAAGTTAAGTGTGCGCACAAAAACTCAAAATCAACGAAAACGAACGACAAAATGTGACGCCAAAACATATGCAACAGTAAGAGATAAGACGTAACGTCACAAAACAACTTATTGACTTATTGAAAAGAATTGTACTGGTTGGGCACTCCGACACTGAATTAGATGATTTGGAGATTAGGGCACTGCGACTCTGAACAGGTCACATTGCGCCAACAGATAATGAATAAAAAGCAAAAGCACCGAGTCACAGCAAATGAAGAGGATGCACACACATATATACACCACAGGCATACATGTACACATGTACACATGCTAATGCATTCAATACTATATAGAGTAAAACTTCGTTAACAACATGAACTATGAAAATTAGTTCGAGTGCGTGCCTTCAACAGAACCAACTAGAGGTTTGTTTTTGTCACAAATATTCTGAAAATGGGTGATCCTTTGAAAGCAAAAGTAGAAAT
This sequence comes from Azorinus chamasolen, assembly GCA_963576725.1. Lineage (NCBI taxonomy): Eukaryota > Metazoa > Mollusca > Bivalvia > Cardiida > Solecurtidae > Azorinus > Azorinus chamasolen. The sequence goes on along the minus strand of OY755246.1, from coordinate 38,827,105 downwards.
GCAAAACGAGAAAATTGCAGACTCGGTTTTATTGAGTTTGTTCATGAGTAGTAATTAAAAGTGCTACACTACTCACGCCCCCTAGCACCGGAAACAGATGTCTCCCCTCCCATCCTCTTTCCAATACACAAGTGTAATGTCTGTAACTCCAAATTTATCAGGGTCTAACTTTAAGTCATCAGATGCAATACCTCCAACATTATCAGGGGAAGACAATTCAAAAAACCCGGGTACACAACAACACATGCTGGTCAACATTCCTGTGAAGTTTGGTGACTCTAGTACTAGTGGTTTCAGAGATACACACGACACAACGTAAAGTTTCTCTTATTTTAAGTCACAAGGGGCAGTAACTCCAAAGTTATCAGGGGGAGACAATATGCATGACACAAAGTTTCTCTAATTTTAAGTAATCATATCAGGGGCAATAACTCCAAAGTTATCAAGGGGATACAATTCAAAAATCCCAGATGCACAACAACTCATGCTGGTCAACATTCCTGTGAAGTTTGGTGACTCTAGCCCTTGTGGTTTCAGAGATATGCACGACACTAAGTAAAGTTTGTCTAATTTTAAGTCATCAGGGGCAGTAACTCCAAAGTTAAAATGGGGTGACAATTCAAAAAAACCAAGACCAAAACAACTCATGCTAGTGAACAATCCTGTGCAGTTTGATGACTCTAGCCCTACTGGTTTCAGAGATACTCGCGACACAAAGTTTGTATAAATTTAAGTGTTCATATCAGGGGCAATAACTCAAGAATTATCAGGGGAGACAATTAAAAAACATAGGTGCACAACAACTCATGCTGGTGAATATTCCTGTGACGTTTGGTGACTCTAGTACTAGCGGTTTCAGAGATACGCGCGACACAAAGTTTTTTCTAATTTTAAGTCATCAGGGCAATAACTTCAAAGTTATCAGGGAGAGACAATTCAAAAACCCCAGGTGCACAACAACTCATGCTGGTGAAAATTCCTGTGAAGTTTGGTGACTCTAGCCCAACAGGTTTCAGAGATACACGCGACACAAGTTGTTGACGGACAGACAGAAAGACGGATGGATGGACGGACAGACGGACGGACGGACGGACAGACAACTCTGGCAAAAACAATATGTCTCCCCATAAATGCGGGAGACATAATATGCGAAATTGTGAAGTCCGTCACAAAAATATTCAATACCGTTTCCTTTTCCTAAGTTAGAGCAACTGTGAAAAACAATTAAGGATACGATAGAAAGACCAACATAAAATGTTTGAAGCCTGCTTTCCGTCTTCAGATTTGGAATTTCATTTTCATACAGTGCTTCGTACTTCCTGTCATCGAAAAAGGAAAGATAGAAGCGTGTGATCGATTGAAGAGGGATCGATCACCAAACATGCATTGTGTTGCATATCACTGGATGATAATCTCTGTAGGAGATGTCTGATCAGGGTCTACCTTGTTTGCTTATGAAATAGTATATATATCCTTCTACAGTTTCTACTAAGGTCAAAATTCTCTTCTCCATAATGGTATTATCAAAGTTAATAAATATTCATAGTAATATATTTTTACATTATTGTTTTCAGGTAAAAGGTTGTTATCCCGTAAGCAAATAGAGCAGACACTGACCAGATAGTATACACAGAAATGGACCAATATTGCCTAGCTAACGATGTGTTAATACCTATATGAAAGGAGACATATTGCCTAGCTAACGATGGGTAATATCTATATGAATAGGGACACATTGACTAGCTAACCATGTATTAATATCTATATGAATTGCCTAGCTAACCATGTGTTATTACTACATAAAAAGAGACATATTGCCTGAATAAAAATGTGTTAATACCTATATATGTATAGACATCTTACCTGACTAACCCTGTTCTTCCCAAACTGCTTAAATCGTGTGTCAAATAGCGGTAGCCGTCTTTTATCTGCTACATAAAACGGTTCAAAAGGCAAACGATATCCAACGTCATAGCTAGCGTCCATCGCTGCAGGATATGGCAAAGACAGCCATCTAGTGTAGTCTGTTCTAATATGGCATTTTGGACACCTTTTGAGGTTAAACATTCGCACAGAACTGTTCTTCACTGCAACGAATAAGTCTTGTTTGGATAGATTATCATAGAGAGTGATATTAGTTTCAAAGCATGGAATTACGTATGCTAGCTTCTTCTGTTTTTCATCTGATGTCCTTTCTTTCAAAAACGTTTCCATTTCCTTCTTCATTCCCTTTGAAGGAACAACATCAATGTCTAGATTCAAAACGTATGCTGATGTCGAGTGCATCAAAGCTACATTGCGAAGAAGATTCACTGGGTATGAAATATTCCTCAATCCATAGTTTTCTACAGTAAGACTATTTCGCAGCAACGGGAGTGCACTGCATTCAAGTTCCTTCTCATAGATGGACATTAAATTCGACGGAGGATTTAAAACTGGATATACCAAATGGAAGCTGACCTTATGTTGAATGTTTCTGAAACATTTTTGCATAAGTATGATGTAATGCAAAGCAATGCTTATTTCATCACCGTAAGAAAACACCGCTACTGAAATACGACCATCCCATTTCATAGAGAGATTAGTGATTTGATGAAGATTTCCTAATGATGTCTGTGTGCAGATAGTTATTTCATAATCTCCAGGGTCAACAGTCGGTATTCTTGAGTCAATGACGTTCCGAATCACAAAGTAGGTATCATTTGGATACAGGAATTTCTCTCTGTCTATTTTATATAAAGTGGAATGAATGAGCTGCTGATACTCTTCCCTGAAGAATAACCTAGACAGTACATAGACCACTGTCAGTGATCCACATAGTGTGAAACACACCTTAGGGCAGACAGACTTGGTCCATCTTCTGATATACATGGTACTTCTTACATGAAAAGAAACAGATACACACGTGTTATTTTGATATCAACTACACAATGTGAATGTGTCTATATTATGCGAACATGTAAACTCTTAATCCGTTCGGTACCAATGTCGCATCTGTAGTTACCTATGCAAACAGTCTGGAACCAGATTAGACGCCGAGTATCTTGGCGTCTCATCATGATCCAAACTGTTTGTTAAATTGTTACTGTGTCTATGTTTTTTTAAACAAGCATAAAAAGAAATAAAATAGAAAGTTGCTGACGACATAATTAGTAAAAGTGCATGTATGAGTCATACAGGAAACACCGCATACAAAACACACATCCGCCCGAACAGCACCACGATGAAAAACAATAAATGTACATGTATATAAAACGCACAAAGAGACGCACAAAAACATAACCAAACAATAGGGGAAGATGGAAGTACCGCCCTGGAAGTCAAAGAGTTGACCCATCAATGCCCAGTGTCCATTCAAACGGACATAGGCAAACAATGTAGAACGAGATCAGACGCTCCTAAATTGAGAGATCTGATCATGGTCTGCATTGTTGACATTTACTCACTTTACTCTAAATATTAATGCTGAACTTTATATCTGGTCTTTCGGAAACATTAGTTTTGATGTTATTAGCATTGAAAATAGAATACTGCTTAAGTCGGTGCTAGGGGTGTGAGTAGTATTGCACATTTAATAACTCCTCATTAACAGACTCATTAAAACCGAGTCTGCAATTTTCTCTTTTGCTTTCGAAGGATCTCCCACTTTCAGACAATATTTATAAATCTAAACTATCTACTCACTTTACTCTAAATATTGATATTTATAAATCTAAACTATCTACTCACTTTACTCTAAATATTGATACTGATCTCTAGTACTTGTGTGTTTGTTAATGTTTTCTGTGATCATCTCGTGTATGTGCGTGTGTTTGGGTGTGTAGTTATGTGTGTGTGACATGCTATCTATCGATGTTTTGGTGGTGGTTGCGTCTTGTATGTGGCTTTTGCCTAATTGACTTTACGACTTTTTCATTTATAAATCTAAACCATCTACTCACTTTACTTTAAATATTGAAACTGAACTAGGGGCGTGAGTAGTGTTGCACTTTTAATTACTACTCATGAACAGACTCAATAAAACCGAGTCTGCAATTTTCTCTTTTAGCATTGCTACTTTTTCTTTCGAAGGATCTCCCACTTTCAGAATATATTTATAAATGTAAACCAGCTACTCACTTTTGTCTAAATATTGAAACTGAACTCTATTTAGGATTTTGATGCTTTGAACCCTCATACCCGTGATGGTCCACGTATTTCTATTGCGGAATTCATTCCATCGTCGCAGAATTAAAAACTGAGGCGAACAGTATGCGAAGCTGTGTCTGCTTTTCGAAGGATCGACAGAAATTATTGTAAGTTCCGTAAAATTCAACATTTCCTCAAAACTCGCAAAACAGTATTAGCATTACGTTTGAACTACACACCTAAACACACGCACACACACGAGATGAACACAGAAACCCCCAACAAACACTCAAGGACTAGAGATAAACATTCCACACATGAACAAAAGCACAAGTACAAAGACACAAGACAAACAAAAGCAAGAGTGACAAAGAGAGTACCGCCTTGGCACGGTCAGTAGCAAAATCACCACTGGGGGGTTTAAACCGGTTTACGGACGTCCTAAACTCACACGTCTCTCAAAGGCACCTTCAGAATTTACCCACAACATAGAAGACGGTAAACACATGACAATATGTAAAACATAGCATAATAACTGTGAAAATCCATCAAATATGTACTCAATGACTTTGCTGAAGTCAGAACACCTGCAGGGAAGCCGTTAGGGTCACGACAGGGAAAAATACATTAGTCTGGTAAGCTCATCCCGTATCTGGGTTTAAGAATATACCATCATAGAGTACTACCCTCGGCCTTTCATCGCGTAAGCAAAGAGGGAAGCATAGCTTCCAACTGTAAAAGGTTCGATAACCAAACATGCAGTCCTAAAGCAAAACAAGACTACCATACTATGTTTGCATATATCTGACACCACTTGCCACTTAGCAGGCTTGAAAAGTTTCGAAATAATAGCTCACATAGTAAGTCAAGCAAGAAATTTTAACCATAAATACGCCTTTCTATGCCTTTCTACGCCTTTCTATGCCTCTGTAAAAATCACCTGTTGAAACCATTATGATAAATAGAGCAAATGCTACAAAACTACAAATTTCTCGTTTCTCTAGTTAATGCTCCTTTTTGGTAGATTCATTCAAAGGGGTTGGGTCTAAAAATAGCCTATGGAGGAAAGGGTTAAAATGACACATGATAGTGCATAGCAACAGCAGAAGTGAACATGAAATGTGCGCTCGCACACAACCTTCATAAAATGTTCCTTATCTGTTCCACAGCAACACTATTTAGTGCACTGCGACACTAAAACGGTTACGTAGTAGAACATAAAATATTTCTATTTGTGAAAAAACCTTTCTTGTAAAGCAAACAAAGGGGCGAACATACACACATGATACCCATATACCATAAACTGATAATGATATATTCGTATCAAAATAAACCACTGGTGTCATATACTGCCACTACGTAATATAAATAACGTGAAACTTTTCTCGAAAACTTTCATGTTAACTTATCTAAAATAAATAATCTAAACTTTCATGTTAACTTATCTAAAATAAATAATATCCTGTTCTTCATTGATGGTGGGTGATATTCATACAGAGGGCTGCCGTAAATGGGCCACTGCTACAGTCATCGGAATGCAATGTTCTAGTTTAGATAAGTGGAAACCTTTTCTTGTAAATTAATGATTATCTGTTTATATGACAACACTAACAATTAAGTAGCAAGAAAAATTCGGGTGAAGATATGTATCTACTTATCATGAAAAGTTTCCAGGTTCCTCTTTTCAGATAACTCTCTGAAAAAATAACGCGAAAGCTTTCGAAGAAACTAACTAATTACGTATTTAAGTGAGATCTAGACCGGTAACTTTCATGACAATTAAGTTGTTAAGTCAGAAGCATGCCGTCATGCATTTGTGATTATGAAAGAAACACTTTTGGAAAAAGGTGAAAAAGAAAGTTACCTGTAAAGCAGAATAATAATAGTAACATGTATACTTTTCCACAGCATGTTTGCAAATAAGCCGAGGTCTTTCTTTAGATTGTCTTTAGTCTCCGCCTAAAACCCATTGTACACGTGTCTATTTTTCATAACAAAAGCTAGAGAATCGACCTCTTACACACAATCTCCATAAACATTAGCTAGCATACAACACCTAAACAATATCATAAACCACAATCTATTAAATCCCAATATCAACAAAGCTAATTATCACTTCAAATTTTATCACGGGAGAAAATGATGTTTAAAACTAAGCGTATGGATCCTGATCAAATGGCTCTCTTTGGAGACTTTTAGTTCTGGGTCTAGCCTTGCACGAATCTTATATACTCGTTTCACACACATAAAAGGTTCACATACCATCAGCTGTTATATAGATACAGTTACAAATCCACAATGAAACAACAGACTTGCAGCGTAACTAAATACTGTTTAATATATGTTCCATACCCATTTGTCCTGTGCCATGTAGACGTACTGTATTCTTTTTACATTGCCAAGCCAGTAACCTGTCAAATATGCTAATGCCATAATGAATGGTGCATTCTTGAACTATCAGGGCTTATCATTTACAGATAACAAATCTTCATTAGAGATCCTGTGTGTTCATATATTTTCCAGTAGTATACGTGTCGGTGATAAATATAAGAAGTGCATCGCCTACCTACTTCCTCTGTTACGAGAACAAAAACATTTGCATTCAACTTCTAGATGTACTGATTTACCCTTTACTCCATATTTGTGTGGTCCTTAAACGCTTTTGCAAACTCAGTAGACCTTGATCAGACAGTCGTAACGTATATCTGCTATATCGTGTGTGTATAGATTCTTTTTTAACAAAACCAAAATGGTATTTTACCTGCTAAAGTTTAAAAGAATCTACCAGGATGTTTTACCTGCTAACGTTTCGGACACGTCTGTGGCCTTCATCGGAGCACTGACTACTGAAATTATTTCTATTTCCGCCACTGCACGGGCGAACAGCAGTTAGTGCTCTGACGAAGGAAACAGATGTGGCCGAAACGTTAGCAGGTAAAAATAGCATTTTAGTTGTGTTAAAAAGAATCTATACACTTTGGATTTGCCAACCATATGAACATATTCAAGGGTATATCTACTATATTTCATGCTGACCTATTGATAACTATAAACGAACCTTGCACACTATTTTCTAAGTCCAGCGCTAGTAAGAATTGATATTTTTGTGAATACACTGCGGCAATGGCTGAAATACACCATCTATTTACATACTGTGTAGAACCATGTCAGGATTCCTCTAGTGCCCCTGATACAGATCATCACCACTCGTTTAACCCATTCCCTCATGTAAACGCATTTTCACTCTTCTGCAAACAGAGTAGACCCAGATCAGACGGCTCCTATAGGAGCCGTCTGATCATGGTCTGCTCTGTTTGCTAATGGAATTTGGTAGATCTGTTTCTTTAATCTCTAAAATGGTTACAATGTTCCACCTTTCATATTTCGTTATAACTATTTTGTCCATGAATATTCAGTGGGTATTGAGATTTGGACTAAGTATAGAACAGGGAAAGGGTTAACTGACAAAGAATGCTTACACTTACTTGATAAGATATATATATATATATATGTGTGTGTTTGTAGCTACCCTTTCCTAAATGTGCATATTACAATAATTATTCATATGCTGCATAAATATGCATCTTTGAATATACAAATATACATGGCACTCTTGTTTTTAGTTTCGGTTGCATAAGTTCTTGCGGCGACGGTAAGCAGTTATACCGTTCAGAGAAACAGACTTTACCTTCCTTAGCCAAAACAGTATCTCGCTTGTGTACACCACGCGTAAACATTCGTAAAAGACAAGGTTACACTCATTCCATTTACACTTGTTTGACAAACGGTAACAAATAATAGCGACACCCTTCATATCCTGTCACTAAATTCCCAAGGATTTTCGGACAGAATGAAACGTAACAGATTACAACAGTATTTATCTCAACAATAGACAAATGTCGTGTCCTTGTATGAAACACATTTACCCAAGATATCGCCGACATTTTAAAGCACTTATTTACAGATTGGGAATTATACAATTTACATGGTGGATCAAATATTAAAGGTTGTTCAATTCTTATAAAATATCCTTGAGCTGTATTATTTTAAGTCATTTCAGCGACACAAAAGGCATGTATAATTTCATTAATATTGAAACAAATAATAACACATGTGCGTTATTAAACAATTTTTAAACAACTTTTAACGCCAAAAAAAGAATGGCAAATTTTATTTCTTGAAGGTAATTGAATCACTAATTATTCAGAAGGCATGCTTATCTTAGAAGGAGATTTTTAATGAAGTACTAAACAAATCGGATAGATTGTCCAGTTCACGTTACACTAACATAAAATATCAAAAGCTTTGGCGTTTAATCAAGCAATTCTAATAATAGACATTTGGAGAAACTTTAACTCGGACAATCAGCGGAGGTGTAAAATAATATCGAAAAAGGAAAAATAGATTTCTGGCTTATTGATGAAAACATAACGCCGCGCGGCCATCCAACTGATAAAAGATCGGCCTTAATTCAACATACAGATCATCTTGCAGTATCCCTTAAACTAAGATCCCCAATGAAGAGGGGCTGGCTTTTTGGAAACTAAATAATGCGCACATTGAAGATAATGCATATCTAGAAAGTTATTGAGCGTTGCTCTGCTACAGACACTCCTAGTTACAAATGGAAAAGTAGTAAAGTCAAGCAGGCAAAGCCACATACAAGACGCAACCACCACCAAAACACCGATAGACAGCATGACACACACATACACACACACCCCTAGTTACAAACCAAATTGGGAACTACTCGATAAAATACTCAAAACAAAAATCAAAGGAAACAAATTATTATTAACAATTCTTAGAAAAACAATCAAGACAGTATTATTTGTACCCTGGTCCCAGCATAACAACCCAGAATATAATTGTTAATTTAGAGAATGAACAAATATATTATTACTGCGGATGCAATACACAAACAATACAAAATGTAATTTATAATTTATTTATATTTGTGGTGAATATATGACTGCGGCTTTCACTTATTGAATATTTTAATATTAGGGGCTGCCGACAGACTCGGTAATGGCAGGCCCCAAACCTCCAACTGGGGAACATCAAGTCACACAATCAAGTCACAATTCAATAATCTTCAACTGAGGTGCAATCAAGTCACACACAATCATTTCACAATTTAATAAACCTCCAACTGAGGTACAATCAAGTCACAGTCAATTCACAATTCAATCAACCTCCAACTGAGATACAATCAATTAATACATGTACAATCAATTCACAATGCAATAAATCTCCAACTGAGGTACATTCACAGTCCAAATTCATTTTTAATTTCGCAAGCAGACCGTGTGCCAAAACAACTTAAAGATTCAAATTTGCATTCAGACAAGTATGCCTTTAACATCAAAACTAGTAACATGGTTTGTATTAAACAAGCACAATTTTATACTGCTCACTGCACACAATTTGTAAATTGACCTGACCCCGGGATACAGAAGTCAGGTTAAATTGTCCTTCAAACAGACTATAATGTTTTTCGCAACCGCCACATGGACTGAGGCTGTCTCCCACAGACAAACTACAAATATATTATTTTAAAGCAAAGGAGGCTCAGATTTGCTCTAGGATTCAATGTCTAGAAGAGGGTGAAAAAATTAAAAATTCTCCATTAACTTAGAAAAATCAAAAGACTACGTAAAAGGCAAATTATCGACTTCAAATTAGCAGCTAGGGTATAATCTTCCCGAAAAGTGCAAGCTTTGATCAGCAAGGTTTTATACAAAACAGATTCAAAGGTTTTAATATACGTCCAATACAAGACATTATTGTGAGATGTTATATATAAAAGGTGCAGTCTTGTTTAGATTTCAAAAAAGCTTTTTGACACTATTGATTGGAACTTTAAAGCTCATGTTGAGTCTAATGCTCTTTCAAATTGGAAAAAAAATTGATGTAATTGACAAACGCATTTCATTTTATAGCTCTAATGAACACCTTCTTCCACCTAAACCCAGACTTTCTTTTAGACATCTTAAAAGGGTTTACAAAGTTTCCATTCAAAATACGTTTTCCTTCCCGCTGATAAGGCATCGGATAATGTGATTATTAGTTGACGATTACATTATATCGATGTCTTCAAGCAGGAAATTATTAAATACCAAGTCATACATTTCAGTTATTACTGACGAAAAGCCCATCGTTTCAGACCATGTCAAAAAGTGTGAACAACTTGGAACTGACATTAAAATTACACAACATAAACCACCAGTGGGGTTTATACCGTTTTACGGACGTCCTATCCCCACTCATCTCAAAGTCACCCTAGCTAACAAACATTGTAAATAAAGGTATCCCCACCGGACTTCCCCACAACATAGAAGACAGTAATCACAGTACAAAATGTAAAACATAGCATAACAACTGTGAAATTCCGTCAAATATGTACTCAGTCACTTTGCTGAAGACAGAGAAACTGCAGGCAAGCCGTTATAGGCTGGGTCCTAGTCATGGTTACCGTAGCATCCCCCTAGACTTTTTTCATGGGTACCAAATTGTTCGTTGGGGTCCTCAGAACACATTTTGAGCATTCCCCAAAAATAAGTTTGTCCCAGCTATGTTTTATTTAACGGTTTCCATGGTAACCCGAGGTAATTTTCGAAACTACCTTTGTTCAGAAAATGCGTCATAACTTTGCTTTTAGAGGCAATAGAAGGACAAAACAAAAAACAAAGTAAAGCAGAGACATATAGCTTGATTATGATATATAATATTTATAATATTCATATATTACTACTCATGAATATTAATGAGAAAGTAAAAAATCCGCCTTTTTTAGAAAAAGGAGTTTGTTGTTTAGTCTTAGAGGCCTATTAATACACAAAAATTATTGAATTCAGGTTTAAATTGTTCGTTGGGTCCTCAGAACACATTTTGAGCATTCCCCCAAAATAATTGTGTCCCATCTATGTTTTATTAAACGGTTTCCATGGTAACCCGATGTAAATTTCGAAACATCCGTGGTGAAGAAAAATGCGTCATAACTTTGCTTTTAGAGGCAACAGAAGGACAAAACAGAACCAAAGTAAAGTAAAGTAAATACATATAACTTGAATATGATATGTAATTTAACTAATATTCATAAATGCATTCTTATGAATATTAATGAGCAAGTAAAAATCAGTTTTTTTAGAAAAAAGGAGTTTATTGTTTAGTCTGAGAGGTCTGTTAATAAACAAGGTTTATTGAATTCTGGTTTGAATGTTTTCATGTGATCATACAAAGAAAATAAACCATCTTTGTTTCAGGTAATATTTCTATAAAGCATGCATATTTAAGCTAATTTGCATATAATGTGCGTAAATGAATAAGCCATTTTCTATGAGCATTGTATTTAGTATTATTTCTGTGATTTATTTTACGTAAAATACCAGATATTGTACCAAAAAAGACGAGAGCAGAGGATATTACTTTGTGTATATAATTGATTTGTTCATGTCTTTTGAATATAAATGCCATATTTATGAATTTTAATGAGATGTAAAATTAAACACACTTAAATGAGCTGTTCTTATCTATTATTTAATTAAAATCCTATTGAAAGTGCATATTTGATTATGTTACCAGAAGCCTTATTTAACTACATTTAAAGTTATACATGTAGTAGAATCCTCTTTCTCCTGAGAGAGGAGGCTGTCGACCCAGAGGGACACGATAGCCCTTCTCTACAATAGAGAGGGTCCAAGGATCCTGAGTGATATTGCGCCACATTGATGCAGGGTCGGATCGGATGAATCAGAAAGGGTGAGTCCCTAGGGCTGGGGCCAGAAGGCCCATAACCCCTAGGGTGAGAAGGAAAGGAACCCTGAGATGCCAGTCCCGAATTAGGGGGAAAGGGAAGGATCCTAACCGACTGTTGGTCGGGCCCCGCTGAAAGAATAGGGTCTGGTTGTCTTACCTTTCTTGGAATGTCCCGTAAGAGGCTTACATTCAACCTTAGGGATTTTCCAAGAAACCCAGACCGGAGGGTTCCTGGTAGAAGCCCTGTCAGCTCTTTCTCCTTAACGATACCTCCGAAAAGTAGTTCAGAGGCAAACAGAGACACCCACAGCTCGTCCTTCGACTTGTCCTGCAGACTAGAGGAAGGTGTCACGGCGACAGCCGAGCATATTCGCTGTCGATATGAGCCCATGACCCAAGGCCAGTTGAGTCGAACGGCCCAGATGGTATGAAAGGCACTTAGTAACTTCGGATTCAAGCTCCACAGAGAAGACCGCAGATAGGAGGTCGATGTTTGAAGCGACCCTCATCTGTTGGCGCTGATGCAACTCACGACGCTAAAGAAGTGAGTGAGAGAGAGAGAGAGAGAGAGAGGGAGAAACAAGTGAGGGGATCTGATCAAACATCTCAGGGCGATTTCAATTGAAGCCGGAGGCCTAAGAGATACCCAGGGAGCCCTTGTCCGTAAGAATTTAGCGGACATGGTCCACCCAGTTGCCGGGCTGGCACAAAAATCTTCGTCCAGGTCAGGCAAATGGGAAAGTCCTCCGAAAGGGGAAAGAGACTCCCTAGACTTAATTAGGTTAGGGAGGTCCACCTTTTCGACTAACACTAGCATGGAAGAGGATTCGGGGGTCTAAGGCAGACAGAGGGAATCGGTATGGGAATCGGTATTCGCGCTGCTCTCATCGCTGGCGCAGATTGAGGTCTAACCATTAATCTTCTATGCGAAGTATAAGAAATCGATATTTCCGCACTATTTATCCGAACAACCTAAAGAGATTAAAAGAATAAATCTAATGTTAATTTCTGATGATGAAACGTATCATTACTGTTGGATTAAGTATCTCAATAGATTACTCTACGATCAAAACAAACATAGAGAACAAACTTATTTCTGCGATAGATGTTTATACGGATTTTATAAAGAAGAATTACTCGTAACGCATAAAGAGGATTGCGAAGGAATAAATAAATCCTTTTTTAATATTATAATGCCTAAAAAAGGTGACGTACTTAAATTTAAAAAACATAAAAATCAAATGCCCGTTCCGTATGTAATCTACGCCGACTTCGAAAGTTTAATAAAGCCAATGTCGGAAGATAAAGGAGATAAAACTGAAATCACTAGCGAACACGAAGCGTGCGGATTTGGATATCAAGTAGTGAGATACGACGGTAAAATAGAGAAAGAAGCTACCATATATAGAGGAGAAAATGCGGCGGAAGTCTTTTAAAAACATTTAGAAAAAGAATTAAAAAATATAAACAATGTATTTAAAAATCCTAAATCGTTAATCATGAGAGAACGAGATATCGAAGACTACGACGACGCTACTCATTGTTGGATATGCGAAGGAAAAATAAACGAGCCCCGCCCCAATGATGTCACCGGGCATGCTTTGGCCCGGTGTCCCATGTTTGCCATCCACCGGTCCTAATTTAAACTCTTCCGAACTTATTTCTCCATCTTGTAGAGCTTTAGATATAATATCCTTAATACTATTTAGTTTACTTTCCGCTACTGATAGAACATTACAATGTTTTTTGCGTTTTTGCCATTAATTTACGTCTTATTATTTTAACGCACATACCCACTCCTCCGCATACTACAGCCGCGATTTGTATCGGTAACAGAACGGGAATAGCTACTCCGATTCCAGCTAAAATAATACTAGCTGATATTAGACCGGTGTCAACTCCGTCAGTAATATTTATTCCTCGTTTATATTTTTTTCGTAATGATTTTCTTATATCTCTTTCATTAATTAATGTTCTCTCAATCTCCGATATTTTCTGTAATCTATAATTATATTCCGGAGGGGCTGGAGGTTCGTTAGGGGTTAATTCAGGATATATCGAAGGAGCCGTCGGTTGCTTCATTTTTAAGGTAATTTTTTTAGTCAATAGTGGGGACATAGGAGCGTTCTGTCCCTCCTTTTACCCACCCATGTACCTATTTTTATTTTTACCTCTCTCCCTACCCTCAATAGTTTCTCACTGTCCCTCCTTTACATTTATTTTAATTTTACCTCTTCCCACTGTCCCTCCTTTTACCCCTGTACCTCATTTTATTTTTGCCTCTCTCCCTACCCTCGATAGTTTCTCACTGTCCCTCCTTTACATTTATTTTAATTTTACCTCTTCTCACTGTCCCTCCTTTTACCCACCCATGTACCTATTTTTATTTTTACCTCTCTCCCTACCCACGATAGTTTCTCACTGTCCCTCCTTTAGGTTTTTTAAAAATTTTACTCATCTCACTGTCCCTCCTTTTGGAGAGCCCCCTTGTACCTTTTATTTTTTTTACCTCTCTCCCTACCCACGATAGTTTCTCACTGTCCCTCCTTTAGGTTTTTTAAAAATTTTACTCATCTCACTGTCCCTCCTTTTGGAGAGCCCCCTTGTACCTTTTATTTTTTTTACCTCTCTCCCTACCCACGATAGTTTCTCACTGTCCCTCCTTTAGGTTTTTTAAAAATTTTACTCATCTTACTGTCCCTCCTTTTTGGGGGGTGTAAGCTTTTTTTAAAAATAAGTAGATTGAAATAGGTTAAATTAGATTTTGGTTAGCTTTATGGTATAAATAAAAATCTTAAATATTGAAATAATAGAGAAAAATATAAATTTTCTATACGTATTACCTATATATATATATGTACTGGGGAGCGAAAGCGTGTTCTGGATCGCGAGCGGGAGCGAGTGAGCCAGAACCCCCAGTACATATATATATACCAAGACTTCTCGATATAATCATATCACTCCGGTCTTGAAGGAACTTCATTGGCTTCCGGTTCAACATCGGATCGAATTCAAAATTTTGACGCTTACGTACAAAGCCATGCACAATGAATCCCCCAAGTACATTGTCAACATGCTTGACGTGTACAGGCCTCGCAGAGAGTTAAGGTCAGCAAGTAGATCAGTGTCGTTAGTTGTACCAAAAAGTCGGACGGTAAAATACGGGGATAGAAGTTTCATGCATGCAGCTCCAAAACTTTGGAATGCTCTGCCATCTGGCATCAAAGATGCCACCTCACTGGCATCTTTTAAAAGATGTCTAAAAACGCATTTCTTCAAAAATATTTTACTAGGATGGCAGATATTAGTCGAGTAATTACCTGTCAGTTGTGTAGTTGGGCACTGTTTGAGGGCACTTTGTGTGTCACATTGTGCTGTGTGGTGGATCTTGACGGTAGGGATAGCCCAATCTCTTTTGAAACCATTCGGATTGCGTCTCGGGACAGCATTGTGTGTCTCACTCAGTGTCAGTTGATGTAAAGAAAAAAAAAGTTTGTCTTTGGCATATTTCACTAGGACATTACTAGGGAAATTAATGGGTGTAGCTGATGATTATTAATCGCGATGACTGTTGCCTTGGCCACGGAGTGGTGGATCTTGACGGTAGGGATAGCCCAATCTCTTTTGAAACCACTCGGATTGCGGCTCGGGCCAGCATTGTGTGTCTCATTCAGTATCAGTTGATGTCTGAAAAACGGGTTTCTTTGGCATATTTTACTAAGGAATTATTAGGGAAATTAAGAGAACGTAGCTAATAATTATCAATCATGATGACTGTTGCCTTGGCCACGGGACATTTTCGAATCCCTCCCATATCGAGCATTTTGTTACTTGCAAATTATTGGTCAGGGAGTATCCTGTCAGTTGTTTGGATGGGCACTGTTCGTAGGCACTTGATGTTTGTGTCGCTTTGTGCTGGCTGGTGGATCTTGATGGTAGGGATAGCCCAATCTCTTTGAAACCACCTGCGTCGCGGCTTGGCACGGCATTGTTTGTCTCGTTCAGTGTCGGTTGGATTGATATTACGATACTCCTTTGCCAATTTTGCACACGGGGTGTATATATTGGTGATTTGTTTGTAATTGTTGTAATTGCATTGTGTTTGTTTATATGCATTAGCTACAAAATTGACCTATTCTGTTAACCCATTGTCCTACATGTGTAAGGCAATATCTTATTTATAGTGTTGTATGAATACATAAACCCGATCCAGATGTTTCTGGGTCGTAACTGTATGATGTACTGACACTGTACATATAATGTTTCATTTGAGTTTGGTAACATAAGTGGGCGGACACAATATACGGGTAGTCACGGTGTGCGTCTGTTTCCCTTGAATTGCGGACATAAAATGTACAGAAAAGGATGATTTTGTTTTTATCTATAGTTCTTAAATCAATTTTTGATAGTTTTATTGATATCTCTATCTTAAATTTCATTTGTTTTAAATATTCTATATGCATAATATATA
This sequence comes from Azorinus chamasolen, assembly GCA_963576725.1. Lineage (NCBI taxonomy): Eukaryota > Metazoa > Mollusca > Bivalvia > Cardiida > Solecurtidae > Azorinus > Azorinus chamasolen. Next base: position 38,810,748 of record OY755246.1, on the reverse strand, counting down.
CTCAATATATATACATAATATATGTAGTTATGTACATGCAATTTAATCATGTGAAGCGCTTTTGAACGCACACATCCTGTGTGAAAAGAGCGCTATATAAATGTGGTATAATAAGAATTAGAGTTCATTGATGAGACTAAATGCTCAGCTATAACCATGTTAGGATGTGTCTGGTTGGACTTCGTTAACATTTACTCAAGTACACTTTTGCAGAGTATACCCAAATCATACAGCTCATACAGGCACCCGACAGTCACCAGTCGTTTCGCCCCTGGTTGTTTCTTTCCCAATATGGATCCTGGTTGTCCCCCCCCATACCCTGTTTGTATGGCCCCCTACAAAAATAATACTTACGAAATGCAATTTTCCAATACTTTAAATCTCAGAAAAGTCCCATTTTGTAGAGTTTCAGAATTGTCTGATCTGGGTCTACTCTGTTTGCAAATGCGTGAAAACACGTTCATATCAGGGAAAGGGTTAAGAACAGGGAAAGCGTTACTAAGAGTCTACTGGTACTAAGAGTCTACATTAATTAAGAGTTACACGTGTGACATGGTTTGTTAATAACCTGAGATAATTACAAGCTGTCAACATACATACTCTTTACATTAATTAACCCTTTCCCTCATATAAACGTGTTTTCACGCATTTGCAAACAGAGTAGACCCAGATCAGACAGCTCCTAGAGGATCGGGGTCTGCTCTGTTTGCTAGTAGAATTTGATAGCTCTGATTATTTGCTTTCTAAAATATCTACAATGTCCCATCTTCCATATTTCTTTATAACTATTTTGCTCATGAAAATTCAGTAGGTATTGAAATTTGGAATAAACACAGAACAGGGAAAGGGTTAAGAGTTACACGTTTCACATAGGTTTTTTTAACATCCTGAGATAATTACAAGCTGTCAGCATTTTTGTTAACAGCCTACGACAATCACACGCTGGCAACATGTAAACGCTACATGTATGTTCATATCTCAACAAAAATGCCTGTCAGGGGCAGGGCTAGATTTCCTTATGAATATATAAGATAATAACTATATTATATAAGAAAATATAAGATTATAACTATAAATCTTCTACTGCATGGACTGCAGTTGAATTTGAATGGCATTTGGTAGGAATAGTGGGCCGCCTTGCAAGGAATATGTGTATACTGCTTTCCATTCAGCACAGATTATGTTACAGTTAGGATATGTCAGGTAGAACTACATGTTAACACCTTACTCTGAACTCAGTATGCCTTTGCAAACAGAGTATACTACACTTTCTGCCATGGCCAAAAACTCCTCAGTTTATAATACATTACATGATGTACCGTTATAAGAATTCAGCTAATAAATGTTCATACTGTGCTTTATTTCCTGCATAAATATTTATGAGGTAAAGGGTTAAAAGAACAAACCTTTTGCCAGTAAGCATTCATGAAATTATTGCATTATTGCATTATTCATCCTGATGTGTGATGTCACATTGAGTATACCAGCACTTATAATGTGGCTATTTAGTAGGTTATGCATGATTGTATGTTTCAAATACTAAAGGTTTGGAGAATCAGATTTCATGTTGTTTATTTTTTGCAAATTTTAAACACAAATTTACAACAATGCAATCTATGTATATTTAAAGTAACAAGTTAATCGAGAAGCATAGAGGATGTACTCCAACAATAAATCTAAATTTGGCTGTTCTGATATAGTCAAACGTTTTGGGGGAGTGGGATGTGGTAGGGAATCTATCAGACATGACATGCTCATAAATTCCTGTCTAAAAACCTCAGATCTCTTTAAACATACTGAAAAATAGGTATGAATATCAAGGTCTAAGTTAGCTTCTGCTCCAAATTGCCATTTTCCATAAATGCTATCAGTGTAGTTTAATGGAAGAACACCTTCTTGGCTTAGCCATAAAGGGAAGTCTAGGTTCAAATCCTAGCACTGTCTATTGGAAAGGCTTTTTGGAGTCAGTTATTTGCTATAGACAACCTTTAACCCTTTCCCTGTTCTATGTTTATTCCAAATTTGAATACCTACTGAATATTCAGGGACAAAATAGATTAATGAAATATGGAAGATGGAACATTATAGCCATTTAAAAACTACAGAAACAGTTCTATCAAATTCTATTAGCAAACAGGACCTATAGGAGCCTTCTGATCAGGGTCTACTGTGTTTGCAGTTACATAAAAGTTGTTTTTACATGTATGAGCGAAAGGGTTAAACAGAAATAATAATGTCCCGAACAATTTTTATGATACATGTACAGTACAATGTCCACTTTTTGTGTCCATTGCTTTGGCAGGGTGACAGGGTTTATTTTTTGCATGGCATCTTTTATTTTGTCACATTACACATGTTCCTTTGAATACTTTTGTTCTAATTCCTGTCATATTTCTCACTTTCTTGTCCATGTGTATCTTAAAATAGATATAACAATTATACCCCCCACAACGAAGTTTGGGGGGGGGATACTCGAATCAGGTTGTCCGTCTGTCTGTCCGTCTGTCCGTCCGTGGACACAATTTTGTCCGGCCTTCTTCTTCTACAGTTTTGCTTCAATTGTGTTGAAAGTTCATATATAGCCATATGACCATATAAACCTGTGCACCGCATATTTCCATTATGATCGGACCGCTACTTCAGGAGTTATCTCCCCTTTTTAGTTCCCTGCCAATGTTTTCCGGTTTTCTTTACTTTTTATGGAAGTGACTCGAGATATCAACTCTATATTTAGTACAAAGCTAAATCTAGATAAGTTACAGCTTATGTTACAATCTCAGCCAGGTTGAATATTATTTTTTTCTTCAAATTTGGGATTGTCCAGACTTTTTGGAAGTGGTTGCAGATATTAACGTTATATTTGGCATAAACCTAACTCTAGATGAATTACAGCTCTGTCAAGATGACATCACATTGACCAAAACAAATGTTACTGACACTTACACATTTACATTAACATACGATGAAACGACCTCACGACATTTTTCAGGCATTTTTCACGATCAATATCACATTGAATAAACTTGCAGACTCCATACGCCAAATGGGTTATCTGAGCAGTTGCGTCGACTGCTATTAAGGACCTAAATACCTTTTGACCGAATAGCTCACATATATTTTTCCACAGTCTTTGTCTCAAATTTTCATTTCTTGTACAGTCTAATATCAAGTGAACTGACATATTATTGAAACACATACCACATTTCGCACAAATCTGTAAATATTCTTTTGAATGCAGTTTACTTAGCAATATAGCTGTGCTCTGACAATCAGGCAGCATACGAGGATTCTGTAGAGCAAGTAACCAGACAGGAGATGGTGACAAAACATTGCAACAATTCAGCAAGTATGAGACGTGACAACCCTTCCTGATCATATATGCATTTCGCGAAACCGACTCGAACCTATCAACAGCTGACCTGACAATCTTTTTCCACCGAGGTTTCGCTGGAAACTTTCCACTTCCCAGAAAATTATCTAAAATGTGAAGCAGGCTGTATTTACCAAGAACCCTATACACGTCAGGTAGATAACCTCTTTTACGATATGGATTTTCCAAGTACCGCATGAGCCTGTGCAGGAATACTTCCTTCGCAATGCACCCCGTATCAAGCCTGCATAATTGCCCAAAGAAAACTAGTTTACGCGAGTCAATTATCGATTCAACAGATGAACAACCGAGCATACTCAATGTCACACTTGAACTTGTGTTGCGTGCAAAACCCTGCATTTGTCTCAAACATGAGTTGTGACATCGTTCCAATGTTTTCACTTGCACCGATGCAGCCATTTTTGTTCCGGTGTCCTAATTTGTACAATCTTTGTAGAGGATCATTAGATGGTGCTTCATACCAAATATCAAAGGTCTAGGCTTTGTGGCTTCATTACTATGAAAAACTGATAAGCCCGTGGCGGGGCCATTTTTTGTACGTGGGTCTTAATTTGAACAATCTTCGTAGACGACTAATAGATAATGCTACATACCAAATGGCAAATGTCTAGGCCTTACAGATTCAGAGATTAAGATGTTAAAGAATTTCTTATGAAGAATTGATAAGCCCAGAGCCGGGTAAATTTTTGTCCGCGGGTCATAATTTGAACAATCTTTGTAGAGGACTATTAGATGATATTACATCCAAAATATCAAGCTTTGTCGTTTCAGAGAAGATTTAAAATATGTTCCTTTCTAAAACTGATAAGCCCCGGGGTGGAGCCATTTTTGGCACTGGGGTCATAATTCGAACAATCATAGTTAAAAACCATTAGATGGTGCTACATACCAAATATCAAAGGTCTATGCCATGCAAATTCTGAGAAGATTTTAAAAAACAATTTTATGAAAAACTGATAAGTCCTGTGGCGGGGCCATTTTTTGTACGTGGGTCATAATTTTAACAATCTTCGTAGAGGAGTGATAGATAATGCTACATACCAAATGGCAAATGTCTAGGCCTTACAGTTTCAGAGATGATTTTTAAAGAATATCCTATGAAAAATTAATAAGCCCCGGGTCGGGGTCATCTTTTGTCCGCGGGTCATAATTTGAACAATCTTTGCAAAGGACTATTAGATGATGCTACATACAAAATATCAAAGGTCTAGACCTTACAGTTTAGTCGGAGAAGATTTTTAAAGACTTTCCTATGAAAAAAATGATAAGCCCCGAGGCGGGCCATTTTTGATCCGAGGGTCATAATTTGAACAATCTTTGTAGATGACTATTAGATGAGACTACATACCAAATATCAAAGTTATAGGCTTTGTGGTTTCAGAGAAGATGTTTCAATAAAGTGTTGGTGATGAAAACCACCAGGAATATACAAAACATGATACACAGCTACAAATGTAGAAGAATGCTCGCAATTTATAACAAGTCTGCTTATTTCGACAATGAATTAACACATATTTCACGGAGGATATTATTTAAACCTCAAAAGATTTAGAATCTATATGAAAATCAAAATAATAATAAATTAATTAACTTATCTGCAAGAAATGTCGAATGCGTGTGTGAAAATAAATTCAAAATCATTTGTCAAAGTCACAAATAAATACACAAATACCTGTATCTACGCTTCCCGTGTCGTATTCCAGAACAACTGTCGTGAAAATGCGTAGCGGGTAGCAGTGGATATCTAAGGTCATACGCCAGTAATCTGAAATACACATCTCATTGCGATTCTCGTTCAATAAAACATACAGTAAAGTCAGTGTAAGGCGAACACCTAAAATAAGTCTTATTCTGGATGTTTAAGACAGATGGTAACTTACCGCAGAGCGAAATATATGCAGAAAGCTCCACTCGGAGCCTTCTGCATTAATTTCCAACAGCATTAAGCAATCACCTACTCTTATAGACAGAAGATAGAAGTCCATGTTTATTCATTATGTGGTCACGATGGCAGCTCTTGGTTAAGTAAGTCTGTGTTATAATCTACAAAAAAAATATTTTCAATTAAATCATATGTTTAATTATTCTTATGAAGATTGTCAATTTAAACTTAATATTATAAACATGCAAAAGTTTAAGATTGAGTAATCTTTAAACCATTATGATAAAAACAACATTTACGCTCTTTTTATCACAATGGTTTCAGAGAGGGACGTTTACCAAAGCATCAAATATGAGGGAATGGGTTAACCTCCTTCGCTTTATCCCATAAATCACTATCAGCAATTCATACAGCATATGTTGAATGACAAAAGAAATGTGAAGGATTACTTTTTAAAACATTCGTCGTGGTGCAAGCTGTTGGACACAATACTGCGTAAATTGTATAATAGAGCATAAACAATACCGTAAAGATTGATGATAGATGTGCATATCATATTATCGGTGCAACAGCTTAAAAAAGCCATTCATATATCAAATGGTTAAAGTGGGGATTTGTACACACCGCATGAATACCCAGTATAATTATCACGTAGCCAGTCATGTTGTTTATGTACTGTCAACGCTCCTGATATATTTCAGATACAAATCCTTTGACAGAGGATTGTTGGTAGATTGTAAGAACAGGAATGTGTTCGTTCTTATTCATTTTTCAGATTTGCATCTATCATTCGATAGACAATTATATTTTCTTGCAGAAAGAATTGCATTCTTTATTGTCGCTATGCTGTGTTAACCAATGTACTTGACTATTCTTTATAAATGATAGCACAACTACGATTCGTTTCACATTTAACTGTCACTAAGACTGAAAGCAATACAAACTGTTTCAGGAAGCAAAATTCCAGATGACAAGTATATAAACTTAACAGAATTGAAAAGAAGTGAATGTAAAGATGAAATGGAAACAGGTCCAAACAAAGGTACATGTACACCCAAATTAAGATTTTGGAAGAGAATTTAGATGTTGGCCATGCACTAGTTTTGACGGACGTTGCTGAAAATTTACATGTACCTCCTTAGATGAAGTAAAGTCTGCATACTGGACAGGTTAGCTAGTCACTGTGCACACATGACCATTGCTTACTTTCCCAAGTCTCATGTCAAATCCCTCAATAGTAGTGTTGGCATATCAGTAGTAGTAGTAGTAGTAGTAGTAGTAGTAGTAGTAGTAGTAGTAGTAGTGTAGTAGTAGTAGTAGTAGTAGTAGTAGTGGTGGTGGTGGTGGTAGACGAAGAAAAAAACAGCAACAGCAAAATTAATACTACATGTATTTCCCACTCCTCTAAAATCAGTCACAAGTCATGATGTCGAATCCCTATCTTGCCTCACTTCAATGAGATTTATTTCAGTTAATTGCAACAAGTGATAAGTTGCGTACGTGTGTGTACATGCGTGTTCAGGCGTGCGAGTGTGTACATATGTTGAAACAAAGACATGGAGTAATAAGTTTATAGGGGTCATAATTCTTCGTAAGGAGCTAGTTTCTTGTGTGCAGGGGTCGTAATATTATGACCGGGTTCAAAATACTGTGACCGGGGAGTCACAATTTTTAAAACAAAATAGTGACCGGGGGTCAGTATTTTAAGGGGGTCACTTTACTTCGTTACACCGCAAGCAGAGATGGCCAGTTACTTTTACATTTGTCATTGTAACTACGAATAATCTTACAAGAGTAGAATTCAACCTTTCACGTGTTGATTTTGTCTGAGGATTAATTGTTCACGTGAAAATAATATAATTAATATTTAAAAGAAATTAATTGTAAGTACGGGGAGACGTTTTACAGCCACCAAACTACACATACAACACTAATGTGATAACAAAACTTCGTTATAGTTCTTAATTGACCAGTAGAGATGTTATAAATCCTGTAAGAGGGATAAAAATAAGTTCTACAAATGTCTGAAATTGTATGTATGAAAACATTTACAAAAAGAAAAACACAGGAAAATATAATACAGTAAAACCTCTCTATAACGGCCACTAAATTGTGTCAATTAGTTGGTATTTAGGACAGGTGGCTGTTTAAAGCAAGATTTTGGAGCGTTCTGTTTTACTTTCACCTTGTTTTAAGCAGCAACCTTTCTTTAACTCAAAATACTTGATGTAATTTAATGACCGTTACAGAGAGGTTTTACTGTAAACCCTTTTGGCGCCAATTTTTTTAATTTGATTTTGTTAAATCATTCAGTAAAATAAGGAAATGTGATAAATAAATGCAAATTTCAAAGGAATAAAGCATATATATGCGTAGAAATAGAGTTTGAGATAAGAAATGCATTCCCTGGTCAGGCGCCGCCTTGAAAAGGCGGTGCCTGATCGGGGACTGAACAATAAGTATTTGTCATAGTGCATTTTTGCGATATTGGCCGCAAAGGGTTAATTCTTACCAGGAAGTTAACCCAAATTCCATAAATTCACGTAGATCATTTATTGAATATACAGCAAGCATAAAGTGGCTTAAACAATAAAGAAATATTACAGTGCTATGAAATATAAAACATGTGCATACAGTTCTACCAATTTGTTATGCAAATGTTATGCAATCAAATTTACATTTGTTTACATTCTAATACTTACATGGCGAAGAAAAAGTCCCCTTACTTTGAAAAAGAAATGGTCTGAGCGAATCATCCATTCTTTACAACCATGTTCACATCAAGATTGTTCATTTGTGAAAGGTTGACGCAAAGCCTCCCATTTGTGTATGAGGGCACACGAGAATTGCAGGGCATACATACAACGTACATAAGTACATGCACGTAGGTACGCAGAGACGGGCAAGACCAAGGTCATATACCTCCCCTTGTAGGGGCATATAATGATTTTTTTTATCCCAGTCTGTGCAAGTAGTAAGTTTTGTAATTCATCCAAATAGTCCTTTGAAAGGAGAGCAAATTCAGATGGGTGACGGTCGTTTCGTCAAACTGCCAGTTCGTCAAAAAGGCGATACAGTACAAAAGGGGTTGTCGTTTCGTCAAAAAGGATTATATAGAGAATTGATTTATATATCGCCTTTTTGACGAACTGGCAGTTTGACGAAATGACTTATATTAGTAGATCTATATGTCGGTCAATAGCTATACATAGCTAATGTTTACATGTTGTAATTATCAAACCGACTCTAAATAAAATTTGAATCTGAATCTGAATCTGAATTAACATTAGTATTGATCTAGATACTTTATGCACGCAACGGGCCAAATCGTTTGGGACTAGATCAAATATATATCAAAAATAATTAATTAGAGAAGAATGCGACAGTGCTGTATACGCTACGGGCGAATTCGTGATAACCGTTTCAAATAGTTTGGGACTAGATCAGATATGGATCGGAACTGTATGTGTTTTAGTGATTAATAAACTACGAAATAATTAATTAGTAAAGAATGCGACAGTACCGTATAGCTACGGGCGAATTCGTGATTACCGTTTCAAATAGTTTAGGACTAGATCAGATATGGATCGGAACTGTATGTTTTTTAGTGATTAATAAACTACAAAATAATTAATGAGTGAAGAATGCGACAGTACCGATTACTGTTTGCACGCTTCGGGTGAATTTGTGATTACCGATTCACATAGTTTAGATCCAGATGACACTCGGGTGCTATTTAATGATGTCAGCAAACAGAAGGTAAGCCATTTTGAAGGCTTTGTTATTGTTGCAAATAGTTTGGATCCAGATAAGATCTGCATAAGCAAAATTTTGGCAAATTTTACCGAAGACAGTTACATAGTGAACTGAAGGTTAATAATTTTTTAAAGTGTGATTATACATGCAAATAGTTTAGATCAAGGTGAGGTGAGATCTGGAGGAAAACTGTGATATTTTATGATGAAATAAAATGCACAAACGTAAACGTAAACTCCTACAACTATTGAAGACAACGACTTTCCAGACGAGAATTACATAGCAACGGATTACCCATTTTGCAAATCTTCTTGATTCAGATTGGACCTGGATCAACTGTTTGACACATGTATGAATAATATTTTTATGAATATTTATAATTCAGAGGCTGATAAATAAATACCCAAGACAGAACATATTATGACAACTTTTATTGCACTCATTCAAACATTGTTTTATGATTTATAACATTGAAGTACAATGTACATCTATACACACGCAGAGTGTTTCAAACTACAGGGACCCGACACGATAGAATGTTGGCGGAAAAAGGTGAAAAACGGTATACGTCTTCACAATTATTTTCAGATATCAATCGTGTCGGGCCCCTGTTGTTTAAAGTTATTGTATCTTTCAAGTCCGTTTATTATAAAAGTTGAGAACTGTTTTAGGAATAAACTCAGATCAGACTGATTCTGTAGGACTATTTGATAAGGACATGTTCTGTTTGCTAAAGGTATTTGATGGGTATATTTCTATAGTGCTTTCGTCGGCCAAGAAAATATTCTGTCCATGTTTCATTATAAAGATATGTCATTGATTGATCACAAGGTCAGGAAATATTGAATAATATTCAAGTGGGAATGGGTTTACATCGTTTCCCTGTAACCCACATAATAAAGATGATTACCATACATAACACTGACCTCTCTCTGGCATTCTCTATGTTTGGGATTGAAATATAACAAACTGTGATCTTTTATACAGACTCTTTTAATTGTAAAACAGGTACAAGTTTATGAGAGTACATCAGAATCAACTAAGCAAAAAAGGTGTACATGAACGACAAAGTCATGATCTGACAAAAACACTTCTTTACAGTAGATTTCTCTTTTGGGATTGTTTTTAGGATAGCAGTTTCTATTTCTTTCTCAAACTAACACAAACAACCCTAGAATTATGAATTTGTTGCTAGTAATATATTGGTGGAAACCCTAAAATCCTTTCTGTCAGTTTTAAGCATGTTTTCACATTTGACATTGATTTTTTTTACACAGAAAAGGATACTTTTGATGTAATGCTATTAAAGAAACTGATACATATCATATAATGATAAAAATCACAATAAGACGCATTCCTCTCAGATGTTACCATCAAATCCTACTGGCTCAATTAGATGACTCCTGTTGGAGAATTCTGATCAGGGTCTGCTCTGTTTGCCTATGAAGTCATAATAGATCTGACTCTACAGTTTCAAAACATATACAGTAAAACCTCTCTATAACGACCACTAAATTACAATAAGTATTTTGTGTTAAACGCAGGTGGCTGCTTAAACCCATTCTCTCATATTGACGCCTTTTGATGCCTCTGTCAAAGTTACTTTATGAAACCATTGTGATAAATAGAGCATTTGCTCCATAGGAAATACTACACAAATCTAAAATGTTCCTTATCTCCAGTAAATGCTCCTTTTGGGTAGATTTACTAACAGAGGTTGGGTCTAAAAATAGCCTATGAGGGAATGGGTTAAATTTAGTAAGGTGAAAGTAACACAGAATGCTCCTATAGGAGCGTTCTGTTTCACTTTCATCTTTCTTTAAGCAGCCACCTGCCCTAAATACCAACTAATTAACAAAATTTAGTGGCCATTATAGAAAGGTTTTAACCCTTTCGCTGCCAATGCCGGATCTGAGATTACCTATGCAAACAGTTTGGATCCAGATGAGACGCCGAGTAACTCGGCGTCTCATCAGGATCCAAACTGTTTGTTACTGTTAATATGTTTTTGAAACAAAAATGAAGAAAATCAAAATAATGAAAATTTGTAGCAGACGACAAAGTTAGTAGACGACAGAGTTTGGCAGCGAAAGGGTTAATGTACCTAACATTCACTGTGTACATATACCGATGTAAAAATTACCTAATAAATATTCAAGATGTCGCTATTTCTTACATGAATATTCAATAGGGAAAATGTTAACCCAGATGAATATTCATGTGTGAAATAGTGACATCATCCCTACATAATAGCTGAAGTTGTATAATGACATATGAACACGTGAATTTGGTAATGGCATAACCTGTAGACTCAAATTTATAGTATTCCTTAACCCATTCCCTCATAGGCTATTTTTAGATCCAGCCTATTTGAATAAATCTACTAAAAAGGAGCATTAACAAGAGAAAAGGAACATTTTAGAATTTTGTAGTTCTGAAACCATTGTGATAAATAGAGCATTTGCTCCTAAGGAGCAAATGATCTATTTATCACATTGGTTTCAAAAAGTGACTTTTACAGAAGCGTAGAAAGGTGTATTTGTGGAGGAAAGGGTTAAGCAAACAGAGCATGCCCTAACCAGATGCCCCCAACTCTGTTTGAAAAGGTATGAAAATTCATCTCTGTGAGAGAAAGGGTTAACTTACCTTCATATAAATGATATTTCATACATTTGCAAACCGAGTTAAAGCAAGGTGAAAGAAAAACAGAACGCTCCTATAGGAGCGTTCTGTTTTAATTTCACCTTCCTTTAAGCAGCCACCTGCCCTAAGTACCAACTAATTGACACAATTAAGTTGTCGTTATAGAGAGGTTTTACTGTATATAGATCTGATTGTACAGTTTCTGTCAAAGCAAAACAATTACATTATAAACATTCAGCTAATAAATATCATGATGTCATTACTTCTAACATGGATATTGAAGAGGTAATGATTACGGTAAACAAATACTTAACACTTTACTCCATGAATATTCATACATGGACACAAGAATGTTTGGCCATGGCCAAAAAACTGTAGAATCCGATCTTTATTATATCATAAGCAAATAGAGCAAACCCTGTTTAGACGGCTCCAACAGGAGCTGTCTAATCTGGGTCTACTCTTTTTGCAAAGGCGTAGAAAGGCATATCTATGGACAAAAGAATTAATAACATATCACGACTTAACCCTTCTCTTGCTGAATTTTAAAATACATTTCTCCTTCCTTACCCATGCCCTGTTGTATATTTACATATATCTTCACTGTGTACACGTATTTCGCTGTGCAATCACTGCTGTGGAGTGCACTGGTTGAACAATCAACTTGTAAATAGTGCAGACCCTGATGAGACAGCTCCCACTGGAGCTGTCTCATCTGGGTCTTCACTATTTACAGGTAGGTATATTGACGTCAATAGCAAGCGAAGGGTTAAAAAAGTTTCACAAATTCAGATCTACATGCACATAACATACCTCAGGCATAACCAACCCCTCCTCTTTACATAATTAATTATGTATATGAGATTAACCTAAACAAGAGGGTCATGAGGCCCTGAATCACTCATCTGAGATAACCCCGGGGTGGGGCCATTTTTTACCCAGAAGTCATCATTTGTACAACCTTGGTAGAGAACCACAAGGCAAAACACCATGCCATTAATTTAAGGTCTAAGCCTTATTGTTTCAGAGAAAAATAATATTTTATATTTCCCCCATTGAAAACAACTTTTGTAGAGGACCTACAGATGATGCTAAGTGCCAAATATGAAAGCTGAGAACCCTGTAGTTTCAAACAGGACTGATACAGTACTTATCATCTACAGATCCATCTATTTAGACAGCAATTCCAAGTATACATGACTGGCTCAATTGACAGGCTAACCTAACTAAGTACCTCAAATACAAAGATCAAACAGCAATAGAATCAAACTTGGGGAAGTACCTCCCTTTTCCCCCATTTATATTTTTCTATTGAAATCTGTCAACCCCTGCGGCGGGGCCAATTTTGACCCCAGGGGACCCCAGGTTATTTTATATAACTTTTGTAGAGGACCTGAACATGATGCTATGTGCCAAATATGAAAGCTGAGAACTTTCCAGTTTCAGAAGAGAAGATTTTTAAAGTTTTCATTATATGTTTCTATTGAAAAATGGCTACCCCTGGGGCAAGGCCAATTTTGACCCTAGGCTATAATTTATATAAATTTTGTAGAGGACCTGAACATGATGCTATGTGCCAAATATTAAAGCTGAGAACCTTCCAGTTTCAGAGGAGAAGATTTTCAAAGTTTTCACTATATGTTTCTATAGAAAACTGGCCACCCCTGGGATGGGGCCAATTTTGACCCTAGGGCTGTAATTTATATCACTTTTGTAGAGGACCTACATGTGATGCTATATGCCAAAGATGAAATCTGAGAACCCTGTAGATTCAGAGGAGAAGATTTTTAAAGGTTGAAATTGTTGACGATGCACGACACACCATGCACGCTGATGGATGACGGACATAAGGCGATCACATAAGCTCACCCTGAGCACTATGTGCTCTGGTGAGCTAAAAAGCAGTTGATGGACTAAAGGGCTAAAATAGCAAAATGGCACAATAATATACAGTATAACCTCTCTTAACCGGAATTCTAGTAGATAATAATTTAGATACTTTTAGGCAGGTGGCTGCTTAATGCAGGGTGAAAGTCATGCAGAAAGCTCCTCTAGGAGCTTTCTGCATGACTTTCACCCTGCATTAAGCTGCCACCTGTCTCCAAGACCGATATTCATACTAAATTTAACTGCCGGTTAAGAGAGGTTTTACTGTATAAGCAGTATATGGCACAACTAAGTGTTATAACAAAACTATACAAAAATATCTGTGCTGGAATGATATATATATTAGAGACGTCAATCCCCTGTTATGTCAGCGTCTGCTTTGCTTGCTTATAGAATATCTAAGATCTGATTCTATACTATCCAGCATAGCTATGTTTTCACTTTTTTTGCAGTATAAAATATCTATTTAATTCATGTCCATAGTGGATGGAGTCTGCCAAGAATAATTGCTGGACTATAACCCTTTACTCCATGAATATGTGTGTAAACTAAAGCCATCATGAATATTAACCTTTAGCATGCTGAGCAAAATTTGTTTGAAGAAAATGTCATCGATTTCAGTTGTCACTGTTCATTTCTCTTGCATTTCTTTTCAGAGTATCAAACAGTTTTGATCCAGATGAGACACCGGGTTACTCGGTGTCTCATCTGGATCCAAACTATTTGAAAAGGTAATCACTCATCCGCCTGCAGCAGGCTAAAGGTTAACACGATTATTTTCTTATGATGGTACGTGAACAACGGAAATTTTGGCCATTGCAGAAGTTGTAGAATTAGATCTATATTATACTATAAGCAAACAGAGCAAACCCTGAATTAGTCCGCTCCTGCAGCAGCCGTCTGATCTAGGTTTAATCTGTTTGCGAAAGCATTTAAAGGCATATCTATGGAGTAAAGGTTTAATACAAGCTACAAACAAGTACTTCAGGGTCCATGCTTATAAAGCTTTTTAGTTGAGTCTGAGTTCGTTCTCAAGTTTTTGATTGGTCAGATTTGAGTTCTCAAGCTTTTGATTGGTCAGATTTGAGCCAAAGGCTCAAATCTGACCAATCAAAAACTTGAGAACGAACTCAGACTCAACTAAAAGTTTTATAAGCATGGACCCAGATCTACAATATATCTTTGATTAATCACAAACAGCAATAACATTAATGAACATTTTCAATATGTGTATATATATATATATATATATACATACAAATAAAAATAAAATAAAAATATTTCAAAAACATATTAAAGTATATCAAATCATTTTTCAATATATTTTCTCAATTAACTTCTGACAACTACAAATGTAATTTATTTTCACATTAATTTTTAATCAATATTTTTTAAGTGAGTATACTTAACCCATTCCCTCATAGGCTATTTTTAAACACAACCTCTTTGAATAAATCTACCGAAAAGGTGCAATTACTAGCAAAAATGATGTCAGTGTTTGTAGTTTTTAAAACAATTTTGATAAATAAAACATTTGCTCCTATGGAGCAAATGCTCTATTTATCACAATGGTTTCAAAAAGTGACTTTTACAGAGGCGTCCAAAGAGCATCAATATGATAGATTGGATAAACTACACAGGGATCTATCACTAAAACAATGCTAATGACTATTAACCCTTTCCTCCATAGGCTATTTTTAGACCCAACCTCTTTGAATGAATCTACCCAAAAGGAGAATTTACTAGAGAAAAGTAAAATTTTAGATTTTTGTAGTTTAAAACCATTGTGATAAGTAGAGCATTTGCTCCTATAGGAGCAAATGCTCTATTTATCACAATGGTTTCAAGAAGTGGCAATTACAGAGGCGCAGAAAGGCGTATTTACGGAGGAAAGGGTTAATCCCTTGAATGCAGGAATCAAGTGTACTGACATTTGTGAACAGAGCTGACTCAGATCAGATCATAGAGGAGCCAACAGATCAGGATTTGAACTGTTTTCATTCGAATTCCTCTCACAAATTATACCATGTCATACTGAATTAACCACATCATTAAATGCCTTTGCAAACTGAGTAGATCAAGATCAGATGCCTTGCTCTGATCAATATCTGCTCAGTTTGCTTATGGAACAAAGCAACAGATAACGGTGCATACTCAACTACTAAAATCATCATTTCTCCACCAAAACCTGTGGTGTGACCATTCTTTAGAATTGTATCGAAGAGATGATTCTAAAATGTGGTCACAGCATTGAGTTTCGTGGAAAAATAAAGGAGTTATTCTTAAAAATGTTTTTAATTTATGCATCTTATCAGGTCCTCTGTATGGAATAATATACAGTAAAACCCCTCTAAACCGGGCATTCAATTTAGCATAAATATCGGTCTTGGAAACAGGTGGCAGCTTAATGCAGGATGAAAGTTATGCAGAAAGCTCCTCTAGGAGCTTTCTGCATGACTTTCACCCTGCATTAAGCAGCCACCTGCATGAATGTATCTAAATTCTTCTCAGCTAGAATTCTGGTTTGGAGAGGTTTTACTGTAGATATGAAGATAAAGCTTAAGTCATGGCTAAACACTCCCTGTCAGAGTTATATATGCTATTATATCATATAATTAATGTCACTGATGTCAGTATTTCTCAACTTATAACTTTCCCTCATGAACATTTCTGCATGAATTGATCATTTCATGAATATTCAGTAACTTTATTTTTACAAGGTAAAAATTTAAAAGGAATTGTTAGATCAGGCATTACTGCAATATCAGATCTTTATACAGTGGAACCTCAATATCTTGAACTTTAATCCTTTCCTTCATATAAACGTGTTTTCATGCATATGCAAACAGAGAAGACCCAGATCAGATGGCTCCTATAGGAGCCATCTGATCAGGGTCTGCTCTGTTTGCTAATAGAATTTGATAGATCTGTTTCATTACTTCCTAAATGGCTATAAGGCTTCACCTTCCATATTTCATTATAACTATTTTGTCCATGAATATTCAGTAGGTATTGAAATTTTGAATAAACACGGACAAGGGAAAGGGTTAAGGGACCATACAATTACTTTCGAGGTAATGGGAGTTTGAGTTAGCCAAGCTGTCCTGATGTGACAGCTGAAAGCTTTATCTTAACCTGAGTTATATCAAAGTTTGAGTTATCTAGGTTCTACTATAAATCATAAGCAAATAGAGCAGTCTGATCTGGGTCTATTCTGTTAAAGGTCTGAAAAGGGTTTTTATATGACGGAAAGGGTTAAAATATGGTGGGCCATTCCACTGTGAATATTCAGTATTCAAATGTCTAGGGAATGCACCCTACACTTGTATACAAACACATTCAGTATCAGCTGCTCATACATCTATTAATGAGATTACACTCCTACAGTGAAATATTTCTATGAACTATAATGTCAATATACATTCACAATATTATATGTTTAGTAAAACCTCTCTAAAGCAACCACTAAACGAGGTATAAATTATGGATCATAAAGGCAGGTTGTAGCTTAATGCAGGACAAAAACATGCAGAAAGCTCATGCAAGAGCTTTGTGTGTTCCTTTTACCCTGCATTATATACCGACCTGCTAATAAGAAGTCTATCTTTGTTAAATTAATGGTTGCTTTAGAGGATTTCTACTGTACAATTTTTCAATTGTTTTAACAAAATCCATAAAATCATTTTTTAATACATTTTTTCAATTTTCTTCTGTCAGACAACAAATATCTGTTCACACTAGACGTTTACCACAAAGTCAAACAATACCATTTTCAATTAACCCTTTCCTCCATAAATACGCCTATCTACGCCTCTGTAAAAGTCACTTAATGAAACCATTAAGATAAATAGAGCATTTAATAGGACCTGGATCTACTCTGTTTGCAAATGCATGAAAATGTGTCTATATGGAGGAAAGAGTAATGTAACGGATTAAGTATATAATTATATGACACAACAATTAGTCACTTACAGCACACAAGAACTAACATGTATAAACTCTGTTTCTTTAAAAGAAATATCTGAATATCTGAGTGCAAAATTCCCTGTATCAATTTTTGATGCCAAATTACTCTGAAACTAATCTGGATCCAAACTAGTATTAACCCTTTGAATGCAAGACTGTCATTTTTAAACAGTGTATATCCAGATCAGAGGGCTCCTAGAGGATCTCTCTGATCAGGGTCTTCACTTTTTATCATTCAAAATCGTCTAGCAAGTTTAACCCTTTAGCTCATATTGCGCCTTTTGACGCCTCTGTAAAAGTCACTTTTTGAAACCATTGTGATAAATAGAGCATTTGATCCATAGGAGCAAATGCTCTATTTATCACAATGGTTTCTAAACTACACATTTCTAACAATTTCCCTTTTGTGTAGTAAATGCTCCTTTTCTGTAGATATGTTCAAAGCGGTTGGGTCTAAAAATAGCCTATGCGGTAATGGGTTTAAACCTTTGACAGTGAATGGACTCCATAGTTAAACACCGATGGGTTATTCAACTCTGAAAACACGGCATTAAAACGGTTAAATGTCTTCACAGGTTCCATAGTAACAATCTAATGATCCAACAAATGGACTGATCTGAGATCCAGATAAGAATAGCTCCTCTATTTCTCCACGAAACCCTATACTGTGAAACTCTTTAGAATCGCCTTGAAGAGACGGTTCTAAAGAGTGGTCACAGTATAGTGTTTCATGGAGAAATGACGGTTTTAGTATTTGGGTACACACGTTTATCTGTAGTTCTGGGTTGATAATTTATATGCTTGCCCTGAATCAAACAAAATGAGGTATATCTTTGTGACAGCTATACTAAATATCCTAAATATTTGGACATACAATCTTGTTGTCATGGCAACTGTCCTTACTGAAGACAATTTTTTTCACAATGACACAAACTTGTTGGTGCAGTAAACTCCTGCTAATCTGGATGTTCAATTTAGCATAAATATCAGCCTTGGAGACAAGTGACAGCTTATAGCTTTCTGCATGACTTTTACACTGCATTAAGCAGCTTCCTGCCTAAAAGTATCTAAATTCTCCTATACTAGAATTCTGGTTTAGAGAGGTTTTACTTTAAGCATTTAGCAGGATAATCATGCTCTCCATTGACAGGGTACGAGTTTCAGATCTAATGGTAGTTCAGTGTTTCCTCTCCCGTTTAAGCAGCACTTTCTCCAGACCCATGAATGGAGACTCAAACACCATGCTCAGTACAAAAGACACCGCATACGTCACTACCATAATGCTGAGAAAACTGAAAGCCTGAAATGAAATACAACAAATTGTACATAACAAAAGCATTTAATGGAACATGTGTGCCATTTGCTATTAGAAGTGTGACTGAAAACAAATAACGAAAAAGAAATGCTCCTAAAGCAGATAAAACATCTTCTTACATTCTTAACAAATATAGTGATCTGATTCAACCCAAAAATTATAGGTGTCTTCCTCCGATGATACTAAGAATATGCCCTTAATATGAAACCAATATGTGAAGTATTGTTTGAGTTATCACATCACATTAAAAGTGTTGACAAAAGTTGAGGGCATTTTTGATGAATCAAGGGCAGATAACTCTAGACATGGTGATCTGATTCAACCCAAAAACTACAGGTATCTTCCGCTGATGATAATAAGCATAAGCCCTTAATATGAAACCAATATCTGAAGTACTGTTTGATTTACTGCGTCACATCAAAAGTGTTGACAAAAGTTGATGGCATTTGTGATGAATCAAGGGTAGATAACACTAGACATAGTGATCTGATTCAACCCAAAAATTATAGATGTCTTTCTCCGATGATACTAACCATATGCCCTTAATATGAAACCAATATGTGAAATACTGTTTGAGTTATCACGTCACATCAAAAGTGTTGACAAAAGTTGATGGCATTTTTTATGAATCAAGGGCAGATAACTTTAGACTTAGTGATCCGATTCAACCAAAAACCTATAGGTGTCTTCACCTGATGATACTATGCATATGCCCTTAATATGAAACCAATATGTGAAGTACTGTTTGAGTTATTGAGAACATCAAAAGTGTTGATGGACAGACGGATGGACGAAAAATGTGATTCCTATAGGGGTCCTGCATTTTCAGTGCTGGGCCCTAATAATTTGTTATAACAGCACGTGGACACAGGGAATTTTGGCCATAGCAGAGACTGTAGAATCAAGTCTATATTACTTAATGATCAAACAGAGCAGACCCTTATCAGATGGTTCCCATAAGAGCCGTCTGATCTGGGTCTACCCTGTTTGCAAAGGCATATAAAGGCGTATTTATGGAGTAAAAGGTTAACTGAGGTGTGAAAAAAGATTACAGAATACAGAATCTTGAGAAAATAGCGATGAATTGCAAACAGAGTAGACCCAGATCAGATAGATTCTGTAGGAACTGTCTGATCAGGATCTGCTCTGTTTGCATATGCAGTTATATAGATCTAATTTCACAGTTTTCTGATATTGTGAAACCTTCCTGTGTTCAAATACTGCAATATGAAATTAATATTAATACGAGTGCATACATTATTTCTTACATGGAGTAAAGCTGTAACCCTTTCCTCCATAAATACGCCTTTCTACGCCTCTGTAAAAATCACTTTAGGAAACCATTGTGATAAATAGAGCATTTGTTCCCATAGAAGCAAATGCTCTATTTATCACAATGGTTTCAAACTAGAAAATTCTAAAATTGTCCTTTTCTCTAGTTAATGCTCCTTTACGGTAGATTTATTCAAAGTGGTTGGATCTAAAAATAGCCTATGGAGAAAAGGGTTTAAGTTGTAACATACAAAAGATCATATCTGGACATTTTTAATTTCTGTCTAATGAAGTTTTCCTTAAATGTTGCATGCTGGAATGTGCAATTATTTTGGCTAACCTAGCAATAGTGTTTGTCATTAATAATAATAAGGACTTATGATCACTTCTGTTGTATGATCGTTAGTAAGACAGGCCACAGAGCTTCAGGTTATAAAACATTTTGCTTGAGTTTTGATTTGATGTCAGTAACTGTACCTAATATCAGGATCCATACTGTTTGCCAAGCTAGACAGAACTTTGGATATACAGTTAAAAAGCTTTGGATGTGTTATTACACTCAGTATCTTTATTTATGGATACCTCTGATTTCTATTTTTGTATCACAATATTTAATAATGGCATCAGGATCAAAGGAATTATTACCATGGCAGAAACAGAGCAGACCCTGATCAGACAGATCCTACAGAAGCCATTTGATCTGGGTCTACTCTATTTGCAAAGACGAAGGAAGGGCATACTTATGGAGTAAAGTCATATGACAGAAATTACCATAGATTCTAACATCCAATGATTGAAACTTCCAGATGTGACTGTCATATGCTTCAACTTATGATAACCCTTTACTCCATAAATACGCCTTTCTATACCTTTGCAAACTGGCTAGACCCAGTTCAGATGGCTGCTATAGGAGCCTTCTGATCAAAGTCTGCTCTATTTGCTTAAAGAATAGTATAGATCTGATTCTAGTTCCTGAGTCAGTAACAATTTCATGTGTTAATATGAAATTTTAGAAATTAGCCCAAAAAGAGGGCCAAGATGGCCCTTAATTGCTCACCTGATTACCATAGATTTAAGATTTTTGCTGGGTAGCCCATGGGTTGGGCCAATATTGACCGTAGGGACAATATTTGAACAATGTTGATAGTGGATCATGAGCAGTGGTTCTGCAGAACAAGATTTTCAAAGATTTAGAACATTGATTTTATCAAGACAATGATTCTGACCAATGAAGATTGGGCTAAAAATGCACCCTCTAGAGTAATTTTTCTAAGATTTGACCTAGTGACCTACTTTTTATTCCCATCCCACCCATGATCACACTCAACCTTGATATCACCAAGATAAACACACTGAGCAAGTTTGATGAAGATTGGGCTAAAATGTGGCTGCTGGAGTGTAAACTAGATTTTTCTAAGATATTATACAGTGACCTACTTTTTGACCAAACGTAACCCACTTTCAAACTTGTCCAAGATTTTATTAGGACAATCATTCTGCCTAATTTTCATGAAGATTTGCCTATTAATGTGACCTCTAGAGTGTTCACAAGGTTTTCCTACTATTTGACCTAATGACCTAGTTTTTAACCCCACATTACCCACTTTCAAACTCGTTCAAGATTTTATCAAGACAATCATTATGACTAAGTTTCATGAAGATTGGACAAAATTTGTGACCCACTAGTGTTCACAAGGTTTTTATACTGTTACCTAGTGACCTAGTTTTTAACCCCACTTGACCCACTTTCAAACTCGTCTGAGATTTTATCAAGACATTCATTCTGACCAAGTTTCATGAAGATTGGACTAAAATTGTGACCACTGGAGTGTTCACAAGGTTTTTCTACTGTTTGACCTAGTGACCTAGTTTTTAACCCCACTTGACGCACTTTCGAACTCGTCCGAGATTTTATCAAGACATTCAACCTGACCAAGTTTCATGAAGATTGGGACTAAAATTGTGACCACTAGAGTGTTCACAAGGTTTTTCTACTGTTTGACCCAGTGACCTAGTTTTTTACCCCACATAACCCACTTTTCAGACTCCTCCAAGATTTTATCAAGACAATCATTCTGACCAAGTTTCATGAAAATCGGGTTTAAAATGTGACCTCTAGAGGGTTCACAAGGTTTTCCTACTATTTGACCTAGGGACCTAGTTTTTAATCCAACTTGACCCACTTTCGAACTCGTCCGAGATTTTATCAAGACATTAATTCTGACCAAGTTTCATGAAGATTGGACTACAATTGTGAACAATAGAGTGTTCACAAGCAAATTGTTGACGACGCACACCGGACGCCGGACATTCATGTCTCCCAAAAGCTCACCCTGTTGAGTCAACTAAATATTCATGACATCATTACAATGAAAATTCATGATGTAAAGGGATACTTGTAGTCATGCTATTGTTAGTAAGACATACTCCTGGTTCTTTTGTCTTGTACTTACAATTCCCATGTTGGCTATATACATTGGTTGTCGCCTGGACATGTAATACACGATGATGACCACAGGATGCATCAGATAAGCCATGTAGGTCAGTCTGCTCAGAGGAAGAAATAACTTCCAAGACAGGAAAGTGTTCACTAACCCTGAAAAATTAAAGAACTTTAGTGAGCAAGCTCACATACCCCACACCGTCACATTGTCAGAGATAACAAGAGGGCCATGATGGCCCTTAATCGCTCACCTGTTCAAAACAGATTAATGATTTCAATGACAGATTGCATAATTTGAAAAATCTTGGTAGAAAACCATCAGATGATGCTACATACTAAATATAAAGAGTCTAGACCTTAAAGATTTTCCTATGAAAAACTGTTAAGGCCCAGGGCGGGGTCAATTTTGATCTGGGGTTCATAATTTGAAAATCTTGGTAGAGGACTATTAGATAATGCAACATACCAAATATCTAAGGTCTATGCCTTACAAGTTCAGAGAAGACTTTTAAAGATTTTTAAGAGAAGATTTTTAAAAACTTTCCTATAAAAAACTGATATGCCCCTGGGCGGGGAAGTTTTCAACCCAGGGGACATAATTTGAACAATCTTGGTAGAAAACTATTAGATAGCGCTACATACCAAATATTAAAGGTCTCTGCCTTACAGTTTTGGAGAAGAAGATTCTTAAAGCTTTTCATATGAAAAACTGATAAGCCCCAGGGCGGGGCCATTTTTGACCCAGGGGTAATAATTTGAATAATCTTGGTAGAAAACCATTAGATGATGCTACATACCAAATATCAAGGGCCTAGACCTTACAGTTCTGGAGGAGAAGATTTTTAAAGATTTTCCTATGAAAAACTGATAAGCCCTTGGGCGGGGCCATTTTTGGTCCGGGGGTCATATTTTGATTAATCTTAGTAGAGGACGATTAAATAATGCTACATACCAAATATCAAAGGTCTATACCTTATAATTTTAGAGAAGAATATATTTAAAGATTTTCCTCTGAAAAACTGATAAGCCCCGGGGCAGGGCCATATTTGGCCCAGGGGTCATAATTTGAACAATCTTAGTAGAGGACCATTAGATCATGCTACATACCAAATATCAAAGGTCTATGCCTTACAGTTTCAGAGAAGAAGATTACTTCAAGATTTTCCTATGAAAAACTGATAAGCCCTGGGGCGGGCCATTTTTGTCCTGGGGGTCATAATTTGAACAATCTTAGTAGAGGACCATTAGATGATGCTACATACCAAATACCAAAGGTCTATTCCTTACATTTTCAGAGAAGAAGATTTTTAAAGATTTTCCTATGAAAAACTGATAAGCCCCGGGGTGGGGCCATTTTTGGCCCAGGGGTCATAATTTGAACAATCTTTGTAGAGGACCATTAGATGATGCTACATACCAAATACCAAAGGTCTATGCCTTACATTTTCAGAGAAGAAGATTTTTAAAGATTTTCCTATGAAAAACTGATAAGCCCCGGGGCGGGGCCATTTTTGGCCCAGGGGTCATAATTTGAACAATCTAAGTAGAGGACCATTAGATCATGCTACATACCAAATATCAAAGGTCTATGCCTTACAGTTTCAGAGAAGATGATTTTTAAAGATTTTCCTATGAAAAACTGATAAGCCCTGGGGCGGGGCCATTTTTGGCCCCGGGGTCATAATTTGAACAATCTTAGTAGAAGACCATTAGATGATGCTACATACCAAATACCATAGGTCTATGCCTGACAGTTTCAGAGAAGAAGATTTTTAAAGATTTTCCTATGGAAAACTGATAAGCCCCGGGGCGGGCCATTTTTGGCCCAGAGGTCATAATTTGAACAATCTTAGTAGAGGACCATTAGATGATGCTACATACCAAATATCAAAGGTCTATGCCTTACAGTTTCAGAGAAGAAGATTTTTAAAGATTTTCCTATGAAAAACTGATAAGCCCTGGGGCGGGGCCATTTTTGGCCCGGGGGACATAATTTGAACAATATTTGTAGAGGACCATTACATCATACTACATACCAAATATCAAAGCTCTTGGCTTTGTAGTTCCAGAGAAGAAGATGTTTAAGTAAATTGTTGACGCCCGCACGTACGCACGACGCACAACGCACATACGCACATACGCACGACGCCGGACGCCGGACATAGGATCATCCCAATAGCTCACCTTGGCACTTTGTGCCAGGTGAGCTAAAAAGTGGTTCCCCATGACAGATTCCTTTGAAAATCAAACTCGTCAAAGCTTTTACTAATGACAATTCATTCTTAAATATGGAAAAATAGTCAAACAGGGAGAGCCACACACAAAATGACACCGCACCAAGCACCATCAAACAAGAAACAGTATAGCCACAAGACAAAACATAACAGGATGCATATCAAGATGAAAAACATTAACATTAAGCATATTAAATAACAAAATTGACCATAGGCTGAAAGCAGTAGTACCGCCTTGGAACGGTCAGTAACCAAAATAAGCTACTGGGGGACTTAAACTTGGTTTATGGGTACCCAACCTCGTCCTTATCCCACTTTCACCAAAGTCAAAATGTAAATAAAATTCCCCCTCCAGACAACTTCACAACATGAATAACGATGTCTGCCAAAATGAAATGACTTGAAAATAAACATTGGAAGTAAACAAGCGACGTCATCATTTAAATGACGTCATAATTTAAAAGTACGGTAAAACTATATGAAACACTTCTACACCGACATTTTATAAAAAATAAATGGCAAGAAGATACAAATACTAGTGGATATTAAGTATGTACAACTGTTTTGTTTGAAAAAGAATAAACTTGACATCGTAGACATGTGCTCGATGACTATTCAGAGGTCAGAGCAGCTGTGGAGAAGCAAATTTCAGAAAAATTGGTCAAGAAATGAAAGTGCTAGATGAGCAACAGTGTATCAGGATACACAAACGGACTGACTGATGGACAGACTGACAGATGGCCAGGTCATAAACTGTATACCTTGTGCAACCCGTTGCATGGGGTATAATTAAACAAGAGGGCCATGATGGCCCTTAATCGCTCTGATACCTGGTTATAAAGATTTATGTATACAATGAATTCATGTAATCTGGGACCGGGCCATATTTTTGCCAAGGTGTCATAATTTAAACAGTCTTGGAAAAGAACCATTAAAAGATGCGACATACCAAATATCAAAGGTCTAGGCCTTACAGTTTCAGAGAAAGGGATTTTTTTAAAGATTTTCCAATGAAAAAGAGGGTCATTGGCCCACTGTTTCACTCATATCATAGAGTTGTAGTGATATACTGACAATGTTCGCTATTCAGCAGACAGCGTTTCTAACAAATGACAGAAATCAGTGTTAACCCTATCACTGCTGAGCATGACTTGACTGACATTAGTACAGTTAGGAATCTGGGTCCATGCTTATAAAACTTTTAGTTGAGTCTGAGTACGTTCTCAAGCTTTTGATTGGTCAGATTTGAGCCTTTGGCTCAAATCTGACCAATCAAAAGCTTGAGAACTCAAATCTGACCAATCAAAAGCTTGAGAACCACTTAGTTTTCTCAATATAAAATGAATGTTGCTTACTTGTTTCTCTAAACACAATTTCTACTGTACTGAAGTTAGGGGTCAATGACATAACAATTACTACCCAGCTTGCAGCTGGCTGTAACCTCTGTCTAAGGGGAAACCTTTAAACTGTAATTTCTGATGTGAAAAAGTCTATTTCAAAGTATAACCCACAGGACAGGGCTAATTTTTAACTCAGAACTATAATATTAACAAACTTCATAGAGGTATACTAAGTAAATCTATACACCAAATATCTAAGCTCGGTGTTTTTGACAAGAATAATTTTAAAGATTTTCCTATGTAAAACTGTTAAGCCACAGGGCAGGGCCATTTTTGGCCTGGGGGTCTTAATTTGAACAATCTTTGTAGAGGACCGTTAGATAATGCTACATACCAAATATCAAAAGTTTATGCCTTACAGTTTCAGAGAATAAGTATTTTAAAGAGTTTCCTATGAAACTCTGATAAGCCCCAAGGACGGGGCCATTTTTGGCCTAGGGGTCATAATTTGAACAATTTTTGTACATGACCATTAGATCATGCTACATACCAAATACATGATGCTTCATACCAAATATCACAGCTCTAAGCTATTCATTTTGAAACAAGAAGATTTTTAAAAGTTTTTACTCTATTAAATCCTTTGTAAAAGATGTGACCCCCAGGGCATGGCCACCTTTGACCCCAGGAGCATAATTTGAACAATCTTAGTCAAAGTTCATCAGATGATGCTACATACCAAATATCACAGCTCTAAGCTTTTCGGTTTTAGACAAGAAGATTTTTAAAGTTTTCACATATATTATCCATGTAAAACGTCACTATATTATCCAATGTAAAACTTGTGACCCCAGGGGTTGGGCCAATTTTAACCCCAGGGACAAAATTTGAACAATCTAAGTACAGGTCCACTAGATGATTCTACACATCAAATGTGGTAGCCCTAGGCTTACAGTTTTTGACAAGAAGATTTTTAAAGTTTTTATTTATTTTTGGATATTGGTTGGTTGCCATAAGAGTTCTGCATGGAATCAAATTCTTTGAACAACTTTGGAAGAGGTTTACCCAAGGAACATTCCTGCCAAGTTTGGTAAAATTCCAGCCAGTAGTTTAGGAGGAGATGTCATTTTAAGAAAAAAGTTGACAACTGACGACGCATGTCGCACAATGGACGACGATGGACACAGGGCGATCACAATAGCTCACCTTGGCACTTCACGCCTGGTGAGCTAACAATATCATAAGATTGACTAAAAATAGCATAAGAGGGAATAGGTTAAAGCCGATGTCTGATTACCTCCATAACCTGTAGCACAGGCAAATATTACCCAGGAGACTCCCACTGCCCACGCTGACCGAGCTAGGGCATTGTATAGTGCGGCTACGTCCTTATTGTACGGCTGCACTCCCCTCACGTAATCAAAATCAGCATACAGCACAGACAAGCAGCAGGTAGCAGCCACTAGCCAACCAAGCATATTGACCCACTGTGTATACAAGTAAAGCATAAACCCTGTAAAACCCTTGCTCTAATCAAAGGTAAGTATATTACATAAAGTGCAATCATTCCAAATTTTAAACAAGAGGGCCATTGGCCCTATATCGCTCACCTGAGTTACAGTAATATATTGACATTTTTCAGTGGACAACATTTCTAGCAGATGAAAAAAGCTTAGTCCACTGCTTTCACCCTTTCACTGCTGAATAAACTTGAACTAGATTCAGATCTAATACCAAGTGACTGGTTGACCAAGATCTAAACTGTTTACAACTTGTACCATTTTTGCCTTAGCTCAAAATGCCTAAAACTGGTCTTTGAGAAATTCAAATGACGTCAATAAAGCTATGCAATTATACCTTGGTCCAGGTATATAGGCAAATAAAGTGCTAGGCAGTACATAATGCCAGTTTTTGTGTGAAATGACCAATAAAAATATCTTTAAATATCTTTTAACCCTTTCCCTCATATAAAGCTGTTTTTACGCATTAGCAAACAGAGTAGACCCAGATCAAACGACACCTATGGAATATAGATCTGATTCTACAGTTTTTGTCAAAGCAAAAACTTCTCTTCACAGAAATAATGTGTTTTACGCATTAAAAATAAGAGTAGACTAGATCAGACGGCTGTTATAGAAGCTGTCTGATCAGGGTCTGCTCTGTTTGCATTTGACAAGATATAGATTTGATTTTACAGGTTTTATCAAAGCTAAAACTTCTCTTTGTGGAATTAACAATTTTTTACGCATTAGCAAACAGAGTAGTCCAAGATCAATTTTTGTCAAAGCAAACAGGTAAAGGGTTAATAAGTGTTTAGAAATAATTCTAGCTCTAGGTGTGAATATCTGATGATAAGTCAATTAAATGGGTCATTAGTTTTTTTAACAATTGAAACTGAGAAGAGTTACTAATAATAATAATTTTTTGAGTAACATTAATTATTGATTGACAATAATTTTGATTAACTTAAGACATTATTTGTTTTAAAAATCAATAAAAAATGCATAATCATGTTTTCTTAGCTAAGGATTTTCAATATCTCCCACATCTAATTTGAGAGACATTGGTAACATCTAGCACCACAAATCACTCACACTACACACTATGGGGTTAATGGGTCAACATCCCTTTCAAAATGCCCTTAATGTTTCGTCTGCAACAAAAAGTTATTGTCATCTGCTTCAATTCTTAAAATAAACTTACTTTCATTTTTTTTTCAAAAATATGGTTAAGATGACAAACAGTTTTGATCCTGATGAGACGCTGCATTATGCGGCCTCTCATCTGGATCCAAACTGTATGCATAGGTAATCACAGTTTCACCACTAGCGTGCAGAGAGTTAAGAGTCATGCATTGACCTGGAGAGATTTTACTGCCCAGAGCTATAACCTTTTAACTGCAGAAACCCTTAATTTCCCTCATACAAACTTGTTTTCATGCATCTGCAAACAGAGTAGACCCAGATAAGGTGGCTCCTATAGGATCAGGGTCTGCTGTTTGCTAATGGAATTTTATATATCTGTTTCTATGCCTTCTAAAACAGCTACACTGTTCCACCTTCCACATTTTATTATAAGTAGTTACAAATAGAATCACTATTCTGGAGGTACAAGAACTTCAATGCAGTTATCTCCCTTTGTCCCTTATGGCTATGCTGATGGGACAAGGGAAATAACTGTGAGGAATTTTTTTAACTAGCTTCCTGATGTTAACGCAATATAAAACCCCAGGGTGAGGCCATTTTTGGCCCAGGGGTCATTATTTGAACATACTTGGTAGTGATACATTAGGTGATGCTTCATACCAAATATCTTAGCTCTAGATTATGTGGTTTCAGACAAAAAGATTTTTAAAGGTTTCCCTATATAAGTCTATGTAAAAACTACAAGCCCCAGGTCAGGGCCATTTTTGGCCCGGGGGTCATGATTTGAACAAACTTGGTAAAGGACCATTAGATGATGCTATATACCAAATATCAAAGCTCTAGAAATTGTGGTTTCAGAGAAGAAGATTTTTAAAGATTTAAAAAAAAACCTTTAAAAGTAGTGGGGCGGGGCCATTTTTTGCCCGGGGGTCATGATTTGAACAAACTTGATAGAGGACACCCTAAGGTACATTTCTGTGAAATTTGGTTGAAATCCTCCCAGTGGTTTAGGAGAAGAAGTCATTTGAAATAAAAGTGAATGGACAGACGGACGGACAGACGGACGACGGACGACAGGCGGTCACAATAGCTCACCTTGAGCCTTCGGCTCAGGTGAGCTAAAAAAAGAGTAAAACATCGGGATTTATTGAGTCCATGTTTGCTTAAAATGAGGCTGATGACATAAGTATCTTGCACAATACAATATGTTCTGTCGAGTTTACAGATTTATGTGACAAACAGAATCTAATTCTTATCTTAACCCATTTGATCCCACGATCTCATATATGGGACGTAGGCAAACATTGTAGACTCTGATCAGACGCCGCATAATGCAGCGTCTGATCAGTCTACACTGTTTGCTGAGAGGAAATTCAATATAAAACAAAACAAAAATGAAAATTTAGACCAGACATCCCTTAGATAAAAGACAGACTAATCCAATATATAAGCATGGAAGAATCCACTGGGAGCAAATGGGTTAATATTATTTCATTAACCTATTGAGTCAACTAAAATTGATATGATGCTATCAGACTAGCAATTAGTACTAACTAACCCTTTTACCATAGCAACAGATAAACATGTGTACTCAGATACTAGACTCATCATTTCTCCACTAAAACCCTATGTTGTGACCACTTTTTAGAATTGTCTCTTCAAGACGATTCTAAAGAGTGGTCACAATATAGAGTTTGGTGGAGAATTAAAGGAGTTATTTTTGAAAAGGGTTTTATTTATGTTTCTTTAAATTATGTTTCTTATCTGGACCTCTGCTTTACTCTATGAATGTTCATGTATGAAGTAATATATGTATGGATATATATATCTCGTACCTTTGGCATTCTGATCTTACAATCTGTCTTTGCCAGTATACTCCCAAACAACATGCCCACAATGTAAGGTCCTATGCGACAGTATGGCCTCACATAGACATAATCTTCAAAGTACTCAGTTGCCCTGGCAATGTAAAATAACATCTTACCAATCATATAGTAACCCTTTACTTCATGAATATTCACATAAGAAATAATGACACCATGAATATTTATTAGATTAACTGTTATATACGACATGGACACAGGAATGTCTGGCCATAGCAGAAACTGTAGATACCTATCTATATTATATCATAAGCAAACAGAGTAGACCCTGATCAGATGGCTTCTACAGAAGCCATATGATCTGGGTCTACTCTGTTTGCAAATGAGTTGAGAGGTGTATTTATGGAGTAAAGGGTTAAGCATAATCAATATTGATATTATATTCTATAAGCAAACAGAGTAGATCCAGTTCAGATGGCTCCTGTAGAAGCATTTGATTCCTTAACCATTTCCCTGTTCTAAGCTTATTCCAAATGTTAATACCTAATGAATATTCACGAACAACAAGAGTGTGTTTGTGAAACACTTATGCCCCGACCTTTGACCCTGAAGGATGATCTTGTCCTTTGACCCATGGACCAGGGAGTTGAAAGCAACACATTGTCTTTGTGTGGTGAACATTTGTGCCAGGTTATTTTGAAATCCATTCATAGACAAGCAATGTCGAAACGACATCAAACTGGGTTTTCCTTCACTATTAACTAGTGATTTCTAAGTTCAAAGGGGCATAAATCCCAGAAAAATTGCAGACGAAAAAATTCCTGACAATATGCACATCTACATATTGTGTCCTTGCTACATGCAAGGTTTTATGAAAATCTGTTGAACAGTTTCAGAGGCGTTGCGCTTACAAGGATAGGGTCAAAAGACCTAGTGATTTCTAAGTTCAAAGGGGCATAACTCCCAGAGAAATAAGGAAAAATCGCTGACAATATGCACATCTACATATTGTGTCCTTGCTACATACAAGGTTTTATGAAATTCTGTTGAACAGTTTTAGAATAGTTGCGCTTACAAGGGTAGGGTCAAATGACTGAGTGATTTCTAAGTTAAAAGGGGCATAACTCCCAGAAAAATTACAGAAGGAAAAATCCCCGACAATATGCACATCTACATATTGTGTCCTTGCTACATACAAGGTTTTATGAAAATCTGTTGAACAGTTTTAGAGGAGTTGTGCTTACAAGGGTAGGGTAAAGAGACCTAGCGATTTCTAAGTTCAAAGGGGCATGACTCTCAGAAAAATTGGAGAAGGAGAAATCCCCAACAATATGCACATCTACATATTGTGTCCTAGCTACATACATGGTTTAATGAAATTCTGTTGAACAGTTTGAGAGGAGTTGCGCTTACCGCCCGCCCGCCGTACATCACCATTTCAATAACCGGAGTTTTCCGTGAAAACCAGGTTGATAAAAAAGTTACAGAAGGGACACGACATTTGGGACAGACAGATGGAAGGACAGCCAATGCGATTACTATTTGCCCGCCGTTGGGGGGCATAAAAATTCTTATAATGAAATATGGAAGGTAGAACATTGTATCAAACAGATCTTT
This sequence comes from Azorinus chamasolen, assembly GCA_963576725.1. Lineage (NCBI taxonomy): Eukaryota > Metazoa > Mollusca > Bivalvia > Cardiida > Solecurtidae > Azorinus > Azorinus chamasolen. Next base: position 38,778,534 of record OY755246.1, on the reverse strand, counting down.
CAAATTCCATTAGCAAACCCAGCAGACCCTGATCAGATGGCTCCTATAGGAGCCTCTGATCTGGGTCTACTCTGTTTGCAAATGCGTGAAAACACGTTCATATGAAGGATAGGGATAAGCAAATGGAGTAGACCCAGATCACATGGCTCTTGTAGAAGCATATGATTCCTTAACCCATTCCCTCATATTGACGACTTTTGACGCTTCTTTAAGTCACTTTGTGAAACCATTGTGATAAATAGAGCATTTGCTCCTATAGGAGCAAATGCTCTATTTATTACGATGGCTTCAAACTGCAAAATTCTATTTTTTTCCTTTTCTCTAGTAAATGATCCTTTTCGGTACATTTATTCAAAGAGGTTGTATCTAAAATAGCCTATGAGGTAATGGGTAAAGCAAATCAAGCAGAGTCTGATCACACTGCTCCTCCAGGATCTGATCTGGGTCTACTATCTTTATAATGGGGTTTCTGTTAGGAAAGTGTTTATTTATAAATAGTTTCTATCAGTAACAGCTTAACTGTCTATGATTGGGTTCACTCACCCAGTGTCACCACCAGTCATGCCAAGAGGTAGATGATGTATGTTGGCAATCACTCCAGTAATTGTCCAAGTGGTCACTAGACCAAACAAACACACAATGCCCCCAACAATACTTGAACTGAAAGAAACAAACAGATGTGAATACCTATGACAACAGTTGAATTCAAAGTAACAAACAGAATGATATGCCCTCCCCCCAACACACACACAAAATTGCAAGACAAATAGGAACAGATGGGAGTCAAATTGAAGATTTAGTGCAAACCTATTGAAACTACAGTTGAACTTCGATATCTCGAACTTCAAGGGACTATATAGATTAGTTCGAGATAGCAGGAGTTCGAGTTATCCGATTTCTAATCTGGACAATTTCTCAAGTTCACAGCTTAATGCAGGTCTAAAGTAATATTGAAAGCTCCTGTAGGAGTGTCTATTCTGTTAGCAAAGACGTAGAAAGGCGAATTTATGGAGTAAAGGGTGAACAGAACACGGCACGTTCTTGCTCCAAACCAATTTAACCCATTATGGGCATATGGTCTTTTTCTACAGCACTACAAACTCTTCCCACACTAAGTAACATTCATCTGCAATACGGTATCTGGCGTCCATTCTAAAATCATGTTACAGTAAAATCTCTCTAAAGTGACCATTTAATGCATTCCCTCAAAAGCTGTTTTTAGACCCAACCTCTTTCAATAAATCTACTGAAAAGGAGCTTTAATTAGAAACAAGAGCTCTGTGTGTCAGAGCATTATACATTCGAAGTACAGTATGTGCTTCATTATTACAATGATTTCAAAACGGGACTTTTACAGAGGCGTAGAAAGGCGTATTTATTTAGGAAAGGGTTAAAATTCAGGATCAGAGTCTCAAACAGTATGGATCCTGATTTGACATGTGTTCTCCAGATATCATCTGGATCAATACTGTGTCAAAGGTTATCACAGAATTGCTCATAATGTTTGACGAGTTAACAATGCTTAGCATTTACTCACTAGTAAAGCGGAATCAGGAACAGTGGACTGACTACGTAAAACTGCATGTCATTTGCCAGGTACCAGCTCCATCCCATACACTGAAACAGGAGCAAGTAAATCATAACACATCAACCAATATTTATCTGTCCAACCTGTTGTCTACTTTAACCCTTTACTAAAAAAATACATGTGCACGCTAAGTAATTTTTCGTCTGCAACAATTGTCGTCTGCTTCAATTTTTGAAATAAACTTTCTCTCATTTCTTTGCAAAAATATGGTCATGATGTCAAACAGTTTGAATCCTGATGAGACGCCGCATTATGCGACATCTCATCTGGATCTAAACTGTTTGCATAGGTAATCACAGTTTCACCGCTAGTGTGCAAAGAGTTAATGTCAAACAGAGTAGACCCAGATCAGACGACTCCTATAGGAGCCATCTGATCAGAGTCTGCTCTGTTTGCTAATGGAATTATAGAGACCTCATTCTTCATTTTCTGTAATACCCAAAATTTCCTGTGTTCACGTGCCATTATAAAAATGAGCTGATAAATATTCATGATGACATTATTTTCACATGAATAATTATGGAGTAAATTCATAAAGTCATCCTATCTTGATTTCTATGTTATATACATTTTATATGACTGTATTCAACTTTATTCTTATATACAAAAATAAAACCTCTCTAAACCAGACTAAAAAAATAGTATCAATATGGAATTTAAAGACAGGTGGCAGCTTAATGCAGGATTAAAGTCATACAGAAGCTCCCTTGAATTGAACAGAACTACATAAATATGAAAAATGTGTGTGAAAACAAAATAACCCTTTACCTGATTACTACACCTTTTATCAAAGTGACGCCTTTGCAAACAGAGTAGACCTAGATCAGACAGCTCCAGTAAGTAACCTTAACTTTAAACCTTTAATGCTGAATTCTAACAAGAGCCGCGTGTGGCACCAACACTCATGTAATTTGGTGCTTGTCCACTGCATACACTTCTTCTTAAAAGAGATCTACCAACCTATGAAGTTTCATGTTGATACGTCTTATACTTTTTGATTAATCAGTTACATTAAAGTAAAGGGTATAAATTGGAATAGGATTCTGAATGTCAAACAGTGCAGACCCTGATCAGAGGGCTGTTCTAGGAGTTGGCTCTTCTAGGAGCACTCTGATATAGGTCTACAAAGTTTATAAAAGCCAGCTCAGTCAAACATTCAAAGGGCTAACATCGCTTATCATCACTTGACTGGAAGTCGCAAACACCAAGTAACTCAGTGCAAAATTAGAATCGACTCTGCAAATGCTTTCTGAAAGATTTAAATTCTTCACTTATTAGCTGTGAATTTTGATCCAGACGAGACATAGAGCAAACACAGCCTCTCATCAGGATCCAATCTATTTGATGCTGTGATTATGGTTTTTTAATTAAAAATAAAGACAAGAGGGCCAGAATGGCCCTGACATCGCTCACCAGACAATCAGAGGAGAAGATTTTCAAAGTTTTCACAGATGTTTCTATTGAAAACTTAACATCCCAGGGGTGGTGCCAATTTTGACCCCAGGGACACAATTTATATAACTTTTGTAGAGGACCTGAACATGATGCTGAAAGAATGTAGTGAAAGAATGGATAGAGCATAGACCACTGGAACTTGTATTAATTCTTTGGATGCTAGAGGCGGATTCTCCCACCACTAATGACCTATGCAAACAGTTTGGATCCAGATCAGGGCCCACATAATGTGGGGCCTGATCTGATATCCAAATTGTTTGTAACTGAGACTGAACTTCTAAAAAACTTAGAAAGAAAGTGTGTAGTGGGATTCTCCCACCACTAATGACCTATGCAAACAGTTTGAATCCAGATCAGGGCCAATATAATGTAAGGCCTGATCTGTTATCCAAACTGTTTGTCAATGAGACTGAACTTCTGAAAAACTTAGCAAGAAATTGTGTAGTACGGATAACTTATGAATATGCTGCAGACAACTATTTAGCAGATGACAAAATTACGCAGCATGCAAAGAGTTAAGCTGAAATTCACAACAGATATGCTCTATATTGATATCTGGTAGCTTAATGTAGGGCATAGGTATGAAAAAAAAGCTTTAAGAGTGTTCTGCATATTGAGATCTTTCCACAGTTTTCTCAACCTTAAATGAGTGTGTGTTATTTGTCTAAACACAATTTCTACTCTACTGATCAGGCTAAGGGTGATTATATAAGAACTCACTCTGACTGGTCTGAGCTCTGCAGGCTGATATATTAAGGAGAAATCTTTAGGCTGTAGTTTATGATGTGAAGAAGTCTGACACACACGGTAGGGCCAATTTTAACCCAAGAACAATGATACTTATAAAACCCATAAAGTTATGCTAAGTAAATCTATACACCAAATATCTAAGCTCTGGGACATGTAGTTTCTGACAAGAATATTTTTAAAGTTTTTCCTATGCATATATAGTGATCCCATGGGCTGTTTATGTAGTCAGCTACAAAAAACTGTTAATCCCTGGGGTGGGACCAATTTTTATCCTAGGGGCATAATTTATATAACTTTTGTAGTAGCCCTGAAGTTGAAGCTATGTGCCAAATATTAAAGCTGAGGACCTTCTAGTTTTAGAGGAGATGATGTTCAAAGTTTTCACTATATGTTTCTATTGAAAACTGAAAACCCCTGGGGCAGGGCCAATTTTGACCCCAGGGGTATAATTTATTTAACTTTTGTAGAGGACCTATAGGTGATGCTATGTACCAAAGATAAAAGCTGAGAACCCTGTAGATTCAGAGGAGAAGATTTTTAAAGGTTCAAATTGTTGACGCCCGACGACTCACGACGCACGCCGACGGACGACGGACATCTGGCGATCACAAAAGCTCACCCTGAGCACTTTGTGCTCTGGTGAGCTAAAAAACAATAACAACAGCTGTCAGTCACATGGCAAATGCTCCAAAAAATTATAACCTGTGACCTTGACCTTTGACCCATGGACCAGGGAGTTGAATGCGACACATCGTATTTGCGTGGTGAACATTTGTGCCACGTTATTTCGAAATCCATTCACAGATAAAAAGAATTGGGATGGAAGATGGGACAATGCGATTACTATATGCCCACCGGTGGGGGCATAAAAATTGAAGCAGATGACAAAACTATGTATAATATAATATTTGGTAGCCAGTGATTTAACAGTAGCTTATAGACCCTTCATACCTGATCCAATAAAGGCCAGAAGTTATTGATGTAGAGAATATTTCTCCACCAAGTGGACTCACAGTAGTTCTTCTCTATTCCCTCCTGGGGCCACAAAGGGCCATTGCTCCAATATTTAAGCAGAGGAATATACAATAACATAACCAGTGTGTATGGTGGGGTCAGCCTGTAAGAGAAGAGAGATATACAACATAATCAGTGTGTACGGTGAGATCAGCTTTTAAGAGAAATGAGGTAAATGAGGTATAAGACATAACCAGTGTGTACTGTGGGGGTTAGTCTGTAAGAGAAGAGAGACATACAACATACCCCATGTGTATGGTGGGGGTCAGCCTGTAAGAGAAAAGGGATATACAGCATAACAAGTGTGTACACGGAGGTCAGACTGTAAGAGAATATGGATATAATATATCCAGTGTGTATGGTGGGGGTCAACCTGTAAGAGAACAGGGACAGGCAGCAATATAACCAGTGTGTATGTTAGCATCAACCTTTAAGAGAATAGGAATATTCAACACAACCAGTGTGTATGGTGGGGTCAACCAGTAAGAGGAGAGGGATATGCAGCAAACATAACCAATGTGTAATGTGGGGGTCAACCTGTAAGAGAAGATGGATATACAACCACACAGCCAGTGTGTAATGTGGGGTCAACCTGTAAGAGAAGAGGGATACTGTAAAACAGGTTTTATTAGGGACAATATATATTTTGCGCTAATTCCCGAATGCTTTGCCCCGCGAATTCAATATTTTTGCTAATAAATCAGTAACAGGTATAAAATGGAGTAACGTCCGAAATCGGTATATCCGGAATATGGTCAGATTTATCAAGTCGTTGTCCATGCGTTTTCTGCATTAATAAAATTCATTGTTCAACACAAATGTTGGATGAAGTGTATTGCTCCCATATATAGTTTAAATGTTTAAATAAACAAGAGGGCCAAGATGGCCCTTAATTGCTCACCTGATTACCATAGATGTAAGATTTTTGCAGGGTAGCCCATGGGTAGGGTACTAGGGTCAATATTGACCTTAGGGACAATATATGAACAATGTTGATAGTGGATTATGAGCAGTGGATCATGAGCAGTGGTTCTGCAGAACAAGATTTTCAAAGATTTAGTATATTGATTTTATCAAGACAATGATTCTGACCAATGAAGATTGGGCTAAAAATGTGCTCTCTAAAGTAATTTTTCTAAGATTTGACCTAGTGATCTACTTTTTATTCCCACCCAACCCATGATCACGCTCAACCTTGATATCACCAAGACAAACACTCTGAGCAAGTTTGAGGAAGACTGGGCTAAAAATGTGGCTGCTGGAGTGTAAACTAGATTTCTCTAAGATATGACCCAGTGACCTACTTTTTGACCTCAAATAACCCACTTTCAAACTTGTCCAAAATTTTATTAGGACAATCATTCTAACCAATTTTCATGAAGATTTGGCTATAAATGTGACCTCTAGAGTGTTCACAAGGTTTTTGTACTATTTGACCTAGTGACCTAGTTTTTAACCCCAAAATAATCCAATTTCAAACTCATTTGAGATTTTATCAAGACAATCATTATGACTAAGTTTCATGAAGATTGGACTAAAATTGTGTTCACAAGGTTTTTATACTGTTACCTAGTGACCTAGTTTTTAACCCCACTTGACCCATTTTCGAACTCTTCCAAGATTTTATCAAGACATTCGTTCTGACCAAGTTTCATGAAAATTGGACTAAAATTGTGACCACTAGAGTGTTCACAAGGTTTTTCTACTGTTTGACCTAGTGACCTAGTTTTTAACTCCAATTGACCCACTTTCGAATTCGTCCGAGATTTTATCAAGACATTCATTCTGACCAAGTTTCATGAAGATTGGGCTAAACATGTGACCTGTAGAGGGTTCACAAGGTTTTCCTACTATTTGACCTAGTGACCTAGTTTTTAACCCAACTTGACCCACTTTCAAACTCGTCCGACATTTTATCAAGACATTCACTCTGACCAAGTTTCATGAAGATTAGACTACAATTGTGATCCCTAGAGTGTTCACAAGCAAATTGTTGACGACACACGACGCACGACGGACATTCAAGTCTCCCAAAAGCTCACCCTGAGCTTTGCTCAGGTGAGCTAAAAATACAGACAGAAAAATGGAAGAATGTTTCTCTTCTTTATTGATCTCCGTGAAAAGGGAAGTAACTCTTATATACATACATGTATCAATGTACGGCAAGTGGTAAATTGTCGTAGATAACATCTGGTTGGTTTTTGTACAATTACAATTGTACAATTCAGAAAGCTCCCTAAAATGTCATGTTATGCTTCTTTTCAGTGGCCATTTCAGAGAGGCTATTGACTCTTACCTCCAGAATCTGTGGAAGTAGAACATTGCCCAACGGAACTTCCCCACACTTCCCACCTTCTCCAGTTCCTTTAGGGTCAGGTACCCCACCAACAGGCCGCTGTAGTAGGCAATAAAGGGAAATATGATCAGTGCATGCAATCACTCAAGTCAAATAGCAAATTGATACTTTTACCTTGAGAATAAGGGAATTGAGTATATTGACATTTGCAAGCAGTGCACACCCAGATCAGAGGGCTCCAAGAGGAGCTCCTAGAAGAGCCCTCTGATCAGGGTCTGCATTGTTTGTCATTCAAAATACTCTCACACATAACAACATGTCATACCATATTGTTAACATTCAAAGACTGAGCTATAGATAAAGGTGCATATTCATATACTAAAATCATCATTTCTCAACCAAACCCTTTGCTGTGACCACTCTTTAGGGTTTTTCTCAACCAAACCCTTTGCTGTGACCACTCTTTAGGGTTTTCTCAACTAAACCCTTTGCTGTGACCATTCCTTAGAGTTTTTCTAAACCAAACCCTTTGCTATGACCATTCTTTTGACTCATCTAGAAGAGAGGCATTCAAAATTTATATAAAACTAATCTCGCTGATATTCATTATGTTAATATTTCCTATATCAATATTCACGGAAAAATGGGTTGAACAGATATACAGTAAAACCTCGATTATTTGAATTTTTGGTATAGAAGAATTTAGACCCTTTTAGGCAGGTGACTGCTTAATGCATGGTGAAAGTCATGCAGAAAGCTCCTAGAGGAGCTTTCTGCATGACTTTCACCATGCATTAAGCTGCCACCTGTCTTAAAGATCGATACTAATACATATTTTAGTGTTCGAAAAATCGAAGTTTTACTGTATATATATGTTTAACCCATTAATCCAGTATTATTCATGTAGGAAATATTCATACACAGTTGAACTAGGATATCTCAAACTCAGATAAGTTGAACTTCGCGCGGATAACTCAAACTAAAATTTCAGTCCTTCCACAATTTACAACACAGGATTGTTCTAAAATGTATCACTACACATATCTTGAAACACGTGACAGTTCAATGCAGGTCTAAAATAATGCTGAAAGCTCCTGTAAAAGCTCCTACAGGAGCTTTCAGCATAACTTTAGACCTGCATTAAGCTGTGAACTTGAGTTAGATTGGTCAGATTCTAAATTGGATGACTCGAACCTCTGTTATCTCAAACTAATTGGTATGTTCTCTTGGAGTTTGAGATATCAAAGATCAAGTGTATATATACAGTATAACCTCTGTTGAACAGCACCTCTCTTAACCAGAGACCTCAGCTATCCAGCACTGCTGTTTGGTCCCAGCAGTTTCCCTATTTGTTTTATGTATTCAATCTCTCTCTTGATTGGAACCTCTGTTAACCGTTCACTGGCATACCTGGACAGGCTGATAAAGGCAAATTAGCGTTTTTTCACATCTCGTTATCCTGCAGTTTGCGGACCTGTGATCATTGACAGAAAGGGCTTTACGTTAAGGTAGGGAATAAGTACCTTTATGGGCCTAGGGTAAATTGACCGTCCTTTATAGATTTATATTGTTAAAGTCATTGAAAATACGTGTATATGCACATGTACAGAATGAATGAAATTAACTGAGCTAAATCGATCCTATAACAACATGAAATATAAGTGTACACATTTTACTTGCCTAATTTGGCATACTTGTACACTATATATGTATTTGTGTGGTCAGTATGTATCAGTGTGGTGAAATGGAAGGAAATCAGAAATGTCATGTGAGTGAGCCTGTCATTCATACAAGAGTAAATGGCAATGTATCATCCTGACTCTTGATGAAAAAATGTAGTATGACTGTGCCGTAGTTTTAGTCGAGCCCTTTATACACGTGTGTTTACTTCAGATTGTAAGCTTAATAACACGTTTATGGCTATTATGCATATAGTTTAAAAAGATAATAGACAAATAGCGTCGAACCTGATTAAAGGGCTCCTATTAAAATGGAACTATCTGATCAGGATCCGGGATGTTGTATATATTTACATGTAAAATATTAATGGTCATGGAGGAATTCCCCTCGCTGCGAAAAAAGGATTTGCAAGTAAACTTGTAAATCAAGGCATAATTCTGTTAACCGGAACACTCTCTTAACCCATCCCTTGCTGAATTTTAAAATACATTTCTCCTTCTTTACCCATGCCCTGTTGTATATTTACATATATCTTCACTGTGTACAAGTATATCGCTGTGAAATCACTGCTGTGGAGTGCACTGGTTGCACAATCAACTTGTAAATAGTGCAGACCCTGATGAGACAGCTCCTGCAAGAGCTGTCTCATCTGGGTCTTCACTATTTACAGGTAGGTATATTGACATGAATAGAAAGCGAAGGGTTAACCTGCGTACTAACGTGGAACCAGATAATAGGTTGTACTGTATATATATGAGCATTATGTATACCTCAGGGTGAAGAAGCTGTCAACAGATACAGTTGCATTCAGGATGGTCAAGAAAGTCCAGTTGTTGATATTTTCAATAACGAAGGGCTGCATATTCTCTGAAATTGGAAAAAAACAAAACAAATTTCTTACTACAAGCATTAATGGCAAAAGAACCTTTAATTCTCCTTTTTACCTCTTTCGCTGCCATATATTGCCATCTGCAGAATTAAGTGTCTGTTACAATTGTATTTTATCCTAAATTCTAATTTATGTTCTTATAAAATCAATCTTCACAGTATCTGTTAGGATCCTAAAGAGATGCCAATTTACTTGGGTCTAAAATGCTTGCATAGCCCTTCCCTCCATAGGCTATTTTTAGACCCAACCTCTTTGAATAAATCTACCAAAAAGGAGCATTACCTAGAGAAAAGGACTTTTTTTTAGAATTTTGTAGTTTGAAACCATTGTGATAAATACAGCATTTGTTCCTATAGGGGAAAATGCTCTATTTATCACAATGGTTTCAATAGGTGATTTTTACAGAGGTGTAGAAAGGTATATTTATGGAGGAAAAGGATAGACAACTAGAGCTTTTTGTCACAAAAACGGATGTCTCCCCTCTAATAAAAACAATATGTAAAGGGAAATCACTAAAAATGTTATGGTTTTGATGAATGATACTTCCCCTCATCATGCTTTTTCCACACTACATTTTTCAAGAAGAAAATGATAACAGCTAATAACTCCAAAAATACTGATACCAGATTTATGGCCCTTGTGCATGACACTTACTTTTATCATGCTCTTTCCAAAAATAAAGTGTCATTCCAATAGCATCAGTCGAACAGGAGTTATTGATCGGCCAAAAAATGTAACAAAGGGCAATAACTCCAAAAGTATTGAAGCCAGAATTATGGCCCTTGTTCATGACACTTTCTCTCATCATGCTCTTTCCATGTATGAAGTTTTAATACGATGGCAAGAGCCATGTAGGAGTTATCGTCCGGACAAAAAAGAATTAAACAAATGTACAAGGGGCAATAACTCTAAATTTATTGAAGCTCGAGTTAAGGATCTTATGCATGACACTTTCTCTTATCATGATCGTTCCATGTATGAAGTTTCACTCCAATGGCATGTGTCACATAGGAGTAATCATCCGGACAAAAAAGTGTGATTTTTTTTACAAAGGGCAATAACTCCAATATTAGTGAAGCCAGAGTTATGGACCTTGTGCATGACACTTCCTCTCGTTATGATATTTCCATATATGAAGTTTCAATCCAATGGCATGAGCATGAGTTATCGTCCGGACAAAGAAGTGTGAATTTTTTACAAAGGGCAATAACTCCTATAATAGTGAAGCCAGAGTTATGTACCTTCTGTATGACACTTCCTCTCATTATGCTCTTTCCATATATGAAGTTTCAATCAACTGGCATCAGACATATTGAAGTTATTGTCCGGACAAAAAATTATGATATTTTTTACAAAGGGCAATAACTCCAATATTAGTGAAGCCAGAGTTATGGACCTTGTGCATGACACTTCCTCTCATCATGATATTTCCATATATGAAGTTTCAATCCAATGGCATGAGCCATATAGGAGTTATCGTCCGGACAAAAAAGTGTGATTTGTTTACAAAGGGCAATAACTCCAATATTAGTGAAGCCAGAGTTATGTACCTTGTGCATGACACTTCCTATCATTATGCTCTTTCAATATATGAAGTTTCAATCAACTGGCATCAGGCATATTGAAGTTATCGTCCAGACAAAAAGTGTGACGGACAGACAGACAGACAGACAGACGGACAGACGGACAGACAGACAGACAGACAGACAACTCTCACGAAAACAATATGTCTCCCCCATATAAATATGGGGGGAGACATAATTAAAGAATCATCACTGGCAGTGGGAGTTGACGCTATACTCTAGAAATACACTCAGGGACTTTAAATTGTTACGCTTGAGCTATTTCCCAATTACTTGCACGTGGTGCCTATGATAACCGTTGACTGAAAATTGTGTCCATTTCAATGTGCTCATTCGCGACTTCCAAGTTGAAAAAACACAAGTGCACACACATATAACTTCACTAGAGAATGCCACGTTTGACGGAACATCAACATTCTGAAGCGGTAGGCCTCCTTAGGGCTGGCGCAGGCCTTGTAGCCGTGGCGAAGATGGATAATTGCAGCCGCAGTACAATTTTTCGTCTAAAATCTTGTTTCCAAACTACTGGCTCAGTTAAAGATCACTCCCGACAGGGTCAGCCAAGAGTTACGACGCGATGTCAAGAGGCAGATTTACGTCGACTTCATCGCCGTTATCCATTCAGACCCGCAACTGTCAGCGCCAGGCTTACCATTGGAACCCGAGGGTAAGTTTCCACTCATTAGACACATTTGTTATACGTTTCTGTCTTGGAAACTATGTGCACTTTATAGACGCCCTTTTTCTATCCTGTAGTTTTGTATACAGACGAAAAAGCTGTATAGGTTAGCAATTTGCAATGCATACTCTTTTCAGGCGACCTATCGGTGAGACGTCGGATTCAACAAGTAGGTCTACACTGTCACAGGCCGAAGAAGGGGTATGTTCTGACCAATTGACACAAGGCTGCTCCACTTGCCTGGGCCCACGCACATCACCATTGGAACAGACGTCAATGGGGATCAGTCATGTTTAGTGATGTATCTAAATTTAATGTGCAAAATTCAGATGGGCGCATACCCGTGTATCGCAGGAAAGGGAAGAGATTTGCTGATAAGTGCATTAAAAGTCTAACAGGGGAGGTGGTGGAAGTGTGCAAGTTTGGGCAGGAATCACACAGCTCAACAAAACAGAGTTGGTTATATTAAATGGCAATGTAACAGCCCATTCTTACATTAACGATGTATTACGTCCCGTGGCTCTTCCTTTTTGAAGATGAAACTTTAGAGCCGGCAGATTTACATTTCAACATGATAATGCCCCCGTGCACAAGGCTCGCATAACAACCTCTTTCCTTGCAGCAAATGGAGTTCCTACTTTGAACTGGCCTGAATTATGTCTCCTATTGAGCATGCGTGGGATGAAATAGGAAGGCGCGTAAAACAACGTCGTCCGCCACTGCGCAACATCATTGAACTATCCCGAGCGTTCATTCAGGAGTGGAGGGGGATCCCACAGCAACGTATCGCTAGAATGATTTTATCTATGAGACAGAGGTGTACAGCGTGCCTTGCCGCCAATGGTAGTTACACACGCTTTTGACTGCAAAAACAACTTTTGAGAGTTTCACTCTTTAAACTAAAACTGTTCAATCAATTAACAAACTAATCAATTGAAATTTACACAGATTGTATAAAATATATTGATGTTTATATTTATAAAGTTTGAATAAAATTGGTCAGCTATAACAGTTTTTTATAATCCAAAATACCTATGATGCGTTTTCAAAGTCCCTGAGTGTACACATTGGGCAATGAAAGCAACTGTACAATTGTGTCTGTATTGTTCTATAAGGAAACAAAGCAGACCCTGACAATCCCTACAGGAGTCATCTGATCTGGGTTTACTCTATTTGCAAAGGTGTTAAAAGATATGTGGAGAATAATGTCAATAATTGTAGAAAAGATGAGCTACAGTGTTTTCATAGCTTCCATGAATGATACTCAGCCATCCTGTGCAGTGAGTTATACCGTGCTTTCCTGATCTGTCTGCATGGATGAAACACGTCTACAGCAGAATCAGATCTATACAATTCCATAAGCAAACAAAGCAGACCCTAATCAGACGGCAGCTCTAGGAGTCTTCCAGTCTGAGTCTACTCTTTTTGCAAATGCATGAAAAGGCATTTGTATGAGGAAAAGGGTTCAGATAGGTTTTACTATACTGGACATGGCTACTCGTTCATGGATCAATGCCTTACCAGCAATGCTAATTGCAAATGCATAAGCATGTCCTAGAATGACCCAGGACATGCTGATGAATCGGACTCCATTGAGAGCTCCAAGCAGACCTCCCCTTGTCTCTGTGCTGAGGATTTTACTCCCACTGGTGTATAGTGAAAATGCCTGTAGTAGTCTGCCATGTACACCTGAAAAAAGAAAAAAATTGTACAGTAAACCTCCTCTACAATGGACAGTCAAAAAAGTAACACCGAATATTTAACCCTTTACTCTATGAATACTCATGCAAGAGGTACCGGTAATTTAAATTAGTAGTCCTAATTACAAAATTAGCATGGTCTCACTGTCTATCGAACCTCTTAACCTTTGACCAGGAACAGAAAACGTTTACTGTGAATATTGAAGAAAAAAAATCAATCAGCAGTTCAATATAATCTTTTATACATACCTTGAAACAATTAAGTAACTTTATTCTCTTCTATTAATCCCCAAACAATCCAGTGTTCCCCACCACCCGCATAACAAAAACAACAAGATGTGTTTCTGAAACACTATGCCCCCTCATATATTTGACCTCTGCAGCCTCATGAGATACACAAGCATGCAAAATATCAAGTCTCTATCTCTACTGGTCCAAAAGTTATGGCCAATGTTAAAGTTGCTGACAAACAAACAAACAGACAGGGCAAAAACAATATGCACCCCCCCCCCCCCCCAACTATCGTCAATGGGGGCATAAAAATGGCTGCCAGAAAAATATCACCTGCTTATTGAAGCTTTATTTCAGAAACTGTTTACTGTAACAAAATACTCATAGTCACGTGATTTCATCATGGGCACGCGACCTTTGCATAAGCTGAAGGGGTCACAGCTGTCAAACATTTTTAATGTGGTACACTTTTCAATTTATGTTGATATTCTATAGCGTATTAAGAGTTTTCTCATGTTAAGCATAGTTGAATGAAAAAAAACTGTTTTGACCTGTTTTTGACGCATATTTTGTTTTTAAAGCTACGAGGCGTTGTTTACAGACAAAGCAACAGTACTCATGATTTTATGACGTAGTATGCACTTGTGAATGCGTAAAAACACAAAACAAGAGAGCCAGAATGGCCCTGACATCGCTCACCAGACAATCAGCGGAGAAGATTTTCAAAGTTTTCACTATATGTTTGTATTGAAAACTTAACACCCTAGGGGCGGTGCCAATTTTGACCCCAAGGACACAATTTATATAACTTTTGTAGAGGACCTGAACATGATACTAAAAGAATGTAGTGAAAGAATGGATAGAGCATTAGACCACTGGAACTTGTATTCTTTGGATGCTAGAGGCGGATTCTCCCACCACTAATGACCTATGCAAACAGTTTGGATCCAGATCAGGCCCCACATAATGTGGGGCCTGATCTGATATCCAAATTGTTTGTAAATGAGACTGAAATTCTGAAAAACTTAGAAAGAAAGTGTGTAGTGGGATTCTCCCACCACTAATGACCTATGCAAACAGTTTGGATCCAGATCAGGGCCAACATAATGTGGTGCCTGATCTGATATCCAAACTGTTTGTCAATGAGACTGAACTTCTGAAAAACTCAGAAAGAAAGTGTGTAGTTAGGATAACTTGTGAATATGCTGCAGACAACAATTTAACAGATCACAAAATTACCCAGCATGCAAAGAGTTAAGCTGAAATTCACAACAGATATGCTCTATATTGATAGCTGGTAGCTTAATGCAGGGCATAGGTATGAAAAAAAGCGTTAAGAGTATTCTGCATTTTGAGAATTATCCACAGTTTTCTCAATCTTAAATGAGTGTGTGTTATTTGTCTAAACACAATTTCTACTCTACAGATCAGGCTAAGGGTAATTATATAAGAATTCCCACTGACTGGTCTCAGCTAAGAGTGATATTAAGGAGAAACCTTTCGAATGTAGTTTCTGATGTAAAGAAGAATATACACAGAGGGCAGGGCCAATTTTAACCCCAGAACTATGATACTTATAAAACTCAAAAAGTTATGCTAAGTAAATCTATACACCAAATATCTAAGCTCTGTGACATGTAGTTTCTGACAAGAATATTTTTAAAGTTTTTCCTATGCATAACTAGTGATCCCATAGGCTGTTTACGCAGTCAACTTAAAAAAAACTGGCAATCCCTGGGGTTGGACCAATTTTTACCCTAGGGGCATAATTTATATAACTTTT
Organism: Azorinus chamasolen; assembly: GCA_963576725.1. Lineage (NCBI taxonomy): Eukaryota > Metazoa > Mollusca > Bivalvia > Cardiida > Solecurtidae > Azorinus > Azorinus chamasolen. The sequence goes on along the minus strand of OY755246.1, from coordinate 38,762,886 downwards.
GTAGAAGTCCTGAAGTTGAAGCTATGTGCCATATATGAAAGCTGAGGACCTTCTAGTTTTAGAGGAGATGATGTTCAAAGTTTTCACTATATGTTTCTATTGAAAACTGAAAACCCCTGGGGCAGGGCCAATTTTGACCCCAGGGGTATAATTTATATAACTTTTGTAGAGGACCTACATATATTGCTATTTGCCAAAGATGAAAGCTGAGAACCCTGTAGATTCAGTAGTTTCTATTGAAAACTGAAAACCCCTGGGGCAGGGCCAATTTTGACCCCAGGGGTATAATTTATATAACTTTTGTAGAGGACCTACATATATTGCTATTTGCCAAAGATGAAAGCTGAGAACCCTGTAGATTCAGAGGATAAGAACTTTAAAGGTTCAAATTGTTAACGACGAACGACAGACAACGGATGACGGATGCCGACGGATGACGGACATCAGGCGATCACAAAAGCTCACCCTGAGCACTTTGTGCTCTGGTGAGCTAAAAATGAAAGGTTCGAAAAACAGGTGAGGTTCGATAGAAGGCGAGTCTACGATACACCATGAATATTAATTTACTAATATTTTATAATGGCACTAAGAACAAAGAGATTTTTTATCATAACAGAACCTGTTGAATCAGATCTATATTGGTTCATAAACGGACAGGGCAGACACTGATCAGACGGCTCCTACAGCAGCTTGATTTACTGTGTTTGCAATGCACAGAAAGGCATATTTATGGAGTAACGATTTAACCCTTTAACCGATAATGGTGCCTTTTGACACCTTTATAAACTCAGTAAAAGCAGATCAGATGGCTTAATGGGGTTAAATAAAGGAGCTGTTCTTAACACCGCTTTACTTCATATAAATTCCTTTTCGTGCCTTTGCAAACAGAGAAGACTCAGATCAGATGGCTGCTAGAGAAGCTGTCTGAACAGGGTCTGCTCTGTTTGCTTATGGAATTACATAGATCTGATTCTGCAGTTTCTGCCATGGCTAAAACATCCTGTGTTCATAATCTTAAATAACACGAGTGTTCAAAGGAATACATGTGTCACCTGCTGGGAGAAGTGTTAGAATAAAAAAAAGAAAGTGTGAAGGACAGGCAGACAGACAGAAAAGTGATCCCTATGTAACACATTGCCTCTCAAAAATCAGCTCATAAATATTCATGATGTCATTATTTCTTACATGAATGTAATTGTATGTCAGGTAAAGCTTTAACCTTTTCCTGTAGGAGCCACCTGATTGGAATCCCTTCTGTTTGTTTTTAAAATTATAATAGATTTGACTATACAGTTTTTACCAGTACCAAAAATATTCTATGTACCGTCGTATTCCATTTAAAAATTCAGCTAAAATATTTCTTTCATGAATATTCATGAGTACTGTAGAGAGGTCTACTGTAATAACAATTAGACCTGTTAAGATATTTGACCATGCCAGTGCATGTTTGGTCTGTAAACAGTATGTTAAAGGTACATTACTCTGTATATATGCATGATAGAGTTGTGAGCTGAAGTCCAAAAGACACCTGTGAGTAACAACATGCACACTTTTAGACAAACACTAGAAAACTGGCAATATTGTCTCTAACTAAAGCACTTTTCACTAAGTTTTATTATGAAGAAAATTTCAAATTCCCATAAATCTGGTAAAAATAGTCAGAGCAAAAATTCCAATCTTAGCTTCAGTTTCATATTAACATTGTTCCTCTATGAAAGATTGATGTAAATCCTCTAACTGGTGTATAAGGAGTTGGACACACAAGATTTGTAAGAGTTACACGTACATGAGGATGTGCATACGGACGAACATACAGAGGGACAAGAGCAAAGCTATATGCCTCCCATCTTGTGGGGCGCCTAGAATCTTCTCAGCAGCTATAAATATCACACAACTACCTATCTCAACTGGTTCCCGTATTTTTACAGCATCCAGCAGCCCTCCACGATTTTCGACCCCAGTAGAAGAAGGTCCATTGCCCCTGTATCTGATATTCATGCCAGAGTTCTCTTCTCCCGATTCTGGCGGTGGTGTCAACGATGCTAATGTCTCATATCCACTAGCCTCAGTTCCAACATGTAGTCGATGTATGACAAAAACATCATAAGCTGTGCCTGCCATTATCAAAACACCTAGAAGGCTTAGGAAGACTCTGAAATAGGCAGAATGCCAGAATGTATTCCATCAAACAATTTAACCTTTAAATTGTTCAACATCCATGTCAGAAATAATGACATCATGAATATTTGTTAGCTGAATTTTTGTAGAGACATATGATTTGTTTACCTTGGCCAGAAATTAAAAAATGATATAGGTCAATATAACCCTTTACTCCATGAATATTCATGAAAGAAATAATTACACCATGAATATTAATTAGATTAACAGTTACAGTGCTCCCTCTCTACAACGACACCCTTTGGGATACGAAGATTGTGTGTGTTGTTCAGAGGGAGTTGTTATAGGGAGGGAAAATCAAACATATTTAGCTTGTTTGCAGATCCCCAGATAAGGTGTGTTTCGAGAACTAAAACCGTTATGCCTCTATCTAACCCTATGTTGTGACCACTCTTTAGAATCGTCACAAAGTGACGATTCTAAAGAGTGGTCACAACATAGGGTTTGATGGAGGCATAAAGAAAATACGATGGAAAAAAGTTGTTTCTGGAGCCTTGTTGTTTCGGAAACAGTGACATGCGTTGTTGTAAGGAGGGAATCGTTATTGAGAGGGTCGTTGTAGGGAGGGAGCACTGTACAATAATGCAGGGACACAGGATTTTAGCAAAGGCAAACACTGTAGAATCACATCTATATTATATCATAAGCAAATAGAGCAGACCCTGATCAGACAGTTTAAACTGGAGCCATCTGATCCATGTCTACTCTGTTTACAAAGGCATGAAAAGGTGCTTATATGAAAGAAAGGCTTAATTATTCCAAAACCAATTGTACATGTATTGCAAACTAAACTCACAATCAGAAGTCACAAAGTGAGACATTATGCCATGATGCCATAAAAGTTGTCTTGACAGTCGGTAAGTATGTACAGTAAAACTGCTATAAACCAGAATTCTAGTAGAGAAGAATTTCAATACTTTTAGGCAGGTGGCAGTTTAATGCAGGATAAAAGTCATGCAGTAAGCTCCTAGAGGAGCTTGCTGCATGACTTTCACCCTAAATTAAGCTGCCACCAATCTCCAAGACCGATATTTATACTTGATTTAACGTCTGGGTCAAGAAGGGTTATAACCACATAGTTACATGTACATAACTCTCCTGTCTTATCAAGGTCTACTCTGTTGACTTAATAAAACAGATCTGAATCTACAATTTCTGAAATGGTAAAAAAATATCATGTCCACTGACTATTATAGAATTCAGTTAATGAATACTCATGATATCTTGTATAAATATTGTTTAGGTAAAGTGTTAACTCATGGGAAAAAACTCAATTTAGATACAAATTCCATTCAATAATGCTTATATTCATGTTAGAAATAATGACATCATGAATATTTATTAGCTGATTTTTTATAATGGCATATGTACATAGGATGTTTTGGTATAGGTAGAAACTGTAGAGTCAGATCAGACCTATTATAACTTCATATGCAACCAGACTCTGATGGCTACAACAGGAGGTGTCTGATCTGGGCCTACTCTGTTTGCAACGGTGTGAAAAAAGTGTTTGTATGAGGGAAAGGGTTAAATGGCCACTGTAGTTAGAATCCAGAGCTGAAAATAAGATGTATACTGATCTGTCAAAGTATCTTATTTCTAAGCCATACCCTATCTTATTGCTAAACTTTACCCTATTTTATTGCTAAGCTGTACCCTATCTTAATTCTAAGTTGTACCCTATCTTATTGCTAAGCTGTACCCTATCTTAGTGCTAATCTGTACCCTATCTTATTGCTAAGCCCATACCCTATCTTATTGTTAAGCTGTACCCTATCTTATTGCTAAGCCCCGTACCCTATCTTATTGCTAAGCCGTACCCTATCTTATTTCTAAGCCATACCATATCTTATTGCTACTCATAAACCCTTTAAGTTAACCCTGTTCTATATTTAGTCCAATTTTCAATACCTACTCAATGTTCATGGATAAAATAATTATAATGAAATATGGAAGGTGGAACATTGTAGCCATTTTAGAAACTAAAGAGACAGATCTATCAAATTCCAGTACTGAGTAGCAAACAGAGCAGACCCTGATCAGATAGTTCCTCTAGGACTCTGGGTCTACACTGTTTGCAAATGCGTGAAAAGGCATTCATGTGAAGGAAAGGATTAAAAAAAAACATGTGAAATGTATAGGATTGGGGAGAAATTTAAAAAAAATTATTTTAGCTAAATTTTAAACACCCCCTTACCTATAGTTGATCTACAGTACTTACATGGCAACAATGGCTCTTGTGTCATACTCAAGGGTCTCCTCCTGACACTGTGCATACTTGATAACTGAAACAAGAGAGGTGAAATACGACATGCATGTACATCAAAACAAAGTTTAACTCTTTACTCCATAAATACGCCTTTGCAAACAGAGTAGACCCAGATCAGACGGCTCCTGTAGGAGTAATCTGATCATGGACTGCTCTGTTTGCTTATTAACTCTTTGCACGCTAAGTAATTTTTTCGTCTGCAACAATTGTCGTCTGCTTCAATTCTTAAAGTAAACTTTCTCTCATTTTTTTTGCAAAAATATGGTCAAGATGACAAACAGTTTGGATCCTGATGAGACGCCGCATTATGCGGCGTCTCATCTGGATCCAAACTGTTTGCATAGGTAATAACAATTTCGCCGCTAGCGTGCAATGAGTTAAATAATATAGATCAGATTGTACAGTTTCTGCCATTGCAAAACCTTCCAGTGCTCATGAGCCATTATGTAAGACAATTAATAGTCATAATATCATTATGTCTTACATGAATATTCAAAGGGGGAAAGGGTTAAATGCAGATAGTAATAAACAATTTACAATGTGGAAATAGAAGTCCATTTAGAAAACTGACAATCTTCGCCATGCCAAATTATCCATAAGCTTAACCCTGTACCTCAGAAAGGTGCCTTCTGATGCCTTTGCAAACAAGAGTAGGAACCAATCCGATGGCTTCTATAGGAGCAGTCTGATCAGGGACTGCTCTGTTTGCTTAATATGAAGTAATACATATATATATATACATGTATATGATTCTACAGCTTCTGCCATGGGAAAAAAAATCCTTTATTCATAATGCCATTATAAAATTCAGCAGATAAATATTCATGATGCCATTATTTTTCACATGAATATGCATGTGATAATCGGTTAACCCTTTCCCTCATATAAACATGTTTTCATGCATTTGCAAACAGAGCAGACCCAGATCAGACGGCTCCTAGAGGAGCCGTCTGATCAGGGTCTGCTCTGTTTGCTAATAGAATTTGATAGCTCTTTTTCTTAGCTTTCTAAAATGTCTACAATTGTCCACCTTTCATATTTCTTTATAGCTATTGTGTTAATGAATATTGAGTAGGTATTGAAATTTGCAATAAGCAAAAACAGAAAAAGGGTTAAGCTCTTTTTATACCTTGTCCAGTAAGAACTGGTAAGATGGAGGCTGGACACGTGTTGGGTAAGCAGATTCCAACTGTTATGGAAATACCTGAAGGATTTAAAACATCAGGCTTCTGAAAGATAAATGGAAGAAGGATATGTTGTTGTTTTCCCTAAAAGTTTGAGCACTTCTGTATTCATACCATGCATCGATGTCTATATTTTGGTATTATCTTTATGCCTTTTGACACCTCTGTAAATGCCACTTTTTGAAACCATTGTGATAAACAAAGCATTTGCTCTCATTGGTTTCAAAACTAAACAATTCTAAAACTTCCCTTTTCTATAGTAAATGCTCCTTTTTGGTACACTTGGTAAACAGACTATGAGGGAATGGGTAAAAAACTAGGCTTACTACTAAATGTGATTATAATACCCCCACACTAGTGCTTGTCACAGTACAGTAACAACTCTATCCTACTAACAATCAAATACATACCATTTTTATTTTTAACACAGGTGACTGCTTAAATCAGGGTGAAAGTCATGCAGAAAGCTCATAGAAGACCTTTCTGCATTATAGAGGAGCTTTCTGCATGACTCTTACCCTGCATTAAAATGCCACCTGCCTACAATGAAATAAATTATTCCTTACTAAAATTTCGTAGTATTGAGTTCTTACTGTATGTTTTATCTTTGAAAATTCAACCAGAATGTTCAAACAATATGTGCATCACTGCATCTCCTCATGAAATTAAAGTTTCCAATCACATTTCATGAATAAATCCTTTAGTAGTTGTTGAGATATGAAATGGACAAGAAAAACCAATAGCTGGAAGCCTGACTGAAGAACAGACATGTACCCCACATAAAACTTCATTTGTAGGGGTTACTGGTCATGAGTAATCACCACAGCAAGTTTGAAGATCCTAAGTCAAACCCTTGAGCAGTTATTGACCGGAAACCATTTCACTAGTTAAGGACCTTGACCTTTGACCTAGTGAGTTGAAAAACAATAGGGGTCATCTAGTGGTCATGATCAACCATCACAGCAAGTTTGAAGAACCTACGCTAAGCCGTTTATCACTAAGTGATCGGAAACTGTGTGATCTACAGACAGATAGACCGACCGACCAACATGTGCAAAGCAATATAACCCCACTTTTTTCAAGAGGGGGGTATCATAAAAATGGCATAAATCCTGAACAATGTTTGCATTAAGACATTTTGGAAAAATTTAAGATATTTTAGAATTGTCTCTTTGAGACTATTCTAAACAGTGGTCATAGTATAGGGTTTGGTGGAGAAATAAGAGAGTTATTCTTGAAAATGTTTGAATTTACACATCTTATCTAGACCTCTGTTATCATATTAATTATATTACATGTATCAGAGGTCCAGATAAGGTGCGTAAATTAAAATATTTTCAAGAAAATCTCCTTTATTTCTCCACCAAACCCTATGTTGTGACCACTCTTTAGAATCGTCTCGAAGAGACGATTCTAAAGAGTGGTCACAGCATAGGGATTGGTGGAGAAATGACGATCTTAGAATTTGTGTACGCACCTTTATCTGTACCTCTGATGTATATTGCATTATATTAAGGTACATCATACTATATATCTTATATGTTATAAGCAAACAGAGCAAACTCTGATCAGACAGCCCTACACTTACAGGAGTTGATGGACCTGGGTCTACTCTGCATGCAAATGTGTCTCAATCAGATAAATGGTATCTCATGGTTTCTGTATTATTGCATAATTTTTGTGCTATTAGATCAACCAATCGGCCCAGTCTCACGAGATCTGACAATAAAACAAGGGGCTAAAATCTCCCTTTAGTCATTTCCCTCATATAAACACCTTTTCATGCCTTTGCAAACAGAGTAGACCCAGATCAGATAGATCCTATAGGAGCTGTCAGATCGGGGTATACTCTCTTTGCTTCTGAAATTATAGTAGATCTGACTCTACAGTTTCTACCAATAAGACAATATATAACATCCTGTGTACACTATTAACCCTTCGCTTGCTATTCACGTCAATATACATACCTGTAAATAGTGAAGACCCAGATGAGACAGCTCCTGCATTAGCTGTCTCATCAGGGTCTGCACTATTTACAAGTTGATTGTGCAACCAGTGCACTCCACAGAAGTGATTGCACAGCGAAATACTTGTACACAGTGAAGATATATGTAATTATACAACAGGGCATGGGTAAAGAAGGAGACACGTATTTTAAAATTCAGCAAGCGAAAGGTTAAAACTCAGTTAATAAATATTCATCATGTCATTATTTCTTACATGAATATTCAAACTAGAAAAGGGCTGTATTTGGAGCCTAGATATTGACTACAGGTCTACACCGTTTTCAATAACAGAGACGAGAGCATTTTCTGACATACTAGAAGCTTAACCCTTTCCTCAGATAAACCCATTTTCACACATTTGCAAACAGAGTAGACCCAGACCAGATAGCTCCTGTAGGTGCTGTCTGATTAGTCTTCTCTGTTAACCGTTTCCCACTATATAAATGCTTTTTCTTGCCTTTGCAAGCAGAGCTGACCCAGATTAGACTGCTCCTATAGGAGCCATCTGATCAGGATCTGCTCTTTTTGTATTTGACATTACATGTATATACATGTAGATCTAATTCTACACTTTTTGTCAAAGCAAACATTTTACTATTATAAAAAATCAGCTTATAAGTATTCCTGATCTGTCATTATTTCTTAAATGAATATTGAACAGGAAAAGGGCTAAAGAAACTCTTCACTTACCGTATCATTTGTGAGTGGATAAAACCCCTTACAGTAATGACCATGGAAAGGATGCGTAGGGTCCGTATTATTTGGTCCTTTGTATACGGTAGCTGTGATATTTAGACACTCATCATAATTACCAAGCCACAATATATTGCCTGCCAATATACCTGCAGGAGGCTTTCCAGCAGCATCAACCACTGTGAAGAGAGAATAGCATCTCTTTAACCATTTACTCAGATCAGGCCTAGATAAGGTGTGTAAATTAAAACATTTTCAAGAATAGTTCCAGAGCTCTAGATAAGATGCGAAAATTAAAACATTTTGAAGAATGAATTCTTCATTTCTCCACCAAACCCTATGTTGCGACCATTCTTAAGAATTGTCTCTTGAAGACAATTCTAAATAGTGGTCACAACATAGGGTTTGGTGGAGAAATGACGATTTTAGTATAAGTATTTGAGCATGTATCTTTATCTGTCATTCTGCTTTACTTCAGGAGTATCTGTTATCATTCAAGATACCACTCTTTATGAATTAAACATATAAATAAAAGAATTTTGTTGCCATGGTAAACAGTAGAGAATCAAACAAGAAATGCAACACAGTAGGGGGTGACAAATGCCCCAATAGCAAAGCACTGACATTGAAATGTGTTTTGTAGGCACGTCTGTATATGCTATTGCTATATGAAACTAAATAGAGGATCTTACATGAGTGTTCATTACACATTGTTTTTATGAAACGAGTTTACTATAATAATATGACACGAGCTTTAGCAAGTGTCATATTCATTATTGTAAACGAGTTTCATAAAAACAATGTATAATGAACACGAATGTAAGATTCTTTTTATCACATAATCCTCAAAATGCCATAGAAAATAAAACAGACTAGCTAACGGCTGTTTCTGCCATTGCTTTACAAACAGCGTAGTAATACAACGGACGACCCGCATGGAGTGCTATGATTGGCTAACGCTTTTTAAATGAGAGCTACAATTGGCTAACTTGCTAATTTGCATAAAAAATGCACTAGTGCAATTCTGTGAAATACGGCACTGTTACGGCACTCCCACATGGTAGATTATGTGATAAACTAAAATACTGCATGCACAGTGTGACCTGAATGTAAGCTGAAGTAACCTTAAACAAGAAAAGACTAGGCAACAATGCTGACATAATATAAATAAAAGAAAATGTGTCCATGGGACACGGATGCTCCTGCCAGGTTTTTCCTAAATTGCACTGAAATTGGATGACTTAAGATTTGCACGATTATTTGGTGAAGACGACGACACAAGACGTATAGTGATCACTATATGTCGCCTCTGCGAAACACAGGCGAAACAATAATTTACTATAGGCTAATATTTTGATAATTCTGTATATACTACAATTACAAATTACTAATGATATAACCATAAACAGGAAGAAGATTGTTAAAACATCACCAAATTTCAAAGTGTTGGCAAACAGGAAGTAGATGAATGACAGACCTGAAAAGGGGAGACACAGTACAACTCACTATGACTATGCTTCACACCAAATATCAAATCATTCCAGCAAACACAACCGAAGAAATCTTTGACAAAAAATTTTGTCATTAAACAATCACCCGAATTCAATCAAAGTGTCGGCAAACAGGAAGTAGATGAACAATAGACATGAAAAGGGGAGACACGGTACAACTCAAAATGATTATGCTTCAGACCAAATATCAAATCATTTCAGCATACACAAGCGAAGAAATCTTTGACAAAATTTGTCATTAAACAATCACCCAAATTCATTCAAAGTGTCGGCAAACTGGAAGTAGATGAACGAAAAACCTGAAAAGGGGAGGCACAGTACAAATCACTATGATTATGCTTCAGACCAAATATCATATCATTCCAGAAGACACAAGAGAAGAAATCTTTGATGAAAATTTTGTCATTAAACAATCACCCAAATTCATTCAAAGTGTCAGCAAACAGGAAGTAGATGAAAAACAGACCTGAAAAGGGGAGACACCGTACAACTAACTATGGTTATGCTTCAGACCAAATATCAAATCATTCCAGCATACACAAGCGAAGAAATCTTTGACGAAAGTTTTTATCATTAAACAATAACCCAAATTCAATCAAAGTGTCGGCAAACAGGAAGTAGATCAATGACAGACCTGAAATGGGGAGACAAGGTACAACTCACTATGATTATGCTTCAGACCAAATATCATATCATTCCAGCATACACAAGCGAGGAAATCTTTGACGAAAATTTTCAGGACCGACTTACAGACGTACGGGATGGACAAGGGTAAAACTTAATACCCATTTTTTAACTGTAAGTGTGAAGGTATTTCTACCACTGAGGTCAAAGGTCAAGGTCACAGTCACCAGAAAATGTAACATGGCACTTTGCCATCCCTAGAGGTACTCACATACCAAATTTGATTAGGTTTTTCTATAGCCGAGGTAAAGGTCAAAGTCACAGTGACTTGAAAATGGTACATGACACTCTGCTATCCCAAGATGTACTCACACAGCAACTTTTGCATTTGTACTTCAAGTAATACAGGAGATATGTTCTGGCAGGGCCTCCGCTGGCGGTCGCCAAAATCGCCAATGGCGAAAATATTCATAATCTGGCGATAAAAAATTAAATCTGGCGAATGTTGTGGCGAAAGACAATTTTGGTAATTATGCCGAGAAATACAGACCCAATTTAGCTCTCTCAGTCAATTATCACAGCTTCTTCTGTTTGTGTGCAAAGCGTGTCGGTTGTTTACACAATAATTTTACCTGGGGATTTCCCATGGAGGCACCGGATATCATGCGTGAAAGATGTGATTCTAGCTGGTTCCCAATTTGTGTCCTACTATTTTGTTACATGTAAGCAAACAGATTATGCGGGAAACCAGTCATGTCAAAGATGGCGACGTTGTTTGCAAGTTCAGCCGTGGGCAATTTGATTTCTTCTTGTGGCACGTTTATTACTCAAACGAGGGGACTGACACCTAAGGATTTGCATCAAAGGGAATAAAGAACGACAAACAAGACAATTAAGTGGATTTGGCTTGCGATTATTTCGGGCAATTTGGGTCCGATCGGACTTTGTAGATCCACGGTAAGAAACAATTACACCACTAAAAGGCACTATTCAGGCTACTGTGTTAGTTCTCAGTTTGATAATTGGGAATAAATAATTTGGATGTGTATCGTGTGTCCTATTATTAAAGATATATATTTTATGCTTTCATTCACATTACAAATTGCCTACTCTAGTGAACTCGCAGTGTTCTGAAACTACTAAAGGAAATACATATAACAGAAACATTCCACATTTCTTTGCATAACTTTAACTGTAGAGAAAATGAATTTACCATTTTTTTTATCCTTATTGTTTGTGTTTAAAACTTTTTTAATTCAAGATATATTTGTTCTGAAATTATTTATTTGCAGTGAAAGTTAAAGCAGTTTTGAAATTTAATGTTATTTATCTTGTTTTAAAAGCAACATAATCTGAAACGGAGACATACACATACATGTTCACTACAAAACTGAATGAAAATTAGGGAAAATTCCAATACTTAAATGTATACATCATTTTTTCTGTGGCTTATCGTAAGTTTTTAATAGTACCAAGAGAAGATTTAATATTGTTTACAGATAAAAGTCGACTATTGCTTTATTTGTATGTTTTATTTCAGATCTTCAAGTGGGGAGGAGAATCCCAGGCTTCAGATACTACTCCATCATCATAAGGAAGTGACCCTAAAATGATCATCCACAGGGAAAACATAAAATGTAATGCAGAGCGCCAGCAAAGCAGACCATATGGCTATATGTTGAAGTTGATCCAAGACTGCCACCAGCATGATCAGACCCATAGGGATCAACATAGTCTTTATGTTGACATAAATTGTTACTATTATCAAAATAATAAAGGAAATGTAAACATACACAAGTTGGTTCTTCTGTGTTTAAAGTGTTACACATTTCATGACGTAGAATTTGAAGGAAAACTTTGGCTCTAACTTTGGCTCCAACAGATCCAAATTGGCGAAACAAAATTCTTATTTGGCACAAGTTTTTCTAATTTGGCGAAAGTGATGGCGCAAAGAAAAAAAAAGCCAGGGGAGGCCCTGTCTGGACAAGGATTTTCAATAGCTGAGGTCAAAAGTCAATGTTTAGGTCACAGTGACTTGAAAATGGTACATGAAACTCCCAAGATATACTAACAAACCAAATCAGGCTTTACTACCTCAAGTAATACAGGAAATACATGTATGCTCTGCACAAGGTTTTTCTATAGTTGAGGTCAGAGGTCTAGCTCAATGTCACAGAAAACCTGAATATAGTATGCAACTCTGCCATCCAAAGATGTACTCGCACACCAAAATTGGCCTACCTCAAGTAATACCGGACAAGGTTTTTGCTATAACTGAGGTCAGAGGTCAAGGTAAAGGTCACAGCAATCTGAACATGGTACATGACACTTCACCATCCCAAGATGTACCCACACACTAAATTTGGCTTTCCTACCACAAGTAATACAGGAGATATGCTCCTGACACGTTTTTTCTATAGATTAAGGCAGTGGTCAATGTCACAGCAGCCTGAAAAGGATATGCAACACTCTGCCATCCCAAAATGTACTTACACACCATAAAGTCGGCATTCCTACATCAAGTAATACAGCTGATACATGTATGCTCCGCGTGAGCACACGCACACACACACACACACCACACACACACACACGGACAGTTCAATTACTATATGCCTCCAAAGCAAGCGTTGGGGGCATTTTTGCTTTGGAGGCATAAAAAGAGGCAAAAACTAGAATTGTTTTTGATACAAAAACTGATCTCTCCCCCAGCGTGTGGACAAAATTTCCCATAACTCTGCAGAAAATCACAGAACCTGAAAAGTAATAAACTATGCACAACTAGGCATGGTGTTGATCAATCCAATGAAGTTTCATGAAAATCCAATAAAAGATTTTTGAGGAAACCCCGCGGACAAAATTTTCCCATAACTCTGCAGAAAATTATCAAACCGGAAAAGGAATAAGATATACATAACTAGGCATGATGCTAATTAATCCTATGAAATTTAATGAATATCCAATTAAAGGTTTTGGACAAACCCTTGCAAACAAAATTTCCATGTAAAAATTTCAAAGTCCCATAACTCTGCAGAAAATGGGAGGCCACAACTCCAATATTACTGAAGCCAGAGTTATGATACTTGTGCATAACACTTCCTTCCATCATGCTCTTTCTATGCATGAAATGTCATTCCAATAGCATCAGTAGAGCAGAAAAAAAATGTAACAAAGGGCAATAACTCCAAAAGTATTAAAGCTAGAGTTATGGTCCTTATACATGACACTTCCTCTCATCATGCTCTGTCAATGTATGAAGTTTCAATCAAATGGCATTGGCCATGTAGGAGTTATCGTCCGGACAAGAAAAAGTGAATAATTAACCTTGAATTGTAAACATGACATTGAATTGTGACCTTGACCATTGAAGAATGTGCCTGAATTCTGCTGTCTGCACATCACCTTGTTATGGATAACATTTGTACCACAGCATTTTGAAATCCTCCAAAGGATTTAAGAGATATGGAGCGGCCAAGAAGGGTATGGCTAAAAACATTTGACCTTGAATTGTGACCTTGACTTTTGAACCACGTGCCTGAATCAAACGCTCTGCACATCGTCTTGTTGAGTCGAACATTTGTTCCAAAGCATTTTGAAATCCTTCCATATTTGTGAGAGATATGGAGCGGACACGAGTGTGACAGACAGAGGGACAGACCGACAGACGGATGGAGGGACGGACAACTCAACCAAAAACAATATGTCTCCCCATTATAAATGGGGAAGACATAATAAGAAAGAGCTTCAGAACAGAATCACTGATGTGTAACAAGTTAAAGTTAGAAAGGCTAATTTTCATATGAAAATATATGCATAGAAATACACCTTCGCTGTATTATGTTCAGCTTAACCCTTTCCCTCATATAAACGTGTTTTCACACATTTGCAAACAGAGTAGACCCAGATCAGACGGCTCCTAGAGGAGCCGTCTGATCAGGGTCTGCTCTGTTTGCTAATAGAATTTGATAGATCTGTTTATTTGTTTTCTAATATAAAATGGCTGCAATGTTCCACCTTGCATATTTCATTATAACTATTTTGCCAATGAATATTCAGTAGGTATCAAAATTTGGAATAAACATAGAACAGGGAAAGGGTTAATCCTTTCCCTTATTTCTGCATGAATTGATCACTTCATGAATATTCATTAACTTAATTTTTATAAGGTAAAAATTTAAAAAGGAACTGTTTGCTTAGAAAAAACTGTAGGATCAGCATAATTTCATAAGCAAACAAAGCAGATCCCTATCAGTTGGATCTCACTCTGTTTGCAAATGTGTGAAGTAGCATTTACATGTATATGAAGGAAAAGGTTAAACCTTAAAAACAAAAAGATATTAGCAAAATGCAAAATCTGCATAAAATTATGTAAATATTTACCCAATACTGAGATTAACTCTTTGCATGCAAAGTAAATTTTTGTCTGCAACAATTGTCGTCTTCTTAAAATAATATTTTTCTCATTTCTTTGCAAAAATATGGTCAGGGTGACAAACAGTTTGGATCCTGATGAGACGCCGCATTATGCAGTGTCTCATCTGGATCCAACCTGTTTGCATAGGTAATCACAGTTTTGCCGCTAGATTGCAAAGAGTTAAGTGTTTTTTATTTCCCCTTCTTATCCCTTCCTCTAGTACCAACCCTTTTCATGCATTTGCAAACAGTAGAGCCAGATCAGATAGCTCCTAAAGGAGCAGTTCCATCTGATCAGGATCTGCTGTTTGCTTATGACAAGATACAGGTTATAGATCTGATTCTACAGTTTCTGTCAAAGCAAAACATTACATTGAAAATTTCACATTATAATATTCAGCTAAATATTCATGATGTCATTATTTCTTATAAATATGAATATTGAATAGACAACGGTGTGGAACCTGATCAGACTCCATGGCTAAATGTGGCAGTTGATTTGGTTCTAAACTGTTTGCATAGCATAAAGGCCAGTTCTCATACAGTGGGGTTTAAACCCTGTTCTTCATATAAACCCCTTTTCATGCATTTGCAAACATAGTAGACCCAGATCAAACAGTTCCTATAGGAGCTGTCTGATCTGGGTCTGCTATGTTTGCTTAAAACATTATAATGGATCGGACTATCCAATTTTTGCCAGTACCAACAAGTCTTGTGAACATATGCCACTATAAAAATCCAGCTCATAAATATTCATGATGTCATTATTTCTTACATGAATGTTCAACAGGAAAAGGGTTAAACTGTTTCTGAGAGTTCAAACATATACAAGTCACTGACCTCCAGACCAGAGTGCAGTTAAGATTATTGACTTTATGACCATGTACAACAAACTCACTCCCTATCGACTGTGTTACAATGAGGGGTGCGCCTGCGAGAAGACATGTTAGGGTTTAGTAAAGAGAATGTTAAGGCGCCTGCTCAATGTGTTAAGGTGCCTGCCCATATTTTCAGCAGCACGGGGCAAGATGGCAATAAAATTACATTATCGGGTAATAAGTAAGATTTGTTTCAAGTTTTAAATACGTGTTAGTCTTATTACTGGTATTTGATTTATCGGTGATGTTTTTCGTTTGATTTTCTTCTGATTTTATCGTTTTATAGAGGATAATGTGAATCGTTGGGACTATTGCAAAATAAATGGCATAGTCTTTTGAATATCAGTTTCAAACACCATTGTTATGTACAAGCATAATCCAAAACTAATAATAGACCAATTTCATAACAATTTTTTTCTCTTTTGACTGATCATAAGGCAAATCGGATGCATTTTCAAAACTGCATTGTTAAGGCCTGTGCCAGAGGGTGTATCGGTTCATGATCTACATCCAAACTTACATACAACTATTTATCCATGAATAGGCATTATTTTATCAAACGGAAATGGTTTTCATACATTAAGGCAGTTAAATGTAATATTTATCAATTAAGGCATGTTGCAAAGAGATATTTTGACATAAAGGTATTAGACTAAGGGCCAGCTGTACCCTAGGTCCCCCCCCAGCGGGATTTTATGACACCTATATCACTGTAAAGCTTAATATATCCTCCATCGAATGTCACTTGTTGGACGTTATATGGATGCTGATTAAGCTTACAGTATGCGATTGATTATCTGCCCCTGAATTCGCTATATTACGTGTTTATGTTTTTGTATACAAGAGATTATGGAGTCCAAAACGACAAGTTCTCAAACCACATTGCTTAAAAATTATTATATTTTATGTCGATCAACATATTTGAAAAAGAGAAAATAACTTTGAACTGAAAACAGCAAGAATTATCTCCCTTGTAACTGTAAAAAAGAAACGACTTAGCCTTTATATACGTACAACAAGCTATCTTTCAGTTATATATGGAGAAACATTTCGCATAAGGCACTGAATACAATGTATAATCATTAGGGTCCTGCATTGAAAATGCAAGAGCCCTATAGGAATCACATTTTCTGTCCGTCTGTCTGTCTGTCCGTCCGTTCGTCCCTCCGTCCGTCCGTTAACACTTGATGTGACGCGATAACTCAAAACAGTACTTCACATATTGGTTTCATATTAAGGACATATGCTTAGTATCACCAGAGGAAGATGCCTATAGTTTTGGGGTTGAATCAGATCACTATGTCTAGATTTATCTGCCCTTGATTGAAGTTGAATCATCCAAAATGTCAAACAGTTATTATCTGCCCTTGATTCATAAAATTACCATTAAATTTTGTCAACACTTTTGATGCGAAGCGATTACTCAAACAGTACTTCAAATATTGGTTTCATATTAAGGGCATATGCTCAGTATCACCAGAGGAACAGGCCTATAGTTTTTGAGTTGAATCAGCTCATTATGTCTAGATTTATCTGCCCTTGATTCATCCAAAATGTCATAATCTTTTGTCAACACTTGATCTAATGTGATAACTCAAAACAGTACTTCACATACATTGTATTTGGTTCATATTAAGGCCATATGCTTAGTATTAGGAGAGGAAGACACCTACAGGTTTTGGGTTGAATGAGATCATCATGTCCAGAGTTATCTGCCCTTGATTTATCAAAAATGCCATATTCGACAAAAGATCATCTGCATGGCCCTCTCTGACTTAGTCAGTTTTCTAGTTTAGATAATATCTGCAACATAAAACAATTTCATAACATATTTATCATTTCTATACTGTAATTGTACATGTATTATTTAATGTGCTCATAAACTATTTCCTATTACTGCACTTTGTTTTGTTATTTGTCAAGTGATTCTAGGGCAGTTATCTCAGAAGTGCTGATGCTAGTAGATAATTCTGAATAATAATTGTCCACAAAGGTCGCACCGACGCCATTAGAAAAGTGTTAGCCATTACACTGTTTGAGAGGCCACAAGCAGACCTAGAGAATGCACCGGTAGTTTGTTCTGTGAGGGTGCAAAAGGGCGCAGATAAAAGGAAGAAAAGGTAGAGCTATTCTTCCAGGAAGCAGCCCTAAGGATCTCATCCACGGGGCGTTATTGAAATATGCCCAGGGAGTGGATAGGACTGAGACAGAGCTCGTAGGACATTCTTCTGAGCAGTGGCCCTTCTGGCAGAAAAGAGATAACAGACGCAGGGTATCCATCACCCGTTGTCGGAGATATCCTGATCGTGTTGGAGTCCGTAAGGAAATTCAGTCCCACAAAGATGAAATCTTTCGATGGGATGAGATCCGATTTCTCCGGATTCAGTACTAGTTTCAACTGTGACAATATCTCCCAGCTGTAATGGAGGTTAAGAAGAAGAGAATGACGAAGCAGCCAATTGCCGGCGTACTGAATCAGAGTGACACCAATCTGCTGGTGATAGGCCGCTACGACCCCCATGGGTTTGGTGAATTCTCTGGGGGCCGTAATGAGGCCAAAGGGCAATGTCTGGGACTAGTAAACAGTACCCAGGACAGAAGCGCAATTGGTGTCTGTCTGCTGGGTGAATTTAGAGAAAATATGCATCCGAGAAATCCATGGAAATGCCCCATTGGTCTGGTTTGATAGCCAGCCGAATGGAAGCGATGGTCTCAATCTTGAAAGATTCGGCATACTTGTTTACAGTAGAAAATTTGATGATTGGTCAAATTGCGCCCGACTCTTGGCCGAACCGCACTGAAGGGGAGAATTGGCTTGTTCTTAAGACCATGTTTCTCCTGGGGCTTAGAAAGGCCCTTAGAAGGTTTGCACATAGCCACAGGGACTTTGGGGATCTTCCAAGGAGAAGGGCAAGATGCCGGAGAACTCCTTGGAGAAGTCTTGTCCACATGTTCCTTCTCCTTAATTTTGCCTCTGAAAATAAGCTCCGAGGCAAATTGACCCGCCCGCAATTCAACCTTGGAGGTGTCTTGCAGGGCAGAGGCGGACTAAAGGCCCAGCTGGTAGGAAAGGGGCTTGGTAACTTCAGAGGAAGGAGACTCTGAAGCTAGCTCTTCTGATAGAGCAGCAGCTAAAAGGTCTATGTTGGAAGCAATTCCCATTCGCTGTCTCTTGCGCAACTCCTACCGCTTGAGTAGAGATGAGGCCCCGGGCTGTTGGCATCCAGCAAGGGGATCCGGTCAAATAGCCCAGGGTGGCTGTCAGAAGAGGCTGGAGACCTGAGAGATGAGGAAAGAGCCATGGATCTAGAAAGTTTTGAGGACATGGTCCAACCGACTGCAATCCTGAAATGGAAATCTTCATCCTGGTCTGCCAGCCAAACAGAAGGAATCTAGCCGGGGGAGAGACTCCCTAGACTTGGAGAGATTCGGAAGCTCTCCGTGTTCAGAGTAGCTCCTCAAAGGACAAAAGCGAGCCCTTGTGAGTTGGCTTAGGGGGGGCCTAGGGCATATGGAAGGCTGGAGGAAGGCCTTATCAAAAGCAAACGATGACGGCTCAGATTCGTCGACGACCGACGACTGAGCCTCCTCTAGGTCCGACGCTCCAGTTGTATCCGACTCCCCGAAAATAGGATTGTCCCTATGAGCCATTATTTACAGGACTTCATGTTCCCCCTCAGATTAAACCCTGGTGACTGTCGACGACAGCGTCACCGGGAGAGGAGGTCCTCCTACATGCTCTGAAGAGTGGACTGTGAGTGGGCAAGGAAGAGGACTGTCGCTCCCTGAGTCGAACTTACCACATGCCCTGACCGGTATGGAGGCCAGACAGGCTGTGGGTGTGTGTGTGGGTGGGGGAGGGTGGGGGGGGGCAAAGCCAGGAGGAGCCAAAGCAGGATAGGGAACGGGGGCCATCAGGGGGGGGCAAGACCCTGCTAGTTTGGCTGCCAGCAAGGCACGTCCTGCTCCTGCTGGTTCCAGGCAGTGAGTACCGGCTGGCGAGGAAGAACGATATCGATATAATATCCCATTTTAGTTCGGGTGGGGAGGGGATATAAAGCACAGAAACAGACACAATAGTAGTTTGTTTTTAAACTGGGATAATTATGTGCATAGAGAATGTTCTTGTTATTATCATAGGCAAATTTACTTTGTCATTCATCTTAAAACCGCTTATTGACAAAGTAGCATTTGTTACATTTTGTGGGGCGATTTTACCCCGCCAACTTTCTTTGCTATACTGAATCAATACTGTTTATCTATGGAACAGAAAATGAATAAATAAATGACCTGACAACATTTATGTGTCATTTGAAAACGTTTTATATGAAAATGAATACACATAACATACTCATTTTTTTTTGTTTTAAGCATTTTTTAGATTCTCATTAATATTCATGAATATGCAAATGAGCACAATTGTAGTTTGTTCTCAAACTGGGACAATTTTGTGCATATAGAACGTTGTTGTGATCATCATAAGCAAATTTACTTTGTCATTTATCTTAAAACTACTTATTGACAAATAGCATTGTTTAAATTTTTGGGGGTCATTTTCCCCACTCACTTTCTTTGCAAAATGAATAAATAAATGACCTGACAGCAGTTATGTGTCATTTGAAATCTTTTAATATGAAAAATGATTAACCATAACGTACTCGTTGGCTAAATAAGGTCATTTTTTTTTTAAATTTAAGCATTTTTTAGATTCTCATTAATATTCATGAATATGCAAATGAGCAAGAAAGCAGTTTGTTCTCAAACTGGGACAATTTTGTTCGTAGAGAACGTTGTTGTAATTATCATGTGAAAATTTATTTTGTCATTCATCTTAAAACCACTTATTGACAAAATAGCATTTTTTACATTTTGTGGGGTCATTTTACCCCACCCACTTTCTTTGCTATACTGACTCAATACTGTGTATCTATGGAACAGAAAATGAATAAATAAATGACCTGACATCGTTTATATGCCATTTGAAACCTTTTAATATGAAAAATGAATAATCATAACATACTTGTTTGCTAAATAAGGTCATTTTTTAACAATTTAAGCAGTTTGTTTCAGATTCTCATTAATATTCATGAATATGCAAATGAGCAAATGATGAATAAAAGACTCCTGGCATGTGGTAAATATATTGATATTATTTTAAAACTATTTTGGATGTTTTATAAACAAAATAAATTATGTTTTTGCATCTTAATGACGCTAATGCTGAAACTTCGAAATATTGGCGGTTGCCATGGAAACGCTCTGACCGTTTGCTTATCCAGCATCCAATACTTGTCCAACAACCGAAATTTGTTAACATATACCCTAAGCTTTAAGAAAATATAGGTGTACCAAAATCCCGCTGGGGGGGGGGGGGGGGGTGGGGGGGGGGGGGGAGGGTTTCGATTATTGGACCTTGGCCTATATGTTCCTGGGGAAAACCCTGCATGTACTAACATCATGAATATTTATTAGCTGATTTTTCATAATGGTCTATTAACATACTCAGGATTTTTTGCTTTGGAAGAAACTTCAGAATTAAATCTATACAATTTCATAAGCAAAAAGAGCAGACTCTGATCAGATGGCTCTTACAAAAGCTGTCTGATCTGGGTCTACCCTGTTTGCAAAGGTGTGAGAAAACGTATATATGAGGTGAAGCGTTATAGAGGTATTTGTTTTATTGTGTGTGTATTTCAACTACTTAAACATACATGTATTTGTCACCAAACGGTAAAGACTTAATTCAACACACTTCAAGAGCACTACAAACTAGAAAATTGTGTCTGTAAGACACAGTGATGCCCCCGTGAAGGTACTTGCCTAGCTGCACGTAAAATTTCCAAGTCATTTGACCTTGACCTTGGGCTTGCGGGCAGCATGGGCTGGGTGTGCAAAGAAAGTATGGATGGTGTTGAATGTGTATATGCAATTCCATGGCAATAGCTACAGTGGTTAGGGAGATATAAGACAATGAAAAAACTGTGACAAAAAACTGCACGTAAATGTGACAACCAACTGCACGTAAAATTTCCAAGTCATTTGACCTCGACCTTGGGCTTGCGAGCAGCATGGGTGGGGTGCCAAATGATAGCACAGATGGCAATTGTTGTGTATGTGAAGTTTCATGTGTATAAGTGTAGAAATTACTGACTTATAACACTTGAAAAACTGTGACAACCAACTGCACCTAAAAGCGTGACAGACGGACAGACAGACGGACATGCTAACAAATGGGTAGTTGTGTGACTTTTTCCTTTGATCTTTTCTTGTGGGACTAGTCCCACAAGAAAAACTATTTTTGGCTCTAACTTTGGAAAAGAATGATCTGGAAGCTAACCCTAACCCTAACCCTATGTCCCACAACTGGCCAGGTTAATGTCACAAGAAATGGCCAGGTTAATGTCACAAGAGATGGCCAGGTTAATGATTTTACTTGTGGGACTAGTTAGAAAAAGTCACACAACTACCCATTGGTGAGTGCGGACGGACGGACGGACGGACAGACGGACGGACATGTGCAAAACATAATGCCCCCTGACTATCGTCAACTGGGGCATAAAAAGTACACATACAGTAAAACCTCTCTAAACCGGACGTTCAATCCTACCTCAATTAAAACAGCAGATATGCTCCGGACAAATTTAAGCTATACATACATGAATACACGAATCACTGATACACACATGCACTCACGGACAGTTCCATAACTACATGTATATGCCTCCAAAGCAAGCTTTGAGGGCATACTTGCTTTGTAGGCATAAAAAGACTTGGTTTGGGAGTAATAAGCAAAATTAAGACAGAGCTTCAAAACAGAATCGCTGAAGTTTAATAAGTAAGACAGGCTAATTTTCAAATTATGTGCATTATACACCTTCGCTGCATTATGTTCAGCTTAATTATTTCCTTTATTTCTGCATGAATTGATCACTTCATAAATATTCATTAACTTAATTTTACAAGGTAAAAATTTAAAAAGGAACTGTTGGCATAGAAAAAAACCTGTAGGATCAGTATGATTTATAAGCAAACAGAGCAGACCCCTATCAGACGGATGATCCGATCCCACTCTGTTTGCAAATGTGTGAATTAGCATTTATATGAAGTAAAAGGTTAAACCGTAACCCTTTCTACGCCTCTGTAAAAGTCACTTTATGAAACCACTGTGATAAATAGAGCATTTGCTCCTATAGGAGCAAATGCTCTATTTATCACATTGGTTTCAAACTACAAAATTCTAAAATTTTACTTTTCTCCACTAAATGCTCCTTTTGGGTAGGTTCATTCAAAGAGGTTGGGTCTAAAAATAGCCTATAGAGGAAAGGGTTAAAAAAAACCTATTAACAAAATGAAATATCTGCATAAAATTATGTAAATATTTACCCAATACTGAGATTAAGTGTTTTTTCTTCCCTCTTCTTAAGGGTAGCGAGATATGATTAGCACTAGCTATCAGAAAATGGTATTTAATAATACCAAAAGTCATTTTTTCTAAACCTAGTTGGTTAGTTATATTAATTTATTTGAATATTTATCAAAAACATTGACATTTCCAATCGAAATCGACATTAAAAGTCCTGTTAAATATGCCAGTTTTAATGTTTTTAAACATCAATTACAAGATCATCTTTCGGACAAAAGTTATTACAATCGGCCAATGTGTAAATCATTAACATGTCTAGCGAACCATGTCACAGAATTTTGATAAAACCCTCCCTCCATTTAGGAGTTATGTAATCTTTTAGTGTTTACACCCCTGAAATTCTGCCTCCCACTATGTTTCATTTGAAGTTAGATGATCGAAGCAAGATTATTAGATATCGAGAAACTGTGACACAGTTCATGTCAGTATTTCTTACATTAATACATCTATTGAATAGACAACAGTGTGGAACCAGACACCATGACTACATGTGGCAGTTGATTTGGTTTGAAACTGTTTGCATAGCGTAAAGGCCAGTTGTCATACAGTGGGGTTTAAACCCTTTCCTTCATATAAACGCCTTTTCATGCATTTGTATTTACAAAGAAGACCCAGATCAAATGGCTCCTACAGGAGCTGTCTGATCAGGGTCTGCTCTGTTTGCTTAAAAGCTATAACGAACTCTCCAGTTTCTACTAATACCAAAAAGTCTTGAGAACATAATTATAACACTATAAAAATTCAGCTTATAAATGGCAACATTATGTGGATTTTCCTTATGTTCGAGCTGCAGTGTCCACACAAAAAATATGTTGTCATGCAAGAATATACCCGGTATGGTACATGATACACCCACTTTCAAACTTTCTCTGATTCAATATCATTATGCCTTATAAGTGTTGACATTTTCTAATTTTTGCTTCAGATCTTGATCTCCAATATGGAGTAAAGGTGATATTATATATATAAAAAAAATTGAAGTGAATATGATCTTATTAAATAAAAAAGTTACAGCCATTCTCATATTTGCAGATTTTCGTAAAGTGCAAGGGAAAACTCTGTAACGACAAATTGAATGAACCTAAAAATCAATCAGCTTCAGATTTTGTTGAATAAAACATTTGTGTGAAGTTTCATTAATTTTAATAGTTTTCCCAGAAAACGATGTTCAGACAAACAAAAAGTTCACTGACAAGCAATTTAGCAACGAATGCACAAAGTTCAAGAGCCATAACTTATATAGTAAAATAACATAAAAAAACTACAATATATGTGATAATTCATATTAAGGTCATATCATATAAAGCATTTGAAGTTAATATCATTAAAAATGAAAAAGTTATGGCCATGCTCATATTTGCATATATTTGCATTATTATGTTCATTATTTTAAGTGCAAGGGCCATGTAACTCCGAAACGACAAATCAAACGAACCTTAAAATCCACTCAGTTTCAGATCTTGATGCATTAAAGATTTGTGTGACATTTCATTAATATCTGTCAAATAGTTTTCCAAGAAAACGGCAGAAAAACAAAATGTATGGACGAACAAACAAAATTAATGAAAGCTAGGACAAACGAGCTGACAGATGGACAGGGCCACGCCAATATATCTACATCTACATCTACAGGATACGTTAAGCTGTCACACTTGACAATTATTTAACGGTGCGCAAGAGTATAAAGAAAAAGTATAAAGCAAAAAAGTAAAGTCAGAAAAGAGTACGGACCAGGGTTAGAGTTTGCATGTAGTATAAAGTCAGACAAACGAAGGGAAAAAAAGTATACATTTGTACCATCTACTACACCCCATAGGAGAGACCAATTTGACTTGCGTGGCGCTACCAAGACACAAGGTCCCCCCGGCATAGCCCCCTCCAACAACTGAGGTGCAGAAGTTGGCATGAAGATCCCCTAGAAGGGTTTGCAGGATAGCTCCCTCTTAAAAGATGCCAAAGAGGGAGCCTCAGCGATGCTGGCTGGTAGTCTGTTCCACAGTGGTATGGTTCTGGGGAAGAAACTATACTTAAAGTAGTCTGTAGATGGAGTGTACTGTTGGAACCTATGGTGATGAGATGCTCTAGTCCTGGTTGTTACTGGTGTCAAATAGGAAGATGCTGGTATGCCTACTAAATGGTTGACAATTTTGTATAGCATGATCAACTGGGCCTTTTCTCTCCTAGTTTCAAGAGTTTCCCAATGCAGATGATCCAACATATCTGTCACGCTGCTTGTATTGCGGTATCTGCTGGTCACAAAACGAGCTGCTCTGCGCTGGACCATCTCTAGTTGATGTTCAAGATCTTTCTGATAAGGGTTCCAGATTGAGCAACAGTACTCTAGATGGGATCTGACATGGGTCTTATAAGCATTTATCTTTGTGTTTTCTGATGCTCTGTGTAGATTTCTTTTCAGGAAGCCTAGCATGTTATTGGCTTTTTTGGATGTCCTGTTGATATGGTTCTTCCAGGCCAGATTTGATTGGATGTCAACCCCTGGGTACTTTGTACTACATTCTTCAACCAGACGTACTCCTTTCAAGTGGTAATCAAACTTCCTGTGAGTCTTTGAGCTTGTCACTCTCAGAACACTACACTTCTGTGGATGAAACTCCATGCCCCATTTCTGTTCCTAAGTGGCAAGTGCATCCAGATCTTCCTGTAATCGTAGTTGGTCGGCCTCTGACTTGATCTGGCGGTACAGTATGCAGTCATCAGCAAACAGTCTCGTACTTGAGGAGGCACACTCAGGGAGGTCATTTATAAAAAGAAGAAAGAGCAATGGGCCCAAAACTGATCCCTGAGGTACCCCACTCACGACCGGTACCGTTTGTGATGCCTGACCCTCCACAAGTACTTGCTGGGTTCTCCCTGTGAGGAATGACTGGATCCACCTGTGTGTGTTGCCTCTTATGCCGTAATGATGGACCTTTTTCAGCAATCACTTGTGCGGAATCCGGTCGAAGGCTTTGCTGAAGTCTAAGACAATCATATCTGTCTGTGTCCTCTTGTCCAATGCTGCGGCCAACTCATGATACAGTGTCAGTTGTTGGGTCTCACACTTATGCCGGGCACGAAAACCATGCTGGCAGTCATGAAGGATCTGGTGATTGTCTATATGTCCCCTCATGTTGCTAACCAGTACATGTTCAAGCAACTTACAACAGAGGCAGGTTAGAGAAACGGGACGGTAGTTGGCAGCATCTTGACGAGCACCCTTATTGAAGATGGCTGTGACATTTGCATGTCGCCAATCATCTGGTACCATTCCCTGTTGTAGTGAGGCATTGAAGATGATGGTAAGGATTGGGGCTAGTTCCTCCGAACATTCTTTCAGGACACGGCCTGGTATGGAATCAGGTCCAGATGCTTTCCTTGGGTTTGTGTTGCGTAGGAGTTTCTCGATGCCCTCAGTTGTTACCACAATCTCATCCATCGATGGCAGGGGGTACCTGTGAGACTGGGGATGTCGTCCTGATCTTCATCTGTGAAAACAGACATGTACTGCTTATTCAGTATATCAGCCTTGTCCTTTGGTGTGTTAAAAAGTCGACCCATATGTTTAAGAGGAGAGATACTAGTATTGTCTTTCCTGAGTGATTTAATGTAATTCCAAAAGCGTTTCTGTTTAGATGGTCTGTCATGTTCAGTTTCTTCAATTTCAATCAGATTGTTGATATATTCGAAGTAGGCGCGACATTCGAGTTTCTGAATGGCTGATTTGTGTTCCTTATACTTCCTGATGGTACTTTCATTCTTGTTTTTCTTCATTTTGGTATAGAGTTTCTTATGGTGTCTAATGGCGGCTTTAACTTTCCTGTAAATCCATGGCTTATGTGTTTTGTTACCTTTAATTGTCTTAGTGGGGATGTGTTTTTCCATGAGCTGCATGATGCCATCCTTGAAGACAGACCAGAGGGTATCAACATCTTTGACTGGTGAGCATGTCATATCTTCAAAGAGGTCGCACAGGCCGGATTTCAAGTCTGCATAATTTGCCCTTCTGTAAATGAACACCTTCCGATGCTGGCACGGTGCCTTGTGTGGGCGTAGACTGGACTCGACATACAGGGCCTCATGGTCAGAGATACCAGGAATTACCTCTATATTATTCACTAAGGAGCTGTTGTTGTTGTTTGTGAAAAACAGGTCTAATATATTCTCAGTGGTCTCTGTAATGCGTGTTGGCTCAGTAACCATCTGCTGCAGGAACCTATCATTCGCCAGATTGATGAGCTGGTTGCACAAAGCTGTCTTGGTGGATGAAGCTGCAACACAACAGTTGTCCCAGTTGACACCCGCAAGGTTGAAGTCTCCTCCAAGCCAGATATGTGACCCAGCTGGTATCCGGGCAAGGCTTTTATCCAATTGCCCAATATATTCTGGATCATCAGCATCTGGTGGGCGATAAAAGGCACCAATGTATAGGTTGCTTGCTCCTGTTATGTCTAACTGAATCCACAGCATCTCACAGTCCTCGTCAGGTTTCAGCTCCTCTGGTTCCATACTATGGTACTGTTGGCGGACTAAAATGAACCCCCCCACCCTTCTTCTTTTTCCTGTCCCTTCTATATACAGTAACGTCTGATGGGAATATCTCAGGGCTTAAATGGTTTTGAGTTAACCAAGATTCTGTACCTAACACTATATCCGCTCCTGTAGTTTCGATGAGATTTTGCAGAGAACTTTTCTTTCCTGATATGGACTGGCAATTTAAGACCAGTGTTTTCAAAGGAAAGCCCTTGTGTTGGTCCTTGCTGACTTTTATAGGGAAAACCTCATTATCTGTGTTGGGAAGGAAAGTAGTATGCAGGAGTTGTTGGCCTGAGTCTGCAGAGGACAAATGGATAGAAGGAGAGGGAATACTTGCTACCCGCACTCTTGGTATGTCACTTCTGTTAGGGGAGGAAGTTGCCTGAGGGTTGTCAAAACTGAAGTTTAAGGAAAAATCTTTCCAACATGCCGAGAGTGGCTTATAACAGTTTGATGTTTCAAAAAAGGTAGAATTAAAGAGGCTTGGTGAAAAGTTGGGCAATCCACACTTGATACACTCCCAAGAACAATTATGTAAGGCCTCATAGACATTGTCCTTCATACATTCTACTTAATGTACCCATGCAGTGCTGGTGGTACCAGACTTTACAAGAGTCACACTGAACACCAGGGGTGGTCCATTTGACAGCACGCTCGCAAACGCCACAGGGAAACTTTGGTGGTCTAGGGCCAGGGTTTGGCTCTGGGGCATAGGACTCTGCCAAAAGGAGGAAACATAGGTACAATATGAATAACACCAATTTTTTACGACAAACTGGGCCTTTTTGCTTGGACATGGACGCCTGCATGGTAACAATTAGCTGCATAGATGGTGCCAAAATAACCTTTGCCGGTCGAATAGGGCATTCTCTATTACCATTTAATGACTGATCTGAAAAATACCTTTCTGGAAGGAGTTTTGTGGATACAAGTACTGCTGTGAGCAAGCAGATACTTATGTAGTTCTCAAACATGTCTGATTTTCGTGTTCATTTTCTGTACCGGAAGTAAACAACAGGTGACTTCAAAACGAGGCTTCAATGTACAGGACTGATCAAAAGTCTGTTACCTCAAATGATCCGCAAGGAATGGGCGTCGAATTTAGCTTCCTGGCAACTCGAACTACCTACCAACCATTCTTACTAAAGATGGAGAGGGGATAAGATTTGGAAGAATAAATAAATAAGAAATTAGATGAGCTGACAGAGAATAGTGTGCGCACTGCACCGGTCACATGACCAATATACAACCACCTTTGTAAGGGGTTCCGGGACGTTTCGCTCCAAAACCAGTTCCTCCTGGGACGTTTCGTCCGGGACGATTCGTACCAACTTTCGACTGGGACATTTCGTCCCACTGATCTGGGGAGTTTCATCCAATAATAACCTTATAATTTTTTTTATTAATATTAGCTCAACTTTTCAAACATTGGGAATTAAGAAACTTTGCCAATTATATCGCATTGTGGCAAAAAGGTGTTTCATGCTTCTGTTATTTACTTTTTATTACGAAATGTGTCACATGATATACTTTTTCCCGCGTAAAGGACGTGATTGTTTCATATATTAATATGCATTTATTTTTACAACGTCACAAATTCGCTTAGTTGACTCATTTGAAGTGACTGAGTGACAACCTGCTTAGATCTGAATGTAACACAGAAATGTAAATATCTAAGAAAAGCTAGATGAGTAATTATTACAACAAAAACCATTGTAGATCTAACAATGTCTATGAGTATATCTAGATCCATGAATTTCCATTTACGGCAAAACCCACGGGGGGCCATTTTGTGGGTCTACATGGTCTAAAAGGTCAAAAAAATTGATCGGGTCGATTTAGTGTTATATTATATACAAGGGGTCTAACTACCCATTCGCAAATTTCATGACCGATTCGAAATAACGCCCCCTTTTGGGCTATCAAGATAAAATACCCACTAATGTTTGATACGAACGTGAAGCTGGGACCTTGTACTTTTCAAATAATATAACTTTTGATAAATTCCGACTAAGCCGTAGCCAGTGCCGACGTGAAATTCCAACAAAATACATTGATTTTTGTCCCGTAGCCAGTGCCGACGTGAGATTCCAACAAAATACGTTGATTTTTGTCCCGGGAGGAACTGGTTTTGGAGCGAAACGTCCCAAAGCCCCTTTGTAAGGTACTACCTGGTAGGCGTATAAAAAATGTATCAGAATTTTAGAAACTCTAAAAAAATATTTTTTATATTTCTCCAAAACCTATATCTTGCTTAACCCTTTCCCTGTTCTATATTTAGCCCAAATTTCAATACCTACTGAATATTCATTCACAAAATAGTTATAAATAAATATCAAAGGTGGACCATTGTAGACATTTTAGAAAACAAAGAAACAGATCTTTCAAATTCTATTAGCAAACAGAGCAGACCCTGATCAGACGGCTCCTCTAGGAGCCGTCTGATCTGGTTCTACTCTGTTTGTAAAAATGCGTGAAAACACGTTTATATGAGGGAAAGGGGTTAAACTCATTTTAATTGCATCAGAGAGGTGATTCAAATGGGTTGCAGCAACATATAGGGTTTGGCGAATAAATCAGTACACATTTTATACCCGATTACTTACTTGCTAAAGCCCATGAAATATTTAACTGTTTAAGTGCTTGGTATGTCATGTTCAGGTGTTCTGCACACAGGCTATCAATGGCTGGGTCTGACTCTTGTGAATCCCCAAATAATTCCTCCAACATCTGTGGAAATGTCTTAAAGCTCTCTTGGTCAATGTCCCTGTAGAAATCGCTGTTCAGCCTACTTCTGTGGATTCTTGCAGATTTTTCAATCACTTTTCCATATAACTGGGCTGTGCTGGTTTTGGACAATGTACACAGCATAGAAATGAGAATACATAATTTACCGCATGTCCACCGATCCATTTTCAAATTTTAGGAATGAAAATCACAACTGATCAACTAAGTTTATGAACAGACATTGCATATCTATGGATACGGCCCAACTCCTCTCTTTCGCTATCCAGGCATGAATAAGCCTATGTATATAAAGTTCAACAAAAAGCACACACATGTCTAAAAATAGGTCATTATGAGTCTACGACACACAGAACATTAACCTCGATACGACAAATACTTTTTCACTATTTTTTTTTTCAACAAGGGACGCAACCCAAATATGAAAAAAAATATCTACAGCCCCGCAAAATAGTCGCGCAAATTGACTTGAAAAGTCAAAACAACGTGTATTTTATTCGTTTTACTACATTAAAAACCATAATTGAGGTTTGTAAAAATCCATTCTTTGATAAACTGTACTGAATTCTCGGAACATTTGGCACGAACGACTTTAAAAATGATCCGCAATTTGCATTCTCGTCGAACTGAATTTTCTGTCTGCAACCGGAAGTTGCATGCTATACATACAAGCAAAGCCACAGGGCTCTGTTGATGGGGAACATTTAGACATATTTTTCATACGTAACTTCAACATTCGACATTATCAAGCTATGTCGACTTTGAAATGATTGCTTGATGATTGTTTGGGAATATGTCGCTTTTGCTCTTGACAAGAAACCGCACAGTCGGGCAGTCCACCAGTGTCAAAGTCAAATGTTTGTTACAAAACGGCAGTTGTTTGCGGTTTGTAAATCAGTAAGTACTGGTTACTGAAATTTGCACTGCATTGTAAATCGAATCATATGAAACGGTAATCCCATGTAGGAAATGCATGTAGTTTTGAAGATTGTCGTTATTCAAGAATACAATCATTGTTTAGGTACAGATAGAGTTTGATCCAAACATGTTTACTCAAAATTTAGTGACATCGGGCTACTTTCGGTTTTGACGATATACCCACTGTAAGATGGCAACCATCACAAATTGGCATGATGTCTTAACAGCTCAATGATAGCACATATTAAGCTTGATTTAGAACATTAAACTTACATAATATCCTGTAGGAGCTGTCAGATCTACTCTGTTCGCAAAATATGGAGTAAAGGGTTTGTAATGAATCAGCTGAAATTTTGAGCCGGCTAATTTGTTTGATGCAAAGGAAAGGTAAAAATCATGCTCATGGAGATCTTGTGTAACATGGTGAAACAATTGTGACTCATCTGGGACTCGAACCAACCGGCAGGGCCTTTGGCTTACCATGCTAACACTCTACCGACTGAGCTGCCAAGCCACACAGTCTAAGTCTAGATCACCTATTTCACCACAATCCCAACCCGGCTACACACATCCCCTCTATATAAGAATTCGTCCCGAATTCTTGCTCAAAGAACACTCCAAAAGTTTCTTATAAGTTATTATTACAATTTTTCATATTAATCACCCTGTGGGTTATTTATATTTCACCACAATCTCTACCAGCTGCACTTGTTTTCTTTTCCAGATTTCCAAGATCTCTCTCTCAGTTTTCTCTACAAACTTCCAGACTTACATCATGGCAGAAACTTTTACAGATCCGAGGACAGATACAGTCAAAGTTGCAAACACTCAGGACCAAACCTGAGTCTGATATTGTAAGACAGTGTCTTGGTACAACCTGCTTACTCTCTGGCTTTGGAATACTAAAAGTCAGCAAAAGTCACTTCACTGTCCAGTGTAAGGAAAGAAAACACCACAAGACAAGACTTGTTGGCCGTGATGAAAACAACAATGAAAAGGAAGTGGACTTTGACTGGAAGCAATTGTTTAAACTTCTATGGCTTGACATATGGTCATTGACATTTGCTGTAGTTGTAAGTATTAACCCTTTCCCTGTTGAATATTCATATACGAAAAAGAAATAATGACATCGTGAATATTATATATTAGCCGATTTTTTACAGTGTTACATGAACACATGATTTGTTTACCTAGGCAGAAACTACATTGAACCACACCTATTTAACCCTTTCCTCCATAAATACGCCTTTCTACGCCTCTGTAATAACCACTTCTTGAAATCATTGTGATAAATAGAGCATTTGCTCCTATAGGAGCAAATTCTCTATTTATCACAATGGTTTCAAACTACAAAATTCTAAAATTTTACTTTTCTCTAGTAAATGCTCCTTTTGCGTAGATTCATTCAAAGAGGTTGGGTCTAAAAATAGCCTATGGAGGAAAGGGATAAAGACATAATTAAACAGAGTAGACCCTGATCAGATGGCTCCTATAGGAGCCTTCTGATCTGGGTCTACTCTGTTTGAAAACATGTTTATATGAAGGAAAGGGTTAAATGTGTCAAGATTGATTAACCCTTAACCAGATAGAGACACCCTGTGATGTCTTTGCAAACAGATCAGATCCAGATCACAGACAGCTTCTTCTTCTTCTTTCATTTACTTCACTCCATCATTATTGATGATTATGTGAAGGTGCTGGTTAAAATATGGAAACTAATTTACATAAGGGGATATGGTAAAAGCTTTTTACAGTGATATGCACAAAACAAACAGAAATGATTGAGTCCTAGCACAAACTCACCACTGCTGGGATAGTCACTATATGGACTTGAATACCTGAACAGATGGTGCTTTTTGAGTAGTAAGTCTGCTGTGTTTGCCTTTGGGATTACTGTAGAACCTGTCTTAAAGCTGTATGCTGCGCAAATTTCCACAAATTTTTCGTTTCAAACAGACTTCAGAATCGGAATCTATGTACATGTACCTTAACACTTATTTAACACTAAACAGAACGTTAAGTAAATGGTTGTTTGTGTCGAAAAAATTAGAAAACTGGATTGCTATGGAAACCGACGGAACAGCGTTCGCCATTGGCCAGAATCTGTCATAAGATTCAAATTTACATACCGGAAATAATCATTTAATGTACATGTAGGCCAACAATCAGTGTCAGCCATTGTATATGTGATAACAACCTAATTACTATTCAAAGGGTTGTTCCGAAATAGAATCGGAGTCGTTCAGAACTTGGCTGAAGATGTCCGCTGATTTCCGTACAAAATCCCTGTGTCTAAAAAGGAGGCTCCTTTTAAAGAATTTAGCAGTATTCGGATAGCGATAATATTTAGCTGAACAAACATATCGTGTCGGAAAATGGGTTGTAAGCATTATTTTCATTGTACATGTACATGTATGTATACGTGTACAGCTTCTGGTGTTGATTGATTAATACGAAAAATGCGCATAATACATCTTTAAGCTACCATTCATTTATTGATCATAGGAGTTTTAAAAAGCGAGTGGTTGCTAAATGCAGGGCAAAAGTAATACAGAAAGCTCCTACAGGATCTTTCCGCATTACTTTTGACCTGCCTTAAGCTATCAGCTGCCTTACAGGCCTATAATTATACCTCAATTTGATGGTTGCTTAAGACAGGTTCTATTGTATATAGATCTGATTCTATATTTTTCTGCAATGATCAACAAGTCCTGTGTTCATATGCTAATATAACAAATATATCTAATATTTCAGGACGTCATTATTTCGTACATGAATAGTCATCAGGGTTAATCCTTAACCCTTTCCCTCATATTGATGACTTTTGACGACTGTAAAAGTCACTTTGTGAAACCATTGTGATAAATAGAGCATTTGCTCCTATAGGAGCAAATGCTCTATTTATCACAATGGTTTCAAACTACAAAATTCTAACATTTTCCTTTTCTCTTGTAAATGCTCCTTTTCGGTAGATTTATTTAAAGCGGTGGGATCTAAAAATAGCCTATTGGGGAATGGGTTAAGTTAACCATTTCCTCATTTAACCCTTTAGATATTCATGTAAGAAATGACGACATCATGAATACTTATTAGCTGTATTTTTATAGTGTAAAATTTCAAGGAAAGGTTTAACATTTTGCTTTGACAAAAACTGCAAAATCAAATCTATATCATGTCAAAAGCAAACAGAGCAGACTTTGATCCAACAGCTTCTGTAGGTGCTGTCTGATCCGGGTTTACTCTGCAAATACATGAAAAAGCATTTATTTGAAGGAAAGGAATCCTTCAGGTAAATCTTTCTTTCATGTAAACACTTTTTCACCCCTTTGCAAACAGAGTAGACCCAGATCAGGATCTGCTCTGTTTGTTTATGAAATTATATAACTGCGTATGTGCTAGTCAAATTCTGCACCATTTTGATTATAACTTTGAATTAGACTGCTAGTGTCAGAGGTCCTGACAGATAAGATGTGTTTAAAAATTAAAACATTTTCAAGAATAACTCTATTTCTCCACCAAACTCTATGTTGTGACCATTCTTTAGAATGGTCTCTGCGAAATGATTTTAGTATCTGAGTATGCACAGTTATCTGTTGCTCTGTATAGTAGCAAATAGTGTAGACCCTGATCAAACTGCCCCTTCAGCAGCAGTTTTATCTGGGTTTGCCCTGTTTGCATACACTAGTATGTCTGAACACTGGGGTAATTAAGGTAAAGTAAAACCTCTCTATAAAGGCCTAGATTACATCAAGTATTTTGTGTTAAAGGCAGGTGGCTGCTTAAAGCAAGGTGAAAGTAAAACAGAACGATCTTATAGGAGTTTTATTTTCACCTTGCTTTAAGCAGCCACCTGCCCTAAATACCAACTAATTAACACAATTTATAGAGAGGTTTTACTGTATGTTGTTTTTTGTCGAAATAGTGTGCACTTGCTGCAGCTTTGGTCAATATCAAGCTTCCACTCATGATTGGGGATGTTGTCAATGTGGTGTCCAACTTTGCCACAGACAGAGCTGGCAACTTTATTGAAGAGATCAAGGGGCCAGCTTCAAGACTGATTGGAATGTATTTAATCCAGGTATGTACAGTAAAACCTGTCATATGCGACTGTTTAAAATTAGTTTAACACTTTATTCCATAAATATGTTCTACGTCTTTGCAAATGGAGTAGACCCAGATCACACGGCTCCTATAGGAGCCATCTGATCAGGGTCTGCTCTGTTTGCTTAAAATGATATAATATAGTTTCTGGCAAAACTAAAGATTCCTGTGTCCATGTGCTATTATAACAAATTAATCTAATTGATATTCATGACGTCATTATTTCTCACATCAATATTCATGGAGGAAAGGGATAATCCATTACATAATACACATTTATTCATGAATAGATCTCTTTAATAATATTCCTTAAGACGTTAATTTTTAAAACGTAAAATTTTCAAAGCAATTTTTGACATACAAACACTGTATGATCAGATCTTTATACCGTTGAACTTCGATATCTCACACTTCAAGTTCACAGCTAAATCTCCTGTAGGAGCGTACAGCATTACTTTCGGCCTGCATCAAGCACTCACATGTGTTTCTAGATATGTGTACTGCATTAAACAACCACTTGCTTTTTACGACTACTATATTTTTCAAGTCAGTGTTCACTTAACCCTTACAGTGCGGGACCCGAGTCACTAATGTCCTTTGCAAACAGTGTAGACCCAGATGAGAGGGCTCCTAGGGGAGCCCTCTCATCAGGGTCTGCACTGTTTGTCATGTTACACTTTTCTTTAGAAAACATCCCTAAATATATACTATAAGCTTGACCTATTTGAATTTTGGAATATTCCATTTGAAAATTCAGCGTTGTAAGGGTTAACCCTTCCTCTCATATAAACAGGGTCTGCTCTGTTTGCTTATGGCATTATACAGACCTGATTCTGTAGTTTCTGCCATGTCAAAAAAAAACCCAAGTGTGTGCTAATACAATTGTAAAAATTCAGCTAATAAATATCAATGACATTATTTCTAGCATGGATATTCATTAGGTAAAAGGTCAAAAACCAGTTACAGCAATCATCTGAACTGTTACAACAAAGTGATATAATAGACACTTAGTTTTCTCAGCCAACTTTTTTTTTTTTATCCATTTATCAGGTAAATCAGCTGAAATATTGCAGCCATTTTCTCTTTCTTGGTTGTTCAGCAATATGAATTGTGGTGGGAAGTCAAATCACTGGATTTCTCATTTGGATCCAAACTGTTCGCAAATGTTTTCAGCCCTTTAACTAATGACTATGCTTGTAGGAAATCAGAAGTCCAGAAAAGATGGGCAAATTAAAATATTTTAAAGAACAACTCTTTTATTTTTCGGATAACTCGAACTTCTGTTATCTCGAAGTAATTTGTATGATCTCTTGAAGTTCAACCTTAGATCTATATTAGAACACAAACAGAGTAGACCCTGATCAGATGGCTCCTACAGTGTATGCACTGTTTGGAAAGATGCCAAAAGGTGATCTATGAGTTAAAAGGTTAAAGTTTTATTTCAGGGCGGTCTTACCATATCCTATATTTCCTTGCTGTCAACTGTTGGAGAAAATCTTGCTTCAAGACTTCGAATACGCCTGTTTGACTCTTTGCTCAATCAAGACATAGAGTTCTTTGACAAGCACAGAACGGGAGAACTTGTAGACAGGTAGAAAAGTTTTGCTTAAACGATATACAATAGAGGCCATGAAACAGAAGTCTAAATCTGGATTTCTAAATCAGGTGGTGGCAACAAAGGACAAGAAGTAATACAGAAAGCTTCTATAGGAGCTGTCAGTGTCACTTTTACCAATTACCTGCTTCTTAAGACTACTGTGTTCAATCAATAGATGACCGCTTAACCCATTCCCTCTTAGGCTATTTTTATATCCTATCTCTTTGAATAAATCTACCGAAAAGGAGCATTTACTAGAGGAAAGGAACATTTCAGAATTGGGTAGTTTTTAAACCATTTTGATAAATAGAGCATTTGCTCCTATGGAGCAAATGCTCTATTTATCACAATGGTTTTAGAAAGTGACATTTACAGAGGCGTCAATATGAGGGAATGGGTTTAAGACAGGTTCTACTTTTATACCTGTCTTAGATGACCACTTGATTGAATCTTCTAGATAGATGGTAGCTTACATTTTACTTAACCATTTACCTGATGTAAGAAATAAGAATGGCATCATAAATATCAATTATATTGATTTTTATAATGGTTAATGAACACAGGAATCTTTGGTCTATATTATTCCATTAGCAAATAGAACAGACCCTGATCAGACAGCTCCTATAGGAGTCATCTGATCTGGGTCTAATCTCTTTGCTATGGCCTTGAATAGCATCTCTATGTCTTAGTATGAGGGTGAATGAATACTCCTGTTAGAACTTAACCCTTTTATCCATAAACAAGCCTTTCTACGCCTTTGCAAACAGAGCAGACCCAGATCAGATGGCTCCTATAGGAGCCGTCTGATCAGGGCCTGCTCTGTATGCTTATGGAATAATATAGATCTGATTCTATAGTTTCTAATGAGGCAAAAATTTCATGTGCTTATATGCCATTTTAAATATTGATCTAATTAATATTCATGATGTCACCATTTCTTACATGAATATTCATTGAGTAAAGGGTTAATCAATTTGTGAATATTTATTAGCTGAATATTTATTATGACATATGAACAAGGCAATGTTTGGCCATGGAAGGAACTTTAGAATCAGATGTATATTATTTTGTAAGCAAAATGGAGCTCTCTCTCTCTCTCTCTTGACTGGGTCTACTCTGTTTGAAAATGTGTAACTGTATGTCATTATCAAGTGTAGAGTTAATGCAGGAAAACGTAATGCATAAAGCTTCTAGAGGAACTTTCTGTCTTACTGTTGTTCAGCATTAAAAAGTCAACTGCTATCTTACTCTTTACTCCTTCAATATGCATTTTCTATGCCTTTGAAGACAGAGTAGACCCAGATCAGATGGCTCCTATAGAAGCCGTCTGATCAGGGTCAGCTCTGTTTGCTTATAGTATAATAAAGATTTGACTCTGTCTGAGCCCAAAATGGAATGTGTAAGAATGCCATTATCAAAATCAATCTTACTGATATTAATGGTTTCATTATTTTTGACATAAATATTCATGGAGGAAAGGGTTAACCCTTTACACCATAGATAAACTTTTTAATGTCTTGTTCATATCATTACAAAATGCAACTGATTAATTTTCATACAATCATTATTTCTGACAAGAATGGTCATGGAGTAAAGTGTAAAAACACCAGTCTTATATCTAACCAGTAAATGTTTGCTTAAAACATATATTAGCAAGCCTTTTTCACTTCTTGTTTTGCCCACAGTAGTGATATTAATTGTAGTTATCTTCAGATATTCCTGTCTGACCAAATTCTAAAAGAAAGCTTTCTTCAATTTCATTGAAATGGGGATCAAAGTATTAACTCTTTAGTCCATAAATTGCTTTTCTATGCCTTTTCAAATAGAGTAGAGACTCCTGTATGATCTGATCAGGAGAACGCTCCTGATCAGGAGAAAGCTTTCTTCAATTTCATTGTAATGGGGATCAAAGTATTAACTCTTTAGTCCATAAATTGCTTTTCTATGCCTTTTCAAATAGAGTAGAGACTCCTGTATGATCTGATCAGGGTCCGCTCTGTTTGCTTATGGAATTTTTAGATCTGATTCTACAGTTTCTGCCATGGCCGAGACTTTATCTGTTCATTTGCCATTATAGAAATCATACATGTGATAACTACCGGATTGTGCGGGAGACTACCGGATTTGAACCCAACTCCCGCAAGTCCCGGCCGGGAGACGAAATCTCCCGATTTCTGAATAAAAATGATTTTTATTTTTTTCCACCCCATTTTCTATCATTTTTTGATATAAGCGTTTGCCAGACGCCTCAAAGAACCAGTGTTGTTGACTTATTTACTGCCCTGTTTATCATGGCAGGCACAGCGCCGTGTCCCTTTGTAGTACGTCGCCATGTTGCCCCTTATCAAAGACCACCGCAGCATGCCCTAAATACCATGCTGAGTAATTGTGACCCCCAGTAAAAGGGATTAAATGGTCAGCATGGTGTGTTATTTACCTTCGCATGTGTGTATTCCGTAACAGAAACAATCGTGTATGAATATGTCTCTGGTGTATTACACTGTCGTCATTACATGTATGCTTTTTTCTTCACGGTCAGATTCTACTAAATTTCTGTTGAAGAAAATCTTATTTTCTCAAATTCTGAGACTAAACATCTAAATAGTTACTTTATTAAATTAATTTAGGTTATAAGTTTATTTATAAATGTCCACATAGCATAGCTGTAATCAAAATGTGCTTTTATCAGAAAAAATGGAACTCGAAATTGGTTGCCTCAAACCACGGATTTTTCGAACGGTGAAATGTGTCATTTCATAGAGGCAAACACAAACATTGTTTTCCACAGACATTTGGTAATATATTCAAATAAAATTGTGTATGTATTGAGTATAGCATATAAGGATGTCAAATACACAAAAAATGAGAAGATGGGAAGCATTTTTCTAACAGAAAATGAAACTACAAAATGCAAAGACAGTGTACTAGTGTTTGGATAGTACCATATTTCGGACAGAAAGTGACATATGTTTATTTCAGAATATAAATTTCTGGATATATTGCATTACAAAAATAAATGAAAATAATAAAAACAATAATGTCAATAAATTATAATAATATAATATAAGAATGAGAATAATATCAATAATGATAGTAAAAATAATAATAATAAACACAAGTTTATCCATTGGCCAGTAAAAAGAATAATTATTTAATAATAAACACAAGTCTATCCATTGACCAGAATGGAATGGAATAGAAAGAAATAGTAATTAGAAGAGAGTATATGGTAATATATACTAGCATACAAAAGATAGAATTATGAGAAAGGAATAGTAATTAGAATAGATTATTATTTATATGGGCACAGAATAGATAATAGAATGGAATGAAACACAAAGGAACTAGAATAGATAAGAGGATGGGATGGAATGGATTAGAAAGGAATGGGAAATATAGTAGATGTGGATGGATGTAGAACAGAGAATAGTACAGACTATAATAAGGAATAGGCTATAAATTAATACAAACTAAATTACACAGTTGTAATGTGCTAGATAGGCAAAAAAGTTCCAATGCCCTAGATAAGATGGTTTGTCGCGCATAAAAGTGCCTTTATCATACCTCCCTTTCAACCAGGGGTAAAGG
Organism: Azorinus chamasolen; assembly: GCA_963576725.1. NCBI lineage: Eukaryota > Metazoa > Mollusca > Bivalvia > Cardiida > Solecurtidae > Azorinus > Azorinus chamasolen. The sequence continues at coordinate 38,722,225 of OY755246.1, read as the reverse complement.
GGGGGGGGGGGGGGGGAGGGAGTGTTCTTTTCATATTTGCCCATTCAGAGACATATAAATATAGGTATCTGACCTATTATACCAACAAATAACTCCAAAATTTTCCATCCGCATAAATCTCCCTCTTTGACACCCAATCTCCCTCATTTGAAAAGCTAATCTCCCTCTTTGCTTCGAAAAAATTATCACATGTATGAGAAATGCATCTTATTATTAGTCATGATGTGACTATTTCTTACATGAATATTTGTGGAGTAAACTCTGAAAAAAACTGGTGATACTGTTTAGAATTGGCAAAAAATTACAGAAGTTAAATGATATCTCAGTATGAAATTACTTAATTCAGAGCTTTATATCATTCAGTAACTATTTTTGTTTACATATATAATAAATTCATTAATATTAAAAATGTAATTGATACAATATATTTCATTATTTATGACTCCTATTTCTTAAGTCAGCCTTATTCACTTAATGATATCTACCATATTTCAGAATAACTTCTGACGTGCAGGACTTCAAGTCTTCCTTTAAGATGTGTGTCTCTCAGGGACTAAGAGCAATTACACAGGTATGGCTGTTTCATTCCGTAATTACCGTAACCATTCCTTCATAAAAACACCTTTTCACACATTTGCAAATAGAGTAGAACCAGATCAGTGAAAAGGCAGTCAAACATGTATGAGGGAAAGGGTTAATATAGAGAAAAAGTGACAGATATCATTGTCCACAGTACTTAAAACAATGTGTTGGTGCACTATAATAATTTTATAATTTATATAATTTTTGGTTCACTGTACTCAAGACAATGTTATTAGGTTTTTATGACTCGAAATGTCTAACCCTTTCTTCTCTTCTGCAAATACATAAAATGGATCCTTTATGAGCTATTTGATCAGGGTCTGTTTTCTAATGTCTTCATGAATATTATGTAGCTGAATTTTTATAATGGTATACAAGGTTAGAGTTTTTTGCCAAGGGCGAAAAGGGCAGAAGCTGTACAGTCACATCTATTCTATATACAGTAAAACTTCGATTATCCGAACACTAAAATACGTATTAAAATCGATCTTTAAGACAGGTGGCAGCTTAATGCATGGTGAAAGTCATGCAGAAAGCTCCTCTAGGAGCTTTCTGCATGACTTTCACCATGCATTAAGCAGCCACCTGCCTAAAAGGGTCTAAATTCTTCTATATCGAAAATTCGAATAATCGAGGTTTTACTGTATAATTCCATAAGCTAACAGAGCAAACCCATATCAGACAGCTCCAGATCTTGGTCTACTCCATTTGAAAAGACGATGAAAGGTGTGTCTTTGTCATAAAGCGTTAAAGAGGGTCAGTAAGACATCTATGTAGTGGCCGTTTTAGAGATGCTTCACTGCAGTCTACATTGCTATAGTTTTGCTTCAGACAGTAGTATACGTTACAGTTGTACTCAGACTGTAGTCTATATCATTATAGTTTTACTTCAGACTGTAGGCTGTATTGGTGCCCTGTGGATTATCTCCCCGAAGCTTACGGGTGTCATGTGCGTGGTCATACCGGTCATCATAGGCATAGGAACAGTCATGGGCAATGGCCTGAGAAGATTGTCCAAAGCTGCCCAAGCACAGGTAAAGCCTAATGTGTTATGATATTGAGGTTCAGATACAGTGAAATGGTCTATAACTTCTCTACAGTGACAACTTATGTCTAATTCTGTGTCTTCATGGGAGGTGGTAGCTTAATGCTGGACAAGTTTTATAGAGTGGACAGTGCCCACAGGAGCTTTCTGCATTACTTTTGTTTTAGATTAAATAGCCACTGGGTAACCCTTTCCCTCATACATACGCCTTTTCTTACCTATGCTAACAGAGTTGACCCAGATCAGATGGGTCTAATAGTAGCAGTCTGATCAGGGTCTACTCTGTTTGCTTTAAGCCTTGTACAGATCTGTAAAAATCCCTTGTCCATGTTCAATTTAAATGATATGTTCATTAATATTCATGAGGTGATTAAATGTTTAATAAATATTGAACATGGAAACATTTAAATTGTTTTCTAAAGAGCCATTCTGGCACTGTTTGTGCAGACTGAACCTTTTTTCCCCGTGAATATTAATCTAAGAAATTATAACTGCATATTGTACATATTCTTGGACTGAAGAATTATATTTTACACATTAACAAGGAAATGTTTAGCTGTGACAAGAACTTCAGAATTAGAACTGTATTATTCCATCAGTAAGCAGAGAAAGACCCATATCAGACTGCACCTACAGGAGGTGTGTGGTTTGGTTCTACTCTGTTTGCAAATGTGCCAAATGGTGTCTTTATTAGGGAAAGGGTTGTGGTTAATTACAGTTCCAGTGCTCCAAACAAGTAGCCGAGCATTGATGAACATAACTGTTTACCTGACAGATACTCAGGCTAACAATGATTACTTTATGAATAGTACCCCTTTCCCTGCTGCATATTCATGCAGGAAATAATGACATCATGAATATGTATTAGCTGAATTTTTATTATGGGATATGTACACAGTTTGTTTTCATATTATAAGAAACTAGAGTCAGTACTATTATTACTGGTAATTTCATAAGCAAGCAGAGCAGACCCTGATCAGATGACTCCTACAGGAGCAATCTGATCTGGGTCTACTGTGTTTGAAAGGCATGAAACGGAGTTTGTATGAGGGAAAGGGTTAATTAATAAGCTGAAGCTTTATAATGGCATATGAAGAAAACTTTTGGCCATGGCAGAAACTGAAGAATCGGATCTATATCTGTATGGAAAACAGAGCGCACATTGATTAAGCAGCTCCTACAGGAGCTGTCTAATCTTGGTGTACTATGTTTTGCAAATAGATAAAATTCGCACTCCAGTGGATTAACAGTTTTTTTGTCACCTGTGAGCAGGTCCTTCCTTCGAACACTCTTGCTTGTATAAAAAACATTAAGTAATCAACAACATGAGGAAACATTTTAGTCTCTTACTGAAAGGTGTATATCAATGAGTTAAAGAAATGTACATCTTTAGTTTTTCTGAATGACCAGTTTATAAAATTCTGCTTCACTACTTTAGATGTCCAAGTCCACAGCGGTAGCGGATGAGGCTCTGGGCAATGTGAGAACAGTTAGAGCCTTTGCAATGGAAGACAAAGAACATGAGTATGTAATCCGATAGGTAGTCAGCATATTTACTGAAGATTTTAGGATACTGAAGTCTACACTCCCCACCTGTTTTTAGCTCACCAGAGCACAAAGTGCTCAGGATGAGCTTTTGTGATCGCCTGATGTCCGACGTCCGTCGGTCTGTGTCGTCCGTCGTTAGCAATTTGAACCTTTAAAAATCTCCTCCTCTGAATCTACAGGGTTCTCAGCTTTCATATTTGGCTCATAGCATCATGTTTAGATCCTCTACAAAAGTTACATAAATTATGCCCCTGGTGTCAAAATTGGCCCGCCCCAGGGGCGGCCAGTTTTCAATAGAAGCATATAGTGAAAACTTTAAAAATCTTTTCCTCTGAAACTGGAAGGTTCTCAGCTTTCATATTTGGCACATAGCATCATGTTCAGGTCCTCTACAAAAGTTATATAAATTATGCCACTGGGGTCAAAATTGGCCCCGCCCCAGTGTTGGCCAGTTTTCTATAGCTGTTTCAATATGTTGCTGGTCAAAGACAATTGACCAGTGGCTATTTTTAGCATACATGCATTGCTGGAGTGAGTCATATTGCTCATTGGCACTCTGTTAGCCAAGATGTAGTAGGTTTTGGAGTTTTTGCCTTATTTTATATAGAACCATATTGTGAAAACTTTGAAAAATCTTCTCCTCTGAAACTGGATGTTCTCAGCTTTCATATTTGGCTCAGAGCATCATCTCGAAGTCCTCTACAAAGGTTACATGAATTATGCCCCTGGGTTCAAATGAGGCCCCACCCCAGGGGTGGCCAATTTTCTATAAAAAAAAAAATCTTCTCCTCTGATTGTCTGGTGAGCAATATCGGGGCCATTATGGCCCTATTGTTAATGTTAGTTAAGACCATTTAGCATTGTTTTAACCATTTCCCTGTTTAAGATTCATGTAAGAAATAATGACACCATGAATATTTTCAAGGGATTTTTTTTCTTTGTCAAAAACTGCTGAATCAGATCTTTATCATATCATAAGCAAACAGAGCAGACCCTGATCAGACGGTTCCTATTGGATGCAAATGCGTGAAAAGGCATTTATATGAAGGAAAGGGTTAATATCTTTAAATTAAACTGATAAAGTAGCAAACATAGAACATAATTCAGGAAGGAAATGACCAGAAGCACAAATGAAGTGCATGCTCACATATATATACACGACCTTCACAAAACTTCCTTGCCTGTTCAACACTGGCAGCATATAAATAGTGCCGTAAAAACTAAAACTCAACCAAACTTATCAAAAACAAAAGACAGGATGTATCGCCATATCTTATGCAAGACACAACATCACAAAAAGCCTAAGTTAACTCTTTGCACGCTAGCGGCGAAACTCTGATTACCTATGCAAACAGTTTGGATCCAGATGAGACGCTGCATAATGCGGCGTCTCATCAGGATTCAAACTGTTTGTCCTCTTGATCATATTTTTGCAAAGAAATTAGAGAAAAGTTATTTTAAGAATTGAAGCAGACGACAATTGTTGCAGACGAAAAATTACTTAGCGTGCAAAGAGTTAAAAGTTTATATTGGCGTTGCTGCTTTGCTTGGTCTAGGGCATGGCCACACCAAATAGGACAGTTTAGAGTTTAGGGCACTGCCACACCAAATAGGACAGTTTGGAGTTTAGGGCACGGCAACACTGAACAGATTGAAAGCCAAAGGATGTTGAACATAAAACAATTCTACAAACATTGATTCAAGGCAAATAGAGAGTGCTCATACACACAAATAGTACAGACTTAGATCAAACTGCTTCAGAAAGAGCAGTTTTTTCTAGGTCTAAACTATTTGACGAAATTTGTCGGGCCAGATACTTAAGGTAGTTATGATATACTAAATTTGTCCAAGCAACTTGGGAAATGGGGCATCCAGACATTAACCCTTAACTCCATGAATAAGCCTTTCTACACCTTTGCAAACAGAGTAGACCCAGATCAGACGGCTCCTATAGGAGCCATCTGATCAGGGTCTGCTGTTTGCTAATGATATAATATAGATATGATTTTGCATTTTCTGCCATGGCTAAAAACTCCTGTGCCCATGTTCTATTACAACAATTAATCTAATTAATATTCATTGTGTCATTATTTCTTGCATAAATATTCATGGAGGAATGGGTTAAAGACCCAGATCTGTCTCTGCAGATTTTGTATGTGCCATTGGATTAGTGTTTACAGTTTTCAGTATAATGTACTCATTGTCTGTAAATAAGGCAGATCCTGATTAAATGCAATATTCTATTGAGTCTGCTAATCTAGGTCTGCAATGGTCACCAATGGCATACAATATTGTTTTTGCTCTGTTGGTTGGTCCGTTGGTTTGTCTGTTTAGACCCAACTTTAATGTTGGCGATAATTTTGTCGCGATTGCACGTACATACTTCAAAGTTTGCATGCATATGCAACTTCTGGAGGCAAACATTTTTAAGGGTGACTTATTATGGTCAAAGTCATACATCACGGTCAAAGGTCAAATTGGGGCATAGTGTTTCAAAAACACATCTTGTTGCAACATGACATTATTCAGTGTAAATGTCCGATAAAACTGGAAATAAAACGTGGTTCATTGATTTGAAAATTTTCAGCAGAATTATTAAATGAGAAAATGTTATATCAGGATATATTGTCAGATGACTGTTATGATATTTCACTTGCTTTAGCCCTTTCTCTCATGACTATTCATGTAAGAAATAATGACATCATAGATATTAATTAGATTAATTGATATACAGTTGAACATTGATATCTTGAACTCCAAGGGACCATACAAATTAGTTTGAGATAACAGAGCTTTGAGTCGTCCGATTTATAATCTGACCAATATCTTAGGTTCACAGCTTAATGCAGGTCTAAAGTAATGCTGAAAGCTCCTGTAGGAGCTTTCAGCATTACTTTTGACCTGCACTAAGCTGTCACATGTGTTACTAGATATGTGTAGTGATACATTTTAGAACAATTCTATATTGTAAACTTTGGAAGTACCAAACTTTTAGTTCGAGTTATCCTGAAGTTCGAGTTATCCGAATTCGAGATATACAAGTTCAACTGTAATAGCATATGTACACAGAACTGTTTTGCCATGGTAGAAACTATAGAATCATATCTGTATTATAACATAAGCAGACAGAGCAGACCCTGATCAGACGGCTCCTGATCTGGCCTACTCTGTTTGCAAAGGCGTAGAAAGGTGTATCAATGGTATATGAAATATAAATTTTTTTAGCTTTTGCAGAGATTGTAGAATCAGATCTATACATTTTAATCAGACCTTGATCAGTCTACACAGTTTGCAAAATCGTGAAAAGGCATCTTTGCCAGGGAAAGGGTGTACTCTGTTTGGAAAAATATTAAAAAGCTAAGTAATAATATCTGCATGTTTGTATTACAGATTGTTTGCTCAGGAAGTAGAGATGTCGAAGAACATGAATGTCAGACTTGGCATAGGTGTAGGGCTATTCCAAGGAGCTGCCAACATAGCCCTGAATGGTAAGTAAAGATTGAGAATTACTATAAACTGCCTGTTGTATTATGTCAGAGAGGTACGAGGTTGATTTGCAGAACAAACATTTCAGGACTTACCCGGTATTATTGTTTATTTTTAGCTCTTCTTTTATTTGAAGAAAAAATATGTACTATTGTGCGTTGTCGGTGTCTTCGTTGTCATCCAAAAACTTCGACTATTACTTCTTTTGTTGATTTGGCAATGATTGTTTAATTTGATTTCTCATTTATCCCTTTACCTGATAATACTTCTTTTTACACCTTTGCAAACAGAGTATACCCAGATCAGACAGCTCCTGTAGGAGTTGTCTGATCATGGTGTGCTGTATCTGCTTATGGCAATAAATATGTCTTTTATACAAGGATAAATTAATATTCAAGATTGTAATATAGTACAGTAAAACTGAAAACATCTCTTAACCGGAATTCTAGTAGAGAAGACTTTAAATATTTTAGACAGGTGACTGCTTAATGCAGGGTGAAAATCATGACTTCCACCCTGCATTAAGCTGTCACCTGTCTCCAAGACCGATATTTATACTAAATTTAACGTACGGTTAAAAGAGGTTTTACTGTAGTTTAAATCATATAAACACTTTACTACATGTATATTCTTTACTACATGTATAGTCACCTGTCTCCAAGACCGATATTTATGCTAAATTTAACGTACGGTTAAAAGAGGTTTTACTGTAGTTTAAATCATATAAACACTTTACTACATGTATATTCATGATGAGAAATAAAATTGCATCATGAATAGTAATGGCGATGTGAATATTAAATAATTTTATTTTTCATAGTGATTTATTAATATTAAAGGGAAAATTTGGTTTTGATGAAAATTGCAGATTCATATTTGATGCTATATAAGCAAACTGATTAGATTACTACTACAGGAGCCATCTGATCTGGGTCTGCTCTGTTTGCAAAGGTGTTAAAAGGTGTGTATATGGAGTAAAGGGTTAAACCTTTACTCCATAAATATGCCTTTCTATGCCTGCAAACAAAGTAGACCAACATCAGATGGCTCCTATAGGAGCCATCTGATCATGGTCTGCTCTGTTTGCTTACGAAATCATATAGATCTGATTCTACAGTTTCTGCTATGGCCAAACATTCCTGTGTCCATGTGCTATTATAACAAATTAATCTAACTGATATTCATGACATCATTTTTTCTTACATGAATATTCATGGAGGAAAGGGTTAAGAGTCTTAAATGAATATTCATCAAACAAATGTTTAAATTCTATTATAGGTATAGTGCTTGGCACCCTCTTTGTTGGTGGTCTGTTCATGTCACGACAGGAGATTACTGCGGGAGATCTCATGTCCTTCCTTGTCGCCACACAGACTGTTGAAAGGTATGTAGTAGATTTAAACACTCATAATTATTTTGTTCTTACTTGTTAAAACCATACTTAAACCTTTTACCTGATAGGACACATTTGCAAACTGGAATAGACCAAACTCAGATGGTTGCTGTAAGAACTGATCAGGGTCTACTGTGGTTGGTTTTAGAATGTCTTAATCTGAATTTACACATTTTTTATTATATTCACAAAGTATTCACTTGTTTTATATAGCAATAGAAGAAAATTGTTTAATCCTTTCCTTCATATAAATGCTTTTTCATCCATTTGCATATAGAGCAGACCCAGATCAGATGGCTCCTACAGGAGCCATCTGAACTGGGTCTACTCTATTTTCAAGGGTCTGCTCTGTTTGCTAATGGAATTTGATAGTTCTGTATCTTACATTCTTAAATGGCTACAGTAAAATGGCGATAATCGGAGGACTTTCGGGAACTGAGAAAATGCTCTGATTACCACTACCCTCGGATTATCCATGAAATAATATTTTGTGGATTCAATGTTTCAAATTTTATAGTGTATGCATGTACATGTGCTTTTTGCCTACAGAATGCCAAACAGTTAATTGATATGTTTGCGTATTTTTAAACAAGTCTCGTTCAACAGACCCTTGCTACGAGAGATGAACATTCTTTATAGAGTATTTCAGAAGAACAAATCTGATTATTAATTAATTCAACTCGCCCTGATTTCCCTTATCATGAAGCAGCATGGGAGTGAAGCAATGCTGTTTGTTGACATCCACAACTAAATGAAATGAAAACTAAAACCCCACAAGTATAAGGTTATAAGCTACAACTTTTCTATGTCTAATAGTTTGAAACACATTTTGGGACATTGTGAATGGTCCGTTGAACGGACCCATGCAAACTACAGTGACACTTCGGTCTCAGCTGTGTATGGTGTTTACCGTTATCACTTTTAAAGTTAAGAATCAATGCATTATATACAATTATGCGTTGTACAGGTTGAACTCACAATTATTGCCTACATATGTGTATACTGTTGGACCCGGTGTTATTCACACAGTGGCACCTCTAATTGCTGGGGCACACAGAGTCGCGAGACATCAACAATGGAGGTGTGATAAATTGACTTCGAAGTGTTCATGATGCATGCTCGAATTAGGCAGGTAATTAAATGAAGCAATTGATTGAAGGACCTAGAAGCGTGCTCTAAAAATCGGATTATCGAGACTTGGATTACACTGTACATAGTTGCATTGAAGTAATAGATTTCATGTCCGGACCATACAAATTCCCTCGGATTAGACCATATACTCGGAAAATCGCTCCTCGGATTATTGCCATTTAACTGTATAATATTCTGCCTGCCATATTTCATTATAACTATTTTATCCATGAATATTCAGTAGATATTGAAACTTATGATAAATATAGAACAGGTAAAGGATTGATACATATTCATAATTGGTGGAGTGTGGCATGAATATTTACTAGGTAAAGGGTTAATAGAAGTGTTTATACACTGTTCCCTTCACACAGCCTAACTGGTACCATATTTACTTCATTTTCAGGTCTCTTGCTCAGATGTCTGTCCTGTTTGGTCAGGTGGTTAGAGGGCTCAGCGCTGGTAGCAGAGTGTTTGAAGTAGGTAGAGATTGTTCCAGTGTTAAGCCTTTACATCTGCAAACAGAGAACACCCAGATCAGATGGCTCCAGTTTCTGCCAAAGCCAAACAATCTGTGTTCATATGCTATTATAAATTTTAAGTTAATACATATTCATGATAATAAATATTCACAATGTCATTATTTCTTACATGAATATTCATGAGATAAAGGGTTAAAGAACTACATAATTGAAAAAAACCTGGAAGAGACTGTCCCTTGGTATCATGAGAAAACAGTATGAATCATATCACATTCTTTGGGGCGACTTTTTTGTTTTACTAAGGAACATGTGCGTCACCTGGTGGGAAAAGCATGGCAGGCAGATGACGGAGAAGTGATCGCTAAATATCACCCTGCTAAAGGAGGTGACACAAAAAAGACAGAATTAATTTTGTACTGGTTCTAACACACTTTGTATGTGTGTGGACTTCAGATCATTTTGGGCATTGACTTTAGGATTTTTGTATGCCACTTGCTCCACTTCTATTTGTCTATACAGGTTTTTTAATGTATAATTAGCTTTTACTCTAGAATTTCGACTGTATTGGTCCTTTTTCAATTAACCCTTTCCTCCATAAATACTCCTTTCCACTCCTTTGCAAACAGAGAAGACCCAGATCAGACAGTTCCTATAGGAGCCATCTGATCAAGGTCTGCTCTGTTTGCTTATGATATAATATAGATATGATTCTTTAGTTTCTGACATGGTCAAAAATTCCTGTGTCAAAGTGCTATTATAACTATTAATCTAATTAATATTCATGACATTATATTTCTTACATAATTAGTCATGGCTTAAAGGGTTAATAGTCGAGACTACACTGCATGTAACACATGCAAAACCACAGACGTGTCAAATGTAAACTCAGTCAGTCAGAATTCTGTTTTATTATGCCCCCGTGACGACAGTCCGGGGCATTATGTTTTGCACCTGTCCGTCCGTCTGTCTGTGAGTCACGCTTTGCTATAAAGTGTTATATGTCAGTAATTTCTACACTTATACACATGAAACTTCACATACACATCAATTACCATCTTTGCTATCATTTGGCATCCCACCCATGCTGCCCGCAAGCCCAAGGTCAAGGTCAAATGACTAGGAAATTTTATGTGCAGTTGGTTGACACATTTACGTGCAGTTGGTTGTCACAGTTTTTTCATCGTCTTATTTCTCCCTAACAACTGTAGCTATTGCCTTAGAATTGCATATACACATTAAACACCATCCATACTTTCATTGTGCCCCCAGGCCATGCTACCCGCAAGCCCAAGGTCAAGGTCAAATGGCTTGGAAATTTTACGTGCAGTTGGTTGTCACAGTTTTTCAGTCTAATATCTCCCTAAACATGGTAGCTATTCGCATTGAATTGCATATACACATTAAATACCATCTATACTTTCATTGCACACCCAACCCATGCTACCCGCAAGCCCAATGTCAAGGTCAAATTACTTGGAAATTTTACGTGCAGTTGGTTGTCACTGTTTTTCATTGTCTTATATCTCCCTAACTATGGTAGCTATTCGCATGGAATTGCATATACACATTAAATACCATCTATACTTTCATTGCACATGCTGCCCGCAAGCCCAATGTCAAGGTCAAATGACTTAGGAATTACTTGGAAATTTTAGGTGCAGTTGGTTGTCACTTTCATTGTCTTATATCTCCCTAACCACTGTAGCTATTCGCATGGAATTGCATATACACATTAAATACCATCTATACTTTCATTGCACACCCAACCAATGCTTCCCGAAAGCCCAATGTCAAGGTCAAATGAATTAGGAAGTTTACATGCAGTTGGTTGTCACAGTTTTTTCGTCGTCTTATATCTCACTAACCGCTATAGCTATTGGCATGGAAATGCATAAACACATTAAACACCATCCATACTTTCATTACGCACCCAGCCCATGCTGTCCGCAAGCCCAATGTCAAGTTCAAATGACTTTGGGAATTTTACGTGCAGCTAGGCAAGCACCTACACGGGGGCATCGCTGTGTCTTACAGACACAATTTTCTAGTTGACTTTACAGTTGACATGTTTGTGGTTCTGCATGTGCAAAAATGTATTCTTGTCTAATTTACTCTGGAAAAGACTCAATAGGGTCAAACTATTAAAACTAGAGCAAAATATAAAAAAAATAGAATTTATCAACAACGATGTATGGAATGTTTTTTATTCAATGAATATACTATTTTTATTCTATCTTTTAGTACATAAACTGTGATGCAAGAGTGCCATTGAAGGGAGGTAAAACAATTCCATTTCACTCAATGATGGGAGATGTTGAGTTCCACAATATTAGCTTCAGCTACCCAGCAAGACCAGAACAGGTGAATACCTCACGTAATTACTTTTAACCCATTCCCTCATATGTTATTTTTAGACCCACCTCTAAGAATAAGTGTACCAAAAATGAACATTTACTAGAAAAAAGGAAAAATTATAATTGTGTAGTTTTGAAACCATTGTGATGAATAGAGCAATTGCTCCATAGGAGCAAATGCTCAACTTATCAGAATGGTTTCAAAAAGTTCCTGTTACAGAGGCGTCAAAAGGGTTCAGTATGAGAGAATTGCTTAATATTCTGACAGACAATTTTCGGCAAACTTGTTTTAATTTTTGGCTCACTATTTCTTGTTTTATATTTCCATCTTGTTTTCAAAATTGATGTAGTGTAACGTTTAACTATTTACTCTATAGATACAGCTTTTCACGCCATTGCAAACAAAGTAGGTCTAGATCAGAGAGCTCTTGTATGAAATTTGTAATAAACATAGATCAGGGAAAGGGTTAATGCCTTTGCATCTTGTAGAAGCCCTCTGATCAGGGTCTGCTCTGTTTGCTTAATATAGAATAATGTAGATCTTATTCTACAGTTTCTTATCTTAAATATAAATTAACCCTGTGTACATACCATTATGCCGTTTAAAAAAATTAGCTAATAAATATTCATGATGTCATTATTTCTTACATGAATATTCAAAGGTTAACACTTTACCTTATGAGTATTCAGGTAAGAAGTAATGACATCATCATTCAGTATTATTAAACTGATTTTTTATAATGGTATATGAACACAGGACTTGTGGGGTGGGCCATAGCAGAAACTGTAGAAACTATTATAATTCCATAACCCATTCCCGCATAGGCTATTTTTAGATCCAACCTCTTTGATTAAATCTACAGAAAAGGAGCAATTACTAGAGAAAAGAAGATTTTCAGAATAGTGTAGTTTTGAAACCATTGCGATAAATAGAGCATTTGCTCCACAGGAGCAAATGCTCTATTTATCACAATGGTTTCTTAAAGTGACTTTTACAGAAGCGTCAAAAGTCGTCAATATGCGGGAAAGGGATAAGCAAATAAAGCAGACTCTGTAGGAGCTGTCCACTCTGGATCTACTCCGTTTTCATATGTATGATCAGCATCTTAGATAAAACTATTTTTTTTGCCTTTGTCTTACACAGGAAGTGTTGACAGACTTCAGTCTGAAGATTCCAGCCGGAAAGACAGTAGCATTAGTGGGAGCCTCTGGTGGAGGTGAGAGTGGCCGACATTTATTGCAAGATCTTCGCAAGTTATCAGAGAATAAAATTCTACCAATTTGGTGTAAATGCAAGTTAGCTCTACATGACAATATTTAAACTAATATTCTATCCCACTAAATCTAAATTGTGGTGGCATTTAGATTTACCCTTGTCTACCTGTCAGTGGTTATGTCCATTACTCTGTTATGTGTAAGGCATCACTCCTGAAGTATTTGACCTTGAGGTGTGAAATTGTGAAGAATTTTCTAATTAGAGTATGAACATGCACACCAGGTTAATATCTACTCACAGTAACACTGGAGTTCTAGCTTTTGTCATAGACCATACTATAACTACAGGCAAATGTAATTGGTATTACTATACCTCACATGGCTTTCCTATACAAATTTTCTATATACTTGCCATGAAACAATTTGTACCGTTACATGCAACATTATCTCGTGTGGGCAACAGTATGTCTAGATCAGTGAGCGCTTATTAAATTGTGTGTGTGACGTCATTCGACTGACGTCATCGACTGATGTCATCTGACGCTTGCAATTTGATCAACAAACGTTATTTTGACAGTTGTTTTTGTTCAATTATTTGAGAAACGTCACGTTATGCGACTATTTCTGAGGAGGATCTTTCAAGATTCGACAGTAAAAAGGACTCTGCCAATACTTAATGTGTAATGAATAGAAGTGTCAAGCTGTTCTGCGATTTTTAAGCACTGAGTATATAACCTTTGTTTCAAACTGTTTATTGTTTTCATTGAATAAATGTTTTTGGTGACGAAATTGATTTTGCTGTTCGGTATAATAAAATAAATATCACATATTGTCAACCCTAGGTATGGTAATGTACATTACCAACCTCGGGTTGACAATACGTGCTGTCGCTCTCCATAGAATGTGATATTAATATAATATTCATTTCCTATAACCACACTTCTAGATCTTGGTAAAGAATGAACTTAGATTGATTGAATGAAGAAGAGTACTAAATTCATGTCTTGTTGTCTGGAGTGTAAGTTTCTTACTCGGGGCGAGCTCTTACTGACCTGATTACATTTCTAGGAAAGTCCACGATTGCGTCATTGTTGGAGAGGTTTTATGATGTAACCTCTGGCAAGGTCACCATAGATAATACAGACATAAGGGAGTTGGACCCTTCCTGGCTCAGGGGACATGCAGTAGGGTTCATAAATCAGGTAAGCAGTGAGTAACACTTGATTTCAGGTCAGTATTTGTGTTACACCCTTTACCCCATGAATGCCTATGAATATTAATTAGTTTAACTTTTATAATGGCATTATGAGAAGGGAATGTCTTTAGCAGAATCTGTAGAAATTGACAAGCAAACTTATTTTAGCTCACCTGAGCAAAGCTCAGGGTGAGCTTTTGGTATTCTTGAATGTCCGTTGTCCGTCGTCCATCGTCCTTCGTGTATCGTGCGTCGTCAACAATTTGCTTGTGATTATTCTAGTGGTCACAATTTTAGTCTAATGTTCATGAACTTGGTCAGAATGATTGTCTTGATAAAATCTCGAACGAGTTCGAAAGTGGGTCATGTGGGGTTAAAAACTAGGTCACTAGGTCAAATAGTATGAAAACATTGTGAACACTCTAGAGGTCACATTTTAAGACCAATCTTCATGAAACTTGGTCAGAATGATTGTTTTAATAAATCTTGGACAAGTTCGAAAGTGGGTCATGTGCGTTCATAAATTAGGTCACTAGGTCAAATGGTAGAAAAACCTTGTGAACACTCTAGAGGTCACATTTTCAGCCTAATCTTCATGAAACTTTATCAGAATGATTGTCTTGATAAAATATCGGACGAGTTCGAAAGTGGGTCACATGGGGTTTAAAAGTAGGTCACTAGGTCAAATAGTAGGAAAACCTTGTGAACACTCTAGAGGTCACATTTTTAGCCCAATCTTCATGAAACTTTGTCAGAATGATTGTCTTAATAAAATATCAGATGAGTTTGAAAGTGGATCATGTGGGGTTTGAAACTAGGTCACTCGGTCAAATAGTAGGAAAACCTTGTGAACACTGTATAGGTCACATATGTGGCCAAATATTCATGAAACTTGATCAGAATGATAGTTTTGATAAAATCTTGAACGAGTTTGAAAGTGTGTCACATGGGTATAAAAACTAGTCACTAGGTCATACAGTAGAAATTTTTTGTGAACATTTAAGAGGTCACATTTTTAGCGAAATCTTCATGAAACTTGGTCATAATGATTGTCCTAATAAAATATCGGTCGAGTTTGAAAGTGGGTCATGTGGGGTAAAAAACTAGGTCACTAGGTCAAACAGTAGAAAAACCTTGTGAACACTCTAGTGGTCACAATTGTAGTCCAATCTTCATGAAACTTGGTCAGAATAAATGTCTTGATAAAATCTCGGACGAGTTTGAAAGTGGGTCAAGTGGAGGTAAAAACTAGGTCATAAGGTCAAACAGTAGAAAAACCTTTGTGAACACTCTAGAGGTCACATTTATAGCCAAATCTTCATGAAAATTGGCCAGAATGATTGTCCTAATAAAATCTTGGACAAGTTTGAAAGTGGGTCATGTGAGGTCAAAAAGTAGGTCATTGGGTCATATCTTAGAAAAATCTAGTTTACACTCCATTGGCCACATTTTTAGCCCAGTCTTTCTCAAACTTGCTCAGAGTGTTTGTCTAGATGATATCAAGGTTAAGTGTGATCATGGGTTGGGTGGGAATAAAAAGTAGGTCACTAGGTCAAATCTTAGAAAAACTACTCTAGAAGGCACATTTTTAAATCAATCTTCATTGGTCAGAATCATTGTCTTGATAAAATCAATATACTTAATCTTTTAAAATCTTGTTCTGCAGAACCACTGCTCATGATCCACTATCAACATTGTTCAAATATTGTCCCTAAGGTCAATATTGGCCCTACCCATAGGCTACCCAGCAAAAATCTTAAATCTATGGCAATCAGGTGAGCGATTAAGCGCCATCTTGGCCCTCTTGTTTTTATTTTGTAAGCAAACAGAGCACCCTGATCAGGCGGCTCCAACAATAACCATCTGATCTGGGTCTACTCTGTTTGCAGAGATGCCAAAAGGTGCTTCTGTGGAGTAAAGGGTTAAAGTGTTTTGTGCTAACAAGTGAACTTTTGGTAAGTTACACTAACAGCTTGGATCAAGATTGAACAAGAAAAAACTTGGGTCTCAGTCATCAGGATCCAAATTGTTAGCACATCTGGTTAATTTTCACATTGTAAGTATAAGAAAGTTTTGAAATTGAAGATGACAGTATGCTTTTAAAGAAAAAAGTAGTTAGAGGAATGTCTTTAAAAGTTTCATCTGCCTTAAATCTAACAGTAATTTTTTTCCCCACCCCACCCCCATTCCTTGAAGAACCATCAATAGACCAACTTGTTTCGGATCAACAGAGAATACTTTGGCCCAAAATCCAGAAATTTGTTAGAGAGGTTGGGTGTGATTAGTAGATGACCCCTATAGTTTTGGGGCATGGTGGATAAAAGGTCAAGGTCATTTTCCTTGACTTGAACAGGGATATCATTTTCACGCAATAACATAGGAATGAAAAGGCATATACGCTTCAAAAATAATGTGCTGCTTGGTCATGACTAGCAGATAACGCTAATTGATTTTCAGGTCATTTGATTAAAGGTCAAGGTCACAATGAATTTGTATATAAAATGTAGCTGTAACAAACACATTGCAAACACTAATATATCGTATTTATATGTATTTATTTACATCAGGAGCCTGTCTTGTTCGCAACTTCTGTGATGGAGAATATTCGTTACGGTCGTCCTAATGCAAAAGACAATGAGGTAAGACACCATTTGACATTCTAGTATCCGAATGCTCATTCTTTAGATCATATGTTTTCTTTCATAACTTTGAAATGATGCAATTTTCTATTAACCCTTTACTCCGTGAATATTCATGTCAGAAATATAGAGGATCGTACATGAGTGTTCTTGGTTATTGGATTTATTAAATGAGTATTTTTAAAACGATAAAAAACGAGCTTTAGCGAGTTTTTTTTATCTTTTTAAAAAGACGAATTTAATAAATCCAATAATCATGAACATGAATGCAAGATTCTATTTATAACATAACAAACACAAATGTTTTTTGCAGCCAGTATTTCAGCAGGAACGTGTATTGTTATAAATTCTCCTTACATATAGAAATGATGAATGAAATGAGTTATTAGGTTCGCTAAATAACTGGGACAAAGTAGGTCCAACATTTTCAACTGTTTTTTGACTAACTGTCATATCAGCCAGGATCTAATATAGACCTCTTTGATATTCAATTTAACTGTGATAGTTTATGATAACAAAAACCTACAGAAACGCGTCAAAATAATTTTGAGTTACAGTTTCGACATACAAACACGTCACATTATGACGTCACTGTACACAACATGTGTCTGTGAAAAGTGCGCCATTTGCTAATAGTTTAAATGAAGACTACACACAGTCCGCCTACACGTCTGACACTCACTGTCAATGGGATTAAAAATGCGCCTTCGTTTTGGTATATTAAGCCCTTCATCAGTGTTATATACACATGGACATCGTGAAAAAGTTTATTGAAATGGACAAAAGATTCAGTACGAACTGCTGCATAAAATGTGTTGGAACAGGAGGAAGATTTTCGCGATCAGCTGATTTGGAATATAGCATATTTGAAATATGTTTGTTCTGTGCTGGATTCAGATGACTATAGTTGTTGATTGATGTTTGTGCTGTGCTGGATTCAGATGACTATAGTTGTTGATTGACGAGATATTTTTATATGAGTAGAAATCTGCATAAATAAAAGGACATGCTGTGAAGAATTAGTGGAATGGATGGTTTGGGTCAGAGTAGCTGGTAGGTCTTTTTTGGCATACATTTTGTAGATACAGTCAAACCTGTTTTTAGAGACATAGTTTGGGAGAAAGCCAAAAGTGTCGTATCTCACAGGGTGTCTTTGAATTCAGGTTGAAAATTTCATGGGCCAATACCAAACGCTCCAGGGTCCATGTCGTATTGATCAACATTCTTCGCGAAAACTGATGACATTTCAAATTTATATCTAGGTATTACTTTTTTAGGGTTTGAAATGGAATAAACTATTTTATGATGTTACTTCTTTAGTATCCTTATCATTAATTCTATTAATAAAAAGTAAGTTTGTGCACAAAACAAATTAATAAAATCAGAAGCCCTCGTAGTTTTTCGAAGCATTTCGGCCCATTGCCACAACGAGGCCAAGCACACCTGTCTTTGACAGGGAAGCAGAGGCACATTTCTATATGTCTGTATCTTAATTATGAGAATACAAGTTATGTTATAATGAAATAAACCTTTTGAAGTGGTGTGGTTAACTTCTTGTCAAGTTATGAAACCAAATTGGCAATTAAATCACTAGAATAGCCAATTACAACATTATGACCGATTTCCGGTATAAATAAATGGATGATTAAAGCGCAGTTCATTATCAAAATCTTATGGTTGGGTAGCTAGCTATAAAAACAGTAGTGAGACTAACAGACCAACTGGACCAGATAATCCCTTATCACCTTGGGCATTAATCCTTTGACACGTTAATGAGGGCAATTAGGTACAAACACAATGATACAATGAAAGATCATTGTCGCTAAAAACAATGTCGTTTGCCGAGTTGGGAGTACAAATTTAGTGTCGTATGTCGCATCTGCCAGTGTGTCGCTAAATACAGTTGAAATATAGAGGAAAATACATCGGGAGGAAGGAAATACTGTCGCATCTGACAGGATGTCGCTAAAAACAATGTGTCGCTAGGACAGGTTTGACTGTATTTACTGACAGCGATTACAATTTGTATTATTTTATCGATATTAAGGCGCAAGTGCCAACAGTTCTTTGCCATCTATCGTGACTCAATCGTTGACAGGTAGGTCACCATCCGCCAGTTTGTTTGTTTTGACAGCGCGTATGAATACAGTTCGGTCGTTCAAATGTTATTCACTAGTGAATATATGCCCGTGAATATCAAAATATATATGATAGTGTTACGTCACACTGAAGCCACGAGTTATGTTATAAAATGACTTATAACATAGTAAGCTAAAGGGAAGTTTTAGCATTATTTTGATGAAATTGAGAAGAAAAGCTACTTTAACCCTTTACTCCATAAATACGTCTTTCTACACCTTTGCAAACAGAGTAGACCCAGATCAGAAGGCTCTATAGGAGCTGTCAGATGAGGGTCTGCTCTGTTTGCTTATGGAATAATATAGATCGGATTTTATAGTATATACTTAGGCAAAAAAATTCATGTGTTAATATGCCATTTTGAAAATTAATCTTATAAATATTCATGATGTCATCATTTCTTACATGAATATTCATGGAGTGAAGGATTAAGTTAAGCTTCTTATCTATTGCTTTTGTTATGTTTTCGTGCCAGGTGTACGAGGCAGCTAAGCAGGCAAATGCCCATGAGTTTATCAGTGGCTTTCCAAAGGGCTATGACACGGTACTTGGAGAGCGTGGGGTGACAGTGTCAGGGGGACAGAAGCAAAGAATAGCTATAGCCAGGGCCCTCATCAAAAACCCCTCCATACTTGTGCTAGATGAAGCCACCAGGTGGGTTGGTCATTTTAACACTTTACCTGTTTAATATTTATTAAAAATTTCTTCACCCCATGAATACTCACTAATGGGCAGAATCAATAAAATGGACCCAACATGGAAAAGGGATTTTTTCACTGCTGTGGAAACTGCATATATAAATCAGATCTATAAATTTCCGTAAGAGCAATCTGATCAGGGTCTGCTCTGTTTGCTTTTGAAATTATATAGATCTGATTCTACGTTTTTTGTTGAAGCAAAGAATTTCCTTGAAAGTTTAAAACTTCAGCTAATAAATATTCATGATGTCATAACTTCTTACAGGAATATTGAAGAGATAGGATTAACCCTTTCCCTGATATAAACATGTTTTCACACATTTGCAAACAGAGTAGACCCAGATCAGACGGCTCCTATAGAAGCCATCTGAGCAGGGTCTGCTCTGTTTGCAAATAAAAATTGATAGATATGTTTCTTTACTTTCTAAAATTGCTATATTGTTCCACCTTCCACATTTCATTATCACTATTTTGTCCATGAATATTCAGTAGGTATTGAAATTTGGAATAGATACAGAATAGGGTAAGGCCAGGACAAAAGTACTGCTGAAATTTCTTATATTTCTGACCTGAATTTGGGTACCGCCTGTGTAACCTGTCCCTCATGAATATTCATGACAGAATGTATGAATACTAATTAGCTGACTTTTATAATGGCATTATTGTCTAAGGAATTTTTACCATGACAGAAGCTATTGAATCATCTGCATTATCCCTTTCCCATATAACATATAACAATCAAATCTAACAAGGGCATACACAAAAGTATGTACAGTAAAACCCCTCTAAACCGGAATTCTAGTAGAGACGAATTTAGATACTTTTAGGCAGGTGGTTGCTTCATGCAGGGTGAAAGTCATGCAGAAAGCTCCTCTAGGAGGTTTCTGTGTGACTTTCACCCTGCATTAAGCTGCCACCTGTCTCCAAGACTGATATTTATACCAAATTAACGTCCGGTTTAGAGGGGTTTTACTGTATACCGTCTCCCTGGGCAAAATGGTTGAATTTCAGAAAGAATAAATTAATCTATACTTATGTTCAAAATTTCAGATATTTTCTTTACACCTTCATGAGTTCATGTCATTATTCATATCTTATTTTTAACACTTCCCCTGTTCTATGATTATTCCAAATTTCAATACCAACTGAACATTCATGGGCAAAACAGTTATAATGAAATATGGAAGGTGGAACATTGTAGCCACTTTAGAAACAGATCTATCAAATTCCTTAAGCAAACAGAGCAGACCCTGATCAGAGGGCTCCTATAGGAGCCATCTGATCTGGGTCCACTCTGTTTGCAAATGTGTGAACACACGTTTATATGACAGAAAGGGTTAAGTCATATGGGCAAACAGAGCAGCCACTGATCAGACAGCTCCTAATATGGGTCTACTCTGTTTACAAAAGTCGTATAAATGAGTGAAAATGTTAATCCTTTACACCATAAATATACCTTCTAACGCCTTCGCAAACAGTGGACCCAGATTAAACAGCTCCTACAGGATCTGGCTCTACTCTGTACAAGCATAAAAAGGTGTATTTATGGAGTGAATGGTTAAAGAATGCTTGAAAACAATACTTCATCAGAGTTTTCTCTCTCACTTCAGTGCACTGGATGCAGAATCAGAACGAGTGGTCCAGGAAGCTTTAGACAATGTATCCAGAGGTAGGTACTGATGGACTTGCAGATCTTAGCAGTGTTTGGAATTGGATATAGGGTTATATGGTTTGGACTAGGACAAAATGGGTTATCGGACAGAAAAAACAGTGAAGGCTTTGATTTGCTTAACCCATTACCTCATAGGCTATTTTTAGACCCAACCTCTTTGAATAAAGCTACCGAAAAGGAGAATTTACTGCAGAAATGGAAAATTTTAGAATTGTGTAGTTTTGAAACCATTTTGATAAATAGAGCATTTGCTCCATTGGAGCAAATGCTCTATTTATCACGATGGTTTCAAGAAGTGTTTTAACAGAGGTGTCAAAAGGTGTCAATATGAGGGAATGGCTTAATTGTAACAAAAGGAAGAAAATTCATCAAAGAAAATGGAAGCAGAGAACAAGTTTTACTGTCAGATGGCGATAAGTGCCAAGGAAAGAGTAAATCCTATGATGTAAGATTGTTGGAATTGAGTTAAATTGCATTTGCAAACAGTGTTGACCAAGATTTTAGGGCTCCTAAGGGGAGTTTTCTGATCTTGCACACCAGTTTACCATTCAAAACTTTTTTGGCAAAGTTTATTTATGCCCCCTGCAAGGTGGGACACATATAGCCTTGCTCTTCTTGGTCCATCTGTCTATATGTTCATATGTATGTTCCACAAATCTTGTGTGTCATACTTCTCATTTCCCTATGATAGGATTTACTTCAAACTTTCATAAATGAACAACATTGGTGTTAAGATTTATGTAAAGATGGGAAGTTTTATTCCAACCATTTTACCTGAGTTATGGGATTTTGAAATTTTCTTCTCGACATAACATGTAGTGATAAGTGCTTGATTTAGGGACAATTTTAGTTAATGTCCCAGGGTAACAATTTTTTTAGTTTTACACTTTGAAAATCCAGCATTCAAAAGAGTATTACCCTTTCCCCTCATACAAATGTGTTTTCATGCATCTGCAAACAGAGAAGACCCAGATCAGATGTGTCCAATCAGGGTCTGCTCTGTTTGCTATTGGAATTTGATAGATGTTTCTATACTTTCTAAAATAGCAACAATGTTCCACCTTCCATGTTCCCGCGTGGCTCAGTGGTAGAGCGTCCGCCTGCGGTACGGAAGGTCGTGGGTTCGATCCCCAGCCGCGACAGACCAAAAGGCTTTAAAAGTTGGTACTAGTAGCTCCCTTGTCTACGCTCAACATTATAGGGGTAGTTTTAGGACTGGTCAGCCCGGTGTCAGGATAATGTGACTGGGTGGGGTGCCCTTGCCATGTACCTGCGGCAGGGGTATTCCAGTGAGGCAGCACTATAACTTGTCTCATGCCGGTGCCGTCTGCAAATAACTGAAATACTGTTGGTCGGATGTAAAAGCCAACTCACTCACTTACCACTTCCATGTTTCATTATAACTATTTTGTCCATGAATATTCAGTAGGTATTGAAATTTGGAATAGATATAGGATAGGGACAGGGTTAAACATGATTTGCATGAGGTGATTTTCTTTTCAGGTAAAACGGTGCTAGTCATTGCCCATCGGCTCAGTACAATACGTGATGCTGACATCATAGCTGTAGTATGTAAAGGACAGATTGTGGAGGTAAGCACCCATCACCCTTTAATACTTATATACACCTTTTAATGCTTTTGTGAACAGAGTAGACCCAGATCAGGCAACTCCTTTAGGCGCCCTCTGATCAGGGTCTGCTCTGTTTACTAATGGAATTTGATAGATGTTTCTTCACTTTCTAAAATGGTTACAATGTTCCACCTTTCATATTTCATTAGAACTGTTTTGTATATGAATATTCAGTAGGTATTGAAATTTAGAATAAACATAGAACAGGGAGACCGTTAACCCTATATATTCATTCAAGAAATAAATACTTCTTGATTATTAATTAGCAGAATTTTTATACTAGCATATGGATAAAGGAAAATTTTGCCAAAGCAGAAACTGTAGAATTATAGTATTACATAATTATGTATCTATATTTAAAAAAACAAACAGAGTTTGGATCTACTCTGTTTACAAAGGTGTTAAAAGGTGCATCTATGAAGTAAACGGTTAATTTTGTTCTCCCATGATTTTGTTTGCCTCGCCAAACTTTGAATTTTCTTCGAGACGATTCTAAAGAGTGGTCACAGTACATGGGTTGGTGGAGAAATGTTGATTTTAGTATCTGGGTACGCACCTCTATCTGTAGCTCTGTACTTAGGTGAGATGGCTCCTCCAGGTCTGTTCTGTTGCTTTATGAATGTCTCTACGATGGCCAAAAAATTCTGTGTACATGTGCAATTATGAAAATTAATCTAATTATGTCTCCCCAATTTATGGGGAGACATTGTTTTTGCCAGAGTTGTCTGTCCGTCCGTCCGTCTGTCACAAACTTGTGCCGTGCGTATCTCTGAAACCAGTAGGACTAGAGTCACCAAACTTTATAGGAATGTTCACCAGCATGAGTTGTTGTATACCTGGGTTGTTTTAATTGTCTCCCCCTGTTAACTTTGGAGTTACTGCCCCTGATGACTTAAAATTAGACCAACTTTAGTTAGTGTTGTGCTTATTCCTGAAACCACTAGGGCTAGAGTCACCAAACTTCACAGGAATGTTGACCAGCATGCGTTGTTGTGCACCTGGGGTTTTTGAATTGTCTCCCCCTAATAATTCTTGAGTTATTGCCCTGATATGATTACTTAAAATTAGATAAACTTTGTGCCATGTGTATCTTTGAAGCCAGTATGGATAGAATCACCAAACTTCACAGGAATGTTCACCAGCATGTGTTGTTGTGCACCTGGTGTTTTTGAATTGTCTCCTCCTGATAACTTTGCAGTTATTGACCCTGATAACTTAAAAATTTAGACAAACTTTGTGTCATGCGTTTCTCTGAAACCACCTGGGCTAGAATCATCAAACTTCACAGGAATGTTGACCAACATGAGTTGTTGTGCATCTGGTTTTTTTAGTTCAACTGAGCCGGAGGCTCAGGATGAGCTATTGTGACCGCGATCCGTCCGTTGTCCGGCCACATTTTCAAATGACATCTCCTCTGAAACTGCTGAACCGATTTTGACCAAATTTTGTCAGCAGCATCAGTGGCTAGGGGGAAAGAATTGTTGTTCACATTATGACCCCCGGACCAAAAATGGACCCGCCCAAGGGCTTATCAGTTTTTCATAGGAAAATCTTTAAAAATCTTCTTCTCTGAAACTGTAAGGCCTAGACCTTTCATATTTGGCAATGTAGCATGATCTAATGGTCCTCTACAAAGATTTTCAAATTATGACCCCCCGGGCCAAAAATGGCCCCGCCCAAGGGCTTATCAGTTTTTCATAGGAAAATCTTTTAAAATCTTCTGAAACTGTAAGGCCTAGACCTTTGATGTTTGGAATGTAACATGATCTAATGGTCCTCTACAAATATGTAGCTTTGGCTTGTGGTCCTCTGCCAAGAATGTTTAACTTAAGACCCTGACCTCTGGGCGAAACTTGGCCCTGCCTTGGGGCTTATCAGTTTTTAATGGGAAAAATATAAAATATTATTTTTCTCTGAAACCATAAGGCTTAGACTTTTAATTAATGGCATACTGCTTTGCCTTGTGGTTCTCTACCAAGGTTGTACAAATGATGACTTCTTGGTAAAAAATGGCCCCGCCCCTGGGGTATCTCAGGTGAGCGCTTCAGGACTTCATGGCCCTCTTGTTAATTGTCTCTCCCTGATGACTTTGGAGTTAGTGCCCCTGATGATTTAAAATTAGACCTTGAAAATTTTGGAGTTACAGACATTACACTTGTGTATTGGAAAGAGGATGAAAGAGGGGTACATCCGTTTTGGGGACAAAAACAAACCTCTAGTTAGTATTGATGTCATCATTCTTACATGACTGTTCATGGAGTAAACTTCAGTAAAGGGTTAAGATCTGTAAAACTAGAAAATTGTGTCTGTAAGGCACAGCGATGCCCCCGTGGTGGTGCTTGACAATGAAAAAACTATGACAACCAACTGCACTTATAAGCGTGACACACAAGACAGACAAGGGTCACACACACACACACACACACACTCACACAGACGGACTGATGGACGGACGGACAGGTGCAAAACATAATGCCCGGCTATCGTCAACTTGGGCACAAAAAATTGGGCAGATGACCACTGGCACCCGCTTGCAATGCTCTTACTCAGAATAAACAGTATCAGTCTTAGAATACAAGAATACTCAGTACAGCATCTACAAAGATTGCAGGGAGGATGGGTATTAATACCGGTACTAGCATATCTTTTAGATCTCTCTCTGCATTTCTTATAGACAAGATTTTGTCCAAACTGAACAAGTTTAAGCTGAAATGACAGTTCTGCTTTGTGTTTTTCTAGATTGGAAATCATAGGAGCTTGAAGCAGAAGAAGGGCCTATACTGGGAGCTTATACGTCAACAGGAGCTAGAGGACCATGTGCATTCAAAATAAAACTGCACCTAGGACTATTTAACAAATTTACACTAGGCTATAAATAAATCAATCTTTATTATTTATACAAGTGTTATTTTTTCTTATATGATAAATTTTACTTAAATAATGTGTTTTCCCACATGAAAACCCCACCTTTGAAAAGAGAATTCCATTTCCTGCCTGTCCTAGGCTCATTGTATCACCTCAACCCATTACCTCATAGGCTATTTTTAGATACAACCTCTTTGAATAAATCTACCGAAAAGGAGCATTAACTAGGGGAAAGGATTTTTTTTTAGAATTTTGTAGTTTGAAACCGTTGTGATAAATAGAGCATTTGCTCCTATAGAAGCAAATGCTCTATTTATCACAATGGTGTCACAAAGTGACTTTTACAGAGTCGTCAATATGAGGGAATGGGTTAAAGTTGTACTTCTTAACCCTTTCCCTGTTCTGTATTTAGGTCAAATTTCAATACCTACTGAAAAATCATTAACAAAATAGTTACAAAGAAATATGGAATGCGGAACGTTGTAGACATTTTAGAAAGCAAAAGAAACATATTTATCAAATTCTATTAGCAAACAGTAGACCCTGATCAGACGGCTCTTCTAGGAGCCGTCTGATCTGGGTCTACTCTGTTGCAAATGCGTGAAAACACGTTTATATGAGGGAAAGGGTTAAATACACCTTTCTATGTCTCTGTAAACAGTCTGATCAGGGTCTGCTCTGTGTGCCTATGATGTAGTATAGATCAGATTCTACAGTTTCTGCCATGACCAAAAATTCCTGTGTCCACTTGCTATTATAGCAGTGAATCTAATTAACATTCATGACATCATTATTTCTTACATGAATAAAGGGATTTAGGTCATTTAGACCATTAATAGCATATCGAGGGCTTGGTGCAAAACTATTTTAACTCCTTCACAAACATGTTTTTACACAAAGACAGACAGACTCTGACTTACAGACTATAGTCGTTAAAAGGTTTAGGTATTTCAATGGTACAATAAACAAATAAATAACTTTTCATCTCTTTATTATCAGAGGCCACTCACATATTTAAAATATACATGTATACATAAAGTGTATCAAAATTGGTGAAAATTATTCTCATCTGCAAACAATGTTGTCTGCTGTAAGTGTCACAGTGGACTTAAATTTCTTCTTTAACCCATTCCCTGATATTGACGCCTCTGTAAAAGTCACTTGTTGAAACCATTGTGATAAATAGAGCATTTGCTCCATAGGAGCAAATGCTCTATTTATCACAATGGTTTCAAAACTACACAATGTTTAAAAAAAATGTTTCTCTAGTAAATGCTCCTTTTCGGTAGATTTATTCAAAGAGATTGAGTCTAAAAATAGCCTATGAGGGAATGGGTTAAATCGTAAGTGGAGTGTCAAACCTGATGAGACACCGACTTATTCAACAGCTCATCTGAATCCAAACTGTTTACAAATGTAATCATAGATTCGCCCATTGCTACACACAATGTGAGTGGCTTTGCCATGACTGGCTGCGAAAGATTAATGTTCAATCCAAACATACTTTAGAATATGACAAATCACCAGATGATGTTGCTGACATGAAACATGGAATATGAAGGTTATGGAATATCTGCAAACAGTATAGACCCAGATCAACAACATCACTGAATGAACTTGCTATCTGTATACAGATACATGTACCATAGCTTCTTGTGAATGACAAACAGTGCTGACCAAGATCCAACCTCAGCCATTTATTATCCCTTTCCTCCATAGGCTATTTTTAGACCCAACCTCTTTGAATGAATCTACCCAAAAGGAGCATTAACTAGAGAAAAGGATTTTTTTTTAGAATTTTGTAGTTTGAAACCATTGTGATAAATAGAGCATTTGCTCCTATAGGAGCAAATGCTCTATTTATCACAATGGTTTCAACAGGTGATTTTAAAGAGGCGTAGAAAGGCGTACTTATGGAGGAAAGGGTTAATGGGTATATTTCAAGTACTCAAAATTGTCATTGCTCCACGAAACGTGTATTACTAGAATCACTATTTCTCCAAACCAAACCCTATTATGTGACCATTCTTTAGAATCATCTCTTGAGACGATTCTAGAGAGTGGTCATAAGTCGTCATTGGGTTTGGTGGATAAATAAAGGAGTTATTCTTGAAAATAATTTAATAATATACACATTTTATCTAACACCATAATAAAATGTTATAGGTATCTGGGTCTGTGCTAATTCCAAATATCCAAGTGTTCTTGTTGCTCCATGACTTTGGTCATATGCAAATTGCTTATTCACATTTCTATTTAATATAATTATACAGTAAAACCCCTCTAAATGGGTATTCTAGTAGAGAAGAATTTAGATACTTTCAGTCAGGTGGCTGCTTAATGCAGGGTGAAAGTCATGCAAAAATGCTCCTAGAGGAGCTTTCTGCATGATTTTCACCCAGCATTAAGCTGCCCCCTGTCTCCAAGACGGATATTTATACTAAATTTTAATGTCTAGTTTAGACGGGTTCTACTGTAGCACGCGGCTGTCCTCTGAACTACTGCCCAAGCCACATTTATACTGTATCACCATGACTATTACAAAGCATAATGTTGGATTCCATATGGCATCTGCCCATTCACATCTCAACAACTAAAGGCTATCACAGAATAAATGCATCATATACAAAATACATGCATGTACAGTTTACTTAAACCTTTACCTGATGAATATTCATGAAGAAAATAATGCCATAATGAATATTTATTAACCCTTTTACCTGTTCAATATTCATGCAAAATATTTATTTTTATGCTCCCAAGCCGTAGGCATATAGTAATCGCAGTGTCCATCCTTCCGTCTGTCTGTCCTTCCATCCCAAATTTCGTGTCCCTTCTATAACTTTTTTATCTGTGAATGGATTTCAAAATAACCTGACACAAATGTTCACCACACAAAGACGATGTGCAGCGTTCAACTCCCTGGTCCATGGGTCAAAGGTCAAGGTCATCCTTCAGGGTCAAAGGTTGGGGCATAGTGTTTCACAAACACATCATGTTAAAAATGTAGAGACTTTTCAAGGGATTGTTTTTGCTTTGACAAAAAACTATGGAATCGGGTCTATATCATGTCATAAGCAAACACAGCAGACCTGGATCAGACAGCTCCTACAGGAGCTGTCTGATCTAGGTCTACTTTGTTTGCAAAGTTGGGAAAACTGTTTATATGAGGGACAGGGTTAAATGAATTTTTATGATGGCATATGAATGTGGGATGTTGTGGTACTGGTAGAAACTAGAATCGGATCAACCCTGATGAAGACCCAGTGAGAGAAATGTTGGTAAATAAATAAAGGCATCACCACAATACCTGATTGTTGGTTCTATTCCTTTGTACTTTTGAAGTAGAATCGGCTATGTAAAATTTCATCAGCAAACAGCAGACCCTAATCAAACTTATAGGAGCCATCTGATCTGTATCTACTCTGTTTGTTAAGGCATTTGTGAGATAAAGGGTTTATAAATATATGCTTTTATGCGCCTTTGCAAATAGAGTAAACCCAGATCAGATGGCTTTTATAGGAGCCTTTTGATAAGGGTGTATTCTGTTTGCTTATGATTCTACAGTTTCCGTCATGGCCAAAAATTGGTGTGTCCATGTACTATTATAAAAATTAATATTAGTGACATCATTATTTTGAATATTCAACAGGTAAAGGGTTAGAACGAGTTCATGGACATTGCTCACAGAGTTGACCTGAATCACCAGCTGCATCTAGCAAGGCATAATTACTATCTGCATGTTTACAGGGGTATCAAACATACAGTATTGACCTTAAACCTTTCCCTGTTCTATGTTTATTACAAATTTCATTACCTACCGAATATTCATGGGCAAATTAGTTATAATGAAATATGGAAAGCGGAACATTGTAGCCATTTTAGAAAGTAAAGAAACAGATCTATCAAATTCCATTAGCAAACAGAGCAGACCCTGATCAGACGGCTCCTATAGGAGCCGTCTGATCTGGGTCTACTCTGTTTGCAGATGCGTGAAAACATTTATATGAGGGAAAGGGTTAAACCCTACCCTGCCTACAGTTTGGAAACAACTTGTACCACGATGAGATACTGGTTAACTCTTTCCTTCAAATAAACACCTTTTCACACATTTGCATACAGAGTAGACCCAGATCAGATGGCTCCTAGAGGAGCCATCTGATCAGGGTCTGCTCTGTTTGCTAATGGAGTTTGATACTTCTGTTTTCTTTACTTCCTAAAATAACTACAATGTTACACCTTCCACATTCCATCATAACTATTCTGTCCATGCATATCCAGTAGGTATTGAAATTTAGACTAAATATAGAACATAGAAAGGGTTAACACAGTATCTCATTATGATCCATGTTGTTTGACACTAGGCCAGAAGCAATACACATACCCAGGTAATCGGATAATTATTTTCAGCATCATTAGGGTTATTCAGTTGTAAATATTAACATAAGTGGGATCCTGGTCATCTTCTCAGATGATCTGGATGTACACTGTTTGCTAACTTGTGATGCTGATTATATATTAGAGCAATAGCTGCATACTCAAATACTAAAATTGTCATTTCTCCACCAAACCCTACGTTATGACCACTCTTAAGAATGGTCTCTTCAAGACGATTCTGAAGACTGGTCACACCATAGGGTTTGGTGAAGAAAAAAGCTTTTCATGAAAATGGACTAATTTACACATCTAATCTGGACCTCTGTATATCCCATGTTCTGTACAAAATATACAATAAATATGGATTTACACAAATCAATAGCACTGAAATATGTATACACGCTGGGGTTCATACATAAGGGTCCATATTTCATATGGGACTTGTACACAAAAAAATGACATGCATAAAGCTGAACCTCTAAAATCCCTTTACCCTCATAACATTTTTGACACATTTTCAAACAGTGTAGACCCAGATCAGATGGCTCCTGTAGTAAATAAATATTCATGATGTCATTATCTCTCTTACATAAAGGGGCAAGTGTTAAGCATACCTACCCCTTGAAAAAACTGATCCGTTATTTTCAATGTTGTAACTGATCTGGGTCTCCAGTGTGTGCAGTCTCTACTGTTCACATAATGTCTGAGTGAACTTCATCCAACAACAAAGCTTACATGATGCTCGCATACATACACATTTTAATACATCCGAAAATAATTTCAGAAGCATTTTCACCTGTATTTAGTTCATGTAAAACGAAACTAGTCAGCAACATAATGCATAATGTGAAGGAGTTTTAACCCACAACACAAGTGTCAGAAACATCTATTGAGAATCCTGTTCTTCAGACCATGCAACAATTTGTTATATGGATACAGATTACAATCCTTCTTAATCTCACAACTACAATCCTTTTCGTCCCACAGAGCTGAGCAAAATACCTCCACAATGGCGATTTTATCCTGCAAGTAGAAAGTGTTTGCATTATGAATCTGTATATAAGAAAAAAAACACATTTAACCCTTCAATCCATGAATATTCATGTAAGAAATAATGACATTATGAATATTTATTAGATACAATTTTATAATGGTACGTGACCACTGGAATATTTACCTAGAGCAAAAACTGTAGAACAGGGTCCATGCTTATAAAACTTTTAGTTGAGTCTGAGTTCGTTCTCAAGTTTTTGATTGGTCAGATTTGAGCCTCTGGCTCAAATCTGACCAATCAAAAGCTTGAGAACTCAAATCTGACCAATCAAAAGCTTGAGAACGATCTCACACTCAACTAAAAAGCTTTATAAGCATGGACCCTGAGCAACAGATAAATGTGTGTACTCAAGTTCTAAAGAGTGGTCACAACATGAACCCTATAAACTCTACGAGACGATTCTAAAGACTGGTCATATCACAGGGTTTGGTAGAGAAATAAAGAAGTTATTCTTAGACATAAAACAAGTTTTATTTAATGTCGGATATTCATAACATAATAACATAAGCCCTGATGAGTTTTTACTCCGACAAAACAAAGAGTAGAAAAACAAAAACGACAAAATCAAGTATGAACATGCACATAGAAAAATATCACATAGGTCATGCATAAGAAAGTATCACAGGATGTACATTAGCATGGAGCTATCAGTTATTTTATTGAATTTGTGGTTAAGGATCAGAAAAATTAGATACCTTTTAGTTGACTAGAGCAGAAAAATGTTCTTATTTACACATGTACACAATATCTATATTATTTCAAACAGAGCAGACATATTTATTAGTTAACCCTCTACTACATTAATCTTTGCAAACAGTAGATCCAGATCAGACAGTTCCTGTAGGAGCTGTTTGATCAGGGTCTGCTCCGTTTGCATATGATATAGATAAGATTTTACAGTTTCTGCAATAGCCAAAAATGCCTGTGTCCTTGTGCTATTATTATTAATCTGATCAATATCCTAGATGTCATTATTTCTTGCCCTCATTTAGTAAAGGGCTGAACATCAAAACTAACCATTGTAACACTTGAACACTTTTTCACGTCTTTGCAGACGGAGTAGACCCAGATCAGATGGCCCCTGTAGGAACTGTCTGATCTGGGCCTGTACTGTTTGCTTATGAAGTTATAAGATTTGACCTTTACCAATACCAATCCATTTTATGTAAATATGTCATTATAAAAATTCAGCCAATAAAATATTCATGATGTCATTATTTCTTACATAAATATTCAATAGGGAAAGGGTTAAAGACGCCTTTTTAACACATTTGCAAGCATAGTAGACCCTGATCAGAGGGCTCCTACTAAAGCTCTCTGCATGCCAATGGCATTATATAAATCTGATCCTACAATTTTGGCAATGAAGGGACTAAGTGACCATAACCACTTGTCCACAGAGCCCCCCTCCCCCCCCCCCCCCATTGATGAGTGTCAATGTTGACTCTCATATAGCTTGTTCTTCCATGAAAAAACACTGGATGGGGTCTAAAATGATTGCTAGTTTCAAATGGAATAGTCAATTATTATTTAACCCATTCCTGCATACTAACGCCTTTTGACGCCACTGTAAAAGTCACTTTTTGAAACCATTCTGATAAATAGAGGATTTGCTCCATAGGAGCAAATGCTCTATCACAATGGTTTAAAAACTACACAATTGTAAAAAGTTCCTTTTCTCTAGTAAATGCTCCTTTTTGGTAGATTTTTTCAAAGATGTTAGGTTTAAAAATAGCCTATGAGAGAATGGGTTAATGTTAGATATAAATTTGTTTTCATGAAGGTATGAAAAAAACTTCGCGGTTTCATACAGTGTGATCAAGCTTTTTTTTTATACCTCCATGAAAACAAAAAATATTCTATCTATTCCTTAATTATTCATGGAGTATAGAGTTAACCCATTCCCTCATAGGCTATTTTTAGATCCAACCACTTTGAATAAATCTACCGAAAAGGAGAATTAACTAGAGAAAAGGAAAACTATAGAATTTTGTAGTGTGAAACCATTGTGATAAATAGAGCATTTGCTCCTATAGGAGCAAATGCTCTATTTATCACAATGGTTTCAAGAAGTGACTATTACAGAGGCGTAGAAAGGTGTATTTATGGAGGAAAGGGTTAAATGAATATTCATTTGGGAATGGGCTAAACTACATGTAATTATGTCAGAGCAGAAAGCTTAAAAAACATCATTCAATTGTATTTATAAACTATCTTAAGGGGATTGCAGTACTAGTATCAGCCACAGGGAGAGAATCTATATTAATCATTTGCCCCATATACATATATACACATTTTTATGCCTATGCAAACAGAGTAGACCCTGGGTCTGCTCTATTTACTTATGGAATGTTGCGGATCCGATTCTATAGTTTTCACCTATGTCAAAGATTCCCATGTTCATCAAACTCTATTCAGTTAATTAACCCATTCCTCCATAGGCTATTTTCAGACCCAACCTCTTTGAATGAATCTACCCAAAAGGAGCATTTACTAGAGAAAAGTAAAATTCTAGAGTTTTGTAGTTTGAAACCATTGTGATAAATAGAGCATTTGCTCCTATAGGAGCAAATGCTCTATTTATCACAATGGTTTCAAGAAGTGGTTATTACAGAGGCGTAGAAAGGCGTATTTATGGAGGAAAGGGTCAATAAAGTAGTTGATGCTTACATGACTATTCATGGAGTAAATGGTTAACCCTTTACTAACCATTCACTTCATGAATATTTATGTACGGTTGAATGATACCATGAATATTAATTAAGATTAATTGTTATACCATACTTTGGAAATAATTGGCGTCGTGATATTTTCACCACTTTGGTCAGTTTAATTTTTGCCATTCCGGGATTAAAGGGGCGAAAAATATATGAATTGAAAGTAGAAAAGATTATTCTACCTTTGGTTAATTTCAAGTATACAAGTTGTTATTGTTAAAACAGAAATATTAGAAGTAGAAAATGCTATTTCCGGTCATGTCTAATTCCAGAGATAAAATGGTGAGTATAAGGTATACCAACTAAGCGTAAATAATTTGTTTGTTTCCCACGTCTGTGTAAATGATTGAATTTCACACTAACTATACAAGGCAGGTGGCGGTGGTCTAGTGGTAATGCGCTTGACTATCAGTCCTGAGGTCCGGGGTTCAAATCCCGGTCCCTCCCGGAAATTTCAGAGACGCTTTTCCGTGTCTCACACCCGCACATCCTCTCCACCCAGGGGTTAAAATGGGTACCTGTGAGGGTCACTCGCCGGTACTGCGGCTGCATGATTGCGCCATATGTTAGCAGTGCTCAATATTGTAGGCCAATGACTCAATGACCAGGGGAGTAAATGTACAGTCGGCTGAGCGGTCATTCGGACTGAAAGTAGACTATAACTAGGTACGTTACTTTACAAGAAAGCAGTGATTAAACGTTCAATCCATACCACTGTAATTGCTGTTTGCATATCTGCCACAAATTAATTACGGTAGTGTCGCATAGGTGTTTATCTGAGTGTGTACAATGGATCAGTTACATATCGTCGAGAAAGTGTTATTTGTTTGTCACGGATATATTTTGGTGTGTAAAATTTTCGCCCTTTCGTTCCTGGTGGCAAAATAGGCCAATTATTAACCACAGCCAATTATTCCCAAAGTACGGTAATAGCACATGAACAAGGGATATCATGGCCATAGCAGAAACTAGAACTGTATCTATATTATATCATCAGCAAACAAATCAGACCCTGATCAGATGGCTGTTACAGGAGCCGTCTGATCTGGGTCTACTCTGTTTGCAAAGGTGTAGAAGGGGGTATTTATGGAGTATAGGGTTAAGCATGTACAATACTTATTATTGACACTACAGCAATAGTCAATGTAGATGGATACCTATGCATGTTTATAAGGTCATGGGCAATACTATTTGTCAAACTTCATTACATGCTATGAAATATCAGTTTATCAATAAACCAGTCACCAAAGACAAAACAGGCCTGTACCATATTTAGCCTAATGTGTGCTCTTGTCAGTTGCAATTTCTAAGAACTGACAAGTATGATTAACAAGCAAGAAAAATCTGGATTTTCCAAATAACTATATAGACGAATTTAGACCCTTCTAAGCAGGTGGTTGCTTAATGCATGGTGAAAGTCATGTAGAAAGCTCCTAGAGGAGCTTTCTGTGTGACTTTCACCTTTCATTAAGCTGCCACCTGTCTTAAAGATCGATAATAATATGTATTTAAGTGTTCGAATAATTGATATTTTACTGTATTGTCAAGCAATCCATCATCCCCCACCAGCGACTGCTCTTACCATTTCTATAGTTATCACCTTGTAACAAGTATATATGAGTGATGCTGAACTTTTTATTAATGGTCCTTATACAGTGTAGTCGGATAATTTCATTCATTTTCAAGGTTGCTGCTGATCTGAGTGGATGCATGTTTCAACATTTTACTTCCCTGTTGTATGGCTTGGTCAATGTCACAGATACATGAAAGAAATATCTGACACTCTACCTTCCTAATATGCATCTACACAAGAAATTTAGAAACTGTGAAAAAATTAAGAAACTTTTACTTAAACTCAGGTCAAGGTTCGGGTAAAGGTCATGGAGACATAAAAGTAGTATGAGACACCCCGTCTAAACAAGAAAATTGGACTGAGGAGATATACTCCAGACAAATTTTCTTGACAAACTTTTACTAAAATTGAGGCCAAGGTAAGTGTCAAGGTAATAGGGACATCAAAGTAAATTCTGACACTCTGCCTTCCTAAGATGTACTCACACAAGAAATTTCAAAATCTTAACCCAAAGCTTGAGCTTATATCTCATCCAGACAAATTTCAGACATTGTTTTACTAAAATTGAGGTTAAGGTCGAGGTCACAGGGACACCAAAGTAATACATGACACTCCTCTTTCCCAAGATGCACTCTTATTCAGACAAATTTCTAGACACTTTTTTACTACAACTGAAGTCAAGGTCAAGGTCACAGAGACACCAAAGTAGTACGCAACACTCCACCTTCACAAGATGCATCAATATAAGATATTTAAAAACCATAACCCAGGTAGTTGAGGAGATATCGTCTGGATAAAAATCTGGACAGAAGGATGGAAATACAGTGCAAACCTATAGTCCCCCTCCAGTGGCCAGTAGGGGACTTATAAACCAATCACCAAAGACAAAACAGTCCTGTACCATACTTATCCTGATATGTGCTCTTGTCAGTTGCAATTTCAAAGAATTGATAAGTACTGATAGTATACTGACAGAAGTAAAATGCCTTGTTTTTGTCTTGAAAGAATCTTAAGCATTTTGTAAATTAGTTTCACTCCTAACTCTTAACCCAGTCCTCTATAAATATGCCTTTCTACGCCTCTGTAAAAGTCACTTTTTGAAACCATTGTGATAAATAGAGTATTTGCTCCTATAGGAGCAAATGCTCTATTTATCACAATGGTTTCAATACAACACAATTCTAAATTTGTCCTTTTCTCTAGTAAATGCTCCTTTTTGGTAGATTTATTCCAAGAGGTTGGGTCTAAAAATAGTCTATGGGGTAATGGGTCAAGTAGATTATTCTTGTCAATCAATTCTGCATCTGCTCTGTTTGCTTATTGGGCAATTACTACTGGAAACATGTGTGACACAAAAAAGTAAGATGGACTGACAGTGGTAAATCTTAAATCCCCCAAAAACATTAAAGTGAGAAAAAGACATAAAGATACATTTAACCCATTACCCCATAGGCTATTTTTAGACCCAAACTCTTTGAATACCAAAAAGGAACATTTTACTAGAGAAACGGAAAATGTTAGAACCCTGTAGTTTTGTTACCACTGTGATAAATAGAGCATTTGCTCCATAGGAGCAAATGCTTTATCAAAATGGTTTCAAGAAGTGACTTTAACAGATGCGTAGAAAGGCCTATTTATGGAGGAAAGGGTTAAATAACAACCTTTGACTAAATAAATTAATCAAGATCATTTCTGATACACCTGATAAACAAAATGCATTTCTATATTTGACTACAGAAACATTTCATAGCACTTGGAAAGGATAAGCATGGTGCAGGGAAGCAGTAAACATCTTGTTACCTTTGTCAAAACAATTGCCACACACCTAAGGTGCTTTGTCATTGGTTAGTTTGACCCCATCTCTAATAGCATTCATGAGAGGTCTGCTCTGATTGGTCATATGTTTTATGGCCCCGCCCATGGTATTATTTACAGATTTTACAACATTTTCCACGACAGGCTGTACTGCATGCTTTGCCTGGTCAACTAGGTCTAGAAATATACATAAACTCATGGTTTAACCATTTACTCCATCAATATGCCTTTTAACTCATTCTCTCCTAGGCTATTTTTAGACCCAACCTCTTTGAATGTATCTACCGAAAAGGAGCATTAACTAGAGGAAAGGAAAAAAATAGAATTTTGTAGTTTGAAACCATTGTGATAAATAGAGCATTTGCTCCTACAGGAGCAAATGCTCTATTTATCACAATGGTTTCATAAAGCGACTTTTTTAAATGCGCAAAAAAGCATCACTAGGGGATAATGTGTTGAGTGCCATTGCAAACAGAGTGAACCCAGATCAGACAGCTCCTACATAAACTGTCTAATCAGGGTCTGTTCTGTTTGATAATGATATAAAACTGGTACGATGCTACAGTTTCTGCCACTGCCAAAATTTCCAGTGATCATATACCATTATAAAAATTTATCTAATTATTATTCATGATGTCATTACTTCTTTCATGAATATTCATGGAGTAAGGGTTAACCTTGGGCAACCCATGTAAGTACAGAAAAACCTCCTTCAAGTGACCACAAAGTCTTTTCTTTAACCCTTTCCTCCATAAATATGCCTTTCCACACTTCTGTAATAACCATTTCTTGAAACCATTGTGATAAATAGAGCATTTGCTCCTACAGGAGCAAATACTCTATTTATCACAATGGTTTCAAACTACAAAACTCTAAAATTTTACTTTTCTCTAGTAAATGCTCCTTTTCGGTAGATTTATTCAAAGAGGTTGGGTCTAAAAATTGCCTATGGAGAATGAGTTAACCTTTTCCTAATGAATTGGTCACTTCATGAATATTCATTGACTAAAATTTTATAATGCAAAATTTTCAAGGACATTTTTCCCATTAATAAAAGCTATACAATCCAATAAGCAAACAGTGCAGACCTTGATCAGATGGCTCCTTACAGGAGCTGTCTGATCTGGCTCTACTCTGTTTGAACAAGAGTTTTATATGAGGGAAACGGTTAATAGTAACAAGCAAATGGCTACCTTATGCTGCTACATATTTAACCCATTCCCTCATAGGCAATTTTTAGGCTCAACCTCTTTGACCAAATCTACCTAAAAGGAGCATTTACTAGAGGAAAGGAACTTTTTAGAACTGTGTATTGCTGAAACCATTGTGATAAATAGAGCATTTGATCCTATGGAGCAAATGCTCTATTTAGCACAATGGTTTCAAAAAGGGACCTTTTCAGAGACGTCAATATGCGAGAATGGGTTAACTGTAAGCCAAAAAGAGCATGACCAACAAATAAATCTCACTACTACTAAACGTTACTGTTTATTTAACTTTTACTTCAAGAATATTTATGCATGAATATTAATTAACAAATTCTTTTTAATAAGTGCACATGAAAAAGGCAGTTAGAGAATCTGATCTGTAACAGTATTTACTATGTAAGCAAACACAGCAGATCCTGATCAGGCAGCTCTCACATGAACTGTTTGATCTGGTTCTACCCTGTTTGCAAATGCATAAAAATATGTCTCAAGTATTAAATGATTAGTCCCTAAATACTTAATAGTTCAGAGAACAATTTAAATCAATTTGGATCCTAATATAAGGCAGACTCACTTGTTCTTTTATCTGCACTCGGATCAGAAATAAAACTATCTGACAATTTATTGCATTTTTGAATATAAAAGCTACAAATATCCAATGAGTATCCAGAACAACAAATAAATGTGCGTACCCAGATACTAAAATCGTCATTTCTCCACAAACCCTTATGTTGTGACCACTCTTTAGAATCGTCTCGAAGAGACGATTCTAAAGAGTGGTCACAACATAGGGTTTGGTGGAGAAATAAAGGAGTTATTCTTGATAATGTTTTAATTTACGCGTTTATGAGTTCATCATGCTGTACATATGACAACATAATATGAGTTAGAGAGAAAGGGCTCACAGTAACTGCTAACCAAACCAAACACCATATCCAATTTGCTCTGCCAGACCTTGGTCTAGACTATTTGCAATGATAGTTCACAAAAAGGTAGGGTTTATACTGTTTAGCTCTTATATATTTTTGTGCACTAAGAGATAAACAGTGTTAAACCCTACCTTAATGCCACATTTTCAATGTGGCTGTTGATATGGGTCTTCACTGTTTGCAATGCCCGAGTATTCTTTATTCTGCTAACCCTTTACTTGTTAACCCTTTACTCCATGAAAGAAATAATGACATCACGAATATTAATTAGATTAATTGTTATAATAGCACATGGACATAGGAATTGTTGGCAATGGCTGAAACTGCAGAATCGTATCTATATTATAAGCAAACAGAGCAGACCCTTATGAGACGACTCCTGTAAGAGCTATCTTATCTGGGTCTACTCTGCTTGCAAAGGCACAGAAAGGCGTATTTATGGAGTTAAGGGTTAACTCAATCTATTTATAGAAATACATACATACAGAAAACCAAGTTACAAGTTTAACAACATACATGTAAAACAACATACAGCAAATCCCCTTTCCCTCATATAAAGTCTTTTTAGAGGAGCCGTCTGATCAGGGTCTACTCTGTTTGCTAATAGAATTTCAAAGATCTGTGTCTTTAGTTTCTAAAATGGCTACAATGCCCAAACTTCCATATTTCATTATAGCTATTTGTCCATGAGTATTCAGTAGGTATTTAAAATAGGAATGAACACAGAACAGGGAAAGAGTTTAAAACCGGAAATTAGAGTTCATTGCAATGTCCTATTTATAGTTTTACTGTGTCATCATTTATCAAAGCAGATGGGAGAAAACTCAAGCTAAGTTTTGCCCAAAGTACAGAACCTTTTTTTAGCTGACCCACTTTGCAAATAGTTTACCTACATAAAGAAAACAAAGAGGGAATGAAAGGTAGAAAGAAAATAGACAAAGCTGGAAATAATTGAGTTCATTAGCCAGTTGCATTACACAAGTGCAAAGTGATCGTAAATACCGATTGCTGTGTAAAAACGATTAACAGAATCCCAAAAACATAAACAAGTGACATAATGCTGGGTCGCCATTAACAATGGGTGATGCTGATGCCATCAACGATTGTACAGAAGCCCAAAAAAAGATGAGTAAATCAAAATATTTTCAAGAATAGATCCTTTATATCTCAGGCAAACCCTGTGTTGTGACCACTCTATAGAATCGTCTCGAAGAGTGATCACAACATGGAGTTTGATGGAAAAATGATGATTGTAGTATTTGAATATGCACCATTATCTATTGCTATAAATGTACAAGCATTTTGTGTCATACAGCATCTATGAATTATTCCATTGACATCCTTATGTGAAACCCCTCATAAAGACAAATTGTGACATAGCATGTACTGAAGAGTGTATTAAGGGGAGACTACTTACTTTCAGCAGCATCATTCACAGAGTTGTCTTGCACTTCTGCTATCTGTATTTTTGCTGCTGATGCTGGCTGGTGATGTGATACAAACACCTCTGACAAATCTGCAAAACATACACCTCAAACTAATGTGACAGTTTCTCAATGGTTGGCTTATTTAACCCTTTCCCTGTTCTGTATTACCTACTGAATATTCATTAACAAAATAGTTATAAAGAAATATGGAAGGTGGAACATTGTAGACATTTTAGAAACTAAAGAAATAGGCCTATCAAATTCTATTAGCAAACAGAGCAGACCCTGATCAGACAGCTCCTCTAGGAGCTGTCTGATCTGGGTCTACTCTGTTTGCAAATGCGTGAAAACACGTTTATATGAGGGAAAGGGTTAATCATGACATTAACCTTTTACTCCATGAATATGCATGTAAGAAAAACTAATATCATGAATATCAATTAGATTAATTGTTATAAAAGCACAGGGAAACTTGGTTAATATTAGAAACTATACAATCATATCTATATCATACCATAAGCAAAGAGAGCAGACCCTGATCAGATTACTCCTACAGGAGCAGTCTAATCTGGGTCTACACTATTTGCAAAGGCATAGAAAGGTGTATGTATGGAGTAAAGGGTTAACAAGCACAGAGTCTAAGTGATTAGAAAACTTCTATGATTTAGAGTTCAATCTCAAGTATCTGATTGGTCAAACTTTGAATGAAGCTTAAATCTGATCAATCAGATGCTTGAAAATTAATCAGATTCAAGTAAAACCACTACAAATGTATAAACTCAAGTTGGGCTTGAAACCATTAACCCTTCACTCTACAAACAGAGTAGACCCAGATAGGATGGACCTGTACGATCTGTCTGATGTGGGTCTGCTGTTTGCTTATGATATTGCTAATATAACTATGATTCTACCTACATGATTTATACCATGGACCCAAATTCCTGTGTTCATGTGTCATTTTGAAAAATAAGCTAATCAATATTCATGATGTCATTATTTCTTAATTGAATATTCATGGAGTTAACGGTTAACAAATTCTCAAAACAAATATTCAGGAATATTCTCAAAATTATTGAGTAAGGGTTAAAATACCCAGATCTTAACCCTTTCCCTCATATAAACGTCTTTTCACGCATTTGCAAACAGACTAGACCCAGATTATAAAGACGGCTCCAAGAGGAGCCGTCTGATCAGGGTCTACTCTGTTTGCTTATAGAACTTGATAGATATGTTTCTTTGCTTTCTAAAATGTCTACAATGTTCCATCTTCCATAGTTCGTTATAACTATTTTGTCCATGAATATTCAGTAGGTATTGAAATTTGTACTAAACTTAGAACAGGGAAAGAGTTTAACAAAATTCTACAAGTATTATAACCAGCATAATCACTCTGGAGACACTGGGTATCTCCTGAACATACCTTCAACAATCTGGTGGTAGGCAAAGTGGAGATAGAGCAGGAAGAGCAGATGTAGGGCTGCCAGAGTCCCACACACTATCATTCTCTGGCTCTGACCCGGCGTCCATGACACCACTATAGATACCTGCAATTGACAGTCAACAGTTGAGAATTGATAGAATATAGCAGAACTTCACTGAATACACATAAATGTATTTGATTAAAGCAGGTAGCAGCTTAACTCTTTACCTCATATGGACCTCTTTCACATTTTTTTAAACACAGTAGACACAGATCAGACGGCTCCTGGAGGAACCATCTGATCAGGGTCTGCTCTGTTTGCTTAGAAAATATATTTGATCTGAATTAATGAATGGTGTTTTACTGTTTTAATAGTGATCTGAACCTATACTATTCTTTATATATAATTATATCAGACATTTAGCTAATTAGTATGCATAATGGATGAAGTCTGCTATAAATATCTATCAGGTAAGTTTTGTCGGTATTAAGTTATTCAAAATAACAGTTGTCAGCAAAATACATTCAGCTTATTTTTTTTTGTAATATGAAACCAGGGCCATGCTTATAAAACTTTTAGTTGAGTCTGAGAACGTTCTCAAGCTTTTGATTGGTCAGATTTGAGCCTTTGGCTCAAATCTGACCAATCAAAAGCTTGAAAACTCAAATCTGACCAATCAAAAGCTTGAGACCCTGGCTTGTTGTGTATTGTTATTCACTACTTTAACCCTTTCCCTCATATTAAAGCCTTTTCATATATTTGCAAACAGAGTAAACCAAGATCAGATGGCTCCTATATGCAATATAAAAAATATCTTATTAATATTAATGATATAATTTCTTTCATGAATACCCGGTACTCAACTGGGAAAGGGTTAATGATGCTCAACTTGGCTGGCAACACAACAAACAGAATCCTGCTTATTACAAACAGAATCCTGCCTATTACAAACAGACTCCAGCCTACTTCCATGAAAGCATCTGTACAACAAAATATATTCCTTGTTAATTTAAAGTATATAATAAATATGTCAGTTAAATAATATAAACATTACAGGTTAATCCTTTACTCCTAAAATACACCTTTCAATGCCTTTGCAAACTGAGAAGACCCAGATCAGACGGCTTCTGTAGGAGCCGTCAGATAAGGGTCTTCTATGTTTGCTTATGATATAATATAGATATGTTTCAACAGTTTCTGCCATGGCAAAAGCTTCTGTGTCCATGTGCTATTATAACAATAAACCTAATTAATATTCATGTCATTAATTCTCACATGCATATTCATGGAGTAAAGGGTTTACAGGTAAATGACTGAAGCTATGCTTACCATTCGTAATGTAGAAAGACCACCTATTATTGCCCACAGAACATAAAAGAACAAATGGTCATGTGATGTGTGTATTACAGTTCCAAGGAATATCACTAGACAGTGGCTTGACAGTCCATAACCCTGTAAAACAGACAGAAATACAGGCAATCATAACCTAGAAATACAGACAGAAATACAGGCAATCATAACCTAGAAATACAGACAGAAATACAGGCAATCATAACCTAGAAATACAGACAGAAATAAGGGCAATCATAACCTAGAAATAC
Source organism: Azorinus chamasolen (assembly GCA_963576725.1). Lineage (NCBI taxonomy): Eukaryota > Metazoa > Mollusca > Bivalvia > Cardiida > Solecurtidae > Azorinus > Azorinus chamasolen. Next base: position 38,678,028 of record OY755246.1, on the reverse strand, counting down.
AGACAGAAATATGGGCATCATAACCCAGAAATACAGACAGAAATACAGGCATCCATAGCCTAGATATACAGACAGAAATACAGGCAATCATAACCTAGAAATACAGACAGAAATACAGGCAATCATAACCTAGAAATACAGACAGAAATACAGGCAATCATAATCTAGAAATACAGACAGAAATACGGGCAATCATAACCTAGAAATACAGCCAGAAATATGGACAATCATTGCTGTGTAATACAAACAGAAATATGGGCAATCATAGCCTTGTAATACAGACAGAAATACAGGCAACCATAGCCTAGAAATACAGACAGAAATACTGGCAATCATAGCCTAGAAATACAGAGATATAGGCAATCATAGCCCTGAAATAGAAACAGAAATACAGACAACCATAGCCCTGAAATAGAGACAGAAATACAGACAATAATAACCCTAGAATACTAAAATATGACCATAATAGCCATTTCCATTACAGTTTTTTGTGCAAACTGATCACTTCATTAGTTTTCATTAATTTACTTTATAATTAGGTAACATTTTGAAGGGGATTTTTTGCTCGCAGCTGACACAAAAACTGTTAATATGCTTGAGTGAAATAAGAACAAAGTGTAATAACTCAAAAAGTATTGCATGCAGAGTGATGGACCTTAGTTACACCAATGATCCTCAATGACAGGAACACATATGTGAAATTTGAAAGCTCTATAATTATTAGTTTAGAAATGACAGCCAAAAAAAAGGAAGTGTGAACAGAGGAGAATAACTCAAAAAGTATTGCATGCAGAGTGATGGGCCTTAGTTACATCAATGGTCCTCAATGAGAGGAAGACACATGTGAAATTTGAAAGCTCTATAATGATTAGTTTACAAATGACAGCCACAAAAGAAAGTGTGATGGACAGACAGACAGACGGACTGACGGACAATCGACGGAAAAGTGATCCCTAAGTGACACACTGCCTGTCGGAAGGTGACACAAAAAACTGTAGGATTTATATAATTCCAAAGACAGACAAAGCTGATCTGGGTCTACTCTGTTTGCAATGGTTTCATCCATATCAAGTAAAAGGTTATACACAAGAGTGACTACTTACAACCATGGACAATATTTGTATGAGGGTGAGATGGGTGTTGCATACATAGGACAGAAACAGTATAAACCCAGAGGCACCAAACCAGTAGGTGAAACAAACACCAAATGCTGTCCCCATCAGGGTACCCTCCTCCTGAAAATACAAAACATAAAAAATAAACCTAGTTTTTGAAGGGAAATAGCTTTTTCATGCATTTGCAAAAAGAGTAGACCCAGATCAGACAGCTCATGTAGGAGTCATCTGATCAGGGTTTGCTCTGTTTGCTTATGAAATTATAATAGACCTGACTCTACCAATACCGAAAATTCATGTGCACATATGCCATTATAAACATTCAGCAAATACATACTCATGTCATTATTTCTAACATGAATAAGACCTCTCTATAAACAAGATGTGTTTGTGAAACACTATGTCCCCCCCCCCCCCACCCCCAATTTGACCTTTGACCCTGAAGGATAACCCTGACATGTCCCTCAAAATGTGAAGCTTCATGAGATACACATGCATGCCAAATATCAAGTCTATCTCTACTGGTTCAAAAGTTATGACCAATGTTAAAGTCAGTGATTTGACCTATATATATATGACCTCTGACCTTGAAGGATGACCTTGACATGTCACACCTCAAAATGTGCCGCTTTATGAGATAAATATGTGTGCCAAATATCAAGTCTATATCTGTACTGGCTCAAAATTTATGACCAATGTTAAAGTTGCTGACAAACAGACAGATAGGGCAAAAACAATATAACCCCCAGATATTATCTGGGGGGCATATAAAACTCTCTATAAATGATTTCTAATTCTTGGTCTTTATCCCTTTCCCTGTTCAATATTCATTCAAGAAATAATGATGTCATGAATATTTATTAGATGATTTTTATAATAGCATATGTATATAAGAGTTTTTTGGTTCTCGTAGAAACCAAAGAGTAAGATCTAGTATAATTGCATAAGCAAACAGAGCAGACCTTGATCAGATGGCTCCTAGCCTCCTACAGGAGCAAAAGTATGAAATGGTGTTGATATGAAAGAAAGGGTTAACCCTTTCCCTCATATAAACATGTTTTTGCGAATCTGCAAACAGAGAAAACCCAGATCAGACGGCACCAATAGAACTGTCTGATCAGGGTCTGCTCTGTTTGCTTATGAAATTATAATAGATCTGACTAAAGTTTCCACCAATATCAAACATTCATGTGTACTCATGCCATTATAAAATTCAGCTAATTAATATTCATGAAGACATTATTTCTTACATGAATATTCAACAGGGAAAAAGTTAATGCAGGATGGAAGTTGTGCAGGAAGTTGTTACAGGAGGGTCTACTGTATTTTCACATGGTCAAGAGCATAGCTGAATCCAAACGTAATGTACCCACCATGGCTTAGGTTCCTGGGGCATGCTCTCCCAGGAAAATTTAGCATTGTGTAGTTTTGAAACCATTGTAATAAATAGAGCATTTGCTCCTATTGGAGCAAATGCTCTATATATCACAATGGGTTCAAAATGTGACTTTTACATAGGCGTGAATATGAGGGCATGAATTAACCCATTCCTCCATAGGCTATTTCTAGACCAAACCTCTTTGAATGAATCTACCCAAAAGGAGCATTTACTACAGAAAAGTAAAATTTTAGAATTTTGCAGTTTGAAACCATTGTGATAAATAAAGCATTTGCTCCTATAGGAGCAAATGCTCTATTTATCACAATGGTTTCAAGAAGTGGTTATTACTGAGGCGTAGAAAGGTGTATTTATGGAGGAAAGGATTAAAGCCTCCATAACAAGACAGAACACTGTCAAAGCCTACCCCCACTCCTTTAGCCTTAAATTTTATTCCATTTTGGCCATAATGTTCACTGATGTTATGCATGTGTGTAAGTGCGTATCTCTAACTACGCGCCTGCCAGTAAGCCTTACCACTCTGTGGTCAGCACTCTTCATCTGCAGTAGCAGCAGGGCTATGAGAGTGAAGATGACCATCATGGGACCGTACAATTCTCTGGGAACTCTCTGTCTCTCATCTGAGGGACGCTGGGGAACCATAGAGTACATTAACCTGAAATAGGAAAACATTTGTATATCCTTTTACTCCATAAGTATACATTTCTAGACCTATGCAGAGTAGATCCAGATCCAAAGGCTCCTGTAGGAGCTGTCTGATCAGGGTGTACTCTATTTGCTTATGAAATAAGATATATATGATTCTTCAATTTCTACTATGTCAAAAATTCCCATGTTCATGTGGCATCGTAAAAATGAAATCTAGTTAATATTCATGACGTTGTTATTTGTTCAATGAATATTCATGGAGTAAAGGGTTAACCCTTTCCTTCATATAAACACCTTTTAATGCATCTGCAAACAGAGCAGATCCTATAGGAGCCATCTGATCATGTCTGCTCTGTTTGCTAATGATATCTGATAGATCTGTTTCTTTAGTTTCTAAAATGGCCAGAATGTTTAACCTACCACATTATAACTATTTGTCCATGAATATTCAGCAGGTATTGAAATATGGAATAAATATAGAACAGGTAAAGGGGTAAGTGACAGATAAATTACAAACTATTAACCCATTCCCTCATAGGCTATTTTTAGATACAACCTCTTTGAATAAATCTACCGAAAAGGAGCATTAACTAGAGAAAAGGAAACTTTTAGAATTTTGTAGTTTGAAACCATTACGATTCGGAGCAAATGCTCTATTTATCACAATGGTTTCACAAAGTGACGACTACAAAGTCGTCAAAAGTCGTCAGTATGAGTGAATGGGTTAAGTCACAATTATGGCCCATCATTGATCAATGGCAGAGTCCATATATTAAAGGATTATATTTGCCAGAGGATTTTGATTGACAGTGCAAACCAGAATAGAGATGTTTCCAACAATCAAAGGTTGAACATGGTTCAACTGCCACATTAGAAATGTGGAAATTCACCATTTTACCATGCAAGTAGAGAGGTGACAATCAATGATGTCCCTTGCAAAATTAATAATTGACATATTTTAACCCATTCCCTGTTCTGCTTTCATTCCAAATTTCAATACCTAATGAATATTCATGGACAAAATATGTAAAATGAAATATGGAAGGTGGAGCACTGTAGCCATTTTAGAAACTTAAGAAGCAGATCTATCAAACTCCATTAGTAAACAGAGCAGACCCTGATCAGACCGCTCCTCTAGCAGCTGTCTAATATGGGTCTGCTGTTTGCAAATGAGTGAAAAGGAGTTTATATGAAGGAAAGGGTAAGACCTAAAATGCTATTTCTTGGAATAAAATATAGTTAATTATGTGGCTGCTTAAAATAATGCAGAAAAAAGTAATGCATTATTCTACATTAATCTTGTCCTGCATTAAGCTACTAACATCTTGTCCTGCATTAAGCAGTTTTGCTTATGACTATCTAACGAAACACTTTACTTGAAAAAGCTGCTATAACAGTACAATCATCAGCTCTATGTTGTGTAGCACTTACCTTGATCTTACTTCATGTGGTTCCACATTGAAATACGGTCGCAGAAAATCAATGTTACCATACACATTCCATGCTTTTGTAGCCTTCTGCTTCCCTGACTGCCACATCTAGAAATATGCAAAATTTGCATACATTAAACTAACCTTTTACTTGATAGACATTCCTTTTAATACCTTTGCAAACAGAGCAGACCAAGATCAGACAGCTCCTGTAGGAGCTGTCTGATCAAGGTTTTCTCTATTTGCTTATGAAATAATATATATCTGATTGTACAGTTTCTGTCATGTCCAAATCATCCTCTTTTCATATACCATTTATACAAATTCAGCTAACAGATATTCATAAAGTCATTATTTCCTACAAAAATACCTATCAGGTAAAGGGTTAAGATAGTACTGGAAATGTATTAAGTTATTAACCCATTACCTCATAGGCTATTTTTAGATCAAACATATTTGAATAAATCTACTGAAAAGGAGCATTAATTAGAAACAAGATGTGTTTGTGAAACACTATGCTCCCTCAAATTTGACCTTTGACCCTGAAGGATGACCTTGGCCTTGACATGTCACCCCTCAAAATGTGCAACTTTATCTGATACAGATGTATGCCAAATATCAAGTCTCTGTCACTACTGGTTCAAAAGTTATGGCCAATGTTAAAGTCTGTGATTTGACCTATATATTTGACCTCTGACCTTGAAGGATGACCTTGACCTTGACATGTCAACCCATTAAAATGTGAGACTTTATGAGATACATATGCATGCCAAATACCAAGTCTCTATATGTACTGGCTCAAAAGTTATGACCAATGTTAAAGTTGGTGACAAACAAACAGACTGGGAAAAAACAATATGCCCCCCAGATCTGATACGGGGGCATAAAAAGGAAAATTTTAGAATAGTGTAACAAAGGAGCAAATGCTCTATTTATCACAATGGTTAAAATAGTGACTTTTTCAGAGGCATCAAAAGGTGTCAATATAAGGGAATGGATTAATGAAATATTCAACCATTCTTATGTTGAAACTCTTCCAACCCTGACCTTTACGATTCTCCATTACATCCGATTCATTCGAGCTTGCATGAAACTGTTGATTCAGTGTCAACAGCTTGGACCCTGATGAGATACTGAAATCCTCAGCATCTCAACTATATCCAAGCTGTTTGATAATTAATTAATACTATTCAAGTCACCCTTAGGAACATCAGAAGTGTTAACCATATCTAGGGCTTAACCCTTTGGTAAAGACTTCCGTTGATGCCTTTGCAACGATATTAGAGTCATATGAGATGGCTCCTGCAGGAGCTATCTTTTCAGGGTCTGCTGTGAGTGCTTTCAGAATATCTGATTCCATGCTATTTGTCATAGCAATGTACTGTATTCACTTGTTTATATGGGTGAAACAGTTTTTCAACACAAGCTGATTTTGTTAATGAAATAATAAACAAGAAAATTAGTTAATTAACCCTTTACTCCATAAATACGCCTTTCTACGCCCAAGCTAACATAGTAGACCCAGATTAGATGGCTCCTATAGTAGCTGTCTGATCAGGATCTGCTGTTTGATTATGATACAGTTTCTGCCATGACCAAAATTGTCTGTGTCAATGTACATGTACTATTATAACAATTATATCTAATTTATATTCATGATGTCATTATTTTTTACATTCATTAGATTAATTGTTATTATAGCACATGGACACAGGAATGCTTGGCCATGGCAGAAATTGTAGAATCATATCTGTTACATCATAAGCAAACAGAGCAGACCCTGATCAGATGGGCCATGGCTCCTACAGTTTGCAAAGGCATAGAAAAGCATATCTATGGAGTAAAGGGTTAAAGCATTTGCCCACAGAGTTGACCCAAATCAGATGCTTACGCCACTTGCAAAAGTTGTAAAATGTATACCTGACCTGTGGAAAAAAGGATTAACCCTTTTCCTTCATATAAGTGCCTTTTCATGCATTTGCAAACAGAGTTGACCCAGATCAATACAGGAGCCATCTGACCAAGGTCTGCTTTTTTGCTTATGACCAGATACAGATCTGATTCTACAGTTATTATCAAAACAAAAACTTCCCTTTGACATCTTACATTATAGAACTTCAGGTAATATATATTCATGATGTCATTATTTCTTACATAAATATTCATGAAATAAAAGGTTCCGACATGGATGAGGGATTGAATAACATACTCACCATGTCCGACATGGATGAGGGATTGAATAACATACTCACCATGGAAGTGACATTTTCCTGTAGTTTCTGTTTCATAGAGTCCATGTATCCTCCCCCTGGACCAGTACCTGGTTCATGCTTAGAATCTGTAAGATTAAACAAAATACTGTATTCTCCCTATTAAACACTCTCATTTTAAAAAATGCCCCCACCCCCTTTCTTCTGAAGTAAAACTAAGGATTAATTAACCCTTTCTCTGTTCTATGTTTATTTCAAATTTCAATACCTGAATATTCATGGACAAAATAGTTATACATTGTAATTAAATATAAAAGGTGGGCATTGTAGCCATTTAAAAAATTAAAGAAACAGATCTATCAGATTCCATTAACAATCAGAGCAGACCCTGATCCGATGGCTCCTATAGGAGCCATCAGATCTGGGTCTACTCTGTTTGCAGATGCATGAAAACACGTTTATAATATGAGGGAAGGGTTAAATAGGCTGTTTGGAAATAGAAACATACTTCTGCCGGCAACTCCATATGCAATGCACAGTAGTAAAACTGTGAACCCTCATTGTATTTGATCGCTAAAAACACCGATAATTTATATAGCAGCATAATGGTTTCTTCTTGTCAACTTTCAGTAAAATGGTTGTTTAAGTTTGCATAAACTTTGATGTGTTTTTTCAAATGAAAATGCATTTAATATGCATCTGAAGTCGAGACGCGGGGAAACGCGGGTATATCAGGGAATGGATAGGCGCATGGAAATGCGTGTAGGATAGGTAATCGATAAACACGGGATTAGGCGGGTACAACAGGTAATCGATACACATGGGCTAACGCATGTAAAACAGGGAAGAGGTTGAAGATGTAAAATCCTATAATAACCATTAAAATACAGTAACATGGGGTAGCTTAACCCTTTACTAAGTCTTCATATAACCATTTCCTCCATAAATACTCCTTTCTACGCCTTTGCAAACCGAGTTGACCCATACCATATGCCATTATAAAAATTCAGCAAATAAATATTCATGATATCATTATTTCTTACAAGAATAATGAACAGGGAAAGGATTACTGCAAACTGAAAGCAATGTAGAAATCTCCCCTAAGAGCAAAAGCATCAGTCTGTGTGCAAAAAAGCTCCTTTTAACCCTTTCCCTGTTCAATATTCATGTAAGATATAATGACATCATGGATATTTATAAGCTGAATTTCTATAATAGCATATGTACACAGGAGTTTTTCTGGTATTGGTAGAAACTGTAGTCTGGTCTGTCATAATTTCTTAAGCAAACAGAGCAGATCCTGATCAGACAGCTCCTGCAGGAACCATCTAATCTGGATCTATCCTGTTTACAAATGCGTATAAAAACGTTTATATGAAAGAAGAGGTTAACAAGAGCACCACAAGCGGGTGCAACGCTCGTCTGTCGTCATTGTCAAGATGAACATGCATACCAAAAATGAAGGTTGTAAATGAAAAATTGAAGAAGTTATGGTCAATGTTTAGATTTTGGATGACGACAGCGACGACAACGACAATGAGGACGCGGACACCTGGGTTACAACAATAGCTTGTGATTTCTTCGAAACAGACGAGCTAAAAAATGTAACACCACTGGGAGCGCTTATCAGAGATTCAGATAATATGGTCATGTCTACGTAACAAGCTCTTGCCCTATTGGCCATAGCTAGTACAGTAAAACCAATCTAAACCACATGTTAAATTTAGCATAAATATCGGTCTTAGAGACAGGTGGCAGCTTAATGCTGGGTGAAAGTCATGGAGAAAGCTCCTCTAGGATGCTTTCTGTATGTCTTTAACCCAGCATTAAATGGTTAAGCAGTTACCTGACTAAAATTATCTAATTTTTTCTCTACTAGAATTCTGGTTTAGAGGGTTTTATTGTACTGGTATATGTATAGGGGTATTCAGTAACCAACCTGAAATGTTTGTTTCATAATCTGAATGATCACTGCCTCCTGCTTCCATATCGTTGAGATCAATTACAGCGGTCTGAAATTGACAATATGAAAATAATATAAAGTTGTTTATTTTATTACATTTGTTATGTTTTGCTTTCTTGTTTATGCTAAAATATCAATTTTTTATACTACTAATTCACATTGTAAAATGTTTCCTGATAGAGGTCTTTGCAAAAAGAGTGGATAAAGATCAGGTTGTTCCTGTAGAACCTTTACTTTAATACATGTATGATCAGGATCTGTTCTATTTGTTCATGAAATAACACGACTTAATCTGATTATGCAGTTTCCACAACTGTGGAAAACCTTTTCCATGTTCCATTTTAATGATTCTGGCCATAAATATTCATGAGGTGAAGAAATGTTGAATAAATATGAGTGAGTTGGGTTTTACGTCCGACCAACAGTATTTCAGTTATTTGCAGACAGCACCCGCTTGAGACAAGTTAAAGTGCTATCTCACTGGAATTCCCCTGCCACAGGCACGTAAAAAAGGGCACTCCATCCAGTCACATTTTCCTGACACCGGGCTGACCAGTCCTAGAACTTCCCTTTTAATGTCGAGAGTAGACAAGGGAGCTACTAGAACCAACTTTTAATGACTTTTGGTCTGTCGCGGCCGGGGATCGAACCCACGACCTTCCGTACCGCAGGCGGATGCTCTACCACTGAGCCACGCAGCCAGTGAATAAATATGAAACAGGGAAAGGGTTAACCATTAACACTTTACTCTATAAATACACCTTTCTACGCCTTTGCAAACAGTTTTGGCCAGGGCAAAAACAGTAGAATCATATATTTATTATATATATATATATATATATATTAAGGAAACAGAGCAGACCCTCATGAGGCGGCTCCTATAGGAGCCATCTGATCTGGGTCTACTCTGTTTTGCAAAGGCGTAGAATAGAAAGGCATTATGGAGTATTTAAAAGAGTTAAAGTCTTAACATTTCACTCTATATATGCCGATTGGCACCTTTAAAATCAGAGTAGACCAAGATCAGGTGACTCCGATCTTGTTCTGCTCTGTTTGCTATGAATAACAAAGCTGGGTGCTGGAGAAATCGCCTAGTGACGAAATCGCCTACAATTAGATATATAGTAAACCAATTGGAGAAATCGCCTAGAAAGCAATTATATAGTGTTTGTATTTCGCACCTATGGTACAGGACGGATAACATGACAGAACTTTAAAGAATGTTTGTAACAAGATTAATTTGTTACTATATATCTAATTGTAGGCGATTTCGTCACTAGGCGATTTCTCCGTAAACCAACAAAGCTATGGGTTACCATAAATGATACGTCAAAAGAATGTCAAATGTGAAATGACACCTCAAATGTATTTCATTAATGACCCAACCGTATCCTGAAAATTATCAAAAATAGCATGGAAACAAACCAGCTAGCTGAGTAAAGTCTCCAGCAGGTATAGCAACCTGTCGTGTAGGTAGATAAGTAAGGAAACAAGCTCAAACCTGCTGTGACTGCCAATGTGGAGACGTGTCAGCCATTGTTGTTGTTGTTGTCTTGATTTGTTACAAAGGACAGTTCTATCTAAATAATTACACTTTTAAGCAGAATAAGATAAATTCATTTTAAAAAGCCCTGTCTAAACGTCATATAATACATAAACAACTACCTAAATAATTATATGTTGATACGAAACTTTCTCGTTACAAGAGTCTGGAAAAAATCGTTAAGAGGTGCGATTGTTCGCTTTCAGAAGTTACTGTCCTTTGAGAGGTAAACAAATTCCTTCTGCAGAGCGCACAAAATAATTCTTGGTAAGTCATAAAGTGTGAAAAGGGTTTCATGTATAATTGTGGATTTCTTCTGTGTAGAAGGACAAACTTTTTCAGACTGTTTTTCGATCAGTCAATGTACTTTCAACAAAGAAGAAGAAGATGACAGTTAAAGAAGAAGTGTGTAGTTTCTAGACGTTTCGGACCATAACCGTTTCATACCAAACAACACATTTGCTATTTCGCACCATGGTGTTATTATTCCATAACACCATTTTGCCACTTTTACTTTTTAACATTACTTCGTTATTCTTGTAGTGTCTTTTCTAAAAGATAAATGTTTGCTTATGAAATAATACAGATCTAATTCTACAGTTTCTGTCATGACCCAAAAATTCAGTGTTCATGACATAAAAATTCATTGACTGCATGAATATCCATGTCTATTGAAGAGACATATAGGCCTACATAACATATATACTAGATATCGGTGACGTTAATTTCAGACCGGAATTTCAGTTAACAAAAGGCAAAAAAGAAACATCTGTATCAATATCTACTGTTTTATGTGCATGCACTTACCTGTAACCTCCTAACACATGGACCATAATCATTTGAAGAAAATCCTCATAAATAAAGTCCATGCTGTCCACTAATTGCAATGCATTTGGCCAGCGTCATTGTTTCTCCAATACACTAAATATCGGTGAAGAAGTAAAAATCTTCCAAAGGTCATGACATCATTTGTAGCCGTTGTTTTTCATCTACTTGCTAGTTAAACTTCCAACCAATAAAAGTTTTTTTGTGCTGCAATAATTTGCTGTGTGTGTGTTACATAAAGTTATTTATTTTTCTTAATTTAAAATATCTCTGTATTTCAGCATTCCACAATTGATCAGTACATGCACAAACAATGGCCTCATCCCCTTCGCCATCTGAAGACAATCATAAGAACAAACTACAGGACACCATGAGCAAGGCCCTGGACAGAATCATGGCCAACACAGAGCAGAGCTATGATGACTTTGTCAACAGTTTCACATACTTGAAGAAAAGTAATGTCATAAACCGTTCCCTGTTTAATATTCATCTAAAATATTATATTAATATTTTATTAGCTGAATTTTTTATAATGGTACATGGACAGTATACATACTATTGTATTGGTAGAAACTGTAGAGTCTGTAATTCATAAGCAAACAGTGTAGACCCTGATCACACAGCTGCTACAGGAGCCGACTGATCTGAGTCTACTCTGCAAAGGCATGAAAAAATGTTTGTATTTGGGAAACCTTTACCTAGTGAATATTTATGTATAAAAAAAATGATTTTGAATGACAAGTAGAACAGGTTCTGATCCTCTAGGAGCCCCCTGATCTGGGTCACTGCAAATCATATCCCAAAGGGTCAAGGCTGGCCTACAATGGGGTTTTATTGTAGAAAGTGAAATATGTTTGATCGACTTTGCTAGAACTAGGTGAGGATTCCCTGATACATCAAGATTTGTCAAAGCATTCAAGAGTTGCTGCCGTTTTATTTCGCAGTTACCTCCCTTAACATTTTCCCTGTTCTATGTTTATTACAAATTTCAATACCTACTGAATATTCATTGAAAAAAATGGTTACAACAACATATGGAATGTAGAACATTGTAACCATTTCATAAAGGTAAAGACATAGATATTTCAAGTTCCATTAGCAAACAGAGCAGACCCTGATCAGACGGCTCCTATAGGAGCCGTCTGATCTGGGTCTACCCTGTTTGCAAATGCGTGAAAACACGTTTATATGAAGGAAAGGGTTAACCTTTTACTCCATTGATACACCTTTGCAAACAGAGTAGACCCAGATAAGACAGCTCCTATAGGAGCAATCTGATCAAGGTCTGCTCTGTATGCTTATGGAATTGTATAGATTTGATTTTTCAGTTTCTGTTATGGCCAAATATTTTTTTGTTCATATATTAGCTTTTTTAAAAAATATGCTAATAAATTCTCATACATACATTATTTTGTTACACATGAACATTCATGGAGTAAAGGGTTAACACTCTTTAAGAGATAGCCTTGTCCCTGTTATCAGTCATACAATAAGGATTTACGAATAAACCAGACTTCTTCCAGACCTATGTTTTTTTTTATTAGACTTACTGAATTTCAGATGATGTTCTTGCACAGAAAACATCGTATGAACCAGATTCATCAGTATTGTTGAAAAAGACTGCAATGGGCACAGAGAAATTGGACAAATCAAAACAATCTGTGCAGACACAAATATCCTCCAGTGCTGGTACCACACGCAGTCCACATGATGACCTTGATACTGTGGTATGAATTTAACCCTTTACATGTTCAATATTCATGTAAGAAATAATGATATCATGAATATTTATTAGCTGGATTTTTATGAACACAGGATTTTTTTTCTTGGAAAAAACTAAAACAAATCTATATACAAACAGAGCGGACCCAGATCAGATGATTGGGTCTGCCCTGTTTGCAAATGAGTGAAAAGGTGTTTATATGAGGGAAATTAAGGGTTAAAGTAGTTTAACCCTTTACTCCATGAATATTCATATAAGAAAAACAATGATATCATGAATATTAATTTGATTCATTTTTATAATGGCATATAAACGCAGGAATATTTGGCCATGGCAGAAACTGTAGAATCATTTTTATATTTTATCACATAACCTACCTGTACCTTGTATTATAGCCATCACATATATTTCTATATTATTACACACGTCACGTTTAATGTAATGTCTTTTAGAAACACCACAACGTCATGTAGAAATATACATGCAGGATCTGTCCTATAGGAGCGTTCTGTTTCACTTTCACCTTGCTTTAAGCAGCCACCTGCATTTAACACAAAGTACTTGATGTAATTTAGTGGCCGTTATAGAGAGGTTTTACTGTACATACAAGGAAACAACCATGCACTGTGACTGTCTGGAGGAACATTAATCCTTTACTCTATGAATATCCATGCAACACATAATGGTATCATGGATCTTGATTAGATTAATTATTATAAAAATACATGAACACAGGAAGTTTTGGCCATGGCAGACAATGTAGAATCATATATCATAAGCAAACTGAGCAGACCCTGATAAGACAGGTTCTACAGGAGCCGTTTGATCGTGGTCTATTCTGTTTGCAAATGTATGCAAAGACGTATTCATAGAGAAAATGGTTAAATAATTGCTTTCTGTCCATCCTTCCAAAGTTTGTCTATACTTTAATCTTTTACTCCATAAAAACCCCTTTCTACACCTTTGCAAACAGAATAGACCCAGATAAGATGACTCTTGTCTGCTTTGTTTGCTTATATAGTAATATAGATCTAATTGTACAGTTGCCTCCTGTTATGTGTTATAAAAACTTAATCTAATTAATATTCATGATGTCATAATTTCTTACATAAAGTATTCATGGAGTAAAGAGTGAAAGCCTTTGTATGCACAATGCCTATTTATAATTGGACAAGGGATGTCTCATTCTATATTAACCATTTACTCCATAAATACATTTTTCTGTGCCTTTGCAAACAGAGTAGACCCAGATCAGATGGCTCCTGTGGGAGCCATCTGATTAGGGTCTGCGCTGTTTGCTTGTGAAATAATAGAGATATGATTCTACAGTTTCTGCATTGGCCAAAAACTGCTGCATCCATGTGACATTATAAAAATTAATGTAATGAATATTCATGATACAAATATTTCTTAAATGAATATTCATGGAATAAAGGGTTAATTAAACCTTTACCTAATATAGACACCTTTTCATGCTTTTACAAACAGAGTAGACCCAGATCGGATAGCTTTTGATCGGGGTCTGTTCTGTTTGCTTATGAAATGTTATAGATCTGGTTCTGTCGTGGTGAAAAACTTCGTTGTACAAAATGCCATTATAAATGTAGAATGAGATCTATATCATGTCAAAAGCAAACAGAGAAGACCCTGATCAGATAGCTCCTGATCTGGGTCTGCTCTGTTTGCAAATGCATCATAATGCATTTATATGAGGGAAAAGGTTAAATACAAGTTTAATTTACACATTTAATTTTAACTTCTGTTTACCCCTGATCTCTACTGGGTAGTAGGAGACTTGATTACATTTTTATGCCCCTCCCCCCATATTGGGGAGTGGAGCGTATTTTGTTTGCTCTGTCTGTACGTTTGTTGATTGGTTGGTTTTGTCTGTTTGACCCCAACTTTAACGTTGGCATAATTTTGTCGCCATTGCACATATGTGTACATATGTTCTTCAAACTTACATGCAAAGAGGTTTCTCTGCTCTGGATCTGGCATGAGTATTTTGATTCTTTTACTCAGAGCAATTAGGTTTTTTTCCATTACCTTGGAATTTTCGGAGATGTCACATCCCCTTCATCGGCAAGACTGCACTGGCTTGGTCACGTGACAAGGGAAGGGTCACATGATACTAGGAGACCGTCATACACCCAGTGCAGTCTTGCCTATGAAGGGGATGTGACATCTCCGAAAATTCCAAGGTAAAGAAAAAAACCTAATTGCTCTGAGTAAAAGAATCAGAATACTCATACTTCAAACTTGGCATGCATGTGCAGCTTATAGAGGCAAATATTTTTAGGGGCGACTTATTAAGGTCAAGGTCATACATCAAAGTCAAAGGTCATATCGGGGGCATAATGTTTTACAAACACATCTTGTTTGTTTTTTGTTTTACCAGGTTCTCACAGAAGGAGGCACAAGTAGCAGACTAAGCCAAAGTAAGATCTTACGCACTGGAGCATCCATTAAGGTAAGATGAATTATAATGGTATAGCGATACATATAGCGGGTTCATTAAATTTATTGTCAGGAATAATTCCATTATTTTTCCACCAAACCCAACGTTGTGATCACTCATTAGAATGGTTTCTTTAACCCATTCCCTCATATTGACATCTTTTGACGCCCCCGTGTAACAGCCACTTTTTGAAACCATTGTGATAAGTAGAGCATTTGCTCCGTAGGAGCAAATGCTCTATTTACCACATCGATTTAATACACAATTCTAAATGTTTCATTTTCTCTGTTAAATGCTCCTTTTCAGTAGATTTATTCAAAGAGATTGGATCTTAAAATAGCATATGAGGTAATGGGTTAAGATGATTCTAAAGAGGAGGTATAAAATAGGGATTGGCACAGAACTAGTATTTCAAAGTCACCCTTTGATCTGGGCCACTGTGTTTACAATGCCAATGATAAGTAGAACTTATCTGAAGCCATCCCCGAGAAAAAGAAACCTTATAAATTCTCAGAAGGAGAAATGTATTTTAAAATTCAGCAAGCGAAGGGTTAAGTGGATCAGATTCTGCACTTTCTGCCATGGCCAAAAACAAATTCTGCTCATATACCATTGTAAAAATTCAGCCATTCATGATGTCATTATATTTTACATTAATATTCATGAGGTAAAAGCTTAACCCGTTCTTCCATGAATATTCATGTAAGAAATGATGACATCATGAACATCAATTAAATTAATTTGTTATAATAGCATATGGACACAGGAATGTTTAGCCATGGCAGAAACAGTAGAATCATATCTATATCATTTATAAGCAAACAAAGCAGACCCTGATCATATTGATAGGAGCCGTCTGATCTGGGTCTACTCGTAGAAAGGTGTATTTATGGAGTAAAGGGTTAAGTTAAGTACCTTTTCTCTTGGAACACTTCCCTTTTGATCCGGTGTTAACACTCTTCAATATTATACATTCTCATGTTCCTGTTATTATGTTTCAGGTTGATAACTTTGTGGATTCAGAAGATGTAGATGATGACACACAGGACATGGAAGAAGTACACACAGAAGGCTATACTGCAAGTTTCTCTGCAGGTAAACATAGAGGGTGATTAAACCTGAACAGGACCATTCATTTCTGTCAGTGGTCCAGCTAAGATGCGTAAATTAAAACATTTTCAAGAATAACTTATTTCTTTATTTCTCTTATTATTTTTTAATTCCGAGACGATTCTAAAGACTGGTCACAATATAGGGTTTGGTGAAGAAATGATGATTTTAGTACTTGAGTATGCTGTCGATAATGCACATTTATCTGTTGCTCCGTCAGTATTCATTTGTATCTTGGGCTCTATTTGTTCTTAGCTCATGAAAATGATAAAAACTTATTAATCTGTAAATCAGAGCTGATTCTTCGAGAATCTGTGAGATTTAGGTTATATGAATTTTAACCCATTACCTCATATGCTATTTATAGATACAACCTCTTTGAATAAATCTACCGAAGAGGAGCATTAACTAGAGAAAATGAATTTTTTTGAATTTTGTAGTTTGAAACCACTGTGATAAATAGAGCATTTGCTCCTATAGGAGCAAATGCTCTGTTTATCACAATGGTTTCACAAAGTGACTTTTACAGAGTCGTCAAAAGTCGTCAATATGAGGTTAAAGTGATAGACGCTCCTAGCAAGTGTTATAAAAATGCCTAACAGTTACGGTACTTAAATCATTCGTTGATAGCAAGAAAACCAGCGTACAAACGCCGAGGAAGACAAAACTTTCATGTATTTGATATCAAAGGCCCGACGTTATTCAGCAATGTATTAGTATTAATTTGATTGCGTTTTAATTTTCGTTAACTGTTGGACAAACGCCGATATTTTGTTGTAGAACAAAATCTGGAAGTAAGAGTTTATTTTGCATCACGGTGCATTTTTCAAAATAAGTTCAAATTGACAAATGATTGAACGTAACATTTACCCAGTTTTTATGATGTTGTTGAAAATATGCATTATTGTAGGGACTTTCACTTTAACCCTTTCCCTGTTTTTTGTTTATTTCAAATTTCAATACCTACTGAATATTCATGGGCAAAATAGTTATAGCAAAATATGGAAGGTGGAACATTGCAGCCATTTTAGAAAGTAAAGAAACAGATCTATCACATTCCATTAGCAAACAGAGCAGACCCTGATCAGACGGCTCCTCTATGAGCCGTCTGATCTGGGTCTTCTCTGTTTGCAAATGCGTGAAAACAGGTTTATATGAGGGAAAGGGTTAAGCAATTCCGTCATAGGCTATTTTTAGATCCTACCTCTTTGAATAAATCAACTGAAAAGGAGCATTTACTAGAGGAAAGGAAACTTTCAGAATTCTGTAGTGCTGAAACTATTGTGATAAATAGAGCATTTGCTCCTATGGAGCAAATGCTCTACATATCACAATGGTTTCAGAAAGTGACTTTTAGAGAGGCATCATTCAAAAGGCGTCAATGGGTTAAAGAACTTTGCTGAACAGAGAATGTGTTGAACTACAGGACCTGGTCTTATTTCAGTAATTCTATCCCTCTTTATGCACAACATTTACACCTGTTCAAAGATGATACATCACTAAATGTGTGCT
The DNA here is from genome assembly GCA_963576725.1 of Azorinus chamasolen. NCBI lineage: Eukaryota > Metazoa > Mollusca > Bivalvia > Cardiida > Solecurtidae > Azorinus > Azorinus chamasolen. Next base: position 38,660,092 of record OY755246.1, on the reverse strand, counting down.
CATGTTTTATCAGAATCAGGCCAGCAGCTGCAAACAAGGAACCAGACAGCCAACCAGTTACATGACAGTGCACCAGCCAATGAAATGGCAGAACTTTTCAGTGGTCAGCTCTCATTGGATGAAAATTCCACAGATAAACTTCTGATGAATTTCTTGGCCGATTTACAGAATGAAACAAATGAAAAAGTTCCAGTAAACAAACCAGTGAAAGAGGATTGCAGTCAGGATATTCAAAATTTCTTGAACAAGAAGATGGTAGAGAAGGAAGAAGTCACATTCTCTGATGAAGAGGGTGATTCAGCTGCTGATCTGTTAGACAATTCAGAGAAAGGTAGTGTGAAAGTGGTCGTCAAACCTGAAGAATTGGTTGCTATTGAAAGTGACATTAAAACCAAACCCGTTTGTAACATTGATGATGTAGCTATTGATTCAGAAGGTAAAAGGATTGTTTATGAATCTCAACAATCAAAATCAACTGTAGATGAAATCCAGGAAGATCAAAAAAATGTTTTGTTTCCTGGTGAGGCTGAAAACACAGATGATAATCCTGGGCCTAGTCATGAAAGTATGCTGGACTTCAAAGCACTACGCGGGGAACCATCATCAGGGGGTACCGACGAGACTAGCAAAGTAAGTGTTCTTTTTGTTAACCCTGATGAATATTCATGCTAGAACTAGAATTAATGACATCATGAATATTTATTAGCTGAACTTTTAAAAATGCATAAAATTATGTCCATATGAATTTTTGGCATGGTAAAAACTGTAGTCAGATCTGTTATACTTTTATAAGCAAACAGAGCAGACCCTGATCAGACGGCTGCTACAGGGGCTGTCTGATCTGGGTCTACTCTGCAAAGGTGTGAAAAAAAGTTTGTATGAAGGAAAGGGTTAACAGGTTTTGCACAATAAAGTTTCAAACTTTAGTTGACGCTTGTTCCCCATGACTACAGCTTAACACATCAGCAAACTATTTTGACCCTTTCCCTCACAGAGCTGCCATTTGGTGCCTTTGCAAACAGAGTAGACCCAGATCAGATGGCTCTAGTAGGAGCCATCTGATCAGGGTCCGCTATGTTTGCTTATGAAATAATATAAATCTGACTCTGAGCTTCAGGTAATGGGTATACTGTATTTCTACAGGGATCACATTTCTGTGATGCTGCATTCCCTAGATGCAATCGCATAATGATGCAGTATGCTTTCGGTATAGTCAGAAACACTTTTATCAGTGATAAATAGTTTCAATGTGTGCAATTCACCTGTCATTTTAACACATTTCTAATGTTTATCATTCTCTGTTTAGATATAATTAGAGATATTTGTAGAATGTAGGACATCGTGTTGCTGATAATACCCTTGTGAAATCATGAGATATCAAATTTAATATCAATAGTGTTACAGAATAATGTGGACATGTTGTTACTAGTGATTGACTAATGGTTTGGTTTAACCCTTTACTCCATAAATACACCTTTCTGCCCCTTTGCAAACAGACTAGACCCAGATCAGATGGCTTCTGTGGGAGCCATCTGATCAGGATCTGCTCTGTTTGTTTATTACATAATAGATACGATTAGAGTTTCTGCTATGGCCAAAAATTCCTGTGTCTGTGTGCTATTGTAGCAAATTATTCATGACCGCATGATATCTTATATGAATATTCATGGTGGAGAGGGATTATATCATTAAATCAGGTACTTATTTGTTTTAATACATTCCTATGTATACTTGGGTTTTAGTCAGTATCGGAAGTACCTTGTCCGTTTGTGAAAAATGTTTATCAGAAAACACACTAAGAAATAAAACAGGTAAAAAGAAAATCCGTTCTTACAAAATCGCAGGGGCTGTCTGATCAGGTTCTGCGCTCTTTATGAAATTTCTAGTTTCTGTCATTAATATGAAAATTCAGCCAATTATAAAAATGTTCATATCATTATTTCTTACATGAATATTTTAAATATAAACGCCTTTTCACACATTTGCAAACAGAGTAGACCATTATAAGACGGCTCCTGTAGGATCCATCTGATCATGGTCTGATCTGTTTGCTTATGAAATTATTAAAGATCCGAGTCTACAGTTTCTACCAGTACCAAAAGATCCTGTGTGCATGTGCCATTATAGAAATTAATCTAATTAATAGTCATGAATAATTGATGTTTTTCCTTACATGGATATTGAACAGGGAAAGGGTTAAAGGACACTAAGCACAAAAGGATTTATCATTCATCAGTTGATATATAAAGTTGTGTTAAATGTCTGTCTGTCTGTAACCTCTCCAACTCAAGTTCTGCTTGATGGATCCTTCTCCAATTTGACCACAATGTTTATCCCTACATGCTACAGTAGCATGTCCAGTCCCTGTACGTATATCCAAGGTCAAGGTCGCACAATTGGACTTAGAATGTGCATTTAGCATTTGCATTTAGCAAATATGTTAAATGTCTGTCTGTAACCTCTCCAACTCAAGTTCTGCTTGGTGGATCCTTCTCAAATTTCACCACAATGTTTATCTGGACATGGGACAGGAGCATTGGTGTGTCCTGGTACGTATATCCAAGGTCAAGGTCGCATAATTAGACTTAAGAGTTTGCGTTTAGCATTTGCATTAATTTATGTTACAAGTCCACTTATTTACATAACCCTTTGAGATAAAGCTTTGAAACTTGGAACACTTGTTTACCATCACCTGTGGGCAAGAAAACATAACTCTGTCAAGCATTTTGACAGAATTATGACACTTTTTAACTTAGAATTTTTGGTTAAGGTTTTTGTTAAAGTCCACTTATTTACATAGCCTTTTGAGATAAAGCCTTGAAACTTGGAACACTTGTTTACCATCACAAGCTTCATCTGTTTGAAAAAAAATGGGATGTATTATGGAATGGCGCTGTCTGTCAATCTGTCTGTAACATCTCTAACTCAAATTCTGCTTGGTGTATCCTCAAATTACACCAATATGTTTATCTGAACATGCTACAGTAGCATGGGTGTGTCCCAGTATGTATATCAAAGATCAAGGTCACACAATTGGACTTAGAATTTGCGTTTAGCAAATATGTTAACCTCAGTTTATGTTGAACAAAGCCTCAATGGGCATATATTGTGCCCACTGGCACTCTTGTTTATAATGGCATAATTATGTACACAGGTTTTTTGTTGGTCTTGGTAGAAATTGTAGAGTTTGATCTATTACAATCTTATAAGCAAACAGAGCAGACCCTGATCCGATGGCTCCTGTAGGAATACCATAGATCTACCCTTTAGTTTCTGCTATGGTAAAAATTCCCTTGTTCATGATTTCAATTATAACAAGAGTGCCAAAATGTCACAAAATACGCCCGACAAATGTCTTTAGTTGAAAGGCCATTACTCCCTATCAGGTAGTCCCTAAACGAAACAAGAAACTATGTATTCCTATGTATACTTGGGTTTTAGTCAATATCGGAAGTACCTTGTCCGTTTGTGAAAAATGTTTATCAGAAAACACACTAAGTAATAAAACAGGTAAAAAGAAAATCCATTCTTACAAAATCGCAGGGGCTGTCTGATCAGGTTCTGCGCTCTTTATGAAATTTCTAGTTTCTGTCATTAATATGAAAATTCAGCCAATTATAAAAATGTTCATATTATTTCTTACATGAATATTTTAAATATAAACGCCTTTTCACACATTTGCAAACAGAGTAGACCATTATAAGACGGCTCCTGTAGGATCCATCTGATCATGGTCTGCTCTGTTTGCTTATGAAATTATTAAAGATCCGAGTCTACAGTTTCTACCAGTACCAAAAGATCCTGTGTGCATGTGCCATTATAGAAATTAATCTAATTAATAGTCATGAATAATTGATGTTTTTCCTTACATGGATATTGAACAGGGAAAGGGTTAAAGGACACTAAGCACAAAAGGATTTATCATTCATCAGTTGATATATAAAGTTGTGTTTAGCAAGCATGTGTCATGCCATACATTCATGTTTTGTTTATCTCGTATCAGATTGAGTGCAGTAACACAGTTGAACCATTCCAGTTGGACAAGGACTTTGATTATGACCATGTTGTACTCACTCCAAAGTACTCCCAGGAAGACATGAGGCGACTACGGTCCCTGGTCACACAGGTCTCTTGATTGATCTGCATGTAGCACCCATGTGCAATGTGATTTTACATTCCAAAATCATTTAACCCTTTACTTCATAGATGCACTTTGCATACAGAGAATACTAAGATCATCGTTTTGCCCACTCAGCAATTTTTGCACTATGGGCAGCAATCTGACATTGATCAGAACAAGTAATAATCAGTGTAAGTTATGATCACTGGTATCGGTTTAGAATGACTTTGGGTCTGTGAATAACCCTTTCCTCCATAAATACGCCTTTTTATGCCTCTGTAACAGTTACTTCTTGAAACCAGTGTGATAAATAGAGAATTTGCTGCATAGGAGCAAATGCTCTATTTATCACAATGGTTTCAATACTACACAATTCTAACATTTTCCTTTTCTCTAGTAACTACTGCTTTTCGGTAGATTTATTCAAAGAGGTAGAGGTGTTTGAATATTGAGGGTAAATAGGATAAGTTTCTTTATATTTACCACATTCCGTCCAATAAAATAAAAAAAACTTTCTGTGGATTTTTTGGTGATTTGCAATTCCTTCTTTAACCCATTTCCTCATATTGATGACTCTGTAAAAGTCACTTCTTGAAACCATTGTGATAAATAGAGCATTTTCTCCTATATGAGCAAATGCTCTGTTTATCACAATGGTTCAAACTACAAAATTCTAAAATTTCCTTTTCTCTAGTTAATGCTCCTTTTCGGTAGATTTATTCAAAGAGGTTGTATCTAAAAATGACCTATGAGGTAATGGGTTAACCCTTTGCCTGTTCTATGTTTATTACAAATTTCAATACCTACTGAATATTCATGGACAAAATATTTGCAATGAAATATGGAAGATGGAACATGCAGCCATTTTAGAAAGTATAGAAACAGACCTTTCCAATTCCATTAGCAAACAGTAGACCCTGATCAGACGGCTCCTATAGGAGCTGTCTGATCTGGGTCTTCTCTGTTTGCAAATGCGTGAAAATATGTTTATACATGTATAAGGGAAAGGGTTAACCCTTTTCTTCATATATATACATTTTAATGCATTTTCAAACAGAGTAGACGCAGATCAGATGGCTCCTATAGGTGCCGTCTGATCAGGGTCTGCTCTGCTCTGGTATAGTATAGATCTAATTCTATAGTTTCTGCCTTGTTGGACTGAGGACAGTATCGGTATATGGACCAAAGCACAACTGTTTATAACTGTTTCTGTTCTGATTTTCAACAATGATTTTATCAATAAATTTAACATTTGAACTATAAACACTCAACAACAAAATATTTATACGAGACTTATGGCATAATATAGATCTGGGGCTCAACAATTCCTTGTTCATTATGTTATGCTAAAAAGAGCTAATTACTAATTTCCCTGTTGATATTCATGTAAGAAATAATGACATAAATGATTTTTATACGCCTGTTTGAAAAAACGGGTCGTATTATGGAATGCCGCTGTCTGTCAGTCTGCCAGCATCATCTCTAACTCAAGTTCTGCTTGATGGATCCTTCTCCAATTTGACCACAATGTTTATCCCTACATGCTACAGTAGCATGTCCAGTCCCTGTACGTATATCCAAGGTCAAGGTCGCACAATTGGACTTAGAATGTGCATTTAGCATTTGCATTTAGCAAATATGTTAAATGTCTGTCTGTAACCTCTCCAACTCAAGTTCTGCTTGGTGGATCCTTCTCAAATTTCACCACAATGTTTATCTGGACATGGGACAGGAGCATTGGTGTGTCCTGGTACGTATATCCAAGGTCAAGGTCGCATAATTGCGTTTAGCATTTGCATTAATTTATGTTACAAGTCCACTTATTTACATAACCCTTTGAGATAAAGCTTTGAAACTTGGAACACTTGTTTACCATCACCTGTGGGCAAGAAAACATAACTCTGTCAAGCATTTTGACAGAATTATGACACTTTTTAACTTAGAATTTTTGGTTAAGGTTTTTGTTAAAGTCCACTTATTTACATAGCCTTTTGAGATAAAGCCTTGAAACTTGGAACACTTGTTTACCATCACAAGCTTCATCTGTTTGAAAAAAAATGGGATGTATTATGGGATGGCGCTGTCTGTCAATCTGTCTGTAACATCTCTAACTCAAATTCTGCTTGGTGGATCCTCAAATTACACCAATATGTTTATCTGAACATGCTACAGTAGCATGGGTGTGTCCCAGTATGTATATCAAAGATCAAGGTCACACAATTGGACTTAGAATTTGCGTTTAGCAAATATGTTAACCTCAGTTTATGTTGAACAAAGCCTCAATGGGCATATATTGTGCCCACTGGCACTCTTGTTTATAATGGCATAATTATGTACACAGGTTTTTTGTTGGTCTTGGTAGAAATTGTAGAGTTTGATCTATTACAATCTTATAAGCAAACAGAGCAGACCCTGATCCGATGGCTCCTGTAGGAATACCATAGATCTACCCTTTAGTTTCTGCTATGGTAAAAATTCCCTTGTTCATGATTTCAATTATAACAAGAGTGCCAAAATGTCACAAAATACGCCCGACAAATGTCTTTAGTTGAAAGGCCATTACTCCCTATCAGGTAGTCCCTAAACGAAACAAGAAACTGCCAATGTTGGTATGGCCGGATTGCCGATTAAAGTGATATAGATGAACAGTCAATCATTATACATTTCTGCATCAGCAGATACTGAAGGCATAATAAATAGTTAAACATATTCCAATTGCATGTAATGAGGTCCTCATCATGACTCCACATGTTCAAAAGGTCAATCTAGAAATTCATTGAAGCATAAAAAACAAGAGATATTTGTAAAGCATGTATACCCCCAGACCTAAACTATAGAGGTCATCTACTGGTCATGACTAATCACCACAGCAACTTTGACGATCCTAAGCCAAACCACTAATCATTTATTGATCTGAAAACATTTCACAAGTTACGGTAATGGTGACCTTGACCTTTGACCTAGTGACCTCAACAACTATAGGGGTCATCTAGTGGTTACGACCAACCACCACAACAAGTTTGAAGATCCCCAACCAAACCATTGAGCAGTTATTAATCGGAAACCATTTCATCAGTTAAGGTAATGGTGACCTTAATCTTTGACCTAGTGACCTCAAAACCAATAGGGGTCATCTAGTTGTCATGACCAACCACCACAGTAAGTTTGAAGATCCTAAGCCAAACCCTTGAGCAGTTATTGATTGGAAACCATTTCACCTGTTAATGTCACGATGACCTTGACCTTTGACCTAAAAAACATTTGGGGTCATCTAGTGGTCATGACAAACCACCACAACAAGTTTGAAGATCCTAAGCCAAACCCTTGAGCAGTTATTGACTGGAAACCATTTCACCAGTTAAGGTCATGGTGACCTTGACCTTAGACCTAGTGACCTCAAAAACAAGAGGGCTCATCTAGTTGTCATGACCAACCACCACAGCAAATTTGAAGATCCTAAGCCAAACCCTTGAGCAGTTATTGATCAGAAACAATTTTACCAGTTACGGTCATGGTGACCTTGACCTTTGACCTAGTGACCTCAAAAACAATAGGAGTCATCCAGTGGTCATGACGAACTACCATAGCAAGTTTGAAGATTCTAAGCCAAACCCTTGAGCAGTTATTGATCGGAAACCATTTCACCAGTTAAGGTCATGATGACCTTGGCCTTTGACCTAGTGACCTCAAAAACATTAGGGGTCATCTAGTGGTCATGACCAACCACCACAGCAAGTTTGAAGATCCTAAGCCAAACCCTTGAGCAGTTACTGATTGGAAACCATTTCACTAGTTAAGGTCATGGTGACCTTGACCTTTGACCTAGTGACCTAAAAAACAAGAGGGTTCATCTAGTTGTCATGACCAACCACCACAGCAAATTTGAAGATCCTAAGCCAAACCCTTGAGCAGTTATTGATCAAAAACCATTTTACTAGTTAAGGTCATGGTGACCTTGACCTTTGACCTCAAAAACCATAGGGGTCATCTAGTGGTCATGACGAACCATCACAGCAAGTTTGAAGATCCCAAGCCAAACCCTTGAGCAGTTATTGATCGGAAACTATTTCACCAGTTAAGGTCATTGTGACCTTGACCTTTGACCTAGTGACCTCAAAAACAATAGGGGTCATCCAATTGTCATGACCAACCACCACAGCAAGTTTGAAGATTCTAGGCCAAGTCGTTTATTAGTTATCTATCGGAAACAAAAAGGTCAACCTGGAAATTCTCTAAGTCAATGAAGCGTAAAAACTAGGTCAAAAAAGGGTCATAGTAACCTACTAACCTATGACATGTAATGTGACCCTCATTATGAACCCACATGCCAAGTTTGGTTACTGTAGGTGTTATACTTTGGCTATAACTAACACAAACAAAAAGGTAAACCTGAAAATTCTCTAAGTCAATGAAGCGTAAAAACTAGGTCAAAAAGGGGTCATAGTAACCTGCTAACCTATGACATGTAATGGGACCCTCATTCTGAACCCACATGCCAAGTTTGGTTACTGTAGGTATTATACTTTGGCTATAACTCAAACGAAAAGGTCAAACGGACGGACGGCATTCGCCAATCTATAAGCCTGGATTGCGAGCAATCCGGCCAAAAAATGTTACGGAAAAACCACCTATTTTTAGGAAAAGTGACCTTGACCTTGGTTGGGCAAAGCCCATATTCAATAGGGTTCCTGCCCTTATCGATATCAATGCACATGTAAAGTGTCGTGAAGATTGGATATACAGAACTAAAGTTATCCAGAAACGGAAAAATTATACTGGAAAAAATCTATTTTTATGAAAAATGACCTTGACCTTGTTCAGGCAAAGCCCATATTAAATAGGGTTCTTGCCCTCAATTATATCAATGCATATTTGAAGTTTCATGAAGATCGGACATACAAAACTGAAGTTATCGTCTGGAAATGGGAAAATTCTAAAGAAAAACAATATATTTTTAGAAAAAAAATGACCTTGACTTTGGTCGGGCAAAGCCCATATTCAATAGAGTTCCTGCCCTCATTGATATCAATGCACATGTGTAGTTTCATGAAGATCGGACATACAGAACTAAAGTTATCGTCCGGAAACGGGGAAAATTCTACAGAAAAAACAATATATTTTCAGAAAAAAATAACCTTGACCTTGGTCGGGCAAAGCCCATATTCGATAGGGTTCCTGCCCTCATTGATATCAATGCACATTTTAAGTTTCATGAAGATCGGACATACTGAACTAAAGTTATCGTCCGGAAACGAATAAAGATGCCCGCCCGCCGCAGGGTTTCACATAATCAGGGTTGCCACAAACCAGAGGAAACAAAATTCCCTGACAATTCCCTGACATCTCCCTGACATAATTTCAAATTTCCCTGACACATTTCATCGCGAAATTTGGGTCTTTCTGTCATAATTTCTGTAATACGTAATGGATTTTTAAAATATATAACATTCATTCTCATGTTTTCAAAATTCCCTGACAATTCCCTGACATTTGCCTATATTTTCAAAATTCCCTGACAGTTCTCAAAATTCCCTGACAATTCCCTGACCTTGAAAAAAATTAAATTTCCCTGACTTTTCCCTGACGCGTGGCAACCCTGATAATACGTCCGGTCTGAAGACGGCCGTATAAAAAGTCAGCTACTGTCCATTTCAATTTACTTTGTAACTGAATTTGAATCGAGATTTTTTTTCATTTCTTACCGGATTGAGATCAAATTTAAACCACTTGTGTCATCGTTTTTCAGTTTCCCCTGAATCCATCTTTAAATAAAGATTTCCTGCATAAAACGAATGTTTTCCCATTGTTAACATGTTCATTTCAAATTGCAAATGGCGGACGATTGACGTCAAGTGGAACGTTCAATTTTAACTGAGGGTAATTATAGCTCTTAAAAGTTGACGCCATACACGAAATTATGTCATTTATTTCACATCAGTATGCAATTCACCCGTTGAAAAATGATATGTTCCACTATCCATACATATGGCGGCCATTTGCAAAGAAACAGCTGATCGAATTAGCATGTAGGAAATGCATTTTCAGCATTTTCTTCCTTGTTACTGCATGGCATTCAGGGATATTTAGCATGGGAGTTCCTGAAAAATGATGCGACCAAATGAAGTAGATTTAAGGTCAGTCTAACTCAAAATAAAAAAAATCTCGATTCAAATTCAGTAACAAGTAAATTGAAATGGACAGTAATTACTATTCAGTCATTATTTCTGATGTGAATATTTCCGGAATAGGGCTAAATGGGAAGAAAGTATGCAAATCACTTATAAATGAAGTTCACCTGATTTATTTACAATATTGTTTATTAAATGTATCAAGTCATCTTAGATGAAAATGCCTGATCAACATAAACATACAAAATATTTTTCAAACAAATACAATATACATTCACATCATACATGCCAATCATTTTACTTACTTCAGTCTACCTTTCCATTCTCACTTCAATCTTATAGAGTACAACCTGTCTTAAGCAGCCATTCATTTCATAGACACAGGAGTCTTAAAAAACAGGTGCTTGCTTAATGCAAGACAAAAGTAATGCAAAAAACTCCTACTTTTGACCTGCATTAAGCTATGACCTGCCTTACGGATTCATAATTAGACCTCTTTTCTTTGATGGACGCTAAATCATTTACTCCATAAATACGCCTTTGCAAACAGTAGACCCCGATCAGAAGACTCCTATACGGTGGTCAGGGTCTGCTCTGTTTGCTTATGTGATAATATAGATATGATTCCATAATTTCAACTTTGTTGAAAATGTCATGTGTTAATATGCCATTTTAAAAAATAATCTAATTAATATTCATGATGTCATCATTTCTTGCCTGAATATTCATGGAGTAAAGGATTAAGACAGGTTCTACTGTAATAACCATTAAACCTTTCAACATTTTTGTCTCACAGCAGTGATTCTAATGAGACGCAGCAAAATAGGATTTGGGGCAGAGATATCAAAAACATTTTATTAGATTTTCTAAATATGTCTACAATTCTGATTTCATATCACTATCTCCCCACTGTTGCTATATGGATGCAGACATCAGATTTCGAATCAATAAATACGAGCAATTACATAAGACTGGTGCACAATATGCCCCCCTTCAGCTTTCAATTGATTAATCTTGAGACCAATTTCATTGCACAAAGCTCCTGGTTAACAAATGTTTGTAAACCATAACTACATGTATGATTTGATTTTTTTCTGACTTACACAAGCTTTGCTGCTCACAGCTTTGTAAACCTTATCCAGTATAAACATTTCTTAACAGCAAGTCTTGACCCTGCTCTAGTATCACTGAGAAACAGTCTTGAAAGCAATGTCTTGATTTACAACACATGGTCTCATATCTGTCGCCTCTTCTTCCTAGCCTTTTCCTTAGCTACCTTCTTTAGCTCTTTCTTCTTCTTCCTGACTTGTCTCTGGTTCATCCACACTGGGTAATTTCCACTGGCTGTCTTTAAGGTTTTTGGATCTACCTTTTGCTTTGGCTTAGATGTGTCCATACCTTCAGCTGAAAATACAACGTCTGACATGGAAATATGATGCAGTTATGTGCGTGAAGAAAAGATTGTATGTATATCAATTAGCCGATTTTTTTTTATAATGGCACCAATAAAATGGGAAGTATAAACAGGGTTGCCACAAAACAGAGGAAACAAATTTCCTGACATTTCCCTGACATAATTTCTAATTTCTCTGACATGTTATAATTCAATAGTTGGCCTTTCTGTCATAAATTATGTAACATTTTTGAGGAATTTAAAATATATGACTCTGAATCTCTTTTTTTTCTTCAAATTTCCCTGACGGTTCACAAAATCCCTGATGTGTGGCAACCCTGATAAAGCTAGACATTGCAAACAAAATCAAACTCAAAATGTAAGCTAATGATAAGGCATACACCCTACAGAAGCAGCTAAGGAATACACTCTACAAAAGCCCATCTGATCTGGGTCTACTCTGTCTGCAAATGCCTAACAAGAGTGTTCAGAGGAACACGTGTCACCTGCTCGCAGCTGACACAAAAACTGTTAATATGCTAGAGTGAAATTACAACAAAGGGGAATAACTGAAAAAGTAGTGCATGCAGAGTGATGGACATTAGTTACATCAATGGTCCTCAATGAGAGGAAGACACATGTGAAATTTGAAAGCTCTATAATGATAAGTTAAGAAATGACAGCCAAAAATATAAAGTGTGATGGACAGACAGACGGACAGACAGACAGACGACGGAAAAGTGATCCCTTAGTGACACACTGCCTCTCGGCAGGTGTCACATAAACGACGGGTCTTCATCAGAAAGAAAGGATGACTCTTTCTACACAAGGTAGCTTTTGTATAATAAATGCAGTCTATTATCAAATTCAGCATTAAATAGTCTGGATTCTAATACGACACAAACTTGCCATGTATCTCATCTGGTCAATTGGATCCAAAGTTTGCAAGTTTACCACTGTGTGGGTGGGGTTAAGCATAAAGCTACACACTGCAAATGAAGCCCCCACTCCACACATCACCCTCTTTACTCGTGATCTGTGATCAATGTCTAAAAGCAGCAATAAATCCAGTAATAGCCGCTGAATCAACATAAAAGACAGTTTTTGTCTTTAACCCTTTACTCCATAAGTAAGCCTTTCTAGGCCTTTGCAAACAGAGTAGCCCAAGATGAGATGGCTCCTCTAGGTTTAGTTGTATCCGGTTTTAACAGTATTTCAGTCATGTCACAACGCCCAGCTAATTACAGGTGGAGGAAGACCCCCGCTGTTCTTTGCACAGAACAAATTACAGTTTCATGCACAGAAGAACATCCAGGTAGAACGACCGACCTACAGCAAGCCAGCTGGAAGGCTTCCTCACATAAAAAATCCAAACTCCAAGACCAGGATTCGAACCCACAGCATGAGGGAGCCAAGCAATTGTCAGTCAAAGACCATAACCACTCGACCACGGAGGCCCCAGGCTTCTCTAGGAGCCATCAGATCAGGGTTTGCTCTGTTTGCTTATGAATTACATTATAATATAGATATGATTCTACAGCTTCTACTATGATGACAAATTACTGTCTCCACTTGCTACAATAAGGATTAGGCTAATTATTAGTCATGATGTCATTGTTCCATACATGATATTCATGGAGTAAAGGGTTAAGTGGTATGGTCCATTGGAAATACACCTTTCTATGCCTTTGCAAACAGAAAAGACCCATATAAGATGGCTCCTGTAGGAGTCGTCTGATCAGGGCTTGCTCAGATTGCTTAACCCTTATCTTGCTGATTTTTAAAATACATTTCTCCTACTTTACCCATGCCCTGTTGTATAATTACATATATCTTCACTGTGTACAAGTATTTCGATGTGCAATCACTGCTGTGGAGTGCACAGGTTGCACAATCAACTTGTAAATAGTGCAGACCCTGATGAGACAGCTCCTGCAGGAGCTGTCTCATCTGGGTCTTCACTATTTACAGGCATGTATATTGATGTGAATAGCAAGCGAAGGGTTAATATGATGTAATATAGATATGAATCTACAGTTTCTGCCATGGCCAAAATTTCCTATGTCTATGTACCATTATAACAATTAATCTAATTAATGCTCATTATTCTTACATGAATATTCATGGTATAAAGGGTTAATATGAATTAACCCCTTGAATGCAGGGAAAAAATAACCGGAGTATCCTTGAGTAGCCCCATGATCAGGTTCTGCACTGCTTTTCATTCAAATTCCTTCAAGACCAACTTAACCCTTTACCTGATAAATATTTATGGGAGAAATAATGACATCATAAATAGCTGAATTTCATAATGGCACATGTACACAGGAAATTATGGCAATGGCAAATCAGATCATATAATTCTATGTATAAGCAGTAAGAGCAGATGCTAATCAGACGGCTCCTACAGCAGCCGTCTGATCTGGATCCACCCTGTAAACAATGCAAAGGCATCAATGTCGGGAAAAGTTTCAACCCTTTCCTTTATATTAACACCTTTTCATGCATTTGCAAACAGAGTAGACCCAGATCAGACCGCTCCTGTTGGAGCCATCTGATCAGGGTCTGCTCCGTTTGCTAATGGAATTTGATAGATCTGCTTCTTTAGTTTCTAAAATAGTTACAATGTTCCATCTTTCAGATTTCATTGGGCTGCGAAAGCAGCCCACACTGATACGGCTTTGAATTTTGCCCATGCGTTTCTGCGGTCCTGTGTTTCTATAAATGCCAATCTTTTTAATAAATATGGTTTACTGTGAGACAAGTTCTTATTTATATATATTCATTTATTTTATTTATTTTCATTCATATATTTTTCTCAGCATATTTTTGTCGGGGATAATTCTTTCGTTTCTGCCATGATCCAGTTTCACTGAAAATGCTAGTGAATTAGGTATAAGGGATTAAAATCACATATTTTAGCATAGCTAGCAGCGTGGTCTGGGGGTTATAACGATGGACTAGGAAACGTGAGGTCGTGGGTTCGATCCTCGGTGGAAGCTGAATTATTTTTTTTCTCTCATATTTTCTTAGCACCCATAGTATACGTGCTTTTGGTTCAAAACCATTTTGTACATTAAAATATAAGTCCTTTGTTTGCATTTTGGCTTTGTTAAAGTTATTGGTTCATTAAAACATTCCCCCATATCTGCTACATGTATTAATTCATACATAAAAGTAATGTTTTCTCAATATTGCTCCCTCTTTTTCTTCTATCCTGCTTAAATACATGTTACGCAGCCATTTTACGCTTGCGTAAAACCTTGCTTGTTATAACTGTTTTGACCATGACTATTCAGTAGGTATTGAAGTTTGGAATAAATATAGAACAGGTAAAAGGTTAAGCAAACACTTGGTTCTTTCCTGTTTATCCACAAGGTAGTTCCTTTGAAGTAGATCTTCTTTACTTACCATCTTCTTCATCCTCCTTAGGTGGTTTTTCTGATTTCATCTGAGAAGAAGTTTTCACTTGAAAATATAAAAGAGAGAAACTCAAGATTGTGTCAAATTCTGTAAACATTGTGAACACGGATCAGAAGAATGGCTATGCAGAGCTACAGATAATGGTGCGTATTCAAATAAATACTTCAATAGTCATTTCTCCACCAAAGCCTACTTTGTGACCACTCATTAAAATCATCCTCCTTGAGACGATTCTAAAATGTGGTCACAACATAGGGTTTGGTGGAGAAATAAAGACGTTATACAGTATACCCCCTCTAATGCGACCACTTAAAGAACAATCACGGCTGTCTTCATAAGCAGGTGGTTGCTTAATGCAGGAAGAAAGTTATGCAGAAAGCTCCTATAGGAGCTTTCTGCATAACATTCATCCTGCATTAAGCTACCACCGGCCTTTGCCACTGTGAATTATGCCCCTTTTTGCTGGTTGCATTAGAGAGGTTTTACTGTACTTGAAAATATTTTAATTTACACGTCTTATCTGGAGCTCTGACTATGTAAAAGATGGTGTCGTATCAAGTTCTACAGACTAACCCTTTGTATGTGAGAAACAGTTACATGCTGACCAAATTTGTTCGGGAGCGGACAAGCACAAGTTCATGGACTGACAGACGGATGTTCTAACGGTTTGATTTGGTTTCTATCGGGTTTTACATCACTGTAACAGTATTTCAGTCATATCACGACGTACAGCTAATTACAGGTAGAGGAGGATCCCAGAGGTTCTTCTGTGCCGGGAACATACTGCACTGATGATGGGCATATAAAAGTAGTCATCGAATGAAAATAATGCATCTTGCCCGACACTTTTGTAAGAGATATTTTATACAGTCAAATTGGCAGAGTTAAAACATGTTTTAACATTTAACCACCTACAACACGTTTTAAAACTATAACACAAATACATGTACGCAATTTGGTTTACTTAAAGTAACTTAATTTCTATATCATGTAACTTATCTTTTATTTTTTCTGTGCTGCTGTTTACCTTTTACTCAATAAAGACGCTTTTGGCATCTTTGCAAAGACAGTAAACCCAGATCAGATGGTTCCTGTAGGAGCTGTCTGATCAGGGTCTGCTCTGTGTGCTTATGAATTATACATCTGACTGTACAGCTTCTACAGATGCAAAACACTTCTTGGTACATATGCTTATTTCAAAATTCAGCAAATAAATATTCATGATGTCATTATTTGTTCTATGAATATTAAACAGGGAAAGGGATAGTATACATCTGATTCTATAGTTTCTGTCATGGCCAAAGTTTCTTGTGTTCATTAACAAATATATAGAGTGTTGATTTACCCTTTACCTGATGGAAACACCTTTGCAAAAAGAGAAGACCCAGATCAGACGGTTCCTGTAGGAGCCATCTGATTAGGGTCTGCTGATCGCTTATGGAATGATAAAGATCTGATTTTGTAGTTTCTGACATGACCAAAAAATCCCATGTTCATGTGCCATTATAAAAATTCAGCTACTTAATATTCATGAAGACATTATTTCTTAACCCTTTCCCTGTTCTATGTTTATTCCAAATTGAATATTCATGGACAAATAGTGGACAGTGGAACATCATAACCATTTTAGCCAGTAAAGAAATGGAACTATCAAATTCCATTAGCGAACACAGCAGACCCTGATCAGTTGGCTCCTATAGGAGTCATCTGATCTGGGTCTATTTTGTTTGCAAATTCACAAAAAAGTGGTTAAATTAAAGGAAAGTGTTAAAGATGAATATACAGTGATCAGGTAAATGGTTAACCCTTTCCTTCATATAAAAGCGTTTTTTTGCAAACAGAGTAGACCCAGATCAGATGGCCCCTACTGGAGTTTGATAGAAGGTTTAAAACCATTTGATAGAACTGTTTCTTCTCTTTACTTTCCAAAATGGCTACAATGCTCGACCTTCCATATTTCATTATTTCTATTTTGATCATTAATATTTAGTAGGTACGGAAATTTTGAATAAACATAGAACAGGGAAAGGGTTAAGAGTTTAGATCCAGACCTGACCTTGCTATGCATCTGACTTCAAGGTTAAATCGAACTAATGTACCTGTATACAGCTCTTTCATTTCTCCCTCTGCCTCTTTTGACTTTTCTATCATGTCCTTCAGCCTCTCCAGTTCTTTCTTGGCATATTGCTCTCGCTTTACACTCCTCATTTTCCTCTTCCGCTTACTTCTGAGACTCTTCGCCATCTCTGCATGTATTGAAACTGTAAATAATTATTACAATTCAACAGTTTTTTGTAAACTATAATACTGTGGACTGTGACAGAAAGCAGATGTCAATACTCAACCAAAAATTTACATTTTCATTATTAAAGGATATTTTTATAATATAAATTAAGATAAATTTTATTTATTAATATCTGCAAGATATACTAAAAGTAACATTAGCCGCCATTTGAACTGATTACAAAGTATCAAGTAATTTATAATATACAGTTGAACTTCAATATCTCGAACTCGGATAACTCAAACTTCAGGATAACTTGAACTAAAAGTTTGGTCCTTCCAAAATCTTACAATACAGAATTGCTCTAAAATGTATCACTACGCATATCTAGAAACACATTTCACAGCTTAATGCAGTTCTACAGTAATGCTGAAAGCTCCTGCAGGAGCTTTCAGCATTACTGTAGACCTGCATTAAGCTATGAACTTGAGAAATTGTCCAGATTACAAATCGGATAACTCGAACTTCTGTTATCTCGAACAAATTTATATAGTCCCTTGAAGTTCGAGATATCGAAGTTCAACTGTACATGAATAAAACATTTAACAACTTAAAAATGTCTATTAAAATATGGGTGATGGTCGTTTTGTCGACCTTCCCGTTCGTCAACCTTATTTTATATAGTAAACCCAAGGTCGTTTCATCGGCCTTATTATTACATAGGGATTATTATGTTTTCATACCTATGATGCGGATATGTATTTGATGTTACCTTTTTAAATAGGTGTGTGTCGGCAATTACCACAAACTGCCAAATCATAGTTCAGACCCAGATCAAGATCACGTTATATTTGGTAAAAAGTGGTAGATTCTATGTGTATAATATTTATAAATAAGTGTATTATCAATATAATATGGGCGTGTGTCGGCAATTATTGCAAACTGCCAAATCATAGTTCAGACCCAGATCAAAATCACGTTATATTTGGTAAAAAGTGGTAGATTCTATGTGTATAAATATTTATAAATAAGTGTATTATTCATATAATATGGGTGTGTGTCGGCAATTATTGCAAACTGCCAAATCATAGTTCAGACCCAGATCGAGATCACGTTATATTTGATAAAAAAAAGTGGTAGATTCTATGTGTATAAATGTTTATATATTAGTGTTTTATCAATATAATCAGTTGATGTTAGCCAATAGGCTTGTGCTGGCAATTATTGCAAACTGACAATTTTTTTAAAAATAACAATACAAATTAAAATTGCCACATTAAACAGAAAGCACATATGAGATGATCTGTAAATCTCTAAGAAACAATCACAGTGAATGTAGCATATTTTTATACATCAAAGAAATTCAGTGTACTCCTTTACTTTATGAATATAATAATAATAATAGTAATTAACTAATTTCTAGAGTGGCTTTTTCACCCTGGCAAAAACTGTAGAATCAGATCTAGTCAAGTTTGTGTATATGTATGTATTATATGAATATATCATATATGATACAACATATTGATGTAAGTTATTATCATCAATTTATGTATATATTTTTGCGACAAAGTTGATCAGGGTCAACACTATTTGACACTCATCAGCATCATTTTTTAAATGCAGCACATTAAACAGTACTTATCAGATACTGGTAAATATGGACATATACTGTTGGAATCCAATCTCCTGTCCACACTGGGTATAAGGATACTAACTCATAACAAACACACACAGAGAAACAAATACCTGACGGAAAGTTCCAATCATATGATAGACTTTAGATACTTGGTGTCAGTTATTGAACATGCTATGAGCTAATAAATTAATACGCTCTTTTATACAGTATGGTGGACTGTGGTCTTTACAGTATCCAGTCAAATTCATTTTTAAATTATGTGAAGTCTTTTAAATACCGTTCACTTTGTCTTTAGTAATATATTATATGCACTGTCTTTAATAGTTTGTCATATGTCTATTGTTTAAGACCAATCTGTACATATCAATGAATTATCATATTTGTAATTATTATTGATTGAACTTGTCCCTTTCCAGACTTAATCATTGTGGTTAATTATCAATTCAGAGATGTTGCAGCTTAATTATCTAACAGGATTTATATGTGAAAACAAGTGTTTAAATGTAAAAAACAACAACTTGTATCTATATATAGATTATTTTTCAAAGACTAAATTTACATTACATACATGTATATTTATTGCCTAAAGATTGGCTGTTTTGACCCGGGCAAATCTGGTCAACCTCTAAGATATAAAGTGGGCCGTTTTGGACCGGGCCGTCTTGACCCACATTCGCTCTGTTGGTTGAGCACTCGCGCGCCGATGTCCTCGCACCGTTTTTCCTCCCGTTTCTTTAAATAATGGTGTCAGATGAGTGATAAGCAGACCCTAGTCCTTCATAGAAAGCCGTCGCATATGCTAATATCAACATTTCCCTTCATTATTATTGATATTTTACATTTTTCATTTTCTGGCATATGCTACGTCGTTGATGCTTGGAGAGATATATAATTTTTAATAAAGAGCAAGCGAAACGTCTAAATAATTTGGACTAAAGCAGACCCATGACTTAACCCTTTCCCTCAGCTAAACATGTTTTCACGCATTTGCAAACAGAGTAGAGGAGCCGTCTGATCAGGGTCTGCTATGTTTGCTTATAGAATTTGATAGATCTGTTTCTTTGCTTTCTAAAATGTCTACAATGTTCCAACTTCCATCTTTCTTTGTAACTTTTTTGTCCAGGAATATTCAGTAGGTATCAAAATTTGGAATAAACATAGAAGAGGGAAAGGGTTAAAGGATACGGATGATGCAAGTCTACTCTCTTTGCAAATACGTATATAAGGACTTAAGTTATGGAACATGTCAACATGAAACTGATCGTGTCTTGCATGTCTCGTGTGACGAAGAACAAACTTGGGGGGGGGGGGGGGGGTGACTTGGTCATAACTTCACATGTTAACTTTGAATGTAACATGAGCGAGCAGAAAGTGAGAGAAGGCTCACATTGTTAAGTTCATTCACTCGCGAAGTAAGTTTATTTCGCACAGTATGAGACTTTACCTTTAAATTGTGCAATTTGACTACACGTGCGTGGTGTTGGTTTTGTCAACAATTTTTGTGTGGTTTGATTAAATTTGCATGAGAGAACTATAGAACATGTTCTAAGAACACGAGTTATTACAAACGATAAGTGTCGGGCCAATATCCGGAACATTCTGCGGACATTTTTAATGCTGATTTATAGTGATTATTGGGAAATTTAGATTATTTCCATTTTCCAATATACTACTACTATATTATCCACATCTTATTTTCCATCAGTTCTTTCATGACTGTTTATCCTAGAAGTCAGTACACCATTTAAGTTAGGTGTCCGTAATACACGTAGCCCCGCCTTCAGACGAAGTCCTGCCCATTGCCAAGCACGGAGATACACACATGGGATCCTTTAAGTGGTTTGCCGAATACATAAATAAAGAAGGAAAATGCTGATTTTTCAATTACATTTAATTTAATTTAAAAGAGAAGGGGAGGAAAAGGGGAGGGAAATATTTAAAAATGATGTTGCTTTTGTCCCAATATTAATTGGAATCGAACAACTTGTACACCATTTAAGTCAGGTGACCAGAGAGACTTTGAATAGCTCCAAAGGAATGAAAACGTTGCACACCATTTAAATTAGGTGACCAGAGAGACCTAGAATAGCTAGATAGGATCGTAAAATTTGTACACCATTTAAGTCTAGTGAACAGAGAGACTTAGAATAACTCAACGGGACCGAAAAACTCGTGCACCATTTAAGTCAGGTGACCAGAGAGACCTAGACAACTTGCACGCCATTTAAGCCAGGCGACCAAAAGAGACATAGAATAGCTCCATGGGACCGAAAAATTGTACACCATTAAAGTCAGGTGACCAGGGATTCATAGAATAGTCCCATAGGATCGAACATCTTGTACACCATTTAAGTTAGGTGACTATAGAGAAAGCTAGAATATCTAAAAACGTGTACACCACTTAAGTCAGGTGAGCTGGGAGACCTAGAATAGCTTCATAGGACCGAAAAACTTGTACACCGTTTAAGTCAGGTGACCAACCATTTAATTCAGGGGACTAGGGAGACCTAGACAACTTGCACACCATTTAAGTCGGGTGACAAGAGAGGCCTAGATTAGCCCAATAAGACCGAAAAACTTGTACACCATTTAAGTCAGGTGACCAGAGAGACCTAGAATAGCTCCATAGAACCGAAAAACTCGTGCACCATTTAAGTCAGGTGACCAGAGAGAACTAGACAACTTGCACGCCATTTATGTCAGGCGACCATAAGAGACATAGAATAGCTCCACAGGACCGAAAAACTTGTACACCATTTAAGTCAGGTGACCAGGGATTCATAGAATAGTTCCATAGGACCGAACATCTTGTGCATGATTTAAGTCAGGTGAGCAGGGAGACATAGAATAGCTTCATAGGACCGACAAACTTGTACACCGTTTAAGTCAGATGACAAGGAATACCTAGAATAGCTCTATAGCACAAAAACAAATTGCACACCATTTATGTCAGGTGGCCATGGATATCTAGACAACTTGCACGCCATTTAAGTCAGGTGAAGAGAGAGGCCTAGAATAGCCCAATAGGACCGAAAAACTTGTACACCATTTAGTCAGGTGACCAGAGAGACCTAGACATCTTGCACACCATTTAAGTCAGGTGACCAGAGAGACATAGAACAGCTCCATAGGACAGAAAAACTTGTACACCATTTAAGTTAGGTGACTAGAGAAACATAGAATAGCTCCATAGGATCTAAAACGTGTACACCGTTTAATTCAGGTGACCAGGGAGACCTAGACAACTTGCAAACCATTTAAGTCAGGTGACCAGAGAGGCCTAGAATAGCCCAATAGGACAGAAAAACTTGTACACCATTTAAGTCAGGTGACCAAAGAGACCTAGGCATCTTGCACACCATTTAAGTCAGGTGACGAGAGAGACATAGAACAGCTCCATAGGACAGAAAAACTTGTACACTATTTAAGTCAGGTGACCAGAGAGACAGACATCTTGCACACTATTTAAGTCGGGTGACCAGAGAGACATAGGCATCTTGCACACCATTTAAGTCAGGTGACCAGGGAGACCTAGACAACTTGTACACCATTTAAGTCAGGTGACCAGAGAGGCCTAGAATAGCCCAATAGGACCGAAAAACTTGTACACCATTTAAGTCAGGTGACCAGAGAGACATAGACATCTTGCACAATATTTAAGTCAGGTGACCAGAGAGACATAGAATAGCTCAATAGGACCGAAAAACTTGTACACCAATTAAGCCGTGTGACCAGGGAGACCTAGAATAGCTTTATAGTACAACACAATTTGCACACCATTTCAGTCAGGTGACAAGGAGGGGGGGGATAGATAACTTGCACACCATTTAAGTCAGGTGACCAGAGATACATAGAATAGCTCCATAGGATCTAAACACGTGTACACAATTTAAGTCAGGTGAGCAGGGAGACCTAGAATAGCTCTATAGTACAAAACAATTTGTACACCATTTAAGTCAGGCGACCAGAGAGACCTCGAATACCTCTATAAGACAGAAAAAATGTACACTATTTAATTCAGGCGACTAGAGAGACCTACAATAGCCCCATAGAACCGAAACACTTGTACACCATTTAAGTCAGGTGACCAGGGAGACCTAGACAACTTGCACACCATTTAAGACAGGTGACCAGAGAGACCTAGGCATCTTGCACACCATTTAAGTCAGGTGATCAGTGAGACATAGAACAGCTCCATAGGACAGAAAAACTTGTACACCATTTAAGTTAGGTGACTAGAGAAACATAGAACAGCTCCATAGGATCTAAAACTTGTACACAATTTAAGTCAGGTGAGCAGGGAGACCTAGAATAGCTTCACAGGACCGAAAAACTTGTACACCGTTTAAGTCAGGTAACCATGGAGGCCTAGAATAGCCCAATAGGATAGAAAAACTTGTACACCATTTAAGTCAGGTGACCAGAGAGACCTAGACACCTTGCACACCATTTAAGTCAGGTGACCAGAGAGACATAGAACAACTCCATAGGACAGAAAAACTTGTACACTATTTAAGTCAGGTGACCAGAGAGACATAGAACAGCTCCATAGGACAGACACACTTGTACACCATTTAAGTCAGGTGACCAGATAGACATAGACATCTTGCACACTATTTAAGTCAGGTGACCAGAGAGACATAGGCATCTTGCACACCATTTAAGTCAGGTGACCAGGGAGACCTAGACAACTTGCACACCATTTAAGTCAGGTGACCAGAGAGGCCTAGAATAGCCCAATAGAACAGAAAACTTGTACACCATTTAAGTCAGGTGACCAGAGAGATCTAGGCATCTTGCACACCATTTACGTCAGGTGACCAGGAGACATAGAACAGCTCCATAGGACAGAAAAAACTTGTACACTATTTAAGTCAGGTGACCAGAGAGACATAGACATCTTGCACACTATTTAAGTCGGGTGACCAGAGAGACATAGACATCTTGCATACCATTTCAGTCAGGTGACCAGGGAGACCTAGACAACTTGTACACCATTTAAGTCAGGTGACGAGAGAGGCCTAGAATAGCCCAATATGACCGAAAAACTTGTACACCATTTAAGTCAGGTGACTAGAGAAACCTAGAATAGCTCCATGGGATCTAAAACTTGTACACCGTTTAAGTCAGGTGAGCAGGGAGACCTAGAATAGCTTCATAGGACCGACAAACGTGCACACCGTTTAAGTCAGGTGACCAGGGAGACACAGAATAGCTCAATAGTTCAACACAATTTGCACACCATTTAAGTCAGGTGACCAGGGAGACCTAGATAACTTGCACACCATATAAGTCAGGTGACTAGAGAGGCATAGAATAGCTCAATAGGACCGAAAAACTTGTACACCAATTAAGTCGTGTGACCAGGGAGACCTGGAATAGCTTTATAGTACAACACAATTTGCACACCATTTAAGTCAGGTGACAACGGGGACCTAGACAACTTGCACACATTTAATTCAGGTGACTAGAGAGACGTACAACAGCTCCATAGGACCGAAACACTTGTACACCATTTAAGTCAGGTGACCAGAGATACCTAGAATAGCTCCATAGGACCGAAAAACTTGTACACCATTTAAGTCAGGTGAGCAGGGAGACCTAGAAAAGCTTCATAGGACCGAAATACTTGTACACCGTTTAAGTCAGGTGACCAGGAAGACATAGAATAGCTCTATAGTACAAAACAATGTGTACACCATTTAAGTCAGGTGACCAGAGAGACCTCGAATAACTCCACAGGACCGAAAAAAGTGTACACTATTTAATTCAGGTGACTAGAAGAGACCTACAATAGCTCCATAGGACCGAAACACTTGTACACCATTTAAGTCAGGTGACCAGAGAGACCTAGACAACTTGCACACCATTTAAGTCAGGTGACCAGAGAGACCTAGAATAGCTCCATAGGACCGAACATCTTGTACACCATTTAAGTTAGGTGACTAGAGAGACCTAGAATAGCTCCAAAGGATCTAAACATTTGTACAACATTTAAGGCAAGTGAGCAGGGAGACCTAGAATACCTTCATAGGACCGACAAACTTGTACATCGTTTAAGTCAGGTGACAAGGAAGACCTAGAATAGCTCTATAGTACAAAACAATTTGCACACCATTTAAGTCGGGTGGCCAGGGAGACCTAGACAACTTGTACACCATATAAGTCAGGTGACCACAGAGATCTTGAATACTTCCATAGGACCGAAAAATTTGTACACCATTTAAGTCAGGTGACCAGGGACACATGGAAAAGCTCCACAGGACCGAAAAACTTGTACACCATTTAAGTTAGGTGACTAGAGAAACCTAGAATAGCTCCATAGGACCGAAAAACGTGTGCACCATTTAAGTTATGTGACTAGAGAAACCTAGAATAGCTCCATAGGATCTAAACACGTGTACACCATTTAAGTCAGGTGACTATAGAGACCTAGAATAGCTCCATATGAATAAAAAAAATGCACACCATTTAAGTTAGGTGACCAGAGAGACCTAGAATACCTCCATAGGACTCAAAAACGAGTGAAGTCTAGAAGAGTTACATATGACCTAAGAACATGGACACTATATGTATTTGTTTTAGGCGACCAGAGAGACTTAGAATAGCTTCATTGGAATGAAAAGGTTGCACACCATTTAAGTCAGGTGACCAGAGGGACATAGAATACCTCTATAGGATCGATAAATCTGTACAACATTTAAGTCAGTTGATCAGAGACATAGAATAGCTGTATAGGACAAGGCAACTTGCACACCATTTAAGGGAGGTAATCAGAGAGACTTAGAATAGCTCCATAGGACCAAAAACACTTGTACACCAATTAAGTCAGGCGACCAGAGAAACCTGCAATAGTTCCCAAAGGACCTAACACCGCGTACACCATTTAAGTTAGGCGACCAGAGACGTTTACGGACAATGGCTCCCTCGGCATCTAGCGCTCAAATTGACAGCGGAAATGCTCCGCGGTCGCCGTGACACCTTCCTCCAATCTGCACATGCCCTGCAGGGCGAGCTGCGGGCGTCTCCCCTTGCCTCCGAACTACTTTTCGGAGGCAAGGTTAAGGAGAAAGAGCTCGCAGACAGTGCTTCTCCCAGGAACGCTTCCAGTCTGGGTTCATGAAAATCGCTAAGGTCCCTGCTAAACGTAAGCCTCATACGGGACCTCCCAATGATCCAAGGGAAGAAGAGTAAAAAAACCAGGCCATCTTCTTCCCCTCAGCGGAACTCGGCAAAGAGTCGGTAAGGATCCTTACCTGCTGCCAATACCTCGGGGTTGGCGTCTCAGTGTTCCTTCCCTCCCCGCCCTAGGGGTTCTGGACATTCTATGCCTCAGCCCTTGGGACTCGCTCTTTCTGCCCCCCCCCCCCCCTTCCGATCCGACCCTGCATTCTTGTGGGGCACCAGGCTTCTTTACTTTGTTGCAGCATGGCACAATATCACTCAGGACCCTTAGATCCTCCCTATTGTAGTATCCATCTGGGTCGACAGCCTCTTTTCTCCGGGTTCCCAATTCATCTGTCATCGGATCACTCGAATATGCAAGACGCGGTGCCTTAACTTCTCGCAAAAGGGGCGGTAGAAAGGGTACTGAACGAGAATTCGACGGGCTTTTACAGCAGTCATTTTCTCATTCAAAAGAAGAACGGCGCATTTCGACCTATCGTCGTGCTCTCTACTCTCAACAAGTATGTAGAGGTCGAACATTTTAAAATGGAGAGCATCGCTTCCATTCAGCTAGCTATCAAACAAAAGGGCCATATCCATGGATCTATCAGATGGCTATTTTCATGTCCCGGTTCACCCGGCAGACAGACACCTACGCTTCTGCCATGAGAGTACCGACTACCAGTTCCGGACTCTGCCCTTTGGCCTCTCTACAGTCCCAGAGAGAGAGAGAGAAAGAGAGAGAGAGGGTGGATTCTCTGCTAAATAAGGAGAGAAAAGAGAGAGAGAGAGAGAGAGAGAGAGAGAGAGAGAGAGAGAGAGAGAGAGAGAGAGAGAGAGAGAGAGAGGGGGGGTCTCTGCTAAATATGGCTATTGGATAGTATAATCAAACACTACTAAACATAATGTTCATATAAAATTGCTAATTCATTTACGCATG
The DNA here is from genome assembly GCA_963576725.1 of Azorinus chamasolen. Lineage (NCBI taxonomy): Eukaryota > Metazoa > Mollusca > Bivalvia > Cardiida > Solecurtidae > Azorinus > Azorinus chamasolen. Next base: position 38,633,061 of record OY755246.1, on the reverse strand, counting down.
TTATATGCAAATTACCTTAAATATATATGCTTTATAGAAATATTACCTAAAATAAAGACGGTTTGTTTTCTTTTTATGATCACTATGATCTAAAGGACCACAACAAACAATTTGGTACCAATGAAAAAAAGTCTAGGGTGGGATGCTACGGTAACCATGATTAGGACCCCGCCTATCAATGGTGTACATGAACATGTTTTTCGGTCATGTGGTGTACAAGTTGTTTTGTCCTATGGAGCTATTGTAGGTCTCCCTGGTCACCTGACTTAATTGGTGTGCAAGTTGTCTAGGTCTTTCAGGTCACCTGCCTTAAATGGTGTACAAGTTTTCCGGTTCTATGAAGCTATTCTAGGTCTCCATTGTCACCTGTTTTAAATGGTGTGCAAATTGTGTTGTGCTATAGAGCTATTCTAGGTCTCCCTGCTCACCAGACTTAAATGGTGTACAAGTTTTTACATCCTATGAAGCTATTCTAGGTTTCTCTATTCACCTGCCTTAAATGGTGTGCAACTTGTGTTGTACTATAGAGCTGTTCTAGGTCTCCCTGCTCACCAGACTTAAATGGTGTACAAGTTTTTACATCCTATGAAGCTATTCTAGGTTTCTCTATTCACCTGACTTAAATGGTGTACAAGATTTTAGATCCTTTCGAGCTCTTTTAGGTTTTCTCTGATCACCTAACTTAAATTGTGTACAAGTTGTCTAGGACTCTCTTGTCACCTGGCTTAAATGATGTCCGTATGTTTCGGTCCTATGGAGCTATTCTAGGTCCCTCTGGTCACCTGACTTAAATGGTGTACAAGTTTTTTGGTCCTATGGAGCTATTCTAGACGTCTCTGGTCACCTGACTTAAATTATGTGCAAGTTGTATAGCTCTCCATTTTCTCCTGACTTAAATGATGTGCAAATTATGTTATACTATCAAGCTATTCTAGGTCTCCCAGGTCACCTGACTTAAATGGTGTACACGTTTTTCGGCCCTATGGAGCTATTTTAGGTCGCTCTGGTCACCTGAATTAAATGGAGTGCAAATTGTCTAGGTCTCTCTGGTCACCTGACTTAAATGGTGTACAAGTTTTTCGGTCCTATGGAGCAATTCTAGGTCTCTCCTATTACCTGACTTGAATGGTGTACAAGTTTATTGGTTCTGTCGAGCTGATTCTAGTTCTACCCGGTCACGTGACTTAAAGGGTGTACAATGTTTACGATCCTATAAAGCTATTCTAGGTCACCCTGGTCACCTGACTTAAGTGGAGTACATATATTTTGGTCCCTTAGAGCTATTCTGGGCATCCCTGGTCGCCTGACTTAAATGGTGTAAAATATGTTTGGTTTAATGGAACTATTCTAGGTCTCTCTGGTCACCTGACTTAAATGGTGTACAAGTTTTTCGGTCCTATGGAGCTATTCTAGATCTCCCTGGTCACCTGGCTTAAATGGTGTACACGTTTTACGGCCCTATGGAGCTATTCTATGTCTCTCTGGTCACCTGAATTAAATGGAGTGCAAATTGTCTAGGTCTCTCTGGTCACCTGATCAAATGGTGTACAAGTTTTTCGGTCCTATGGAGCAATTCTAGGTGTCTTCTATCACCTGACTTAAATGGTGTATAAGTTTTTTGGTCCTGCGGAGCTGATTCTAGGTCTACCTGGTCACGTGACTTAAATGGTGTACAATGTTTTCGGTCCTATAAAGCTATTCTAGGTCTCCCTGGTCACCTGACTTAAGTGGTGTACTTTTTTGTCCTGTGTATCTATTCTAGGCATCCCTGATCACCTGACTTAAATGGTGTACAACATTTTCGGTTTAATGGAGCTATTCTAGGTCTCTCTGGTCACCAGCCTAATTGTGTACAAGTTTGTTCGGTCCTATGGAGTTATTCTAGATCTCTCTGGTCACCTGACTTAAATGGTGTACAAGTTTTCGGTCCTTTGGAGCAATTTATAGGTCTCTCCTATCACTTGACTTAAATGGTGTACAAGGTTTTTGGTTCTGTGGAGCTGGTTCTAGGTCTACCTGGTCACGTGACTTAAAGGGTGTACAATGTTTTCGGTCCTTTAAAGCCATTCTAGGTCTCCCTTGTTACCTGACTTAAATGGTGTACATTTATTTTGGTCCTGTTGAGCTATTCCAGGCATCCCTGGTCACCTGACTTAAATGGTGTACAATATTTTCGGTTTAATGGAGCTATTCTAGGTCACTCTGGTCACCTGACTTAAATGGTGTACAAGTTTGTTCGGTCCTATGGAGTTATTCTAGATCTCCCTGGTCACCTGACTTAAATGGTGTACACGTTTTTTCGGCCCTATGGAGCTATTTTAGGTCTCTTTGGTCACCTGAATTAAATGTAGTGCAAATTGTCTAGGTCTCTCTTGTCACCTGACTTAAATGGTGTACAAGTTTTTCGGTCCTATGGAGTAATTCTAGGTCTCTCCTATCACCTGACTTAAATGGTGTACAAGTGTTTTGGTTCTGTGGAGCTGATTCTAGGTCTACCTGGTCACATGACTTAAAGGGTGTACAATATTTTCAGTCCTATAAAGCTATTCTAGGTCTCCCTGGTCACATGACTTCAGTGGTGTACTTTTTGTCCTGTGTAGCTATTCTAGGCATCCCTGATCACCTGACTTAAATGGTGTACAACATTTTCGGTTTAATGGAGCTATTCTAGGTATCACTGGTCACCAGCCTAATTGTGTACAAGTTTGTTCGGTCCTATGGAGTTATTCTAGATCTCTCTGGTCACCTGACTTAAATGATGTACAAGTTTTCGGTCCTTTGGAGCAATTTATAGGTCTCTCCTATCACCTGACGTAAATGGTGTACAAGTTTTTTGGTTCTGTGGAGCTGATTCTAGGTCTACCTGGTCACGTGACTTAAAGGATGTACAATGTTTTCGGTCCTATAAAGCTATTCTAGGTCTCCCTTGTCACCTGACTTAAATGGTGTACATTTATTTTGGTCCTGTTGAGCTATTCTAGGAATCCCTGGTCACCTGACTTAAATGGTGTACAATATTTTCGGTTTAATGGAGCTATTCTAGGTCTCTCTGGTCACCTGACTTAAATGGTGTACAAGTTTGTTCGGTCCTATGGAGCTATTCTAGGTCTCTCTGGTCACCTGAATTAAATGGAGTGCAAATTGTCTAGGTCTCTCTGGTCACCTGACTTAAATGGTGTACAAGTTTTTCGGTCCTATGGAGCAATTCTAGGTCTCTCCTATCACCTGACTTAAATGGTGTACAAGAGTTTTGGTTCTGTGGAGCTGATTCTAGGTCTACCTGGTCACGTGACTTAAAGGGTGTACAATGTTTTCAGTCCTATAAAGCTATTCTATGTCTCCCTGGTCACCTGACTTAAATGGTGTACAATATTTTCGGTTTAATGGAGCTATTCTAGGTCTCTCTGGTCACCTGACTTAAATGGTGTACAATGTTTTCGGTCCTATGGAGCTATTATAGATCTCCCTGGTCACCTGGCTTAAACGGTGTGCACGTTTTTCGGCCCTATGGAGCTATTCTAGGTCTCTCTGGTCACCTGAATTAAATGGAGTGCAAATTGTCTAGCTCTCTCGTCATCTGACTTTTAAAAATGGTGTACAAGTTTTTCGGTCCTATGGAGCAATTCTAGGTCTCTCCTATCACCTGACTTAAATGGTGTACAAGTGTTTTGGTTCTGTGGAGCTGATTCTAGGTCTACCTGGTCACGTGACTTAAAGGGTGTAGCCTACAATGTTTTCGGTCCTATAAAGCTATTCTAGGTCTCCCTGGTCACCTGACTTAAATGGTGTACATTTATTTTGGTCCTGTGGAGCTATTCTAGGCATCCCTGGTCACCTAACTTAAATGGTGTACAATATTTTCGGTTTAATGGAGCTATTCTATGTCTCTCTGGTCAGCTGACTTAAATGGTGTACAATATTTTCTGTTTAATGGAGCTATTCTAGGCCTCTTCTATCACCTGACTTAAATGGTGTACAAGTTTTTTGGTCCTGCGGAGCTGATTCTAGGTCTACCTGGTCACCTGACTTAAATGGTGGTTACTAAAACGCGGAACGGCGGAATACCGGAACAGCGGAACAGTCTAAAAGACGGAACCGCGGAACAGCAATAAAGAGTCAAAAGTACGGAACCGCGGAACAGTCTAAAATACGGAACAATAAAACGACGTCAATGCTTGACGTCACAATTAATCACCATAGTAATTTTACATCGGCCATGGCTCAGGCAATGCTGTTTAAGCATATGTCTGAAAAAAGTGGCCCACTTACCAACGATGAAATTGTTAGTTTATTTAATTCATGTGAAAAAGTTGAAATAATTCCGTTCCGACCTAAAGGAGGACAAATTTTTGTAATCAAGCCAAGATCATCGGCACAAAAAGATGATTGGAGAGCTGACGGTCACAGGTAATTACACTCTAATAATATAGTAAAATTACGTTCTACGCGAGGAATTAAAATTAAAAAAACCCTGTATTTCTTTCTTTTTTCTTTTTTTTTCTTATCTCTGCTTTCTTTCTATCTTAAATTGTTAGATGGTCAAATGGGTCCACAAAGAAACTGCCGCGAAAAGACCCTATCTACAAAAAGTCATACTTCTACGCAAAAGGAGAAGACGGCAAACCAGTAACTGGATTCAGGAAAGATGTGTTCTTTCCATTGGAAAATCCTGACCATATAACCGTCGTGCACTATATTGGCAACGAATCACTTTCTCTTGCTGGAAAACACGGGAATAGTTTAAAACAAACTAAACTTTTTTTCCGCACAAAACCCTCTGTGCTTAAAAGAATAGCAGACGAAGTTCAAGGTCATGTTCCGCACAAAATTTACAAAAACCTAATAACGGAACAGCCGGAACATGAGATAAATGAAGCTACAGATCGGCCAAGAAATGTGAAACAGTTGTCAAATATGAAGGCCTCTAAATGTGCAGAACAAAGAATATCAAGAGACGCCATCATGAATCTCCATGAGATGGCATTTGAAGATAATGGATTCATCTGGCATATAACCACATATCCGGATCTCGTGGTCATATGCGGACTTCAAGAAATGGTGAATCTTTTATCCGAAACAATTTCATGGAACCGGTTCCATCGAACAGTTCCGGTGTTCCGTGTTTTAGTATGTTCCGCTGTTCCGTCTTTTAGGAAACTCCTATTTTTTCGCCCATAGTCAGTTCAAACTATGATCACTTCGCCCTATTGCACATGGGGGCGTTTGATTCTTACCACGTTTCATCTTGCTACAGTTTTATCTAGGCCTACGTATAAAAAATAATGGAACACATCTAGTATAGCGGACCCCATTTTTTACCGCAAAATATAATACAATTATGTTAGTTGCGGTAAACATACGATGACGTAACCAATGACGTCAGAATATTTGCAAATGGCAGGATGTTGCTGTTCTGTCGGGGGCGATAGCCCCCAAACCCCCTGCTTTATTAACCCGTTTCCATACAGAAAATCAAGCCACTTATGGAAATGATATGATGAAACATTTCTCTGCTTGAAATCCGTTTATTCAAATAATTATAGCCCCCAGTTATTGTACAAAAGTCGCCGCAGTAACCCTATGTAAACATAAAGCAATGAAACAAAATGTCGTCGCGTTTAGCAACATTATTGGCTCAAAAAGGCACGCGCTGTGCTTTGTTATGATTCGTGAATTCCGGGGTCCGCTATACTAGATACTAGATCCCCTTCTCCACCCCTCTCTCTCTCTCTTTCTCTATCTCTCCCTCCCTCCTCTCTCAATACCTGCCTGTCTCTCCTGTAATATTCTTAAGTATTATATGTTGTTGAATACCGTTACTATAAATAGTAACAAAATAGCCGTAGAAAACTCAATCGTAACTACTCGCCGTATTCCGTCAGAGTTCGGAATATAGGCTCGTATGTAGCGTAGGAATACTTCAGAAAAACACCCATTTACCACTGTAGGTGTAAGTGATCGCTTGCAGAAATAGCTCCTTGTCATAACAAACAACATGGTGGATTTCGAAAGTGAAATTGACTTGTGTGTGAAACAAATGATGTTTCCATTTGAGATGAAAAGGAAACAAAAGGAAGTTTGAGGCATTTATACAAAGGACTTGATATTGTTGACATATTCCTTACCGGTCTCTTCTGTCATGCCTCAGAGAAAGTTTTTTTCTGTTGAGGAGGCAATGGGTGTTGTCATTTTTGACAGCTTGAATGCAGGATTCCGAATGCAGTATTAAAGAACAGCAAATAACTTATTAGAAAAGAAACCATGATATGCCTGTCAACTTAGAAGACATGAAGACTGGAAAGTACACAGAAACTCTTCATACTCTAGCTATTCGCAAGCTGTTGAGAAATTGAGATCAAGACACATCACAGAGCCTAACCTAATGTATGCCATCGTTGTTGATGAAGTACAGTATATCAGTACTAGGTGAGTTGTCTGGTTTTGTGCTACAGTGGCAGTTCAGCTTAATTTATTGACATAGTAAAATCAATAGAAGAGTTATACATATAAGTGTTTTCTGTATTGTTGTCAATCTGGTTAAAAACACTCACTAATAAGGTATATATTTTAATGCCTTATAAGTTTGCAAACAGCCTAGATCAATATCATACAGTTTCTATAAGAGCTCTGTGATCAGGGTCTGCTGAGTTTGGTTACTTGTAAGTGTCAATAAAGATCTGATTCTGTACAGTTGCTGTTATGATAAAAATTGAATTGTTCATAGTGCCATTATAAACATTAATTAAATTAATATCCAGTATAAATGTCATTATTTCAGACATGAATATTCATGGGGTAAAGGATTAACCCTTTCCCTGTTCTGTGTTTATTCCAAATTTTGATACTTATTGAATATTCATGGACAAAATAGTTATAACGAAATATGGAAGGTGGAACATCGTAGCTATTTAAGAAAGTAAAAAAACAGATTTTTCAAATGCCATTAGCAAACAGAGCAGATCCTGATCAGACGGCTCCTATAGGAGCCGTCTGATCTGGGTCTACTCTGTTTGCAAATGCGTGAAAAGGTGTTTATATGAGGGAAAGGGTTAAGTAATATTTCATATGGAATAGATCTATATGTTAATCATGAATAAAAATTATTTTTTGATTTCAGGATAGAAATTTCGACCAGCTTTCCAGACAATCAGGGGCATGACATGCCAGTTTTCTAACAGTGCCCACTTTGCTGTAACTGCCACAAAAATGGAGAATAGTATTGCTTTTTTGACAAAGACTTGAAAGAGCTTTCAATTTCAAAATACAGTATAAGTAACAGTTGTAACATTTGTTTTCAACATCCTAACAAGTCTTCCAAATATTCATCTAAGTATGAAAAGCTTGATAAGTTGGTGCAGTCTTTGTGATATATTGTATGAATTATTAAATGATCACCAGATGGGACTTTCACTTGACATGTATGCAGAAAGTTAGGATACATGTATATCATTATGTACCAGTTCATTGCAAAGAAATTGAGCCAAAGACTGTATGATGGTGATTCAAGACCGGGGAATACAATATGTTGGACATGCTGGTCAGGACTCTGAAGTTTGATGTCTTTCAACAACTTGGAGTTAAACTTATCAAAGAGACTATCAGAAGCTGTGCTAAAATACTTGTAATAATGAGCAACAAATAAGCCTTAAAAGGAACCTAGTGAACTACTTTGGATACAAGCAGCCTATGTTTTCTGGTTCGTCCCATAGATGATGCTCAGTTAAATGTAAAATGAAAGTTGACATGGCCATAGCAGAAACTATAGTGTCAGATCTTTATAATATGTATGTCGTAAGAAAGCAGAAGATACCATGCTCAGAAGGTGTAGAAAGGCATATTCATGGAGTAAAGGGTTAACAATAACATTGTATGGGAGACAAACTGGACTGAATTTGATATATGAAGGCTGAATATCTTTTTAATCATTTTTGATTGTCTCTCTAATATTTTGTTCAATAGATATGCCGTTGCTAAAAGAGTATACCCATATCAGAAAGATGTGGATGCCGTTTGATCGGGGTCTGCTCCTTTTGCTCATGGAATAACATGATCAAATATTTTTTGCCATGGTCAAACTTTCCTGTGTTAGCCATTATAAATAATTCATGATGTCATTTCATGGATCAAAGGGTTAGAAACACAATGATTTATTTGGTATTTTTTTAATACATATATAAAACCTTTTATAACACTTTAATCAATGAATATTCATGTAAGAAATGATGACATGATGAATATTAATTAGCTTAATTGTTATAATAGCACATGTACACAGGACTTTTTTGCTGTTCTATAACATGTCAAAAGCACACAGCAGACCCTGATCAGACGGCAAAGCCAGAAAAAGCGTTTATATGACAAAAAGGGTTTGAACGCAAAAAGAGCTGAGTCAGCCGACCCTGATCAGACTGTTCCTACAGGATCTGTCTGATCCGGGTCTACTCTGTTTGCAAACTGCCAAAGTTTTATTTAATTAGCAAAGGATTAACAGTTGAATATTGTGCTCATGCATTAGATTTGCCAGCTGTTTGAGTACTATCTCAAAGTAAAAACTCATGATAGACATCAACCCTTATTTTTTAAGAGGAGTTGTCTTAAGATACCGGTATTTATGTAATACTGATTTCTCACATCACCTATTCTCTTTGCATGTATAATTTGCCATTTTTCTTCATTAATGTACCCTTTGAGTTGTGCAGCAGGCTAGACTTTCAGTTTTTCTCAAGATTATTTTCTTACATTAGTAAGTGGTAAAGTATATATAGTATTTAGTGTTTATTATTTTCACTGTTGAATATTTATGTAAGGAATAATGGTATATAAATATTGGCACTTTCCTTTATACAAATGCTTTTTCATGCCTTTGCATTTAATGGCTCCTGTTCGGGTAGTTTGATCATGGTCTGCTACATTACAGTTTCTACCAATACCAAAACCTCAAGTGTACGTATGATAAAAATATTTGTGATGAACTGAATTTTTTTATAATGGCATATAATGTACACAGGATGTTTTAGTATTTGTACAAGTCAGATGTATTGTACTTTCACTGAAGCAAACGGCGCAGACCCTGATCAGATGGTTCCTACAGGAGCCTTATGATCTGGGTCTACTCTGTTTGCAAAGGCGTCAAAAAGCATTTAATATACAAAGGAAATGTTTAAAAGGGCTCAGTATTGATTAATGCACAGAAAAACAAGATGCTTTGAAAGTGTTGTTTGAAAGATTTGAAAAATGTATGCAAAGATACTATTTTTAATTACACAGCTGTTAAGAAGTTTCAAGTTTGTGGTTTCATAGCATATTCACACAAAACAAGATACTAATCAGTATGCACCATTTATAAATTCTTTGCTTAGCAAATTTTTAGTCAATTTAACATGTGAAGAAATATACCTATCATATTCCTATAGCAAACAGAACAGACCCAGGTCAGATAGCTGCTATGGGAGCCGTCTGATCTGGCTTCATCTCGGTCTACTCTGTTAGCAATTGTGTGAAAAGGCACATATCTGTATATGAAGGAAAGGGTAAAATCCCTAGAAGCTGATTCTGATATTCATTTTTTTCATTGCATTAAGGACCCTTTTCCCAAATCATTGTCCAATTTTTAAGATATAATAGAGACTTATGTTTTCTATCCTTCCCTTCAGTGATATTTATTTGTTGAAAATTTCAGAACCTCATGAATATTCAATGACAGAATTTCTATGATGGAACCTTGGCAGTGGAATTTTCCATCATGGTAGAAAATGTAGAAACGTCTTATTCCAAAAACGCAGACTATGGATATCTTGTCTGCTGTTTGCAAATGCATAAAACAAGTATCCATTAGGAAAAGGTTTATTCATTAACTTATTTTGTAATAAAACTTCAAGGAATGTTTTGGCTTATAATACAAAACCTAGTCAAAGATCTATACCATTCCATCAGTACACAGAGCAGATGACTTCTACAGTAGCCATCTGAACTAGATGTGCAGTAGAACCTGCCATGAGTGGCCATTCATTTATTGAACATGAGTCTGAAAAAGCATGTGGTTGCTTAATGCAGGGCAAAAGTAATGCAGAAAGCTCCTGTTAGAGCTTTCTGCATTACCTTTGACCTGCATTAATCCTTTTCCTCATATAAATGTGTTTTCACGCATATGCAACAGAGTAGACCCAGATCAGACTGCTTCTATAGGAGCTGTTTGACCAGGGTCTGCTCTGTTTGCAGATGGAATTAGATAGATCTGTTTCTATACTTCATAAAATGGCTACAATGTTCCACCTTCCATATGTCATATAGCTACCACCTGCCTTCCAATGACAATGACTGGCAACGACAATAGTTTATTTGCAATACAAGGCATCTGGACCAAAATACAAATCACATGCTTCGACAATTGTATGTATAGTGTCAATAGCTTTTGTATCAAAAGTAATAAAACATCAATTTATATATGTTATGTTGGTTTTCAAAATGTCGATACAGAAAAAACCCTCTAATGTGACCACTTAATAAATAAACAATGATGTCTTTATAAGCAGGTGGTTGCTTAATGCAGGACAAAAGTAATGCAGAAATCTTTCTGCATTACTTTGTCCTACATTAAGCAACCAACTGCATCTAGAACCCAGAATTATACCTCTTTTAGGTGGTTGCATTAGTGGGGTTAATATTTACAAATGAGGATAGCCCTGTCTAAAATGACAATTTGGGAGGAAGAATGAGTTGTCTTTAGTATACAACACAGTTGCTGACCCTAAAAATGTCTCCCATCACCCATGGTGTCTCTGAAATTGAGCAAGATGAAAAAATACTGCTTAAAATATGCAGCATGATCTCTGGTACCTTTTTAAGTCCAAAGGGTGTTGAACCCCTGTCAATTGCACCAACACATCTGTGTGTACCCCTCGTGTTGAAATGAAGATGACCTTTTCAGTGGAAAAGCATATGAATTGTCCTCCAGCTTGTATTAAGAGCACTACTCAATCCTCCAGATGTTTAATATGATGAAAGCCAAGGTATAACATCTCCATAACAATGAAACAGCAACAAATTTAAGCAATTTCAAAATTATAGAGCCAATACACCCATAAAATCCAGTTTCCTGGGGTTTATTGTCCACAATTGCTGACACTGAAATGAAATATATATTGTTGATAATGAACACATTGAATGGTATATATAATTCCACTTGTCCTGTTGTACATGTTTCTACAAGTAAAACTATAAATTTAACAGGGCAAATTAAAGATATCTGCTCACACTAACTGATAGCCCTTTCCCTGTTCTATATTTATTTCAAATTTCAATACCTACTGAATATTTATGGATAAATTTAGTTATAATGATATATGGATTGTGGAACAATGTAGTAATTTTAGAAACTAAAGAAATAGATATTTCAAATTCCATAAGCAAACAGAGTAGACCCTGATCAGACGGCTCCTCTAGGAGCCGTCTGATCAGGGTCTACTGTTTGCAAATGAGTGAAAACATGTTTATATGAGGGAAAGGGATAGCCTGAATGAAGTGCTGTAACTCACTCAAACTACAGATTCTCCTTAAGTTTTCAAAAATAATTTGCCATTTCTCAGAGACTCACAAACTTTGAATGCTCTAGCAGTGTTGATACATTGATTCCTCATTTTAACCCTAAATTTGCTTCATACAATAATGTTTTCATGCATTTGCAAACAGAGTAGACCCAGATCAGACGGCTCCTATAGGAGCCCTCTGATGAGGGTCTACTCTGTTTGCTAAGGGAATTTGAAATATAGATGTTTCTTTACTTTCTAAAATGGCCACAATAATCCATCTTTCATGAACCATTAAATATGCCTTTGCAAACAGAGTAGATCCAGATCAGGGTCTGCTCAGTTTGCTTGTGATATGATAGAGATACAAGTCTACAGTTTCTTCTATATAAATAATAAACCCAAATTTTTCGTCTGCAACAATTGTCTTCTGCTTCAATTCTAAAAATAAAATTTCTGAGGAGACGCTGCATTATGTGGTGTCTCATCTGGATCCAAACTGTTTGCATAGTTAATCACGTTTCACCCACAGGGGTTATTTCACAGATCTGTATACTCTAAATGGTGATATCGAGCTACTTTCGGTTTTAACGCTATCCCGGCAGACGGCACCTGTGTCACAAAATTAGCATGCTTTCTTACGGGTCAATAATGAGACTACCACATGGGTAAGACCCGTTTGAGTTATTAATGTATATATAGAAAGCTATATACATTTACACATATAATGACTCAAACGGGTTTTACCCCTGTGGTTTCACCCCTAGCATGCAAAGAGTTAAAGCACAATGAGGTGACCCTGGTCAACTGATGTCAAATGCTTGATAGCAGTGTTGATAAATTGGGTCCGTTCAGTTTGAAGCATTTGCAAACAGTGTAGACCCATATCACGACGTTCTGGAAGTGCAACACACCCGAAACATTATCAATTATGATCTATTTTGACAGTTTCGTACCATGTTGGTGTAGATGAAACTGTGTCAGGCTGTTTAGTTTTCCATTTTCTATGCGTTTTTCCTACTTTCTGGTCTAATCTAGTGTTAAACAGTTTAGATATTGACAAGATACCAAATAACTCGACATCTCGCCTGGGTCTAGACTCTAGATCTACTCTAACCTGTTTCAAAGGGCATAGTTCAGCTGGAAAATGTCAACATAGCCGTTGCATATGTAAATAAACAAGAACTACTATGTAGCACGTACTTGTTTGTTTCTTTCGATGTGCTCTGTAGAATATCTTTTCCTATACTAACCAGTTTTAGATTGTATATTTCTCCTGCTCCTGTGTATTGTATGTATTGTCGGATCAAGTGCAGTTACATAGCTAACGATGTTTACACTGTCCGCCATGTTGGACGGGACTACTTCTTCCCCCCCCCCCCCCCCCCCCCCCCCGTGTTATCTCCGAGGTCTTATTTCGATAGAAATAGCCGAGGTGTTCCGAGTGGTAGAAAACTGTCATTACGGAGTCATGTGACCAAAACCATAATATCCCGGCGGGTCGATTATCCATAATCGGCCCACGATCTTTTTCACGTGCAATGCGTTGACGTTAGCAATATAGCTCTAGATCTAGATCTATTCAAACATGGCCGGAGAAAGGGATTTGACGTCGTTGTCAAATCGTATTCTAGATCTGGAAATCTGTGAAGTTTATACAATCGTAAAATTCTATTAAAAATCAATTTCTTTATTTGTATCGATCGGTACTACTACTACCTAACTTTGTTTATGTTATTCAAAAATGACAGTTGTGACGTCATAATTTCACGTCATCCATTGGAAGTTCTCAAACAAATTTTAAAACAAAGATAAAACAGTATTAAGTCAAAAGTAAAGTCATCGTTAGTGTTAGTGGTTATTACGTCGGACTACATTTTTTTCGAAGGCACACCTAGGCCATATTTTAACCTATCTATCTATCTTCCATAAAGTCAAACCCCTTACGGGGACATAGACTGACGCGCGTCACGACATACTGTTAGTAGGAAATAAAATTTAATTACAAGCTGAGTATCTACAGTGATTAGTAAATATTAAAAACACTTCTCCATTTAATTACGGTGAGGCATGATCAACTTGACTGACAGCCAAGCTGAATGATGCAGTTGGAAGATCAATGATGTCTGGTGGTAACGCATTCCAGTGAACTATTGTACAGGGAAAAAAGGAGAATTCGTAATAGTCTGAGTTTGTTTGGATCAGTTTGTATGCTTGGTGGTGTGACGATCTTACTTGTCTTGGATTTTGAGTGATGTAATTTTGATGTGGTATTGCTACATTTGAGTTTACTATGTTATGGAACATGACTAGTCTTTGGTCAATCCTGCGAATGTCAAGACGTCTCCACTGAAGTGACAGAAGCATGTCAGTGACACTTGAAGTTCTGATGTAGTTATTTGTCACCCATCGTGCAGATCGGCTCTGGACAGCTTCTAGCTGCTGTATACCAGACTATGTGTGTGGAGCCTGTGTGTTTGTAGTGGTAGTAGTAGTAATATTCTTAAGTATCAACTCAAATGAGTATTGTCAAGTGACAAATAAATAAGTAACACAAGCGTGTGAGTTCTACTACTACTTTAATGGTAATCTCTGTCTGAGATCTAATACACAACTGATAAGGTAGGCTACTATCACAGAGGATTAGGGTAGTAAAGGTATCTATAGTCTGTTTCATATTCTAAGCAGAATACAAGTACATCTCCCTGTTTTCAAAGAAAGAATTAATCTAAATCTGAATAATTCAATTAGGGCCTAACAATAAAATATCAAGTAGCCTCTGCTTCATGCAAATTATCAGCATTACAGTTTCTATATCTCTACAGGTGATCTATGTTTATATAAGTCAAGCTGCTAATAGTTTTCACTATGTACATTGTTTATTTAACCCATTCACTACTGCTGTATTTCTTATTGGTTTGCACTAATCTACCAGATCGAGTTCGATAATTTTGGGCTGTTTGGCAAGGATCAGGGTCATGTTGAATATTGTGGGAACTAGGTAATTGGTCAGTCTCAGAGCTCTGGGGGTACTTTGGAATTTGGCAGATTGTGTAATTCTGCTGACCTGTTTACTTCTGTTTGCACAGGAAACTGAAGTATGTTTGGAGCAAAGCTGCTTATCTGGGATAATGTTTCCTTGGTTTTATGAAGTAATCGTCTGTTACGTCTGTACACTGCTCCATTTTCTGTTTGTACCAAGAATGACCTGTCATTAAATACCTGAATAACCTTTGCTGGTTTCCATATTTTACCCATTTGGATCCTAACCGAATCATTAAGTTTGAGTTGCGGTAGCTGTCTAGCTGTTTTGTCAAAATAAACTTTTTGTTTAACCTTTGACTTGTTGATTTTCCTTTTCACTGTATTGGGGTTTACAGTTGTAAGTTTGAGTCTGTCTTTTGCTACCGGCAGTATGGATCTGGTCTGTCTACCCATGAGTAATTGTGCAAGAGTATAACCACATTCAAGTGGAGTATTTCTATACTCTAGAATAGCAATGTAAGGGTCTGTCTTGCTGTCTTTTGTTTTCTGAAAAAGACGTTTTACAGTCTGCATTGTTCTCTCAGAAAGACCGTTAGACATAGCGTGTAAAGGGCTCGAAGTTCTATGCTCGAATTCCCACTTGCTGGCAAATTGTGAAAATAGTTCTGAAGAGAACTGGGCGCCATTGTCACTGATACAAATGTCTGGGATTCCATTTCTAGAGAAATGAACTTTCAGTTTTCTAATTACAGTCGAGCTTTTCATGTCTGGCAGCAAGTCAACTTCGAAAAATCTGCTGTAATAGTCTACAGTGACCAAGAAGTCTTTACTGTCTAAAGTAAATATGTCTGCTCCTATTTTCTCATAGGGTCTGTCAGGCGTGTCATGTGGAACTAATGGTTCTTTGGGATTTGAGTTCCTATATCTCAGACAAGTCTCACACTGTAACACGTGGTCAGTTATGGCTTTGGTCATGCCCGGCCAAAATATCGCATCTCTTGCGCGGGAAAGTGTTTTCTCTACACCCATGTGACCTATATGAACTGCTGATAAAATCTCTTCTCTCTGAGAGCTTGGGATAATCAGTTTCTGACCTCTGAAAATCAGATCAGCTTCAACTGATAACTCATCCCTATGGTTCCAGTATTCTAATATAGATTTGTTACATTTACTCCGCATGTCAGGCCAACCTCGGAGTATAGTCTGTTTCAACATTTGCATGTGTCCATTTGTTTGGCTAGCATGCCTAATTTTCTCCAAGCGCCTGTCGGTTACACACAATGTTTGCAGAACTGTGCGTACATGTACATGCAAATCTAGTCCTTGAATTATATCAGGATATGTATTGCTCAATGATTGCCTAGACAAACAATCACTGATCGGGACATCTTTGCCACTTACATGTGTGACCTCTATATCATAAATCTGCATTTGTAAGAGCATTCTCTGCAGTCTAGGAGGGGCGGCTGATAAACGTTTCTTCATAATTGCCTCTAAGGGTTTGTGATCAGTACGGACCTTAACCTTGTTTCCTTATGTATACTGATGAAAGCGTTTTCATGTAAATAGCATTGCCAAACATTCTTTCTCAAGGACAGCGTAATTCACCACCGCATCTGTCAGACTTTTGGATGCATATGCTATGGGGCGTCCCTTTTGAACCAAGCAAGCACCAATTCCGTGCTTTGCTGCATCACATTCTATGGTCAAACTTTCAATTGGGTCAAAGTAATCGATTACAGGTGTACTTGTTATAATAGACTTGACCTTTTGAAATGCCCTGGTTTGGGGATCGTCCCAAATAAATTCATTCTCCTGCTTAAGGAGGCTCCTAAGGGGGGACGCGACCTCTGAGAGATTTGGCGCGAATTTGCACAAGTAATTGACCATTCCCAGGAAGTTTTCAAGTTTCGGGCGGCTATCTGTGATGTCACTGCACATGTCAACTATGGCTTGGACTTTGCTTAGGTCTTTTAAGCCGTCGTCCGTAATCAAATGACCGAAAAACGGTACCTCTTTGACACCTATGATGCATTTATTGGGATTGAAACGCACCCCTTTTGCACGTGCACGTTCTAAAACGTTGTGCAAGCTTTTGTCATGCTCTTGTCGCGTACATCCAAATATCAAAATGTCATCAACAATGGCGGAAACGCCACTCAATCCTTCAAAAGTTTCATTTACTTTCCTCTGAAAGATATCTTGACTTGAAGAAATAACAAATGGCAGTCGTAAGAACCGGTATCTACCAAACGGCGTGCTGAATGTAGTCAAGTAAGAGGATTCCTCGTCTAGTTTGATACTCCAGTATGCATGCGTAATGTCTAACATACTGAAATATTTCGCACCTGCTAGCTGCGACGTCACGTCGTCAAGCGTTGGCATTGGGTAGTGCGGTCGTCGTATGCTTTGATTCAAGGCTTTTGGATCTAGACATAGTCGTAATTGACCAGTTTGGGGTTTCTCTACTACCACAAGAGAGTTCACCCAGTCTGCCGGTTCGTCCACTTTTGTGACAATGTCACAGTCTTTCATACGCTTCAGGTACTCGTCTGGGTGGATTTACTACAGGTGTAGCATCCGGTTTTAGGTGCAACTTTGCTGGTTCCGGAAGAACCCCTGTACCTTCAAACAATTCATGGTACTGTTGCATAACAGTATGTTTGTCATAGCAACTGTCTACTGTGTATGTCACCTGTATCGGTCCTCGCTTGACTGATGTTTCAAGGCTAATAAGTGAACTTGCATTAGTGTCTACGACTTGAAATAATGTCGTGACTGATTTGTCTCTGTACCTACATTGCAGACTTATCTGACCTAGCACATGTATGTAATTTACCGTATATGACGTCAATTTTGCAGCTGGAGGGAGTAAAGGGTTTTTAATCTTGAGATATCTAAAATGCTTCAGCGGAATTATGTTCGCTGAGCTACCAGTGTCAATTTTGAATTTGATTGGAATTTTCATTGGGCCTAGGGACAAAGGTACAAGGGCACGATCTGTAGATAAAGTGCTTACCGTGTCATTGTTAAATCCCTGAACTTTGTTTCCAAATTCACAATAATCATCACTAATACAGTTCACATTGTTTTTAGAATTTCTAGCCCTACCGCAGCTAGAAAAATGGTTGAGTTTGTCACAATTGTAACATGTTTTCCCTTTTGCTGGACGCTGTCCAATTTTGTGGTTTCTCATACAATTACCACATTGTTTGTAATGATCTTGCCCACTCGTTTTCCCTCTGGGTTTCGTCTTAGCCATGGAATGTCGCCGTTCGCCCTTTGTGATCCTGTGCTCTTGTTGACTCTGGGTAGGTCTGGCTCTGCAGAAGTCCACATCCTTCCCCATGGATTTGAGTTGCTCCTGGCTATACTCGTATGCCTGTGCCGTCTGTATAGCCTTCTCTAGCCTTAGATCTTTGCCAATGTTATAATCAGATTTTCGCGGACTTTCGAAGAACTAGTCCCGAAAACGATTCTGTCTCTGATTAATTTGTTTTTCTCCGTTTCTGAGAAATCACAGTCTTTGGCTGATAGTTTAAGTCTGGTCACAAACACATCTATTGTGTCAGTCCCTTGCATTTCATTGTTGAATTTGTAACGAGCGAAAATCGGGTTCAATGTTGGCTGTACGTGCTCTTTAAATTTCTCGAAATGAATATCGAGAACCTTCCTCTCTTCCCCGGTCAATGCCCATGTGGCATGAACGTCTCTTCCTTTATCTCCAATCCACAAAAGTAGATATGAGATTTTCTCCTCGTCTGACTTCCCTTTGAAAGGACCGTCCCAAATTAATTTCACATGTCTCTGGAATTTCTCCCATGCCTCTGGAAGGTTTGTATTATTCCAGTCCATTTCAGGTGGTTTTATTCCAGCAAGTTCCATTGTTAATACGTGCTCTTGTTATATTGTCCAAAGAAACTAAAGTCCTTAAAATTCTGACACCATGTATTATTCTTTAATGTTAAAGTTTGTAGTGGTAGTAGTAGTAATAGTTTTAAGTATCAACTCAAATGAGTATTGTCAAATGACAAATAAATAAGTAACACAAGCGTGTGAGTTCTACTACTACTTTAATGGTACTCTCAGTCTGAGATCTAATACACAACTGATAAGGTAGGCTACTATCACAGAGGATTAGGGTAGTAAAGGTATTTATAGTCTGTTTCATATTCTAAGCAGAATACATTACATCTCCCATCTCTCACTACCTTCTCCCCATTTGTCTCTCACAAACTGTCTGCCTCTCTCTCTCCCCCTCTCCCTACATCCCCTCCCTCCCTCCCCTCTCTCCCCCCCCCCCCCCCCCCTCTATCTCTATCGCCATATGGTTACATATGATATGAACCGTTGGATATTGATCTATAGAAATTTGCTTTCGCCCATTGGTATTTTTTTAATGCACGGTTTGCTATGTTCGCTGTCTATGTACAGTTTCTGCCATGGCCAAACATTCACTTCAGGCATATGTTATGTGCTATTATAACAATTAATCTAAGCACAATTCGTGGTGTTATTATATTTTACGTAAATATTCCTGGAATAAAGAGTTAAACCTGGTGCATTTTCCTTTAACTTAACCCTTGACACCATATACAGTCTCGAACTTGAAGGGACCTTATAAATTACTTCGAGATAACACAATGGTTCGAATCACCCGATTTCTAATCTGAACAATTTCTCAAGTTCACAGCTTGATATGCAGGTCTAAAGTAATAATGAAAGCTACTGTAGGAGGTACTTTCGACCTGCACTGAACTGTCACGTGTGTTTCTATATATGTGTATAGTGATACTTTTTAGAACAATTCGGTTTTGTGAATATTTGAAGGACCGATGTATCGAAGTTCAACTGTAGGACTATGTGCATTTTTATGCATTTGCAAACACAGTATTACCCATATCAGACAGCTCCTTTAAAAACGGCCTGGTCAGGATCTGCGCTGTTCGCTTATGAAATAATTAATACATGTATACATATCTGATTCTACCGTTTCTGCAATGGACACACATTATCTTGTTGATGTGCCGCGTTAAACGTTCAGCTAATTAGTATTCGTGATGTAATTATTTCATACATAAATACTCATTATGTAATTGGTTAATCCCTTCCGTGCCACAACGATGCGTCTTTGATATCACCTGCAAACAGTTGGATCCAGACGAGAAGCCGAGTAACTCGGCGTCTCATCAGGATCCAAACTGTTTGGCACTCTGTTTACTGTTTTATAAAGAAAATGGAAGAAGTATTCACACTTACACTAAAAATAAACGAAACTATGCCCAGCAGACGACAATGCTGGCACCGAAAGGGTTAAATAGATATACCGCATGGGAATATTGACTTACAAGTATCTTTACTGTCGGAAATGATTGGTCAATGATTGTGACCTATAGAATTGGTAGAGAGCATGAACCTTTATGCACACCTCGGCTGTATCAATTTGATTAGAATAACAGTGCATTTGGAGAAATCTAACATTAAGGAAGAACGCTCAGATAGTTTTGTATTGCATGTTTCAATTCCGCGCTTTAGATGTTCTTGCGCTGAAACGTATCCATGAATGTTGAAAACTTTAAAAAAAACAAAAACAAAAAACCCCAACCCCAACATAATATCATAAAGTGAAATACTAAGTAGGTAATTTCGGATTCAACTTTTACCTGAGAGAGCCTGTCTAATATGAACACCAAATAATTCCTTTCTAGTATTAAACTATTTAACTCTTTGTACGCTAAGTAAATTTTCGTCTGCAATTAAAGTCGTCTGCTTCAATTCTTAACATATTTTTCTCTTATTTGTTTCCAATAGTGTGATCAAAGTTTCAAACAGTTTGGATCCTGATGAGACGCCGCATTATGCGGCGTCTCATCTGGATTCAAACTGTTTGCATAGGTAATCGCAGTTTTGCTGCTAGCATATGCAAGGAGTTAAAGCGACAGGATTCATCACCATAGCAAACAGAGGAGATATGAAAGCAAACCCTATAGGAGCTACGTGTGTGACATACTGTCTGTTTCACCCAGTTCCCTGTCACTCGATTTGAATCGGGGTTTTTTTTTTATTCCGCTACAAATTGAGATTTAATATACATTATTCTATCGCATCATTTCTTATGAACTCTCACCTTGAATAACACTCTGATCTAAGCAATAACAAGGAAGAAAACAACAAAAATACATTTTGTACATGGTAATTCGATCAGCTGTTCCTTTGCAAATGGCCGCCGAATGACGTTGTGCGCATGTATGTAGATAACCTTGGAGCGTACCATTTTCCAACAGGGACGACAGGTTATAATTAATTTAAAACGTGAACAATGTAACAGATCTTGGTAATTTTTTATACTTTGTGGTGTGTATAACGTCACATTGCAGCCATGTTATCTTTTATCCAGTACCTAAGAGAAAATAAAAGGCAAACGAATACAACTTCCCAGTGTTCGTATTTATCGTATATCAGTTTGAAATGACAAAATAACTGCATTAACTATATGACGTCAAAGGGGGAATATTAAAACGCACCTGCGCGGCTATTTTCAAATTTTTTTATTATCGTTCTTTCAGATCTAACACTATTTCTTTACATCTGAAGCAGGGAACTCCAGTCTATGCATATGATTTTGAAGAGTTTAAAATGCTAAAAATTCACACTTAAATTTACGGACAGTTTATCGCATTTTGCACCCATCAGAAGAAGATGCAAAGAAAAAGTTTACCTTGGCCAGTGTGATTTGTGTGAGTGCTGGGCACATTTGGAGTGTTCTTTAGGAAGGAAGTTTTATTGAGAGAGAGAGAGAGAGAGAGAGAGAGAGAGAGAGAGAGAGACAGACAGACAGACAGACAGAGACAGACAGACAGACAGATATAGACAGACAGAGAGAGAGAGAGAGAGAGGACAGAGAGAAGGGACAGAGAGAGAGAGAGAGACAGACAGACCAGACAGACAGAGAATATTTGATTCAGATAATGCGCTTTCATTTTCCTCGATATAAAGTAGTAAATAGCACATGTATTATTTGCAAGCTGAAAAATGAACAACAGTTTCTTGAAATGTCCAAATATAACTATTAACTCTCTTACAATAATTAATTGTGTTGTCTGACACTTAGCGTCTGCTACAATTCTCAAGGTTAACTTTTCTTCTATTCAATTAACATGTCTTGGATCCTGATGACTCTGCCTGGATCCAAACACTCTTCACATTTCTTTGCCAGCGTACAAGGATTGAAACACGCATGGTATGTGTAATAATGTTAGACAGGAGCTAGACTCAAATAGAGTATAAAGCGGTTTTGATCCAGACTAAAAACGGTTTTGATCCTAATCAAACACCTGATTTATCATGATCAAACTACCTTTTCAAATAGTAGTACCAATCTTCATATTCAAGTAGATGAATTTGTTAAAATCAATGTTTAAAAACTGAATTTGAAGTACAATTATGATCTGGATACAAACATTTCAGTGATCATCTTATTTGCGATCTATTTTATGGGGAGCAATTTTCTGAGATTAGATTTATACATTTCCAATTGAACTTCAATCAATGGCTGAATCGAAAATATCGCGAGTTGTTGGCTATTAAGTATTCAACTCGTATTTGCACGCTTTCCAGCAAAAATGTCACAGGTGTGGATACAAAAGAACTACGACAATATCATTCGTTCACTAGATTTCGTACATGACTGCTGCAAGTGTTCCTGTGTTTGTGAAATTTAGGAGTTTGGCTAGAGCTAGTACACAGGTCAGTGAGTATTATCGTTTAATTGTTACCTGTTTCTTTTCACATTGCTTGACAACTAACTGTGTTTAGGAGTTTGTTCGATAGTGGAGTTTTTTAATTTCTAAGTGTTACACAAAAGTTGAATGAGCAGTAACAACAAGTTTTGAGTCAGATCCAAACTCCTTATTAAGGTGACGCATTTTGGCGTCTCTGCAAAAGTCTCATTTAGAAACCGTTGTGATAAATAGATCTATCACAATGGTTTCAATATACTGCACAACACTAATAGAGGCTGCTAAATCGATAGCATTGGTATAAAGACTCCATATACACGTTTTTATGTCTTTTCTAACCGAGTAGACCATTTCCCTCGTGGATATTAATGTCTATCGCCTTTTGGTGGTCGCTTTAGAGGAGCTTTACTGTATTGTAGCAGACATCTAATTTGTCATTCTGACCTTTCGTGACATTGTATTTTTAGATTGACAGCTTTGTTTTATTTATAGCTTGTTGAACTGGTGTGTCTGGTATATTTAGCAATAGTGTGGATTTGGTCATGTGATGTTAATAGTCTGTCGTTGATTGGATGTTTGTGGTGATCATTCGGATTGTTCCGTATTTTCGCGCCAGTTTTGGTTGGCACTGTGGTCACTCTGAATTTCGGTTTTGACGAAGAAACATACATACATTATATTATTCAACATTGACTGTATTGGTAGACCCTGAAGGGTGTGGTCTGGTTTAGCGTGAACTATCTAACCATTGTTCATTTGCACACCATAGGACAGAACTAGAGAGAGAGAGGGAGAGAGAGGGGGGGGGGGGGGAGTTTGGGTTTGGCAGAGGATACTGGGCAGGTCCACAACCTGGTAAGATATATATATATACGTATTCGATGCATTGTTGTATAATTGTTAACAGAGAATGTCAAGTCACATGAGCAAGACAATTCCATGTTATGTATTTTATAGCGAGCACAGCTCGCAATAGTCCTATAAATAAAACCTGACGTTGCTATTTCGCATTTTTACATTTGCTGGTACCACAGGGGTCTGGACAGATACGATAACGTAGCTCTATTCCTAAATAGATGTAAACTGGACGCTAGTCATTATCAGTCTTACAGCTACGATATCGCATCCAGGGTCTGGACGGCTTCATGGGGGTCTATATGTACTATATAATAACAAGGGTTCCAACTAGCAGAACGGACATCCGTGTACCACAAGTACAAATATGAATGTAACTCTTGCAATTTCAATGATAATTTTGTAATTCTTTCGGCTATTGAAAGCCACTATATTTTACTATCAAATAAATATAATCTTCTCACGGTAACTTATGCGCAATTACCAATCCAACAACGATTTTCTCAAAATTTCACGTGTTTTCTGGGTCATTGACAAACGTTCGTTCACCCCGATTTCACTATATCACAGCCATAACCTGGCGATTTTCAGTTCAAAAGATGGCGTGGTTCAACAAAACAACCCAATTATATCCCCAATCTCCATTTGTTTTCTCCTCTTAATAAATAAGCAACTAGCAACAGCGGCCTTTCCGTCTGTCGTTATGTTTCTATTTGGGATGCTGCCATTTTGCAACAAATTTGGATGGAGCCATTTCATTGGATGAGCGAAGAAAAAGTTGGAAAATCCGTGACGTCACGTACAATGGCTCCTTCCTCGATGATTTGAAGCAAACTGACAAAACTCGCGAGTTTTACATCATTCTTTTGATGCTGGGGCCTAATAATTGGAGGTGGGTGTTAGAATTAATTCGTTTTATTGACTCACGCCATTTTTTGAACTGCAAATTACCAGGCGGCCATTTTACTAAACTTCGTAACTTACGAACTTCTTAGGCTTAAGAATTTTGCTTACGAAGTTCGTACGAAAAAAGTTACGAGTGTTTCACTAACACGTTCGTACGAAAGTCACTTGCGAACTTCGTAGCTGCGAAATTCGTAAGTCCTCTTCAAAACTGAGGTAGGATTATTCCATAGCAACACACACTTCCGTCGCAGGCGCGGGCGTGATAGAAATGTGTGTCGGCATATTCACCGTGTAATATTTCCCATTCAATAGTTTATGTCTCATTGAAATTGCTACTTAGCGTCCAACTATGTTACTATTCATCGCTAGGATGTGAAATTATGGGATATTTTGTACAAGAAATTTTAAAAATAATATTACCAAAGCGAACATACGCTCCTTTCGGCAACGATTCTACTCGCACCTGCTGCACGTTAAAACTGATTTCAGTACAAATGTAATCCTGTATAGATATCAACAAACCATACATGGTTAAATAAAATAAAAATTGGCTTGTTTTTTATATTTAAATATGTAGATCTACCTTAAATACCGATTTAAGCCTCTTATTTTTTGTGACATCACTCAGCAGCTAAATTGGTTTTTAACCATTTCCCTTATGTAAACGTGTTTTCATGCATTTGCAAACAGAGTAGACCCAGATCAGACGGCTCCTAGAGGAGCCGTCTGATCAGGGTCTGCTCTGTTTGCTAATAGTAAGTGATAGATCTGTTTATTTGCCCTCTGAAATGTCTACAATGTTCCACCTTTCAAATTTATTTATAACTATTTTGTTAATGAATATTCAGTAGGTATTGAAATATAGAACAGGGAAAGGGTTAATAAATTACCCCCGTCCCACTTTCCCCATTCCTTAACATGCACACACCAAAAAAAATAAAGCAGATACCTTCAAGCAGCATACATTTACATTGATAACATTTACATAGACTTTTTATCATATTTATTATCTATATATTTATTGAAAATTCGGCAAAATCTACCAAATTAATACATGTATCCAGTATGACTGCCCGTCTACTATGTTGAATTACTTAACAGGAAGGTCATATTGTTCATGTGTTGCTCACCCAGTTAATCAATCTACTTATGCAACAGACACACATGATTTAATCCTTCATGCAAACACCTTTTCACGCGTTTGCAGAGAGTTCCTACAGCAGCAGCTAGTTTGCTCAGGATCTGCTTTGTTTGTTCAAACATAGATCTCTGGTTTGTTTAATAAATTATGATAGATCCGATTATATAGTTTATGTATGAGGCCAACATGTTGTGTGTTCATATGCCATTATAAAATAATCTAATCATTTTTCATGGTGTCATCATTATTATCTTACATTAATATTGAACTGGAAATGGTTGAAAAAAAAAAAATCTACTATTTAGCTTGTCTGATCAACAATGAACTGGAACGATTTATATAAGTTACATGGAAGGTCAGCTGAAGATACTGTGAAAGTTGGTTAAAATCTACCCAGTGGTTTAGATGTCATTTAAAGAAATTCATCATTAAAATCTAATTTAGCTCCTATGACCTACTTATGCAATGGAACTGACCAATTAACTTTCATGGAGGGTCACCTGCACATCATTCCAATAAAATTTGGTGAAAATCCATTTACAGTTTAGGAGATGTATAAACAAGAGGGCCATGGTGGCACCTATATTGTCAAAGCAAAAGTTGACGGATGGATGTCGGATGGACAGACAGACCTATAGACAGATGGACGGATGAACAGATGGATGGATGGATGCGGGATGATCACAATTTCTTTTGCAATACTCATTCATTCCTAGTTTGATTAAGATAATTTAAGACGATGGATGTTAAAGAGTATTAATTGATGAACAAATTGGGGACAATAAATGGCTTAGACAACAAACTGCAAAAAACATTAAGCCACCACCTGCATATGAACCCTTACCTCAGGGATACTCCTTTAAAAAAAACCTGGGCAAACAGATGATCCAGATTAGATAGCTCCTTTAGGAACTTTCTTATCAGGTTCTGCTCTGCTTGCTTATGAAATAAAATACATATCTTTCTGCAGCTTTTGGCATTGTCACAAATTTCTTTGTTTGTGATTTTGTCATTGATAATGGCAAAAATCAGCAAAAACAAGGGCATGTTGTATTGCTATGCAAGACATGAGTCCCCCACCGGACTGAAAAAAAACCCTCCACTCTCCCCAGCCCACCCACCCATGGTGTGGTTGACCATGGTATATACATGACCACCTGAATGGTATTAGTACCTACTTTCATACATTGAATCAGTAAATAAGAATTTATTGTCCCAACAAGAAAATATGTAAAAGGGGAGTAACTCAAAAATATTGATGCTTGAGTTATTGCCCTTGTGCATGACATTACACCTCATCATGCTTGATCCATATGAGAATTTTCAAATCAATTGAACCAGTACATAAAGAGTTATTAACTTGACAAGAAAATATGAAAAGGGGAATAACTCCAAAAATATAGATGCTAGAGTTATGACCCTTGTGCATGACACTAGCCCTCACCATGCTCCTTCAATGTGTGAAGTTATAATGAATTTGGCATACTTTTGTAGGAGATATGGCCCGGACACGAAGCGTGACAGACGGACGGAATCGAGCAAACCTATAGTCCCCCAACCGGTAACCCAAACAGTTACCGGTGGGGAACTAATAATATCCATACATATCCACTTTATCTTAACACTTTCCCTGTTGCATATGACATCATGAATATTCATTAGCTGAACTTTTATAATGACATATGAACATAGGATTTTATCAAATGTGACCAACATATATTTCCAAGATGCCTTTGTTAACAGACTGTTTAACCCTTTCTCTCATTTTATAAACACCTTGACACTCCTTTGCAAATAGAGTAGACCCAGATCAGAAAGCTCTTGTATAGGGCATCTGATTGGGGTATATTCTGTTTGCTTATAAAATTATAATTCATCTGACTACAGTTCATACTGATACCAAGACATCCTGAGTACATGTGTCATTTTAAAAATTAAGCTAGTAAATACTCATGATGTCATTATTTCTCACATGAATACGGAGCAGGTAAAGGGTTAACCCTTTCCTATAAATAAACACTTTTTCATGCCTTTGCAAATAGAGTATACCCGATCAGATGGCTCCTGCAGGAGCTGTCTGATTAGGGTCTGCTCTGTTTGCTTATGAAATTATAGAATGAATCTATGCTTTCTGCCACAGTCAAAATTCCTTTGTTAATACTGCTTTAAAATGTTTGGATCTGTAATGTTCATGTTGTCATTATACATGTTTATTGGCTGGAAAAGGGTTAAAGATGTGATGAAATACATAAACCTCTCTACAACAGCCTCTAAAAGATGTATGTTTTGGGTCTTTAACCCTTTACTCCATCAATATGCCTTTCTTTGCCTAAAAGCAAACAGAGTAGACCATTATCAGATGGCTCCTAAATCCCATTCCCTCATATTGATGCCTGCACAAAAGTCAACTGCTGAAGCAATTGTAATAAATAGAGCATTTCGAGGGCTTGGTGCAAAACTATTCTAACTCCTTAGGAGGAGTTAGAATAGTTTTCCACCAAGCCCTCGATTTGCTCTATAGGAGCAAATGTTCTATTTATCACAATGGTTCTAAACTACAAAATTCTGAAATTTTCCTTTTCTCTAGTTAATGCTCCTTTCTGAAGATTTATTCAAAGATATTTGATCTGAAAATATTCTATGAGGGAATGGGATAGGAGCCAACTGATCAGGGTCTGTTCTGTTTGCTGATGACATGATACATGTATAAATGGTTTTCTACAAAATCTGTATTCATATGCCATAAGAATAATGCATCTCTAGATAAGTATGCATGTTTTCAATATTTCTTGCAAAAATATTCAGGGAGGAAAGGGTTAAGACATATCTGACATGACCATTACTGATCTAGATCTACACTGATTGCATAGTATTATTGTAAATATTATATAACATGTATATGACTTTGCTATTTGATGAATTCATGACTGATTGAATGGTAAACTTTTGCCTTTTGCTAACTGTTTTGCATTGTCAACATGTTCTAAGGTATTGCCATGTAAACTATGTCCATGTGTTCTTGCTTATAGCAAAGCCATGTAGGTCTATGTACGGACTGTGTCACTGTACGGTATACATATGGCCCTGCTTATAGATAAAACATGACATCAGGAAGCCTCATCAATGGCTGTAAGACAGCATGCTAATTTTGTGATGGTTGCCGTCTGTCGGGATATCGTTAAAACCGAACATAGCTCGATATCACCATTTAGAGACACACATGTGAACTTGGGGGAGGGGGGGGGGGGGGGGTTGAGGGGGGGATGCAAAGTATTCGAAAATTGGAAACTATTGATAATTGTCTTGAGCAAACTTACCTGTGATTTAGAATGTTCTTTCCTCATTAAAGTTGTGCTATAATTGCAGATTTTAGTTGCAAATATTGGTTTGACATCACGAATACTCAGCATCGTCTTGGTTGCAGTAAACATCCATTGCGGCATTGTCTAAAACTTGTACCATAACACGACAGTGTATTTCGGGGCTTGTCGGACCGCACTTAACTTCTAAATACAAGAGAATGGAGTTCTATTCGTCATATGGTCGAATCGAACTAAAACGAAGACAGCCGCCATGACACTTACGATTTTTTTTGAGTTTAGGAATGCCCCTACCCTATCGTAAAGTTACGAAAGAATTTGAAGAATTCGTACGAAAATTTGTACGAAGTCGAGTTTAGTGAAACGCAATTTAAGGTCTGCGAACTTTGTACGAATTTCTTACGATAAATTTGATCGTACGAAGTTTAGTGAAGCGGTCCCCAGTTTATTGCTGTGATATAGTGAAACCGGAGTGAACGAACGTTTGTCAATGACCCTAAAAACACGTAAAATTTTGAGAAAATCATTGTTGGATTGATACTTGTTCATAAGTTACCGTTATAAGATTATATTTATTTGATAGAATAGTATATTGACTTTCAAAGACGAAAGAATTACGAAATTATCATTTAAAATGTAAAAGTTAGTCATATTTGTACTCGTGGTACACGGATATCCGTTCGGCTAGTTGGAACCTTTGTTATTATATAGTACATAATAGACCCCAATGAAGCGGTCAAGACCCCTGTGGCTGGTACGTCAGTACATGCACGATAAATAATTATTAAATAAGGGGCATGTAGATACGTCTAAATGTTTGGACTAAATGTTTGAACGAAGTGAGCTCTATGGTAACGCGTAGGATATAATTTTGGTTCTCTATGCTGTACATTGTTAACCTGGAATCGGTTGTATGGATTTTTAGCTTCCGGTTTGATCCATTCCGCAATCGGAACACCTCGAGTGATTCCTATATTCCGAACTCTGACGGAGTACAGCTAGTAGTTACGATTGGTCTATGGATATTACCGGAAGTTGACGGATTACACCTTATTTAATGTCAAATTTGATCAGCTCAATACCCGACAGTCCACACAAATCGCAACAAAGTTTGTCTACGAAGAAAATAGATTTTCTAAAACTTTCTAAATTGTAACTTGCATTTCGTTTCGGTATAGATTTAGATTTAACTATTTGAATCGCTGTTTATTTGCCAGAAAATTAATGTTTTCCGTTCGGTAAACATCTCCGTCCGAGATCGAGTTAGCAGAAAAGGCCGAGTGTATGTGTGTCAAATCTGATGACGTATTACACACAACTTGTAATTGATGTAGTTGTGGTGACATGACTTCCATTAATAGTCTCCAGTGCATTTTGTTTACATATATGGCTCAGCTGTGTTACTCTTCCGGTTTCTACTGTCAATAACTTTGTATGTGAGTAATTTAGACATTGATTATTAAATTTCCTTTCATTTGAATCAGTTTTCAATACAAAACATCACATTATTTGAATTAGATCAATATCTACTTGATATTTATCCCGGCGTAAGGTGTTTTCGACGGTGTAAGCGGTTTTTAAATTTGACCTATTTAAACAAATGCTGATTGCTTAAATAAATGTGTGAGTGAAACATGCAAACGAATACATATCCCTGAGATTTTATAAAGAACTAGATATACAGCAACAAAGAGGAGGGTCCTACAATGATCGCATATTTTCAATAATATCATAAAACTTGGTATTTGTTATGCTCTATCATTATTATGAAGGTTCCCAATTTGAACTTATATCGAAAAATGCCCACGTGATACAAATAAACCGATTTCATCAATAACTGATAATTTTTGTTCTACAACACAATATTATCAACCTTTTCCGTAAATTCTTCCGCGTTTTGCCGATGATCACCCGATCTCTCCATTGTTTACGTTTTAATGATGAAAATGATTCTGATTCATGGGATTTTAAACGAAAATAGCCTTTAACTACCCCTAAGATATACTGTATGCATGTGTAACACATAGTTCAAATGTTTCACCCTTTCCTCCATGCTAAATAGGAAATAGCTAAACCTTATGTTATATGTTTTTATAAATACATGTATATGCATGCACGCAGTATTGTCCTTATCCTATTGACCTATCCAGTAACTTCGAAGTCTATCATCACCATCATTAGCATCAATTGACATTAAGTTACTAACACAACAGCTCTATCAATATCTTCTGTTTTCTGCATGTTTCTATCTCAATGCACCTAAACGTACCTGGTGTACATGCAAATATACCACAACTAACACACAGCTTGTCTTGCCATTTTAACCCTTTCCTCTGCATATTTAAGACCTTATGACACCTTCACTGTATTTTTATGCCCCCATAGACGATAGTCGGGGGCATATTGTTTTTGCCCTGTCTGTCTGTTTGTCTGTTTGTCTGTTTGTTTGTCAGCAACTTTAACATTGGCCATAACTTTTGGACCAGTAGAGATAGAGACTTGATATTTGGCATGCTTGTGTATCTCATGAGGCTGCACATTTTGAGGGGTGACATGTCAAGGTCAAGGTCAGAGGTCAAATATATGAGGGGGCATAGTGTTTCACAAACACATCTTGTTTACAATTAATATTTACTGATGATGGCGAATACAGATCTGATGGCAGCTTAAATAATTATGAAAGTAACGCAGAAAGCCTCTTGAGCTTTCTGGTTTCTTGTCATCTTGCTTTAATCCTTTCCCTCATATAAACGTGTTTTCACGCATTTGCAAACAGAGTAGACCCAGATCAGACGGCTCCTAGAGGAGCCGTCTGATCAGGGTCTGCTCTGTTTGCTAATGAAATGTGAAAGATATGTTTCTTTACTTTCTAAAATGTCTACAATGTTCCACCTTCCATATTTCATTATAACTATTTTTTTAATGATTATTCAGTAGGTATTGAAATTTGGCCTAAATACAGAACAGGGAAAGGGTTAAGCATTGCCAAACCTTAATTTCAGCTTGCTTTAAGCAGTATTACATTATAAATGTCATGCCCTTCTGGCAATGAGGAAAGGGTTAATATCGCTAATCTACTGTCTTGTGATTTAGACTATGTCAATAATTTAAACATCACATCGCAGCATTATGAGTTTCTTATTAAGGTGTACTGTATTTGTTTATTGGTCGGTTACTTTTAGAGAGTTATAATTGCTGTTACTAATTTCATCTGTATCTGATGTAGTCTATAAATCATCAAATTCACCATACAATTGGTGTTATGCTTTCACTTTATTTATTTGAATGCGTTTGGCAGCTGTGCTCGCTTATAGGCTGTGCCTATTTCATATTATCTGTAGTAATTTATTACCAATAATTCTGTCAATTGCACTTCTTGTAATTGTTTAACACCTTATAATAATGTAAGGTTGGGTTTACTATTTACTTACATGATAATGTGCTATGGTTTATGTTATTGACATGATTTAGTGGTAACTCTGGGTATATTATATTTCAGCTCAGTCAGAGATATATAGAGATAGAGAGATCTAAAGATGTAGAGAATAAAGGATAGAAACAGATCTGACTACAGCCAAGTGCTCTACTATACAGTACTATACAGAGATAACCCCAGGCTGTAACATTGGCGCCCAACGTAAAAGGTAGACGAGATATGTGGAAGGAGGTGTGACGGTTGAGGGTCGATATGTTTTGGCAGTGACCAGTCATGGACTTCATGGATATTTTATTTTCGTGTTATCAACGTTGGAGTGTATAAATAATCTAATGTGATAATCCCACTCAGGAGTGCCTATAGACACTTTTTTTATTCTTCATAATTTTCATATAGTTTATTGTGTAATTGCTGCGCATAATATTTATATAGTTTACAGTGTAATTGCTGTGCATAGAGACACTCCCTCCAATTGAGTGAAGGACAATAGTGTAATAGCTGTGGAAAATTCATTATTATGTCTCCCCCCATATTTATATGGGGGAGACATATTGTTTTCATGAGAGTTGTCTGTCTGTCCGTCTGTCTGTCACACTTTTTGTCCGGACGATAACTTCAATATGCCTGATGCCAGTTGATTGAAACTTCATATATGGAAAGAGCATAATGAGAGGAAGTGTCATGCACAAGGTCCATAACTCTGTCTTCACTAATATTGGAGTTATTGCCCTTTGTAAAAAAAAATCACACTTTTTTGTCCGGACGATAACTCCTATATGGCTCATGCCATTGGATTGAAACTTCATATATGGAAAGATCATGACAAGAGGAAGTGCCATGCACAAGGTCCATAACTCTGGCTTCACTAATATTGGAGTTATTGCCCTTTGTAAAAAATATCATAATTTTTTGTCCGGACAATAACTTCAATATGCCTGATGCCAGTTGATTGAAACTTCATATATGGAAAGAGCATAATGAGAGGAAGTGTCATGCCCAAGGTCCATAACTCTGGCTTCACTAATATTGGAGTTATTGCCCTTTGTAAAAAATATCATAATTTTTTGTCCGGACAATAACTTCAATATGCCTGATGCCATTGGATTGAAACTTCATATATGGAAAGATCATAACGAGAGGAAGTGTCATGCAGAATGTACATAACTCTGGCTTCACTAATATAGGAGTTATTGCCCTTTGTAAAAAAATCACAATTTTTTTTTTCGGACGATAACTTCTATATGGCTCATGCCATTGGATTGAAACTTCATATATGGAAAGATCATAACGAGAGGAAGTGTCATGCACAAGGTCCATAACTCTGGCTTCACTAATATTGGAGTTATTGCCCTTTGTAAAAAAAATCACACTTTTTTGTCCGGACAATAACTTCAATATGCCTGATGCCAGTTGATTGAAACTTCATATATGGAAAGATCATAACGAGAGGAAGTGTCATGCACAAGTTCCATAACTCTGGCTTCACTAATATTGGAGTTATTGCTCTTTGTAAAAACAATCACAATTTTTTGTCCAGATGATTACTCCTATGTGACACATGCCATTGGAGTTAAACTTCATACATGGAACGATCATAATAAGAGAAAGTGTCATGCATAAGATCCTTAACTCGAGCTTCAATAAATTTAGAGTTATTGCCCCTTGTACATTTGTTTAATTCTTTCCTGTCCGGACTATAACTCCTACATGGCTCTTGCCATCGTATTGAAACTTCATACATGGAAAGAGCATGATGAGAGAAAGTGTCATGAACAAGGGCCATAATTCTGGCTTCAATACTTTTGGAGTTATTGCCCTTTGTTACATTTTTTGGCCGATCAATAACTCCTGTTTGACTGATGCTATTGGAATGACATTTTATTTTTGGAAAGAGCATCATGAAAGTAAGTGTCATGCACAAGGGCCATAAATCTGGTATCAGTATTTTTGGAGTTATCAGCTGTTATCATTTTCTTCTTGAAAAATGTAGTGTGGAAAACGCATAATGAGGGGAAGTATCATTTATCAAGACCATAACATTTTTAGTGATTTCCCTTTACATATTGTTTTTATTAGAGGGGAGACATCCGTTTTTTTGACAAAAACCTCTAGTTTTATTTTGGATATATATAAGTTTGTGTGAAGTTATTATGTGAGATGTGAAAAGTTATGTGAAATGTGATACCAGATTGTGGCTGATTCTGTCAACAGATGGTGAGTACAATATTTTCTTTGGTCTATTGATTAGTCTTTCAAGAATAGTAATTGGAATATTATTTGTGTACAATTTGACACTGATATTTTAATTTGTTGTTTAATTGTATACAGATATAAAAATTTGTTAAAAGTACTTCATGTGTTTTTCAAAATTCTGAGATCTGTTTGCATTGAATGTGAAAACTACATTTGACCAAAGTACTTCATTTGTCACATTTTAACAGCAGATGACATAATTTCACTATTTCCTTATTGCTTTATTCACAAAGTAATTATTTGGTGAAGGCATAACATTTAATCCATTTGACTGACTACAGGTGATATATAGAATTTGAATGACAGGTTGACATTTGCTATGAAATGACAATTTCAGGGTTTTCTTTCCATTTTGACATTTGTTTGTAAGACAGGAATTCCATTGATAATTTGGTGGCTGTTCCATTTATTGGTATTCTAGTTTTGACCTCCTGCTGTTCCAGAGCACATGGTACATTTTCATTGGTTTGATTGTTCAGATAATATGTAAATTTATATGACATCAGTCAGATTCCTAATTTTCATTGGTCGTTTGGAAAAGCTTGCCATAATTGAATTTGAAGGTCAGCGCAGTAGGGAGAATTTGTAATCCACTTTACTGTTTTCAATCACAACTGAATTAGTTGTTTGAAATTGATTCTTTTGCATTCTGAAACAGAATTTGTAAAAATATTTGAATTTATTTATTTGATTTAACTATTTTAGGGAAATAGCAGTTGGGAATTGAATTAATAATTAATTTTTATGCCCCCATAGACGATAGTCGGGGGGCATATTGTTTTTGCCCTGTCTGTTTGTTTGTCTGTTTGTTTGTCAGCAACTTTAACATTGGTCATAACTTTTGAACCAGTATAGATAGAGACTTGATATTTGGCATACATATGTATCTCATGAAGCCGCACATTTTGAGGGGTGACGTGTCGAGGTCAAGGTCAGAGGTCAAGGTCAGAGGTCAAATATATGGGTCAAATCACCGACTTTAACATTGGCCATAACTTTTGGACCAGTAGAG
This sequence comes from Azorinus chamasolen, assembly GCA_963576725.1. Classification (NCBI taxonomy): domain Eukaryota; kingdom Metazoa; phylum Mollusca; class Bivalvia; order Cardiida; family Solecurtidae; genus Azorinus; species Azorinus chamasolen. The sequence goes on along the minus strand of OY755246.1, from coordinate 38,597,889 downwards.
ATAGAGACTTGATATTTGGCATGCTTGTGGATCTCATGAGGCTGCACATTTTGAGGGGTGACATGTCAAGGTCAGAGGTCAAGGTCAGAGGTCAAATATATGAGGGGGCATAGTGTTTCACAAACACATCTTGTTATTTATATAATAGTTAATATATAGACAATACTTAGTTTGATATTAGCTTTCAAAAAATATTTTTTGAGTGTGGATCCAGATCTTTGACAGATATGGTCTAAAGATTTCATATACTATAATGATTTGAATTAGGTATACTGAAATTCATTGAATATTCTGAATTGACTTTTAGGAATATTAGTAGATTGAACTTATTTCTATTTACACTTATATCATATTTAGTTTTGAACTTGATCATAATTAGTCATAAAGGGTTTTGATCCTGATCACAAGTGGTTTTGAACTAGATCTTCTGAAGTTGGAATATTGCATGTAAATTTATTTTCAGCATACTGTTCAGTGTCATATGAGCAATTGAGTTGTTCAGTATTTCTATGAATACTTGAATGAATTTACTTTGAATTATTTTGATACAGAATTGACTTTGAAATATTTTGAGTATTCTATATGGTTGCTTTAATAAAATTAGTTATATTTATTTGAGGTGTTTTCATACTTGAACTAACTGCCAATAATTTCATTTAAGTTGACTTTGAATTATTTTGAGTCACCTTATACTTGAAATAATTGTCAATAATTTTATTTAAATGGACATAGAATTATTTTGGGTATTTTCATACTTGGAATAGGTGTCAATACTTGGAATTATTTTGGGTATTTTCATACTTTGAATAGGTGTTAATACTTTTCATTTAGATTAACATGACGGAATAGTTGTCAATACTTTTCAATTAGATTGACTTTGAATTGTTCTATATAGGAGCGTTCTACAAATATACTTGAAGTGATTCAAGATAATTGTCAATTGAGTGAATTGTTTTGAGTGATTGCATACTCAGAATAATTTTCATTTGATTACATAATAACATACTGCTATTAGATAAATTGATTTAATTGTTTTAAGTATTTGTATTATACTTAAAATAATTTTAAATTGATATATTGCGATTAAATAGATGCATCTGTACGCGTAATGATCCGCGGATATTTGCTTTAATAACGTGTTGACGGTTATTTGATTTAATTACTTGACATTAAATTGGTGTTTGTTGTTTATATTTTGTGGTTATTTGTTTGCATTTATGTTTTGTTTACATTACTTCACATGTTTACATACATGTACATTTACACATACATGTGGCATACAGATGTAACAGATAAACTGATATGATTACACAGAATGTGATATAATTCAACAAGGAGAAACTTCATAATTATTGGGAGTTGGGTTTTTTTATGTGTAGGTGATTGCATACAACATGCAACTGTATAAAATTGTGGATAGTGATTGTATAAATGTATAATGAGTGGTGTATAATTTTAAGTTGTGGTTTGATAAAGAGCGAAGTGATAAGTGAAAGTTATAATTGTATAAACATTGTGGTATATTTTTTGTTTCACATAGTAATTTTTATACATAATACAAGATGTCCGTAACAAGAGATACAGTTACAGATGAGGAGTTGAATATGATAGGAAGTTTTAAAGACTATGAAATTCAAACCTCCAAAAATTGAAAGTTCATCAGATATGGAAGATTACATGGAATATTGTGTTAGGTCTAAGAAAGGCGACCCAGATCCACGTGTGTTGGATAGAAATACCAAATTGTCTTTATTTTATGGAGAGAAAAGGAGAGGTGAATTGTACAATTTGGAGATATGAGGTGGATTGTTTGATCAACTCCAGAATAAGATCAGATCAGGAGATTGCTTATGCAATAAGAAGATCCTGTAAAGGGGTTGCTGCAACCAAGTTAATGAGTCTTGTTGTAAATCCTACTGTAGGAGAAATTTTGCGTAAATTCAACTCAGAATTTGGTGCTGCTGAGACAGGCACAACAGTTATAAGACAACTGTATAATAGCATACAGATTGAAGGTGAATCTGTTTCTGATTTTGCTACTAGAGTTGAGACTTTGTTTACCAAAGCTATTGAGTTGAATGCTGTGAAGTCTTCTCAGAAGGATATTTTAAAATCTGTTTTATTTGAAGGATTGCTACCTAATATACAGCAAACTGCTATGTATAAATATGATACAGCTGTAGACTATGATGGTTTTAAATCTGAATTGAGGAAAGTTGAGGTGATTTTACATAAAAATGGTGAGAAAGAACAAAGCTAATGCTACATGTCAGGCTGCATCTGCACCTGCATCTTCAGAAATGACCAAGGTTTTGGGTTTGTTAGAGCAAATGAATACTAGAATTGATAGGCTGGAGAAAGAAACACAATCTGGAGGTAATAGTCAAGCTCCATATAGAGGTTTTAGAAGACCCTTTAGAAGAGGTCGAGGTTTTGGTGCTAGACCATTTCATAGAGGTCGTGGGAACTACAGACCACAAAGGCCTGTTGGTTCAAATAATTTCAAGCCAAGGTGCTATAAATGTGAAAGTCAGGAGCATTTAATTAGAGATTGCCCAAACTAGCAAGTGCCTTAGTCGAGGGATCGGATGATGGCACAAAGAAGAAAGATCCCATACTTGTTGGAAATTCAAATGAAGCTGATGTAAAGTTGTAACATCAATTCGACTGTATTTAAAACTGCTTTAATGAATGGACAGATGCATAAAGCTATAGATAGACGTTTTAGAACAGTAAGGAATTTGTTCTGGGTCTATACTGTCAACAGATAGTTAGAAATGCAGGATGCGTTCATTCTAACGGCCAAATTTCCTTTTTCTGCGAACAAATTAGGTTTATAACTACTTCGCTAGTTTTGTTGCCCTAAGGTTTGAGATATTTAAAGCATCTGTCCATATTTATTCTCATTCCGATCAGTCAATGGGATTTATGTTTTATAGGTACAGTGTGTGTTATGGTCTGATGTGGGACCGATATCATAAAAATGTCTGTTTCAAATATCATCCTACTTGCACACACATTGTACAAGTCAAGCTCTAGGAACCGTCTGACCAGTGTCTGTTCCGTTTACTTATGGAATTATATAGATCTCACATGCTACAGTTTCTATCATGACCAAATTGTCCTGTGTTTGTATGCCACTATACATGTATAGAAATTCTTCCGATTCATATCCATAGTGCCATTACTTCTTATATGCATGCTCATGAAGGAAAATGGTTAGAACATAACATAGTCGTTGAAATACGCAGCTTCAATGTGATGGATGTACATATTTGCAGATAAATATACACATGAATTGGTATCGAACTATTAATACACAGGCAGTGGTATCGAACTTACTTTGCGAAGTACAGTAAAACCCATCTAAACCGGAATTCTAGTAAAACAGCATTTAGATACTTTTAAGCAGGTGGCTGCTTAATGCAGTGTGAAAGTCATGCAGAAAGCACCAACAGGAGCTTTTTGCATTGCTTTCACCCTGTATAAAGCTGCCACCAAGACATATTTATATAAAGTTTAACGTCCGGTTTAGAGGGGGTTTACTGCATATACACATGGGATCTGCTGACCTGAAAGAACTGTTTAGCACTCAAACTGTTCAATTAACCTTTTCCCTGATATAAACGCGTTTTCACGCATCTGCAAGCAAAGTAGACCCAGATCAGACGGCTCCTAGAGGAGCCGTCTGATCAGGGTCTGCTCCGGGTCTGCTCCGTTTGCTAATGGAATTTGAAATGTCTGTTCATTTGCTTTCTAAAATGGCTACAACTTTCAATCTTCCATATTTTATTTTAACCATGAATAATCGGTAGGTATTACAATTTGGAATAAATATAGAACAACGAAAGTGTTAACAGTAGCCTAACCGTTACAGTTTTAAACAATTGTTGGCAAATTTTAAGATCCAGATTTTGTGATTTATGTTACAGAACGCTGGGTTGGATTGCAGCTGTATATGCATATTGAAATATCCACCGGGTTGAATGACAGAATGCTGGAGAATGGGGTCCATAGCATTATGTGTTGGGCTTCAGGGTAAGCCACCATGTTTTTTAAATGCATCATTATAGTGTGAAATATTATTAAAATTTAAATTTAATTATTCAGAAAAATAAACAACAGCAAAAACTATACAAAACGGTTTAAAATGTTTAAATCTAGATTTAGTTAAGTGCAGGATGAAAGACATGCAGAAATCTCACTCAGTCACTGTCTTCACGGCTTTCTCTCTGCATTAAACTACTGCAGTCGTATAGATTCCTATATTTATTCATATGGTGTCGCTGTGGCGAGGTTTTACTTTATTGACCTTGCGACAAACAACTTGGACCTTGACCACACACTGACCATCTAATATAGATCAAACCATTTGTTAATACCAGTTTCCGGTTATCAGGATGAAACACGTACGGTTAACCCATTCCTCCATAGGCTATTTTTAGATCCAACCTCCTTGAACGAATATACTGAAAATTAGCATTTATTAGATAAAGGAAAATGTTAGAAGTGTTTAGTATTGAAACCATGACAATGATGACTATTACAGAGGCGTAGCAAAGAGTAAAAAGTAAAGTACCTAGTTATAGTCTACTTTCAGTCCAAATGACCGCTCAGCCCACTGTACATGTACTCCCCTGGTCATTGAGTCACTGGCCTACAATATTGAGCACTGCTATCAATGGATGTCGCCCAATATACACTGCTATAGAGATATGTATGTTTTTATTTAAATTTAGCATCTACGGCGGGGTAGTGTTATATGGGTCGCCATGGCGGGTGACGACGAGGAACTACGACAAGGACCAACACCGGGAGCTGCGGCGACAACAGATGAAACCAAGATGACACCCAGAGGGACCGAGATGACACCAGGAGGGACCAAGCACCAGGAGGGACCACGATGACAACGACCAACACCGGGAGCTTCGCTGAAGGATGGAACATAAGAGGAATCAGGGTTTATTAGGTTTGTTCATAGTTTATTGATTGATAGATTAAGATTGTTTGATATGTTTATTTTTTCTATGTGATACCGAAGCTGGTCGATCAACTTGGGTTTTTTTTCTCGTCGTAATAGTTAGTATTTGTATTGCTAGTTTAGTTTGCTAGTTTTGTTGTGATATTATTAATATTGTTATCATTGTTTTCATTGTATTTTGAGTATTCTTGTATTTGTTATACTAACCCCAATCATTTTAACCTGTTGATAGATTAAGATTGTTTGATATGTTTAGTTTTAGAATGTGATAACCGAATCGCGCGTTTTTTTGTCATTATAGTTGTTACATGTATTAGTTTTTGTATAGCTAGTTTGTTTTGATATTAATATTGTTTACATTGTTTGTATTGTATTTTGAGTGTTCTTGTATATGTATTGTTGTTGTTGTTATATTTTATCTAATATGTTTTGATATGTTTAGTTTTACTGATATATATGGGTTTAGAGTGTTTGATATGTTTATTTTTTGTTTGTGGTACCGCATCGCGTGCGTTTAGAAGTTGATCAGTATACTCGTTTGTTTTTTCTAATTACATGTATGGTAGTATTAGTATTTGTATAGCTAGTTAGGTTTTGCAATTGTATTTTGAGTGTTTTTGCATATGTATTGTTATTAGTATTTGTATAGCTAGTATTATTATTATTATTGTTATTAGTTTTGTTATATATGTACTAATCCATAACTTACGACGACGACACCAGAGAGACCAGATGACGAGACGACGGTGGACCAAGGCAGACTATTCAGCTCTGTAACGTCGAAGTCCCCAACCCCCGACTGGCTGCAAGGCGTTATAAGAGTCTTCCACGACGACTATCTTCACGGATAGTTCCCATTGGGCCGAGTGGGCGGGTCCGAAGAAGTAGGGTAGCTGCATTGGAACATCAAGGACGAATGAAGAGACCATTGGCGACTAAGGGACAAAAAGGAAGATAATGGGACGAGAAAGCTGCAAGGACTGGAGGATGCTGGGACGTTTTGTTCAGGCAGTGGCGATCCAATCCAAATGCCTCACTTAGAACAGTGGGGAATTTGTTCTTGGTCTATACTGCCTGAGGTACGGAAGGTCGTGGGTTCGATCCCCGGACGCGACAGACCAAAAGTCGTTAAAAGTTGGTACTAGTAGCTCCCTTGTCTGCGCTCGACATTAAAAGGTGTAGTTCTAGGACTGGTCGGCCCGGTGTCAGGATAATGTGACTGGGTGGGATGCCCTTGCCATGTACCCTCGGCGGGGTATTTCAGTGAGGCAGCACTATAACTTGTCTTATGCGGGGGCCGTCTGCAAATAACTGAAATACTGTCGGTCGGACGTTAAACCCAATTCACTCACTATACTGTGACCATTAGAAATGCACGATACGTTCATTCTAATGGCCAAATTTCCTTTTTCTTCTAGTAAATTTATGTTTTAAGGTTTGAGATATTGAAAGCAACTGTCCATATTTATTTAATTCTCATTCCGATCAGTCAATGGGATTTATGTTTTATGGGTACAGAAAGCTACATCGTGAGCCTATATAAAGGAAAGGATGATGCACTGAACAGGGGAAATTACAGAGGCCTAAAGCTGATTGATCAAGCATTTAAAATCATGGAGAGAGTTGTAGAACAGCTAATCAGGCAACAGGTTGACATCGATGAAATGCAATTCGGCTTTATGCCCGGCAGAGGCACCATTGATGCTGCTATCTTCATCATTCGACAACTCCAGGAAAAGCACTTAGCTGCAAACAAGGTGCTCTACATGGCTTTTGTAGACCTTGAGAAAGCCTTTGATCGCGTACCAAGGAAAGTCATATGGTGGGCCATGCGAAAACTTGGAGTAGAAGAATGGCTGGTACAAACCGTACAATCAATGTACTCAAATGCTAGAAGCCGTGTGCGTGTCGGAGATGAATACAGTGACGAGTTCGAAGTAAAAGTTGGTGTACACCAGGGTTCGGTACTAAGCCCCATGCTCTTCGTCATCGTTTTTGAAGCTTTGTCTCGTGAATTCCGCACTAGCTGTCCTTGGGAGCTCCTGTACGCGGACGATCTTGCAATTGTCGACAACTCCATTGATGCCCTGGTTGACAGATTGACCAAATGGAAAAGAGGAATGGAGGAAAAGGGTCTCAGAGTAAACACGGGAAAGACCAAAATAATGATCTCTGGGCCAAATCTTGATTCTCTCAGAAAATCAGGAAAGTATCCATGTGCAGTGTGTCAATCAGGAACAGGCAGGAACTCCATCTCTTGCACCAATTGCTCATGCTGGATCCACAAGAAGTGCAGTGGTATCAATGGCCCACTCAGACCCGATCCACACTACAAGTGCCCACGCTGTCTGGGAACAGCTCGGCCAATCGACGGAAGGCCTATGAAGGAGGTAGAAGTTGGCGACGAATCACTGGAGGTTGTTCGAATAATCAGTGCTTGATTTGCAAACAGTTTGGATTCAATTTATTTTGTGTGAATAGATAGTGCTTGAGTGGCGATCCAATCCAAAGGCCTCACTTAGAACAGTGGGGAATTTGTTCTGGATCTATACTGTCACCAGATAGTTAGAATTGTACGATACGTTCATTCTAATGGCCAAATTTCCTTTTGCTTCTAGTAAATTTACGTTTATAACTACTTCGTTAATTATGTTGCCCTAAGGTTTGAGATATTGAAAGCAACTGTCCATATTTATTTTATTCTCATTCCGATCAGTCAATGGGATTTATATTTTATGGGTACAGTGTGTGTGTTATGGTCTGATGTGGGACCGATATCATAAAAATGTCTGTTTCTAATATCGTCCTACTTGCATACACTTTTAGATTGGGCTAAGGTTAAAGCTCAATGAGTATTTTTCAGCTTGCCGTCCGTCTTTTACATCTACTGGCAGAGGGTTCGATTTCCGGACATGCTATAGTGTTTGATGTCCTGCGATGCAGTCTACTTCTTGGTTATAGGCGGTTTTAATTTCAGCAGTCTATAGTTATTATAGTGCAGTAGTTTTGTTCTGGTTTAAAGTTTAACATTGTTTTTATATATACATGTATATATTTATATCCCACCAAGCACATGTGCTTTGGTCGTTTTTCGGTCCAATGTGACATCATAGACAAGTCAGTGATGTTACATTTTTGGTTCGGACTTTCATAGATCGTTTTGTAGTGTTGATAGTTTAGTACTTTGGTAGTTTTCTTCAGGTGTCTTGGTGGGTCTACAGTGCAAATGAAACTGCATCTTTGACATAAAATAAATACAGCTTATCTGTATTATAGGCAGTCGTGTACCAGCACTTTTGAGGTTGCTTGCTCAGCGTTAGGATTTCATATAGGACATTAGGGACTACTAGGAATCAATTTTCTATTACTTCGATATTGCTGGTGTACATTTTGCCTCATTTTACTTCACTTGCGTTACTTGAGTAGCAAACTGAACTATAAACACAATGGTCTGTCGTGATTTAACCGTCTGTGAGCAAGAAGCAAACTGCATCCCAGGATTTCAACCACCACAGCCTGTCCTGGAACTGAGTCCTCTATTAGTAGATAGCAAACTTCATAATTTGATCTCTGGCAGGGGATACTTTTCTGAACCGTCAAATGCTCAGAGAGCTTATATTAAGGGCAATTGACTGATCTAGCAAGCTCACAGGGCGCTTGCATTTTTATTTGACTGTATTTATAACTGCTTTAATGAATGGACAGATGCATAAAGCTATTGCTTGATCTCCCAGCTTTAGATAGACGTTTTGGCATTTAGACATGTACATGTAGTTACAGAGTGGATCAAGCGTTTTGACAAGTCACTCATTTAATGGGTTCTTTCTATCTTTTTTCCTGCGGGCAACACTTTTTTCTGTAAATTTTCTGTTTGTGTATTCTTTTTGGAAAAAGGAAAAGTGGCCACCCCATATTTACCTCCTACCTTGACGCGGTTATGGGGCTTAATTGCAATCGGGGATATTATTGTTTATTCAGCAAGAAGTATTCCCTTTGGCAAGAACTAAAAGGAAGGTATATTGGCAGATTCAACAAATTCAGAATTGTGTAGATTTGAAACCATTGTAATAAATAAAACATTTACTCCTGTGGAGCTTTTGCTCTATTTATCACAATGGTTAGCAAATGCTCTATTTATCACAAAGGCTTTTTTCAGATCCTACCTCTTTGAATAAATCTTCTGATAAGGAGCATTAATGAGAGAAAAGAAAAAATCGAGAATTGCGTAGATTTGAAACCATTGTAATAAATACTCCATAGGAGTAAATTTACTCATATACAAACTACATATAAAGTTACATACCAGTATGCGTCAGATCAGAATCCAAAATGTGTGCTAATTTCAGTCAAGTCATGCTAAGCAGTGATAGGGTTGTCATCTGTTAGAAATTTTGTCTCTTATTCAAAGAGGTAAATCTGGGTCTACTTTGTTTGCAAATGCGTGAAAACACGTTTATATGAGGGAAAGGGTTAATTAGAGAAAAGGAAAATTTCAGAATTGTGTAGATTTGAAACCATTGTGATAAATAGAGCATTTACTCCTATGGAGCAAATGCTCTGTTTATCACAATGGTTTAATAAAGTGACTAATACAGAGGCGTAGAAAGGCGTCTTTATGGAGGAAAGAGTATTCTATCAGCCAGCAGAGCACAACCTGGTCAGACAGCTCCTATAGAAACCATCTGATACGGGTCTGTTCTGTTTGCAAATGCATCAAATCACATTTATAAGAAGGAAAGGGTTTTAAAGGTCCAAAAGTTTATTAAAGATCAACTGCTTCCTGGCCCTTTTCAACAGAATTAAGACCAACAGGTATGGCACAGAGTTTGGATCCACAAAGGGTCAAATAACACCCCACAAAACAGGTGTCCAGTTTTGTCTAGAAACATACATGTAGTTAAAACTTTAAAAATCTTTCCCTCTGGCGAGCGAATTCAGGGCCATCATGGTCCTCTTGTTGTATTGCTAGTTTGTTTTGATATTAATATTGTTAACGTTGTTTGTATTGTATTTTGAGTGCTCTTGTATATGTATTGTTGTTATATTTGTTCTAATCCCAATCATTTTCAGCTGTTTATAGATTAAGATTGTTTGATATGTTTAGTTTTACTGATATATGGGTTTAGAGTGTTTGATATGTTTATTTTTTGTTTGTCGTACCACATCGCGCGCGTTTAGCAGTTGATCGGTCAACTCGTTTTTTTTCTAATTACATGTATGGTTGTTATTAGTATTTGTATAGCTAGTTTTGTTTTGCAATTGTATTTTGAGTGTTCTTGCATATGTATTGTTGTTAGTGTTGTTATATATGTTCTAATCCATAAATTTTTTTCATCCTTAACCTTCTTTTGTATTTGTATTTTTGCAGAACAGATGAAGCCCAAGATGCCACCAGGAAGGACCAAGATGAGGACCAAGGTGAAGACCAAGATGCCACCAGAGGGACCAGATGACGACGAGGCGACGGTGGACCGAGACAGACTATCCAGCTCTATGACGTCGAAGTCCCCAACCCCTGACTGGCTGCAAGGCGTTGTAGAGTCTTCCACGACGACTATTTTCACGGATGGTTCCCATTGGGCCGAGTGGGCGGGTCCGAAGAAGTAGGGTAGCTGCATTGGAACATCAAGGACAAATGAAGAGGCCAGCAACCACAAGACGACGGAGGAACCAACCGCTACTTAGCGGAATAACATTGGCGACGAGGAGGTGAAAAGGAAGAGAGTGGAGCGAGAAAGCTGCAAGGACTCGAGGATGCTGTGACGTTTTAGAACAGTAAGGAATTTGTTCTGGGTCTATACTGTCAACAGATAGTTAGAAATGCAGGATGCGTTCATCCTAACGGCCAAATTTCCTTTTTCTGCGAACAAATTAGGTTTATAACTACTTCGCTAGTTTTGTTGCCCTAAGGTTTGAGATATTTAAAGCATCTGTCCATATTTATTCTCATTCCGATCAGTCAATGGGATTTATGTTTTATAGGTACAGTGTGTGTTATGGTCTGATGTGGGACCGATATCATAAAAATGTCTGTTTCTAATATCGTCCTACTTGCACACACATTGTACAAGTCAAGCTCTAGGAAATGTCTGACCAGTGTCTGTTCCGTTTACTTATGGAATTATATAGATCTCACATGCTACAGTTTCTATCATGACCAAATTGTCCTGTGTTTGTATGCCACTATACATGTATAGAAATTCTTCCGATTCATATCCATAGTGCCATTACTTCTTATATGCATGCTCATGAAGGAAAATGGTTAGAACATAACATAGTCGTTGAAATACGCAGCTTCAATGTGATGGATGTACATATTTGCAGATAAATATACACATGAATTGGTATCGAACTATTAATACACAGGCAGTGGAATCGAACTTACTTTGCGAAGTACAGTAAAACCCATCTAAACCGGAATTCTAGTAAAACAGCATTTAGATACTTTTAAGCAGGTGGCTGCTTAATGCAGTGTGAAAGTCATGCAGAAAGCACCAACAGGAGCTTTTTGCATTGCTTTCACCCTGTATAAAGCTGCCACCAAGACATATTTATATAAAGTTTAACGTCCGGTTTAGAGGGGGTTTACTGCATATACACATGGGATCTGCTGACCTGAAAGAACTGTTTAGCACTCAAACTGTTCAATTAACCTTTTCCCTGATATAAACGCGTTTTCACGCATCTGCAAGCAAAGTAGACCCAGATCAGACGGCTCCTAGAGGAGCCGTCTGATCAGGGTCTGCTCCGGGTCTGCTCCGTTTGCTAATGGAATTTGAAATGTCTGTTCATTTGCTTTCTAAAATGGCTACAACTTTCAATCTTCCATATTTTATTTTAACCATGAATAATTGGTAGGTATTACAATTTGGAATAAATATAGAACAACGAAAGTGTTAACAGTAGCCTAACCGTTACAGTTTTAAACAATTGTTCGCAAATTTTAAGATCCAGATTTTGTGATTTATGTTACAGAACGCTGGGTTGGATTGCAGCTGTATATGCATATTGAAATATCCACCGGGTTGAATGACAGAATGCTGGAGAATGGGGTCCATAGCATTATGTGTTGGGCTTCAGGGTAAGCCACCATGTTTTTTAAATGCATCATTATAGTGTGAAATATTAAAATTTAAATTTAATTATTCAGAAAAATAAACAACAGCAAAAACTATACAAAACGGTTTAAAATGTTTAAATCTAGATTTAGTTAAGTGCAGGATGAAAGACATGCAGAAATCTCACTCAGTCACTGTCTTCACGGCTTTCTCTCTGCATTAAACTACTGCAGTCGTATAGATTCCTATATTTATTCATATGGTGTCGCTGTGGCGAGGTTTTACTTTATTGACCTTGCGACAAACAACTTGGACCTTGACCACACACTGACCATCTAATATAGATCAAACCATTTGTTAATACCAGTTTCCGGTTATCAGGATGAAACACGTACGGTTAACCCATTCCTCCATAGGCTATTTTTTAGATCCAACCTCCTTGAACGAATATACTGAAAATTAGCATTTATTAGATAAAGGAAAATGTTAGAAGTGTTTAGTATTGAAACCATGACAATGATGACTATTACAGAGGCGTAGCAAAGAGTAAAAAGTAAAGTACCTAGTTATAGTCTACTTTCAGTCCAAATGACCGCTCAGCCCACTGTACATGTACTCCCCTGGTCATTGAGTCACTGGCCTACAATATTGAGCACTGCTATCAATGGATGTCGCCCAATATACACTGCTATAGAGATATGTATGTTTTTATTTAAATTTAGCATCTACGGCGGGGTAGTGTTATATGGGTCGCCATGGCGGGTGACGACGAGGAACTACGACAAGGACCAACACCGGGAGCTGCGGCGACAACAGATGAAACCAAGATGACACCCAGAGGGACCGAGATGACACCAGGAGGGACCAAGCACCAGGAGGGACCACGATGACAACGACCAACACCGGGAGCTTCGCTGAAGGATGGAACATAAGAGGAATCAGGGTTTATTAGGTTTGTTCATAGTTTATTGATTGATAGATTAAGATTGTTTGATATGTTTATTTTTTCTATGTGATACCGAAGCTGGTCGATCAACTTGGGTTTTTTTTCTCGTCGTAATAGTTAGTATTTGTATTGCTAGTTTAGTTTGCTAGTTTTGTTGTGATATTATTAATATTGTTATCATTGTTTTCATTGTATTTTGAGTATTCTTGTATTTGTTATACTAACCCCAATCATTTTAACCTGTTGATAGATTAAGATTGTTTGATATGTTTAGTTTTAGAATGTGATAACCGAATCGCGCGTTTTTTTGTCATTATAGTTGTTACATGTATTAGTTTTTGTATAGCTAGTTTGTTTTGATATTAATATTGTTTACATTGTTTGTATTGTATTTTGAGTGTTCTTGTATATGTATTGTTGTTGTTGTTATATTTTATCTAATATGTTTTGATATGTTTAGTTTTACTGATATATATGGGTTTAGAGTGTTTGATATGTTTATTTTTTGTTTGTGGTACCGCATCGCGTGCGTTTAGAAGTTGATCAGTATACTCGTTTGTTTTTTCTAATTACATGTATGGTAGTATTAGTATTTGTATAGCTAGTTAGGTTTTGCAATTGTATTTTGAGTGTTTTTGCATATGTATTGTTATTAGTATTTGTATAGCTAGTATTATTATTATTATTGTTATTAGTTTTGTTATATATGTACTAATCCATAACTTACGACGACGACACCAGAGAGACCAGATGACGAGACGACGGTGGACCAAGGCAGACTATTCAGCTCTGTAACGTCGAAGTCCCCAACCCCCGACTGGCTGCAAGGCGTTATAAGAGTCTTCCACGACGACTATCTTCACGGATAGTTCCCATTGGGCCGAGTGGGCGGGTCCGAAGAAGTAGGGTAGCTGCATTGGAACATCAAGGACGAATGAAGAGACCATTGGCGACTAAGGGACAAAAAGGAAGATAATGGGACGAGAAAGCTGCAAGGACTGGAGGATGCTGGGACGTTTTGTTCAGGCAGTGGCGATCCAATCCAAATGCCTCACTTAGAACAGTGGGGAATTTGTTCTTGGTCTATACTGCCTGAGGTACGGAAGGTCGTGGGTTCGATCCCCGGACGCGACAGACCAAAAGTCGTTAAAAGTTGGTACTAGTAGCTCCCTTGTCTGCGCTCGACATTAAAAGGTGTAGTTCTAGGACTGGTCGGCCCGGTGTCAGGATAATGTGACTGGGTGGGATGCCCTTGCCATGTACCCTCGGCGGGGTATTTCAGTGAGGCAGCACTATAACTTGTCTTATGCGGGGGCCGTCTGCAAATAACTGAAATACTGTCGGTCGGACGTTAAACCCAATTCACTCACTATACTGTGACCATTAGAAATGCACGATACGTTCATTCTAATGGCCAAATTTCCTTTTTCTTCTAGTAAATTTATGTTTTAAGGTTTGAGATATTGAAAGCAACTGTCCATATTTATTTAATTCTCATTCCGATCAGTCAATGGGATTTATGTTTTATGGGTACAGAAAGCTACATCGTGAGCCTATATAAAGGAAAGGATGATGCACTGAACAGGGGAAATTACAGAGGCCTAAAGCTGATTGATCAAGCATTTAAAATCATGGAGAGAGTTGTAGAACAGCTAATCAGGCAACAGGTTGACATCGATGAAATGCAATTCGGCTTTATGCCCGGCAGAGGCACCATTGATGCTGCTATCTTCATCATTCGACAACTCCAGGAAAAGCACTTAGCTGCAAACAAGGTGCTCTACATGGCTTTTGTAGACCTTGAGAAAGCCTTTGATCGCGTACCAAGGAAAGTCATATGGTGGGCCATGCGAAAACTTGGAGTAGAAGAATGGCTGGTACAAACCGTACAATCAATGTACTCAAATGCTAGAAGCCGTGTGCGTGTCGGAGATGAATACAGTGACGAGTTCGAAGTAAAAGTTGGTGTACACCAGGGTTCGGTACTAAGCCCCATGCTCTTCGTCATCGTTTTTGAAGCTTTGTCTCGTGAATTCCGCACTAGCTGTCCTTGGGAGCTCCTGTACGCGGACGATCTTGCAATTGTCGACAACTCCATTGATGCCCTGGTTGACAGATTGACCAAATGGAAAAGAGGAATGGAGGAAAAGGGTCTCAGAGTAAACACGGGAAAGACCAAAATAATGATCTCTGGGCCAAATCTTGATTCTCTCAGAAAATCAGGAAAGTATCCATGTGCAGTGTGTCAATCAGGAACAGGCAGGAACTCCATCTCTTGCACCAATTGCTCATGCTGGATCCACAAGAAGTGCAGTGGTATCAATGGCCCACTCAGACCCGATCCACACTACAAGTGCCCACGCTGTCTGGGAACAGCTCGGCCAATCGACGGAAGGCCTATGAAGGAGGTAGAAGTTGGCGACGAATCACTGGAGGTTGTTCGAATAATCAGTGCTTGATTTGCAAACAGTTTGGATTCAATTTATTTTGTGTGAATAGATAGTGCTTGAGTGGCGATCCAATCCAAAGGCCTCACTTAGAACAGTGGGGAATTTGTTCTGGATCTATACTGTCACCAGATAGTTAGAATTGTACGATACGTTCATTCTAATGGCCAAATTTCCTTTTGCTTCTAGTAAATTTACGTTTATAACTACTTCGTTAATTATGTTGCCCTAAGGTTTTGAGATATTGAAAGCAACTGTCCATATTTATTTTATTCTCATTCCGATCAGTCAATGGGATTTATATTTTATGGGTACAGTGTGTGTGTTATGGTCTGATGTGGGACCGATATCATAAAAATGTCTGTTTCTAATATCGTCCTACTTGCATACACTTTTAGATTGGGCTAAGGTTAAAGCTCAATGAGTATTTTTCAGCTTGCCGTCCGTCTTTTACATCTACTGGCAGAGGGTTCGATTTCCGGACATGCTATAGTGTTTGATGTCCTGCGATGCAGTCTACTTCTTGGTTATAGGCGGTTTTAATTTCAGCAGTCTATAGTTATTATAGTGCAGTAGTTTTGTTCTGGTTTAAAGTTTAACATTGTTTTTATATATACATGTATATATTTATATCCCACCAAGCACATGTGCTTTGGTCGTTTTTCGGTCCAATGTGACATCATAGACAAGTCAGTGATGTTACATTTTTGGTTCGGACTTTCATAGATCGTTTTGTAGTGTTGATAGTTTAGTACTTTGGTAGTTTTCTTCAGGTGTCTTGGTGGGTCTACAGTGCAAATGAAACTGCATCTTTGACATAAAATAAATACAGCTTATCTGTATTATAGGCAGTCGTGTACCAGCACTTTTGAGGTTGCTTGCTCAGCGTTAGGATTTCATATAGGACATTAGGGACTACTAGGAATCAATTTTCTATTACTTCGATATTGCTGGTGTACATTTTGCCTCATTTTACTTCACTTGCGTTACTTGAGTAGCAAACTGAACTATAAACACAATGGTCTGTCGTGATTTAACCGTCTGTGAGCAAGAAGCAAACTGCATCCCAGGATTTCAACCACCACAGCCTGTCCTGGAACTGAGTCCTCTATTAGTAGATAGCAAACTTCATAATTTGATCTCTGGCAGGGGATACTTTTCTGAACCGTCAAATGCTCAGAGAGCTTATATTAAGGGCAATTGACTGATCTAGCAAGCTCACAGGGCGCTTGCATTTTTATTTGACTGTATTTATAACTGCTTTAATGAATGGACAGATGCATAAAGCTATTGCTTGATCTCCCAGCTTTAGATAGACGTTTTGGCATTTAGACATGTACATGTAGTTACAGAGTGGATCAAGCGTTTTGACAAGTCACTCATTTAATGGGTTCTTTCTATCTTTTTTCCTGCGGGCAACACTTTTTTCTGTAAATTTTCTGTTTGTGTATTCTTTTTGGAAAAAGGAAAAGTGGCCACCCCATATTTACCTCCTACCTTGACGCGGTTATGGGGCTTAATTGCAATCGGGGATATTATTGTTTATTCAGCAAGAAGTATTCCCTTTGGCAAGAACTAAAAGGAAGGTATATTGGCAGATTCAACAAATTCAGAATTGTGTAGATTTGAAACCATTGTAATAAATAAAACATTTACTCCTGTGGAGCTTTTGCTCTATTTATCACAATGGTTAGCAAATGCTCTATTTATCACAAAGGCTTTTTTCAGATCCTACCTCTTTGAATAAATCTTCTGATAAGGAGCATTAATGAGAGAAAAGAAAAAATCGAGAATTGCGTAGATTTGAAACCATTGTAATAAATACTCCATAGGAGTAAATTTACTCATATACAAACTACATATAAAGTTACATACCAGTATGCGTCAGATCAGAATCCAAAATGTGTGCTAATTTCAGTCAAGTCATGCTAAGCAGTGATAGGGTTGTCATCTGTTAGAAATTTTGTCTCTTATTCAAAGAGGTAAATCTGGGTCTACTTTGTTTGCAAATGCGTGAAAACACGTTTATATGAGGGAAAGGGTTAATTAGAGAAAAGGAAAATTTCAGAATTGTGTAGATTTGAAACCATTGTGATAAATAGAGCATTTACTCCTATGGAGCAAATGCTCTGTTTATCACAATGGTTTAATAAAGTGACTAATACAGAGGCGTAGAAAGGCGTCTTTATGGAGGAAAGAGTATTCTATCAGCCAGCAGAGCACAACCTGGTCAGACAGCTCCTATAGAAACCATCTGATACGGGTCTGTTCTGTTTGCAAATGCATCAAATCACATTTATAAGAAGGAAAGGGTTTTAAAGGTCCAAAAGTTTATTAAAGATCAACTGCTTCCTGGCCCTTTTCAACAGAATTAAGACCAACAGGTATGGCACAGAGTTTGGATCCACAAAGGGTCAAATAACACCCCACAAAACAGGTGTCCAGTTTTGTCTAGAAACATACATGTAGTTAAAACTTTAAAAATCTTTCCCTCTGGCGAGCGAATTCAGGGCCATCATGGTCCTCTTGTTGTATTGCTAGTTTGTTTTGATATTAATATTGTTAACGTTGTTTGTATTGTATTTTGAGTGCTCTTGTATATGTATTGTTGTTATATTTGTTCTAATCCCAATCATTTTCAGCTGTTTATAGATTAAGATTGTTTGATATGTTTAGTTTTACTGATATATGGGTTTAGAGTGTTTGATATGTTTATTTTTTGTTTGTCGTACCACATCGCGCGCGTTTAGCAGTTGATCGGTCAACTCGTTTTTTTCTAATTACATGTATGGTTGTTATTAGTATTTGTATAGCTAGTTTTGTTTTGCAATTGTATTTTGAGTGTTCTTGCATATGTATTGTTGTTAGTGTTGTTATATATGTTCTAATCCATAAATTTTTTTCATCCTTAACCTTCTTTTGTATTTGTATTTTTGCAGAACAGATGAAGCCCAAGATGCCACCAGGAAGGACCAAGATGAGGACCAAGGTGAAGACCAAGATGCCACCAGAGGGACCAGATGACGACGAGGCGACGGTGGACCGAGACAGACTATCCAGCTCTATGACGTCGAAGTCCCCAACCCCTGACTGGCTGCAAGGCGTTGTAGAGTCTTCCACGACGACTATTTTCACGGATGGTTCCCATTGGGCCGAGTGGGCGGGTCCGAAGAAGTAGGGTAGCTGCATTGGAACATCAAGGACAAATGAAGAGGCCAGCAACCACAAGACGACGGAGGAACCAACCGCTACTTAGCGGAATAACATTGGCGACGAGGAGGTGAAAAGGAAGAGAGTGGAGCGAGAAAGCTGCAAGGACTCGAGGATGCTGTGACGTTTTAGAACAGTAAGGAATTTGTTCTGGGTCTATACTGTCAACAGATAGTTAGAAATGCAGGATGCGTTCATCCTAACGGCCAAATTTCCTTTTTCTGCGAACAAATTAGGTTTATAACTACTTCGCTAGTTTTGTTGCCCTAAGGTTTGAGATATTTAAAGCATCTGTCCATATTTATTCTCATTCCGATCAGTCAATGGGATTTATGTTTTATAGGTACAGTGTGTGTTATGGTCTGATGTGGGACCGATATCATAAAAATGTCTGTTTCTAATATCGTCCTACTTGCACACACATTGTACAAGTCAAGCTCTAGGAAATGTCTGACCAGTGTCTGTTCCGTTTACTTATGGAATTATATAGATCTCACATGCTACAGTTTCTATCATGACCAAATTGTCCTGTGTTTGTATGCCACTATACATGTATAGAAATTCTTCCGATTCATATCCATAGTGCCATTACTTCTTATATGCATGCTCATGAAGGAAAATGGTTAGAACATAACATAGTCGTTGAAATACGCAGCTTCAATGTGATGGATGTACATATTTGCAGATAAATATACACATGAATTGGTATCGAACTATTAATACACAGGCAGTGGAATCGAACTTACTTTGCGAAGTACAGTAAAACCCATCTAAACCGGAATTCTAGTAAAACAGCATTTAGATACTTTTAAGCAGGTGGCTGCTTAATGCAGTGTGAAAGTCATGCAGAAAGCACCAACAGGAGCTTTTTGCATTGCTTTCACCCTGTATAAAGCTGCCACCAAGACATATTTATATAAAGTTTAACGTCCGGTTTAGAGGGGGTTTACTGCATATACACATGGGATCTGCTGACCTGAAAGAACTGTTTAGCACTCAAACTGTTCAATTAACCTTTTCCCTGATATAAACGCGTTTTCACGCATCTGCAAGCAAAGTAGACCCAGATCAGACGGCTCCTAGAGGAGCCGTCTGATCAGGGTCTGCTCCGGGTCTGCTCCGTTTGCTAATGGAATTTGAAATGTCTGTTCATTTGCTTTCTAAAATGGCTACAACTTTCAATCTTCCATATTTTATTTTAACCATGAATAATCGGTAGGTATTACAATTTGGAATAAATATAGAACAACGAAAGTGTTAACAGTAGCCTAACCGTTACAGTTTTAAACAATTGTTGGCAAATTTTAAGATCCAGATTTTGTGATTTATGTTACAGAACGCTGGGTTGGATTGCAGCTGTATATGCATATTGAAATATCCACCGGGTTGAATGACAGAATGCTGGAGAATGGGGTCCATAGCATTATGTGTTGGGCTTCAGGGTAAGCCACCATGTTTTTTAAATGCATCATTATAGTGTGAAATATTATTAAAATTTAAATTTAATTATTCAGAAAAATAAACAACAGCAAAAACTATACAAAACGGTTTAAAATGTTTAAATCTAGATTTAGTTAAGTGCAGGATGAAAGACATGCAGAAATCTCACTCAGTCACTGTCTTCACGGCTTTCTCTCTGCATTAAACTACTGCAGTCGTATAGATTCCTATATTTATTCATATGGTGTCGCTGTGGCGAGGTTTTACTTTATTGACCTTGCGACAAACAACTTGGACCTTGACCACACACTGACCATCTAATATAGATCAAACCATTTGTTAATACCAGTTTCCGGTTATCAGGATGAAACACGTACGGTTAACCCATTCCTCCATAGGCTATTTTTTAGATCCAACCTCCTTGAACGAATATACTGAAAATTAGCATTTATTAGATAAAGGAAAATGTTAGAAGTGTTTAGTATTGAAACCATGACAATGATGACTATTACAGAGGCGTAGCAAAGAGTAAAAAGTAAAGTACCTAGTTATAGTCTACTTTCAGTCCAAATGACCGCTCAGCCCACTGTACATGTACTCCCCTGGTCATTGAGTCACTGGCCTACAATATTGAGCACTGCTATCAATGGATGTCGCCCAATATACACTGCTATAGAGATATGTATGTTTTTATTTAAATTTAGCATCTACGGCGGGGTAGTGTTATATGGGTCGCCATGGCGGGTGACGACGAGGAACTACGACAAGGACCAACACCGGGAGCTGCGGCGACAACAGATGAAACCAAGATGACACCCAGAGGGACCGAGATGACACCAGGAGGGACCAAGCACCAGGAGGGACCACGATGACAACGACCAACACCGGGAGCTTCGCTGAAGGATGGAACATAAGAGGAATCAGGGTTTATTAGGTTTGTTCATAGTTTATTGATTGATAGATTAAGATTGTTTGATATGTTTATTTTTTCTATGTGATACCGAAGCTGGTCGATCAACTTGGGTTTTTTTTCTCGTCGTAATAGTTAGTATTTGTATTGCTAGTTTAGTTTGCTAGTTTTGTTGTGATATTATTAATATTGTTATCATTGTTTTCATTGTATTTTGAGTATTCTTGTATTTGTTATACTAACCCCAATCATTTTAACCTGTTGATAGATTAAGATTGTTTGATATGTTTAGTTTTAGAATGTGATAACCGAATCGCGCGTTTTTTTGTCATTATAGTTGTTACATGTATTAGTTTTTGTATAGCTAGTTTGTTTTGATATTAATATTGTTTACATTGTTTGTATTGTATTTTGAGTGTTCTTGTATATGTATTGTTGTTGTTGTTATATTTTATCTAATATGTTTTGATATGTTTAGTTTTACTGATATATATGGGTTTAGAGTGTTTGATATGTTTATTTTTTGTTTGTGGTACCGCATCGCGTGCGTTTAGAAGTTGATCAGTATACTCGTTTGTTTTTTCTAATTACATGTATGGTAGTATTAGTATTTGTATAGCTAGTTAGGTTTTGCAATTGTATTTTGAGTGTTTTTGCATATGTATTGTTATTAGTATTTGTATAGCTAGTATTATTATTATTATTGTTATTAGTTTTGTTATATATGTACTAATCCATAACTTACGACGACGACACCAGAGAGACCAGATGACGAGACGACGGTGGACCAAGGCAGACTATTCAGCTCTGTAACGTCGAAGTCCCCAACCCCCGACTGGCTGCAAGGCGTTATAAGAGTCTTCCACGACGACTATCTTCACGGATAGTTCCCATTGGGCCGAGTGGGCGGGTCCGAAGAAGTAGGGTAGCTGCATTGGAACATCAAGGACGAATGAAGAGACCATTGGCGACTAAGGGACAAAAAGGAAGATAATGGGACGAGAAAGCTGCAAGGACTGGAGGATGCTGGGACGTTTTGTTCAGGCAGTGGCGATCCAATCCAAATGCCTCACTTAGAACAGTGGGGAATTTGTTCTTGGTCTATACTGCCTGAGGTACGGAAGGTCGTGGGTTCGATCCCCGGACGCGACAGACCAAAAGTCGTTAAAAGTTGGTACTAGTAGCTCCCTTGTCTGCGCTCGACATTAAAAGGTGTAGTTCTAGGACTGGTCGGCCCGGTGTCAGGATAATGTGACTGGGTGGGATGCCCTTGCCATGTACCCTCGGCGGGGTATTTCAGTGAGGCAGCACTATAACTTGTCTTATGCGGGGGCCGTCTGCAAATAACTGAAATACTGTCGGTCGGACGTTAAACCCAATTCACTCACTATACTGTGACCATTAGAAATGCACGATACGTTCATTCTAATGGCCAAATTTCCTTTTTCTTCTAGTAAATTTATGTTTTAAGGTTTGAGATATTGAAAGCAACTGTCCATATTTATTTAATTCTCATTCCGATCAGTCAATGGGATTTATGTTTTATGGGTACAGAAAGCTACATCGTGAGCCTATATAAAGGAAAGGATGATGCACTGAACAGGGGAAATTACAGAGGCCTAAAGCTGATTGATCAAGCATTTAAAATCATGGAGAGAGTTGTAGAACAGCTAATCAGGCAACAGGTTGACATCGATGAAATGCAATTCGGCTTTATGCCCGGCAGAGGCACCATTGATGCTGCTATCTTCATCATTCGACAACTCCAGGAAAAGCACTTAGCTGCAAACAAGGTGCTCTACATGGCTTTTGTAGACCTTGAGAAAGCCTTTGATCGCGTACCAAGGAAAGTCATATGGTGGGCCATGCGAAAACTTGGAGTAGAAGAATGGCTGGTACAAACCGTACAATCAATGTACTCAAATGCTAGAAGCCGTGTGCGTGTCGGAGATGAATACAGTGACGAGTTCGAAGTAAAAGTTGGTGTACACCAGGGTTCGGTACTAAGCCCCATGCTCTTCGTCATCGTTTTTGAAGCTTTGTCTCGTGAATTCCGCACTAGCTGTCCTTGGGAGCTCCTGTACGCGGACGATCTTGCAATTGTCGACAACTCCATTGATGCCCTGGTTGACAGATTGACCAAATGGAAAAGAGGAATGGAGGAAAAGGGTCTCAGAGTAAACACGGGAAAGACCAAAATAATGATCTCTGGGCCAAATCTTGATTCTCTCAGAAAATCAGGAAAGTATCCATGTGCAGTGTGTCAATCAGGAACAGGCAGGAACTCCATCTCTTGCACCAATTGCTCATGCTGGATCCACAAGAAGTGCAGTGGTATCAATGGCCCACTCAGACCCGATCCACACTACAAGTGCCCACGCTGTCTGGGAACAGCTCGGCCAATCGACGGAAGGCCTATGAAGGAGGTAGAAGTTGGCGACGAATCACTGGAGGTTGTTCGAATAATCAGTGCTTGATTTGCAAACAGTTTGGATTCAATTTATTTTGTGTGAATAGATAGTGCTTGAGTGGCGATCCAATCCAAAGGCCTCACTTAGAACAGTGGGGAATTTGTTCTGGATCTATACTGTCACCAGATAGTTAGAATTGTACGATACGTTCATTCTAATGGCCAAATTTCCTTTTGCTTCTAGTAAATTTACGTTTATAACTACTTCGTTAATTATGTTGCCCTAAGGTTTTGAGATATTGAAAGCAACTGTCCATATTTATTTTATTCTCATTCCGATCAGTCAATGGGATTTATATTTTATGGGTACAGTGTGTGTGTTATGGTCTGATGTGGGACCGATATCATAAAAATGTCTGTTTCTAATATCGTCCTACTTGCATACACTTTTAGATTGGGCTAAGGTTAAAGCTCAATGAGTATTTTTCAGCTTGCCGTCCGTCTTTTACATCTACTGGCAGAGGGTTCGATTTCCGGACATGCTATAGTGTTTGATGTCCTGCGATGCAGTCTACTTCTTGGTTATAGGCGGTTTTAATTTCAGCAGTCTATAGTTATTATAGTGCAGTAGTTTTGTTCTGGTTTAAAGTTTAACATTGTTTTTATATATACATGTATATATTTATATCCCACCAAGCACATGTGCTTTGGTCGTTTTTCGGTCCAATGTGACATCATAGACAAGTCAGTGATGTTACATTTTTGGTTCGGACTTTCATAGATCGTTTTGTAGTGTTGATAGTTTAGTACTTTGGTAGTTTTCTTCAGGTGTCTTGGTGGGTCTACAGTGCAAATGAAACTGCATCTTTGACATAAAATAAATACAGCTTATCTGTATTATAGGCAGTCGTGTACCAGCACTTTTGAGGTTGCTTGCTCAGCGTTAGGATTTCATATAGGACATTAGGGACTACTAGGAATCAATTTTCTATTACTTCGATATTGCTGGTGTACATTTTGCCTCATTTTACTTCACTTGCGTTACTTGAGTAGCAAACTGAACTATAAACACAATGGTCTGTCGTGATTTAACCGTCTGTGAGCAAGAAGCAAACTGCATCCCAGGATTTCAACCACCACAGCCTGTCCTGGAACTGAGTCCTCTATTAGTAGATAGCAAACTTCATAATTTGATCTCTGGCAGGGGATACTTTTCTGAACCGTCAAATGCTCAGAGAGCTTATATTAAGGGCAATTGACTGATCTAGCAAGCTCACAGGGCGCTTGCATTTTTATTTGACTGTATTTATAACTGCTTTAATGAATGGACAGATGCATAAAGCTATTGCTTGATCTCCCAGCTTTAGATAGACGTTTTGGCATTTAGACATGTACATGTAGTTACAGAGTGGATCAAGCGTTTTGACAAGTCACTCATTTAATGGGTTCTTTCTATCTTTTTTCCTGCGGGCAACACTTTTTTCTGTAAATTTTCTGTTTGTGTATTCTTTTTGGAAAAAGGAAAAGTGGCCACCCCATATTTACCTCCTACCTTGACGCGGTTATGGGGCTTAATTGCAATCGGGGATATTATTGTTTATTCAGCAAGAAGTATTCCCTTTGGCAAGAACTAAAAGGAAGGTATATTGGCAGATTCAACAAATTCAGAATTGTGTAGATTTGAAACCATTGTAATAAATAAAACATTTACTCCTGTGGAGCTTTTGCTCTATTTATCACAATGGTTAGCAAATGCTCTATTTATCACAAAGGCTTTTTTCAGATCCTACCTCTTTGAATAAATCTTCTGATAAGGAGCATTAATGAGAGAAAAGAAAAAATCGAGAATTGCGTAGATTTGAAACCATTGTAATAAATACTCCATAGGAGTAAATTTACTCATATACAAACTACATATAAAGTTACATACCAGTATGCGTCAGATCAGAATCCAAAATGTGTGCTAATTTCAGTCAAGTCATGCTAAGCAGTGATAGGGTTGTCATCTGTTAGAAATTTTGTCTCTTATTCAAAGAGGTAAATCTGGGTCTACTTTGTTTGCAAATGCGTGAAAACACGTTTATATGAGGGAAAGGGTTAATTAGAGAAAAGGAAAATTTCAGAATTGTGTAGATTTGAAACCATTGTGATAAATAGAGCATTTACTCCTATGGAGCAAATGCTCTGTTTATCACAATGGTTTAATAAAGTGACTAATACAGAGGCGTAGAAAGGCGTCTTTATGGAGGAAAGAGTATTCTATCAGCCAGCAGAGCACAACCTGGTCAGACAGCTCCTATAGAAACCATCTGATACGGGTCTGTTCTGTTTGCAAATGCATCAAATCACATTTATAAGAAGGAAAGGGTTTTAAAGGTCCAAAAGTTTATTAAAGATCAACTGCTTCCTGGCCCTTTTCAACAGAATTAAGACCAACAGGTATGGCACAGAGTTTGGATCCACAAAGGGTCAAATAACACCCCACATCACAGGTGTCCAGTTTTGTCTAGAAACATACATGTAGTTAAAACTTTAAAAATCTTTCCCTCTGGCGAGCGAATTCAGGGCCATCATGGTCCTCTTGTTGTATTGCTAGTTTGTTTTGATATTAATATTGTTAACGTTGTTTGTATTGTATTTTGAGTGCTCTTGTATATGTATTGTTGTTATATTTGTTCTAATCCCAATCATTTTCAGCTGTTTATAGATTAAGATTGTTTGATATGTTTAGTTTTACTGATATATGGGTTTAGAGTGTTTGATATGTTTATTTTTTGTTTGTCGTACCACATCGCGCGCGTTTAGCAGTTGATCGGTCAACTCGTTTTTTTTCTAATTACATGTATGGTTGTTATTAGTATTTGTATAGCTAGTTTTGTTTTGCAATTGTATTTTGAGTGTTCTTGCATATGTATTGTTGTTAGTGTTGTTATATAAATTATGTTCTAATCCATAAATTTTTTTCATCCTTAACCTTCTTTTGTATTTGTATTTTTGCAGAACAGATGAAGCCCAAGATGACAGGACCAAGATGCCACCAGGAAGGACCAAGATGAGGACCAAGGTGAAGACCAAGATGCCACCAGAGGGACCAGATGACGACGAGGCGACGGTGGACCGAGACAGACTATCCAGCTCTATGACGTCGAAGTCCCCAACCCCTGACTGGCTGCAAGGCGTTGTAGAGTCTTCCACGACGACTATTTTCACGGATGGTTCCCATTGGGCCGAGTGGGCGGGTCCGAAGAAGTAGGGTAGCTGCATTGGAACATCAAGGACAAATGAAGAGGCCAGCAACCACAAGACGACGGAGGAACCAACCGCTACTTAGCGGAATAACATTGGCGACGAGGAGGTGAAAAGGAAGAGAGTGGAGCGAGAAAGCTGCAAGGACTCGAGGATGCTGTGACGTTTTAGAACAGTAAGGAATTTGTTCTGGGTCTATACTGTCAACAGATAGTTAGAAATGCAGGATGCGTTCATCCTAACGGCCAAATTTCCTTTTTCTGCGAACAAATTAGGTTTATAACTACTTCGCTAGTTTTGTTGCCCTAAGGTTTGAGATATTTAAAGCATCTGTCCATATTTATTCTCATTCCGATCAGTCAATGGGATTTATGTTTTATAGGTACAGTGTGTGTTATGGTCTGATGTGGGACCGATATCATAAAAATGTCTGTTTCTAATATCGTCTTACTTGCACACACATTGTACAAGTCAAGCTCTAGGAAATGTCTGACCAGTGTCTGTTCCGTTTACTTATGGAATTATATAGATCTCACATGCTACAGTTTCTATCATGACCAAATTGTCCTGTGTTTGTATGCCACTATACATGTATAGAAATTCTTCCGATTCATATCCATAGTGCCATTACTTCTTATATGCATGCTCATGAAGGAAAATGGTTAGAACATAACATAGTCGTTGAAATACGCAGCTTCAATGTGATGGATGTACATATTTGCAGATAAATATACACATGAATTGGTATCGAACTATTAATACACAGGCAGTGGAATCGAACTTACTTTGCGAAGTACAGTAAAACCCATCTAAACCGGAATTCTAGTAAAACAGCATTTAGATACTTTTAAGCAGGTGGCTGCTTAATGCAGTGTGAAAGTCATGCAGAAAGCACCAACAGGAGCTTTTTGCATTGCTTTCACCCTGTATAAAGCTGCCACCAAGACATATTTATATAAAGTTTAACGTCCGGTTTAGAGGGGGGTTACTGCATATACACATGGGATCTGCTGACCTGAAAGAACTGTTTAGCACTCAAACTGTTCAATTAACCTTTTCCCTGATATAAACGCGTTTTCACGCATCTGCAAGCAAAGTAGACCCAGATCAGACGGCTCCTAGAGGAGCCGTCAGATCAGGGTCTGCTCCGGGTCTGCTCCGTTTGCTAATGGAATTTGAAATGTCTGTTCATTTGCTTTCTAAAATGGCTACAACTTTCAATCTTCCATATTTTATTTTAACCATGAATAATCGGTAGGTATTACAATTTGGAATAAATATAGAACAACGAAAGTGTTAACAGTAGCCTAACCGTTACAGTTTTAAACAATTGTTCGCAAATTTTAAGATCCAGATTTTGTGATTTATGTTACAGAACGCTGGGTTGGATTGCAGCTGTATATGCATATTGAAATATCCACCGGGTTGAATGACAGAATGCTGGAGAATGGGGTCCATAGCATTATGTGTTGGGCTTCAGGGTAATCCACCATGTTTTTTAAATGCATCATTATAGTGTGAAATATTATTAAAATTTAAATTTAATTATTCAGAAAAATAAACAACAGCAAAAACTATACAAAACGGTTTAAAATGTTTAAATCTAGATTTAGTTAAGTGCAGGATGAAAGACATGCAGAAATCTCACTCAGTCACTGTCTTCACGGCTTTCTCTCTGCATTAAACTACTGCAGTCGTATAGATTCCTATATTTATTCATATGGTGTCGCTGTGGCGAGGTTTTACTTTATTGACCTTGCGACAAACAACTTGGACCTTGACCACACACTGACCATCTAATATAGATCAAACCATTTGTTAATACCAGTTTCCGGTTATCAGGATGAAACACGTACGGTTAACCCATTCCTCCATAGGCTATTTTTAGATCCAACCTCCTTGAACGAATATACTGAAAATTAGCATTTATTAGATAAAGGAAAATGTTAGAAGTGTTTAGTATTGAAACAATGATGACTATTACAGAGGCGTAGCAAAGAGTAAAAAGTAAAGTACCTAGTTATAGTCTACTTTCAGTCCAAATGACCGCTCAGCCCACTGTACATGTACTCCCCTGGTCATTGAGTCACTGGCCTACAATATTGAGCACTGCTATCAATGGATGTCGCCCAATATACACTGCTATAGAGATATGTATGTTTTTATTTAAATTTAGCATCTACGGCGGGGTAGTGTTATATGGGTCGCCATGGCGGGTGACGACAAGGACCAACACCGGGAGCTGCGACGACAACAGATGAAACCAAGATGACACCCAGAGGGACCGAGATGACACCAGGAGGGACCACGATGACAACGACCAACACCGGAAGCTTCGCTGAAGGATGGAACATAAGAGGAATCAGGGTTTATTAGGTTTGTTCATAGTTTATTGGTTGATAGATTAAGATTGTTTGATATGTCCTAGAGGAGCCGTCTGATCAGGGTCTGCTCCGTTTGCTAATGGAATTTGAAATGTCTGTTCATTTGCTTTCTAAAATGGCTCCAACTTTCAATCTTCCATATTTTATTTTAACTATTTTGTCCTTGAATAATCGGTAGGTATTACAATTTGGAATAAATATAGAACAACGAAAGTGTTAACAGTAGCCTAACCATTAATCGAATTTTCGAGTTGAATCAAATTCCTGTTATACCATTGTACATACGTAATCTCTAATAACCACCCTCTGTAATAATTGTATTATGGTGTTGGCCCGGTGAGATTTTGCTTCCTTGCAAATAGTTCTTTGAAAAAATGAATATGCATGATTTGACATGGCTGCTGGTTCCTGTGTGGAGCTTAGGCTGCATTTTTTGTTGAAAATAAATTATTTCTGACCTTGACAAGACATCGACAGTGTTTATTTCTTTCCATTTCAGGACTTTTTCCCCGTTCGGATGGATATTAAAGAGGCAGTGCTTGGGTCGGCCATGTTATTTTGGTGGTGTGTTTTTGGACAGTGATTTTATTTAATGGAGGATAGTGGAAAAAGTAGACGGTGATTGTATAATCAAACTATGCTTAATCAAAGGGGAAATGTTAATAGCTAAACACAGTATACAGGGTTAGACCCAAAATTTGTTGTGGTCTAGGCTGCAGGGCCTGAAAGTGACCCATTTTTACATAGATTATATAGGGCGAAATCTGACCGGGCCGACACCTTATGAATGAAAATTCATACATGTATTGTCTCTTACATAAATACTCATCAAAGAAAGGGTTAAACTAATAAAGATTGTGTTTAACCCTTTCCTCCATATAATCACTTCAAACACTTCTGAGGTTTCTGAGGGTTTCTGTCTGTTTGTGAAATAATTTTTAGATCTGACACTACAGTTTCTTCCAATACCAAAACGTCCTGTGTGCATATCGAGGGCTTGGTGCAAAACTATTCTAACTTTGAAGGAGTTAGAATAGTTTTGCACCAAGCCCTCGATATGCCACCCATAAAAACTCAGCTAATTTAAACCAATGATGTGATTATTCCATACCCAACTCACAGGCTCACTCCATACATGAATATTCTGCAGGGAAATGGTCAATTCATATACGGGTCAATATATGGGTGTTCGACAAGTAATGGTAACACTGTCTTAAATGACCATTCAATCTTAATTTGACAAATATTGTGTTAAATGTTTTGGTCCTGACAAATTAGAATAGGATATTGATATATTTTATTCCATAAGGAAATGTGGCATACCCTGATCAGCATCTCCTGCAGTAGATGTCAGATTTAGGTATTCTCTGCTTACAAAGGCGTGTACTTGTGTATGTATGGAGTAAATGCTTAATTCCTGACATGTGGTAGCTTAACCCACTTGTGTCCACAATCCCATATATGGGACATAGGCAAACAGTGTAGACTCTGATCACACGCCGCATAATTTGGCGTCTGATCAGTCTACACTGTTTGCTGATAGGAATTTCAATTAAAAACCGAAATTGAAAATTTAGGCCAGGTATCCCTTAGATAAAAAAAATAACGAATCCAATATATAAACATGGAAGAATCCACTGGGCGCAAATGAGTTAATTCAGAACGAAAGTAACTTCCGGAATAGGTTTCCAAGAAATGTGTAGATAATATCATTGTTAACATTTATCTGCTGAATACTCATGTAAGAAGTAGTGACGTCATGAATATTGGTTAGTATTTTTATAATGGCATATGAACATAGTATATTTGTCCAAGGCAGAAACTGTATTCAAATCTATATAATCCAAGAAGCAGAAAAGACCCTAATCAGACTACAGGACCCGTTTTATCGGGGTCTTATCTGTTTACAAAGTTATGATAAAAGGCTTGTTTATCAGGAAAATGGTAAATCGTGATATCAAACTTCTGGGGAGAACCTGCTGTTTTGATGAATTACAATAGAACCTATCTTAACTGGTCATTCATTTATTGTACATAAAAAAGCAGGTTGTTGCTAAATACAGGCAAAAGTATTTCAGGAAGCTCCTGTATGAGCTTTCTGCATTGCCTTAGACCTGCATTAAACTGTCACAGACCCATAATTATACCTTTTTGGGCCGTTTAAGACACGCTCTACTGTATTTACTTACTACAGTAGAGCCTGGCTAAAGCGACTGCATAATTTCTTAACAAAGCAGTCTTTCAAAGCAGGTTGTTGCTTAATGCTGGACAAAGGGAATAACATAAATTGATGGAATTTTTGTCCATCATTAATTTACGACCCGCTTTAAAGATTTATCATTTTAAGTATTAGAGGGATTTATTGTATACTGCTAAGCATTTATGAATCATTATAATTATGATTTTTTTTATTATATTCAGAATAACCACTGAAATAGTTATAGATACAATTAAAGCATATGGGCGTTATGTTTAAACCTTTCTGATTTGAATATTCATGTAAAAAAATAATGACGCTATATAACGGCATATGCACACAGTAGTTTGGTATTTGTAGAAACTACAGATCTATAATGAATTCATATTCAAACAGAACAGACCCTGATCAGACGATACCTACAGAGGTCGTCTGATTTTGATCTACTCTGTTTGCAAAGGCATGAAATGGTTCATATGAGATGGAGAATTAATTGGACCCAATGTATCAGATTTTAATCTTTTACTCTATAAATACGCCTTGCTACACCTTTGTTAACGGAGTAGACCCAGATCAGACGGTTCCTATAGCAGCCGTCGGATCACGGTCTGCTCTGTTTGCCAATGATATAATATAGATACGATTCTACAGGATTTGCCTTGACCTGTGCCCATGTGCATTTATAACAACTAATCTATTTAATATCCATGATGCCATTATTTCTTTAATTAATATTCATGGGGTAAATGGTTAACGCGCCAACTTGGAAACTTTGAGTCATCCCTATGAGGATGAGTTCAGTTGTAGTCAAATTTGTATCGACTCGTCTTGTATAGAGAAGACTAGTATCAAGATACATGTAATACTCGTTTACAGAGATTTAGGATTTCTTTAACCTTTAGCCTGCTGAGAAAATTAAATTATTTTTACAGAATTTTTCACCTACATTTTTCAAAATTCATGCTATAATCAATTTGTCTATCAAAATTCAACCAGGGTGTCAAACAGTTTGGATCCTGATGAGACGCCTAGTTACTCGGCGTCTCATCTAGATCCAAACTGTTTGCAAAGATATTCCCTCATTCGCCTATAGCAGGCTAAAGATTAAGTGTGTATACTATCTTGAAACATTTGGCTTTAACCCTTACTACACTGAATGTTCAAATGGACTATTCCAAAATTCAACAAGTCAAGCTTATTGTGAATATTTAAGGACTTTGCGAAAGAAAGTGTAAGATGACAAACAGCGCAGACCCGGACGAGAGGACTCCTCTAGAAGCTCCTCTAGGAGCCGTCTCGTCTGGGTTTTCACTATTTGCAAAGGACACCAGTGACTCGTGTCCCGTACTGTAAGGGTAAATCCTAAATTAATACAATTGTTATCATTATTCATTTTCGATATTTCATGAAACATTAAAATTTGTTTTAGTGCTGTATCATTCGTATGTGTAATCGAAGGTCTTTGTTAGCATGGGTCAAATTTGCACGTTTTCATTAGCCGTCTATGTAACCTGGTTTTATCCTGAAGTTATGCCATGAATGTAAGAACTAATGACATCATGAATATTAATTCATGAATATTTATAATGGCATATGAAGCGAGGAAATGTTAACCATGGCTGTACTTATTTCATAAGCAAACGGAGAGGCTGCTGTTCAGACAGCTCATACAGGATCCGTCTGATCTGAATTTTACTAACTTTTGTACAGGCGTGAAAATGTACATACATGTATATGGAGTCATTGGAGTGAAGGCTTAACTCTGTTAGTATTTTGTTTTGGTGACAAGTGTGCGTGTGTGTGCGCGTACGTTTTCCTGTGCGAGTGTGTTTAAATATAATTTAATTTGGTGTTGTTTATATATTTGTATTGTGTTAATATATTTGTATAAATAAAGCACAAAAGATTCAGCATAACACGTTTGTCCTCAAATTTCAGCCTTTCACCTAAAGCAAGCAATTTATCTTATTAAGTCGTATATAGTACCTTTTCAATCATTCACTTGCACGAGTTTCAAAAACAAAAAACTGCAAACAAGCTGAGTATATCCAGATAAGACAGCTTATACATGGTCTGTCTAATCGGGGTCTGCTCTGATTGCTTGTGGAATAAATAGATCTGATGATTATACAGTTTCTGCCATAGTCAAATATTCATATCATGTTTACTCTAAATATTCCGATACCAAGTTTCTCCTCCCCATCCATTTAAAAAGCTGGATAATTCAGAGTTGCACTATATACAGAAAACCCCCTCTAAACCGCAAATCTAGTAGAGAAGAATTTGGATACTTTTAGGCAAGTGGTTGCTAAATGCAGGATGAAAGGCACACAGACAGCTCCTAGTGGAGCTTTCTAAGTGACTCTCACCCTGCATTAAGCTGCCACCTGTCTCCAAGACTGATATTTATACTAAAGTGAACGTCCGATTTAGAGGGTTTTACTGTAATAGCAAGTGGTGAGGACATTGATCAATATTTTACTTGTGCAGTTTGTTCTGGGTCTTCACCACTTGCCTATGTTTGTTTGAATATTTAGGGTAATAAGAAATTGATAAAGTTACATGGCTATTCATTAAGTAAAGGGTAAAAATAAGAAATAGATTGATTGAAATTAATAATTATGAAGTAATGGTCTATGTATACATGGGTATGCCGGGGATCGAACCCGGGTCCTTTCACATGCAAAGCGAGCCACATCCCCGTATAATCATTACCCGTTTTCTGTTTTTAATAATATCCATGTAGCCTGTTGACAGATGAAGATTAAACACATGCACACGTCAGAACCCTCTCATCTGGGCCTGTAGATCTTCCGTTTGTCACATGTTACGATTTTCTTTAAAAAAATCCCTGAATATTCACCGTAAGCTTGCCCTATTTGAATTTTTGAATAGTCCATTTGAAAATTCAGCGTTATACATAAGTGTTAAGATACCCTAAGACATTATGCTGTGTATGGGATATTAATACCTTGTATGCTTGCGGCAGATTCTCCTTCCATTTATGACCTATGGGAATAGTTTGGGTCCAGATCAGGCCCCACAAAACGTAGAGCCTGATCTGAGATTCAAACGGTTTGTCACTCAGGATCAACTTTGGCAAACAATCAGCGAGAAAGTTAATAGTTTTGAAAATTTTACAGACAAGAAATGAGCTTGCAACAAAACTACTTAGTATACGGAGTAAATGTAAGTTTTTGGTTGACTCCAGGATGAATATACGCTTAACAATTGATAACCATTGCCTAATCCGTTTCCTAAACGGGTATTCTTATTTGTGACTCCTATCATTTGGTTTTGCTTCCTGTCTTCCACACACCCACATGAATTTGCGCACAGGTGTCTGTGGACAAACCTTATATCAACTTTTCCCCTCATATAAATGTATTTTAACGCCTTTGCAAACATTGACCCAGGCCAAAACTCCTGTTGAAGTCGTCTGGCAAGAGTCTGCTCTGTTTGCTTATGGAATAATATATAGTTGTGATTTTTCAGTACTGACATTTATAGCCAAAAATTCGTTTGTTCATTAGTCACTGACAAAAAATTTACAATAAAATGTCAAAGGTGGAACATTGTAGTCATTTTAGAAAGCAAAGAAACAGATCTATCAAATTCTATTAGCAAACAGAGCAAGCCCTTTACCCTTTACCCAATAGACTGTTTCTAGTTATGGAGACAGGTGGCCACTTAAAGCAGGTTGAAAGTAAAGCAGAATGCGCCTTAAGGCGCATTCTGCTTTACTTTCAGCCTGCTTTAAGCTACCAACTGCTAGGATATAGAAAATATTTCCTAGGGTATTTGTTCATGACTATATATAATTGGAACTATTTTCTTCAGTGGAGGAATAAATTAAACACACTTAAAGCCGCTTCTATCAGGTAAAGGGTTAAGTGGACATAATTTTCCCAGCAGGCTAAGGATAAATTATATTAGATCTTTTCTGTATGCAACAGTTATATGTCTTCACCACTACCCTTAGTAGGACATCTACAAAACTCTCATAAACTAAACAGAGTACTGATAACTAGACTGCAGAATGAAAACAATGGAAAATTACATTTGCCTTAAATACCACTTTTCTGATTTATTTAAAAAAAGAAAGAAAAAGTTTGGTATCTGTTCAGTGGTCACTTCATAGATCTTTCTGCCATCTATTTAACCCTTTCCCCTCATATAAATGCTTTCTAAAGTCTTTGCAATCAGTATATACCCAAATCAGACATGTAGCTCCTAAAGGATCTGTCTGATAAGTGTGTGTACTCTCTTTGTTTATTAGAGTATACTAGAGCTAAATCTACTTTTTTCTGCCAGTACCAAGCAGCCCTGTGTACATTTGCTGTTATACAAATTTAGCTGATACATTTTCATGATATAATTATTACTTGCATGAATATTCAACAAGAAAAGGGTTAAACATAGTTTAACCCTTGTTCTCTTCTTTTTTTATTTCAAATTTCAATACCTACTAAATATTTATGGTTATAATGAAATTTTGAAGGTGGAACATTGTAGCCATTTTAGAAACTTAAGAAATAAATCTATCAAATTCCATTAGCAAACAAAGCAGACCCTGATCAGATGGCTCCTCTAGGAGCCATCTGATCTGGGTCTTCTTCTCTGTTTGCAAATGCGTGAAAAAGAGTTTATATGAAGGAAAGGGTTAAAACAGAAACAATCTTGTCGTTTTTATTTTCGTCTATTGCTATTGGTTACTGCATCTTTTATACTCCCTATTCCAACGTGCCAAGATCATAATTATACATGTATATTGCACACGTTGATTGTACATGTCTATGTTATTTACAGATTACATTTCATGTTGTATAGACAGAATAGTGTCTACAACACATTAAAATCAAATAATTTTCACTATGTACATCTAAAAAATGGGCAAAAAACTTGTTAGAATCTGACTCAATGTTGTTCCACACTGACTGTTTTGCATACAATCCAGTGCATTTGTGTTGAATTGTAATCTGTTTCTTTATATTTTCACACAGTCTGTAAATTTATGGAGAAAATCATGAAATTTGAATTTATAGAAACACAAGAATAACATAATTCAAATAAAAACAGGGTTATGTCTTGTCTTTGTTGTATGCGAAACATAAAAGGTGATAGATGTCGACCTAAAATTTCCATGAAACTGACAAGCAATTGAAGATTAGCCATTTCGCTGCCAACTGTATTCTGTGATTACTTATACAAACAGTTTGGATCCAGACAAGAAGCCCAGTACCTGGGCTTGTCATATGGATCAAATCTATTTGAGGTGATCACCTTTTTTGAGAAAAAAATAGAAAATTAAAAATTGCAGCAGACGACATTACTCGGTTAACCCATACAATGCTGAATTTTCAAATGGACTATTCCAAAATTTAAACAGGTCCGTTTTCTGGTGAATATTTAGGGATTTTTCAAAAGAAAGTGTAACATGACATTCAGTGCAGACCCTGGTGAGAGGGCTCCAAAAGGAATCCTCTCATCTGGGTCTACACCGTTTGCAAAGTACATTAGTGACTTATGTGTCGCACTCTAAGGGTTAATAGCAGTATAATACATTTACAGAAATGGTCGCATCTTTTATGTTATTTTAGTGTTTGCTATAAGTTACTGGAAGTCTTCCTGCGAACTAAATAGCAACATATATATGACCAACAGTCACCCCATATGGCAACATTCCTCTAAAATAAACACAACGAAAACATACAAATCATCGGGTGTGCCTACAGCTTTTCGAGACAATTACCTAGTCAAGTTATACAAAAATTATGTCACCATAACATAGGCATCCTATTTGAGTTAATCTTTCAGATTTTTAGAAGATTATGCATACTATTCAATTTTCAGACTGCAAACAAAAATACAGTGCAACCTCTCTAATGTGAGCACTTAATCAATTACAATGGGCAATAATTCTTAAAGCAGGTGGTTGCTTAACCCTTTCCTTTATAATTACGCCTTTTTATGCCTTTGCAAACAGAGTAGACCTTGATCAGGGTCTGCTCTGTTTGCTTATGATATAATGTAGATATGATTCTACAGTTTCTGTCATGGCCAAAAATTCAGGTGTCCATGATTATGCTTTTACAACAAATAAATCTAATTTATATTCATGATGCCATATTTTCTTGCATGAATATTCATGAAGGAAAGGGTTTATGCAGGGCTAGTGATCATTCATGCCTTCTGCATAATATTTATATGTAATTAAGCTACCACCTGTCTTTATGACCTAGATTTATACCTCTGTTTGGTGGTCGCATTACTGTATATTCACAAATGGGGGAAAAACACCACATAACTACCGGTACTCATTTATTTCCCTCGCCTGGAACTGACCGGTTTACCCGCTTAAAACTTAATACATGGAATGATTTGGGTAATCTCCAATCAAAACACATGGAATCTGAATCATAGATAAGCTGACTAAATTAATCATTCTGTTCAATAATGACTCCTTTATTTCTCTATCAAACTCTGTGGCGTGGTCATTCTTATCTCATTCCCTCATGTATGAAATAATGAAATAGTCATAATGACTATTTATTAGCTGGATTTTCTTAACATATATATTCCAATATTATGTTAAGGTAAACCCCTTCAGATCTTATCCATTTTTCATCTAGAGGGTCCATAGCAAACAAATTATTTGCTGGAATAAGTCGTTGACATTGATGTGTTCAGCAAACAGTGCAGATCCTTTTCAGAGGGCTCCTGAAGGAACCCTCTGAACTTAGTCTACATTGTTTCCATAAGTCCTTTTTTCCTCCATTAATATGCATTTCAACGCCTCTGTAATAACCACTTCTTAAAACCATTGTGATAAATAGAACATTTGTTCTATTTATCAAAACGGTTTTAGAATTACAAAATTCTAAAAAATTCCTTTTCTCTAGTTAATGCTCCTTTTCGGTAGATTTATTCAAAGAGGTTGGGTCTAAAAATAGCTTATGGGGGAATGGGTTAAGTACAGTAAAACCCCTCTAAACTGGACTAGTATCACCACCAGTCAGTAAGACAGGTGGTAGCTTAATGCAGGGTATAAGTCATGTAGAAAACTCAAAAAGGCACTACTTAAATTATATATAGTATAACCTCTCTTAACCGGAATTCTAGTAGATAAGAATTTAGATACTTTTAGACAGGTGGCTGCTTAATGCAGGATGAAAGTCATGCAGAAAGCTCCTAGAGGAGCTTTCTGCATGACTTTCATCCTGCATTAAGCAGCCACCTGTCTAAAATGACCTAAATATACAGGAGCCATCTGATCAGGGTCTGCACTGTTTGTCATCCAAAAATCTTCTAGCAAGTTTAAGCCATTCATACTGAGTGTACTGTTAAAAACTGATGGGTCATTCCACGCTGATATTTTAGGGTTGAAAGGGTTCAGACAGTGCATCTGTTAAAATTAAGCCCTCGATATTCCTTCTAAATAAAGACATTTCTTTTTGGTGGTTTTAGTTAAATTCAAATAAGATTTCCATTTTGAAAATTTGATCACAAATCCCCATTTTGATATTTTGTGTCTAAAGGATGCCGCGGCACATTGGAATAGGGAAAAGCTTTTATAGTACATGTATATTATTAAAACATACGTTGTGGAATCAAATAACTGGTCACTATCCCGTCTAAACAATACAACAAGTACTATTAAATATCATTTAGAGCCAGGAAAATAAATACTTTCTACAGATATCTTTTTAAAGATAACCGGATGAGATGGTTTTCTATATAAAACAGAAAATCAACATTATATTTTCTGTAATACTTCCATTGACTACACAGTAGAACTCCACTAAAGGAACCACTTAATAAACAGAAAACTGGTGTCTTTAAAAGTAGGTGTTTGCTTAATGCAGGATTAAAATAATGCAGAAAGCTCCAGTAGGAGCTTTCTGCATAACTTTCATTCTGCATTAAGCTCCCACTTGGCTTTAAGATCATGAATTATACAGTAAAACCTCTCTATAACGGCCACTAAATTACACCAAGTATTTTGTGTAAAAGTCAGGTGGCGTTGTGTTTTCCTGTCACCTTCTTTTAAGCAGCCATCTGCCTTAAATACCAACTAATTAACACAATTTAGTGGCCGTTATAGAGAGGTTTTACTGTATCACATTAGGTGATTGTTTTAGACAGGTTTTACTGTATTTGCAAAGATTACCGGTAGTTTAGCTTCTCTGAAACAGTATTTTGGTGAGATATGTTGCATGGGTCATATGGACAAATGTATCAATCATCTGACCAGAGTTCTTTGTTAACCCATTCCCTGTTCTATGTTTATTCAAAATTTTAACACAGAATATTCATGGACAAAAAAGTTATAATGAAGTATGGAAGGTGCAACAGTGTAGCCATTTTAGAAACTAAAGAAACAGATCTATCAAATTCTATAAGAAAACAGAGCAGACCCTCCCTGTCCAGACGGCTCCTATAGGTGCTGTCTGATCTGGGTCTACTCTGTTTGCAAAAGCGTGAAAATGGGTTAATATGAAGTAAAGGGTTAAATTCAATCCTTTACTCCATAGATACACCTTTGTAAACAGAGTAATCCCAATCCTAAGGACCAATCTGACCAGGGTCTGCTCTATTTAAAAATAAAATTGTAATAGATCTTACTCTGCCATTTCTACCAATACCAAAAAGTCATGTGAACATAATTAAATCATATTAAAATTCAGCTAATAAATATTCCTTTGTCATTATTTCTTACGTAAATTCAACAGGTAAAGGGTTAATCCATTACCTTCCATATCATAATTGGTTAACTCGTCCAAACTTACACCTGTAACATTCCCATACTTTGTGTGAGGGGTTCCAGCAAAAGTAAAATATGCCAGTGAGAACCTTTTGACATTGATTATTGTTCCAAACAGTGCAAAGATCCCTCTGAACTAGGTCTACACTGCTTGCCCATGTCTCACAGAGATTATGAGTTAACCCTTTTCTCTATACATAAGCCTTTCTATGCCTTTGCAAACAGAGTAGACCCAAATCAGACGGCTCCTATAGGACCTGTCTGATCAAGGTCTGCTCTGCTTGCTTATGGTATAACATAGATCCAATTCTACTGTTTCTGCCTGAGCCAAAACATCCTGTGTACATATTTCATCATGAAATTTTAGCCGATAAATACTCATGTCATTATTCCTTACATGAATATTGAACAGGGAAAGGGTTAAATCAAATACCTTTTCAGATGCACTTAAAATACTTTTGACATTCTTATAAAACAACTAACAATATTAGGCAATAATCTCTTCGCAGCTGATTCAGACAGAAATCTAACCTGTTCGCAGTGGATTCTGACAGAAAACTAACCTTTTTGCTATAAATACACACAACAACTTTGAAACAAAAGTAAAACACCGATATATACATTGTTTATCAGCAAGAAAAAAATGTAAGTCAGAAATGAATAACATACACGATCATAACAAAATTGTTCCAAATATACATGCAATATATCTCAGTATACAAACAACATTCGCGCCTGTTACGGATTCTAACAATCATCAACAATACTTTAAAATTCTATCACACAAGAAATACCCATGAAACAATATCATTCAGTTAAAGGAAACAAGCTTCAATCACGTGATAGTATTTATACAACCTATTAACCCATTCCCACCTCTTTGAATAAATCTTCCGAAAAGGAGAATAAACTAGAGAAAAGGAAAATTAAAAAAAATTGTAGTTTGAAACTATTGTGATAAATAGGGCATTTGCTCCTGTTTATCACAATGGTTTCACAATAGTGACTTTTACAGAAGCGTCAAAAGGCGTCAATATGTGGGAATGGGTTAACAACTGAATGCAGAGGAACAGACAAGATGCGTAACTTACAAAACTTTTTTTAAGAATAGCTCCTGTATCTCTCCACCAAACCCAATATTGTGACTACTCACAACACAGGCTTTGGAGGGAGAAATGACAATATCAGTAGTTCGTTACGCACCTTTATCTATAGCTCTGAGAATGTATCATTTTCGTTCACAAAAAATCTGCTTCAATAATAGAAATATACAGAACAAATGTATTTTTGACATAACGGCTCTTGTCAACGTCAAATATAGTAAAACCCCTCTAAACCGGAATTCTAGTAGAGATGAATTTAGATACATTTAAGCAGGTGACTGTTTAATGCAGGGTGAAAGGCATGCAAAAGCTTCTAGACAAGCTTTCTGCACAACTTTCACCCTGCATTAAGCTGCCACCTGTCTCCAAGACTGACATTTATACTAAATTAAATGTCCAGTTTAGAGGGGTTTTACTGTATACCATGTGGTAACACTCTCCAAAAAAAGCCCCAAAAAGAGCTATGACTCAGTTCACATCTATTCAAGTTGTTTGTAATAACTCTCTATGCAAATTAACACACATGCAACAATCTTTACATTTGAAAAGTGTTATCACAACTTATATTGACTGGATGCTTATACAGTATCACGCTAGGGTTAGATATCTCCTTTATTCCATGTTTAGTCAAATCTCTTATGTGGTCATTGGTATGGCAAAATAATACAGCAAAATTTGTACATATAGACACTTAAAGACTGGTGAAAGCCTAATGCAGAAAGAATGATATGCAGAGAGCTCGTATATGAGCTTTCTGCATTACTTTCATCCAGCAATAAGTAAACATCAGGGCTTGGTGCAAAACTATTCTAACTCCTTCACTAAAGTGAAGGAGTTAGAATAGTTTTCCACCAAGCCCTCGAAATTTATTCTGCTTTATCCCTTTCCCTGTTCAACATTCATGTTAGGAAAAATGACATCATAAAAATTTGTTTGCTAAATTTTTATAATGCAGTTTTTTCAACGAATAGTTTTGCTTCGTCAAAATCTACGCCTTTCTACACCTTTGCAACAGAGTAGACCCAGATCAGATGGCTCCTGTAGGAACTAACTGATCAGGGTCGGCTCAGTTTGCTTATGATATGCTACATGAATATTCATGGAATAAAGGGTTTAAAGTAGGCCATTTCTTTTAATAGAGAATGAAAGTACTGCAGAAGCACCTGTACGGCCATTCTATATTTCTTCTGCCCGGCATCAACCTTTTCATCTACATGTACCTTCAAAATCCATACATGGACATCTATCTGGTGATCATTGTAGAGAGGTTTTACAAACAAAACTGAAAAATTAGTGACGTCTGCACTGAAAGCCCGCTGACTAGTTAACATTTTGAGAGGGAAATGAAAACAGAAGGATAGCAGGACACCATTTTTAAATATTAAGTCTCTCTAATGCAACCTCCAAAAAGAGGTATAAATATACGTCTTAATAGCAGACAGTATTTCAATGTAGGACAAAAGATATGCAAAATCTGCCATAGGAGCTTTGTGCATTAAATTTCTCCTTCATTAAGGAATCAACAGTTTTAAAGATACCTCTAGTTATTCATTAACCCATTCCCTTATACTGATGACTCTGTAAAAGTCACTTTGTGAAAACCATTGTGATAAATAGAGCATTTGCTCCTATAGGAGCAAATGCTCTATTTATCACAATGGTTTCAAACTACAAAATTCTAAAAAAAAAAAATCCTTTTCTCTAGTTAATGATCCTGTTGGGTCGATTTATTCAAAGAGGTTGTATCTAAATATAGTCTATGAGGTAATGGGTTAAGTGGTTGCCCAAGAGAGATTCTCGCTATTGGTAACACGTATCTGTAGTACTCAGAGCTACAGATAAAGGTGCGTACTCAAATACTAAAATCGTCATTTCTCTACCAAACCCTGTGTTGTTAAAAGAGACGATTCTAAAGAGTGGTCACAACATAGGGTTTGGTGGAGAAATAAAGGAGTTATTCTTGAAAATATTTTAATTGACGCATCTTATCTAGAGCTCTGGTACTAACATTACAATGCCAGTAATACACATGATGCAGAGATATAATGCAGATAAAATAGTTCTTGGTACAATGGTATTTGGTCCCTCTAGTTGTATAATATTGTACAATAAATAACAAAAGTATCATGCAAATTGAACAAATACTCTCACGTTCATTTCATGTTCACGGACCCTTTATCTGATAGAAATGCATTTTAACCTTTTTGCAAACAGGGTAGATCCAGATCAGCTGGTTCCTGTCTGATCAAAGTCTGCTGTGTTTGCCTATGTGATAATATATATTAGATAATTTAGTTTCAGTCATGACTAAAAGTCTTGCTCATATGCAATTATAGAAATTGATGTAATCAATATTCACAATATCATTATTTTTTATATGAATATTCACCAGGTAAAGAGTTAATACTCATTAAAGCATAACTACCCATCAATATAATTATATAAAACGATGTTTGCTATACGAAAACCAACCATTTGTAATTTGCCAATGCGGTCAAACCTTTCTTATCCAATCAATCAAAATAAGTTGGATTTCTTTGGCAGATGGTAGTTTAGTCCTTTACCCTATGCATATTTATGCAAGAAAAAATGCCACCATGAATATTAATTAGATTATTTTTTCATAATGGCACAAGAACACAGCAACTGTTAGCTATGGTAGAAGCTATAGAATCAGATGTATATCATTTTGTAAGCAAACAGAGCAGACCCTGATCAGATGGCTCCTACAGGAGCCATCTGATCTAGGTCTACTCTCTTTGCAAAGGCTTGAAAACGTGTTTATATGATGGAAAGGGTTAATCTTTATCCAATGAATATTTATATAAGAAAACATCCCACCATGAATATTAATTAAATTATATTTTGATACGTGTATT
This sequence comes from Azorinus chamasolen, assembly GCA_963576725.1. Taxonomy (NCBI): domain Eukaryota; kingdom Metazoa; phylum Mollusca; class Bivalvia; order Cardiida; family Solecurtidae; genus Azorinus; species Azorinus chamasolen. The sequence goes on along the minus strand of OY755246.1, from coordinate 38,553,914 downwards.
GGTTCATGACACAGCAAATGGTAGAAACTGTAGAATAGGATCTATTTAATTTTGCAAGTACATGTAAACCAATTAGACCCTGATAAGATGGTTCCTAGAAGAGTGATCTGATCTGAGTCTTTACTGTTTGCAAAGGCATTAACCCATTCCCGTATAGACTATTTTTAGGTCCAACCTCTTTAATTAAATCTACCAAGAGGGCATTTACTAGAGAAAAGGAAATTTTCAGAACTGTGCAGCTCCATAGGAGCAAAATGCTCTTTTTACCACAATTATTTCACAAAGTAACTTTTACAGAAGCGTCAAAAGGCGTCAATATGAGGGAATGGGTTAAAAGGCATATTTATAGATTAATGCAGGACGAAAGTTATGCACAAATTCACTGTGTTACTTGTGTTTTGCATTTGTAGCAATCTTTTTATTTACTCACATTCCTCTACTCCTTAAAAATGCCTTTTAACCCATTCCCACATAGGCTATTTTTAGATCCAATCTCTTTGATTAAATCTACTAAAAAGGAGCATTAACTAGAGAAAAGGAATTTTTCAGAATAGTGTAGTTTTTTTTAAACCATTGTGATAAATAGAGCATTTGCTCCTGTGGAGCAAATGCTCTATTTATCACAATGGTTTCACAAAGTGACTTTTACAGAAGCGTCAAAAGGCGTCAACATGCGGGAATGAGTTAACGCATTGACAGAGTAAATTCAGATCAGATGTTTCCTGTAGGAGCCATCTAATCTGGGTCTGCTCGGTTTGCTTATGAACTCATAAAGATGTTTATACAGTCTCTGTCATGAACCAAAAAGTTGAGTCTCTGTCATGAACCAAAAAGTTGAGAGTTCATTGTACCATTACAGTAAAACCTCTCTATAATGGCCACTAAATTACATAAAATATTTTGAGTTAAAGGCAGATGGCTACTTAAAGCAAGGTGAAAGTTAAACAGAATGCTCCTATAGGAGAGTTCTGTTTCACTTTCACCTTGCTTTAAGCAGTCACCTGCCCTAAATACCAACTAATTAATACAATTCAGAGGCCGTTATAGAGAGGTTTTACTGTATAAAATTCAACTGATTACTATTTGTGATGTTATTATTTCTTACTAGTACAGTAAACTCTCAATTTCTCGAACACTGAAATACGGATCATTATCGATTTTTTTAAGACAGGTGGCAGCTTTATGCATGGTGAAAGTCATGCAGAAAGTTCCTCCAGGAGCTTTCTGCATGACTTTCACCATGCATTAAGCACAGGTACTAGGCGTGTGGCCATTTCACAAATACTACTTATAAATCCCTTCAAATACGTTTAGACATCATACCTTGACAGTAATTTTTTTTTTATACTTTCAAGGTATGATGTCTAAACGTATTTGAAGTTATTTTATAAGTAGTATTTGTGAAATGGCCACGCGCCTAGCACCTTTGGCATTAAGCAGCCACCTGCCTAAAAGGGTCTAAGTTCTTCTATACTAAAATATTTGAATAGTCGTGATTTTACTGTATATTCATCGAATAGGATGACTGGTCGCTATGTAGTGGTTCTACTGTAATAGATAAAAATCGCAATGTTTGAAATGAGGCATCTCATTCTGGTCTACATCGTGTGTCACATCAACAGCAATATTTGTCAGTCATGCGCAAAAAAAAGTGTGGAGCCTGCCAATATCATGTTAGCTGATCTTGGCCTTGAGGTTATAAAATGGCCTGCATGTTTCACTAGAAGGTGCTTAAGAATGAACTCAGATTCAAACTAAATTATAAGTCTGATGTCAATAAGTATCTGAATTGGTCAGATTTTGAGCAATCAGATGCTTGAGAATGAACTCAGACTTAACCCTTTCCTCCATAAATATGCCTTTCTATGCCTCTGTAATAGTCACTTGTTGAAACCATTATCACAATGGTTTCTACACTACAGAATTATAACATTTTCCTTTTCTCTAGTAAATGTTCCTTTTCGGTAGATTCATTCAAAGAGGTGGGTCTAAAAATAACCTATTGAGGAAAGGGTTAAACTCTGGAGTTTCATTACCCCTGGACCTGGTCTACATGCTTTGCAGTAAGAATAAAGTTGATTGTGCACAAATATGGTTCAATTGCAGATAATGAACAATACACTACATTCCAGTTTTGAACAGAGATACAGAGGTCCAGATAAGATGTGTAAATTAAAATATTTTCAAGGATGACTTCTTTAAAATATTTTCAAGAATAACTTCTTTATTTCTCCAATAAACTCTATATTGTGACCACTCTTTAGAACCGTCTCAATGAGAGGCTTCTAAGGAGTGGTCAAAACATAGGGTTTGGTGGACAAATGACAATTTTAGTACTTGAGTATGCACATATATCTGTTGCTCTGGAGATAGTACAGTAAAACCTCTCTATAATGGTCACAGGATTGTGTTAATTAGTTGGTATTTAGGGCAAGTTGTTGCTTAAAGCAAGGTGTAAGTAAAACAGAACGCTCCTATAGGAGCCTTCTGTTTTACTTTCACCTTGCTTTAAGCAGCCACCTGCCTTTAACACAAAATTCTTGATGTAATTTAGTGGCTGTTATAGAGAGGTTTTACTGTATGTCCATTATCAAGAACTCCTACAACTACAAAACCTTTACCTCTTCAATAACAAGGTAAGAAATAATGACATCATGAATATTTATTGGCTGAAATTTTATAATGTAAACCTTTTTAGAGATTTTTTTTAATCTTTGACGAAAATTGTATAATCAGATCTATATCATGTAATTAGCAGACAAAGCAGGTCCTGATCAGATGGTCCCTACAGGTGTGAAAAAGCGTTCATATGAAGGAAAGGTTTAAATATTAGTACAGTATACAAGGTTATCTAAAGCGACAACTCAGTACAGTGCAGACCCTCATCCCCTTTGATCTGTTTTTTGTTTGTTTAACTCTCTATATCATGAATATCAATAACCTGAAGTTTTATAATTGCACTATAAACAAAAGAATGTTTATCATGACAGAAACTGTCATGTATATATATATATATATAATATTTGTATTTTATCAGCTGGCTAAGGGTTAACAAGTTTACAGTGATCATTTAGTGTTTGAACATTTTACCTTCTCAATATTTGCCCATTACTGTATTTTATGTTTTTGCACGATTTATTCATATCATGAATATTCATTAACCATTGGTTTATAAAGTAAACAAGATTGTTGGCTTTGACAAAACTGTAGGAATTCCAAAAGCAAAAAGAGCAGACCCTGATCAGATGGCTCCTAAAGTAGCCATCTGATCTGGGTCTACTCTGTTTGCAAAGGTTTGTTGTTTCTGTTACATTTACCTGTTAACCCATTACATCATAGGCTATTTTAAGACCCAACCTCTTTGAATAAATCTACCAAAAAGGAGAATTTACTAGAGAAAAGGAACATTTTTAGAATAATGTAGTTTTGAAACGATTATGATAAATAGAGCATTTGTTCCTAAGTGATTTTTACACAGGCATCAACATTGATATGAGGGAATGGGTTACACTATAAATGAAACAGCATATTGCTTTGTGGAAAATGTATTTTTAATGATTAAGAAAAGTTTTCAAATATACAGTTTTCATACAAATAGATATATTACCAACAATTCTCCAAAATAAACAGAAATGGCTGTGGTCATGGAAAATGGTACAGACTTTGCAAAACCTAGTTCATAAGCCTTGTTGGGAGGTACTGAGGTACTTTGAACTGAGTCTGTCATGTATATACAAATGCTGAATGCACTATCTTACTGTTTAGAATCTCGGTACAGGCCATCATCTCTTTACTTCATCTATACACATTTTAACACGTTCACAAACAGAGTAGACCAAGAGCAGGTCCTGCAGGAGTCATATCAGGGTCTGATCTGATTGCTTATGGAATTATACAGATTTGATTCTACAGTTTTACCAGGGCTAAATATCATTTTGTTCATATGCCATTATAAATATTAACCCATTCCCTCAGGCTAGTTTTAGATCCAACCTCTTTGAATAAATCAACAAAAAAGGAGCATTAACTAGAGAAAAGGAAAACTTTAGAATTTTGTAGTTCTGAAACCATTGTGATAAATAGAGCATTTGCTCCTTAGGAGCAAATGCTCTATTTATCACAATGGTTTAAAAAAGTGACTTTTACAGAGGCATAGAAAGGTATAAGGGTTAAACTAGTTAAGGTTCATACATATTCATGGAGCAAAGGGTTCATACATTAATATTGGGGTATTTAAAAGCAGGTGTATTCTTAATGCTGAACAAATCCAACACGGAAAGTTATCTGCTTGGATACGAATAGTTCAAACCCAGATCTAACTACTTGTAAGAGAGTGGTTTGATCTGGATATACACTATTTGCTACTGGGTCATTTATTCAAAAATAAAACGGTGTCAAATCAAATAATTTAGCTTCACTAAGTGGGGAAAGTAAATTGGGTGTCGCAATACTCAACTCTTTCATTCAAATAAATGCTTTTTCACACATCTGCAAACAGAGTAGACCCAGATCAGATGGCTCCTACAGGAGCCGTCTGATCAGGGTCTGCTCTGTTTGCTTTTGACATGATACAGATCTGAATCATATCTGTATTATATCATAAGCAAACAGAGCAGACCTTGATCAGACAGCTTCTATAGGATCAAGGTCTGATCAAGGTCTGCTCTGTTTGCTTATGATATAATACAGATTCTAGTTTCTTCAAAACTTCATGTGTCCACGTGCTATTATAACAAATTAATCTAATTAATATTCATGGATTCATCATTTCTTGCATGAATATTCATGGAGGAAAGGGTTAAATAGCTGCTTGAGAAATCTATTGTAAATTAAAATGTAACCTGCATCACAGGATAACTGCTAATAGTGTAGATGCAGATCAGACTCAGAGGTGGACTCAGAGATTATAGAGGCCTAGCCCCAATGTTATAAAACATTTAGTCTTGGTCTGAGCTCATTCTAAAGAATCTGATTTGTCAGAATTAAGTTTAATTTAAAATCCGACCAACCATATAATTGAGTTTGAACTCAGACTCAACTCAGAAGATTTTTAACATTGTGGTCTGACACCGATGTTTTATAAAAGTTTCGCTTGAGTCTGAATTTATTCTCAATCACCTGATTGGTAAAATTTCGAGTTCAACTGAGGTTGACCAATCAGATACTTGAGAATGAACTCAGGCTCAAATACATATGTTTTATAACCTCAATGCTTTTTGCTCATCTGTTTAGTGGAGTCCATTCCAAGCAATTTGTTGATATGGTCATAAAGTCACTTACCATACGGATACACAGAAAAATCTCACTAAATAGACCAACTGAACCATCTACTCTATGAATATTCACGCAAAAATAATTACATCATTAATTAGATTAATTGTTATAATAGCATATGGGCATAGGAATTTTAGGCCATGGCAGAAACTACAGGATCATATCTATACATGTATTGTATCATAAGCAAACAGAGCAGACCTTGATCAGGCAACTCCTATAGGAGCCATCTGATCTGGGTCTACTTTGTTTGCAAAGTTGTAAAAAAGCATATGTATGGAGTGAAGAGTTAAACAGGCCAACTATGAACTGTAAAGCCAGGTGATAGTTTAATACAGTGAAACCCCTCTAAACCGGACGTTAATTTTGGTATAAATATCGGTCCTGGAGACAGGTGGCAGCTTAATGCAGGGTGAAAGTCATGCAGAAAGCTCCTCTAGGAGCTTTCTGCATGACTTTTACCCTGCATTAAGCAGCCTGCTGCCTAAAAGTAGCTAAATCCTTCTTTTCTAGAATTCCGGTTTAGAGGGGTTTTACTGTACAGGACCACAGTTATGTAGAAAGCTGTTACAGGTGTTTTCTGCATTACTTTCGTCCTGCATTAATACTTCCCTCCATGTATATTTATGTAAGAAATAATGACGCCGTAATGATAAGGTTAATTGTTGTAATAGCACATGGACACAGGAATATTGTGCCTTGGCCGAAACAGTAGAATCATATCTACATTATATCATAAACAAACAGAGCAGATTCTGATCAGATGGCTTCTATAGAAGCTGTCTGGTCTGGGTCTACTCTGTTTGCAAAGGCGTACAAAGGTATATTCATGGAGTAAAGGGTTAAGTAACCACCTGCTTATAAGACACCAGTTTCTAGTCATTAACCCATTCCCTCATATTGATGCCTTGAAACCATTGTGATAAATAGAGCATTTGCTCATATGGACAATGGTTACAATGGTTTCAAACCTACACAATTTTCAAATTTTCCCTTTTTTCTGGTAGATTTTTTAACCCTTTCCTCCATAAATACACCTTTCTATGCCTCTGTAAAAATCACTTGTTGAAACCATTGTGATAAATAGAGCATTTGCTCCTATAGGAGCAAATGCTCTCTTTATTAATTACAAAATTCTATTTTTTTCCTTTTCTCTAGTTAATGCTCCTTTCGGTAGATTTGTTCAGAGTGGTTGGATCTAAAATAGCCTATGGAGGAAAGGGTTAGGTGGTCGCTTTAGAGGGGTTCTTCAGTATCCTTAGACACCTGGCAACAGCATTTGTGTTTCAACACTTATACTACTCAGTAAGAGACTGACATAAGAAATACTCTGATGACAAACTGACACACATAACGAACGAAAATTCGATGACATATACAATATTTTTATTCTATTGGAAAACCATTTGCACCCATTGTCGTCATCGCCATGTTTTGGGCTTCAGAGTTCATTTGCAGGATCCTTGAATAAAACTCATACGGAACACATCTAAAATAGTCCATATAATTTGGCCTGTAGTAAAGCTGAACACGAGGACTTAAGTATATGTAATATAAATGTGTAATTATGAGGTTTTGAAGAAGACCTCTTAGCTCAGTCGGGATGAATGTGAGAGGTTTTGACATTTTTGAGTCAAAAATGCACAAGCGTCAATTTTCGCTTTCTCTCTCATACAAGCAACCTTAAAACTTTGCTCCCTGCTTTAACAAAACACAGCAACACTGCAAACCGTTATCTTGTAATTATCATCATTGAAACTTCCTCTGAAGCGGCAGGAACTGTATAGTACATTTTCTCATGAAATTAGTACAGTAGAACCTCTCTAAAATGGCCACTTAAATAAACATAGGTGTCCTTAAAAGCAGATGGCTGTTTAATGCAGATATGGATCGGTTTTGGGTCTACTCTGTCTGCAACACATTTATATGAGGCAAAGGGTTAACTATTTCTGGAAATTGTGTATGTATGAATATGCACTTACTGAATGAATAAAGTTTAATTTAACACCATTGTTATCATTTTGAAATTACTAGCCTATGCTAACAGAGTAGATCAAAATCAGGCAGCTGATTGATCAAGATGCACTCTGTCATAAAATTAAAATGCGCAGTTTTCCGTTGAAGCAGAGTACCAGATTAACTGAATCGTTTATAGCATACGCCAGCAAAAATCAATCAGAAATAGTAGGGAAACAACTTGTGAAAAAGTGGTTTGACAAGCTATGTGCGAAAGTGCGAATGTCATGACTATCTAAATCTCACGCCAACACAATTTCTAATTTAGAAAATATCCCATTTTAAACGTTTACATCGCATATTTTTACATAAAAAAATTCTTATAAAAACATTAAGAATGACTTTACCAACTAATATTGAGAATAACCCTACTATATTAACCACAGTAACCCGATATTTATCGAGTTGGCTTTGTTGACTCTGGGGCGACCGGTGTCTGCGTCTTTCCGGTGCTATAATTCGGGTTTTAAATGCAATCTAAGGCAATATTTCGAATATTTAAATATTTTTATTCATTTATTACAGTATAATATTACTATATATGGCTGTTTATTTATAAATAATGTCCTAAAACGCCTTTTTAAGTTAGTTGTCTCTAGTTGTCTCTAGTTGACACTTGTTGTCTCTGTTTAGTACCACCGGAATCTACAGGGTTCTCAGCTTTCATCTTTGGCACATAGTATCATCTTTAGGTCCTCTACAAAATTTATATAAATTATGGCCCTGGGGTCAAAATTGGCCCCGCCCCAGGGTGGGCAGTTTTCAATAGAAACAAATAGTGAACTCTTTGAAAGTCTTCTTCTCTGAAACTGGAAGGCTCTCAGCTTTCATATTTGGGACAGAGCATCATGTTCAGGTCCTCTACAAAAGTTATATAAATTATGGCCCTGGGGTCAAAATTGGCCCCGCCCCAGGGGTAGGCAGTTTTCAATAGAAACAAATAGAGAAATCTTTGAAAATCTTCTTCTCTGAAACTGGAAGGCTTTTAGCTTTCATATTTGGCACATAATATCATGTTCAAGTCCTCTACCAAAGTTATATAAATTATGGCCCTGGGGTCAAAATTGGCCCCGCCGAAGGGGTAGCCAGTTTTCAATAGAAACATATAGTGAAAACTTTGAAAATCTTTTTCTCTGAAACTGGAAGGTTCTCAGCTTTCATATTTAGTACATAGCACCATGTCCAGGTCCTCTACAAAAGTTATATAAATTGTGCCTCTTGGGTCAAAATTAGCCCAGCCCCAGGGCAGGCTAGTTTTCTATAGAAATGTATAGTGAAATCTTTGAAAATCTTCTCCCCTGAAACTGGAAGGCTCTTAGCTTTCATATTTGGTACATAACATCATGTTCAAGTCCTCTACAAAAGTTATATAAATTATGGCCCTGTGCTCAAAATTGGCCCCGCCCCAGGGGTAGGCAGTATTCAATAGAAACAAATAGTGAAATCTTTGAAAATCTTCTTCTCTGAAACTGGAAGGCTCTTAGCTTTCATATTTGGTACATAACATCATGTTCAAGTCCTCTACAAAAGTTATATAAATTATGGCCCTGGGGTCAAAACAAAATTGGCCCCGCCCCAGGGGTGGGCAGATTTCAATAGAAACAAATAGTGAAATCTTTGAATATCTTCTTCTCTGAAACTAGGAGGTTCTCAGCTTTCATACTTTGCACATAGCATCATGTTCAGGTCCTCTACATAAGTTATATAAATTATGGCCCTGGGGTCAAAATTGGCCCCGCCCAAGGGGTAGCCAGTTTTCAACAGAAACATAGAGTGAAAACTGAAAATCTTTTTCTCTGAAACTGGAAGGTTCTCAGCTTTCATATTTGGTACATAGCACCATGTCCAGGTCCTCTACAAAAGTTATATAAATTGTGCCTCTTGGGTCAAAATTAGCCCAACCCCAGGGCAGGCTAGTTTTCTATAGAAACGTATAGTGAAATCTTTGAAAATCTTCTCCTCTGAAACTGGAAGGTTCTCAGCTTTCATATTTGGTACATAGCACCATGTCCAGGTCCTCTACAAAAGTTATATAAATTGTGCCTCTTGGGTCAAAATTAGCCCAACCCCAGGGCAGGCTAGTTTTCTATAGAAACGTATAGTGAAATCTTTGAAAATCTTCTCCTCTGAAACTGGAAGGCTCTCAGCTTTCATATTTGGCACAGAGCATCATGTTCAGGTCCTCTACAAAAGGTATATAAATTATGACCCTAGGGTCAAAATTGGCCCCGCCCCAGGGTGGGCAGTTTCAATAGAAACAAATAGTGAAATCTTTGAAAATCTTCTTCTCTGAAACTGGAAGGCTCTCAGCTTTCATATTTGGGTCAGAGCATCATGTTCAGGTCCTCTACAAAAGTTATATAAATTATGGCCCTGGGGTCAAAATTGGCCCCGCCCCAGGGGTAGGCAGTAATCAATAGAAACAAACAGTGAAATCTTTGAAAATCTTCTTCTCTGAAACTGGAAGGCTCTCAGCTTTCATATTTGGCACAGAGCATCATGTTCAGGTCCTCTACAAAAGTTATATAAATTATGGCCCTGGGGTCAAAATTGGCCCCGCCCCAGTGGTGGGCATTTTCAATAGAAACAAATAGTGAAATCTTTTAAAATCTTCTTGTCTGAAACTGGAAGGCTCTCAGCTTTCATATTTGGCACAGAGCATCATATTCAGATCCTCTACAAAAGCTATATAAATTATGGCACCTGGGTCAAAATTGGCCCCGCCCCAGGGGTGGGCAGTTTTCAATAGAAACAAATAGTGAAATCTTTGAATATCTTCTACTCTGAAACTAGGAGGTTCTCAGCTTTCATACTTTGCACATAGCATCATGTTCAGGTCCTCTACAAAAGTTATATAAATTATGACCCTGGGGTCAAAATTGGCCCCGCCCCAGAGGTAGCCAGTTTTCAACAGAAACAAATAGTGAAAACTTTGAAAATCTTTTTCTCTGAAGTTATATAAATTGTGCCTCTTGGGTCAAAATTAGCCCAGCCCCAGGGCAGGCTAGTTTTCTATAGAAACATATAGTTAAAACTTTGAAAATCTTCTCCTCTGATTGTCTGGTGAGCGCTTCAGAGCCATTCTGGCTCTCTTGTCTGGGAGAGCATGTCCCTGGACCCCTATAGCCACAGTGCGTACATTTGGATTCAGCTTCACTTCTGTCAGATGACCCATACGGGAGCCACCTTTTCTGTATCCACTCTCTTTGCACAAGTGTTTGTCTAATCTGTTTGCAAAACCGTAAATTTATGGAGTAACTAATAATGATGAAAATGATGATTACACTGGTGGAGATACTGATGATGATGATAACGATGACACTGGTTGTGATAATGATGATATTATTAATTATAAGCTAGTATTTTAGATATCGCTTACGGAAAATAGTCATGTAAGGAAGTCTTCCAGCTGGCTTGTGGCAAGTCGGTGATTCTACATAGGTGTTCTTCTGTGTACGAAGCAGTGCAATTTGTTCCGTGCATGGAAATTAGCTCAACGTCGCAATGTGATCTAAATACTGTTAAAGTGACATAAAACCCAAATACTAACAAACATGAATATTCAGGATGTAAACTAGAACACTGACCAAGTCAGAAAGGGCCCACACAGTGTCAGAATTTACCTATAAACATTCTCAGCACGTTTGATGTATATCGGATGAGAAATGTTAAAGAGTGGACAAGTCTAAAACAGCAAATTTTGACTATTTCAAGGGCTATAACTCAGAGGTGTCTAATGCGATTTGACTGGCCTCAGAGGCCTCTACTAATTTGCCTGAAACAAGGACCATAACTCAGAATGTCCACTGCAATTTGACTGGTAATCAAACCTGGTCAAGATTTTGCACCTGTGAACATTCTCTGCCAGGTTGGTGAAGATCAGATGAAAACTGTTTGAGCTAGAGAGGCTAAAACAGAAAATTTTGACTGAATCATGGGCTATAACTCAGAGGCGTCCAATGCAATTTTCCTGATAATAGAGTTTGGTCAAGATTTTACACCTATGAACCTTCTCTGCAAGTTTGGTGAAGATCAGATGAAAATTGTTTGAGTTACAGAGTGGACAAACAAGAGGGCTATGTGCCAAATATGAAAGCTTAAGAAATTTTCCAGTTTCAGAGGAGATTTTCAAAATTTTCACTATACACACGTATGTTTCTATTGAAAACTGGCCACCCCTGGAGCAGGGCCAATTTGACCCCAGGGGCATAATTTATATAACTTTTGCACAGGACCTGAACATGATGCTATGTGCCAAATATGAAAGCCGAGAACCTTCCAGTTTCAGAGAAGAAGATTTTCAAAGTTTTCACTATATCTTTCTATTGAAAATCGGCCACCCTGGGGCGGAGCCAATTTTGATCCCAGGGGCATAATTTATATATAACTTTTGTAGAGGACCTGAACATGATGCTATGTGCCAAATATGAAAGCTGAGAACCTTCTAGTTACAGAGGAGAAGATTTTACTATATGTTTCTATTGAAAACTGGCCACCCCTGGTGCAGGGCCAATTTTGACCCCAGTTGCATAATTTATATAACTTTTGTAGAGAACCTGAACATGACGATATGTGCCAAATATGAAAGCTATGAACTTTCCAGCTTCAGAGAAGAAGATTTTCAAACTTTTCACTATATGTTTCTATTGAAAAATGGCCACCCCTGGGGCGGGGCCAATTTTGACCCCAGGGGCATAATTTATATAACTTTTGTAGAGGACCTGAATATGATGCTATGTGCCAAATATGAAAGTTCAGAACCTTCGTTTCAGAGGAGAAGATTTTCAAAGTTTTCTCTATATGTTTCTATTGAGAACTGGCCACCACTGGGGCAGGGCCAATTTTGACCACAGGGGCATAATTTATATAACTTTTGTAGAGGACCTGAACATGATGCTATATGCAAAATATGGAAGCTGAGAACCTTCCAGTTTCAGAGGAGAAGATTTCCAAAGTTTTACTAAATGTTTCAATAGAAAACTAGGAGCCCCAGGGGCGGGGCCAATTTTGACCCCAGGGGCATAATTTATATAAGTTTTGTAGAGGACCTGAACATGAAGCTATGAGCCAAAGATGAAAGCTGAGAACCATTTAGATTCAGAGGAGAAGATTTTTAAGGGTTCAAATTGTTGACGACGGACGACAAACGATGCACGCCGACGGACGATGGGCGATCACAAAAGCTCACCCTGAGCACTTTGTGCTCTGGTGAGTTAAACAAGAGGGCCAGAATGGCCCTGAAGCGCTCACCAGACAATCAGAGGAGAAGATTTTCAAAGTTTTAACTATATGTTTCTAAAGAAAACTAGCCTGCCCCTGGGGCTGGACTAATTTTGACCCAAGAGGCACAACTTATATAACTTTTGTAGAGGACCTGGACATGGTGCTATGTGCCAAATATGAAAGCTGAGAACCTTCCAGTTTCAGAGAAAAAGATTTTCAAAGTTTTCACCATATGTTTCTGTTGAAAACTGGCTACCCCTGGGGCGGGGCCAATTTTGACCCCAGGGCCATAATTTATATAACTTTTGTAGAGGACCTGTACATGATGCTATGTGCAAAGTATGAAAGCTAAGAATCTCCTAGTTTCAGAGAAGAAGATATTCAAAGATTTCACTATTTGTTTCTATTGAAAACTGCCGACCCCTGGGGCGGGGCCAATTTTGACCCAGGGGCCATAATTTATATAACTTTTGTAGAGGACCGGAACATGATGCTCTGTGCCAAATATGAAAGCTGAGAGCCTTCCAGTTTCAGAGGAGAAGATTTTCAAAGATTTCACTATTTGTTTCCATTGAAAACTACCCACCCCTCTGGCGGGGCCAATTTTGACCCCGGGGCCATAATTTATATAACTTTTGTGGAGGACCTGAACATGATGCTATGTGCCAAATATGAAAGCTGAGAGCCTTCCAGTTTCAGACAAGAAGATTTTCAAATATTTCACTATTTGTTTCTATTGAAAACATGGCACCCCTGGGGCGGGGCCAATTTTGACCCCAGGGCCATAATTTATATAAATTTTGTAGAGGACCGGAACATGATGCTCTGTGCCAAATATGAAAGCTACGAGCCTTCCAGTTTCAGAGGAGAAGATTTTCAAATATTTCACTATTTGTTTCTATTGAAAACTGCCGACCCCTGGGGCGGGGCCAATTTTGACCCAAGGGCCATAATTTATATAACTTTTGTAGAGGACCGGAACATGATGCTCTGTGCCAAATATGAAAGCTGAGAGCCTTCCAGTTTCAGACAAGAAGATTTTCAAAGATTTCACTATTTGTTTCTATTGAAAACTGCCCACCCCTTGGGCGGGGCCAATTTTGACCCCAGAGCCATACTTTATGTAACTTTTGTAGAGGACTTGTACATGATGTTAAATCCCAAATATGAAAGCGGAGAGCCTTCCAGTTTTAGAGAAGAAGATTTTCAAAGATTTCACTATTTGTTTCTATTGAAAACTGCCTACCACTGGGGCGGGGCCAATTTTGACCCCGGGGGCATAATTTACATGACTTTTGTAGAGGACCTGAACCTGATGCTATGTGCCAAATATGAAAGCTAAGAGCCTTCCAGTTTCAGACAAGAAGATTTTCAAAGATTTCACTATTTGTTTCTATTGAAAACATGGCACCCCTGGGGCGGGGCCAATTTTGACCCCAGGGCCATAATTTATATAACTTTTGTAGAGGACCTGTACATGATGCTATGTGCCAAATATGAAAGCTGAGAGCCTTCCAGTTTCAGAGAAGAAGATTTTCAAAGATTTCACTATTTGTTTCTATTGAAGACTGCCCACCCCTGGGGCGGGGCCAATTTTGACCCCGGGGCCATAATTTATATAACTTTTGTAGAGGACCTGAACATGATGCTCTGTGCCAAATATGAAAGCTGAGAGCCTTCCAGTTTCAGAGGAGAAGATTTTCAAAGATTTCACTATTTGTTTCCATTGAAAACTACCCACCCCTGGGGCGGGCCAATTTTGACCCAGGGGCCATAATTTATATAACTTTTGTGGAGGACCTGAACATGATGCTATGTGCCAAATATGAAAGCTGAGAGCCTTCCAGTTTCAGACAAGAAGATTTTCAAATATTTCACTATTTGTTTCTATTGAAAACATGGCACCCCTGGGGCGGGGCCAATTTTGACCCCGGGCCATAATTTATATAACTTTTGTAGAGGACCGGAACATGATGCTCTGTGCCAAATATGAAAGCGGAGAGCCTTCCAGTTTCAGGAGAAGATTTTCAAATAATTCACTATTTGTTTCTATTGAAAACTGCCCACCCCTGAGGCGGGCCAATTTTGACCCCAGGGCCATAATTTATATAACTTTTGTAGAGGACCTGAACATGATGCTATGTGCCAAATATGAAAGCTGAGAGCCTTCCAGTTTCAGACAAGAAGATTTTCAAAGATTTCACTATTTGTTTCTATTGAAAACATGGCACCCCTGGGGCGGGGCCAATTTTGACCCCAGGGCCATAATTTATATAACTTTTGTAGAGGACCTGTACATGATGCTATGTGCCAAATATGAAAGCTGAGAGCCTTCCAGTTTCAGAGAAGAAGATTTTCAAAGATTTCACTATTTGTTTCTATTGAAAACTGCCCACCCCTGGGGCGGGGCCAATTTTGACCCCAGGGTCATAATTTATATAACTTTTGTAGAGGACCTGAACATGATGCTATGTGCCAAATATGAAAGCTGAGAACCTTCTGGTTTCAGAGGAGAAGATTTTCAAAGTTTTACTATATGTTTCTATTGAAAACAAGGCACCCCTGGGGCGGGGCCAATTTTGACTCCAGGGCCATAATTTATATAACTTTTGTAGAGGACCTAAAGATGATACTATGTGCCAAAGATAAAAGCTGAGAACCCTGTAGATTCAGAGGAGAAGATTTTTAAAGGTTCAAATTGTTGACGACTGACGACGCACGACGGACGACGCACGCCGACGGACGACGGACATCAGGCAATCACAAAAGCTCACCATGAGCACTTTGTGCTCTGGTGAGCTAAAAAGTGTGATGGACGGACTGATGGATGGACTGACTGACGGACGGACAGACAGGGTGATTACTCTAGGGCAGCCACACAAAAGTGTGGGGTACTAATAACAGAACAAACATAAATGCAATTATACTTTTATTTCATAATTAATGCAAATATTAGTTGTACAAACTATTGTCTCCAAAATCATTCAAAGAGAGGCAACAAATCTTGAGTTTATCTTTAACCCATTTCCTCTTAGGCTATTTTTGGATTTAACCACTTTAAAAAAAGTCTACCAAAAAGGAGCATTAACTAGAGAAAAGGAAACATTTAGAATTTTGTAGTTTGAAACCATTGTGATAAATAGAGCATTTGCTCCTATAGGAGTAAATGCTCTATTTATCATAATGGTTTCAACAGGTGAATTGTACAGAGGCGTAGAAAGGCGTATTTATGGAGGAAAGGGTTAATATTATAACCTAAAATATTCCATGCAAACAAGACACATCTGGTATAACTAACCCTTTGAGTATGGGAAACAATTAACTCATTCTCTCCAAGACTATTTTTAGACGCAACCTCTATGGGTAAATCTTCCGAAAAGGAGCATTTACTAGAGAAAAGAATAAGAGTAGAATTGTGTGGTTTTGAAACCATTGTGATAAATAGAGCATTTGCTCCATAGAAGCAAATGTTCTGTTTATCACACTGTTTTCAAAAAAGAATTTTACAAGTGTCAAAATGCGTCACTAGGAGGGAATGGTTAATTGGTGCTTGGAAACAGTTTAGATACAGATCAAAATGTTTTCTGATTTCTCTGATCAGGGTCTGCACTGCCTTTCACTCAAAATCCTCATGTACAATCATTCCCTTCAAACAGAAAGTACTCCAGCTCTAAATGGTAAGAAGCCATTTGACACTGAATATTCATCTTCAAAGGGTTTAATTGAAACAGACGCATTTTGACATCTTTACAAACAGAGTAAAAAGACTTTTGACACCTTTGTAAACTGAGTAAAATCATTTGATACTACTGCAAAGAGAGTAACCTATAGGAGCAGTTTGGTCAGTGTCTGCTCTGTTTGCTTATATACTTGGTTTGACAAGTAATTTTTCTTTATTTTAAATTTCTAATTCATCAGGGTTCCCCTTTAATCCATAAATTTGACTGCCAAGACCAAATATTCATGTGTCCATGTGCTATCATAACAAATATTCTAATAAATATTCATGATGTCATTATTTCTTACATGAATATTCATGGAGTAAAGGGGTTAAAGGTATGACATCTAAATCTTTTGTAAATTAACCCATTCATAGGCTATTTTTAGACCCAACCACTTTGAATAAATCAACCAAAAGGAGCATTAACTAGAGAAAAGGATTTATTTTTAGAATTTTAAAGTTTGAAACCATTATGATGAATAGAGCATTTGCTCCTATAGGAGCAAATGCTCTATTTATCACAAAGGTTTCAATAAGTGATTTTTACAGAGGTGTAGAAAGGTGTATTTATGGAGAAAGAATACTTTGATAGAAACAATAAAAACCCAGTAGCAACACTTTGTTTCCTCATTTTGTGACTATAAATGTATACAATTGCACATATTGACTCTAACTATGTTCTTAACATGTAAGAATTTGATACAGTATAAACTCTTTACTCTCTATATACGCATTTGCAAACAGAGTAGACCCAGATCAGACGGCTCCTATAGGAGCCGTCTGATCAGGTTCTGCTCTGTTTGCTTTGTGAAATAACATAGATCTATTTCTACAGTATCTGTTGTGGCAAAACTTTGATGTGTTCATATACCATTTAATAAGAAAATACATCTAATTAGTATTCATGATGTCATTATTTCTTACATGAATATTCATGGAGGGAAGAGTAAATATCACTGAAATGTATATCATTAACCCTTTACTTGATGAATATTCATGCAAGACTCCGCCCATGAATATTAATTAATTTTCAAGTTAAAAATATAAAATCAAACAAAATTTAATTACCATGGAAACAGCAGAGCAACAGATATGTAGCATATAAGCAAGGAGAGTAGACCCAGATCAGACAGCTCCTCTACGGACTCTACAATTAAGCACTTTTAAAATCAGCATAATGCTTCACATAAATCAAATATAAAAGTATGGTGGGTCATAAATATGTCTGGCTACAATGTTAGTTTCTTGTGTATCTCCTGTGTTAACCCTTGTCCTGTTGAACATTCATGTAAGAAATATTGACATCATGAATATTTATTAGCTGATTTTTTATAATGGCATATGTACACAGGATTTTTGGGTACTGGAAGACACTATTAAAATAGAGATGTATTATAATATCATAAGCAACCGAGCAGACCCTGATCAGTCTGAGCCACCTGATCAGGGTCTACTCTGTTTGCAAAGGCGTGAAAAAATGTTTATATGAGGGAAAGGGTTAAAACTAGTGGGCTAAATTTGTCTGGACACTAAAATCTCGACATCACCTAATCACTTAAACATATATATGTAAAACCTCGACACAACCTAATCACTTCAACATCTGAATTTGTAAAATCTCAACACAACCTTATCACTTCACTATATTTTCAACCTCTGTCCTGTTTAACATCAGTTACTTCTATTGTATTCTCTAACCAGGCGTAACTCTGTTGCAGTTTCATTTCCTCCATACTTAGAAATGATCACACAATTAGTTTGTTCACATGCCCCAAAGACACTGTGAGCAAAATCAGTTATGCTACTCTCCTACATCCATCTCTTTGCAGAAGTATAAACTCCATCCTTCTTTCAACTTCCCATCCCAATTTCCTAATTACATTTGTTTCCAATTACAATCTTGGCATTGACTTGGGGTAACTCTTCTCGGTCATCACAGACTTATCTCCCTTGGCTTTGGTTATCTTTATACTTCAACATTAAGCTCAGTCCTGCTACAACTGGGAATTCTTATCTTTTGTGAGTGCGGCTAAGGTCTTCTCAGTGACAGATCTATAATGATAAATAAACAAAGAATTACATGTATACTCTTTCATCATTAATATTTATGTAATAAACAAGAGACGTTTGTAAAACTTGTATACCCACCAGACCCCCTGACCTTTGACCTAGTGACCACAAAACTAAAGGGGTCATCTAGTGGTCATGAGTAATCACCACAGCAAATTTGAAGATCCTAAGCCAAACCTCTGAGCAGTTCCTGATCGGAAACCATTTCACCAGTTAAGGTCATGGGGTGACCTTGACATTTGACCTAGTGACCTCATAAACTATACGGGTCACCTAGTGGTCATGACCATCCACCACAGCAAGTTTGAAGATCCTATGCCAAGCCATTAGTAGTTATTGATTGGAAACCATTCGATCAACAGACAGACAGACCAACCGACTGACATGTGCAAAGCAATATACCCCATTTCTTCAAAAGGGGGGGAGGGGGGGGGGGGTGTAATAATGACATTATGGATATGAATTGGCTGATATTTTATAATGACAAAATGATCACAGAAAATTTTATGATATGGAAGACACTGTAGAATCAGATTACATGTAATTTCATTTCATGAGCAAACAGAGCGCAGATCCAGATCAGACGACTCCTGTAGGAGCCATCTGATCTGGGTCTATTCGGTTTGCAATAGGTGAAATGGTGTATATACAATGTATGGGGAAAGGATTAACCCTTTTCTCCATGAATATTCATGTAAGAAAATAATGACATCATGAATATCAATTAGATAAATTGTTATAATGCACATGGACACAGGAGTTTTGGGCCATGGCAGAAAATGTAGAATCATATCATTCTATATCATAAACAAACAGAGCAGGCCATGATCAGATGGCTCCTACGGGAGCCATCTGATCTGCGTCTACTCTGATTGCAAAGGCGTAGAAAGGTGTATTTAAGGAGTAAAGGGTTAACGGTTTCTCGGGCAAGTATTGTTATCTGTACATTTTTTTTCAATTTTCTTTTCGGAGCTCAACCCTTACCCCACTGTTTAAAAATTCTGCTCAAATTCGGAAGTGGTGCATCTTTACTACTTGGTAAACACAGAACAGTTAGTGGCAGTGAAAGAGTTTTAACTTTATTCTAAATTTGTGTTACAAAACTTTACACAATAATTCAAAATACATGTTTGATCAAAGTGCCATAAAGTATCAACTCTTAATAAAACCTGTATTTGGTCACACCCTTTAATATATGAATATTCATGCAATATATAATATTAACTAAATGTTTACAATAACATTTGAAAAAGGGAAGTTTTGGTCACTGTAAAATCAGAGCTATATTATGCCATATAGAGCAAACAGAGCCGATCCAGATCAGACAGCTTCTACAGGAGCTGTCTGATCTGGGTCTATTCTGTTTGCAAACACGTAAATATGCATCTCATGATCTGTATAAAATATAGGGCTAATTTCCATAAGCAATCAAAGTAGTCCCAGATCAGACACCTTCTACTGGAGCTGCCTGATCTGGGTCTACTCTTTTTGCAAAGACGCAAATATGTGACTGTATAAAATAAAGGGCTAATTTTTTTTTATCTCACCTCATTGCAAAGGTAGGTATACTTGTGTTGTACAGGGCAAATAGCTGGTGGGGTGGGGAAAGCATAGCATAACATTTGTGGGTATCTGTGGTTAAATATGTGTCCATGGCGACATGGGTAAAGTCTGATGGACCTGGAAGTATAAAGAAACATGACATATCTTAAATTAACCTTTTGAATATGGTAAATGAGAGTACTAACATTTGCAAATGGTATTGACCCAGAAAACAGGGCTCCTATAAGAGCCCTCTGATCAGTGTCTGCACTGTTTGTCACTAAAATCTTATAGCAAATGTATTCTTTTCAAACCAAATCAGCTGAATCGACCCTATTGTTAAACAGTGATGGACTTAGAATATTAAGTATTCAAATGATTAACTCTTTACTCCATGAATATTTATTATAGAAATAATGACATCATGAATATTAATTGGAACAACTTATACAATGGCATATGAACACATGAACTTTTACCATGACAGAAGCTGTAGAATCATATCTATGTGTACAGTAAAATCTCTCTATAAGGACCACTAAATTACATCAAGTAGTTGGTGTTAAAGGCAGGTGACTGCTTAAAGCAAGGTGAATGTAAAACAGAACGCTCCTATAGGAGCGTTCTGTTTTACGTTCACCTTGCTTTAAGCAGCCACCTGCCATAAATACCAACTAATTAACACAATTTAGTGGCCGTTATAGAGATATATATAACAATATTTCATAAGCAAACAGAGCAGACTCTGATCAGATGACTCCAACAGGTGGAAATATGAAATCATAATAGATCTCACTCTACAGTTTCTAGCAGTAACCCAAACCCAAACCATCCACATACTAAAAATGAATAGCCCTGCATTTACAGTTCTTTACTTATAAGCAATGTTAAAGTCCGTTTTCAAACAAGAGGGCCATGATAGCCCTGATATCGCTCACCAGACAATCAGAGGAGAAGATTTTCAAAGTTTTCACTATATGTTTCTATTAAAAACTGGCCACCCCTGGGGCGGGGCCAATTTTGATCCCAGGGGCATAATTTATACAACTTTTGTAGAGGACCTGAACACAATGATATGTGCCAAATATGAAACCTGAGAATCTTCCAGTTTCACAGGAGAAGATTTTCAAAGTTTTCATTATATATTTCTATTGAAAACTGGCCACCCTTGGGGCGGGGCCAATTTTGACCCAAGGGGCATAATTTATATAACTTTTGTAGAGCATCTGAACATGATGCTATGTGCCAAATATGAAAGCTGAGAGCATTCCAGTTTCAGGAGAAGATTTTCAAAGCTTTCACTATATGTTTCTATACAAAACAAAGCACTCCTGGGGCGGGGCCAATTTTAACCCCAGGGGCATAATTTATGTAATTTTTGTAGAGGACCTGAACATGATGCTATGTGCTAGAGATGAAAGCTGAGAACCTTGTAGATTCAGAGTAGAAGATTTTTGAAGGTTCAAATTGTTGACAACGAATGTCGAACAGCGGACGATGCACGCCGACGGACGACAGATATCAGGCGATCACAAAAGCTCACCCTGAGCACTTTGTGCTCTGGTGAGCTAAAAAGTAACCTTGACCTTGACCTGCTATCATGTATTCTTGTATCAACTAAAAGGCCTTCACCCAATCTATCTGCATGCTCAAAAATGAATTGCTTAGCTTATGTAAATCAGAAGTTATAACAAAATTTTAAAGTTTATTAAAACGGCAAAGTTTTCAAAACAGTGACCTTGACCTTGACCCGATTTCATGTATCAACAGAAATACCTTCACCCAAGCTATCTGCATACCAACTATAAATTGTCTAGCATCTGAAGTTCAGAAGTTATAACAAAATTTTAATGACAGCCAAGTTTTCAAAAAAGTGACCTTGACCATGACCTGCTTTCAGGTATCTTTAAGTCATCTGTAAGGTCCTTACCAAAGCTATCTGAATACCAAAGGTGTATTACTATCAAAATAGTGACATTGACAGATCTGTCAATTTCCATTGGAAAACAGAGCAGACCCTGATCAGATGGCTCCTATAGGAGCTATCTGATCTGGGTCTACTCTGTTTGCAAATGCGTGAACATGCATTTATATGAGGGACAGGATTGAAGTGCACAAGGGTATCATGGACATCTGACTCCTACAGAAAGCCCATACCTTTTTCACTGCCCTCTACTTTGGATGAGAAATATGTTCCAACTACATGCTTGTAATAAGATCTCAGTATGTGTCTCCTTTCAAAGTCTTCCATGGACTCATCTGAAAAATAAACCAAATTATAATTATCCTAATTATTCAGAAAGATATTTAATCCTTTACTCAATGGATATTCATGCCAGAAGTATCTATAACTATCACTAAAAGTGAAAAAACAGTCCTACAGGGTGCGCCACATACAAAAGGGCTGGGTACCAAAACATCATCAAACACAAACAGCATAACCACAAGACAAAACGTGATGAAACACACCAAAAAACACAATACCTATGGTACAAGTCCAGGGGCAGATAACTCCTGTATTTAATGTTAGATATCAAAAAGAATTATGCTGTGTACATATACACTTCAAAGAGACCATGTGTACAAACTTTCATAGAAATCTGATGAAAACTGTAGAAGTAGTTTGTATCACAAGTTTGCAGTTACCCCAACGCAACATTAAACCATTAAATCTAAGTTCAAGGGCAGGTAAATCCATATAGCCTTTGACACACGCAAATGAAAATAAATTCATGCTCTTCATAGAGGCGATGTATATACATGTAAACTTTCCTTGAAATAAATTGAAAGAGGAGTTTGCAACTGTTACACCAACTACCAATATTACAGACCCAAAAGACAAAAAATATTCAATTTTCAAGGGAAGATAATTCTGCAAATGCCTGGCAAAAAACACATGAATATTGTCTTATACATCTAATATTAGTGGTTATTGTGTATGCTAAAAATAAATTCAATACCATTCAAATTGAAGGAAAAGCTTGCAACACCAACTACCCATGCTATAGGCCAAAATGACACAATTTCTTCAAATTCAAGGGAATATAATTCTGTAAATGCTTTGGGCAAAACACATGAAAATTGCATCGTGCACATCTACTATTCGTGTTCATTATGCATGCCAAATATAAATTTAATAACTTTCAAATTGAAGGAGAAGTTTGCGACACCACCTACACATGTTAACAGTTGTTTGTCCACTATTGGTAACAAAAAGAACACTTTACCTAATGGAGAAACATATTTTTGCATCTGCAAACAAAGCAGACCCTGATTAGACAGATCCTCTGTTTGCTTATAGAATAATACTGATCTGATTCAACAACTTCTGCTAGAATGAAAATGCAGCATATGAGGGTTTGAGTACAGGACACTTTTGATTAATAACCCTTTACTGAGTCATCCCACATTTTTATGACTTTTCAAACAGAGTAGACCCAGATCAGACGGCTCCTGTGGGAGCCATCTGATCTAGGTCTACTCTGTTTACTAATGGAATTCTATACATCTGTTTCTATACTTTCTAAAATGGTTACAATGTTCCACCTTCCATATTTTGTTCATGAATATTCAATAGGTATTGAAATTTGTAAGAAACAGAGAACAGGGAAATGGGTGAAAGGAGTACTACTTACTATCGTCATTGCCGTCACCCATGTAAATACTGGACAAACATCGATTGGCTTCTGTGTTCACAAGTATAAACCTGCAAAGAAAAGCAAGAAACAGTTACCGTACTTCTTTCATTGCAAGATACAGAGGCACTGTTCAGATGCATAAAATAAACTTCTTTAACCTTCTGCAATCTGAGCAATTATCGTCTGCATATATTGGCATCAGGAGTAAAGTGTTACCATAAGTCTCAAAGAGTAACGATTGTAACGAGTGGTCAAAGCTACCATATAAATTTTGTGGAGAAATACAGAAAATCTTGATGTGAACTGTTGACAATATCTCTCTTAACCCATTCCCGCATATTGACGCCTTTTGACACTTCTGTAAAAGTCACTTTGTAAAACCATTGTAATAAAAAGAGCATTTGCTCCTATAGGAGCAAATGCTCTATTTATCACAATGGTTTCAAACTACAAAATTCTAAAGTTTTCCTTTTCTCTAGTAAATGCTCCTTTTCGGTAGATTTAATCAAAGATGTTGCATCTAAAAATAGCCTATGCGGAAATGGGTTAAGTAGATTGTTAAAACATTACTCCATACATACAACCTTTTACATTTCTGCTAATAGAGTAGACCCAGATTAGACAGCAATCTGATTAGACTCTGCTCCGTTTCCTCATCGAGTACTGGGTACTATAGATCTAATTCTACAGTTTCTGCCATGGTAAAAAATTCCTGTGTTTATAAGCCATAATAAAAACTCATGAAATTAATACTCATGATGATATTCCATTTATTTCTTACGTGAATATCCATGGAGCAAGGGCTTAACCCTTTCCTCCATAAATATTAGATTTAGAGTAGATCAAAATCAGATGGCATCTAAAGGGGCCATCTGATAAGGGTCTGCTCTGTTTCAAATGATATAATATAGATATCTGCTATGGCAAAAGGTTTCTGTGTTAACCCATTACCTCATAGCCTATTTTTAGATACAACCTCTTTGAATTAATCTACCGAAAAGGAGCATTAACTAGAGAAAAGGAAAATTTTAGATTTTTGTAGTTTGAAACCATTGTGATAAATAGAGCATTTGCTCCTTTAGGAGCAAATGCTCTATTTATCACAATGGTTTCACAAAGTGACTTTTACAGAGTCTTCAAAAGTCGTCAATATAAAGGAATGGGTTAATATGCCATTTTAAAAATTAGTATAATTAATATTCATGATGAAATTAATTTTTACATGAATATTCATGAAGCCAAGGGTTAAACCACTTAACAATAAAATTCCCATATATCACCATTATTTCTAATCATAATCAGTATTGTGTCTCGCTATATCTTTATATGCTGATTTACGATTTTATGTGCTTCATTAACTTTTATACTATGCACATCAAAAATTCATTTCATATGAGAAATAATGACTGCCCTTCTTGCACAATGCCAATCAATTATTTTAACTCTTTGCTTGCGGCAAAACCACACCTACCTATGTAAACAGTTTGGATCCAGATGAGCCGCCGTATAATATTGCCTCTCATGAGGATCCAAACTGTCTGTCTCTTTCACCATATTTTTGCAAAGAAATAAGAGAAAATTTTGTTTTTTGAAATGAAGCAGACAACAATTGTTGCAGACGAAAAGTTACACAATGTGCACTGAGTTATGGAGAGTAATTTTAACCCTTATAACACCGAGTTTTCAAAATAATCCTTCCAGATTTGACATATTGGACTATCTCATGCAGAGGGACGATAGTTCCATAAACTGTGATATGCGGCAAACAGTGCAGACCTTGATCAGAGGGTTCCATAGGAGCCCTCTGATCTGGGTCTACACTGTTTGCAAAAGCTATTTCACTCGGTTTCTGCATTGCAAGGGTTTAGAATCCGTAGCTAAATTAAATCTAAACAGCTTTTTTATGCCTTATGATGCAAATTTTACAGCTAATGGTATGCTATTGAACTATAAGCCTGCATGTGCTACCAATTTTGTTACAGACTAGAAATCTGATGTTGCACAATAATATATTAGAGCCAAAGATGGAAATTTTCTGTAACCCTTTATCTGTTCAATATTCATGTTTGAAATAATGACATCAAGAATATTTATCAGCTTAATTCTTATAATGTACAATTTTCAAGGGATTTTTTTTGCATTGATAAAAACTATCTTATGAAATCTTCATCATGTCAGAAGCAAACAGAGAAGACCCTGATCAGAAGACTCTTATAACAGCTATCTGATCTGGATCTATTCTGTGTGCAAAGGCATGAAAAAGCGTTTCTATAAAGTAAAAGATTGATAATAGCTTCCTTTATTTCTCTACCAAACCCTATGTTGTGACCACTCTTTAAAATCTAAAGAGTGGTCACAACACAGGGTTTGACAGAGAAAAAAAAAAAGTTAAGTACCTGAAACAGACTCCTTTCTCTGTGGCTCTTAAATGCTACAAGAATCCATTTTTAACTTCTTGTTTCAGTGTTAGAAGACATAGATGTAATATAAAAAAAATCAGTTTAAGTAAATAGTACAATATATCCACTAAAAGCTCAAATCAGCTACACAGACCAACTGTAAAATTCTGACTTGCAGCATTGTCACATGATTGAATCCTGACCCTGATCAGCTTCCAAAGCTAAAGCCTAGTGCTGTACTTAAACCATTCCCTCATAGGCTATTTTTCGATCCAATCTTTTTGAATAAATCTACCGAAAAGGAGCATTAACTAGAGAAAAGGAAATGTTTAGAATTGTGTAGGTATTAAACCATTGTGATAAATAGAGCATTTGCTCCTATAGGAGCAAATGCTCTGTTTATCACAATGGTTTCATAAAGTGACTTTTACAGAGGCATAGAAAGGCTTATTTATGGAGGAAAGGGTTAATAATCCTGCTGATTATGCCTTTAACCCATTCCCGCATATTGACACCTTTTGACACCTCTGTAAAAGTCACCAGGGATTCCTATTAAGCTAACCCAGGTTCCTTATTTTGGCTTACCAGTGAACTGGGTCATGTAATATATGGGCAGGTTAAACATGTATTGTCTGATGCAGCATTTTGTGTCTTAATCAGTGTCGAATGGTCCGATAGTATTCCTCTGCCATTTTTGCCTATGGGATATGTTGCAAGAACAGTATACGGAATACCGTCTTTAGCTCTTCTCTTTAGCTTTTTCGGTTCCCATAATAGGACATTTTACTCCGTAATCATTATTTGGATATACCATATTACAACTCCATTAGTATAAATGGGAAGGAATGTAGCAAAAAAGGGTAATCCTTTGTGTACTCCCTCGTTGCCATAGCGGGTCGAATAGTGTTTGACTGGACAAGGTTATATGCATGAACTATAAATTGACCTATTCTGTTTCCCAATTGTCCTATGTATGTAAGGCAATATTCTATGTGTAGTATTGTATGCCAAAAATGCACCCAAATCAGGTGGTTCTGGGTCGTAACTGTGTGACGTACTGACACTGTGTATAGATTGTTACATTTGAGTTTTTGGTGGCCTGAGTGCGTTGACACAATATACAATGTAATAGAGCATAATATGACACAGTCAGATAAACTTATGGAAAGGATGTGGGTTAACCTATGGTTCTAAATTAATTCCATTTTAATTATTCTTATAATTGTATATATATATATATGTATTAAATATGCTTTATTTTAAATATTCTATATGCATTGACTATACCCTGTTTTGTACATGTAATTTATCCATGTGAAGCGCTTATGAACGCACATATCCAGTGTGAAAAGAGCGCTATATAAATGTGGTATAATACTACTACTAATAATATGCTAATTGCTGTCCAAACTTTGCCACACTTCAATAGACATGCCACGACAGGCTGCAAAACATCTGAATAATTCTTTTAAAGGATTCCTCCCAATATTTATATACTAAGTACTCATTTTAACCCTTTACCTCTATAAATTTATACAAAAAATTATGATAGCATGAATATTCATTAACTGAATTTTCATAATGGCCACAGAGCAAAAGGAATATTTGTATCATGGCAGAAACTGTAGAATCAGATCTATATTTGTTCATAAACAAACTGAGCAGACCCTGATCAGATGGCTCCTTCAGGAGCCATCTGATCTGGGTCTACTCTGTTTGTAAAGGCATAAAAAGGCTTATCTATCAGGTAAAGTGTTAAAGAGAATCCACTAAGTCTATAATCATTAGATATGAAACACACAAAAACTTGCCCTATCAGGTTGGAGTCCATTGCTACTGATGCAGGAAAGTTCCGGGGGTGGATCTGAAGAACTGCCCTCAGTAGATCATACCCTGACCGCCAAAAACGACCAACCTGCAGTAAGATATTTATGTAAGTTAAAGTAACCTGGATATTTGGACAGACAAACTTAGGCAAATAGTCCAGACTCCCTCAGGAGCAATTTGATCAGTATCTTCACTATCTGTGGCTTGATTAACCCATTACCTCATAAACTATTTTTATACCCAACCTCTTTGAATAAATCTACCAAAAAGGAGCATTTACTAGAGAAAAGGAAAAGTTTAGAATTGTGTAATTTTGAAACCATTGAGATAAATATAGCATCTGCTCCTATGGAGCAAATGCTCTCTTTATCACAATGGTTTCAAACAGTGACTTTTACAGAGGTGTCAAAAGGCATCAATATGATGGAAATGGTTAAAATATAAAGCTATCAAAATGGTGCATAACTGACTTATACAGCTTTACAAATCAGTGGAGAGGGGAGATTGGGTGTCCAAATACAATCATATTTATAGAATACCGTGGTATTGTTAGTTCAGTTGCTGATACTTGAATAATCATATTGGTTCGAATGTACATTCTGTGAAAAAATTCTCATATGACATTTTGATAATTGTAAATGGAAGATAAACATTTTGTTTGGTACAAGTGCAGTTACTTGAAGAACAATACAACTTGATTGAGAATAAAAACATTTATGTCTTGTACAAATGTGCAATAGATGCTTAACCCTATACTCCATGAATATTCATGTAAGAAATAATGACATCATGAACATCAATTAATGACTTTTTATAATGGCTAATGAACACAGGCATTTCTGGCCATTGTAGAAACTGTAGAATCATATCTACATGTATGTTATTTCATAAGCAAACAGAGCGACTATATCTATATCATATCATAAGCAAACACAGCAGACCCTGATCAGACGGCTCCTATAGGCACTCAGACCCTGATCAGACGGCTCCTATAGGAACTCAGACCCTGATCAGACAGCTCCTATAGGAACTCAGACCCTGATCAGATGGCTGCTATAGGAACTCAGACCCTGATCAGACGGCTCCTATAGGCACTCAGACCCTGATCAGACGGCTGCTATAGGAACTCAAACCCTGATCAGACGGCTCCTATAGGAACTCAGACCCTGATCAGACGGCTCCTATAGGCACTCAGACCCTGATCAGACGGCTGCTATAGGAACTCAGACCCTGATCAGACGGCTCCTATAGGAACTCAGACCCTGATCAGACGGCTCCTATAGGCACTCAGACCCTGATCAGACGGCTGCTATAGGAACTCAAACCCTGATCAGACGGCTCCTATAGGCACTCAGACCCTGATCAGACGGCTGCTATAGGAACTCAGACCCTGATCAGACGGCTCCTATAGGAACTCAGACCCTGATCAGATGGCTGCTATAGGAACTCAGACCCTGATCAGACAGCTCCTATAGGAACTCAGACCCTGATCAGACGGCTCCTATAGGAACTCAGACCCTGATCAGACGGCTCCTATGGGAACTCAGACCCTGATCAGACGGCTCCTATAGGAACTCAGACCCTGATCAGACGGCTCCTATAGGAACTCAGACCCTGATCAGACGGCTCCTATAGGCACTCAGACCCTGATCAGACGGCTGCTATAGGAACTCAGACCCTGATCAGACGGCTCCTATAGGAACTCAGACAATGATCAGACGGCTCCTATAGGAACTCAGACCTTGATCAGACGGCTCCTATAGGAACTCAGACCCTGATCAGACGGCTCCTATGGGAACTCAGACCCTGATCAGACGGCTCCTATAGGAACTCAGACCCTGATCAGACGGCTCCTATGGGAACTCAGACCCTGATCAGACGGCTGCTATAGGAACTCAGACCCTGATCAGACGGCTCCTATGGGAACTCAGACCCTGATCAAACGGCTCCTATAGGAACTCAGACCCTGATCAGACGGCTCCTATGGGAATTCAGACCCTGATCAGACGGCTCCTATAGGAACTCAGACCCTGATCAGACGGCTCCTATGGGAACTCAGACCCTGATCAGACGGCTGCTATAGGAACTCAGACCCTGATCAGACGGCTCCTATGGGAACTCAGACCCTGATCAGACGGCTCCTATAGGAACTCAGACCCTGATCAGACGGCTCCTATAGGAACTCAGACCCTGATCAGACGGCTCCTATGGGAACTCAGACCCTGATCAGACGGCTCCTATAGGAACTCAGACCCTGATCAGATGGCTGCTATAGGAACTCAGACCCTGATCAGACGGCTCCTATGGGAACTCAGACCCTGATCAGACGGCTCCTATAGGAACTCAGACCCTGATCAGACGGCTCCTATAGGCACTCAGACCCTGATCAGACGGCTCCTATGGGAATTCAGACCCTGATCAGACGGCTCCTATAGGAACTCAGACCCTGATCAGACGGCTCCTATGGGAACTCAGACCCTGATCAGACGGCTCCTATAGGCACTCAGACCCTGATCAGACGGCTCCTATAGGCACTCAGACCCTGATCAGACGGCTCCTATGGGAATTCAGACCCTGATCAGACGGCTGCTATAGGAACTCAGACCCTGATCAGACGGCTCCTATGGGAACTCAGACCCTGATCAGACGGCTGCTATAGGAACTCAGACCCTGATCAGACGGCTCCTATGGGAACTCAGACCCTGATCAGACGGCTCCTATAGGAACTCAGACCCTGATCAGACGGCTGCTATAGGAACTCAGACCCTGATCAGACGGCTCCTATAGGCACTCAGACCCTGATCAGACGGCTCCTATAGGCACTCAGACCCTGATCAGACGGCTCCTATAGGAACTCAGACCCTGATCAGACGGCTCCTATAGGCACTCAGACCCTATTGGCACTGTCTGATTGGGGTTGACTCTGTTTGCAAAAGGCATAGAAAAGTGTACTAATGGAGTAAAGGGTAAAAGACAAACAAAGCAGACTCAAATAAGGGGGCTCCACTAGGAGTCCTCCGGTCTGGGTCTCCATTGTTCACAAATGCCAATACACTTGTTTCCAGCATTCAAAGGGTTAGCCTTTAAAATAATCATAATACATATGTAGATATCTGTTTCAAATTGCAAACCAGTTGTCTTCAGTAATTCTTCAAAGACACTGTCAGGGTGCCAAACAGTTTGGAACTCAGCATTTCATCTAGATTCAAAGATCATCTCCTAATTCACAATTTATATGAAGTTATAGCAGTTCAGAGATGAGCTCTCTTGACTGTTTTTTTTTCTTTTTTGCACAGACTCACCTCCTCCTCAAGATCAGCCAGAGAAGGTTTGGGTCCACAAAGCACACACACCTCCACATGTCTAGTCAGCTGGAAAGTCATCAGGCGATAGGGTACCTGCCATATACAATCAAACTCAATTAAACTTATACATACCTTTGGAAGGAAACATACAGCTTATTAGACATGTTCAAATCAAAATAATTATTTCATTAAATCAACTTTAACATATATTAACCTTTTATCTCATGACTATTCATGTAACAAGAGTGTTCGGAGGAACACATGTGTCACTTGCTCACAATTGACACGTCACCTGCTCACAATTGACACAAAAACTGTTAATATGCTGGAGTGCGAAAATCAGAACAAAGGGGAATAACTCAAAAAGTATTGCATGCAGAGTGATTGACCTTAGTTACATGTACATCAATGGTCCTAAATGAGAGGAAGACACATGTGAAAAAAATTTGAAAGCTCTATAATGATTACTTTAGAAATGACAGCCAAAAAGAGAAAGTGTGATGAAAATCAGAACAAAGGGGAATAACTCAAAAAGTATTGCATGCAGAGTGATGGACCTTAGTTACATCAATGATCCTCAATGAGAGGAAGACACATGTGAAATTTGAAAGCTCTATAATGATTAGTTTAGAAATGACAGCCAAAAAAATAAAGAGTGACGGACAGACAGACGGAGGAGGGATGGACGGCCGGACAGATGGACGGACAGACAGACGACGAAAAAGTGATCTCTAAGTGACACACTGCCTATCAGCAGGTGACACAAAAATAATGACATCATCAATATCTATTACATGTAGTGTTTTTTTTTGTTATAATGGTATATGAACAAAGGATGTTCTCGCCATGCAAGATACAGTAGATCAAATCTATATCGTACAATAACAAGATGTGTTTGTGAAACACTATACCCCTGATTTGACCTTTGACCTTAATGTATGACCTTGACCTTAGTAAGACACCCCTGAAAATGTTGCCTCCATAAGTTGCACATGCATGCCAAGTTTGAAGTATGTATTTGCAAATTTGGCTATAAATTTATCGACTATGTTAAACTTGTTCACAAACCAACATACAGACAGGGAAAAAAATATATCCCCCTCCCCCCTGATCTGGAAGGGGAGATAAAAAAAACAGAGCGATCCCCCATCAGACGCTCCTACAGCAGCCATCTGATCTGAATTACAAAGGCATGAAAAGGCGTCTCTTTGAGGTAAAAAGTTAAATTAAAAAGTTAAATCTTAGCTCATCATTGAGATGTTGTCAATTAGATCACTACACCAATAGGCCTCATGATCTGAATTGCTTAACCCTTTCCTCCATATAAACGTGTTTTCCCACATTTGCAAACAGAGTAGACCCAGATCAGATGGCTCCTATAGGAGCCGTCTGATCAGGCTCTGCTCTGTTTGCTAACTGGAATTTGACAGATCTGTTTCTTTACTTTCTAAAATGGCTACAATGTTCCAAATTCATCATTTCATTATAACTAGTTTGTCCATGAATATTCAGTAGGTATTGAAATATGGAATATTAACATAGAACAGGGAAAGAGTTAATTAATATAAATCATCTCCACAGTGAACTAATACACAATGAATCATCGGCATGAAAACATTTCATCTTTATCATTTACTCCAACTTTCAATGCCTTTGCAGACAAAGTAGACCCAGATCAGGTGGCTCCTATATACATGTAGGAGCTGTCAGATTTGGGTCTATTCTGTTGGCTTATAAAATAATAAAGGTCCGGTTGTACGGTTTCTGACATGGCCACAAGTTCCTGTGTTCATAATTATTAACCCTTTACTCCATAAATATGCCTTCCTATTTTTGCCTTTGCAAACAGAGAAGATCCTGATCAGACAGCTCCTATGAGCTGTCTGATCAGGATCTGCTCTGTTTGCTTAAGAAATAAAATAGATATGATTTTATCATGTTCACGACTCATTACAAAAAAATAAACTAAATAATATTCATGATGTCATTATTTCTTTCATGAAAGGGTCATTATTTTTGGTATGAATATTCATGGCTTAAAGGTTTAAATCACCATATTTAACCCTTACATCATGAATATTCATCAAGGAATGATGAATATGTGAATATTAATTAATAATATCATTATGAACAAAGAATTTTTTGTCCACGGAAGAAACTGTAGAATCATATCTTTATTATATCATAAGTAGACAGAGCAGACCCTGGTCAGATGGCTCCTACAGGATCTGGGTCTACTCTGTTTGCAAAGGCGTATTTTTGGAGGAAAGGGTTTAGCCACCTAATCTTTCTGTGCACAACTTTGTAAAGCTTAATAAGACAGAATATCACCACTTTGACAACTTTAGATGAAAAATAATGTAATGGACTAGCAAATAGTGTTGACCTTTGATCAACCTGATCTTTAGGAGCAGCAAGTATTATTTTCCAGTAAATATTTATGAAAAAAATTGTGACATCGTCAATATTTATTAGTTGGATTTTTATAAAGATTTTTTTTCCATGGCAAAAACTGTAAAATAAGAACTATAATGCAAATAGGCAAACAGAATTGACCATGATCAGATGACTCCAACAGGAGTTGTCTTATCTAGGTCTACTGTTTGCAAAGGCATGGAAAGGCAATTTTGTGAGGTAAAGGGCTAACCCTTTCATTCATATAAATGCCTTTTCTATGCCTTTGCAAACAGAGCAGACCCATGGTCTGACTGCTCCTTCAGGAGCCATCTGGTTCCATGCTTATAAAACTTTTTAGTTGAGTCTGAGTTCGTTCAAGTTTTTGATTGGTCAGATTTGAGCCTTTGGCTCGAATCTGACTAATCAAAAGCTTGAGAACAAACTCAGACTCAACTAAAAAGCTTTATAAGCATGGACCTTGATCAGGGTCTGCTCTGTTTGCCTATGAAATTATAAAAGATCTGACTTTTCTACCAATACCTAAACAATCCTGTGTACAGATGCTTTAATAAAAATTCAGCTAATAAATATTTGTGATGTCATTATTTCTGACATGAATATTTCAACAATGAAAGGTTAACAAAAGATTTACCTATATTCAAAATAAATACATCTGCATCATCATGCATATTTTTTATCAGTGCAGTGACAACGTAAATTCGTGAATCAATATTCGGTGCAGAATGGGGCATTCCACTTACTGTAGGACTACCATGAGGCAAGAAAATTGGGACATCTCTTGAAGAACACTGGGAGAATGATGCAACTAAATCCGATATCAGCACCAGCTCAGGAGATGTTAATCCCCACCATTTTTTTGTTGCAACTGCAACTTTGCCGTGAATAAATAGACATCCGTAGGGAGTATCGGCGCACTCCGCGAATGCATCGAGGAAAGTCTGCAACAAAGAGACAAAAAGCCTGCACAAAATAAATCAGCCTGCATGATTACACTGTGAAGGAAAACTTTCTTTCAAAGCTTTCTTCAATAACTGTGCCAGCGGCAAATAACGACAAAAGCTTCTAACATGATTGGCACCTTCTCTTAACAACTTAAATTAAATAGTCATCTAACTACGGACATTTTTGCGCAGTACAGTGAAAACTGTCTGAAATAACTACTTTAACCCTCTCCTCCATACATATGCACCTTTCTACGCCTCTATAATAGTCACTTCTTGAAACCATTGTGATAAATAGAGCATTTGCTCAATAGGAGCAAATGCTCTATTTATCACAATGGTTTCTATACTACACAATTATAACATTTTCCTTTTCTCTAGTAAATGCTCCTTTTCGGTAGATTCATTCATAGAGGTTGGGTCTAAAAATAGTCTATGGAGGAAAGGGTCAACCCTTTCCTTCATAAATATGCACCTTTCTATGCCTTTACAAACAGAGAAGACCCAGATCAGAAGGCTCCTATTGGAGCCGTCTGATCAAGGTCTGCTCTGTTTGCTTATAGCATTATACAGATCTGACTCTACAATTTATGCCACAACCAAGAATTTATCTGTTCAAGTGCCATTATAAAAATCCATTCATTAATATTCATGATGTCATTATTTCTTACATAAATATCCATGGAGTAAGGGGTTAACACTTTATCTAATGAATATTCATGCAATATAGTGACTTTATGAACACTGATGAGCTGAAATTTTATTAATAGCAATTAACAAATGACTTTTTGATCATTGCAGATACTCATGAAAACCTTCCAACTGGCTTGCGGCAGAATAGTGGTTCTATAAAGGCTGTTCTTCTGAGAGAGCGAGTGGTTGGGTGTCCTATCCGAATGCATTAACGCTTTACTTAACAAATATGCCTTTCTATGCCTTTGCAAACTGAATAGACCCAAACCAGACAGCTCCTGTAGGAGCCATCTAATCAGGGTCTACTCTGATTGCTTTTGAAACTATATAGATCTGATCCCACTTTTCCTAAAATGGCAAAATATCCTGTGTTCTTATGCCATTATAAAAATCAATCTAATTAATATTTTTTATGTCAATTTTCCTTTCATAAATATTCATAGAGTAAAGGATTAATTAATAGTACTGAGTGTATGCAGTGTGAATCCTGATCTTGTACATTTCATCTGATTACAATCCTGTATATCCCTTTGCTCCATAAATAAGCCTTTCTACATCTTTGCAAACAGAGTAGACCCACTGATCTCCTGTAGGAGCCGTCTGATCAGGGTCTGCTCTGTTTGCTTATGATATAATATAGATATGATTCTACAGTTTCTGTCATAGCGGAATATTCATGTTCATGTGCTACTATAAAAATAAAGCTAATTCATGGAGGAAAGGGATATCAGAATGCCATTTCTGTAGACAGTGGAGTTCCTAGATTTCTTAGTTTTCACATTTTGCTTGCTAGTGGTGGATTTTCCTGCCATTTATAACCTATACAAACAGTCTGGATCCAGATCAGGCATTACAAGTTGTAGGGCTGATTTGAGACCCAAGCAGTTTGTCACCCAGACTCAACTTCTGCAAACAAAAAATCAGACAGAAAATTCATAGTTTTGAAAAATGTTGCTAATGACAACTGAGCAGCAGACAGCAATTCAGCAACCTCCAAAATTACTTAGCATGCAGAGAGTTAACCATTTCCCTGATCAGTATTCATGTAAGAAATTATGACATCATGAATATTTATTAGCTGAAGGTTTATAATGTAAAATTTTCAAGGGATTTTTTTGCTTTGACAAAAGCTGTAGAATCAGATCTATATCATGTCAAAAGCAAACAGAGCAGACCCTGATCAGAAGGCTCCTATAGGAGCCATCTGATCTGGGTCTACTCTGTTCGCAAATGCATGAAAAATGCTTTAACATGAAGGAAAGGGTTAAATACCATATTTCTTGACAAATTCAACACATGTTTTATTATGAGAGGAGGTAACCACATTCCAGAGAACATTCTTGTCATAATACTGTAATACTGCATGAAACATGCCACATTTTGAACAAATGGTGGCCTTAAAATCTGACAAAATTGGGCTTTTCATTGTCTCCAGCAAAGATAGTGATTACAAATGAATGAGTTTGCCTCATGGGTGACAAATGTACACCCACTTGAGCCTTTCCTTTCTCAGTAATTGTCTGCTGCAGGAAGTGTTGGCTGTTTCATTTTCTTCAATTAGATTTTATTCTCCATCTCTTTACACACAATGAACAGGGGTTTGTACCACTTCATGGGAGTCTGTATGTACTATATAATATATTGTATAGTATATATAGACTCACGTGAAGCAGTACATACCCCTATGGCACAGTGTAGAGAACAGCATGGAACCAGAAGTATGCCTGTATCTCATTTGATCTAACTTCCAAAAATATTTGCCAGTTTGCACACAATATGAATTGATTAACTCTTTGGACGCTAAGTATAATTTCGTCTGCAACAATTGTCATCTGCTTCAATTCTAAACAACATTTTGGATCTTGATGAGATGCCGCATTATGCGGCGTCTCATCTGGATCCAAAATGTTTGCAAAAGTAATAACGGTTTCATCGCTAGCATGCAAAGAGTTAAAGCCTTTCCCTGATGCATATTCATGCAAGAAGTAATGACATCATAAATAGTCAATGGCTGAATTTTTATAGTGTTACATGAACACATGATATTTTTTACCTTGGTAGCAACTGTAGAATTCCATAAGCAAACATGTATTGCAATTTTAACCCTTTCCCTCATATAAATGTGTATTCACACATTGGCAAACAGAGTAGACACAGATCAGACGGCTCCTATAGGAGCCATCTGATCAGGGTCTGCTGTTTGCTTATGGTATTTCATAGATCCACTAGCAAACAGAGCAGACTCTGATCAGATGGCTCCTATAGGAGCCATCTTATCTGGGTCTTCTCTGTTTGCAAATTTTGAAAATGTGTTTATATGAGGGAAAGGGTTAAAGAAGCTCCTTTTAAAATGTCACACATCCTGGGACAGTTTATTACAGATATCTAAGACATTACAGATACAATGTATTACAGTATCTATGGAATAAAGGATTAAAACTCTACAAATGTCTGTACCTGCAGGACAGTATTTTCTGATGCTTGTATGATGTCCACAGCATTTGTGAGGTCCCCAAATGTAGTCAGCTCTTGCTGTTCCATCAGTCTGTCTACCAGTGGGAGGCATACCTGAAAATAGACAACCATAGAATTAATGTAAGACATGAGAAATTGTAGAATATATACAAACAGAGTAGACTCCTGTAGGAGCTGTCTAATCGGGGTCAACAATGTTTGTAAAGGTGTAAACAGGCATCTCTCTCAGTTGATGGGTTCATCAGACATCTTTTAACCCATTACTTTATAGGCTATTTTTAGATACAACCTCTTTGAATAAATCTACCGAAAAGGAGTATTAAATAGAGAAAAGGAACCTTTTAGAATTTTGTAGTTTGAAACCATTGTGATAAATAGAGCATTTGCTCCTATAGGAGCAAATGCTCTATTTATCACAATGGTTTCACAAAGTGACTTTTACGGAGTCGTCAAAAGACGTCAATATGAGGGAATGGGTTAAAAGCACATTAATCTAATATGCTTAAGTAAACTTTTCTTATGCAACAATTGTCATCTGCTTCAATTCTGAAAATAAAATTTCTCTCATTTTTTGGCAAAAATATAGTCAAATTGTCATACAGTTTGGATCCTGATGAGACTCCACATGATGGAGCATTTCATCAAGATCCAAACTGTTTGCATAGTTAATCAAAGTTTTGTCGCTAGTGTGCAATGCGTTGAGGGCTTAACCCTTTACTCCATATATACATTCTAAGCCTTTGCAAACAGAGTAGACCCAGATCAGACAGCTCCTATAGAAGCCATCTGGTCAGAGTCTGCTCTGTTTGCTTATGATACAATATAGGTAAGATTCTACAGTTTCTGCCATGGTCAACACTTCAAGTGTCCATGTTGTATTATAACAATTATTCTGAGTAATGTTCATAATGTAATTATTTCTTACATTTATTTCCATGGAGTAACCCTAATTTTACAAACAGAATGCCTTCAGGATCTACACTGTTTTATGATAATGCCTGCCGTATATTAACTCATTCCCACTTAGGCTATTTTTAGACTTATCCTCTTTGAAAAAGTCTACCAAAATGGAGCATTTACTAGAGAAAAGGAAATGTTTTAGAATGGTGTAGTTTTGAAACCATAGGAGCAAATGCTCTATTTATCAGAATGGTTTCAAAATGTGACTTTAACAGAGGTATCAAAAGGCGTCAAT
Source organism: Azorinus chamasolen (assembly GCA_963576725.1). NCBI lineage: Eukaryota > Metazoa > Mollusca > Bivalvia > Cardiida > Solecurtidae > Azorinus > Azorinus chamasolen. The sequence goes on along the minus strand of OY755246.1, from coordinate 38,515,177 downwards.
ATGAGGGCGTAGGTTAACATTAAATTTCACAGTGCAGAAGTGATCCAATGCCATATTTTGGATAGAGCAGCTTATCTGATACTACATTGTGTGTATCATAACCAATATGACACTGCCATTCTCACATGGTTAAATGTTGAATATTCAAAGTGAAATCACTCATCGGTGTTAATTAACCCATTCCTGCAAAGTCTATTTTTAGATCTAATTAACCTCTTTTAATAAATCTACCGAAAAGGAGAAATTACTAAAGAGAAGGAAATTTTTTAGAATTGTGTAGTTTTGAAACCATTATGATAAATAGAGCAATGGTTTCAGAAAGTGACTTTTACAGAGGCTTCAAATACCCCATGCTGCCACATTGTCAGGGAAAAAAAGTGGTTCCCCATGACTGATTTCTCTGAAAATCGAAGTCATCCAAGCTTTTATTTATGACAATTCTTAAAGCAAATTTGAGAAAAATTGGTCAAGAAATCAAAGTGTTAGATGAGAAACAATGTATTAACCGTTTCCCTGTTCTATGTTTATTTCAAATTTCAATACCTACTGAATATTCATGGATAGAATAGTTGTAAAGAAATATGGAAGGTGAAACATTGTAGACATTTTAGAAAGCAAAGAAACATATCTTTATAATTCTATTAGCAAACAGAGCAGACCCTGATCAGACAGTTCCTATAGGAGCCATCTGATCTGGGTCTCGTGAAAACACGTTTATATGAGGGAAAGGGTTAATACACGGACAGACTGACGGACGGATAGGTCAAAGACTATATACCCTGTGCAACTTCATTGCATGGGGTATAATCACAGTTTTTCAATGTTTAAAATGCATGAACTATTGGTTACTCTCTCCTCTACATACAAAATCAAAACATTGGCATCACAAAAAAGAAAAATAACCCTGTCTTTGAATCTTATTTGAACCAAGAATCAATTACTTCCCCTCTATAAATAATTCTTGGAAGTATGTAACAGTAATACCCTACAATTTTCTTTACTTAAGAGGACAAATCTCCCATCTGTCTGATCTGGGTATACTTTGCTGGCAAGGGTGTGAATTTAACCCTTTCCTCCATAAATACGCCTTTCTACGCCTCTGTAATAACCACTTCTTGAAACCATTGTGATACACCTCTGTAATAACCACTTCTTGAAACCATTTTTATCACAATGGTTTCAAACTACAAAATTCTAAATTGTTCCTTTTCTCTAGTAAACGCTCCTTTTGGGTAGATTCATTCAAAGAGGTTGGGTCTAAAACAGCCTATGAGGGAAAGGGTCAAGGCGTCTCAATTGGTTACAGGGTTAATGACACTCACAATGTAGCAAACAGTGTAGACCATGAAGAAACTGCTCCTAAACGAGTTGTTTGATCTGGGTCCACTCTATTTGCTGTCTGACTGAATATGTCCGGTAATTACAGAAAAAAATCCAAATAATAAAATCAGTTATTCTTTAAAATGTTTTACTTTACGCATCTTATCTGGACCTCTGGAACTCTACATTTTGTTATTATACAAACTTTTAGCAAGATGTGTTTGTGAAACACTATACCCCCAATATGACTTTTGACCCTGAATAATGACCTAGATCTTGACATGTCACCCCTTAAAATGTGCAGTTTCATGAGATACACATACCGGTACATGCCAATTGTCATGTCTCTATCTCTACTGGTTCAAAAGTTATGGGCAATGTTAAAGTCAGTGATTTTACCTATTTATTTGACCTCTCACTTTGAAGAATGACCTTGACATGTAACCCTCAAAATGTGTGGCTTTATGAGATACATATGCATGCCAAATATCAAGTCTCTATCTGTACTGGCTCAAAAGTTATGACCAATGTTAAAGTTGGTGACAAACAAACTGACTGGGCAAAAACTATATCTGGGGGGCATAAAATACTTTATCATGAAACGTCACGAAATACAGTCACTTCCTACTAGCATAATATTTTCCACGTCGACGCTGTATTTTGTGAGGTATAGTGCATGTGTACTGACCCCACTGGAATGCAAGTTTGGTTCAGCCAATAGGAAGAAAACAGAAGGACCAAAAAGGCATAAATAAACATAAACATCAAATTAACACATTTGCTCACCTTTGTCTCAACTATTTGTCCATATAAAAGTATTAAATCAAGTTTGTTTATGTTGTAAAAGTCGATGACGTCACTGCATGCCAATATGACGTCACGTAATTCGTACTTGCATGTATTTTCATTCAGGGAACGAAACCGCTTTAGCAATCTTTCTTTTTCTTCATTTTCTCCATTTTTCTTGGTGTTGCATGATAAAAGAATTACTACGCTAGTAGTTTTGAAGTTAAGCTGTATTTTGGCTCGTCAAAAAAGTAGTTAAATGCCCGCCAAGGCTCGCATTTAACAACTTTTCTAACTCGCCAAAATACAGCTGAACGTCAAAACTACTAGCATAGTAATTCTTATTTACTCCATCGATACTCCTACAGTCCTACTACTGCCTATGCAAACAGAGTAGAACCAGAACAACCAGCCCCTGTAGGAGCCGCTGGATCAGAGTCTGCTCTGATCTAAATTTACAGTTTCTGACATAGCCAAAATTTCCTCATATTGATATTCATGATGTCATTATTTCTTACATGAATATTCACGAGGCAAACGAACACTAAGTATCACACTATTAACCCTTTTGCTCATATAAACATTTTCATGCATTTGCAAGCAGAGTAGACCCAGATCAGACGGTTCCTATAGGAGCCATTTGATCAGGGTCTGTTCTGTTTGCTTGTGGATTTTTAAAGATCTGATTTTACCATTTCCACCTTGGTGGAAAAATTCGCTTTTCCATGTTCCATTGTATTGATTCTTTCCGTGCATATTGATGAGGTGATATGCATAATAATGTGGTGGTATTATATTGAATAAATGTTATACAGGGACAGGGTTAACCCTTTCCCTCATATAAACACATTTCCATGCATTTGCAAACAGAGTAGACCCAGATCAGATGGCTCCTATAGGAGTCTTCTGATTAGGGTCTGCTCTGTTTACTTTTGGCATGATATAGACCTAATTCTACAGTTTTTGTCCAAGCAAAATGTTTCCCTGAAAAGTCTACATTATAAAACTTCAGCTAATAAATATTCATGGTGTCATGATTTCTTACATAAATAATGAACAGGGACAGGGTTAAAGCAGGAGACACATGGATTATTTCTAGTGCTCCAAGACATACACTATAACACAGTAAGCCCCTCTTAGATGTTCAAATTAGCATCAATGCCACTTTTTAAGACAGATGGCAGCTTAATGCAGGGTGAAAGTCATGCAGAGAGCTCTAAAATGAGCTTTCTGCATGACTTTCATCCAGCATGGAGCCAGTCACATGCATAAAAGACAGGTGGCAGCTTAAATGTACGACTTTCACCCTGCATTAAGCAGCCATCTGCCTAAACAAAATTCTTCTTTACTAACATTCCTGTTTTAAAAGAGGGGTTTTACTAAAACTGCAAATGATATCTACTTCACCTGGTATGTGATAAATTACAGTAGAAAGGCAGACATCAAAGCAGGGTTCAAGGTAGTATAAAAAGGCTTAGCTCAATGCAATAGACATTTTTGAGTTCAATGCACTGGAAAGGCAGAGTTCAATGCAGAATAAAGGCAGATTTCAAGGTAATAGAAAGGCAGAACTCAAAGCAGTATAAAGGTAGAGATGAAGGCGGTAGAAATGTAGAGTTCAAGGCAATAGAGAGGCAGACTTCAAGGCAGTAGAAAGACAGATTTCCAGTTCAAGGGGGTATTTTTCAGATGTAGAAATCTTTTTTCTCCATCAAATCCTACCTCGTGACCACTATTTGGATACATCTTTTTGAGACAATTCTAATATGTAGTCAAAACTACCCTTTTGTTGGAGAAAGGGAAGAAAATACCCTTGAGAAATGTTTATTTGTTTTATCACTATCCCAGTGATAGCAATTTCAAGCAGAAATTTAATTTTCAGATCAACTTATTTCAGAGTTCTGTAGTAAATACCCTAATATTCAGCCATACTCAAACTTAGGCCTATAGTATAGACCCAATTCAAACTAATCCTGAAGAAGCAGTTTAATCACGGTCAGCACAATTTGCTATTTCATTAGCTTCATTCATATATAGTGGTGTCTTTAACTTATTCAAGTCTATGATCTGGTGGAGAGGGGGAAGATTGGGCGACCAAATTTTTACAGTAAATACAACAGACTATGCCTAAATCTTATACCATATTTAACCTAAATATACAGATACCAAACCCTCCTCTCTATCATTGCAGAATAACCCTTTACAGTAAAACCCCTCTAAATTGGAATTCTAACAGAGAAGAGTTTAGACACTTTCAGGCAGGTGACTGCTTAATGCAGGGTGAAAGTCCTATAGGAGTTTTCTGCATGACTTTCATCCTGCATTAAGCTGCCACCTGTGTCCAAGACCTTAATTAAATGGTCGGTTAAGAGAGGTTTTACTGTATATGTAAGACATAATGACCTCATGAATATTCATTATATCAATTGCAGTAACAGCAAAGGAATTTTTGGCCATAGCAGAAGCTGTACTATCATATCTATATCATATCATAAGCAAACATAGTAGAACCTAATCAGACAGCAGAAAGACATCAGTATCTGATCTGGGTCTACTCTGCTTGCAAAGGCATAGAAAGGCAAATTTATGGGATAAAGGGATAACTCAATTTCCTACTACTTTAGGCCAATATAGTAGAAAATAATGTAGACCCCGATCAAACGGCTCCTTCAGGAAACATTTGATCTGGGTCTGCACTATTTTCCTACCTTTGTCTGTCCAAATACTTTGGGTATTTATGGTACCCCTCAGAAAATCCCAACCATTTTCAGGATCTCTGAGAAATAAACTACATGCATTACCGATACAATGCCAATTTCATGTCAATAAATCAAATTTGTTATTGTAGAGCAAATTTCTTGTAATAAAAGCATATAAAATGCATTGAATTTATATCCACTGTTGTTTTAAGGCTAGTCAATCCTAATCATCTCCAATTTCAATAATGAGCATTTTTCTTCATAAATCCTTCGAATGGTAAAAGAGATATTCTATTATTCCTTAACCCTTTCCCTGTTCTGTGTTTGTTACATATTTCTACCTACTGAATATTCTTGAACAAAAAGGTTTTTATGAAATATGGAAGATGGAGCATTGTAGCCATTTTAGAAAGTAAAGACACAGATCTTTGAAATTCTATTAGCAAACAGAGTAGACCCTGATCAGATGGCTCCTCTAGGAGCCGTCTGATCTGGGTCTACTCTGTTTGCAGATGCGTGAAAACAAGTTAATATAAGGGAAAGGGTTAACCCTTTCCCTGTTCTGTGTTTGTTCCAAATTTCAATACCTACTGAATACTTATGGACAAAATAATTTATAATGAAATATTGAAGCTGGAACATTGTAGTCATTTTAGAAAGTAAAGAAAATTTAATTAATAGATCTATCAAATTCCATTAGCAAACAGAGCAGACCCTGATCACAGCTGCTATAGAAGTTGTCTGATCTGGGTCTCACTCTGTTTGCAAATGCATAATAAAGTGTTTATATGAAAGAAAGGATTAAAAAAGAGTTCATTATGAAAAAACACTTAATTTTCTAGAGGATTTTGACTGATGTGCAGTACAGACTCTGATCTGACAATTCCTCTAGAAACCCTCTGACTAGGGCGTACAGTTGGGAAAATGCTAGTTAACTCTTAATCCTTTCCCAGTTCTATGTTTATTTCAAATTTCAATACATACTGAATAGTCATGGACAAAATAGTTATAATGAAATATGCAAGGTGGTACATTGTAGCCATTTTAGAAATTAAAGAAACAGATCTTTCAAATTCCACAGGCAAACAGAGCAGACCCTGATCAGACGGCTCCTCTAGGAGCTGTCTGATCTTGGTCTACTCTGTTTGCAAATGCATGAAAACATGCTTAATTGAGGGAAAGGGTTAATGTGCGAAAACTCTGTGAAAACTTCAAGTATATATGACCCTTGCAAACAAAATAGAAGCAGATCAAAGGGCTCCTGAGGGAGTCTTTGATCAGGGTCTGCACTGATTGTCATTAAATTCCTTTTCTTCAGTGATAAGTTCTGATACATTTTTTTTTGCTTAACCCATTCCCACTTAGGCTATTTTTAGATCCAACCTCTTTGATTAAATCTACCAAAAAGGAGCATTAACTAGAGAAAAGGAAACTTTCAGAATTGTGTAGTTTTGAAACTATTGTGATAAATAGAGCATTTGCTCCTGTGCAGCAAATGCTCTATTTATCACAATGGTTTCATCAAGTGACTTTTACAGAAGCGTCAAAAGGCGTCAATATGCGAGAATGGGTTAATTAATATTCAGAAAGGGAGGAGCTAGTTTTAATTATTCGGATTATTATGGATTAACTAATGTTTAACCCTTAACCCATAAATACGCCTTCCTACGCCTTTGCATTTATAGAGTAGACCAAGATCAGACGGCTCCTATAAGAGCCCTGCTCTGCTTATGAAATAATGTAGATATGATTCTACAGTTTCTGCTATGGCCAAAAGTTCCTGTATCCATGTGCTTTTATACAATTAATCTAATTCATATTCAGGATGTCATTATTTCTTACAATAATATCCATGGAGTAAAAGTGTTAAATCATTCAAAGATTCTTATCACTACACTGTAACAAGAGGAGCAGTTCAGCATCAGGGTCCATGCTTATAAAGCTTTTACTTGAGTCTGAGTTTCGTTCTCAAGCTTTTGATTGGTTAGATTTGAGTTCTCAAGCTTTTGATTGGTCAGATTTGAGCCAGAGGCTCAAATCTGACCAATCAAAAACTTGAGAACGATCTCAGACTCAACTAAAAGTTTTATAAGCATGGACCCAGATCAAAGTCCAAACTGTTTGTCACTGAACGTACGAATAATATGAAGACGATTCATTGGGGAAATGACAATTTTGTAACCGGGAACCCGGAAGGGGTGAAGAAAACACTCAATCTCAAACACACCTTTATTTTAACCCTTTACTACATGAATATTCAAGTAAGAATTAAAGATATCATGAATGTTTATTATGAATTTTTATAATGGCATATGAATACAGTCTTTCATGGCCATTTCAGAAAATGGAGAATCGTATCTACAGTAAAACCTCTCTACAACGGCCATAAACTTGTGTTAATTAGTTGATATTTAGGGCAGGTGGCTGCTTAAAGCAAGGTGAAAGTAAAACAGAATGCTCCTATAGGAGCGTTCTGTTCTACTTTCACCTTGCTTTAAGCAGCCACCTGCCTTTAACACAAAATACTTGATGTAATTTAGTGTCCGTTATAGAGAGGTTTTACTGTATATTATGCCATAAGCAAACAGCAGATCCTGATCAGACGACTCTTACAGGAACTGTCTGATCAGACTCAATTCTGTTTGCAAAGACGTGAAAATGGGTTTATATGAGGGAAAGGGTTCAATCAAGGAACTCTATGATCAGATTGACATGTAATGGACATATGCAAAATTCTTGTCTTCTCATATTTTAAAAGCAGTCCCACATGCAACCTAGGTAAAGCCTGACAGCCATCCATCCTGTCAACAACTACATAACACAGTCTTTAATTTTGCAACATATCTTCCAGCACTTAACCCCTTTCAACAATGAAGCTTACTGTGAATTCCTAATTCCAAGAATTAAAACTGAAAGAAAATTGGCAATGAATTTCGTAGTTCTCTGCATTGTGCTTTTTACAATAGTGTAAATTTTATACGTGCCATAATTAAAGAAATTAAAGAAATATATCTTTCAAGTTCCATTAGCGAACAGAGCAGACCCTGTAGGAGTTATCTGATCAGGGTCTGCTCTTTTTGCTTATGATATAATATACATGATGCTACAGTTTCTGCCATATATAGCTACAAATCCCCAAGTCCATGTGCTATTGTAAAATACTCTTCTTCTCCATTCGCAGTGGGATGCTTCGTAACTTCCATTGTAAAAGAACTGTAGAGTGAGGATGAAACAGCATTGATGTGATACGTTTTGTAATTCACAGTTTGTGCACAATTGTTTTTCCTGTCATCTGCCATTTAGCCTACTGATAATGTCTGTGAACTAAAGTAATTTATCTTGCTGTATAAAACAGAGTTTTGACTTCAGTGCCTATATTTAGTTGTAATGTTGTGTTATAAATAACAAGAGTGCATGTTCGGAGGAACACATCAGAACAAAGGGGAATAACTCAAAAAGTATTGCATGCGGAGTGATTGACCTTAGTTACATCAATGAGAGGAAGACACATGTGAAATTTGAAAGCTCTATAATGATTAGTTTAGAAATGACAGCCAAAAAAAGCAAGTGTGATTGACAGACAGATGAACAGACAGACGACGGAGGTGATCCCTAAGTGACAAACTGCCTCTCGGCAGGTGACACAATAAATGGTGCTTCATAGTCTGTATAGAAAATTCCAAATTTTGCCAAAAACGACGTGATTTTTCCCAATTGCAAAGGTACCGGTACCATCCCCACAGTACTGAAAAATAAATCACTGTTCTACAGTTTCTGCAATGGCCAAAAATTCTGTCTTCAAGGCACCCATGGCGGCCATATCTTTCAACTAATCAAAATGATTGAACAATTTTGGCAGAAGGTCACCTAAGGATCACTCCTGCAAAATTATACTGAAATCTGCCCAGGCTTTTCAAAGAAGAAGACTTTTGGAATTTCCACTATAGCTGTATAAGGAAAACTAGCCCCACCCATGGCAGCCATGTTTTTAAACGAATCAAAATGATTTGAGGGTGAGGGTCACCTGAAGATAATTTCTGGCTTTTCATAATGGAATCAAGCTGGTAGTTTTTGAGAAGAAGACTTTTAAAGTGTTTCATTTTTGTTGCCATGGCAACCAGAGTTATGCCTTTTAACCCTTCGCTTGCTGAATTTTAAAATACATTTCTCCTTCTTTACCCATACCCTGTTGTATACTTACATATATCATCACTGTGTACACGTATTTCGCTGTGCAATCACTGCTGTGGAGTGCACTGGTTGCACAATCAACTTGTAATATAGTGCAGACCCTGATGAGACAGCTCCTGCAGGAGCTGTCTCATCTGGGTCTTCACTATTTACAGGTACGTATATTGACGTGAATAGCAAGCGAAGGGTTAAAAATTGAAAAGTTGGCCGTAAGAGGAGCATTTTCGCAGTCAGTTGTTTCTAATGTGATGTCATTTAAAGGAAAAGTGAATGGACAGACAGACAGACAGACGGTGGACGGTCAGTGATCACAATGGCTCACCTTGAGCATATGCTCAGGTGAGCTAAAACATGCAGCAAATCAGAGAAACCATCAATTACTCCATGCTGAGGGTTAACCGTCTACTCCATCAATATGCCTTTCAACACCTTTACAAACAGAGTAGACCCAGATCAGACCGCTCCTATAGGTGCTATCTGATCTGGGTCTGCTCTGTTTGCTTTTGATATAATATAGATATGATTCTGCCATGGTAAAACATTCCTGCATTCATGTGCAATCAGAAAAAATAATCTAATTAATATTCATGATGTCATTATTTCTTGCGTGAAAATTTATAAAGTAAAGGGTTATGGGAATACAGTAGCTTAACCCTTTACTCCATGAATATTAATGTAAGAAATAATGACATCATGAATATTAATCAGCTGAATATTTACTATTACATATCAACACAGGGGCTTTTGGCAAAAACTGCAGATCTTTATTACTTCGGAAGCATACAGAGCAGATCCTGATTAGACGGTTCCTACATGAGCCATTTGATCTGGGCCTTCTCTGTTTGAAAGAGTTTTAAAAAGCATATCTATTGTGGAGAGGATTAAAAAGAGTTCAAGGTTTACAAACATTGCTAAGAAAGATGGTATAATCAAAAGTTTAATCAGAAAACCTCAGTGACATGGACCCACTTTTTGCAAGCGCCGTGCAAGAGATGACAGGTTACTTAATGAATTCTAAGTGTTTGCAATTGAAGCTCCCATAGGGAAAGTGTGCAATCACAAAATAATCCATGTTGATTTTGTGAAGCCTGAAATGGAGTACATACGAGTCCTCACTCTTTGCACATTAGCAGCAAATCTGTATTAACCCATTTCTCCATAAATACGCCTTTCTACACCTCTGTAATTACCACTTCTTTAAACCATTGTGAACCTTGAAACCTATAGGAGCAAATGCTCTATTTATCACAATGGTTTCAAACTACAAAATTCTAAAATTTTACTTTTCTCTAGTAAATGCTCCTTTTGGGTAGATTCATTCGAAGAGGTTGGGTCTAAAAATAGCCTATGGAGGAATGGGTTAACACAAATGAAACCTTTGTAATCAGTTGAGACATTGATTAACCCATTACTTCATGAATATTCATGTAAGAAATAATGACATCATGAATATTACTTATTAATAGTAACTGTTCTTATAGCACATGGACACAGAAATGTTTGGCCACATTAGAAACTATAGAATCATATTTATATTATTTCATAAGCAAACAGAGCAGACCCTGATCAGACAGATCCTACAGGAGTCATCTGATCAGGGTCTTCTGTGTTTGCAAAGGCATAGAAAGACATATTTATGGAGTATGCTTAGTAATTTTGTTTGTGTTTATTAACCCGTCTCTTGCTGAATTTTAAAATACATTTCTCCTTCTTTACCCATGCCCTGTTGTATAACTACATATATCTTCACTGTGTACAAGTATTTCGCTGTGCAATCACTGCTGTGGAGTGCACTGGTTGCACAATCAATTTGTAAATAGTGCAGACCCTGATGAGACAGCTCCTGCAGGAACTGTCTCATCTGGGTCTTCACTATTTACAGGTAGGTATATTGACGTGAATAGCAAGCGAAGGGTTAATGTCTGTTTCTGCTCACTATGGGCTAATTTGACGCCTCAGAGAGAGGGGAGAGGATACAGAGAAACCCGGGTGCGATGCCCTACTCTTATTACCAATAGAGTTTCTCTGGTTCTTTTAGATGCCCAGTGTAAAGCACTGATACATCGGACCTCTGTTTATAGTCTCGTCTGAAGGACTTAGGGACCTGCTGTTTGCTTATGATACAATATAGATATGATTCTACAGTTTCTGCCAAGGCCAAACATTCCTGTGTCCATGTACTCCTATAACAAATTAATAAATATTCATGATGTCATTATTTCTTACATGAATATTCATGGAAATGGGTTAATTAGCATCTCATCAGTATCCAAACTGTTTAACACTCAAGAGAAAAAAAACTTTCAGAAATAGCAGAAAGAAAAAGCACCGCAAGAGGGTGCGAATGCTCGTCTGTCGTCATTGTCAAAAAATATAAAGGGCCATAACTCCAAAACTTTGAAATCAAGAGTTATGGTTCTTATGTAGGGGCCTTCCCCTCAACAAGATCTACTAACCTATGAAGTTTCATGTTGATACCTCTTATACTTTTTGAGTTATGGTCAATGTTAAGATTTCGGATGATGACAACGACGCGGACGCTCGTGATTTCTTCGGAACAGACGAGCTAAAAATCACTTAACGTGAAAAGACTTAATTTTTTATTGGTGGGTAATAGCATGTAGAGAGTTACTAACCATGGACAGGCCAATTTATCATGCATTCCACATTTGCCACCAAATATAGAGTGTAAACTACTAGTACCTAAACCCTGATCGACAACCAACCTGATCTTAACGGCATAAACAACTTTCAGCAATAAGGACATGGGCGTTTTAAAACAACCGCCTCTGGGCCAATGAGATTCGGACACACCTATGGTGGCTCTAGTTTGCACAGAACCACATTTTGAAATGAACATACTAGTAATTTTGACAGCTGTCAGATGTAGGTTTTGCAGGGACGCACAAGATAAAAACCAATATCGGTGAACAGATATTTCATGTTTGCTATCATCACTGTACAGAGCCAAAAATGATAAAAAGAACTAAGTAACTGAAGTTTGTAAATACAATAGAACCTGTCTTAACCCTTTCCCTCATATAAACGTGTTTTCACGCATTTGCAAACAGAGTATACACAGATCAGACGACTCCTAGAGGAGCCGTCTGATCAGGGTTTACTCTGTTTGCTAACAGAATTTGATATATCTGTTTCTTTGCTTTCTAAAATGTCTACAATGTTCCACCTTGCATATTTCTTTGTAACTATTTTGTTAATGAATATTCATTAGGTATTGAAATTTGAAATGAACATAGAACAGGGAAAGGGTTAAGCGGCCATTCATTTATTGAACAGAGGAACTTTAAAAAACAGGTGGTTACTACATGCAGGGCAAAAGTGAAGCAGAAAACTCCTATATATGAGCTTGCTGCATTACTTTTGACCTGCATTAACCCATTCCCTCATATTGACAAATTTTGACGACTCTGTAAAAGCTACTTTGTGAAACCATTGTGATAAATAGAGCATTTGCTCCCATAGGAGCAAATGCTCTATTTATCACAATGGTTTCAAACTACAAAATTCTAAAAAAATTCCTTTTCTCTAGTTCATGCTCCTTTTGGGTAGATTTATCCAAAGAGGTTATATCTAAAAATAGCCTATGAGGTAATGGGTTAAGCTACAACCTGCCTTATAGGCCCATAATTACACCTCTTTTTTTGATGGCTGCTTAAAACATGTTCTACTGTATTGCCCTCTACTACAGTTCTCAAAGTTTTACTTTAATTAATTTTTTGCATGCTTGGACCCAGTAAGCGACGTAAAATCCGATAAAAACAAAAAAAAACCACTCCCATCTCTCATTAGGATCCAGATGTTTGTTCCTGTTGAAAAATAAATTTACCTTTTACTCTATGAATATTCATGTAAGAAATATTGATATCATGAATTTAGATGCATTTTTAACATAGATCATTAATACCAGATTCTTTTTGCCATTGCAAAAACTGTAGAAATTGATCTTTTTTATTTCATAAACAAACAGAGCAGAACCTGGCCCAGGAGTGGTCTGATCTGGGCCTACTCTGTGTGCAAAGGCGTAGAAAGGCATATTAATGCAGTATAGGGTTAGTGAAGAAAATCTACTTTAAGCATATGTATCAAACAACAGTGTTTGCCGACAGCAATTACGTAACTCTTCAAATGCCGGAAATAAGTGCACTGATATTTGCAATCAGTGTAGACCCAGAGCAGAGGGAGTCCACTGATCGGGTTCTGCACTGTTTGTCATTCAAAATCCTCTCAAAATTTTACCCTTTCATACTGCATGGAGTCTATCAATAACCACTGATGGGCCATTCCACATTTAAACTTCAGTATTAAAAATGGGGTTCATCATCTTTTACCATCTATCTAATTATCTTAGTTAAAAAGAAATCTGTACTAATAAAGTTGCATCTTAGAACTTAATTGAGAAGAGGCACAAGTTTAAATGAGTTATCGAGCAGATTCTGTTGTTGAGTCTTGTTTTAATCTACTACAGCCACATCAAGGACAAATTAGCTCTTTCATTACCAATGGCAAATAGTTCCGTGTCCTTTCAGGATCCAAATCCTTTGTGACAATCGTGTTTTTTAAATGAAAATCAAAATAAATTCGAAACTGAAACTGAAGCAAGAGGCCAATACTGCAGATAACAAAAGTTCGCAAAACTTTTCAGCTGAAAAGCAAGAATACTGTAACTAAACTAAATAGTCAAACACTCAATCTCCTATCTCCTCCCAGGCGTGTAGCTGGTCATATGCACTTACACACGTGCGTAACATCAATCTGAAAGGTGAAAACATTACTATGGCCAAAATGGAACAAAAATTGAAGGCTAATGGGGTAGACTTTGATAAATGCTCTGTCTTGCCATGTAAGCATTCCCTCTTATTGACGCCTTTAGACGATTCTGTAAAAGTCATCTTTTGAAACCATTGTGATAAATAGAGCACTTGCTCCTTTAGGAGAAAATGCTCTATTAATCACAATGGTTTCAAAACTACACAATTCTAAACTTCCTCAGGGGAGCATGCCCTTGGACCCCCAAAGCCACAGTGCGTACATTACATTTGGATTCAGCTACGCTGCTGTCTTCGGTTTGTAAAGCAGCATAAGATAAAGAATTAATCATTGAAAGAAAACTGAATACAGAGCCATATATAAATAGAGCCATAAAAACTGAATACAGAGCCATATATAAGCAGAGCCATATATAAGTAGAGTAAATAACATGTTGTTACCACTCTTTAGGATTGTCTCTTGAAACCTTATGTTGTGACCACACTTTTAGAATTGTCTCTTGAAACCTTATGTTATGACCACTCTTTAGAATGTTCTCTTAAAACATTACGGTGAGACCACTCTCCAGACTTGTCTCTTGAAACCTTATAAATGAAAAAGTAGTAAAGTCAAGCAGGAAAAGCCACACACAAAACGCCACCATCACCAAAATACCTACAGAAAGCATAGCAATTTATACTCATACACACACATACAGTAGAAAGTCACATAGAAGACGCAATCACCACCAACACATCAATAGACAGCATGTCACACACACACACAACCAAGAACACAGAAAACACCAACAACCACACAAGCACCAGAGACACACATGAACAAAACACAAGCACAAAGACACAAAAGTAAGGGTGACAAAGAGAGAACCGCCTTGGCACGGTCAGTAGCAAAATCACCACTGGGGGTTTAAACGGGTTTACCGACGTCCTAACCTCACACTTATCTCAAAGTCACCCTAGCTAAACAAACATTGTAAATAAAGGTATCCCCGCCAGACTTCCCCACAACATAGAAGACAGTAATCACAGTACAAAATGTAAAACATAGCATAACAACTGTGAAAGTCCGTCAAATATGTACTCAATGACTTTGCTGAAGACAGAGCAACTGCAGGGAAGCTGTTAAGGGCACGACAGAGAAAAGGTAATACATGAGTCTGGTAAGCTCATCCCATTTCTGGGTTTAAGAGTATACTATCATAGAGTACTACCCTCGGCCTGTCATCGTGCAAGCAAAGAGGAAAGCGTAGCGACCGACTGTAAAGGGGTCGATAACCAAACATGCAGTGTGTTGCAATATAATAGGGTCATAACCTTTCTTCCCAAAAGTTTTAATGCGTTTCATAAACAAATCGTGAAAATGGATATGACCATGAATTTTCCTAAGTTTGTAGACAACATCACCATAGAAATCTGGATGAGAAATACCTTGTTGCAGTAATGTCCGTAAATTGCAGTTATATTTACTAATGAGGGGTAAATTTCGATAAAAGAATTTTGAAAAAGCTTTCCGAATTTTATGATATCTGTAGCCTTGCTTAAGAAGTTTATGAGTCATAATTAAATTACGACTATTAAAATATACTAGCAAAGAACAGGCTCGGGCAAAACGAATAAGTTGAGAAATGTAAACCCCATAAGATGTAGACCGGGGAACATCTCCATCTAGAGAAGGATAATTAACAATTTTGAAATCGAAATCTTCCCTTTTATCGTATATTTTAACGTTGAACATTACAAGCAAGGAACATTTTATTTTCTCTGGCAAAGGTTTTTTCTATCAATTTAATCAGTTTATCCTTTATAAGATGGTGAGGTAGAGTAGTATAGAGTGTAGAGAAATCGTAAGAGCTCAATCAAGAACTGTTATACTGTTCATTTTCAAGTTTAGTTAAAATATCATTTGAATCTTTTATGGACCAAAAAACATTAATACCAGAATTGTCATATATTTTATCACAGTAACGTTTAACATGTTCTTTGATAGTAGTAAGACACGACGTTAAAAGTTTAGATAGTTTAGTAGTAGTACAACAACTAGAGTTAGCAATGAAATGCTTCTTATACGGATTTTTATGTAGCTTAGGAATCCAGTACATAGTAGAAAGTTTATGTTGTTTAACGTTAGGATTAGACTCAAAAGTATTGCACATTTTTACATGTTCCGTGACTATATCTTTTTCAGGGGTTTGCACTGTAAAATATGTTTGTGAACCAGTTAATTCCTTATTCAAAACATCAACATAATACAATCGTCACATAATTATTACATTATTTGATGCCTTGTCAGCAGGAGCAAAAACATAATTAGAATGAAAATTCGAAATGTTTTTCTTCAGATATCGAAATGTAACTCTAGGTCGAGGTGGTAATAGATGGGCATTAGATTTATGGTATTAGTCACATGTTGTGACCAATCATTGGAATTGTCTCTTCAAACCTATGTTTTAACCACTCTTTAGAATTGGCTCTTGAAACCTTATGTTGTGACCACTCTTTAGAATGTTCTCTTGAAACCTTACGTTGTGACCACTCCCTAGAATTGTCTCTTGAAACCTTATAAAAAACATGTTTTAACCAGTCTTTAGAATTGTCTCTTGAAACCTTATGTTGTGACCACTCTCTAGAATTGTCTTTTGAGACCTTATAAAAAACATGTTTTAACCAGTCTTTAGAATTTTCTCTTGAAACCTTATGTTCACAGTGGCCACTCTCTAGAATTGTCTCTTGAAACCTTATAAAAAACATGTTTTAACCAGTCTTTAGAATTGTCTCTTCAAACCTTATGTTGTGACCACTCTTTAGAATGTTCTCTTGAAACCTTACGTTGTGACCACTCCCTAGAATTGTCTCTTGAAACCTTATAAAAAACATGTTTTAACCAGTCTTTAGAATTGTCTCTTGAAACCTTATGTTGTGACCACTCTCTAGAATTGTCTTTTGAGACCTTATAAAAAACATGTTTTAACCAGTCTTTAGAATTGCCTCTTGAAACCTTATGTTCACAGTGGCCACTCTCTAGAATTGTCTCTTGAAACCTTATAAAAAACATGTTTTAACCAGTCTTTAGAATTGTCTCTTCAAACCTATGTTTTAACCAGTCTTTAGAATTGGCTCTTGAAACCTTATGTTGTGACCACTCTTTACAATGTTCTCTTGAAACATTACGTTGAGACCACTCTCTAGAATTGTCTCTTGAAACCTTATATAAAACATGTTGTGACCAATCATTGTAATTGACTCTTCAAACCTTATGTTGTGACTACTTTTTAGAATTGTCTTTTCAAACCCATGTTGTGACCACTCTTAAGAATTTTCTCTTCAGACCTTTTGTTGTCCCCATTCTTTAGAATTGTCTTTCAAAACCTTATGTTGGGACCACTCATTAGAAATGTCTCACGTCTATGTTACTAACGTTTTGAAACCAGTGATAAATAGAAGCAAATGCTCTATTTATCACAATGGTTTCAAAACTACACAATTCTAAAATGTTCCTTTTCTCTAGTAAATGCTCCTTTTTGGAAGATTTATTCAAAGAGATTGGGTCTAGAAATAGCCTTTGAGGGAATGTAATAAGAATAGTCACAACATAGGGATTGGTGGAGAAATAAAGGAGTTATTCTTGAAAAAAGGTTAAATTTATGCATCATATAATTATATGCCACTGTGAATAAATTGTCATGACCCTTTATGTACTCCATGAATATCTATGTAAGAACCAATGAAATCATGAATATTAACCCTTTCCCTGTTCTATATTTAGGCCAAATTTCAATACCTACTGAATATTCATTAACAAAATAGTTATAAAGAAATATGGAACATGGAATATTGTAGACATTTTAGAAAGCAAAGAAACAAATCTATCAAATTCTATTAGCAAACAGAGTAGACCCTGATCAGACGGCTCCTCTAGGAGCCGTCTGATCTGGGTCTACTCTGTTTGCAAATGCGTGAAAACACGTTTATATGAGGGGAGGGTTAATTAGATTCATTGTTATAATTGCACGTAGACACAGTAAATTTTGTCCATCGCAGAAACTGTGTAGAATCATATCTATATTATAGCATAAGCAAACAGAGCAGACCTTGATCAGAGGGTTCCTATAGGAGCTGTCTGATCTGCGTCTACTCTGTTTGCAGCATTATTTTAAGGCATAGAAAGGTGTATTTATTGAGTAAAGGGTTAAATGAGGCTAAGAATAAAATTTATATTCATGTCAGAAATAATAACAACATTAATACTAATTAGCTTAGTTTCTTTATAATGACATAATTATGTACACAGAAGTTTTAGGTATGGGGAAAAAACTGTAGAGTCAGATCTGGTACAATTTCATAAGCATTTCATAAGCAAACAGAGCAGACCCTGATCAGATGGCTCCTACTGGATCTATTTTGTTTGCAAAGCCTTGAAAAATGTCGATATGAGGGAAAGGGTTAAAAAATAAATAGTTTCAAGGTTTGCTATGAAAACTAATCTCGAAACAGTATGCTTTACTTCAAGAATATTTACCCTTTCCCTCATACGAATGCTTTTGCAAACGAAGTAGACCCAGGTCAGACGGCTCCTGTAGGAGCCGTCTGATCAGAGTCTGCTCTGTTTGCTTATGAAATTATAACAGATCTACCAAAATAAAAATATCATATGAACCCGGTACATATACCACTATAAAAATTAAGCAAATAAATATTCATGATGTCATTATATCTAATATGAATATAACAGGGACAGAGATAACTCTGCAGAAAATATTACACAATTGATTATAATATTGTTTAATATGTATTGTGAATGTATTTATTTCTTCTGTCAAAGCATCTGGATCTGCATCTGCACATGCATGACTGCAAGAAATAGACTTAACTTTGAAACCCGTTTTCTACCATTTCAATATACTGTACATGTGTATTTCAAATTTTACACAACCACAAAAAACTGGAACACTTTGAAATCCGCAAATGACAGTTCAATATTTCAAATTTTGCATGTCATGATAATGTTTCTTTACAAACAAATTTAATAAACCAACACAATGACAAATCTTGTGCAGTGCATAAATTCTGCAGAAAATATTGACCAAAAAACTTCTCTGAAGGAAATTGTACCTTAACCATCAACATGAATGTGATCACATGCAGCAGCTTATGTGAATTTATGACGTGTGAGTTTACTTTTCCCTAAGACACATGAAACGATAATGAACACAATGACTGCAGAAAATTACTTAACCCTTTCCTTCATGCAAACACCTATTAACACCATTGCTAATAGAATAGACACAGATTAGACAGCTCCTGTTGGAGCTGTCTGATCAGGGTCTGCTCTGTTTTCTTATGGAATAATACAGATTTGATTCTACAATTTCTACCAATACCCCCCAAAATCTTATGTACTTACATGTATGACATTAAAAACAAGAGCACCGCATGAGGGTGCCAATGCTTGTCTGTTCGATTGTAGCCCTTGTGATGGTGAACAAATGTGTGTAAAGTTTGCACATTCTATGGTTTCAGCCATGGCCAAAATCTTTCTAATAGTTGTGCTGTCTGTTTGTCTGTGTTAGATACATGTAGATTTATTTCAATATTGTGCAAGTAACATGGTTACAATAGCAATACACTGAAAAAATATCAACATTGTGATAATTAAAGCAATGCATATATAAACATCTTGAAATAATTTATGAACCATGTCAGATCAGTCACATCAATATCAAGGATGACACAAAAAAGGGAAGATGATCCCTTATTTCCATTGCGATCCTTGATAGTTATGGTCTGACATAGAGAGGCATGAAAAATATATAAAGTAAAATGAACTGAAATACTTTGGTTAAGAAATTTTGCAAATTAAAAATAGAGTTAACTCATTACTCCATAAATATGCCTTAATATGCCTATGCAATCAGAGCAGACCCAGATCAGACGGCTCCTATAGGAGTTTTAGAACTAATCCTAGTGACCCTATCACAGATCACTGTAATTGTGAGCTCTAAGCATGAATAGCAGACCCTGATCACACAACTCCTACAGGTGCTGTCTGATCTGGGTCTACTTTGTTTGCAAAGGCGTCCAAAGTCATCTCCATCCAGTAAAGGATTTTTAACCCTTTCCCTCATATAAACGTGTTTCCACACATTTGCAAACAGAATAGACCCAGATCAGACGGCTCCTAGAGGAGCCGTCTGATCAGGGTCTACTCTGTTTGCTAATAGAATTTCAAAGATCTGTGTCTTTACTTTCTAAAATGGCTACAATTTTCCATCTTCCATACTTCGTTATAATCATTTTATCTATGAATATTCAGTAGGTATTGAAATTTGGAATGAACACAGAACAGGGAAAGGGTTAAGCAACCATTTACTAATTATATGAGTCTTCAAAAGCAGGTGGCCACTTACAGAAGACAGAAACAGAGGTCCCGATAAGATGCGCAAATTAAAACATTTTCAAGAATAACTCCACCAAACCCTATGTTGTGACCACTCTTTAGAATCGTCTCTTTGGGAGTGGTTACAACATAGGGTTTGGTGGAGAAATGACGATTTTATTACCTGAGTTTGCACCTTTATCTGCTGCTCAGCAGAAAGTAATGATGCACAGCTCATTTGGCAGCTTTCTGTATTACTTTCATTCTGCATTAAGCTACAACCTGTTTTAAAGGTTATGAACAGCATAGTGCAACCAAAATAAACTTTTTTTTTGAGTCTACAGTAAAACTTCTCTATAACGGCCACTAACTTGTGTTAATTAGTTGGCATTTAGGGCAGGTGCACGTGGCTGCTTAAAGCAAGGTGAAAGTAAAACAGAACGGATCGTTCTGTTTTACTTTCACCTTGCTTTAAACAGTCACCTGCCTTTAACACAAAATATTTGATGTAATTTAGTGGTCGTTATAGAGAGGTTTTACTGTATCACCAACCAGAGTCTTCAATACTTATAGAAAGTGTCTTTGATATATTAATTTTATCGAAATACATCTCACTTTTATCAAAGTGGACAAACTCCATTTCGTGAAGCGAAACTCATATATTAATTATATTAACCCTTTTTCTGCTCAATATTCATGTAAGAAATAATGACATCATGAATATTTATTAGCTGCATTTTTAAAATAGTACATGAACAAAGGCTTTTTAAACTTTAGGAGAAACTTTAAAATCACATATATATATGTCACAGTAGAAATTGCGATTCAGAACAATCGTCGATTCTCCTAGGACAAATTGCGCTCGCAATCTCTCCTTGGACAGACTCCTATCAAATTAAGTAGTGTGGATCCAGAAGGTTTAGGCTCATTTGCCTGAATGTTTTCTATGTATTCTGTATCTTGCTGCATTTGTCTTCCATCAATGAATATTCACAATATTATAAATTATTTCATGATTGTCTATCAGTAAATGAGGTAATCTGTGAATTTATACATAATGAACTAATTTAACTAATTTGGATCCCTGATCTCGTGTATTTGTGAAATTCTGAGTAAAAAGGTGGTTTGTAAGAATGTTGATCTTGTTCCCTTAATCTTAAAGCATGTTAATTTTAACTAGTAGAATTGCCAATTATCCAAGATTAGATTAGGATTGGAGTCTGTCCTAGGAGAGCAGACCTTGATCAGATGGCTCCTATAGGAGCCAATCTGCTCTGCGTCTACTCTTTTTGCAAATGCATGAAAAGACATTTATATGAGGGAAAGGGTTAAAGCAGCATTTGCAAAATTCTTTGGCACAGTTATCTGTCAGTATCTCTACCTGTGCTTGTCACCGTCTATATGTGATGCACTGGTGCAGTGACAGAAGACACTGGTGAATTAATGTTTAATATTGGCAATTACTTAATTCCAAGAAAGGCAGGAAAAGCTCAGGTCTAAAAGATCCTGAGTGCAAACAGTGCAAATCCTGATCAGACAGCTCATATGGGTCTACACTGTTTGCAAAAAGGCTTAGAAACAGTGAAACTATGGAGTAAAGGGTTAAGACGTGAGGAGTACGTCCTCTGATCTGGGTCTGCACTGTGAAATATGTCTTATTGACTGATTACTGATAGACATGGAATTGATTGTTTCGTAAAAAGACGAAAATTAATCAAAATTATGATGTTACTCATGAATATTTATTAGCTGAATTTCTATATTTATAAAAATTATAAGGGAACTTGTTGCTTTGACAAATTTTTTAGGATCAAATCTATATCATGTCATAAGCAAAGGCGTAAAAAGCGTTTATACGAGGAAAAGGGTAAAACTACTGGCTGTCTCAAAGTTTCGACTACTTTCAAGTGGCTACTGACAACTTTACAGTAAATGTTTATTTCACTGCATATGCTTAGAATGACATGCTAATTAGCATCTCAATGTCACCCAAACAGTTTGCAAAGGTCATCATCGTAAATTCACCCAGAAAATTGTCCCTAATTTTGTCGATCAATTAATTCTTAGAATGCTTGAAACAAGTGTATTGGCATTTGTAAACAGTGTAGACCCAGATCAGAGGGGTTGGGCCCTCTGAACTGGGACTGCACTGTTTTTCATACAAAATCCTCTTGTAAATTATACCTTTTCATACAAAATGGACTCGTATCATTAACCCCTTCAGTGCTATGGAGACAGATCTGTGATGTCATATGCAAACAGTTTTGATCCGAATGAGACGTCGAGTAACTCGGTCTCCCGTCAGGATCCAAACTGTTTGACACTGTGTTTATCTTTTTATAAAGAAATTGAATCAGCCCCCCCCCCCCCCCCCCCCCCAAACTCTAAATTTTGAAGCAGACGAAAATGTATCCAGCAGACAACAATGCTGGCTGGCTTGAAAGAGTTAAAACAATGAGTTTCATGCTTACCTTTACAACCTGGGCATTATGCAGACATTACAAATAAGGCATTTTTCATGATCTTGATTTCACATCATTTTTTTACTTTTAAAATGCCAAAGTTGTGTAATGAACTACAGAAAATTAAGCTGAACTATTATCATTCTAAACAAGGCATGACTACCAGTGAACACTTTGGATCCTGATGAGCGGCAATGTAATCTAATGTATCTAATCAAGATCCAATCTATTTGACACTTACATATTAAATTTTAAAAAGCTTTAATAAATACAAAATAATAAAAAATATATCAGTAAATCACAGTTTGACTTGGCATAATTCTTAAAAGCATGATAAGGGCTAATTTACCAGGCATTTTCATGATTACAACACTCCAATCTAACTCTTTGCATGTTAAGTAATTTTTGTCGTCTGCTCAATTGTCATCTGCTGCTCAGTTGTCAACTGCAACATTTTCAAAATTATCAATTTTCTTTCTGATTGTTTTGTTCACAGAAGCTGAGACACAGTGACAAACAGTTTGGACCCTCAGATCAGGCCCCATTCGTTTTGAGGGGCCTGATCTGGATCCAAACTGTTTGAATATGTCATAAATTGCAGGAGAATCTTCCATTAGCATGCAAAGAATAAAATGAGAACTGTTGACCTTTGTAGTGAAATAAAAACCAAGAAATTTAACCTTGTAAAAGCATGATTTCCATTCAAAACTAATTCAAGAGGCCCATAATGGCCCTTAATCGCTCACCTGGGTCAACAGGCCAGCAATGAGTACACAGGATGTTTTAATTTTTACTATAGCCTCATATGGAAAATTAGCCAGGGTTGCATTTCTAGTTCACTGGCACTGGAGAGTAACTTGGAGGATTAGGTGGGAAGAAATGATCCAGAGGCGAGTGAACTTTTCTGTCTATCAATGTAAAACTTCTAAAAACTCTTCAAAAACAATTGCCTACAAGGTTTGTTTTTTATATCTGTGATGCTTTGTAGATACGTAAAATGAAAAATTACGAGAAATGAACAAATATTTCAAATCCCGTTAAGAAAGTGGACATCATAACAAGAATTGAAATATATGGAAAATTAGCCCCGCCCTTTGCAGCTACGGTATGTTTGCTACAATATTTAATTTGGTTATTGGTAAATTCTGAAAGTAGTAGATCCTTTGAAGCAAAAGCTGCAATGAAAAAAGAGATCATTGCAGGCCCAGTTTTATTGAGTCTGATCATGAGCAGTTATGAAAAGTGCAACACTACTCACGCCCCCTAAGAACCGGCTTAAGCAGTATTCAATTTTTAAAACTAATAACATCAAAACTAATGATCCTGAAGGACCAGAAAATATAATAACACTGAGAATGAAGTATGGAGTGACTTATGGCCACTACACAAGCACTAATAACCCTTCGCTTGCTGAATTTTAACACACATTCCTCCTTCTTTACCCATACCCTGTTGTATAATTATATATATCTTCACTGTGTAAAAGTATTTCGCTGTGCAATCATTGCTGTGGAGTGCATTTGTTGCGCAATCAACTTGTAAATAGTGCAGACCCTGATGAGACAGCTCCTGCAGGAGCTGTCTCATCAGGGTCTTCACTATTTACAGGTAGGTATATTGACGTGAACAGCGAGCGAAGGGTTAACAACTGCTGTTGTGAAGTATATAAGTTCTGAAAGTTAGTAGATCCTTCGAAAGCAAAAGCAACAATGCAACAAGATGTGTTTATGAAACACTATGCCCCCATCCAATTTGACCTTTGACCCTGAAGGATGCCCTTGACTTTGGCAGGTCACCCCTCAAAATGTGGGGCTTTATGGGATACATAATTATGCATGCCAAATATCAAGTCTCTATATCTACTGGTTCAAAAGTTACGGCCAATATTAAGGTCAGTGATTTAACCTATATATTTGACCCCTAAAAACGTGGGGCTTTATGAGATACATATGCATGCCAAATATCAAGTCTCTATCTGTACTGGCTCAAAAGTTATGACCAATGTTAAAGTTGGAGACAAACAAACAAACAGACAAACACTGGCAAAAACAATATGCCCCCAGATCTGATCTGAGGGGCATAAAAAAGGGGAAATTGCAGACTTGACTTAAACCAAGGAACATTCAAGTAAAAGTATTTCTAAATCAGTCCAGTAGTTTTCAAGACATTTTTGTTAAAGTTTCTGAGAAAAAGATGTTTGAAAGATTCACTATATATACAGCCATGTATGGAAAACTAGACTCCACATACACTGTGGCAGCCATATTTTTAGGAATATGAAAGACCATCACTAACCCTTTCCTTCATATAAATACACTTCATGCCTTGCAAACAGAGTATACCCAGATTAGATGGCTCCTGATCAGGGTCTGCTCTGTTAGCTTATGCTATAATACAGATCTGATTCTACAGTTTCTACCTGAGCCAAAACATCCATGTGTACAAAATTATGCATCATAAAACTTCAGCTAATAAATATTCATGATGTCATTATTCCTTACATAAATATCAAACAGTGAAAGGGTTATAGCAACATTGTTTAATCTTGAAATCAGTCACAATTATCGGTAGTTTCTGAGAGGATGATTTTTTGAAAGTTCCACCAGATAGCTAGAATTAGTCTTGTACCTAGTGAACATGTTTTAACCCTTACAACGCTGATTTTTTAAATGGACTAATCCAAAATTCAAACAGGGCAAGCTCACGGTGAATGTTTAGGGATTTTTTCAAAAGAAACGTTTAATATGACAAACAGTGCAGACCCTGATGAGAGGGCTCCTCTAGGAGCCCTCTCATCTGGGTTTACACTGTTTGCAAAGGACTTGTGTAACTCGTGTCCCGCACTGTAAGGGTTAAACCCCTTCCCCAGTTACATATTCATGCAAGGAATAATGACATCATAAATATTTATTAGCTTGGTTTTATAATATCATATGTACACAGGATTGTTTGATATTGGTAGAAAATGTCATGTCAGATATATTATGATATCATAAGCAAATAGAGCAGACCATGGTCAGACAGCTCAGTATTTATTCCGGCTGTGTTTTAGTTTTATAACTGTTTGACAAAATGCTCATAATATTTTGCTGTACAATAAAAAAAATACAAGTATCGAAGAAAACAACTTATATGTATCTAAACTGCTTGTCTCACATGATATAAATCTGACGAGAAATGGATGATAAAATACATGTAACTGTAATTATGGCAAACACTGTGCAATGAGTTAAAAGTGGATGATGGAATATCAATGTGAATAAAAAGCTTAACTCTTACAGTGCAGGGCACGAGTCACTAAAGTCCTTTGCAAGCAGTGTAGACCCAGATGAGAGGGCTCCTAGAGAAGCCCTCTCATCAGGGTCTGTACTGTTTGTTCTGTTACACTTTTCTTTAGAAAAATGCCTAAATATTCACCATTATAAGCTTGACCTGTTTGAATTTTGGAATAGCTCATTTAACCCTTATCTTACTAGAAAAAAAAATTCTGCTCAAACTCTGATCTTGAACTTTTTTTTACTAACTGTCAAATTGTTCAAGCTTTTGAGAAACTACAGACTGAGTGTCAAACAGCTTGGATCCTGAGGAGATGCCAAATGACTTGGCATCTCATCTAGAACCAAGCAGTTTGCAAAGGCAGATTCAAGCTGCAGTTAACACGATAAGGGTTAATCATTTTAATCAACTAAGTTTGTGCTTGGATGTGCTATCATTAACATCAAGACGATATCATGATTAATTAACAATTTGTGTACCACTATATAATGAAATTAAGTCAGCGATATTTCACAGATTGCACACATCATATCACAACTCTTGCAGCACTTAGAAATTCTTGTTTGTAAAAATTGTTGTCAGCTTATTTTTTTTTTAAAATATCTTTTTTTTTCTACATGTATTTCTTTTAAAAAAATTGATTAATTTGTCAAACATTTTGGATCATTCGATGAGATGCCGAGATACTTAACACCTCATCTGAATCCAAACCTTGTACATAATTGTTACCAAATTTCGCTTCTCATGTACAGAGAGTTAAAGAAACCCTCTCCTTATAGAAATGCTTTTTCATGCCTTTCCAAACAGAGAAGACCCAGATCATAAGCTCCTATAGGAACCATCTGATCAGTGTCTGCTCTGCTTCCTTATGGAATTATAATAGATCTGACTCTACAGTTTCTACCAATACCAAAACATCCTATGTACATATGCCATTATAAAAAGAATAGCTAATACATATGCATGATGCCATTATTCATTACACGAATATTCAACAGGGAAAGGGTAAAACCAACAATTATCTTTTAAATTTTAACCAATAAAAATAATAATATTCATGAAGTTATCAATTCATGCATAAATGTTCATTAGGGAAAACTTAAAATGCAAAACTTTCATTATTTTCAATAAAGCCTCCAGCTATATGCATGTATACAGTAGCATGCCATTCAGCATTCTGGACATAAAATGCATACATGCTTTGTTCCAGTTACACCGAAGCTGGGATGAGGGAACATTTCGCATTAACCATTTACATCATGAATGATCGTGTACGAATAATGAATATGTGAATATTAACTCTTACAATGCGGGACACGAGTCACTAATATTCTTTGCAAACAGTGTAGACCCAGATGAGAGGGCTCCTTTAGGAGCCCTCTCATCAGGGTCTGCATTGTTTGTCACATTACTCATTTCTTTAGAAAAATCCCTAAATATTAACCATAAGCTTGACCTGTTTGAAATTTGGAATAGTCCATTTGAAAATTCAGGGTTGTAAGGGTTAATTAAATGAAGTTTTATAATGGCATTTATGAACAAGGGAAAATTTACCATGGCGGAAACTGTAGTTTCAGTTCTTTATTATGTCATAAGCAAACAGAGCTGGAGACTCCCATCCTACAGGATCTTTAGACACACCTTGTTTGCGAATGCATTAGACAAATAAATACCTATTCATGCATTTACTGAGTAAACCCAGATCTGCTCTTTTGCTTTTGACATGATATCAATCTGATTCTACAGTGTTTTTTTCAAAGCAAATAATTTCTTTGAAATGTTTACATTATAAAAATTCAGCTTATAAATATTCATGATGTCATTATTTCTTTCATGATGATGAGTATAAAACAGGTTAAAGATGCCTGTGATTATTCATTACCCCTATACCCGACATGGACATCATTTAACACAGATGCTGTTTACTGTTGGGCATTGCAGAATTATCTCCCCTTGAACTTAGAATATTTTAGAAACATTTCCCTGTTCTGTGTTTATTACAAATTTCAATACCTAATGAATATTCATGGGCAAACTAGTTATAACGATACAAGGAAGTGCAACATTGTAGCCATTTTAGAAAGTAAAGAATCAGCTCTATCAAACTCTATTAGCAAACAGAGCAGACCCTGATCAGACGGCTCCTAAAGGAGCCGTCTGATCTGGGTCTACTCTGTTTGCAAATGCGTGAAAATGCGTTTATATGAGTAGACCCAGATCAGAGAGCTCCTGTAGGAGCCATATGACCAGTGTCTGCTCTGCTAATGGAAAAATATTGATCTGATTTTAATGTCTTTGCAAACAGAGAAGACCTAGATCAGATGGAACCTGTAGGAGCCATCTAAACAGAGTGTGCTCTGTTTGCTTATGAAATATAATATACAGTAGGACTTGGCTTAACCCATTACTTCATCGGCTATTCTTAGATCAAACCTCTTTGAATAAATCTATCGAAAAGCTTAAGGAGCATATACTATAGAAAAGGAGAATTTCAGAATTGTGTAGTATTGAAACCATTGTGATAAATAGAGCATTTTGCTCCTATGCTCTATTTATCACAATGGTTTCAAAAAGTGACTTTTACAGAGGCGTAGAAAGGCGTATTTATTGAGGAAAGGGTTAAGCAGCCATCAAAAAGAGGTCTAGTTATGGGTCTGTAAGGCAAGTGATAGCTTAATGCAGGTCAAAAGTAATGCAGAAAGCTCCTTTAAAAGCTTTCTGCATTAATTTTGCCCTTCATTAGCAACCACATGCTTTTTAAGACTCCTATAATGTTCAATTAATAAATGGCCACATTGGACAGAGTCTACTCTAAATCTGATTCTAGTTTTCTGCAATGTCCAAAACTTCCTGTGTTCATTTGCCATTATAAAAAAAAAATCTTATAAATATTCATAATGTCATAATTTTTACATGAATATTCATGAAGCAAAGGTTGAAACCCTGCATTAGGCTGTGGTATAGATAAAATATCAAAGCAAGTAGCGTGACCAAATCTTGGAAATGCCAAAATTTTTCCATGAGTGCAGACAGGCTAGTGATGGCTTGATGAGTTTGTCTCATGGGTGATAACTTTACAGACTAGTCATGAAATTTTATGGAGATGTCTTTTGAAGTGGACAGCATCTGCCTCTTGGGACAAACAAATTTCATCAATGTCTGCAAACACATTATTGAGTGAGAAAATGTTAGTTTACTTCAGTTCTCAAAGTTGTTTTTTGTCTTCAACTATTCTTTTCAAATAATTGATCAGAATGCAAAACTGTTTGGATTCCTATCAGACACCAAGGGATCTGGCATTTCATCTGAATCCTGACTATTAGCAAACACTGCAATGAATTCGCTACAAGGGAACTAAAAGTAATATTTCAGGAGAGCTGTCCTTGAAAGTTGAACCTTTTTTCACAGTAACGCTTTATATTGCCAAGTACCATACTATCTCTAACAAACAAGCCCTGGGGGCGTAACATTTTTCAACAAGCAAAAAATGCGGAAGCCGATTTTTTTTTTGTGTCAATTAACCTAATGATTTTTTATTGATATGTTTTTACGTCGCTTCAACACAGTTTCAGTTAATTCATGACGCAAAACTAATTACAGGTGGAGGAAAACCCAAGGTGCAACAATTTGAAACATAAAAAAATTATACCTGAATCCAATATCAGGTTATAATTGGCACCCGAGTAGAAAGACTGACCATCCTCAAGTCAGTTGAAAGGTTTCGGCATGAATTTACTCCATGAATTTTTAATGATACAATGTTAATTATGCATTTACAGTTCTAAAGTTATAAGCAATGTTAACCCTTACAATGCTGGATTTTCAAATGGACTATTCCAAAATTCAAAGAGGTCAAGCTTATGGTGAATACCGGTATGACAAACAGTGCAGACTCTGATGAGAGGGTTCTTCTAGGAGCCCTCTTATCTGGGTGTATACTGTTTGCAAAGGACATTAGTGACTCATGTCCCACACTGTAAGGGTTAAAGTCTGTTAAAGGCGACCAAGTTTTCAAAAAAGTAACCTTGACCTTGACCTTATTTCATGTATTCTTGTATCAATTGAAAGGCCTTCACTCAATTCATCTGCATGCCCAAAATGAATTGCCTAGCTTATGTAGATCATAAGTTATAAAAAAAAAAGTTTATTAAAAACGGCAAAATTTTCAAAACAGTGACCTTGACCCGATTTCATGTATCCTTGTATCAACTGAAAAACCTTCACCCAAGCTATCTGCATACCAAATATAAATTGTCTAGCATATGTAGTTCAGAAGTTATAACAAAATTTTAATGACAGTGAAGTTTTCAAAATAGCGACCTTGACCTGATTTCAGGTATCTTTATGTCATCTGTAAGGTCCTTACCAAAGTTATATGAATACCAAAGGTGAATTGCCTAACGTTCATGGATCAGAAGTTATAGCAAAATGTTAAAGTTTATCAAAAATAGCCAAGTTTTCAAAATGGTGACCTTGACCATGACCAAATTTCATGTATACTTGTATCAACTGAAAGGCCTTCACCAAAGCTATATCCATATCATACATGAATTGTCTTGCATATGTGGTTCAGAAGTTAAGACAAAATGTTGAAGTTTTTCAATGATGGCCAACTTTACAAAATAGTGACCTTGATCTAATTTCAAATACATTGTATCTTTAAATCAACTGAAAGGCCTTTATCAAATCCATTTGTATACCAAAGATGAATTGCCTAGCATTTGTAGTTCAGAAGTTATAGCAATGTTAAAGTTTGTTAAAAACTGCAAAGTTTTCAAAATAATGACCTTGACCTTTACTTGCTTTCAAGTATCCTTGTATCAAGTGAAAGGCCTTCACCAAAGCTATCTGCATACCAAATATGAATAGTCTAGCTTAAGTAACTGAGAAGTTAAAGCAATGTTAAAGTTTTGTTCCGCCCCCGCCCACCAGAATACCCGGCCACCAAACCGCCCGTCTGCCTGGTTTTCGCCAAACTATAAGCCGAGATTTTTCTTGAAAAATCCGGCTAAAAATCTTGTATTTTATACACAGGTGCTCGCATTTTGTACACAGGTGTTTACTGTGGTGTTGGCTAATGACCTAGTGGTTGAGTGTTGAGCTGATAACCCAGGGGTCTGGGGTTCAAATCCCGGCTGGACCAGCTAGAAATTTCTAAGACGCTTTTCAGCGTCTCCCACCTGCACAAGGTTGCCTCCTTTCCACCCAGGGGTTAAAAGGGGTACCTGTGAGGGTCACTAGCCAGTACTGCGGCTGCATAATCGCCCCATATGTTAGCAGTGCTCAATATAGTAGGTGAATGGCTCAATGACCAGGGGAGTAAATGTACAGTTGGCTGTCAGCGGTCATTTGGACTGAAAGACTTTACTTTTTTTACTTAATGCAGAATGAAAACAATGCAGAAAGTCTCTAGAAAGCTTTCTGCATTGCTTTCAGTATGCATTAAGCTACCACCTCTATTTTGAAAACCCAATTTTCATTTATTTTAATGGTCATTACATATGGTTTTAGTTATTTTATTCAATGTTTGTTTCCCCCACCACCTGAGTACCGGTAACAGGATGTTTATCAGAGCAGGAGCATTTATTAGGGAGAATCAAGTAATTATCATTTGCATATAGTATTGTCTGCTAAGTTGTTTTTTTTATCCCACAGCCCACCAGTCAAAACTATAGTTGCATTTGCAAACAGTGTAGACCCAGATAAGAGAGCTCCTATAGGAGCTCTCACATCTGGGTCTGCACTGTTTGCCATGAAAAATCCAATGCCTGCATGCTCTATGCTTTTGCCTAGGAAAATCATCTCAATATATCCCGTATATTTTTTGTAAAGATTTGCCTAATTAATATTCAAAGAGAGCAGAGTGATAAAAAATATGTGGTGGGCCAAGGGTTTCCCCTCTTACACACCAATTACACACAAAGTATCATAATGTAGCATCTGCATCAAAACAGTTTTTCTTAGTTTCTAGTACTTCTATTTAACGGCATGCAAAGTGCTGTTTAACCCTTTACCTGATAGAAGCGGCTTTTAGCGTGTTTGATTTATTCCTCCGCTGAAGAAAATAGTTCAAATTCATACAGTCATGAACATATTGCATAATAAATATTTTCTATATCCTAGTAGGTGGTAGCTTAAAACAGGCTGAAAGTAAAGCAGAATGCGCCTTAAGGCGCATTCTGCTTTACTTTCAACCTGCTTTAAGTGGTCATATGTCTTCAAAACTAGAAACAGGCTATTGGGTAAAGGGTTAACTCTTTGCACTCTAGCGAAAAAAAACGTGATTACGTCTGCAAACAGTTTTGACCCAGATGAGACACCGCATAATCAAAACTGTTAGACACTTGAGACACCGCATAATCAAAACTGTTAGACACTTTGACCATATTTTTGAAAATAAATGAGAGAAAGTTTATCTTTAGAATTGAAGCAGAAAGTTTCTCTTTAGAATTGAAGCCGACGGCAATTGTTGCAGACGAAAAATTACTTAGCGTGCAAAGAGCTAACCAATCATTGACTTCTCTGTACTAACTTTTACTTCGCTTTGAAAAATATCATATATGCTCAATTTTGACTACTTTTGATTAGATCAAGCTTTTGAGAAACTATTGACCAAGTGTCACACAGCTGGAATCAGTGTCTCATCAGGAACTGTTTGACACTGGGTCAATATTTTCTCAGAAGCCGTTTGGCATCTAAAATGGGGCAAATGCTCTATTTATCGCAATGGTTTCAAAACTACATCATTCTAAAATTCTCCTTTTCTATATTATACACTCCTTTTTTGGTAGATTAATTCAAAAATATTAGGTACTAAAATGGTATATGAGGGAATGAGTTCAACAAAACACTGTATAAGATTTATCAGAAAAAAAAAAAGAAAAAAATACAAATAGTATAGATCTTGATCAAAGGGCTCCATCAGGATCCCTTTGATCTGGTTCTACACCATTTGCAAAGGTTTTATGTACATGTAATCGGATACCCGCACTTCTCAGGGTAAAGGGCTAATTACAGCATTATCAATAAACACAGGATCCAATTAACTTCATCCCACAAAACACAAATTATCGGTTCAAAACAAGTGAAGCAATATTGGTCTATGTCGCACTCCTAAGTGAAGCAATATTGGTCTATGTCGCACTCCTAAGTGAAGCAATATTGGTCTATGTCGCACTCCTGAGTCAATGTACTAGATCAACCAACTGGACCCTTTCCTACATACAAACGCTTTATCATGCCATTGCAAACAGAGAAGAACTGCTCTATTTGCTTTTGGAATAATAGATTATCATTCTACAGTTTCTGCCAAGAACTGATATGTACATGTGCCATTACACAAATTATATTCATGATGTCATTATTTCTTACATGAATATTGAATAAAAGGATTAAATTAATCCGTTACTCCATAAATACGCCTTAACAGAGAAGACCCAGATTATAAGGCTCCAGTAGGAGCCGTCTGATAGGGTCTGCTCTATTTGCTTTTTCAATCATAGATTATGATTCTACAGCTTCTGCCATGGCCTAACATTGCTATGTCTTTATGCTACAACACAGAGTTTGATGGAGTGTAATCATGGAGCAAAAGTTTTGAAAGAATAATTATCATATTATATTATTATACCACATTTAAATAGCGCTGATTATCTATCCAGACAATGAAAGATTTACAATAGATATAAAATCACTAGACGGAAGGAACCGCATGATTGTCCATCCGGTCAATGAAGGATATACAAAAGATATACAATATATATGAAATCATAAACCAGAAGGAACCGCATGATCATCCATCCAGTCAATGAAAGAAATGCAATAAATATAAAATCACTAACCGTTAGGAACCACATGATTATCTACCCGGTCAATGAATGATAAGCAATAGACATACAATAAGAAATAAAATCACTAACTGGTAGGAACCACATGATTATCTACCCGGTCAATGAAAGATATGCAATAGATATATAATAAATATAAATCACTTAACTGGTAGGAACCACATGATTATCTACCCAGTCAATGAAAGATATGCAATAGATATACAATAAATACGATATACAATAAATATGAAATATTATCATATCATTTCTATGCATTAGAACACACCATATACAGACAGTGAGTGGTCATAGCAGCTCACCAAGAGCTTTGTTACTTGCTCAGGCGAGCCACAATCAGATTTTGAACAATTTCATTATTTGATAGTCCCAATTCACACATTTCGATAATTAAATTTGAGAGGAGTGCCTAATTTCAGAACAAGAATATTATACATTTGAGTCCAGTAATGTTCAAACCACTTCACACATTTTAAAATTATCATCATTATTACAAATCAAGTCCTCCAAAAAAAAAAGATTTGTCATATATAATTGTAACATTAAATGACGTTGATAATTCTCCATAATCGATTATTTTCATATTTATTAACACTGACCTAAGGTCACGAACTGTTACACCAATTATGTCACAAAATTGTGATATAGAAAATCTTTAATTCAGACTAAGTCAAGGGCCATAACTCTAGTGTTACTAGTCAAGTATTATATCCCAAACCCAGGTGCTCATTTATCATCCCTATTAACATTTGTATGAAGTTTGATGACTCTAGTTCTATTAACTCTTTGCACGCTAGTGGCGAAACTGTCATTACCTATGCAAACAGTTTGGATCCAGATGAGACGCCGCATGATGCGGCGTCTCATCAGGATCCAAACTGTTTGTCATCTTGACCATGTTTTTGCCAAAAAATGAGAGAAAGTTTATTTTAAGAATTGAAGCAGACGACAATTGTTGCAGACGAAAAATTACTTAGCGTGCAAAGAGTTAACCCTTTCAGTGCCATAATTTTCGTCTGCTGGACACATTCACGTCTGCTTTAAGTTTTAGAGTGGAGGCTTGTTCAATTTCTTTATAAAAATATATTAAGACTGTCAACCAGTTTGGAAACTGATGAGACACTGAGTTACTCGGCATCTCATCTGGATCCAAACTGTTTGAAAATTGATGTCACAAACTCGTCTTCATGGCATTGAAGTGTTTAATAAACAAGTAGTGTACACCACAAAATATCAGGACATACAGATGGATGAGTGAATGTGAAAGAGCAAACCATTGTGATAAATAGAGCATTTGCTCCTATAGGAGCAAATGCTCTATTTATCACAATGGTTTCAAGAAGTAGTTATTACAGAGGCGTAGAAAGGCGTATTTATGGAGGAAAGGGTTAAAGGGTTACAGGTTTATAATTATATCTTCAATATTGAAATGCATTGTCTTCAAAACATTGAAAAATGCATCGTCTTCAAAACAAATATGTGCAAAAATTTATGCTTTGACAAGAACTAGACAAAAACTATTTATTTACGAAACTTTAAAGATGAGAAATTTCTTGCTGCAAAACGAAGATCACTTTTCTTTACTCTTTTGCTTTTTATTGCAACATTAACCATAAGTCTGCTATGGCAGGATCCATGTAATCATCTTTACAAACAGTCTGGATCAAGATGAGATGGCCAATAACTCGGCGTCTCATCAGGCTCCAAACTGTTTGACACCCTGCTTAACTCTTTGAAACGAAATGGAAGAAGTCTGCTATGAAGATAGAAGACATTTTCTATTAACCCTTTCCTTCACATAAACACCTTTTCAGAGCTTTGCAAACAGAGTAGGAGTCGTCTGTTCTAGGACTGCTGTTTGCTTATGAAATTTTAAAGATCTTATTTTATAGTTATGGTTAAATTTTAAAGATCTGATTTTAAAGTTATGGTTAAAAAATCCTTTTTCCATGGTTCATTTTATTGATTTTTTCCATGAATTTTAATGAAGTGATAAAATCTTGAATTAATGTTAAACAGGAAAGGGTTAGAGAAATATTTGCTCAGCGGGCTAGAAGTTTTATAACTTTTCTTTCAATTAAGCATAATTTACCATTTATTCCATAAATATTTAAGTAAAACTATAGGTGTCTTCCTCTCATCATACTAAGCATATGCTCTTAATATGAACCAAATATGTGAAGTACTGTTTGACTTATCACGTCACATCAAAAGTGTTAACAAAAGTTGATGGCATTTTTGATGAATCAAGGACAGATAACTCTAGACACAGCGATCTGATTCAATCCAAAAACTATAGGCATCTTCCTCTAATAATACTAAGCATATGCCCTTAATATGAAACCGGTATGTGAAGTACTGTTTGAGTTATCGCGTCACATCAAAATTGTTGACGGACGGACAGGCGGATGGACAGAAAATGAGATTCCTATAGGGCCTCTGTATTTTCAATGCAGAGCTCTAATAATGACATCATGAATACTAATTAGATGAATTTTTACAACCCTTTCGCTGTTCTTTGTTTACTCAACATTTCAATACGTACTGAATATTCATGGACATAATAGTTATAAAGAAAAATGGAAAGTGAAACATTGTAGACATTTTAGAAAGCAAAGAAACTGATCTATCAAATTCCATTAGCAAACAGAGAAGACCCTGATCAGATGGCTCCTCTAGGAGCCATCTGATCTGGGTCTACTCTGTTAGCAAGTGCTTGAATACGTTTACATGAGGGAAAGGGATAAAGAAAAAACAGTTGCCATGGCAGAAGCTGTAGAATTCCATAAGCAAACAGAATGGACTCTGATCAGATGACTCCTGTAAGAGCTCATCTGGCTCTACTCTTTTTACAAAGGCACTGATATGCATATTTATGGTGTAGAGGGTTAAACAAGCATAAATTGATTGAACACAGGAATCTTGAAAAAAGCAGGCGGTTGCTTAAGGCAAAATTATAGGAGCTTTTGGCATTACTTTTGACCTGCATTAAGCTACCACCTGACTTAGACCTGCATTAGACCTATTTTTGATAGTCACTTAACCCTTTCCTTCATATAAATGCCTTTTAAACATTTGCAAACAGTGAAGACCCAGATCAAATGTCACTCCTAATAGGAGCCATCTAATTAGGGTCTGCTCTGTTTGCTTTTAACATGATATAGATCTGACTGCAGTTTTTGTCCAACCAAAACATTTACTTGAAACGTTTACATCATAAAATAAAACTTCAGCCAATAAATATTCATGATACAATTATTTCTTACATGAATACTCCATTAGAAGCTATATGATCTCGGTCTGCACTATTTGCCTAAGTTTGTTAGAATATTTCGGGTAATTAGGGTACTTGAGAATATAAAGTGCTGTGAGTCTATTTAAAGATATTTTATTGACAATGAAATTTCTAACAACATAGACAATAAATCTTATTTCATTCTTAAATGTTTTTTCCCCCCACAAGATCATTAACCTCTTGCATGCTACGTAACTGTCGCCTACAAAACTTGTCGTCTACTGCAAATCTGAAAGTGACTGTTTCCTGCAATGCTCTTACAAATGTAGTCAAACAGTTTGGATCCTAATGAATCCAATATGTTTGCATAGGTAATAATCGTTTACTCCATGAATATTCATGTAGGAAATAATGACATCATGAATATCAATTAGAAAAGTTGTCATAATAGCAAATACACACAGGAATTTTTTGCCATGACAGAAACTGTACAATCATATATATATATATTATCTCTTAAGCAAATAGAGCAGGACCCTGATCAGATATAGGAGCCGTCTGATCTGGGTCTACTCTGTTTGTAAAGGTGTAGAAAAACGTATTAATGGAGTAAAAGGATAAGCAGTTCACTGCTTGTGTGCGAAAACTTTTAACCTTCGACACTCGCCTGGCAGCTTTGTGAGAACCAAATTAAAGATGATGAGTTACTGGGCATCTCATCAGGATCCAAACTGTTTGACACTTTTACACTTGTTTTTGAAAAGAAATGGAAGAAAAACATACTTTCAGAATTGAAGCAGATGACAATATTTGCAGACTACAATTTCTCCGAGTGCAGAGGGGTTAAAGAAAAGCTCTGATAGCGTACAGAGTGTCTTCCTTGTACTTTCATAATTTATATAAGCGCTAACACGATTCCAAGTCTCTTCGATACCAATATACGAATCTTCCGATAAAAGTTTGTGAGGATTTAACAGGCAAAGAAAATTACTTAGCAGGCTGTAAAGAGTTCATTTGTATCCTCTTTAACCCTTTCCCTGTTCTATATTCCTGCAAGAAATAATGACATCATAATTATTTATTAGCAGAATTTTAACAATATAAACTTTTTGTGGGAATTTTTTGCTTTACCAAAAACTGTAGAATAAGATCTGTATCATGTTACAAGCAAACAGAGCAGACCCTGATCAGACAGCTCCTATAGGGGCCATCTGATCTGGGCCTACTATGTTTGCAAATGTGTGAAAAATTATTTATATGAAGGAAAGGGTTAATATTTTTAACTCTTTACTTCATGAGCATCAATGTAAGAAATAATGACATCATTTTAGCCAATGCAGAATTTGAAGAATCAGATCTACAAATGATTATTTGATAAGCAACAGGGGTAGATGCTGACTAGATGGCTCCTACAAGAACTCTCTGATCTGGGTCTACCCAATATGCCAAAGGTATTAGAGGGTGTATCTATGAAGAAAATGGTTAACATGGAAGGCCATGGAAGGTTCTTGGAGGAACCCTCTGATCAGGGTCTACACTGTTTGTCATTGAAAATCCTCTTGCAAATATATAGACCTTCCATATTGAGTGGACTCCCTAGTTAACCCTTTCCCTCATATAAACGTGTTTTCACGCATTTGCAAACAGAGTAGACCCAGATCAGATGGCTCCTAGAGGAGCCATCTGATCAGGATCTGCTCTGTTTGCTAATAGAATTTGATAAATCTGCTTCTTTACTTTCTAAAATGGCTACAATTCCACCTTCAATATTTGATTATAACTATTTTTCCCATGAATATTTAGAAGGTATTGAAATTTGGACTAAATATAGAACAGGGAAAGGGTTAAAAACTGATGGGCTATTCCACTCTGAAAATGTAGCATTGAAAGTATTACAATTTCCTAGTGGACCGTAGATGCTTTAGCTTACAATAGATGAGTTTGAATTGCGATCAAAGTATCGCACAGTGCAGTCCCTAATATGACAGGAGTATTAATATCGAAGCTCTTTACTCTTGGCCTGTAATGCTTAACCCTTTACTCCATAAATACGCCTTTCTACGCTTTTGCAAACAGAGTAGACCCATATCAGACTGCTCCTATAGTAACTGTCTGATCAGGGTCTGCTCTGTTTGCTTATGGTATAATCTTGTACAGATCTAATTCTTCAGTTTCTGTCTGAGCCAAAATGTCATCTGTTCAAATGCCATAATAACAAGTAATCAAATTAATATTCATGATGTCATGATTTCTTACATGAATACTCATGGAGAAAAGGGTTAAATACCTTACTCAGGATTAATCCTTTGAATGTGCAAGACAAGTGTACTGGAATTGACAAACCTTGTACACCCAGATCAGAGAGCTCCAGTGTAGGAAATATCCTGTAACAACTTTAAGCCTTTCATACTGAATAGACTCTATCATTAACCCATTCCCTCATAGGCTATTTTTAGATCCAACCCCTTTGAATAAATCTACCGAAAAGGAGCATTAACTAGAGAAAAGGAAATTTTTTAGAATTTTGTAGTATGAAACCATTGTGATAAATAGTTTTTATCACAATGGTTTCAACAGGTGACTTTTGCAGAGGCGTCAAAAGGCTTCAATATGAGGGAATGGGTTAAACACTGACGGGCCATGCCACTATGAATATTCAGCATTCAGTCTGGTAATCATTTTCTTAGCCCTTTCCCTATTACAAACACATTTTCACTCATTTGCAAACAGAGTAGATCTAGATCAGACAGCTCCTATAGGAGCCGTTTGATCAGGGTCTGCTCTGTTTGCTAATGCAATATGATAGATCTGTTTCTTTAGATTAAAAAATGGCTACAATGTTCCACGTTCTATATCTCATTATAACTACATGTATTTTGTCCATGAATCCTCAGTATAGATATTGAAATTTGGAATAAACATAGAACAGGGAAAGGGTTGATGTAAATACATTTACAAACAGAGTGGACGGAGATCAGACGACTCATGTAGAAACCGTCTGATCAGGGTCTACTCTGTTTGCTTATGAAATAATGTAGATCTGATTCTACAATGTCTGCAAATGCCAAATAATCGTGTATTCAAATGCCATTTTAAAAAAATAGCTAATAAGTATTCATGATGTCGTAATTTCTCACATGAATATTCAGCAGGTAAAGGGTTGTATAATGGTATCTATGTAACATTTTTAACAAGCCATGACATGGAATACCAGAGACAGCAGTACCACATAACTATGATAATGCCAATTTGTTACCATAGTAATTAGCTATCAGGCCATTACCCCTGTATTCTTTAAGAAAAAAAATCAATTAGCAAGTCATTATTTTGTAAAAATCATTTAAGGCTTTGCAGCCTAGTACGAATTTCTGATAACCTAGGCAGACAATTTATGAGACGCTGAGTAACTCAGCAGCCCTTCAATTTGAAACTCTCTCCCATTTTTAACCCTTTATTCCATAAATACGCCTTTCAAACCGAGTAGACCCAGATAAGAGCCGTCTGATCAGGGTCTGCTCAGTTTGCTTATGATATAATATAGATATGATTCTACAGTTTCTGCCATGGCCAAAACTTCCTGTGTCCACGTTCTTTTATAACGATTAATTCAATTAATATCCACGATGTCATTATTTCTAATATCAATATTCATGTAGTAAATGGTTAAGAGAAATAGAAGAGAATTTAACATTGAAATAGGTGCCAGGCAACAAATTTTGTAGTCGACAATTACTCGATAAAGAATACAGGAGTCAAAATTTGTAAGTTAAAATTTCTCATTTTTTATAGTAAGATTTTCTCTATAAATAAAATAATAAGCCATAATCTTGAACTTTTAACCCTCCCCCTGTTGAATATTTACATACAAAATAATAACATCATGAATGTTTATTAGTAAATTTTTATAATGGCATTTGTACACAGGAACTTAGAGTATTGATCGAAAATGTAGAGTGAAATCTATTATAATTTCATAAGCAAACAGAGCAGACCCTGCTTGCAAAGGCATGAAAAGGCATGTTAACCCTTTCCCTCATATAAACGTGTTTTCACGCACCTGCAAACAGAGTAGACCCAGATCAGACGGCTCCTATAGGAGCCGTCTGATCAGGGTCTGCTCTGTTTGCTATTGGAATTTGATAGATCTGTTTCTTTACTTTCTAAAACCACTACAATGTTCCACCTTCCATATTTCAGTATAACTATATTGTCCATGAATATTCAGTAGGTATTAAACTTTGTAATAAACATAGAACAGGGATAGGGTTAACGGTTAACTCACCGTACATAATATGTGCATATTGTAGCTATTTTGCTATATTCAATAAAAGACGTGCACTGGTCAATATACAAGTATGATAAGAACATTGAAGATGGTTGTAGACATTACTAAAGTCCCAACTTTTGGTTATGTCAGAGCTATAGATAAAGGTGTGAACTAAAATAGTCATTTCTCCACCAAATTGTATACTGTGACAACTCTTTCCGAGACAATATATTTAAATATTTTTGCATTATGGTACCTTTGTTTCTCCATCAAACCCTATACTGTGTCTACTCTTTAGAATCGTCTCTTCAAGATGATTCTAAACAGTGGTCATAGTATAGGGTTTAGTGGAGAAACAAAGGTGCTATGCATGAAAATATTTATTTACACATCTGATATGGACCTCTGTATTATGTCAGTTCAATAGAAAGTTATCAAAAGTGTGCTGGATTGCCAGATTTACAAACTGATATGGCGAGGAGTTTGGGCATCCTAATACCTACAGTAATTAAGGTATCTTGAATTTTTGTCTTCAAAAATAGCAAAGTTATAAACAGATTTTTGCGATTTTAAAGACCTCTTTAATCATACCAAAGTGTGACAGTTTCTCACTTTTCGCTCAAAACTTTAATATAGGTTTAATTAATTGTTAGAAAATTTGAAACAGCTATCTGTTTTTAATTTTCAGGTGACATGATGCCATAAGACTCAGGGCTTTACTCTTAACCTTTTCCTCCATGAATATTCATGAAAGAAATGATATCATCATGAATATTAATTAGATTAATTTTTAAAATGGAATATTAACAAATGAAATTTTTGACAAAGTAGAAACTATAGAATCGGATCTATATTATTCTACTAGCAAACAGAGCAGACCCTGATTAGACGGCTCCTATAGGAGTCATCTGATCTATTGGGAGTAACCTGTTTGCAACTTTTGGCGTAAAAAAGTGTATTTATATGGATTAAAGGTTAATGTATGGGAACAAAATATATTAGATCTCTGCAGTGTAGACCCAGATCATTGACCTGTTTCCATGGCAGTGAAAGGGTTATTATGATGTCATAAATACAGGAGTGTTTACAATGATAAAGGGTTGATAAAACTTCAATAGAATAATAGTGCCTGCCTCAATTCTAATCACTCTTTCACTCATATAGTTTTGCAAACCCAGAGCAGATGGCTCCTGTAGGAACTGTCTGATCAGGGTCTGCTTTGTTTATGGAATTATATAGATCCGATTCTGAAATTTCTGGCAGAGCAAAAAGTTCCCTTGTTAATGTGTATTTATTCAAATTAGGTCCATGAATATTCATGCAGTAAAACATTGTTAACCATTTACTCCATGAATATTTATGTAAGAAATAATGACACCATGAAT
The DNA here is from genome assembly GCA_963576725.1 of Azorinus chamasolen. Classification (NCBI taxonomy): domain Eukaryota; kingdom Metazoa; phylum Mollusca; class Bivalvia; order Cardiida; family Solecurtidae; genus Azorinus; species Azorinus chamasolen. The sequence continues at coordinate 38,472,549 of OY755246.1, read as the reverse complement.
ATTAATTAAACTCATTGTTATAATAGCACATGCACACAGAACATTTTGGCCTTGGCAGAAACAGTAGAATCATATTATAAATTATATCAAAAGCAAATAGAGCAGACCCTGATCAGATGGCTCCTATAGGAGCCGTCTGATCTAGGTTTATTGTTTGCAAAGGCATAGAAAAGCGTATTTATGGAGTAAGGGGTTAACTTAAAATTCTTTAGGTAAACTGATCAGTGACAATCCTTCCATAGAATATTGCTTAACCCTTTCTCTCATGTAAACGTGTTTTCACGCATCTGCAAACAGAGTAGACCCAGATCAGACGGCTCCTAGAGGAGCCGTCTGATCAGGGTCTGCTCTGTTTGCTAATAGAATTTGAAAGACCAGTTTCTTTGCTTTCTAAATGTCTACAATGTTCCATCTTCCATATTTCTGTATAACTATTTTGTTAATGAATATTCAGTATGTATTGAAATTTGGCCTAAATATAGAACAAGGAAAGGGTTAAATTCTATTAGTATTTAAGACTTTTGTTAACAGTGTTGACCCAGATCAAAGAGCTCTTGCAGTTGCCCTTTGATCAGAGTATGCGCTGTTTGTCAATTATAAATTTTGATACAAGTTTTTGTTTGATTAATTATCCAGAAAGGGAAGAGACAGTTTTAATTATTCAGCAAATTATGGTTTACCACAGTGAGTGTCACTATTTTATTTCTTACCAATGTAAGACACTTCGATAACGGTTTCTCTCATAGCTTGCAGAGTTTCCTTGAGCGCCTATATCTCATTGTGAATTCTGCCTCTACGATAGACATGGAACTACTCACAGTGTTTAGCACTGATGGGAATTTCAATGATAGTCGAGACTACATAACTTTCGCATCTATATTCACTTTGTTTCCCGATTTTACAGGAAACGCCAGACTATATGTGACAGATATGCTTACATCCTTAAAGCTGCTGGCAGTAGGGCAAACCGCCATGGCAATGGGGTGAAATCCCAATAACTTGAGAAGAAATGGTGTGAGACTTGATTTGGATCTACACGATTAACTAACCAGATATCTACTTCTGCAAATTGGAATAAAACAGAATGTCAATATGAAGATTTCAAGCACATAATGAGAAATTATTTCATAGAAGTGTAATCGGACTGCCGCCATTTCGTGAACAGATTAGCCATTTTTTTCGCCGTTTGCATCTTGATGTCTTTATCTAATGGTACCAATGAATTTATTTATTCCAAAGTGATACTTCACATTCATCTACAGGCATGGTGAAGAATCCTAATAAAGTATTAGGACAGAATTAGCCCTTATCCTGTTGCATATCCCTTTCCCTGTTCAATATTCATGCAGGAAATTATGACAGCGTGAATATTTATTAGCTGAAGTTTTATAATGTTAACTTTTCAATGATTTTGTTTTTTTGCTTCGGCAAAAACTGCAGAGTCATATCTATATTATGTCAAAAACAAACAGAGCAGACCCAGATCAGACGGCTCCTATAGGAGTCGTCTGATCTGGGTCTACTCTGTTGGCAAATGCGTGAAAATACTTTTATAATATGAAGGCAAGGAATATTAACCCTTTCCTCCATAAATACGCCTTTCTACGCCCCTGTAATAACCACTTCTTGAAACCATTGTGATAAATAGAGCATTTGCTCCTAAAGGAGCAAATGCTCTATTTATCACAATGGTTTCAAACAACGAAATTCTAAAATTTTCCTTTTCTCTAGTAAATGCTCCTTTTGGGTAGTTTTATTCAAAGAGGTTGGGTGTAAAAATAGCCTATGGAGGAATCTACGGGTAAATGTAAGAAATGTTATCATGACTATTTATTAGCTGATGTTTTACAATGGCATATGTACACAGGAGTGGTCCGTATTAGTAGAAACTGTAGAGTTGGATCTATTATAATTTCAAAAGCAAACAGATCAGACCCTGGTCAGACAGCTTCTATAGGAGCCATCTCATTTGGGTCTACTCTGTTTGCAAAGGTGCGAAACAGTGTTTGTATGTAGGAAAGGGTTAGATGCAGAAGAAAAATTGTTCAAACTTTTTCAATACCAAAAGGTCAGTTTGTGACATCTTTTAATATCTTTTACCCGATCAGATAATGTGTTATAAACACTGTAGACATGTTTGTTGAAAGGAGCTTTCTGCATTACTTTGATCCCGCATTAAGCAAACCATGTGCTTTAACCTTTTACTTCATAGAGACGCTTTTTGATACCTTTGCAATCAGAGTAGATCCAGATTAATTGGCTCCTGCAGAAGCTGTCTGATCAGGGTCTACTCGGTTTACTTATAGAATTGATATATGATTCTACAGTTACAATGATGGACGAAAAATCCTGTGTTCATATGATATTTTAAAGGCAGGTCACAGCATAATACTGGATAAAAGTAATGCAGAAAAGTGCTTTCTGCATTACTTTCATCCTGCAATAAGCAAATGATCTGTTTTAAGCTTTTATCTCATAAAGACGCCTTTTCAATCACACTAAACTCAGATGAGGCAGCTCCTGTAGCAGCTGTCTGATTAGAGTCTGCTCTGTATCCATGCTTATAAAACTTTTAGTTGAGTCTGAGTTAGTTCTCAAGCTTTTGATTGGTCAGATTTGAGCCTCTGGCTCAAATCTGACCAATCAAAAGCTTGAGAACTCAAATCTGACCAATCAAAAGTTCCTGTTTGGAATTCTATGAATCTGACTCTACAGTTTCTGCCACTGCCAAAACATCATAATTATGTTCATGTACCATTATAAACCATTAGCTCATAAATATTCATGACATCATTATTTCTTACATAAATATGTTTATACAAGGGAAAGGGTTAACGGTTAATTAATTTGCTATCATAACAAGATTTTTATGTGATGAATGGTCTAATTACTCTTTCTATTACTCTTCCTAAACTAAACAGTGATAAAAAAAATACATGTAGCACCATTTGAATGTTATCATGCAGTGTTTCAATCTGTTTCTACACTACAGACTCACTCATAATGCACATGGTCACCAATAATGTACATGGTCACCAAGAATGTAAATGGTCACTCATAATGTACATGGTCATCGATAATGTACACGGTCACCAATAATGTACATGGTCACCAAGAATGTAAATGGTCACTCATAACGTACATGGTCATCGATAATGTACACGGTCACCAATATTGTGCATGGTCACCAATAATGTAAATGGTCACTCATAATGTACATGGTCACTCATAATGTACATGGTCACCAATAATGTAAATTGGCACTAATAATGTACATGGTCACCAATAATGAACACGGTAACCAATACTGCACATGGTCACCAATAATGTAAATGGTCACTCATAATGTACATGGTCACTCATAATGTACATGGTCACCAATAATGTAAATTGTCACTCATAATGTAAATGGTCACTCATAATATACATTGTCACTCATAATGTACATGGTCACCAATTATGTAAATGGTCACTCATTATGAACATGGCAACCAATAATGTACATGGTCACTCATAATGTACATGATCACCACTTATGCACAATCATGGTCTCAAATAATGTAAATGGTCAATCATAATGTACATGGTCACCGATAATGTACATGGTCATTCATAATGTACATAATCACTCACAATGTACATGGCCACTCATAATGTACATAATCACTCACAATGTACATGGTCACTCATAATGTACATGGTAACCCATAATGTACATAATCACTCACAATGTACATGGTCACTCACAATGTACTTGGTCACTCATAATGTACATAATCACTCACAATTTACATGGTCACTCATAATGTACTTGGTCATTCATAATGTACACAGTCAATCATAATGTTCAAAATCACTCATAATGTACTTAGTCACTAATAATGTACACAGTCACCCATAATGTACTTGGTCAATCATCAAGTAAATGGCCACCCATAATGCAATGCTCTCTCACAATGTACATGCTGTGAAATCTGGGCATATTCCATTCAGTATAAAAGACTTGCAGTAGAACTAAGAAAGACTAGAATATTCTGATTAACAAACAGTGCGGACCATTATCAGAAGGTTCTCCCAGGAGCCCTATGATCTTGGTCTACACTAATTACAAATTTAAGTACACTCCTTCACCAGTTAAAAGGTTAACTGCAACAGTTTTGTCCTTCCTGTTGTCTATTACTCTAATTAGCCTAATATTCTGACACCTAGGTCCATGCTTATAAAGCTTTTTAGTTGAGTCTGAGTTCGTTCTCAAGCTTTTGATTGGTCAGATTTGAGTTCTCAAGCTTTTGATTGGTCAGATTTGAGCAAAGGCTCAAATCTGACCAATCAAAAACTTGAGAACGAACTCAGACAACTAAAAGTTTTATAAGCATGGATACTGATCTTCTCTCTCCACACATTGTAAAGCTGGCACCATTTTGGTAACTTTCGAATTAGACATATATAAGTAGCAAATAGTGTAACCCCTGACCTTAGTTAGTCTGTCCGAATACTTAGGACAATTAGGGTATTGCAATGACATTTGATCCATTATGAAAGTTGATTCAATATTCTATCCTTTGCTGGTTTAGATGCAGTTAATCAGAATAAAACAATAAAACGTTTTTCCCTATTGTGTTGAATTAATTGGTTGCTACAAGGGAATTCTTAATAAAATATGCAAACATTTAGATACAAAAGTGACTCGGAGCAACCCGATTTCTTATCAACATCTATACTGTTTGACACTCTCAATGCATAACCTAAACCCTTAACCCCATGAATATTATTGTAAGCAATAATGAATGTACAGTCTAGCTACAGATCAAGGTTTTAGGTGTGTACTCAAATACTAAAATTGTCATTTCTCCACCAAACCCTATGCTGTGACCACTCTTCAGGATTCTCAATTGATTGGTCTGGTGATAATTAAATGCTTTCTTCACTGTTTAACCCTTTCCTCCAAGTACCGGTATATTCATGTAAGAAATAACAATATCATCAATATTATTTAGATTCATTTGTAATAATAGCACACAGACACATGAATTTTTGGCCAAGGCAGAAACTGAAGAATCATATCTATATCATATATTGAGCAAACAGATCAGATCCTGATCAGACGGCTCCTATAGGAGCGGTCTGATCTGGGTCTGCTCTGTTTGCAAAGGCATAGAAAGGCGTATTTATGGAGTAACTGGGTTAAGAAGCTCCATTGCATAGAAAGAAACAAGATAGCAGGTTCGAAATTAACAAAGCCTATTATCTTTTGACAATCTTGTGGTTCTTGAACATAAGTGTAAAGAAAAAATCTTGAAATGGCTGACCAATGTCACAGTGAAAAATGGTAAACATTATGTCACACAGTGAAAAATGGTAAACAATGCCACAATGAAAAATGGTAAACAATGTCACACAGTGAAAAATGGTAAACAATGCCACAGTGAAAAATGGTACACAATGCCACAGTGACAAATGGTATAAGGATAAAACCATGTGTAGGGAATTTTATATGAAGAACTGATGCCTCATTGCAAGCTTATGCCTAGTTTACATTTGCCACGGAGGCCGTACGATTTCTTTCTCTGCCATTTTTCTACGATTTTGTTTGGCATTGTAGAAGTCTACGGGCTGCGATGTTTTTGTCTAAATTATCTATGATCATCATACGATTATTTGTGTATACTGATCGGAGCTTATCCCTACGATGACTGAGCGGCGACCGTACAGAGATTGTGCGATCTCCGTGCCATCATCGTGCTGGCTCTGCTTGGATAAGGCAATTGTACGGAGCCCATGCGAAACCTGTGCAGGTTCCATACGAAGACCAGCCGGGTTGTTCCATCTTCTATAGATAGACAAACTATTAGTGCAGAAAATGTCAAATAAATATGCACCAATCAGAAATCTCAAAATCGCCGCATGACCATCATGCTCTATTTATCACAATGGTTTCATATACACAAATCTTAAATTTCCTTTTCTTCTAGTAAATGCTCCTTTTCCGTAGATTTATTCAAAGAGGTTAGGTCTAAAAATAGCCAATGAGGAAATGGGTTATGACTGTTTTGATATTGAATCTTAGAAAGTTTTGTGAACAGTCCATTATGATTAACTTGAATCTAATCCTAGTTAACCCAACGTTTGGCCATTTGCTATGTAGTGCGTACCTCTCCCCTTTTACTCCATAGATATGCCTCTCTATGCATTTGCAAACAGAGTAGAACCAGATCAGATGGTTCCTGTAGGAGCAATCAGATCAGGGTCTGCTCTTTTTATGCCCGCTCAGATCTGTGATTGGGTGACAAATTGTTTTAGTCCTGTCTGTTGGTTTGTCTGTCACAACTGTTGGTTGGTTGGTTTGTCCCCAACTTTATCGTTAATTTTGTCGCCATTGCACATACATACGTCAAACTTGGCATGCATGTGCAACTTACGGAGGCTTATATTTTTGGTTGACTTATTAAGGTCAAGGTCATATATCAAGGTCAAAGGTCATAATGCCTCATTGCAAGGTTATCCCATTCCCTCAATCTACAATTTTATATCATGGTATACAGAACTGGGTTCAATGCATAATGAGGGTTTTTTCAATGTCTTGCAAAGGATCGAAATCATATAATTTCCAACTATTTATCTCGGTTGGGAAAGTTATTAATATTAGACCTTTTCCAGACAAAGTGGATATTGTTACAATAAAATCTCTCTAATCTTAATTCTAGATCAGAAGAATTTAGACACTTTTAGGCAGGTGACTGCTTAATAGTGTTAAAGTCATGCAGAAAGCTCCTAGAGGAGCTTTCTGCATGACTTTCACCCTGCTGCCACCTGTCTCCAAGACCGATATTTATACCAAATTTAACATTCGGTTTAGAAAAGTTTTACTGTATACATGTATGGAAATCACAGTCTTTGTTACCATTGGTTTTATCAAACATACATTTGTAGTTTCTTTTCCTGCCAGGTTGCCCAGGCAGTAACCCTTTCTTTCATATTTATAAACATGTTTTCATGTATTTGCAAACAGTAGACCAAGATCAGACAGCTCCTTTAGGAACGGTCTGATCTGGGTCAGCTCTGTTTGCTAATCAGGGAAAGGGATAAGATTTGCCGTGTCTGGTACACAAAAGCTAGCCTGTACAAGAATCTCAAAATGGTCACAATTTGTGTATCTTGCAGTCCCTGGAGGATTCAAGAATTCCAAAGCGAACTGTTTGCGATTTCATCTGTGCATGGAGATCCAGGACAAGGAAGCAGGAGTAGGAGGTACTTTTGGTGTACTAGGGAAAAATTTCATCTGTTCTGTGCATCTCAGGAGCAGTTTCATATTTATTTATTTCATTTAGTGCGGGCAAATCATATTCTGTGTTAATCCTTTCCCTCATATAAATGCCTTTCACACCCTATGCAAATAGAGTAGACCCAGCTCAGGCACGTACCATAACAGAACGAGGGCCTGCAAGTATAGCTAACATTGACCTTGGAACACCGAAGGTAATTGGCCCTTGTTTACCAAAAATGTAACATTTTTGTGTCCAGAGCCATTTCTCAGAAATTGTATCGCGATTTTCTATGAAACTTTGTTTATATGTTCAGCAGCACAAGGACATAATTATGGCTCTGCAAGTATTATTAATATTGACCCTGGAACACCAGAATTATGCGAAAAATGTAACTGTTTTGTCTGTCCTGAGCCATTTCTTAGAAACTGATTGAAATATTTCTATGAAACCTTGCAAAATATTTAGTAGCATAAGAACATACGGCTCTGCAAGTATCATTTATATTGACCTTGGAGTATTAGAGTTATAGCCCTTTGCGAAAATGTAACATTTTTGTCAGTCCACAGCCATATCTCAGCATAAATAATTAGATCCTACCTCTTGGAATATATCTACCGAAAAGGAGTATTAACTAAAGGAAAGGAAATTTTTAGAATTGTGTAGAGTTGAAACCATTGTGATATGGAGTAAAATGCTCTATTTATCACAATGGTTTCAGAAAGTGACTTTTACATAGGTGTCAAAAGGTGTCAGTATGAGGGAATGGGTTAAATACTGAGATCTGGGTCTACTCTGTTTGGAAAGGCGTGAAAATGCATTATATGAATGAAAGGTCCATAGATATGCCTTCAACTCTATCTTGCCGATCATGACCTAACTGCCTTTTGCAAACAGCTTGGATCAAGATGAGATGCCTAGTAACTTGGCCTCAGAGTCGTCAGGGTCCGAACTATTGGTCACCCGTGGATGATAATTTCACATACGCTATTATGTAGAATGTAAAGAGTTAAAACTTTTTAAATGAATTTTTCCTATATTTTCCTAATTTTTCCAAAACTACATCCATTTCTTTTAGCATGTTATGTTATTGTAACATCTGCCAAAGAAACCCCCACTCCCCCTCAAAATCCAATCTGAGTGTCAACCTGTTTAGTTTAACCATAAACTAAAATTGTTTTTGATACAAAAACTGATGTCTCCCCCAGCTTGTGGACAAAAAAATTCAAAGTCCCATAACTCTGCAGAACATCATCAGCAGGAACAGGAATAAGACATGCACATCTAGGCATGGTGCTGACCAATCCTATTAAGTTTCAGGAAAAATCAGTCAAATGTTATGGAGAAACTGCACTAACAAAATTTTCCATGCAAAAATTGCAAATTCCCATAACTCTGCAGAAAATCATCAAACTGCAACTGGAATAAGATATGCACAACTAGACATAGTGCTGATCAATCCTAGGAAGTTTCATGAAAATCTTATCATAGGATTTTGGAGAAACTGCGTAGACAAAAATTTCCATTTAAAATTTCAAAGTCCCATAACTCTGCAGAAAATCATTGAACCGGAGAAGGAATAAGATATGCACATATAGGCATGGTGATGATCAATCCTATGAAGTTTCATGAAAATCTGATCGTAGGATTGGGAGAAACCGCGCAGACAGAATTTTCCATGTAAAAATTTCAAAGTCCCATAACTCTGCAGAAAATCATTGAACCAGAACAGGAATACGATATGCACAACTAGGCATGGTGGGGATTAATCCTATGAAGTTTCATGAAATTGCGACCCAAGGTTTAGGAGAAATGGCGTAGACAAAGTAAAATGAGACAGATGGACGGACGCCATGCACAAAAACAAAATGTCTCCCCAGTATACTGACATCATTATTTTTTACATGAATATTCATGGAGTAAAGGGTTAACACCTTGGCAAGAGATATAGATAAAGATGTACATGTATATTCAGAAATCAAAATCATCATTTATTCACAAAACCCTATGTACATGTATATTCAGAAACCAAAATCATCATTTATTCACAAAACCCTATGTTGTGACACAAAGAGATGATTCTAAAGAGGGGGTCACAACATAGCGTTTGGTGGAGCAGTAAAGCCTGTCTTAAGCGGTCATTAATTTATTGAATAATTATAGAAGACTTAAAAAGCAGGTGGTTGGTTAATGCAGGTCAAAAGTAATGCAGAAAATTCCTAGAAGAGCTTTCTGCATTACTTTTGACCTGCATTAAGCCATTCCCTCATATTGACGCCTTTTGACGCCTCTGCAACAGTCACCTGTTGAAAACCATCGTGATAAAATTTAGAGCATTTGCTCCTGTAGGAGCAAATGCTCTATTTATCACAATGGTTTCGAACTACTGAATTCTAAAATTGTCCTTTTCTCTAGTTAATACTCCTTTTCAGTAAATTTATTCAAAGTGGTTGGATCTAAAAATAGCCTATGAGGTGATGGGTTATTTTTCTACCACCTTCCTTACAGACATATTTTTTGAGCATGATCTACACTGTTTGAAAGGACATTAGTAACTAATGTCCCACACTGTTTAAGGTTGATGCATTTCCTAACAAAGTAGACGTGCCAACAGATGGCTCCTGTAGGTGCTGTCTGATCTGGGTCTGCTCTGTTTGCTTATGGATAAACAGAACATCTGATTCTACAGTGTCTGCCAAAAATTCATCATGAGTTCTCATGCCATATTTAAAAAAATTAATTTAACCCTTTCCCTCATATAAACGTGTTTTCACGCATTTGCAAACAGAGTAGACCCAGATCAGATGGTTCCTAGAGGAGCCGTCTGATCAGGGTCTACTCTGTTTGCTAATAGAATTTAATAGATCTGTGTCTTTGCTTTCTAAAATGTCTACAATGTTCTACCTTCCATATTTCTTTATAACTATTTTGTTAATGAATATTCAAATATTGAAATTTGGCCTAAATACAGAACAGGGAACCAGGGTTAATTAGTATTCATGGTGTTAGTATTTCTTACATGAATCTTCATGAGATAAATGTTTAAAAAATGTCTGCACAAAAAACATGATCTGTTTTATAAAGACCGACAGTTGCGCTGCTCTCTTTGAAGATTTTTCTTTTGCATATAAATGATAAAAATATAAATGCGGAGTAAATTATTTTGAATTTATAGATACCAGAAGATATTGAATATTTTACTAAGCCTTGCACCTATGCATGCTTGCACATGTATTTTAACCCTTCGCTTGCTAATCGCGTCAATATACCTACCTGTAAATAGTGAAGACCCAGATGAGACAGCTCCTGCAGGAGCTGTCTCATCAGGGTCTGCACTATTTACAAGTTGATTGTGCAACCAGTGCACTCCACAGTGATTGCACAGCGCAATACTTGTACACAGTGAAGATATATATAATTAAACAACACAGCATGGGTAAAGAAGGAGAAATGTATTTTAAAATTCAGCAAGCGAAGGGTTAAGAGCAATTTTTCCATATAAATGATAAAAATATAAATGCGGAGTAAATTATTTTGAATTTATAGATACCGGCAGATATTGAATATTTTACTAAGCCTTGCACCTATGCACGCTTGCACATGTATTTCAAGAGCAATTTTACAGTCACATTTTAAGAAACTCAAGGTTTTGGTTTTTTCCTCCTTTGGCAATATCCATGCACCTTGGAGTTTCAACATGCATTTATAACATGTGTTACCATGGTAACATTTAATATTAAAGTAGCAGTGAATAATTACATCAGTATTTTGGAATTCTAATTTTCAATGCTTTCCAAGCTTCTCATAAAATTCAAATTCATGAGTACTTCCTTCATTATTCTTTCAATTCTTTGCATTCAAAGAATTCGTTAACTCTGCAAGTGCAGCAAATATAATTTGTGTAAAAACTGACCTTAACTCTTTGTACGCTAAGTAACTTTTCATCTGCGAAAAATGTCATCTGCTTCAATTCATCAAATACCATTTCTCTCATTTCTTTGCAAAAATATGGTCAAAATGAAAAATAGCTTGGATCCAGATGAAACACAGCATTATGCAGCGTCTCATCTGGATCCAAACTGTGTCAATAGATAATCACAGTTTTGTCGCTAGCATTCAAAGAGTTAATTAACTATTTGCATGCTAAGTAAACGTCATCTCCAAAATTTGTTGTTGCTGCAATTCTGAAAATTTAATTTACCTTAATTTCACTTCGAAAAAATTTAGTCAGCATGTCTAACAGTTTTGATGCTGATAAGTATTTGAGTTACTCAGCACTTGGCATCTCATCTGGATCCAAACTGTTTGCATAGGTAATCACAAATCCACCTGCTGGCACGCAAACAGCTAACCCTTCTCATTCTGAATCCCTTCACTATGAATATTACTTTGCTGAATTATTCTAAAGTTGGATCAATGGTACCCACTGAATTATAACGTCAAATAGTGCAGACCCATATGGGTCTACACTGTTTGAAAATGGATGTATGCTAATAGCCTGTGAAGTGCCAATAGTTTGCATGCTGGAGGCCAACTCATGATAATCCTTACAAACAGTTACATGTACTTTAACCCTTTCCTCCATAGACTATTTTTAGACCCAACCTCTTTGAATGAATCTACCGAAAAGGAGCATTTACTAGAGAAAAGGAAAATGTTATAATTGTGTACTATAGAAACCACTGTGATAAATAGAGCATTTACTCCTAATGAGCAAATGCTCTATTTATCACAATCAAGAAGAGACTATTACAGAGACTTAGAAAGGCGTATTTATGGAGGAAAGGGTTAACCCTTTCCTTCATTATAATAAATGCCTTGTCATGCTTTTGCAAACACAGTAGACCCAGATCAGATGGCTCTTATAGCCGCCGTCTGATCAGGGTCTGATTTGTTTGCTAATAGAATTTGATAGATCTGCTTCTTTAGAGTTTCTAAAATGGCTACAATGTTTCACTTTCCATATTTCATTATAACTATTTTGTCCATGAATATTTAGTAGGTATTGGAATTTGGACTAAATATAGAACAGGGAAAGTGTTTAGGATGGTATTCTGGACAGGGTTCAACTTGTTTTGACATTTAACTCTTTGCATGCTAGGTCATTTTGTCGTTTGCTCAATTGTCATCTGCAACATTTTCAAAATGATTAATTTTCCTTCTGGTTTTTGCAGAAGTTGAGCCTGATTGACAAACAGTTTTGATCTCAGATCAGGCCCAACATTTTGTGAGGCTTGATCTGGATCAAAACTGTTTGCATAGGTCAAAATTGCTGGGAAAAATTCGAGGCTAGCCTTCAGAATTAATCCATTACAATTACAGAGCATGCACACTTTCATGCATCCACAAACAGGGTAGACCCAGATAGGCCATAGGTACCAAGATGTGTTTGTGAAACACTATGCCCCAATATGACCTTTGACCTTGATGTATGACCTTGACCTTAATAATTAAGTTACCCTAAAAATGTGCACCTCCATAAGTTGAATGATGACAAAATTATCGCCAATATAATTTGACCTTTAACCTTGATGTATAACATTGACCTTAATAAATTACCACTAAAATGTTCGCCTCCATAAGTTGCACATGTATGCCAAGTTTGAAGTATATATATATATGCAATGGATACAAAATTATCGCCAACGTTATAGTTGGGGACAAACCAACAAGCCAACCAACAAACAAACATACAAACTAACAGACAGAGCAAAAACAATATGCCCCCATAGGGCATAATAATATGCCCCCATGGGGGCATAAAAAATGCGATAGGTAAAATGCAAGAGTATTGTTTTTTGCTCCTATAGGAACTGTCTGATCTGGGTCTTCTCTGTTTGCTAGTGCAGGAAAATGCGAGATTATGGGGGGGGAAGGGTTAACTGACATCCCAACTCATCATGTTTTACCCGCAAATTTACAGTTTGCAAGTAATCTGTAGTACATTGATGGTTCAGTTCCTTTGAATTGGGGTCTGAGTCTAAAATAATACAAGAGCCGCGTGCAGCACCAACGCTCGTCTGATTTGGTGCTTTTCCACTACATACACTTCTCATCAAAGAGATATACCAACCTATGAAGTTTTATGTTGATACCTGTTATACTTTTTGATGAAACGGCTACTCATTAAAGTTTTTTCCGCCACCGACGTTAACGTCTACAACTACAACAATGCCTACGACCCAGTGATCACAATAGATTGACTTTTTTCTTCAAAAACAGATGAGCTAAAAAATCAATTTCTACATAATATTTAAATGGTTTTAAGATACCAAATTTGATTATTATATGATATCATAACATTTTATTCACACTATACAGTTTTCCTTTTATAAATTCAAAATATAATGTTACCAAATTGTTTTTATAAAACTCTGGCAATTTTACCTTTGACATTATTACTTATGGCATTTTTACCGCACACCGTCTGGTCAGGGTCTTATCTTTTTACTTCTGAAATACTATAGATCTGTATCCATGCTTATAAAACTTTTTAGTTGAGTCTGAGTTCGTTCTCAAGTTTTTGATTGGTCATTGGCTCAAATCTGACCAATCAAAAGCTTGAGAACAAACCCTTATAAGCATGGACCTAGATTCTAGTACAGTTCCTTCCATCGCCAAAAATTCTTGTGTTGACATGCCAATACAAAACTCTTTAATATTCATAAAATTATTTTTCTGAAATGATTATGAATATTGATCAAGCAAAGGACTAAAAAATATTTTGGGAGTTTAAAGAGAACTATATAGAATGTAAAAAATTAAAACTTTTCAAATGAATTTTTCCTCACACATATAAAAACTAAATTACTGTTAGCATATAAAGTTATTGTGATTTTATTTGTGTTTTTTCTTCTCTCAAAATACTCGGTTCAAGTGTCAGACAGTTTAGTTTAACACCTTGGCATCTCAGAGCAATAAACAAGAGATGTTTGTAAAACATGTATACCCCCCAGACCCCCTGACCTTTGATCTAGTGACCTCAACTATAGAGGTCATCTAGCGGTCATGACTAATCACCACAGCAACTTTGAATATCCTAAGCCAAACCACTGATCATTTATTGATCTGAAAACATTTCACATATTAAGGTCATGGTGACCTTGACCTTTGACCTAGTGACCTCAACAACTTTAGGGTCATCAAGTGGTCACAACCAACTACCACAGCAAGTTTGAAGATCCCGAACCAAACCATTGAGCAGTAATTAATTGGAAACCATTTCATCAGTTAAGGTCATGGTGACCTTGACCTTTGACCTAGTGACCTCAACAACTTTAGGGTCATCAAGTGGTCACAACCAACTACCACAGCAAGTTTGAAGATCCCGAACCAAACCATTGAGCAGTAATTAATTGGAAACCATTTCATCAGTTAAGGTCATGGTGACCTTGACCTTTGACCTAGTGACCTAAAAAATAATAGGGGTTATCTACTGGTCATGACCAACCACCACAGCAAGTTTGAAGATCCTAAGCCAAACCCTTGAGCAGTTATTAATCGCAAACCATTTCACCAGTTAAGGTCATGGTGACCTTGACCTTTGACCTAGTGACCTCAAAAATAATAGGGGTTATCTACTGGTCATGACCAACCACCACAGCAACCAACTACCACAGCAAGTTTGAAGATCCCGAACCAAACCATTGAGCAGTAATTAATTGGAAACCATTTCATCAGTTAAGGTCATGGTGACCTTGACCTTTGACCTAGTGACCTCAAAAATAATAGGGGTTATCTACTGGTCATGACCAACCACCACAGCAAGTTTGAAGATCCTAAGCCAAACCCTTGAGCAGTTATTAATCGCAAACCATTTCACCAGTTAAGGTCATGGTGACCTTGACCTTTGACCTAGTGACCTCAAAAATAATAGGGGTTATCTACTGGTCATGACCAACCACCACAGCAAGTTTGAAGATCCTAAGCCAAACCCTTGAGCAGTTATTGATCGCAAACAATTTCATCAGTTAAGGTCATGGTGACCTTGACCTTTGACCTAGTGACCTAAAAAACATAGGGCTTATCTAGTTGTCATGACCAACCACCTAAGCAAATTTGAAGATCCTAAGCCAAACCCTTGAGCAGTTATTGATCAGAAACCATTTTACAAGTTAAGGTCATGGTGACCTTGACCTTTGACCTAAAATACAATAGGGGCTTATCTAGTTGTCATGACCAACTATCGCAGCAAGTTTGAAGATTCTAAGCCAAACCCTTGAGCAGTTATTGATCGGAAACCATTTGACCAGTTAAGAGCATGGTGACCTTGACCTTTGACCTAGTGACCTAAAAAGCAATAGGGGTCATCTAGTAGTCATTACCAACCACCAAAGCAAATTTGAAGATCCTAGGCTAAACCCTTGAGCAGTTATTGATCGCAAACCATTTCACCCTTTAAGGTCATGGTGACCTTGACCTTTGACCTAGTGACCTAAAAAACTATAGGACTCATCTAGTTGTCATGATCAACCACCTAAGCAAATTTGAAGATCCTAAGCCAAACCCTTGAGCAGTTATTGATCGGAAACCATTTTACCAGTTAAGGTCATGGTGACCTTGACCTTTGACCTCAAAATCAATAGGGGTCATCCAGTGGTCATGACCAACTACCACAGCAAGTTTGAAGATTCTAAGCTAAACCCTTGAGCAATTATTGATCGGAAACCATTTAACCATTTAAGGTCATGGTGACCTTGACCTTTGACCTAGTGACCTCAAAATCAATAGGGGTCATCTAGTGGTCATGACCAACCACCACAGCAAGTTTGAAGATCCCAAGCCAAATCCTTGAGCAGTTATTGATCGGAAACTATTTCACCATTTTAGGTCATGGTGACCTTGACCTTTGACCTAGTGACCTCAAAAACAATAGGGGTCATCTACTTGTCATGACCAACCACCACAGCAAGTTTGAAGATTCTAGGCCAAGTCGTTTATTAGTTATCGTTCGGAAACCATCGATCTACCGACCGACCGACAGACCGACCGACCGACCGACATGTGCAAAGCAATATACCCCCATTTTTTCAAAAGGGGGGTATAATAACTTAAGGTATGTATTCAACAAGAGTGTTCAAAGGAACACATGTGTCACCTTCTGGGAGAAGTGTTAGAATAAACAAGAGGGCCAGAATGGCCCTGATATCGTTTACCAGACAACAGAGGAGAAGATTTTCAAAGTTTTCACTATATGTTTCTATTGAAAACTAGCCAACCCTGGAGCGGGGCCAATTTTGACCCCAGGGGCATAATTTATATAATTTTGTAGAGGACCTAACATGATGCTATGTGCCAAATATGAAAGCTGAGAACCTTTCAGTTTCAGGAGAAGATTTACAAAGTTTTCACTATGTGTCTATTTAACCCTTAATTTCCCTCATATAAACTTGTTTCCATGCATCTGCAAACAGATTAGACCCAGATAAGACAGCTCCCATAGGACCAGGGTCTGCTCTGTTTGCTAATGGATCCACCTTCCATATTTCATTATAAATATTTTGTAAGATTCTGGAACCGGATTGTAAGCCAAGCACTGCACATGCGCATATTCTCTTAGGGGGATTCCCGCTAGGTAGAGCTCGTGCAATAGGGTTTTCCATGAAAGTTTGAGTCGCAATCCATTTTATAAGTATTTCGGCAAAGCCGAAACCCTAAAAATGGCATCTGTTTACATGCCATTTAATGCAATTATCTAGTAAATATTCATGATGTCATCATTTCTTTCATGAATATTCATGGATGAAAGGGTGATCATGCAAGGAGTCAAAAACATCTGTCTTGGCATCAGCAGACATTCACAAAGCTTTTGCTTTGTGAATAACGAACATTTTATCAAATATAGTACAAATAATAAAACTAACTGCCATATCCTCTACATATCACTCTCCAGATACACACATGCATATAACCACTCATATTACTCTCGGATATTACTTACTGATTTTGCTAAAGGTTTTCCCAAGACCATGTTTTGTAACAAATCGAGTTCTCAATTGCTGAATGTTTTACCTGTTTTACAGATTTCAAACCAGCTAAACTGGAGTGAGAACCAAATCATGGCTATAATTTTGACAATTTTGTTTTTCTCTTTCAGCTTTTAGTATGGCATTCTATTCCCAAGAGTGACACTATTCTCTCTGCAATGAATGCATTGGCTTCTCAGCATTAACCCTTTCCCTGTTCAATGTTTATTTCAAATTTGAATACCTACTGAATATTCATGGACAAAATAGTTACAATGAAATATGAAAATTGGAAGATTTAAGCCATTTTAGAAAGTAAAGAAACCAATCTATCAAATTCCATTGGCAAACAGAGTAGACCCTGATCAGACGGCTCCTATAGGAGCCATCTGATCTGGGTCTACTCTGTTTGCAAATGTGTGAAAAATTTATATGAGGGAACGGGTTAACTCCATACCAGTTAAGTACGTAACTGTCAGCTGCAAAAGAATACGGTCAGATAAACCCTTTACCTAACAGTAACGTCTTTTGATGACTTTGAAAACAGAGAAGACCCAGATCAGACGCTCCTGCAGAGCCTGCCCTGTTTGCTTTTAGAATAATATAGCTTGGATTTTACAGTTTATGTCCAGGCCAGTTTATGTCAAGGCCAGAATTTCATATGTCCATATTCCACTATAAAATTTCAAATAATAAATATTCATGATGTCATCATTTCTTACATGAATATTCACTTGGGAAAGGTAAAGAGAAACAAGAGGACCATGATGGCTAAATATCGCTCATTTGGTTAACCTGGTTAATAGGTCAAATGATCTATTACAGTTGAACATCGATAACTCGAACTTCAAGGAACTATAAAAATTAGTTTGAGATAACAGAAGTCCGAGTCATCTGATTTATAATCTAAATAATTTCGTAAGGCCACAACTTAATACAGGTCTAAAGTAATGCTGAAAGCTCCTGTAGGAGCTTTCAGCATTACTTTAGACCTGTATTAAGCTGTCACATGTGTTTCCAGATAGCTGTAGCGATACAATTTCTAGCAGTTTTGTATTGTAAGTATTGGAAGGACTTAACGTTTTGTTTGAGTTATCCCGAAGTTCGAGTTATCCGAGTTCGAAATATCGAAGTTCAAATGTATGTACATCTACCAAAATTGTTCAGGCCGCTGTATTTCACTTTGAGAGAAGACCATCTAAGTCTCATTCCTACAAAATTGGATTACGTTTCATTCTGCAGTTTAACCCATTCCCTCTCGTCTTATTTTCAGACCCATTCTTTTCGAATATATCTACCGAAAAGGAGCATTTATAAATATTCAGCTAATAAATATTTATGATGTCATTACTTATTACATGAATATTCAACAGAGAAAGTGTTAAGCCCACTTCACCCTTTCATACAGACTGGACTCTATTGTAGACAATGATGGGCAGTTCCACTTTGAAATGTAGGTGTTGAAAATTTATCCCTTTACTCCATAAATACACTTTTCTAAGCCTTTGCAAACAGAGCAGACCCAGATCAGGGTCTGCTCCTTTTGCTTGTGACATAACCAAGCATCCCTGTGTCCATGAGCTATTGTAACAATTAAAATCTAATCAATATTCATGATGTCTTTATTTTTTTACATGAATATTCATGTTGAAAATTACATAAGTTCAAATATTCAGTACACTGCCAGAGCAACAGATAAATGCACGTATTCAAATACTAAAATTGTTCTTTCTTCATCTAATGCTATGTTGTCTCTTCAAGAAAATTCAAAAGCATAGTCATATCATAGGTGGAGTAATAAAGGAGATATTATTGTAAATGTTTTAATTTACTCGTCTTATCAAGGCTTCTACACTGACTGACAGTCAATATGCAATTAATTTGCATGTATAAAAGAATTACATTTTCTTGATATTTGGAAGAAAAGTTTAAACGAATATTTACTCGGTCCTAGTCATGGTCCTAGTCTGCGGTGTTTTTCAAATATTGAAAATTAGCCAATTTACCGTTTCATACTGTATGTACTTTCATACAGGAGCCATCTGGTCTGGGTCTACTCTGTTTGCAAAGGCTTGATCTTCGAAGGAGCAGTATCAATAGCGTTTGCATGTTCACCATTTACTATATAAGTATTCATGTAAAAAATAATGACATCATGAATATTTTTTGTCATATAACATGAACACTGGAATTGTTGACCATGGCAGAAACTGTAGATACCGTATATCTTCGGCCATAGTGCGAGTCAGGCCATAAGTCGGGGTGGTGTTTTGACCCTCAGATCCAAGAATTTTACCTTGACCCTTTCATATGTCGAGTCATATTTTTCACGTAGATCGTTCTGTAGCGTTTGAGACAAAAATCACATAAAGTTTGCAACTATTTCCAAAGTTCGTTGGTTACACGTATATTATTTGTCAGTGAGTGTCAAGAAGCAGTTTATAATCAAAGTTTATAAATATTTCGAAACATATTTGGCTTAACTGTCACGTTTGTTCAGTGTTTACAAAAGGCTGCAATTATCCAAGGGAAGTAACTGTATTTGCTTTAGATTTGTTATACAAATATATCTGACGTTGCAGAAAAATTATTTTGGATGTCTATCAGCGGTCCTCTGTCAGTGTGCAGAATATTATTATTGTTGTTTAGACAGCTCGAGGGCAATTTATCTTGATTGGTGATGGCAATACATGACACCTTTTATCACCTTATTTTACCACAGAGACCCTCGCATTTTCATTGGCTGGTATAAATCAAGCTGTATTTTCATTTGTCAAAATTTAATCCATAGTAATTCTAGTCCATTCCATGTGTATATGCACATTTACTGGATTATGACACCTGTATAGATGGCCATCTTCTTTGTTAGAAACAGAGTGTGAAAATTCGCACATAAATACTGCCAAACATTGAAATAAATTATTTGACCCTATGAAGTCACTTTCCTTTATTTGTCTTTATAATGATTGACGAAGGTTCACAGTTTGTCAAACTTCCAGAGTTTTACACTAAAACTAGTTAAATAGTGATGGTATTGAGAGAAAATTAGATAATCTGAAACAGCTTACAAAAACATGCAAAAAGTGATTGCACCATTCATTTCAATGAAGATATTGATGCTGTTACATCAACAGAATTGCCTCCCTTGTATAAAGTGAGCGCCATTTTCTGCAATAGTCAGTAGGGACGCTGGCAGTTTCAAATTATTTCCAAAGGCATAGTAATGGACTTTATAATCATAATAAACAGCACAAATATCAGTTTCAACACAAAAAATCGTTATTCTATCTATGTAGCATGCTGAAGTGGCAAATTTTCAAAGGAGAACATGGTTTTGAACTTGTTCACTGGAAGTGTTATTCAAGGGAGTGTCGTAAGTTTCGTGATTGAAAATTGAACTTCTGTTTTGATTTTTGCTCAACTTTTTTTTTCTAAACCTGGCTAGGATACAGCCATAAGTCGAGACAGGTTTCTGAAGGTGATTTTTGGGTCTGAAAACTTCGACTTATGACCGGAGATATACGGTACTATTAGTTACACGGACATTTGGCAGGGTGTATGGGCTGGTATGACCGGGCCCGTACACCCTGCCAAATTACCGTGTAACGAATTTATTACCCGTCAGAGATCCGACTAACCTAATTTAGAAACGAACAACTCTTATTTTTGCTGACATTAGATCTCTAATTATATGACGACATGACAAGGAAAACATGACATCATCACAGAGCAAATACGATGTCGTCTCAGAGCAATTCCGAAAGAGGAATTCAAACTTCACTTTTAAATATTTGAGTTTAAACGATTACACATTGTACTGAGAAGTTGATAGTGTCAAATTGAAGAACATATGAGGAACAGTTTTTTACGTTTATTATCGATTATTTGGTCGTAATCCGTCCAGAATTAATGGAGTAAGAACGATATGAAATTTCGAATCGACACTAAAATAAAAACAAAACAAATAACGTCACACGTCAAATTTGAATTCTGTATTCTCTGTGGAAGCCGCCGAATACGGTTCTGTACACCCCGGCAGTTTTTGGCAAATTGACCTGATCTTGTCCTTCAACCTTGGCAGTTCGTCATACAGAACCTCATTTCTGACCTTGTCCCTCCATGTAACATCTTCAGTATACGTGTGTAGCATCCATCTAGTCTAGCTGCCTGCTTTGCAGTCACAGTATAATTCGCGAGCAGATATTGAGTGACAAACAGTGCAGACCCTGATCAGAGGGCTCCTCTAGGAGCCCTCTGATCTGGGTCTACACTGTTTGCAAATGACAGTTCACTCATTTCCCCTGTACTCAAAGAATTAACACTGAATCATCCCAATTACAGAATGTGCTTTTAGCCAATTAGCCAATTTACCGTTTCATACTGTATGTACTTTCATACAGGAGCCATCTGGTCTGGGTCTACTCTGTTTGCAAAGGCTTGATCTTCGAAGGAGCAGTATCAATAGCGTTTGCATGTTCACCATTTACTATATAAGTATTCATGTAAAAAATAATGACATCATGAATATTTTTTGTCATATAACATGAACACTGGAATTGTTGACCATGGCAGAAACTGTAGATACTATTAGTTACACGGACATTTGGCAGGGTGTATGGGCTGGTATGACCGGGCCCGTACACCCTGCCAAATTACCGTGTAACGAATTTATTACCCGTCAGAGATCCGACTAACCTAATTTAGAAACGAACAACTCTTATTTTTGCTGACATTAGATCTCTAATTATATGACGACATGACAAGGAAAACATGACATCATCACAGAGCAAATACGATGTCGTCTCAGAGCAATTCCGAAAGAGGAATTCAAACTTCACTTTTAAATATTTGAGTTTAAACGATTACACATTGTACTGAGAAGTTGATAGTGTCAAATTGAAGAACATATGAGGAACAGTTTTTTACGTTTATTATCGATTATTTGGTCGTAATCCGTCCAGAATTAATGGAGTAAGAACGATATGAAATTTCGAATCGACACTAAAATAAAAACAAAACAAATAACGTCACACGTCAAATTTGAATTCTGTATTCTCTGTGGAAGCCGCCGAATACGGTTCTGTACACCCCGGCAGTTTTTGGCAAATTGACCTGATCTTGTCCTTCAACCTTGGCAGTTCGTCATACAGAACCTCATTTCTGACCTTGTCCCTCCATGTAACATCTTCAGTATACGTGTGTAGCATCCATCTAGTCTAGCTGCCTGCTTTGCAGTCACAGTATAATTCGCGAGCAGATATTGAGTGACAAACAGTGCAGACCCTGATCAGAGGGCTCCTCTAGGAGCCCTCTGATCTGGGTCTACACTGTTTGCAAATGACAGTTCACTCATTTCCCCTGTACTCAAAGAATTAACACTGAATCATCCCAATTACAGAATGTGCAAGTTGAAATTCCAAGAATCTCATTACAGAAACCTTACCAATTTGAAGCAAGACTATTAAGTCAACAACCACACTTCACAACCATATAGGATAGGAGTATTGCCTCCACCGTTGTAATGAAGAGACTCCTTTTAAGCCCCGCTCTAATGTTTGACCACCAGACCGTTTTGAGTGAATGCAGGGCTCACCATGCCAAGGCCTTTCTTGAACCGTTGAACTGATGTAAGATCCCCGATACTTAAAGTCATTGGTTACAGCCAGCACGGATGAATCTGAAGTTCTCAGTTCGGCCTCTTTGATGTTGTAGGCCATTACCTCTGTCTCTTGGCATTAAGTTGAAGACCCACCTTTCAGCATTCTTTCTCAACCCTCTCCTGTATAGCTCGAACAATTTGATGGGTTTATCCTCGGCACGTGTCCCGGTAAGCAACTATGCATGGACACATTCATGATTGTATGGTTTACATATGCACGGGTTAATTTCAGCGAGAATATACTTCACGATTTACCAGCGGATTTTATTTATACAGTGTCATCTCTCTCATTATGTATTCTGCATAAAGGTGAGGTTCCAGGCCAAATTGTTCGAGCTATACTTGTTCTACTAGGTTGGATGTCAGGGCAATGTCTTTTGCATAATCAAAGCCAGTCTTCGTTATTGGGCCAATCCTGTGAGTTTGATATATCGAAGTTCAGCTGTACATGTATTTGTTACTTTATCAGTTTCATTTAACCCTTTACTCCATGAATATTCATGTAAAAAATAATGACACAATTAATATCAATTAGTTGAATTTTTATAATGGCATAATAACACAGGAATATTTAGCTATGGCAGAATCCATGGAATCATATCTTTTAATATTTCATTGGCAAACAGTGCAGACCCTGATCAGACGGCTCCAATAGGAGCCATCTGGTCTGGGTCTACTCTGTTTGCAAAGACATGAAAAAGTGTTTATATGAGGGAAAGGTTTTGATTTATCAAAATGGAGCCAAATTTACAAACTGGTGAAAAGGGGAGTTTGGATATCTGTTACCATAGTTACAATACACAAGTTTTGAGATTTGGTACACTCCTCAAAATATCTCCGGTCAAAAATACTTTCAAAGTCTCTCCATATGAACCTGGCAGCCCGCTCTGCATTTATTTTGTTTTTTAATACATGCTGAAATTGAAAATTTCATTTCATTTGTATCATGAAAGCTTTATCTAACACGGAGTAGAAAAACTGACAGCTTCAATCACACCAAAATTAATTAGTTAATTTTCAATCTAAGGTTTTCATTGAAATTAATTTTATTAACCAATGCATGAAAGGAGTTTGCACATTCAGCACAGTATAAGACAACAACGACAATTACATTTTAAATCGAAACAACTATTTTCGACTATTAGCATGTCGTTTAGTTGTTGCATGCATCAAGCGACTCTTCCATTTAAACTCTCAAAAAAAACATCTTGTGTAATTTACAACACTGATCAAAAAGAATTTAAAATCCATGAGATTCTCGATGGCTCCAAGTCTCATCTTGATCTACATAGTTTTCAAAGTTTATCATGACTACATTCTTAGAGATCCTAAGAATTTTAACCCTTCGAGTGATGAATTTTCTGAAGTGAAATTGTCCATCATAGCTCAAAAACACAGTACATTCAGTATGAAACGGTATAATTCGCGAGCGGATATTGAATGACAAACAGTGCAGACCCTGATTAGAGGGCTCCTCTAGGAGCCCTCTGATCTGGGTCTACACTGTTTGCAAATGACAGTGCACTCATTTCCCCTGTACTCAAAGAATTAACACTGAATCATCCCAATTACAGATTGTGCATGTGCAAGTTGAGATTCCAAGAATCTCATTACAGAAACCTTACCAATTTGCAGCAAGACTATTAAGTTGTGTGGTGCAACCTTATTGTTTTATCTGATTAGTCGAGGCAAGATGCGTAAACTTTAATTCTTGGCAAGCTAAGTAATTGTCATCCGATATAAAAAAAAAAAATGATGTCAGCTTCCTAGCTCTCAAAGACTCATTCATTTCTTTTAAAACTTTTTGCATGTTAGAGGTAAATTTGTGATTACCAAACAAATTGTTTGGATCCAGATGAGATTCAAAATAAATTGGTGTTTCATCAGGATCCAAAACATTAAATTATTCTTATTTATTATTATTATCGTAATTATAATTACTATTTTGGTAGAAGCTAGGGGCTATGCATCCATATTTGAAAATATTCTGAAAATGTGTTGTTGATTCTATGCCCTGAAACAAATACATTTCTTTCATGCAGAAAATGGCCTTAATTAAAGTCAATAATACGTAAATCAAGCACTTTACTTGACAGACTGATGCCTTTTGATGCCTTTGAAAAGAGAGTAGATCCAGATCAGATTGGCTCCTGTAAGACTTGTCTGATCATAGTCTGCTCTGTTTGCTTATGGAATAATGCAGATATGATTCTACAGTTTCTGCCATGAACAAAATTTCATATGCCATTATTGAAATTCATCTAATTAATATTCATGACATCATTATTTATTACATGAATATTCAAGTAGTAACCGGTAAATATGTACAATGATGGTTTATCCAGACTTAAAGAATTAAAATATGTTTGATTTATCATGTTTATGAAGTCATCCTATACAACATACAATAAAATGAACAAAACATTGGCTTAAAACTGAAAAGAGATTAGTCACTTTGTTAACTCTTTCCCTGCCGCAAAATTATTGCTGTATGCAAAATTTGTCATCTGCTTCAAGGCAGTATGAGAAGTAAACACTTGCCCTGCTATTTGTGACCTAAATCACATTTGTAAACAGGTTGGATCCAGATGAGACACCAAGTAACTTAGCGCCTAATCAGGGACCATGCTTATAAAACTTTTAGTTGAGTCTGAGTTCGTTCTCAAGTTTTTGATTGGCCGGATTTGAGCCTTTGGCTCAAATCTGACCAATCAAAAGCTTGAGAACTCAAATCTGACCAATCAAAAGCTTGAGAATGAACTCAGACTCAACTAAAAAGCTTTAGAAGCATGGACTCAGGTTTCAAGCTGTTTGACACTCAAAAGCTTTAATCGATTGGAAGTAAACAAAGTTGCGACAGATACAATTTTGAGCAGACTTTATTTTTTTCATAACATAGTAAGGGTCAATGTACAACCTTCTTTGACGTAAAGCAAACAGAGCAGTTCCTGATCAGACGGCTCCTTAAGGAGCCATCTGACCTGGATCTACTCTGTTTGCAAAGGCATAGAAAGATGTATTAACCCTTTCCTCCATAGGCTATTTTCTTAACCAAACTCTTTGAATGAATCTACCCAAAAGGAGCATTAACTAGAGAAAAGGAAAATTTTAGAATTTTGTAGTTTGAAACCATTGTGATAAATAGAGCATTTGCTCCCATAGAAGCAAATGCTCTATTTATCACAATGGTTTCAAGAAGTGGTTATTACAGAGGAATAGAAAGGCGTATTTATGGAGGACAGGGTTAATGGAGTACACTGGGTTAAAGATGTTGCATGACTGGAAGGTATTGACAGCAGTCAGTGGGTCTTGGAAAACCAAATTGAAAACAAAACGGGAGTATATTGCATTTTTCTGACATTTAGGAAACAAGTATTCAATGAGTTTCAGGCTGTGCAGCAAATTCATTTACCGTGATTATCCTAACTATCTGACCAGACAAACTTTGGAAAATAGTGCAGACTCAGATCAAACTACTCATAAAGGTGCATTTTGATCTAGGCTATAATGCTGGATATTTCAGGAATTTCATCTATAGTTATTTAAACACTGTTAAGTTCACATATTCAGATTTAGACACCAATGAAAAAAGGAGATAGACTGTTCAAATATTTACGATAAATACAGTAATGTGACAAAAAAATGCATGGGCTTAAAACTCGGAAAATAAATCACTGTATCATCTGTAATAAACGGTCTCAGGGGCATTACATTTTTACAAGGAACTTCTTGCACTTTGTACACCGATGGTTGCTTAACCCTTTACACGATAAATAAGCTTTTCTAAGCCTTTGCAAACAGAAGACCCAGACCAGAACCGTCAGATTATGGTCTGCTCTGTTTGTTTATAATATAGATATGATTCTTCAGTTTCTGCTATGGCAAATTTTGTTGACTGCAAATTTTGTCAGTTTTCATTATTTACTTTTCTTTTTTGGTTCAAACTAGAATTATGTCTACATGAAATGGGTGCCTCCACTTTGCTTTTTTTAATAAAGTCATGGCATTTAACTGTCTTGGGACAACAAAGTGTCATAATTCTGTCGAAACTGATCTTATCTGTAACTACTTCATGCACATCTATATATCAATGTTGTTTATCTGTGAAAGTTTCAAACAAATCCTATTAAAAGTTTCAGAGGAGTTGATCACACAAGATTTTGTACTATACCTGTCAATAATAATCACAGCTTGAATTCTTCTCTTTACGCATATCTTCATATCATTGTTGTTCATCTTTGAAACAAATCTGATTTATCCTTTCAACCCATGTATAGTAAAACCTCTCTATAACGGACACTAAATTGTGTTAATTAATTGGTATTATGGGGAGGTCACTGCTAGTAAAACAGAATGCTTCTATAGGAGCGTTCTGTTTTACTTTCACCTTGCTTTAAGCAGCCACCTGCCTTTAACACAAAATACTTGATGTAATTTAGTGGCCGTTATAGAGGGGTTTTACGGTACATGCATGTACTGCAATTTTCAAACAGTGCAGATCCAAAGGAGCCCGGGACTGTTTGCCATTCAAAAGCATCTAGGCAAGTGCAAACCTTACATACTGAGTTGACTCTATATTAACCCTTTCCTCCATAAATACTCCTTTATACGCCTCTGTAAAAATCACTTTATGAAACCATTTATGAAACACCTATAGGAGCAAATGCTCTATTTATCACAATGGTTTCAAATCTACACAATTCTGAAATTTTCCTTTTCTCTAATTAATGCTCCTTTTCGGTAGATTTATTGAAAGAGGTAGGACCTAAAACTAGCCTATGAGGGAACGGTTTAACACTGATGGGATATTCCATTTTGAAAATTCAGGGTCGAAAGAAATTATGATGTATGAGAATTTTTTTACTGCATATAACAAGCAAGGTTTTATGCATGTGTAAGATGGCTGCCTAACATGTATCAGGTGGCAAGATCAGTAGTGTAAACCAAGAAGCGGATTATATAGTGTACTTGCAGAAAAAAAAACAATGAAGGAAAAACTTGTAAATGAATGGAAATCGGTGAAAGAAAAGGTAAAACAAGAGGGCCATGAGGCCCTAAAGCGCTCACCAGATATAATCCCAGGGGCGGCGGCCATTTTTGACCACAAGAAATCATGTGTACACCCTTGGTAGAGAACCACAAGACAAAGCAATATGCCATTAATTAAAGGTCTAAGCCTTATGGTTTCAGAGAAAAATAATATTTATATTTTCCCCATGAAAAACTGATAAGCCCTGAGGCAGGGCCAAGTTTCGCCCAGTGGTCAGGGTCGTAAGTTAAACATTCTTGGCAGAGGACCACAAGCCACATCTACATATTTGTAGAGGACCATTAGATCATGTTACATACCAAATATCAAAGGTCTAGGCCTTACAGTTTCAGTAGAGTTTTAAAGATTTTCCAATGAAAAACTAATAAGCCCTTGGGTGGGGTCATTTTTGGCCCAGTGCTCTTAATTTGAACAATATTTGTAGAGGACCATAAGATCATGCTACATACCAAATATCAAAGGTCTAGGCCTTACAGTTTCAGAGAAGAAGATTTTTAAATATTTTCCTGTGAAAACTGATAAGCCCTTAGGCAGGGCCATTTTTGGCCCGGGGGTCATAATTTGAACAATCTTTGTAGAGGACCATAAGATCATGCTACATACCAAATATCAAAGGTTTAGGCCTTACAGTTTCAGAGAAGAAGATTTTTAAAGATTTTCCTATGAAAAACTGATAAGCCCTTGGGCAGGGCCATTTTTGGCCCGGGGGTCATAATTTGAACAATCTTTGTAGAGGACCATAAGATCATGCTACATACCAAATATCAAAGGTTTAGGCCTTACAGTTTCAGAGAAGAAGATTTTTAAAGATTTTCCTATGAAAAACTGCTAAGCCCTCGGGCGGGGCCATTTTTGACCCCGGGGTCATAATTTGAACAATTTTTGTAGAGGACCATAAGATCATGCTACATACCAAATATCAAAGGTCTAAGCCGTACAGTTTCAGAGAAGAAGATTTTTAAAGATTTTCCTATGAAAAACTGATAAGCCCTTGGGCGGGGCCATTTTTGGCCCGGGGGTCATAATTTGAACAATCTTTGTAGAGGACCATAAGATCATGCTACATACCAAATATCAATGGTCTAGGACATATGGTTTCAGAGAAGAAGATTTTTAAAGATTTTCCTATGAAAAACTGATAAGCCATTGGGCGGGGCCATTTTTGGCCCGGGGTCATAATTTGAACAATCTTTGTAGAGGACCATAAGATCATGCTACATATCAAATATCAAAGGTCTAGGCCTTACAATTTCAGAGAAGAAGATTTTTAAAGATTTTCCAATGAAAAACTGATAAGCCCTTGGGCGGGGCCATTTTTGGCCCGGGGGTCTTAATTTGAACAATCTTTGTAGAGGACCATAAGATCATGCTACATACCAAATATCAAAGGTCTAGGCCTTACAGTTTCAGAGAAGAAGATTTTTAAAGATTTTCATATATTACCATATATGGAAAAAATGACCATGCCCTCTGGCGGCCATGTTTTTTGCCGGATCAAAATTCTTTTAACAACTTTTAAAGTCTATCAACTGAGAAACATTTTGGTGAAAACTATATTCAAATCGGACCAGTCATTCTGGAGAAGAAGATTTTTCTAGATATTGCGTACAGTTGCCATGGCAACCAGACAGATGGCCCCGCCCACTATCTTTTAACAACTTTTGAAGCACCCACCCACAGTATGTATCTGACCAAGTTTGGTTACAATTGGGCAGTCGGTTTCAGAGAAGAAGTCGTTTGAAATTGTTGACGGACAGACGGACAGACGGACGACGGACGCCGGACACAGGGGTATCACAATAGCTCACCTTGAGCACTTTGTGCTCTGGTGAGCTAAAAAAAGGTAAAGGTGAGGTTTATAGTCTGGAACTACATAGAATGTACATATTCTCCCGACTTCAGAATTTACCCCCTGATCACTGGGTTATAAGTCGGCCATTAACACTCGGCGCCTAAGGCAGCCATGGCACATTGGCTTATTTCCCTCACAGGTACCCATTTATACACCTGGGTAGAGAGGAGCAAACGTGGAATGCATTTTTTGCTCAGAAAAATTCTGATAGTCGATGGCAGGGTTCGAACCGGGGACCCTTCGATCCCAAGTCTAACGTCCTACCACCGGACCACCACTCCCACTAAAGTTGACAAGTGAATAACATACATGTTTTTAACACTTTTATTAATCTGTCATGTTTGAGAGGTTTTATTGTGTTTGACTTTTTATTATGCAAAGTTACTTTGAAATAAAAAGTTTGTATTCAACTAGTTACCAAGTTCAGCTGACGGTTAATCAGTTATTCACTTGTCAACTTGTTGACGTCTTTTCATCAGCAAATCAGAGTTTAAGGTGCCATTTGTGTAAGTGTGAAGTAGGTTCTACACACGGGACGATGTGTGGATTTAATATGTCTGGATGCTAATTTTTATATAATATGGAGTTAAAACAGAAGTGTGTTAATGTCAAAATAAGAAATAAAAAGAAACAAGAAATGTCGACACGACATCAAACAGGGTTTTCCTTCACTATTAACTGGTGATTTCTAAGTTCAAAGGGGCATAACTCCCAGAACAAGAAATGTGTCACAGTATGTGTCCCAAAGCAAAGCACTGACAATATGCGTTTTGTAAGCAGGCCTGCAATATGCAACTGCAAAAAGAAAATACAGATTGCATAGTAAGACCACAATTTGAACTCAAGTTACCCTAAATGACAATCTTTTTTTCATATTTGAGGTCAAAGGTCAAGGTCATGGCCACATGACCTACAAAAAGTATGCAACATTCCACCATCCGAAGATGAACTCATACACCATATTTAGTGATCCTAGCTGATTCGGTGTAGGGATGACAAGCTTTTTTGTAAATGAAGTCAAAGGTCAAGGTCATGGTCACACTGATCTATAAATAGTATGCCACACTGCTATCCCAGGATCTACTCACAAACCATATTTGGTGATCCTAGCTGAAGTAGTGTAGAAGATATGCTCTGGACAAGCCTTTTTTTAAAATGAGGTCAAAGGCCAAGGTCATGGTCACATTAACCTATAACTAGTATATGATCCCAAGACGAACTCACACACCACATTTGGTGAACCTAGCTGATTCAGTGTAGGAGGTAAGCTCAAGACAATTTATTTTGTAAATGAAGCCCAAGGTCAAGGTCACCTTGACCTATAAATAGTATGTGACACTCCGCCGTCCCAATATGTACTCACACACCATATTTGGTGATCCTAGCTGAAGTAGTGTAGGAGATATGCTGAGGACAAGCTTTTTTTGTAACTGAGGTCAAAGGTCAGTCACATTGACCTAAAAATAGTATGCACCATCCGCCATCCCAAGATGAACTCGCACACCATATTTGGTGTTCCTAGCTGATTCCGTATAGGAGGTATTCTCCGGACAAGTGTTTTTGTAAATAAAGTCCAAGGTCAAGGTCACATTGACCTATAAATAGTATGCGACACTCAGCCTTCCAAAAATGTACTCACACACCACATTTGGTGATCCCAGCTGAAGTAGTGTAGGAGATATGCGTCGGACAAGCCTTTTTTGCAAATGAGGTCAAAGTTCGAGGTCAAGGTCATATTGACCTAAAAATAGTATGTGACACTCCGCCAACCCAAGAAGAACTCACACACCATATTTGGTGATCCTAGCCGTATAGGAGGTATGCTCCAGACAAGTGTTTTTTTGTAAATAAAGCCCAAGGTCAAGGTCATATTGACCTATAAATAGTATGTGACACTCCGCAATCCCAAAATGTACTCACACACATTTGGTGATCCTAGCTGAAGTAGTGTAGGAGATATGCTTCTGACAAATTTTTTTGCAAATGAGGTCAAAGTTCAAGGTCAAGGTCATATTGACCTAAAAATAGTATGTGACACTCTGCCAACCCAAGAAGAATTCACACACCATATTTGGTGATCCTAGCTGATTCCGTATAGGAGGTATGCTCTGGACAAGTGTTTTTGTAAATAAAGCCCAAGGTCAAGGTCACATTGACCTATAAATAGTATATGACACTCCGCCATCCCAAAATGTACTCACACACCAAATTTGGTGATCCTAGTTGAAGTAGTGTAGGAGATATGCTTCGGACAAGGTTTTTATGCAAATGAGGTCAAAGGTCAAGGTCAAGGTCACATTGACCTAAAAAAAGTATGTGATACTCCGCCAACCCAAGATGAACTCACACACCATACTTGGTGATCCTAGCTGATTCCGTATAAGAGGTATGCTCAAGACAAGTTTTTCTTGTAAATGAAGCCCAAGGTCAAGGTCACATTGACCTATAAATAGTATGCAACACTCCGCCATCCCAAGATGTACTCACGCACCATATTTGGTGATCCTAGCTGAAGTAGTGTAGGAGATATGCTCCGGACAAGATTTTTTTGTAAATGAGGTCAAAGTTCAAGGTCACGGTCACATTGACCTAAAAATAGTATGCGACACTCCGCCATCCCAAGATGATCTCACACACCATATTTGGTGATCCTAGCTGATTCCGTACAGGAGTTATGCTCCGGACAAGTTTTTTCTTGTAAATGAAGCCCAAGGTCAAGGTCACATAAACCTATAAATAGTATGCAACACTCCGCCATCCCAAGATGTACTCACACACCATATTTGGTGATCCTAGCCAAAGTAGTGTAGGAGATATGCTTCGGACAAGCAAAATCTGTTAATCCAGTTAAAAATATACACGATTTTGACCTTTGATCTCTAAGTATGACCTTGACCTTTCAGCTATTGACATGTTTTTTTTCATGCGACACGCCGTACCGTCTAGAGGAACATTTATATGCCAAGTGATTTCACAATCCATCCATGGAGTTCTAAGTTACAGCCCGGACAAGACCAGACGGACGCACATATGGACTGACACATTTTTAAGTTCAAAGGGGCATAATTCCAATATTAGTGAAGCCAGAGTTATGGACCTTGTGCATGACACTTCCTCTTATCATGATCTTTCTATGTATGAAGTTTCAATCCAATGGCATGAGCCATATAGGAGTTATCGTCCGGACAAAACTGGCAGCCGCCCGCCCATCCGCCCGCCCGCCGTACATCACCATTTCAATAACCGGAGTTTTCCGTGGAAAACCTGGTAAAAATTGACATACGAATAGAAAAAAATATCATGGTGTCTACCAAGGACCGTACTCGCGTACTCGAGTTTCCTAAGCTTACATGTACATGTTACCCCTACGACTCGATGCTTTATGCTGTAAATGTGTATCAATTATAGCTATGTCACTAAGCATTTGGGAAATCCCCCCAAACGACAAGAGACGATTCTAAAGAGTTGCCAAACATGGGGTTTGGTGGAGAAATGAAGTTATTCTTGAAAATGTTTGAATTTACGCTTCTTATCTGGACATTTGCTTCTGCACCTTGAGCAGCTGTCATCTGCAAATATTGCTGTCTGCTTCAATACTAAAAGTATATTTTTCTTTCATTTCTTTTAAAACAAGAGTGCCAAAATGTCACAATATATGCCCGTCAAATGTCTGAAAGTTGAAAGGCCATTACTCCATATCAGGTGGCATACAGTTAGGGGAGATAATTCTTGAGTGTCAAGGGCAATCTTGCTATTTATCGGACCAGACCGAGACATTATGGTAATATACATGCTGACCAAATTCGAAAAGGATTGGATTATGATTGTTTGAGAGAGTGGACAAGCAAAAATGGAAATTCATAAAGTAAGGGGAGATAATTCTGGAGTGTCTGAGGCAATCTTGCTGGTTATCGAACTTGACCGAGATATTATGGCAATATACATGCTGACAAAGTTTGAAAAGGATTGGATTGCATTTGTTTGAGTTAGAGAGCGGACAAGCAAAAGTTCACAGATGGACAGACGGACAGACAGTGCCATGACATAATACGTCACATCTGAAGATGGGCGTATAAAAATGGTGCCAAAGGCAAACAGTTTGAATCCTGATGAGATCTGGACCTAAACTTTTAACCATTTACTCCATGAATATTCATAAAAGAAATAATGTATCATGAATACTAATTCGATTAATTTTTTTAAAATGGCATATTAACACAAGAATTTTTGCCAAAGCAGAAACTGTAGAATCAGATTTATATTCTATGAGCAAACAGAGCAGACCCAGATATAGGCGCCATCTAATCTGGAACTACTCTCTTTTGTAAAGTCATAGAATTTTGTTTTTATGGAGTGAAGGTTTAACACTAGAGTCCATTCAGTATGAAAGTGTAAAATCTGCCAAATAATTTAGACTGTAATCAGATGACTCCTCTAGGACTCTGATCTGGGTGTACACTGTTGACAAATAACAACATAATTATATCCTCCATATAACCCTTTCCTCCATAAATACGCCTTTCTACGCCTCTGTAAAAGTCACTTTATGAAACCATTGTGATGAATAGAGCATTTGCTGCATAGGAGCAAATGTACTATTATCGCAATGGGTTAAAAACAACACAATTATAACATTTTTCTTTTCTCTAGTAAATGCTCCTTTTTGGTAGATTGATTCAAAGAGGTTGTGTCTAAAAATAAACTGTGGAGAAAAGGATTAAAGGTTTAACCTTCAGTACTCTGAGCAATTGTCCTCTGCAAATAATGTCATCTGCTGCTATTCTAAAAATACATTTTTGTTGCATTTCTTTTCAAAAATCAGTGTCCGAGTGTGTCAAATAGATTGGATCCTGATTAGACGCTGAAGAACTCAGTGTCTCATCTGGATCCAAATTGTTCGCAAATGTTATCAGAAAGTCGCCAGTTACAGAGTGCTAAATATTGAAAGATAAAGCTTGCAGTGGTGACAAAATCTGTTGGCAATTTGTGCATGGAACACTTGCTTTGCATGTTGCAGTCAAGCAGATGACATAGATGCAGTCATTAAAAGAAATGTTTCAACAATGGAAACTAAAAATTCTGAGAAATCAGTTGTCATGGATATTATGTAACTAGCTTAACGAGCCATCAATGACTTGCATTAAACGTAACTGTTAGATAATCACAGATCAAAGACATTCTGATTAACTCAATACAATAAATCCTTTCAACAGCGGAAATTAATACATTTTGTCTTTGTGTACAGTTTTGATCCACATCTGAAATAAAACGATTTGAGTCTGAACCACATCAAAATTGGTCCATGGCATAACAAAATTAAAAAAAAAGACTAACGAATATTTTGAGATTTGGTTTGGGATAATTATGAAATCAACAGCATTTGTTAAGTGAAGGATATAAAACATCTAAGTCTCTATATACATGTGGAACAATCTCTCTCAAACAACCACTCAACACACACGCTTTTAACGCCTCCACAAACAGAGTCCTGTAGGAGCCGTCTGATCTGGGTCTGCTCTGCTAATGAAATCATATAGATCTGATTTTTATAACTGTTCCGATGGTAAAAAACGGGACATGTTCTTGTTCAAGATGGCATTATAAATTTCAGCTAACTAATATTTATACACTTTCTCATATGAATATTTATGAGGGTTAAAGATCCCTGAATGCTAATTAAGACACAAAATGGCTGTTTTAAAGGAGGTTCAAACTGCATTTTTGTAACAATAATAAATGAAACAAAAGAAGATGACTTTACTCATGAATTGGAGAAAACAATTGCATTTGCAATTAGCGTTTTCACTTTATAAATGAGGATGACATTTGCTTAATCACAGTAGAACATTTTCACTTTGATCATGCATCAATAATCCTTTACTCCATAAGTACACCTTTTTACCTAGAGAAGGCGGAGATCTCATCAGGGTCTGCACTGTTTGTCATTCCAAAATGATCCAGTCAGTTTACCCCTTTCATACTGAACTGACTCTACAGTTAACGCTTTCCCTGTTCTATATTTATGCCAAATTTCAATACCTACAAAATAGTTACAAAGAAATATGGAAGGTTGAACATTGTAGACATTTTAGAAAGCAAAGAAACAGATCTATCAAATTCTATTAGCAAACAGAGCAGACCCTGATCTGGGTCTACTCTGTTTGCAGATGCGTGAAAACACGTTTATATGAGGGAAACGGTTAAGCCTTTCATACTGAATGGACTCTAATGGGCTGTTCCACTCTGATAATACAGGGTTGACGGGTTAATATATA
Organism: Azorinus chamasolen; assembly: GCA_963576725.1. NCBI lineage: Eukaryota > Metazoa > Mollusca > Bivalvia > Cardiida > Solecurtidae > Azorinus > Azorinus chamasolen. The sequence goes on along the minus strand of OY755246.1, from coordinate 38,436,486 downwards.
ATTTTATTCAAAACTTTGTAAATAATTATTCACAGTTTAGGTAAGTCAACTTTTTACTCCATTTATGTCATTTAACCTGTTCTATGTTTATTACAAATTTCAATACCTACTGAAAATTCATGGACAAAATATTTATAATGAAATATGGAAGTTTGAACATTGTAGCCATTTTAGAAAGCAAAGAAATGGATCTATCAAATAATTAACAAACACAGCAGACCCTAATTTTGATTTGATATAAATCTGATTCTACAGTTTTTGTCAAATAAAAAAAATTCAATATAAAAATTCAGATAACAGAATGATGTTCATGATATTATGATTTCTTACATGAATATTGAACAGCGAAAGGATTAATCCTTTCCTCCAAAAACACGCCTTTGCAAACAGAGTAGACCCAGATCAGACGGCTCCTGTAGGAGACGTCTAATCAGGGTCTATTCTGTCTGCTAATGATATAATATAGATATTAATCTTCAGTTCTACCATGGCCACAAATCCCCATGTTCATATGCCTTTACTTATCTAATTAATATTCATGATACCATTATTTCTGACATAAATATGCATGAAGGAAAGGGTTAAATCAATATTCATGAAGTAATATAAGCAGGTTTCCAACTAGAGAACCAGGGCTACTATCTAAATGCAGGCTATGATATACACCATTGTAATTCTGACTGACATCTTGTTAATGTCGAATTTCACATGAAAACTTCTTCCAAAAACTCTGGAGAGATTCAATTGATTTTACAAATTGAAAACCCCTATGCAGCAACCCATTACTATTCCCAAACTTGTATTCAGTTGTGATCGAGATCAGAATCCCCTGCGATTTAACATCTTAAGCAAATTCTATTAACAGCCTGCCAAAATTAAGGCAAAAGCCCATGAAGCTGCAACTGTATATCAAGATTGTCTTCCACAGAAATACGATACTTCGTAACATTTTCTGAAAATGGAATTTTCATGACAGTTCTATGAGTGATTAACCCCGTTTTGTTGAAATGTGCACTGCATTTACGCACTTGTTTACTCAAGGCTTTGTGTAATTTATCTTTTTCTCCCACAAATTTTGATTAAACTTGGAATACATTTACCATCCCCTAAATAGCGTTATCTTTTTTTCACCAACATTTATGTAAACAGCAGCTTTTGCTCTTTATATACACAGATGCAGCGAATTTGTAAATTACCGGTGAAAAGAGTTTTGATTTGTTTTGAGAGTTTTGATTTGTTGCGGATTTTATCCGGATGAGAAATCTCACCAATGATCAGAAGCCAAATAGATAAGATGCAGAAATTAACTATTTTCAAAAACAGTTTGGTGGAGAAATGACAATTTTAGTATTTGGGTACACACCTTTATCTGTAGCTTTGGTTCAACACTGAGGCTGGACTTTGTTTTTGAAAACAAATAGAAAATTGTGTCTGTCAGTGCCTCCGTTGTGGTGCTTGACAATGAAAATAACTGTGACAATCAACTGCACAAACAAGCGTGACACACAGACAGACAGATGGATGGACAGGTGCAAAACATAATGCCCCCTGACTATTGTCAACGGGGGCATATAATAAGAGAAAATATATACCTGACAGGGATGTATCTTTCTGCTTTAGATTAACAGATTAGATAGTGATCTACTGTAAGACAGTAGGAGCTATCTGATCATGGTCATGTTTGCAAATTCTACAATTTCTGAACCTTCCTCTGTTCTTTAGAACTATCACTAAAGGTGATGAATAACCCCCCTGTCGGGGAATCCAATCTATATATCATTTCATAAAGAAAACAGAGCAGACCCTGATCAGATGGCTCCTTTAGGAGCTTTCTGATTTGGGTTTGGGTCTGGATTTGGGTCTACTCTGTTTGCAAAGGTGTAGAAAGGCGTATTTATGGAGTAATGGGTTAATGCATGACTGCCCCTATTTCCCTGTAATGCTTGACAAATGTTTCAACCCTTTTCCTTGTTGAATATTCATGTCAGAAACAAGGACATCATGAATATTTATTAGCTGAATATTTATAATGGCATACGTACATAATTATGATGTTTTGGTATTGGTAGAAATTAACAGTTTCTGTAGTCAGATCTGTTATAGCACAACAGAGCAGCTCCTGATCAGATGGCTCCAATAAGAAATGTCTGATCTGGGTCTACTCTGTTTGTATAATTATGTGTGAAAAAGCATTTATATGAGTGAAAGGGTTCTCCGACCTGTATGACCTAAGCAAACAGTTTGGATCCAGATCAAGTCCCACAAAACGTGGGGCCTGATCTGGGATCCAAAATGTTTGTCACTCCAGCTCCACGTTTGAAAAAAAAATCTAAAAGAAAAATGACAGTTTGGAAAATGTTGCAGACGAAAATTGAGCGGAAGACAAAATTATTTAGCATGCAAAGAGTTAATAAAGTTTGTTTTTTGTTATTTGCACAGCTTCACATTCATGTAAAATGTCAATATATCATGAACTAGAACACTGACAGTTATAAAACTGTCTTTACAATGACTAAACAACCATTAAAAACATACCAATCTATTTTATATTATTCTCAAATATTTAAAACTGAGGCATCTATCCATAATGTAAGGCAGCTTAAGTTAATTACTGCTTACTGGGTGAGACTTTTAGTCTCCAGATGTCATATTATATTTGTTTATTTCTTAACATGACATGGGCAAATTTGTGACTACCCACATTAGCAGTTTGGATCTAGATCAGTAGCTGAAGAAACTTCATGTTCACCAGGATTCAACATTATTTGGAACTCTGCTAGATGTTTTAACAGAAACTGACCAAACAGTGCCGTAAGAATAAAAGCAGATGACAGGCTTGTCTGAAAGGACGATCATTTCACAGGTTAAACGTTACATGATGTCAAGCAATCACAAATATAGCTCTCAATTCCTCATGCTACCGGCTAATGATGTAGACTCATCTAAAATTACTTTCTAAAACTTATTATTTAAGCTCGATCCCATTTGAAGTCTTAATTTCATTTCTATCGGTGCTAAAAACAAAGTCGGCAAGTGTAACCCATTCGACCCTGAATTATCAGAGTGGATTAATCCATCAGTGTTTTAAACCCATTCCCTCATAGGCTATTTTTAAATCCAACCTCTTTGAATAAATCTACCGAAAAGGAGCATTAACTAGAGAAAAGGAAACTTTTAGAATTTTGTAGTTCTGAAATCATTGTGATAAATAGAGCATTTGCTCCCTAGGAGCAAATCCTCTATTTATCACAATGGTTTCAAAAAGTAACTTTTACAGAGGCGTAGAAAGGCATATTTATGAAGAAAAGGTTTAAATGTAGAGGCATAGAAAGGCGCATTTACGGAGAAAAGGGTTAAATGTAAAGAGGGGTAGAAAGGTGTATTTATGAAGAAAAGGGTTAAATGTACAGAGGCGTAGAAAGGCGTATTTATGGAGAAAACGGTTAAATGTATAGAGGCGTAGAAAGGTGTATTTATGGAGAAAACGGTTATATGTATAGAATCCACTAGTGCAGTATGAAAGGCTATTTTTGAATAACAAACAGTGCAGACCCTGGGAGCCCTCTGATCTGAGTCTACATGGTTGCAAATGACAATGCACATGTTTCCTGGATCTTCTAGAAGCCCTCTGATCCGAATCCTCACAGTACCTACCAAGTTATATAAGAATTACTATGCTAGTAGTTTGGAAGTTCAGCTGTATTTTGGCGAGTTAGAAAAGCTGTTAAATGCGAGCCTTGGCGAGCATTTAACTACTTTTCTGATGAGCCAAAATACAGCTGACCTTCCAAACTACTAGCATAGTAATTCTTTTATCATGCAACTCCAAGAAAAATGGAGAAAATGAAGAAAAAGAAAGATTGCTAAAGCGGTTTCGTCCCCTGAATGAAAATACATACAAGTACGAATTAGTGACGTCATATTGGCATGCATACTTCTTCTATGGTAATGCAATGATGTCATCAACTTTTACAACATAAACAAACTTGATTTAATCCTATTAGATGGACAAATAGTTGAGACAAAGGTGAGCAAATGTGTTAATTTGATGTTTATGTTTAATTATGCCTTTTTCGTCCTTCTGTTTTCCTCCTATTGGCTGAACCAAACTTGCATTCCAGTGGGGTCAGTACACATGCACTATACCTCACAAAATACAGCGTCGACGTGGAAAATATTATGCTAGTAGGAAGTGACTGTATTTCATGACGTTGCATGATAAAATAATTATATAGTCTACTAAATTCAATCTGAATGATCGCTCAGTCGACTGTACATTTACTCCCCTGGTAATTGAGGCATTTGCTTACAATATTGAGCAATGCTAACATATTGCGCAGTTTTGCAGCTGCTGTACTGGCTAGTGACCCTCACAGGTATCCATTTTAACCCCTGGGTGGAGAGGAGGCAACCTTGTGTGGGTGGGAGATACTGAAAAGCGTCTCAGAGGTTTCGAGCTGGTCACGCCTGGATTCGAACCCCGGACCCCTGAGTTATCAGCTCAATGCTAAAACACTAGGCCAAGCCACCAACATGTTTAAAGGGCTAATCATGAACTACCCAGTTAACAAAATTATCTTCAAGCTACAGTAAAAACTTTTCTATCATGGCCAAGTAGGAGTCTTATTTCGAAGCTTAACCCTTTCCCAGTTGAATATCGAGACATCATGAATCTCTACCAGCTGAATTTCTATAATAGCATAATATATACAGTGAAACCCCGCTAATGCGACCACTTAATAAACAGCCACTGATGTCGTCTAAAGCAGGTGGTTGCTTAATGCAGGACGAAAGTTATGCAGAAAGCTCCTATAGGAGCTTTCTGCATAACTTTCGTCCTGCATTAAGCTACCACCTGCCTCTGCCACCCAGAATTATGCCCCTTTTTGGTGGTCGCATTAGCGGGGTTTTACTGTACATGTATACACAAGCTTTTTTAATATCAGTAAAAACTGTAGAATCAGTTCAATATTATTCCATAAGCAAACAGAAGCAGTCTGATATGGGTCTACTTAGATCTGTTAGCAAAGGCATGAAAAGGTGTTTCTATGAAGGAAAGGCTAACAAATCATCTACTAAATATATATCCAATTTATCCATTTGCAAAACAGAGTAGATCTACATCAGACAGCTCATGTAAGAGTTGACTGATCAGGGTCCATGCTTATAAAGCTTTTTAGTTGAGTCTGAGTTTGTTCTCAAACCAAACCAAAGGCTCAAATCTGACCAATCAAAAACTTGAAAACGAATTCGGCACTCCTGCTTTCAGCCTAAGGTCAATTTTGTTGTTTAATATGCTTAATGTTTAATGTGTTTCGTCTTGATATGCGTCCTGTTATGTTTTGTCTTGTGGCTTTACCGTTTCTTGTTAGATGGTGTTTGGTGCGGTGTCATTTCGTGTGTGGCTCTCCCTGTTTGACTATTTTTCCATATATATCTAAAAACTAAAACATTTCATAAGCATGGATACTGGTCTTCACTGTTTACTTATGGAATAATTTACATACGTTTCTACAGTTTTAGCAAGTGACAAAAAATTCCATTGTATACGTTTAAAAATTCAATTAATATTCATTAACTCTTTGCACGCTAGCGGCAAAACTGTGATTACCTATGCAAACAGTTTGGATCCAGATGAGACGCCGCATAATGCGGCGTCTCATCAGGATCCAAACTGTTTGTCATCTTGACCATATTTTTTAAAAAAAATGAGAGAAAGTTTATTCTAAGAATTGAAGCAGACGACAATTGTTGCAGACGAAAAATTACTTAGCGTGCAAAGAGTTAATAAAAAGTTATTATTTCATTATTATGAATATTTATGAGGTAAAGGGTTAAGACAGGTGGATATTTAAAGGGTTAAGACAGGTGGATATTTAAAGGGTTAAGACAGGTGGATATTTAAAGGGTTAAGACAGGTGGATATTTAAAGGGTTAAGACAGGTGGATATTTAATGCAGGATGAAACTCAAGAATTACTTTTATCCTGCATTATCCTTTTACTCCATAATTATATATTTGGTCCAACTTTCTATACCTACTGAATATTCATGGACAAAATTGTTATAATGAAAATATGGAAGATGGAACATTGTAGCCGCTTTAGAAAGTAAAGAAACAGATCATTCAAATTTCATTAGCAAACAGAGCAGACCCTGATCAGACGGCTCCAATAGGAGGCTTCTGAGCGGAGTCTACTCTGTTTGCAAATATATGAAAACATGTTTATAGGAGGGAAACGAAGGGTTAAGACAGCTACATGTTTCTCTGTTTATTGGCTGGTATAGAGAGGTGCTACTGGCTAAACTAGAACTATCACTAAAGGTGATGGAATACTCCTGCTCAGCTAACTTGATCGCGAATGAAACAAGATTTGTGCCAGGTTGTGCCCAGGCCAGATAGATAGACAGACAGACCGATCAACCAACACACTGACTCCTATAATTATACCCCCTCTCAAACTTCAAAAATATAGAAGATCCACTGTAACATAAATAAGTAATACAACTGTCAAAAAAATCATGTCAGTCACTTGATCATACTAAAGTATTCCAGTATATCCAGAAATCAACTAAAACAAAACCTATCATTACGCTTTGAACACTAAGTCATTTGTTAGTAACAGAATAAATTGTCGGTTTCCATTTTTTTTCAAAACCATAACTGACAGTTTAGGATTCAGATGAGATGCCATGTTGTTGTAAAGCAGTTTAAGCCTTTACAACATGAATATTCATGAAAAGATAATGACATCATGAATATTAATTAGATTAACTGTTATAATACTGCACAGGGACACAGGGAGGTTTGGCCATAGCAGAAAGTGTAGCATCATATCTATATTATTCAAAAGTAAACAAAGCAGACCCTGATCAAACAGCTCCTATAGGAGCCGTCTGATCCGGGTCCTCTCTGTTTGCAAAGGCGTAGAAAGGTGTATTTATGAAGTAAGGGGATAAAACTGTTTATATGCACTGAAGAACAGATACATGCACATACACTCCAATTGCCATTTTGGTGACTATGTCAAGCTGATATAAAGTGTCTTTAACAACTAGAAAATTGTGTCTGTAAGACACAACGATGCCCCTGTGGTTGTGATTGACAATGAAAATTCTGTGACAACCAACTGCATGTAGAAGCATGACACACAGACAGACGGACAGACAGATGCAAAACATAATGCCCCCAACTATTGTCATTGGGGGCATAAAAATGGTGATTGGACATTATATCAAACATTTGTTCGGTTTGGTAAATTTAACTTTCTGCAGTAGTAGCAAAAAAAAAATCTTGAATATTAAATGTCATTTGGAATGCCTTGCAGAGCTCCAGATAAGATCTTTATTTCTCTATCCAGCTCTATATTGTGACCATTCTAAGGAGTGGTCACAACATAAGGTTTGATGCAGAGATCATGATTTGAGTACTTGAATATGCACACTTATCTGAGTTTGAATTGTTCAGATTTTACCAGTTGTTCCTTACTTTACAGTGCATATTCTAGCTTGGATAGTTCAGATTCTATCCCTCAATGTTTCTTGTTCCATATTGCATGTTCTAGCTTGGATATTTCAGATTTTACCAATTGTTCCTTACTCTACAATGCCTATTCTATCTTGGATTGTTCAGATTTTACCAGTTGTTCCTTACTATATAGTACATGTTCTAGCTTGGATAGTTCAGATTCTATCCCCTTGTTTCTTGCTCCACATTGCATGTACTTCCTTGGATTGTTCAGAATTTTACCAGTTGTTTCTTATTCCATAATTCATGTTTTAGCTTGGATTGTTCAGATTTTACCACTTGTTCCTTACTCAGCAGTGCCTATTCTAGCTTGGATTGTTCAGATTCTATCCCTTGCTTCCTGCTCCACATTGCATGTTTTAACTTGGATTGTTCAGACTTTACCAGTTGTTTCTTGCTCCACAGTGCCTATTCTAGCTTGGGTTGTTCAGATTTTACCAGTTGTTCCTTACTAAATAGTGCATGTTCTAACTTGGATTGATCAGAATTTACCAGTTGTACCTTACTATATAGTGCATGTTCTAGCTTGGATAGATCAGATTCTATCCCTCGTTTCTTGCTCCACATGAATTGCATGTTCTAGCTTGGATAGTTTAGCTTTTACCAGCTGTTTCTTGCTTCACTTTGCCTGTTCTAACTGGGATTGTTCAGATTGTACCAGTTGTTCCTTACTCAAATTCTAGTTCACTTTTACTGGGAAGTCTAAATTAGATCTTAACCCATTGCTTGCAAATCATGACATGACTGATAGTTCATGGATCCAGATCAGATATAAACTGTTTGTTGCTTTACAAATAAAGCAGAACCCCTCTTAACCGGAATTTTTCAAATAATAATTTCAATCTTTAAGAAGGTAGCTGCTTAATACAGGGTGAAAGGAGCTTTCTGCATGCCTTTCAAATTGCATTAAGTTGCCATGTGTCTGAAAGATCGGTTTAAATACTAATTTTAACATCCGGTTTGGGGGGGGGTTTACTGTAGTTTCTAAAACATAGCCAGTTGCATGCTGTTTAACCCTTTCCTCCATATAAATGCTTTTTCCCATCTATGCAAACAGAGTAGACCCAGATCTTGTAGGAGGGGTCTGATCAGGGTTTGCTCTGTTCACTTAGGAAATGATAACAGATCTGATTCTACAGTTTCTGTAGTTTGTGTACACTGAGGCTGATAAATATTCATGATGTCATAATTTCTTACATAAATATTCAACAGGAAAAGGGACACAAAATGAAACAGAGCTCAATACATGTTGTAGCAGGAGAAAGCATAACTTGATACAAACCATTCCAAACTTCTTATCATTTGGCCATTAACAGGATACAACATTAATTTGTCATGTCATCAATCTTCCTCTACCGAGTAGAAAGCTGTCTTGACTATTCACAAAGTTATGAAATCTGTCAGTGTTTCATTCTTTCAACAAACCAAAGCTGTATCTCTCTAAGCCTTCTCATGCTCAAAAATAATGTCTGCTCAATCTCCAATTTGCTAAACTTTTCACTGGCTTCCAACTCGATCAAACTTTTGAGAAAGTATTGACCCAGGGTCAAACAGCTTGGATCCTGATGGGACGCCAAGATACTTGGTGTCTCATCTGGGTCCAAGCTGTTTGCAAATTCGGGTGAAGTCGCGGACAGCAGGAGAAGAGTTTAACCCTTTCCTCCATATGATTATTTTCAGACCCAACCTCTTTGAATGAATCTTCCCAAAAGGAGCATTTACTAGAGAAAAGTAAAATTTTAGAATTTTGTAGTTTGAAACCATTGTGATAAATAGAGCATTTGCTCCTATAGGAGCAAATGCTCTATTTATCACAATGGTTTCAAGAAGTGGTTATGACTGAGGTGTAGAAAGGCATATTTATGGAGGAAAGGGTTAAAGTTTTTTTCAAGAACTTGAAAGTTGAAACTGTCAAAGCTGAATGCAGAAAAATACTCATTTGCATTGTTATGGCATGATGTTCTTTCAACAACACCACAGTGCAATCAAAAAATGAGCCACTGATGGAATCTCCAATTTGGTTGTTAAGCAGTTGAGATACGAGAATTTAATGCATGAGTTGCGGAAATGTGCAAACCTAAATATGTCAGATCACACTGAGAATTAAATTAAAAGATTTTAGCGTTTTTTCCCCCCAGCAATTATTTTACGAGATTGACTTACATGCAAACTACTTCAATCGATGCATTTCCTATGTCCCCACTTCTTCTGGTTTTACAGTGAGGAATTCTATACCACTGAAATAATGGTCAATCAGAAAATAGAATAAATTTTATCAAACACAACTATCTTTGAAGTAAATTGCTTCCTTGTATCATTTTTTAAAAAAAAAAAGAAAGAGATACCGTATTTTCACCAATAAATGCCAAATGCCCCACTCTAATAAATGCTCCCTTACTTCTTGGGTGTGTGTGGGGGGTGAGGGGAGAGTAGCATTCAACAAGATGGCCAGTATGGCCCTGACATCGCTCAGAGAATATTTGTTTCTATTGAAAACTAGCTGGCCCTGGGGCAGGGCCAATTTTGACCCCAGGGGCATAATTTATACAACTTTTGTAGAGGACCAGAACATGATGTTATGTGCCAAATATGAAAGCTGAAAACCTTCCAGTTTCAGAGGAGAAGATTTTTCTAAGTTTTCACTACATGTATATGTTACTATTGAAAACTGAACACCCCTGGGGTGGGGCCAATTTTAACCCCAGGGGCATAATAGTTAATGGAAACCACTGGATTCACAAAAAGAGTAGACCATAAGTATACTGCCCCATGACTAAAATTGACACCATTTAATTAGCTTTCAGAGCTCCAGATAAGATGTGTAAATCAAAACATTTTCAAGTAAAAGTTCATTCTTTCTCCATCAAACCCTATGTTGTGACCACTCTTTAGAATCATCTCTTTGAGACGATTCTAAAGAGTGGTTACAACATAGGGTTTGATGGAGAAATGACAATTTTAGTATTTGAGTATGCACACTTATCTGTAATTTTAGTATTTGAGTATGCACACTTATCTGTAATTTTAGTATTTGAGTACACCTGGTTCATCTGTAGCTCTGGCTTTATATGAAACTAATGAAATAGCAAGTAGAGTAGACCTAGAACAAACTGTTCCTATAGGAACAGTTTGATATGGGATTGCACTTTTTGCGCAACTTTGTCCAAACCCTTATGGTATCCCACTTCTGACACAATCTTTTTGTACTACAACCGTGACTTCAACAATTATGCTATGAAAACATTGTACTGAATATTCAAAAGTGAAATGGCCCATCAAGTTTTATCTATCTTCAGAATGAAAGGTTTATATTTGCTTGAGGAGCCCTCTTATCTGGGTCTACACTGTTTGCAGTTGCCACTATACTTGTTACCCACATTCAAAGGGTTAACCTTTAGCACTCTATTAGATTATTGTTATCTGCTTCAATGTTTAACCCTTTCCCTGTTCTGTAGTTAGGCCAATTTTCAGTACTTACTGAATATTCATTAACAAAATAGTTATAATGAAATATTGAAGGTGGAACATTGTAGACATTTAAGAAAGTAAAGAAACAGATCTATCAAAATCTGTTAGCAAACAGAGTAGACCCTGATCAGACGGCTCCTCTAGGAGCCGTCTGATCTGGGTCTACTCTGTTTGCAAATGTGTGAAAACACGTTTATATGAGGGAAAGGGTTAAAATCATTTTTGCCATACATTTCTTATCAAATGACAAATTCAGGGTGGCAATTTAGTTTAGATTCTGATCAAAACTTATCATAAATCTGCCATCACAGTGCTGATACAGTGTATTTGATTATAATAATGGCACTGTACAAATCTCTTTATTTCACAGACATCATATCGTAATTGAATTACAGGGCATATTAGAGGGCATATCTTGAGATCCATTGTATCTAAATACACTAATGTGTCAAAATGACTCGCTATTTAGGCATATATAATTCTATAATCAGCCTTGTGCGGGGAAAATGGAGTAAGTAAGTAGATACTGTAGACCAGAATTTTAACATAATACAAAGTTATAGTTTGCAAAATTTGTCATCTACCACAAAAAAATAATGAACAGCACAGATCCTACTAAAAGGGTTCCTCACGGAGGAATAAAAAGGTGCATTCATGTAGTAATGGGTTAACTCTTCGCTTGTTATTCACGTCAATATACCTACCTGTAAATAGTGAAGACCCAGATGAGACAGCTCATGCAGGAGCTGTCTCATCAGGGTCTGCACTATTTACAAATTGATTGTGCAACCAGTGCACTCCACAGCAGTGATTGCACAGCGAAATACTTGTACACAGTGAAGATATATGTAATTATACAACAGGGCATGGGTAAAGAAGGAGAAATGTATTTTAAATTCAGCAAGCGAAGGGTTAAAACTGTTTACAAGTGGCAGTGCACTGACATTTCTTGCAAAAGTGTCATGCTGAATAGGGAACTCAATCGTTATTTGATAATTTATCGTTGTTGTTGTTGTTGCATCATTTTAAAGTTTAAAATTCTGCTCAATTGCTCAATGTTGTTTTCGGCTCTTATATTTCAACACATCAAACAATGTCAAAGACTGGCCATGAATTTCAACAGAATATAATGGAAACGAAAAATCGAGTTAAGAAAAATATAATTAAATCTGCACATTAACCCTTTACTCCATGAATATTCACATAAGAAGAAATGACAGCATACAGATTAAATACCTGTATCATTATGACAACATAACTATGAACACAGGAATATTTAGCGAAGGCAGAAAGTGAAGAATCAGATCTATATCATTTCATTTATAGCAAACAGAGCAGATTTGGGCAAATTTAAACAATGCAAGCAGTTCTTATCTGACTAAGATGTCGAGTATTTTAACATTTTCAGTGCCAGTAATGAGTCATTAATGTCCCTTGCAAACAGTGTAGACTGAGATGAGAGGGCTTCTAGTGGATCCTTCTTATCAGCATCTGCAATGTTTGTCATATTACACTTTTCTTAAAAATATCCCTGAATATTAACCCATTTGCTCTCAGTGGATTCTTCCATGTTTATATATTGGATTAGTCCATTTTTTATCTAATGGATGCATGGCCTAAATTTTCAATTGCATTTTGTTTTATATTGAAATTCCTATCAGCAAACAGTGTACACTCTGATCAGATGCCGCATTATAACCATGATATATTTTAGCATTTGATACTCAAACAAACATGAAAAAGCTTTCCTTAGCCCTTTACTCCATAAATACGCCTTTCTATGCCTTTGCAAACAGAACAGACCCAGGTCAGATGGCTCCTATAGGAGCCTTATGATCAAGGTCTGCTCTGTTTGCTTATGATATAATATAGATATGATTCTACAGTTTCTGCCGCGACCAAAAACTTTGTGTCCATGTGATATTATAAATATATAACACATGAATCCAATTTCATCCAACACATAAACTCCCTTTAGGGCCTCACAGATTAAGGACGCAGCGGTCAGCGGCATGGTTAGTCATTAACGAGGCTTCAGCGGTACCGGTTAGACGTAACTTCTATCAGTCAAATTTCATTCTGTGTGCTTATTCTATATCACGTTGTTCCGTGATTTGGAAGTATTCCAATGGATGATCCTGAACAGGTACTTGTTTATTTTTAGCTTTTCTATCTCAATTATAAGGATATGAGTTCTACCATAGGTTTAATTTGTTTCACCTTCCATCATCAATTTCCTACGGTTTCCGAGAACGGATATCACGTTCTCGAGTCCCTGGCGTTTTTCCATGCGGAAATGGATACGACATTTCGGACGCATGCCGATACACAAGCTCTTGCGGAAAGAGATATAATCTTACGAAATGGATACCACATTTCGCAGATTTCTACCTTTGTTGGTGTTATGTGCCAGTTCTTTTAGGATGGATACACGTCCACTGGCGAATTAGACAGAGTACATGACAGGCCCAATTAATACTTTAATACTTTGATCCGTTATATTACATGCTTTGTTAGCATGGCAGCTTATCATATAATATGTACTGTGACCATGCCCTCACACCGCTCCCCTCTCTATTTCCAGTCCATGTTGGCAAAAGGCCAGGGCGGAAATGACGCTGTGGGAGGAGAGTCTCAAACCCCGAATATATTTGACCGCCTGCGCAGTATGGGCAATTGCACGGTTCCGTCGGCCGGTGATCTCGGGACCAATCACTTTGCAGAATCGCTGCAGACTATCACCGCCACCATGACTGCGATGCAGCGTGATTTGGATTCCTTGCGCTCTGGCACAGCTATCCAATCAGGAGCCAGGCCTGCAAAACGAGCCCGGATTTCCCTTGACAGTGATGACGTCAGTATAGGCTCGTCGGACAATGAGGGACTTATCAACAGCTACCTGGAGGCAGGGCCGGCTGAGGCCCAGCAGGGGGACAATCAAGACTGGCTCGACATAGATGAATTTTTTGAGGAAGGCGACGAAATCGGAGAGGAAATTTCTCCAGACCTGGCAAGTTTAGCCAATAAAGTTTTGCGGGCAAAAGCCAAGGAGGATAAGGCTAAGATCTTGGCGACGAAACATCGGAGACCAGCAAACGTGGAAAACCTCCAAGTCCCAAGGGTTGAGGAACCTCTCTGGCGGCAATTAAAACGAGAGACAAAAGCTTTTGACTATGCCATTCAAAAAATGCAGGCCTCATTATGCCAGGCTACTGTCCCCGTGCTGAAACTGATGCAACGCATGAAAGAGGAGGTTGTGTCAACGGACCTCAGGGACTTAGCGGGAGACACCTTCAAAATGCTCGCACAGGCAGTTGTTCACTCCAACGAGGCGAGAATGGACAGGATAAAACGGGACTTGTTACCAGCCTATCGGCCTCTATGTGCCAACAAACCGTCGGCGACAAAATTATTTGGAGACAAACTCCAAGCCGATATCCAGGCCCTGAAAGAATCAAAGACCACACTGACGGCGTTACCACCACGACGACCTTTTTTATCCAAGAGGGGAGGGGGCCAAGTCTCCAGCACATACAGCCACACCAAAAACACCCAAGGGGCTGCCTTCTCCCATCGTCCAAACAAACACCAACAGACCCACTTCCGACATCAGCACCCAGGGAAACGGGGGAAACCCGTGCGAAAATAGTTGATGTAAGTGGCATGAAATTATCCCTCACAAACACTCTCGAAAATTTCAAAGCGGGCAAAACAGCAGATAATATTTCTATTTGGGAAACAATTACTACAGATGATTGGATTTTGAATACTATTAAGGGGTACCGAGTCGAAATTCGGGAAGTACCACACCAACGTTTCATTCCGGCGCCACTAACATTTTCAACAGATGAAACGCTCAGGATCCAAGCTGAGATTAATCGGTTTATACAAAGTGGCATAATCGAGCAGGCCCCAGTTGACACGCAGGACGAATTTCTTTCCAATATCTTCACAAGACCTAAAAAGGATGGCCGCGTACGCGTTATATTAAATCTAAAATCGTTTAATGAACGGTTTGTTGACAAACTTCATTTCAAAATGGAATCGTTGCGATCTGCACTTACAGCTATGAGACGTAATGGGTATATGGCTTCCATTGATATAAATGACGCTTATTATTCTATTCCTATCCGCGTATCCGACCGAAAATATTTTCGATTTCTTTTCAATAACACTAAATATCAATTCACTGCATTAGTCATGGGGTATTCCTGCAGCCCTAGAGTTTGGACAAAATTAATGAAGCCTGTTTTTGCGTATCTAAGGTCACTAGGTCACACGAGTGTGTATTTCATTGATGATTCCTGGCTATTCGGCACTACTTTTCATTCATGCCTACAAAATGTTCAAGACACGGTGAGATTACTGGACAATTTAGGGTTAACAATCAACCTTGACAAATCCATTCTCATACCCTGTACCAGGATCATTTTCTTAGGATTCATTTTATGTTCTGCAAGCATGACTGTTCGATTACCGCCTGCTAAGATTGCCGATATCATTGCACTATGTACAGATATGTTGCATACTAAACGGACGACGATCCGCAGGTTTGCTAAATTAGTCGGAAAATTAATCGCCGCGGAACCAGGGGTGCAGCATGCTACTCTTCATATACGACCGCTCGACAGAGTCAAGGTGCACCAATTACAGATCCACCGTGGTAATTTTGATAGTTTTATGAACGTTCCACGGACTATACATAGCTCTTTGAGTTGGTGGATAACTAATGTACAGAGTAGTTATAAGCCCATCATAATAGGGCCTCCATCTGTGATTATCTATACTGACGCGTCTCAGACAATGTATGGAGCGTATAACGAAACTCATGATGTGGAAACAAAAGGGTTTTGGTCACTAATAGAACAAAGATTACATATTAATGCACTCGAGCTGCGTGCATGCGAAATCGGGTTACACAGTTTTTGCAAGGACTTGATTAATACACACGTTAGGATATATACCGACAACACAACCAGCTGTTCTTATATCAACCGTTACGGGGGGAAAATTACATCCCTAGACGATATTGCGCGTCGGCTTTGGTTTTGGTGCATTAACAGAAATATTTACATTTCGGCTTCTCATATAGCTGGAGTTGCCAACGTCCGAGCAGATCACCTTAGTCGATCCGGTAACGATGACACAGAATGGGCTCTCGACCCACTTGTTTTTGCTCAGCTATTAGACGTTTTTACGGGTTTAGAAGTCGATTTATTTGCTTCTAATTTAAACGCCAAGCTCCCCACATACGTTTCTAGATACCCAGATCCTGGGGCTTACGCTGTTGACGCATTCTCTCTAACGTGGTCTGGTCGGTCATTTTATATATTTGCTCCTTTCAGCTTGATGGGTCGCGTACTTCAAAAGATAGAGGAAGACGAAACCCAAGCGATAATAATCGCCCCTGTTTGGCCTACTCAGGCGTGGTGGCCAACGCTGACAAATTTAATCCGGGGTCCGTGTTTTCTTCTACCCAAACCAGAAGGCATCTTAAAGTTGGAACACAAGCCAAACGTAATCTATCCTCTGCGAAAGACGCGCTTGATTGCTTTCAATATATCAGGTCGGCTCTGCGAAAGCAGGGAATATCGGAGGATGCTCAGGAGCTCATTATCAATTCTTGGAGAGGAGGAACCAGAAAACAATATAACACGTACCTTAAACAATGGTTACATCATTGCAAATGGGAAACAAATCCCTTTAAACCCAATACACAGACGATAGTGCAGTTTCTCACCCAATTATACATGCGCGGGTTAAGCTACACGGCTATAAATACCGCCCGATCTGCAATTAGCAGCTTCGTGAAGATCACCGGGAGGGTGAATATACACTCCGACGAGGTTATTAGCAGATTTATGAGGGGCATTTTTAATGAGCGACCTTCACTACCTAAGTATAAGGCAATTTGGGACGTTCAAACAGTGTTAACATATCTGGAACATCTCGATACCTCTTCGTTATTATTTCTGTCTTGTAAATTGTGCATTTTATTTTTGTTGGTTACAGCCCAAAGGTGTCAAACTTTGCATGTTATAAAACTGTCAGACGTTACTACTTTTACAGACAAGACTATCATTAATATCTCTAGTATTTTGAAGCAGACACGACCAGGTGTACATCAGGATCCCATAAGATTACACCCATACACGTTTAATAAGAAACTTTGTATTGTGGACACACTCAAGGAATACATGGACCGGACTCACAATCTTCGAAGTAGTGATCGTTTACTTATATCTACTGTCAAACCCCACAAGGCTGTGTCTTCACAAACAGTGTCTCGTTGGATACGACTTATAATGAAAAGAGCGGGCATCTCAGAATCATTTAAGGCCCACAGTACTCGATCAGCAGCCACCTCTTGTGCATATCAAAAAGGTGTTCCGTTGGTAGATATCATTAAAACGGCAGGCTGGAGTAACGCTCAGACATTTGCCAGGTATTACAACAAACAAATCACTGTTGACAATCCTACTTTTCAAACAAACATTTTATCATAAATTTCATGTCTGACAGACATTAATTTTCTTGATTAGTGAACATATACTATGTATTCTCATGACGTTTACTTCCAACTAGTTATTAATACATATGACATATATATATATATATTATAATTCAGTCATAACTGGTTTTCTGTTTTCTATTCTCACTCTTATGTAAGAAATCAACTCTAAACAATCTGTGAGGCCCTAAAGGGAGTTTATGTGTTGGATGAAATTAAATGATTAAGCGAGACTTACCTTGGTAAGGCGAAGGTTGATCATGATTTCATCCGACACAAAACTCCCTTAGGGCTCACACGCCCACCCACGTCCACTACCCTTATACTGTTTTCTTACAAATAGTGTCTATTTCTAACGTTCTTTAAAATATGACTAACCATGCCGCTGACCGCTGCGTCCTTAATCTGTGTGAGCCCTAAGGGAGTTTTGTGTCGGATGAAATCATGATCAACCTTCGCCTTACCAAGGTAAGTCTCGCTTAATCATTTAATTAATATTCATGACACCATTATTTCTTACATGAACATTCATGGAGGAAAGGGTGAACTCTTCACATACTAACAGCAAAACATTTTTGTCCGCAGCATCAGGCGACATCTGATCAGGGTCCAAACTGTTGGACTCTTTGCAAAGAAATGAGAGAAATATTACTTAAACCATTCCCACTTAGGCTATTTTTAGACCTAGGCTATTTTTAGACCTAGGCTATTTTTAGACCTAACCTCTTTGATTTAAATTTTTCAAAATTGTATAATTTTGAAAACAGGAGCAAATGCTCTATTTATCACAATGGTTTCACAAAGTGACTTTTACAGAAGCGTCAAAAGGCGTCAATATGCGGGAATGGGTTAAAGAATTGAAGCAGACGACAATTTTTGCAGACAAAAATTTCTTTGGCGTGCAAAGAGACAAATTATTAAAATGTGATAATTTTTTTTATTTCTTAAACTCATAAAAAAGACACAAATTATAACATTAAATGTATCTTTAGTTATAAGACTTATCCAATCTACATGCAGAAAGAGATCATTTAATTGCTTTCGAAGATGACTTTTTTTATTCCTTAATTAAATGAAATACTTTGTCAATGTAATTTCACATCATTCAGTGAAAGATGTTCATGAATGGGCACAAAGCCGCTAGTACTGTACTTGTCAGATGTTCTAGTATAATTATCTTGCAACAATTCTTTAACCCTTTCCCTCATATAAACGTGTTTTCACGCATTTGCAAACAGAGTAGGCCCAGATCAGACGGCTCCTAGAGGAGCCGTCTGATCAGGGTCTACTCTGTTTGCTAATGGAATTTGAAAGATCTGTTTCTTTACTTTCCAAAATGTCCACAATGTTCCACCTTACGTATTTAATTATAACTATTTTTGTCCATGAATATTCAGTAGGTATTGAAATTTGGCCTGCACACAGAACAGGGAAAGGGTTAACAAATAGAGAGAACACTCTGGGGTGTGAAGTTCATCAACATGAGAAAATGAAGAATAAAAAAAATCTGTAAAATAATTATGCCATACAGAAAGGTACGGCTTTGAACGTGAAATCCAATTTTCTTTAACCCTTTCCCTGTTGAATATTCATGTTAAAGATAATGACATCATGAATAGTTATTAGCTGGGTTCTCATAATGGCATAATATGGTACATAGAATTTTTTTGTATTGGTAGAAAGTAGAAATATACAAATGCTTTTTCGTGCCTGCAGGAGCCATCTGATCAGGGTCTGCTCTGTTTGCTTATGAAATTAACCCTTTCCCTCATAGAAACGTGTTTTCACACATTTGCAAACAGAGTAGATCCAGATCAGACGGCTCCAAGAGGAGCCGTCTGATCAGGGTCTGCTCTGTTTGCTTATGGAATTTGATAGATCTGTGCCTTTGCTTTCTAAAATAGCTACAATGTACCATCTTCCAGATTTGATTATAAGTGTTTTGTTCATGAATATTCAATGGGTATTAAAATTTGGACTAAACATAGAACAGGTAAAGGGTTAAAATAGAACTGTCTCTACAGTTTCTACCAATACCATAAAATTCCTATGTACAAATGCTATTACAGTAAAACCTCTCTATAACGACCACTAAATTACATCAATTATTTTGTGTTAAAGGCAGGTGGCTGCTTAAAGCAAGGTGAAAGTAAAACAGAACGTTCCTATAGGAGCGTTCTGTTTTACTTTCACCTTACTTTAAGCAACCACCTGCCCTAAATATCAACTAATTAACATAATTTAGTGGCCGTTATAGAGAGGTTTTACTGTATACAAATTCAGCAAATGAATATTCATTATATCATCATTTCTTACATGGATTGTATAACAATGAAAAGGTAAATTTCATATGAACACAAGATATTTTGGTCATAGCTGAAACTGTTGAACCAGATCTGCATTATTCTAAAACAAACAGAGAAGATCCTGATCAGACAGCTCCTGTAAGAGCAGTCTGATCTGAGTCTACTCTGTTTGGAAAGGCGTAAAAAGGCGTATTTATGGAGTACAGGATTAACCCTGTCCCTCATATAAAAGTGTTTTCATGCATTTGCAAACAGAGTAGACCCAGACCAGACGGCTCCTAGAGGAGCCGTCTGATCAGGGTCTACTCTGTTTGCTAGTGGAATTTGAAAGATCTGTTTCTTTTCTTTCTAAAATGTCTACAATGTTCCACCTTCCATGTTTCATTATAACTATTTTCTCGAAAATATTCAGTAGGTATTGAAATTTGGACTAAATATAGAACAGGGAAACGGTTAAGAATAGTCATAGACTGTATCTTTATAAATACACATAAAATTGAAAGTTCTATGAAATAAAGTTCAGAATCAGATCTATATTATTGACCATGCATAAGCAAACAGAACAGACCCTGATCAGACTTGACATTGTTTCTCAAAAGTTTGAATGAATCGGAGGTAATCCAGACTTACAAAAGATCAGAATTAAAGCAGATATCATTTTTACAGCATATCAACTCTTTGCATGCTAGGGGCGATTTTTGATTACTGCTATGCAATTATTTTGGATCCAAATGAGACGCCGAGTAACTCATTGTCTCATCAAAATCCAAACTGTTTAATCTTCTGATAGTATTTAT
The DNA here is from genome assembly GCA_963576725.1 of Azorinus chamasolen. Taxonomy (NCBI): domain Eukaryota; kingdom Metazoa; phylum Mollusca; class Bivalvia; order Cardiida; family Solecurtidae; genus Azorinus; species Azorinus chamasolen. The sequence continues at coordinate 38,415,877 of OY755246.1, read as the reverse complement.
GAACAAGAGTGCCAAAATGTCACAATATATGTCCATCAAATGTCTGGCAGTTGAAAGGCCATTACTCTATATCAGGTGGCATAAAATAAGGGGAGATAATTCTGGAGTGTCAGAGACAATCTTGCTGACTATCGAACTTGACTGAGACATTATGGTAATATTCATGCTGACCAAATTTGAAAAGGATTTGGATTACATTCATTTGAGTAAGAGAGCAGACAAGCAAAAATTAACGGAAATTCATAAAGTAAGGGGAGATAATTCTGGATTGTCTAGGACGATCTTGCTGGTTATCGAACTTGACAGAGACATTATGATAATATACATGCTGACAAAATTTGAAAAGGATTGGATTACATTTGTTTGAGTTAGAGAGGGAACAAGCAAAAATTAACAGAAATTCATCATGTAATGCGAGATAATTCTGGAGTGTCTGAGGCAATCTTGCTGGCTATCAAACTTGACTGAGACATCAAGGTAATATACTTGCTGACAAAATTTGGAAAGTATTGGATTATATTTGTTTGAGTTGGAGAGCGGACAAGCAAAAATTCACGGAAATTCACCAAGTAAGGAGAGATAATTCTGGAGTGTCTGGGGCAACCTTGCTGGTTATCGAACAAGAGTGCCAAAATGTCACAATATATGACCGTCAAATGTCTGGCAGTTGAAAGGCCATTACTCCATATCAGGTGGCATAAAGTAAGGGGAGATAATTCTGGAGTGTCAGAGACAATCTTGCTGGCTATCGAACTTGACCGAGACATTAAGGCAATAAGTCTTGCTAACAAAATTTAAAAGGATTGGATTGTATTTGTTTGAGTTAGAGAGCAGACAAGCAAAAATTAATGGAAATTAATAAAGTAAGAGGAGATAATTCTGGAGTGTCTGGGGCACTCTTGTTGGTTATCGAACTTTTTTGAAAATTGTGGCAGACAACAATTTTTGCAAATAACAATTACTTAGCGTGTAAAGAGTTCAGGCTTAATCTGATTTTTCTTCTACAAATTAAATTGCAGGAAACTGGAAAGGTTTGAGGACTGATAGGGCAGAAGACATTGCTAGACCAATAACAGAGTTTTGTACTGTCTGATCCTATTTACTCTTTCGCTGCCGATGTTGCATCTGTGATTACCTATTTAAACAGTTTGGATCCAGATGAGACGCCGAGTAACTCGGTGTCTCATCAGGATCCAAACTGTTTGTTACTGTGACTGTTTTTTTAAACAAAAATGAAGAAAAATCTTAACATATGAGAATTCCTGCAAACAACAAAGTTTGCAGACGACAAATTTTGGCAGCGAAAGAGTTAACCCTTATCGTACGTACTGTTTTTTTACCCTTTACTCCATAAAAATTTATGTAAGTAATAAAGACATGATGAAGGTTAATTAGTTTATTTTTTATAACACATGAACACAGGAAGTTTTGGCCTGTATGGCAGAAACTTTAACACTTCGCTTGCTGTTCACGTCAATATACATACCTGTAAATAGTGAAGACCCAGATGAGACAGCTCCTGCAGGAGCTGTCTCATCAGGGTCTGCACTATTTACAAGTTGATTGTGCAACCAGTGCACTCCACAGCAGTGATTGCATAGCGAAATACTTGTACACAGTGAAAATATATGTAATTATACAACAGGGCATGGGTAAAGAAGGAGACATGTATTTTAAAATTCAGCAAGGGAAGGGTTAAGATCATTATTATATCTAATTTTTTTCATAATCAAACAGAGTAGAACCTATAGGAGCCATTTGATCTGGGCCAGCTCTGTTCACGAAGGCATAGCAAGATGTATTTAAGGAGTAAAGGGTTAAATATTTATATACAAAGTAATTTTTTCATCTGCAACAATTGTCATCTGCTTCAATTCTATGAAAAAATAATTTCTTTGTAAAAATATGGTAAAATGCCAAACAGTTTAGACCCTGATGAGATGCTACATTATGTGATCTAAACTATTTGCAAGTGCAAGACAGATGTCAAACAGCCTGATAAGAGTTAGATATATCTTTCTACAGTAGAACCTGTCAGGGTCTGTAAGGCAAGTGGTAGCTTAATGTAGGTCAAAAGAAATGCAGAAAGCTCCTATAGGAGCTGTCTGCATTATTTTTGCCCTGCATTAAGCATACACCTACTTTTTGAGACTTCTATGTTCAACAAATGAATGACAACTTAGGACATGTTGTACTGTACGTACACATGAATATTTGGTACAGGTAGTAAGTATTCAGACACCCAAGGAGCCGTTTGATCTGGGTCTGCACTATTTGCCTAAGTGTGTCTGTCTGATCAAACAGTTCCTTCAGAAGTCATTTGATTAAATGCTCATTTATGTCTCATCAAAATCCAGCTGTTTAATAGCTATTAGTATTACCAAAATTACTATATATATTCTGACTAGCAAACTGTGCAGACCCAGATCAAACTGCTTCTGAAGAATTTGCATATTTAACCGATTGACTGGGGAGAATAATGCTAAATACAGTTAAAATACAGTAAAACCCCTCTAATGCGACCAGCAAAAAGGGGCATAATTCACAGTAACAGAGGCAGGTGGTAGCTTAATCCTGGGTGAAAGCTTTCTGCATAACTTTCATCCTGCATTAAGCAACCACCTGCTTATAAAGTGGTCGCAATAGAGGGGTTTTATTGTACTTAAGTTAGCAATAAACCTAGCAATGGTTTATTCTTGGAACCTGGATCAGTTGAATCTCTTTTGAATATGACAATTATCTAGCTAATTATCCTGATAAATATACATGTGATTATTATGAATATTAATGACCTAGATCTATAGAATGGCATTGTTAACAAAGGAACATATTTTTACCATGGCAGAAACTGTAGAATCAGATTCATATTATTTCATAAGCAAGCAGAGCTGTCTGATCTGGGTCTACTCTGTTTGGCGAGGGATAAAAAATATATGTTCAGGAAAGGGTTAAGGGGATAGTCAAACAGTGTGTTTTAAAAATGATTAGACGTTACATAAATCATTTCTACTAAAGGAGCCTTCTGACCTGGGTTTACTGTGTTTGCAAATGCATGAAAATACTTATCTATCAGATAAAAGTTTCCTTTATATAAACACCTTTTCATACATTTGCATTTAACCCTTCGCTTGCTGAATTTTAAAATACAGTTCTCCTTCTTTACCCATGTCCTGTTGTATAATTACATATATCCTCACTGTGTACACGTATTTCGCTGTGCAATCACTGCTGTGGAGTGCACTGGTTGCACAATCAACTTGTAAATAGTGCAGACCCTGATGAGACAGCTCCTGCAGGAGATGTCTCATCTGGGTCTTCACTATTTACAGGTAGGTATATTGACGTGAATAGCAAGCGAAGGGTTAAGTAGACCCAGATCAGATGGCTCCTGTAAGAGCAGTCTGATCAGGGTCTGCTCTGTTTGCTTATGGAATAATATAGATCTGATTCTAGAGTTTCTGCCAAGATCAAAAGTTCTTGTGTTCATGTTCCATTATAAATATTCAGCAAATAAATATTCATGATGTCATAACTACTTACATATACTGAACAGGGAAAGGTTTAGAAAGAAAAGAGATAAACAGTAGCATTAAAGATGAGCAAAGAACCATTACTATATTGCATTTACCATTTACAAAAGTTTCTTCATTAACCCTTTCGGCGCTAAATTTCTAATTGTTGTCTGCAATGTAATTTTTGTTAAAACATTCAGTACAACAAGGAAATGAGATAAATAAATGCAAATTTCAAAGGAATAAAGCTCAGATATAGAAACAGAGATTGAGACAAAAAGTGAAGTCCATGATCAGACGCCGCCTTGAAAAGGCAGCATCTGATCTGGGACTGCACTATTTGTCGTATTGCATTTATGCGGCGGCGAAAGGGTTAACGTCCTGAACAAATTTGTGTTTGTTTTGCATTTACAATGAAAGTTTTACTTTCTAACTCTTTCAAAGTAAAACAGTTGAATCCTAATGAGTTACTTAACCCCTTACTCCATGAATATTCATGTAAGAAGTAAACAACATCATGAATATTAATTAGACTAATTGTTATAATGGCACATGGACACAGGAATTTTCATTACATAAGCAAAAACAGCCAGACTCTGATCAGGAAGCTTCTTCAGGAGCTGTCTAATCTGGGTCTACTCTTTTGATCTGATCAAAGTTTGCTCTATGTGCTTATCAAATAATTTACAGAGGTCCAGATAAGATGCGTAAATTAAAATATTTAAAAAAATAACCTCTTCATTTCTCTACCAACCCCTATGTACCTTGTGACCACTCTTTAGAATTGTCTCAAAGAGATGATTCTAAAGTGTGGTCACAACATAGAGTTTGGTGGAGAAATGACGATTTTAGTACTTGAATATGCATGCTTATCTGTAGCTCTGAATTTAGATCTGATTCTGTAATTTTTGCCATGGCCAAAATGTCATCATTTCATAATTATAACATTACAGCTAATAAATATTCATGATGTTATTCTTTATTTATATGAATATTTATGAAATAGAGGATTAATCATCTTCTCTTGATGAAACCCGTTTGAAAAAAGTAAATCAATATGCAAACAGTTATCTCCCTTTTCAGGTTTTAGCCAACAGCTTATAAAAAGTTATCTCCCTTTTGATGCTGATCGAGTTTTCAGAGTGAAATGGTCAGCCAATTTTAAACCAATTCAGTATGAAAGGAATAATTTTACAAAAGGATTCTGAATGACAAACTGTGCAGAGTATGACCACATGACTCACCTAGGAGCTCTTTGATTTGGCTCTACACAGTTTGTGAATACTAGTTAACCCTTAACTCCATAAATATGCCTTTTCTACAGAGTTACAGATAAACTTGCGTACCCTAGTACTAAAATCGTCATTTCTCAACCAAACCCTGTACTGTGACCACTCTTTAGAGACGATTCTAAAGAATGGTCACAACATAGGGTCTGGTGGAGAAATAAAGGAGATATTCTTGAAAATATTTAATTTTACGCATCTTATCTGGATCTCTGCTCTACATTGTAATTCCATGGTCAAGTGATTCACTGACGTCATAATAAATACTAAATTTGGATTTTTCTGTCTATTCAAGAGTTGTTTTACAAAATGTAAAATGGTGTTATTTTCATTACAAAACCTCATGTGTAGCCATTTGACAGCTAAATGGGTGCGGACATTGATTCACATAAAAATATATTGAGACTTTAATCCTTTCCTTCATGTAAACATTTTTTTACACATTTGCAACACAGTAGACCCAGATCAGACAGCTTCTATAGGAGCCGTCTGATCAGGGTCTGATCTATTTGCTAATGGAATTTGATAGATGTGTTTATTTACTTTCTAAATTCACTACAGTATTCCATCTTCCATATTTCATTATAACCATTTTGTCCATGAATATTCAGTAGGTTTTAAAATTTGGAATGAACATAGAAAATGGAAACTGTTAACATAAAAAATATATTGGGACTTTAACTTGTTTCTCACATTCAAATTGTTTAACCCATTCCCTCATAGGCTATTTTTAGACCCAACCTCTTTGGATAAGCCTATTGAAAAGGAGCATTAACTAAAGAAAAGGCAAATTTTAGAATTGTTTAGTTTATAAACCATTGTGATAAATAGAGCAAAATTAATGCTCTATTTACCACAATGGTTTCAATAATTGACTTTTTCAGGAGGAAAGGATTAAACCAAACTATCATGTCAGAGCACTTTATGATCAGGGTCACTAATTGTCGGTCTTATATGAAGGTATCAAATATTACAAGCCGGTATTGAAGGGAGCTTTGGTGTCCGAATATTTAGCGTAATTAGTGTTAACTGATCCAGCTGTAATGTTCCCTTTCGACACTCAGAGTTTTCAAATGGACTATTCCGAAATTCAAAAAGGTCAAGCTTATTGTAAATATTAATGGATTTTTTTTTACAGTAAAGGGTAACATGGCAAACAGTGCAGACCTTATAAGAGGACTCCTTTAGGAGCCCTTTCATCTGGGTCTACACTGTTTGCAAAGGACACTAGGGACTTGTTTCCAGCACTGAAAGGGTTTAAAATAACCCCTTTATTTCTTTTCCAAACCCTGTGTTCTGACCACTCTTAAAAGTGGTCACAACATAGGAGAGAGAAATAATGAGTTTAGTACCTGAAATTGGCTCCTTTCTCTGTGGCTCTAATATGTTACAAGAAGCCCTCTCATCTGGGTCTACACTGTTTGCAAAGGACATTAGTGACTCATTTCCGGCATTCAAAGGTTTAATGAGCCTCAATTAGCTCTGTTAGCATGAAGTCAATTATAAAGAATATCATGATTCTAAGACTTGGCAAGTGTCCACCTAGAGACAAATGAGTGATGCAATAAATTTGTTTTACAGTATTTGAAACATGATATTGTCATGTCATGAAACTAAGTCATGAACAGCCATGAGAATTAACAAAGAATTCCATGTGATCATGAAATTGTATTGAAACAGTTTGTTTGTATATTTTATGTTACAGTGTCCACGTTAACCCTTTCTGCTGTCATATACAGTAGAACCCCTCTAATGCGACCACTTAATACACATGGTTGTCTTTATAAGCAGGTGGTTGCTTAATGCAGGGCAAAAGTAATACAAAAAGCTCCTAGAGGAGCTTTCTGCATTATTTTTGTCCTGCATTAAGCTACCACCTGCATCTAGCACCCGTAATTATACCTCTTTTAGGTGGTCGCATTAGCAGGGTTTTACTGTATATGCTTTATCACGCCTTTGCATAGGCCCAGATCAGATGGTTCCTGTAGAAGCATGGCCCAGATCAGATGGTTCGTGTAGAAGCTGTCTGATTAGGGTCTGCTCTGATTGCTTGTGAAGTTATAATAGATCTGACTCCAAAGTTTATATCAATACCAAACATTCCTGTGTACATAGACACTTATAAATATCAACTAATTAATACTCACGATGTCATTATGTCTTTCTTGAATATTCAACAGGAAAAGGGTTCATATTGTGTCTTAACCCTTTCCCTCATATAAACGTGTTTTCACGCATTTGCTAACAGAGTAGACCCAGATCAGACGGCTCCTAGAGGAGCCGTCTGATCAGGGTCTACTCTGTTTGCTAATAGAATTTGATAGGTCTGTTTCTTTGCCTTCTTACATGTCTACAATGTTTTACCTTCCATATTTCTTATAACTATTTTGTTAATGAATATTCAATAGGTATTGAAATATGGCCTAAATACAGAGCAGGGAACCAGGGTTAAACAAAATGGTGACTGCTTGATGCAGTATGAAAGACATGCAGACAACTCCTATCGGAGCTTTTCACATTAAGCTTTTCTGCATTAAGCTACCACATGTGATTATCCTTTGATTGCTGAATATTCAAAGAATGATCTATCATTGTTTAACCATTTCCCTGTTGAATATTCATGTATTAAAAATAATTAGATTATTCACAATGGCATATGAATGCAAGACATATTGGCTTAGGCTGAAACTGTAGAATCATATTTTTATTATACCATAAGCTACAAGAGCTGTCTGATCTGGGTCTATTCTGTTTGCAAAAGCATATATAAACATGTTTTCACACATTTTCAAACAGAGATACTCCTATAGGAGTCGTCTGATCAGGGTCTGCTCTGCTTGCTAATGGAATTTGACAGATCTGTTTATTTATATTATACTTTCTAAAATGGCTACAATGTTGCATCTTCATATTTCATTACAACTATTGTGGCCATGAATATACAGTAAGTATTGAAATTTGAAATAAACATTGAACAGGGAAACAGTTAACAGTTCGATCATATGTCAAATATAGGTACTCCAGAAAAATGTTGGAAATGGTTATAGCAAAATTCTCATCTAGCACACACTTTGTTAACCCTTTACCCAATAGCCTGTTTCTAGTTTTGAAGACATATGACCACTTAAAGCAGGTTGAAAGTAAAGCAGAATGCGCCTTAAGGCGCATTCTGCTTTACTTTCAGCCTGCTTTAAGCTACCACCTACTAGGATATAGAACATATTTCTTATGCAATATGTTCATGACTGTATGAATTTGAACTATTTTCTTCAGCGGAGGAATAAATCAAACACGCTAAAAGCCGCTTCTATCAGGTAAAGGGTTAACCCATCCCTGTTTAACATTCACGTCAGAAATAATGACATCATGATATTAATTAACCAAAATAAAGCACTTTTACTAAAGGAAATGTTTACTGTGACAGAGAGTGTAGAATAAGATCTATATCATTCAATATGCAAACAGAGCAGACCCTGATCAGACGGCTCCTAAAGGAGCCATCTGTTCTGGGTCTACTCTGTTTGCAAAGGCATAGAAAGGCGAATTAATGGTGTAATGGGTTAAGAGCGCTAAGATCATTAGCTAAATGTTTCATGTAAAACTAACTCTTAACACTTTCCCATTATCAAGTATTAGTTTCCTAGAGGTAGTTTCTTGTTAGAAAATTGAAACTTTTCTAAAAAACAACAGATCACACAGAAATTTAAATTTCAAATTGGGTTTTGAGAAAGCTACTATTAGGGTCATTTTCCACAAATGAAGCACATTTTCTCCTGGTTTTCTACCCTTGTGTAAATGAGCAAGTACAAAACATGAGAAATGAAAAGAAAGTTTTTGTCCTGGACTTGTTTCTCATGAAAATCATGCAAAATTGACAAATGTTGTGTATTCAAGGAGTAGATTTAATTAGCATTCAAGTCGGAGATGCAACTTGTAGCCAAAACGCAAAAACTGACAATGACACAGAAAAGCTGAGATTAAAATGCTGGGCAAGTCAGAAGAATACTAATTCTCTTTCACACCATTTACCCCGATAAAATGTATACAGAAAAAAAGTCTTCAGCCACCATTAAAATAGAAGTCTAATTATTGGTTGATTGGTTGTGTTGATTAACGTCCGTTTCTGCCAACTATGGGCTAATTGGACGCCCCAGAGGGAAGCGATACAGAGAAACTCAGGCGCTATGCCCTAGACTTACTATGGATCGAGTTTGAACTGATATGTTGGACCTTGCTTTATATGATCCGGCAAGGGTTTGAACCCGGGACCCCTGGTGTGTTCTAATTATGGGTCTTTAAGGCAGGTTGTAGCTTAATAAAGGATGAAAGTAATGCAAAACGCTTCCAAAGGAGCTTTCTGCATTACTTTTACCCTGCATTAACCCTATATGCTCTATTAATATGCCTTTGTACGCTTTTGCAAACAGAGCAGACCCAGATCAGATCAGGGTCTGCTCTGTTTGCTTATGGAATGAAACAGACTTATTTGTACAGTTTCTGTCATGATGTAAAAATCACTTATTTGCAGTGCCATTATGAAAATTCAGATAATTAATATTCATGATGTCATTACTTCTCGCATGAATATTCATGGAGTTAGGGGTTAAGAGTCATCACCTAGACATCACCTAGTTTTCAAGACGGGTTTTGTTTTTCAAGACATCTAGGTTCAATCCTTAAGCTTGCCTTATAATACAGTAAAACCACTCTAAACTGGAAGGATTTAGATACTTGGCTGCTTAATGCAGGGTGAAAGTCATGCAGAAAGCTCCTACTTTCACCCTGCATTAAGCTGCCACCTGTCTCCAAGACCAATATCTATACTAAATTTAACATCCGGTTTAGAGGGGTTTTACTGCTGCGAGTGAGCTCAAATTTCAAGTTTCAAATCTTTAGTACTAATTAAGTTTCAGATCACACAGAATCCAATTCTAAAGTCATAAGTTTCAATGGCCTTCGGCACTCATATACAAGCATCTTTTCAATGATCCATGCTACTGTTGCTTTTAACATTGTCTCTGTTCCATATTTATTTCAAATTTCAATTACACCTGAATATTCATGGACAAAATATTATAATTAAATATGAAACGTGGGACATTTTGGTAAATAAAGAAACAAAATCTATTTTTTCCATTAGTAAACAGGGCAGACCCTGATCAGACAGCTTCTACAGGAACTGTCTGATCTGGGTCTTCTCTGTTTGTAAATGCATGAAAATGTGTTCATATGAAGTAAAGGGTTAACCCATTCCCTCATAGGCTATTTTTAGATCTCCTCTTTACAAACATGTAAATGTACTGAAATGGAGCATTTACTGGAAAAAATATTTTTCTTAGAATTGTGTAATTTTGAAGCCAATATTATATGTAAATTGAGATTTGAGCCAAAGGCTAAAAAGCTTTATAAGCATGGACCCATAATCACAGCAACAAACAGTTTGAATCCTTGTGAAATGCTGAGCCTTTCTACACCTTTGCAAACAGAGTAGACCCAGATCAGATGGCTCCTGTAGGAGCTGTCAGATCAGCGTCTGCTCTGTTGCATATGACATGATATAGGTCTGATTCTAGTGTTTTTTGTCAAACCAAACAATTTCTGTGTTTATGAGCTATCATAAAAAAAAATCAACTAAAGTCTTAATATTCATGATGTCATTTTTTATGACATGAATATTCATGAGGTGACGGGTAAAAGTCCACCCACTGTTGCAACTGCCTGAACAGATTCCAAACAATGTACCCCAATCTTCTTAAAATCTGGGTCCATGCTTATAAAACGTTTAGTTGAGTCTGAGTTCGTTCTCAAGTTTTTGATTGGTCAGATTTGAGCCTTTGGCTCAAATCTGACCATTCAAAAGCTTGAGAACTCAAATCTGACCAATCAAAAGCTTGAGAACGAAACTCAGACTCAACTAAAAGCTTTATAAGCATGGACCCTGGTTACAAATGAAACCAAGAAGCTATTTTTCTCTCCCTTGCTTTTTAAAAACATGATAAGTTCCACTCATGAAAATAAAATTGCAAAGTTTTGTGGAGCAGATTAAAAGATAAAAAATATGATGCAACCTCAGTACTAACATTAAAAGCACCCTGTGTATGCTGTTAGCTTAAACCTGTAATTATTGAGCAGAAAAACGTGTCACAAGCGTTTGATATTCCATAGAAAATAGGCACTCTTGCAACAAAACCTATTAAAATAAAAGCTATTAATTCAAAATATACTCGCATTGGACGCCTAAATTCCAAGGGAATGATTGCAATATCTATAATTTCAATGCAGCTTGTAATCTGATTGCTTTAGTGAAATATCAATTGATTCTATTCAATTTGCATTGCCTATATACCAATATTAATAACAGATATTACACCACCGAGTATGCTTTATGGGACAATTAACAAATAGCCATTTATGAGGACTGTTTTAAGTTACACTACCTAAAGTGTTGCGTTTCCAAAGGAATTAATGAAAACATTCGAAATGTTGTAATTTGACGCCTGTGACAAAGTAATGGCTGCAAAAACTCAGCTGCAAAAGCAAAACTAGGCTGATGCTGTGTAATGCAAATCCATGAAAATGCACATGAATGCAAGGCTATAAAACGTCAATTTAGTCAAATCCACTCAGGATTTTCAAAGCTCCCACCAAGTCATGTTTGTACACAAATAGATTCGATATTTAACCCCTTCCTTCATGTAGACCCCTTAAATTTTATGCCTTTGCAAACAGAGTAAACCTAGATCAGATGGCTCTTTTAGGAGTCGTCTGATTACGGTCTGTACTATTTGCTTATGAAATTATTCAATTTATTTTACAGTTTTTGTCTAAGCCAACTTACTAAATTAATGAATATCCAAGCAGTGATCAACTCATGAATAAAATGTTCATTAGAGATCGAGTTAAAGAATTTGCCTTAACCCATTACTCCAATAATATTCAAGAACAGAGGTCCAGATAAGATGCGTAAGTTTCAACATTTTCAAGAATAGCTCCTTTATTTCTCCACCAAACTCTATACTGTAACCACTCTTTAGGAGTAGAAAGGCGTATTTATGGAGTAAAGGGTTAAAATACTAAAATCATTGAAATAGCAAGCAATGTAGAACTTGATCAGAGGTATACTAAAAGCAAAAAGATCTAATTGTAACAGGTTCATTTAAAATATGTCCGTCAAATGAAACAGACAACAGGACTGGTTTAGACCAAATAATATCTAAATTGCAACCAACTATTTATATACCGGTAAAAATAATGACATCATGAACATTAATAACATGATTTTTTTTAATCCTTTACTCCATAAATACACTTTCTACGCCTTTGCAAACAGAATAGAACAAGGTCAGATGGCTCCTAAAGGAGCCGTCTGATCAGGGTCTGCTCTGTTTGCTTATATTATAATAAAGATATGATTCTACAGTTTCTACCATTGCTGAAAACTTGTGTCCGTGTGCTGTTATAACAAATTAATCTACTTAATATTCATGACATCATTTTTTCTTACATAAATATTCATGGAGGAAAGAGATAATGACATATATAGAGAATAATAGGTTAGTGCCGTAGATGGGACGCCTTTATCCGACGAGGGGAGAAAACGTTGAGGCGAGGCTTGCCGAGCCTCAACTGTTTTCTCTCCGAGTCGGATAAAGGCGTCCCATCTACGGCACTAACCTATTATTCGATTTATCCAGTCAATTTAGTTAAATATCTTTTTTCATACTCATAAAACATAACACTCTTGAAATAATTTACATTGAAAATGCGGTTTTTCGATCAACGGATCGGTCCCTTTTAATTTCCATTTAGACGTAAATAGATCTAATGAGCTACCGCAGAGGAAAATAGTTTCGATACTTGCATTACAAGAGGGGAAAACGTGGTTGAATTTGAAAAATAAGATGATTTGAATCGAGGGTCGATAAGTTATTTCAAACAGACATGTTTATATTCTCTGGTCAAATTCGAGTTCCGTAGTCTCGGTTTCTATTTTTAGATAGACATAGAACGTAACTAATAAATCGATGGAACTGAACAGGCTATATTTAGGTCTATGACTATCACCTCCCCTGTAAGAGTTTATCAATCAAATTATCATGAGACTGAAAAGAAAACATTTACTATTTATCTGTCAATCTTTGCTTCCAGGCTTGATTTTATTAAAAACGCGTTTCGCCAGCGGTGGATTAAATTAATAAAACTGATAAATCAACGTCACTTTGTATGTGGCCTCAGTGGCGTAATCGGTAGGGATGACATCTCTAGAGTGATTAGAATTTGATTTTGTAGGATCAGGCGCGGGTTCGAATCCAGCTATAGCCAATTATTTTTATTTTTTCTCATTTGAATAAATCTTTTGGTGAATTTTCTGTTATATCTATTTCGTCAACATGATTTTTTTGCATATTTACAGAAAATTAAAATAGTTCCATGGTAATAGAATCATTACGCATATCTACTAGCCTAATAAACCTTCTACTACCGGAAGTAACCTAATAAACCTAAGTTTATCTGCACCCCCTTTATTATGTCACTAGAGAAGCCTGGTGACTGGATAAAATACTGGAAGTTTTGGACTGGGTAGACACTGTAGAATTAGATCTAATTTATTTCAAACAAAGCTGACAGGAGCCATCTGACACGAGTCTACTCTGTTTGCAAAGGCATTAAAAGGTTAATGGAGTACAGTGTTAATGGGTCAGATTGTTTGCCTGAATTTATTGAGCAGTAAGGTCAGTGTTAACCCTTCGCTTGCTGAATTTTAAAATACATTTCTCCTTCTTTGTCCATTCCCTGTTGTATAATTACATATATCTTCACTGTGTACAAGTATTTCGCTGTGCAATCACTGCTGTGGAGTGCACTGGTTGCACAATCAATTTGTAAATAGTGCAGACCCTTATGAGACAGCTCCTGCAGGAGCTGTCTCATCTGGTTCTTCACTATTTACAGGTAGGTATATTGACGCGAATAGCAAGCGAAGGGTTAAGCATTGGATAGAAAGTATGATTGTATGAAATAGGTTAAGAGCAAGTAAGATATGCATGGAATAGTTGAGCAGTAAGTAAGATATGCATGGAATAGTTTAGCAGTAAGTAAGGTATGGATGGAATAGTTTAGCAGTAAGTAAGGTATGGATGGAATAGTTTAGCAGTAAGTAAGATATGCATGGAATAGTTGAGCAGTAAGTAAGGTATGGATGGAATAGTTTAGCAGCAAGTAAGATATGCATGGAATAGTTTAGCAGTAAGTAAGATATGCATGGAATAGTTTAGCAGTAAGTAAGGTATGAATGGAATAGTTTAGCAGTAAGTAAGATATGAATGGAATAGTTTAGCAGTAAGTAAGATATGCATGGAATAGTTTAGCAGCAAGTAAGATATGCATGGAATAGTTTAGCAGTAAGTAAGGTATGAATGGAATAGTTGAGCAGTAAGTAAGATATGCATGGAATAGTTTAGCAGTAAGTAAGATATGCATGGAATAGTTTAGCAGCAAGTAAGATATGCATGGAATAGTTTAGCAGTAAGTAAGGTATGAATGGAATAGTTGAGCAGCATGTAAGGTATACATTTAATAGTTGAACAGCAAGACATGCACGAGTTTAGTAACATGTATAAGGTATGCATGAAATAGTTTAGCATTAAGTAAACTAGGGTTACTTCGAGATAAGTGTGAGGTTAGGACGTCCGTTACCCGGTTTAAATCCCATGTGGTGGTTTTGCCACTGATCGTTCCAAGGCGGTACTCTCATTGTCACCCTTACTTTTATGTTTGTCTTGTGTCTTTGTACTTGTGCGTTTGTTGATGTTTGAACTGTTCATCTCTTGTGTGTGAGAGGGTGGGGTGGTGTAGGGATGGGGGTTGTGTGTGTGTCACTTATTTTCTATCAATGTTTTGGTGGTGGTTGTGTCTTGTGTGTAGTTTTTCCTGCTTAACTTTACTACTTTGTATGTAATTGTTGAGCAGCAAGACATGCACGCAATAGTTAAGTAACATGTAAGGTATGCATGAAATAGTTTACCATCAAGTAAGGTATGCATGAAGTAGTTTAGCAGCAAGTAAGACATGCATGAAATAGTTTACCATCAAGTAAGGTATGCATGAAGTAGTTTAGTATCAAATAAGGTATGCATGGAAAAGTTTAGCAGCAAGTAAGACATGCATGAAATAGTTTACCATCAAGTAAGGTATACATGAAGTAGTTGAGTATCAAATAAGGTATGCATGGAAAAGTTTAGCAGCAAGTAAGACATGCATGAAATAGTTTACCATCAAGTAAGGTATACATGAAGTAGTTGAGTATCAAATAAGGTATGCATGGAAAAGTTTAGCAGCAAGTAAGACATGCATGAAATAGTTTACCATCAAGTAAGGTATACATGAAGTAGTTTAGTATCAAATAAGGTATGCATGGAAAAGTTTAGCAGCAAGTAAGACATGCATGAAATAGTTTACCATCAAGTAAGGTATACATGAAGTAGTTGAGTATCAAATAAGGTATGCATGGAAAAGTTTAGCAGCAAGTAAGACATGCATGAAATAGTTTACCATCAAGTAAGGTATACATGAAGTAGTTGAGTATCAAATAAGGTATGCATGGAAAAGTTTAGCAGCAAGTAAGACATGCATGAAATAGTTTACCATCAAGTAAGGTATACATGAAGTAGTTTAGTATCAAATAAGGTATGCATGGAAAAGTTTAGCAGCAAGTAAGACATGCATGAAATAGTTTACCATCAAATAAGGTATACATGAAGTAGTTGAGTATCAAATAAGGTATGCATGGAAAAGTTTAGCAGCAAGTAAGACATGCATGGAATAGTTTACCATCAAGTAAGGTATGCATGAAATAGTTTACCATCAAGTAAGGTATACATGAAGTAGTTTAGCAGCAAGTAAGGTAGCAGAGGTCCAGATAAGATGTGTAAATTAAAACATTTTCAAGAATAAATTCTTTATTTCTACCCCAAAATCTATGTTGTGACTACTCTTTAGGGTGTCACAACATAGGGTCACATGGAGAAAAGAGTATGCAAGTTTATCTGTTGCTCTGAGGTAGGCATGAAAAGAGGTAGCAGCAAGTAATGTATGCATGAAATAGTTTAGCAGCAAGAAATGTAAGGGTGAACATTCTAAAACAATTGCTCTCATTAAATCTGTCATTTTATTATAAACCTATGAACCCCTAGCTGCAAAATGTGACTTGGTCATATTTATAAACAGCTTTTTATTGTGTAAAAATTATTTTTTTAAACGTACAGCTGTTTACAAGTGTAAATTGTCATTTGTTGATATAATTAGAGTAAATTTACACAATCCACCGGAGCAACGCAGATAAAGGTGTGTATTTAAACACTAAAATTGTCATTTCTCCATGAAAATGTAGTCATAATTATTATAATACTATATTATTTTTTCCATGATGGGAGAATTACAATATGCAGAATTATATCAATAAACTGTAATTACAGCAACATTTCACTTAAACCAATCTTATAGTATAGAAGAAATGGGGATTGTCTAGGCAGATGGCTGCTTAACTCTTTCAACACTGAATATGTAGTTAACCCTTTCCCTGTTCTATATTTAGGCCAATTTTCAGTACCTACTGAATATTCATTAATAAAATGGTTATAAAGAATTCTTGAAGGTGGAACATTGTAGACATTTTAGAAAGTAAAGAAACAGATCTATCAAATTCTGATAGCAAACAGAGTGGACCCTGATCAGACGGCTCCTCTAGGAGCCGTCTGATCTGGGTCTACTCTGTTTGCAAATGCGTGAAACACGTTTGTATGAGGGAAAGGGTTAAAAGACGTTGACTGCTTACCTGTGTAGATTGAAAATTATTCTGACAAGAGGTCCATAATGGCCTTGTATCACTCACCTGGTTAAAACGACTAGTAAACTATCATACACATCTACCAAAAGTGTTCAGGCCACTGTATTTCACTGATTAAACCCATTCCTTCATATTGACGCCTTTTGACGCCTCTGTAAAAGTCATTTTCTAACACCATTGTGATAAATAGAGCATGTGCTCCATAGGAGCAAATGCTCTATTTATCACAATGGTTAAAAACTACACAATTCTAAAATTTGCCTTTTCCCTGATAATGCACTTTTTCGGTAAATTTATTAAACAAGAGGGCCAGAATGGCCCTGAAGCGCTCACCAGACAATCAGAGGAGAAGATTTTCAAAGTTTTCACTATATGTTTCTATAGAGAACTAGCCGGCCCTGGGGCGGGCCAATTTTGCCCCAGGGAAATAATTTAGAAAAACTTGTAGGGGACCTGAACACGATGCTATGAGCCAAATATGAGAGCTGAGATTAACCTTCCAGTTTCAGAGAAGAAGTTTTTCAAAGTTTTCTCAATATGTTTCTATTGAAAACTGTCTACTACCCCTGTGGCGGGCCAATTTTGACCCCAGGGTCATAATTTATATAACTTTTGTAGAGGACCTGAACATGATGCTCTGTGCCAAATATGAAAGCTGAGAGCCTTCCAGTTTCAGAGAAGAAGATTTTCAAAGATTTCACTATTTGTTTCTATTGAAAACTGCCCACCCCTGGGGTGGGGCCAATTTTGACCCAGGGGCCATACTTTATATAATTTTTGTAAAAGACCTGAACATGATGCTATGAGCCAAATATGAAAGCTGAGAACCATCCAGTTTCAGAGGAAAAGATTTTCAAGGATTTCACTATTTGTTTCTATTGAAAACTGCCCACCCCTGGGGCGGGGCCAATTTTGACCCCAGGGTCATAATTTATATAACTTTTGTAGAGGACCTGAACATGATGCTCTGTGCCAAATATGAAAGCTGAGAACCTTCCAGTTTCAGACAAGAAGATTTTCAAAGATTTCACTATTTGTTTCTATTGAAAACTTCCCACCCCTGGGGCGGGGCCAATTTTGACCCCGGGGCCATAAATAATATAACTTTCGTAGAGGACCTGAACATGATGCTATGTGCCAAATATGAAAGCTGAGAACCTTCGAGTTTCAGAGGAGAAGATTTTCAAAGATTTCACTATTTGTTTCTTTTGAAACCTGCCCACCCCTGGGGCGGGGCCAATTTTGACCCAGGGGCCATAATTTATATAACTTTTGTAGAGGACCTGAACATGATGCTATGTGCCAAATATGAAAGCTGAGAGCCTTCCAGTTTCAGAGAAGAAGATTTTCAAAGTTTGCACTATATGATTCTATTGAAAACTGCCCACCCCTGGGGCGGGGCCAATTTTGACCCCAGGGCCATAATTTATATAACTTTTGTAGAAGACCTGAACATGATGCTATGTGCCAATTATGAAAGCTGAGAAGCTTCTGGTTTCAGAGGAGAAGATTTTCAAAGTTTTACTATATGTTTCTATTGAAAACAAGGCACCCCTGGGGCGGGGTCAATTTTGACCCCAGGGGCATAATTTATATAACTTTTGTAGAGGACCTGAATATGATGCTATGTGCCAAAGATGAAAGTTGAGATCCCTGTAGATTCAGAGGAGAAGATTTTTAAAGGTTCAAATTGTTGACGACGGACGACGAACGACGCACACCGACGGACGACGGACAACGGGCGATCACAATAGCTCACCCTGAGCACTTTGTGCTCTGGTGAGCTAAAAAGGATAAGTCTAAAAAGAGCACCGCAAGCAGGTGCAACACTCGCCTGTCGTCGTTGTCAAGATGAACATGCATACCAAAAATGAAGGTTGTAATTGAAGAAGTTATGGTCAATGTTAAGATTTCCAATGATGACGACGACAATGACGACGCTGACGCCAGAGTTACGACAATAGCTCGTTATTTCTTCGAAACAGATGAGCTAAAAATAGCCTATGAGGTAATGGGTTAAAACTATTTATGTAACAAGATCAATGAAGGATCATTACTGTGGAGTTTGATAAACTCAAGTCTATGATTTTAGGTGAAGTTGGTTTTTAAGTAAGGGTTCTAAAATATATTTTTAGCTCTTATGCAGCATATAGGAACATTGTACATGTATATAATTTTGATGGAAGATCATCCAAGGATCCAACTCACTCACTCACTCATCCAAGGATCATTCCCAGCTAATACCATTCAGCAGTTACTGAGGGACACATGCTCACTTTCATTTTAAAAAGTTTATTTTGTCAAGACCAGAAAATGAAGGTGGCCAACAAAATAAAAGGTTCCAGATCTTACCATTGGTTCAGTTTTTTTACATTAAACCTTAAAGCACCAATGCCTTAACCCTTTTCCTCATACAAATGCCTTCCTATGCATTTGCAAACAGTGTAGACCCACTGATAAGATGGCTCCTGTAGGAGCCATCTGACCTGGGTCTGCTCTGTTTGCTTATGAAATTATAATAGACCTGACTCTAAAGTTTCAATCAATACTAAAAACTACCATATTAAAAATAAATATTCATGGTGTCAGTTTTTCTTACATGAATATTCAACTGGGAAAGGGTTAATTATTTACACCATGAATATGTATGTAAGAAATAATGGCATCATGAATATTGATTAGATTCTTTCTATAGTGGCATTACCCTTTCCTTATTCTATATTTATTCCAAATATCAATACCTACTGAATATTCATGGGCAAAATAGTTATAATGAAATATGGAAGGTGGAACGTTATAGTCATTTTAGAAAGAAAAGAAAAAGATTTATCAAACACCATTAGCAAACAGAGCAGACCCTGATCAGATGGCTCCAACAGGAGCCATCTGATCTGGGTCTACTCTGTTTGAAGATGTATGAAAAAGTGTTTATATGAAGGAAAGGGTTAACAAAGGATATTCTGGCTCAGGCAGAAATTGTAGAATCAGATCTATATTATACTATAAGCAAACAGAGCAGACCCTGGTCAGATGGCTCCTATAGGAGCCGTCTGATCTGGGTCTACTCTGTTTGCTAAGGCGTAGAAAGGCGTATTCATGGAAGAAAGGGTTAAATGAAACTAAAGGAGAAGCAAAATTTAATTGTGTAGACAGCAGTCAATTTGCTCCTCTTTGCCTATGTAAGTTTTGTTTATCCGAATATTTATGGTAATAACAATATAATAGAAACCATCAGATATCCTTGGCAACATCAAAGGGTAAAACAACAAAGGCCATATATTATAAACAACTCTGAAAAAAAAAACAGCAATACAATTACATAGGCAATAAATTCAAAGTATCAAATGTTTTTAACACTTTGCACATCATTGTCTGTGTAAAATAATTTTATGATGACATCTCTCTTACATATTTTTTATTCTTTTTCTACACAAATTATATAAGTCAAAGTATAAAACAGTTTTGATCCACATGATATAGACCCAGTTATCTAGATTCTCATCAGGGTCCGCACTATTTGCAGTGGTTGTGACTATTGCACAGCTAGCATGTAAAGCATTAACCCTTACACCCCTCAAGTTCCAAATGGACTTTTCCAAAATTCACAGGTCAAGCTGACCATGAATATCGAGGGATTTTTTCAAAGATAAGTGTAACATGACAAATAGTGCAGACCCTGATGAGAGGGCTCCTCTAAGAGCCCCCTCATCAGGGTCTACACTGTTTGCAAAGGACATTAAAGACTTAAGTTTCTCACACTGAAAGGGTTAATTACGGCCTATCTGTACATGGCTTTTAATATAGTGCTTTTATGATTATTGCAAATGCATTTGCTGCGATTAATTTGAAGTAGGCCTAGCATAGATGAAAAGTGTGGGTACATCTAACAGCCTGAGTCCCTTTGACTGGTGTATTTTCAATGTAGATTTTCCATTATTGTTTATGAGTAGAGACCATACAGTATGAAAGGGTAACATTAACGAGAGAATGTTGAGTGACAAACAGTGCAGATTCTGATCAGCTCGGACTGGTCTAGTAACCTTCTGATCTGGGTCAACACTGTTTACAAATGCTAGTACAAGCATGTGACTTGTCCCGCATTAAAAGGGGTAAATACAAAAATGATAAATGGTTAATATCACTCTCAATTATACATATCTCCAGTTTTTAAACAAATATTTATTTTTGTAATGCCAGCAGCACTAATTGGACATGCATAAAAGGAAATTTGGGAGTTTTGTTTGTTTTTAATATGTCAGAAACAGTTTATTGCAATCACTTAACGTGATAGTCTCTATAATATAAATGCATATTTTCAGCAAAGCCATAAAACATGGAGTTTGTTATGTTCAATTAATCTTATGAAGATTGTCAATTCAAAATTATATCGAAAAATGCCTGTGTGATACAGAATAAACCGTTTTCATGGATACTTTTATTTTTTGTTGCACAACAAAGAATTATTGGCCTTTTTCGAACTGCTACGAACTTAAAGCGCAACACAAATAAATACTAATAACATCAGCAAATAACATTATGGTCTTTGATATCAAACACATGAAAGATTTGTCTTCTTCAGCATTTGCTTGATCCGCTTTCTTGTGATATACTTTATTTTCATAATACAGTAAAACCTCTCTATAACCGCCACTAAATTGTGTTAATTAGTTGGTATATTAGGGCAGGTGGCTGCTTAAAGCAAGGAGAAAGTAAAACAGAACGCTCCTATAGGAGCGTTCTGTTTTACTTTCACCTTGCTTTAAGCACCCACCTGCCTTTAACACAAAATACTTGATGTAATTTAGTGACCATAATAGAGAGGTTTTACTGTATAAACAAATGTTTTTTATAATATTTGGGCATATTAACCCTTTACTCCATAAATACACCTTTCTACACCTTTTCTACAATTGTGTTAATTAGTTGGTATATTAGGGCAGGTGGCTGCTTAAAGCAAGGAGAAAGTAAAACAGAACGCTCCTATAGGAGCGTTCTGTTTTACTTTCACCTTGCTTTAAGCAACCACCTGCCTTTAACACAAAATACTTGATGTAATTTAGTGACCGTTATAGAGAGGTTTTACTGTATAAACAAATGGTTTTTATAATATTTGGGCATTTTAACCCTTTACTCCATAAATACACCTTTCTACACCTTTGCCAAACAGAGTAGAACCATATTAGACAGCTCCTGTAGGGTCTGCTCTGTTTAATTATGACTTTATATAGATGTAATTCTGCAGTTTCTGTCAGTGTAAAATATTTCTGTGTCCATGTGCTATATATGGAGTAAAAACACATAAAATCTATGATTATCAATTTAACCCTTTCCTCCATAAATACGCCTTTGCCTTTCTATGCAAACAGAGGAGACCCAGATCAGATGGCTCTGTTTGCTTATGAAATTACAGATATGACTTTTCAGTTTCTACCACTACCAAAACATCTTGCCAATATTACAATTATTATCTAGTTAATATATTCATGATGTCATTATCTCCTACTAGGGCTGAAACGGGTACAAATTTTCTACCCGGGTACCTGTTCTTCAATTTCCCGCGGGTACCCGATAATATGAATCGTTGCTTGAATTTCGCTGAAAAAAAGCAGCAACGTGACGTAAACCTGACTGTTACAGATGTGCCGGGCCATGCATGGAATTGACAACGTGTTAAAATGAAACTTTCGGTTTTATTGTTTGTGAAAGCAAAGTGCTTTGTACATAACTGGTGAAAGTGTAGGCTATTCCATCATTCATCGGTTGCCCCATGACGTAAATCGTGTGTAAATAGATAACTGATTCAAGATCAAGGTAATGTCCGTCATACGGTACGGCAGTTTTCAATAAAATTCTGTACAATTATAAAGACTTCATTCATGTACAATCTGTTTTAACTTAAGCACCAGATATTATTGTGCGTCTAATTTTGTAGATAGAGAACAGGGTCTACTCTGTTTGCTTATAGCATATCTTACAGCTAATTATTATATACTGTTTGTCTTGGCAATATATTAACTTGTTTTACATAAAAAAAGATAATTAATATGCATCATATGTGAAGCTTTCAATGAATACATGTATTCATCAGTTAACCTTTTCCTTCATTTAAACACCTTTGCATGCCTTTGCAAGTTGTAGTGGATGACAATTTTGCAGTGATATATAATAGATGTATGTGGTTTTGAAATGCAGCTGAACTTTGATATATCGAACTTCAATGGACCATACAAATTACTTCGAGGTAACACGGAGGTTCAAGTCATCTGATTTCTAATCTGAATGATTTCTTAAGTGCACAGCTTAATGCAGATATAAAGTAATGCTTTAGGAGCTTTCAGCATTGCTTTTGACCTGCATTAAGCATCATAGTGTTAAGATATGCGTAGTGATACATTTAAGAACAATTCTGTATCGCAAATTTTGGATGATTCCATTATAAAAGTTATCTAACTAATATTAATGATATTATTTCTTACATGAATATTCAACCGGGTAAGGGATTAAAATAATACTGGACTGTTGTACTTTGAAAAATTCAGCGTACAAGAGGTTAATGATGCCAATATTCTACTTTGTTTGGGTTGTCTCCCTTTGACCCCAGTACACCACTGTCAAATGCCTTAGTGCAGTTGGGCTCTTTTCTAACATTCAGTGTTGAAGAAGAGATATAACCCTTTCCTTCATAAAAACACATCTTTACACCTTTGCAAACAGAAAAGACCAAGATCAGATGACTCCTGTAGGAGCTGTCTGATAAGGGTCTGCTCTGTTTGCTTATAAATGAATTGTAATATATCTGACTACAGTTTCTACTAATACAGTAAAACCTCTCTATAACAACCACTAAATTACATCAAGTATTTTGTGTTAAAGGCAGGTGGATGCTTAAAGCAAGGTGAAAGTAAAACAGAACGCTCCTATAGGAGCGTTCTGTTTTTTACTTTCACCTTGCTTTAAGCAACCAGTCCTGCCCAAAATACCAACTAATTAGCACAATTTAGTGGTAGTTATAGAGAGGTTTTACTGTACATAGCTATCCTGTGTACATATGCCATTATAAGAATTCAGCTTAAATAACTATTCACAATGTTTACATTGAATATTGAATAGGGAAATCAGTTCATCCTTTACCTGTTTAATATTCATGAAAGAAATAAATGATGTCATTAATATTTATTACCTGTAGTTTTATGATGGCTTATACACAAGATGTTTTGGCTATAGAATCATAATCTATATCACATACCATAAGCAAAAAGAGCAGACCCTGATCAGACCGCTTTTATAGGAGCTGTCTGATCTGGGTCTGCTCTGTTTGCAAATGTGTGAAAAGACGTTTATATGAAGGAATGGGTTGAGAGTGTATTTTTAACCCATTCCTCCATAGGCTATTTTTAGACCCAACCTCTTTGAATAAATCTACCGAAAAGGAGCATTTACTAGAGAAAAGGAAAATATTGGACTCGTTTAGTTTTGATACCATTGTGACAAATAGAGCATTTGTCATAATGGTTTAACCCATTCCCGCATATTGACGCCTTTTGACGCCTCTGTAAAAGTCACTTTGTGAAACCATTGTGATAAATAGAGCATTTGCTCCTATAGGAGCAAATGCTTTATTTATCACAATGGTTTCAAACTACAAAATTCTAAAATTTTCCTTTTCTCTAGTTAATGCTCCTTTTCGGTAGATTTATTTAAAGAGATATGGTCTTAAAATAGCCTAAGTGGGAATGGGTTAAACAGGTGATTTTTTCAGAGGCGTAGAAAGGCGTATTTATGGAGGAGAGGGTTAAATCTTTTCAATTACTTACAGTGAGTCTATACCCTAATTACTATATTATATATTCTGACAAACACATATAGGCAAACAGTGCAGACCCAGATCAAGCTGTTCCTGAAGGAGCAATTTGATCTGGGTCTACACAGTTTGATACTATGTCAGTCTAATTTTAAATCCAAAATGGTACCAGGAAGAATTGTTCAATTACAAACTGCTGGTGACAGGTGTGTTTGGTACCTGAGGAAACTGTAGAGTTAGATCTACTATAATTTCATACGCAAAAAGAGCAGACCCTGATCAGACAGCGCCTATAGAAGTTGTGTGATCTGGGTCTACTCTGTTTGCAAAAGCATGAAAAGGCATTTATATATAAGGGAAAAGGTTAAATGGAAGAAAATATCCAGCAGAAAACAGGTTTTTTTTTTACAAAACAATGCACGAAAAGTTCTCGAGAGGAGTGCTTGCAGAGTCTTACCTGAAGGCATCATTATTTTGTGCAGCAGAAATATATATTTTTGTCTCTGAGGAAACGTATCTACGATTTTAAAAAAAAAAAACACACAAAAAAAACTAAAATGATGTAAAAGTAGTGCTCTCAAATGTCACAGTTAACTTGCAATCAAATTAACCCTTTCCCTGTTCAATTCTATATTTATTCAAAATTTCCATACCTACTGAATATTCATGGACAAAATATGGAAAGTGGAACATTGTACCAATTTTAAGAGTAAAGAAATAGGTCTTTGAAATTTCATTAGCAAACAGAGCAGACCCTGATGAGATGGCTCCTGTAGGAGCCATCTGATCTGTGTTTACTCCGTTAGCAAATGCATGAAAACGCATTTATATGGATTAACCCTTTCCCTCATACAAACGTGTTTTTATGCATTTGCAAACAGAGTAGACCTAGATCAGCCGTCTGATCAGGGTCTGCTCTCTTTGCTAAGAGAATTTGATAGATCTGGTTCTTTAGTTTATAAAATGCCTACACTATCCAACCTTTTATATTGAATTATAACTGTTTTGTCCATGAATATTCAGTAGGTATTGAAATTTGAAACAAACATAAACCAGGTAAAGGGTTAATTCCTTCAATGGCAATGGCGAATTTGTGACGATGTAAATAAACAGATTGGATCCAGATAAGATACCCAGTAAGAGTCTCATCAGCATCCAAACAAGTTCATGCTTCGATTTTGAAATAACAAAGGAAGAAAATTTAAAAATACCAATTGAAGCAGATGGCAAATTTTGCAGAAAACAATATTTGTAAACAAGAGATGTTTGTAAAACATGTATACCCCCCAGACCCCCTGACCTTTGATCTAGTGACCTCAACTATACAGGTCATCTAGCGGTCATGACTAATCACCACAGCAACTTTGAAGATCTGAAAACATTTCACATATTAAGGTCATGGTGACCTTGACCTTTGACCTAGTGACCTCAACAACTATAGGGGTCATCTAGTGGTCACGACCAACTACCACAGCAAGTTTGAAGATCCCGAACCAAACCATTGAGCAGTTATTATTGGAAACCATTTCATCAGTTAAGGTCATGATGACCTTGACCTTTGACCTAGTGACCTCAAAATCAATAGGGGTCATCTAGTTGTCATGACCAACCACCACAGCAAGTTTGAAGATCCAAAGCCAAACCTTTGAGCAGTTATTGATCGCAAACCATTTCACCAGTTAAGGTCATGGTGACCTTGACCTTTGACCTAGTGACCTAAAAAATATTAGGCGTCATCTAGTGGTCATTACCAACCACCACAGCAAATTTGAAGATCCTAAGCCAAACCCTTGAGCAGTTATTGATCAGAAACCATTTTTACAATTTAAGGTCATGGTGACCTTGACCTTTGACCTAGTGACCTCAAATACAATAGGGGTCATCCAGTTGTCATGACCAACTACCGCAGCAAGTTTGAAGATTCTAAGCCAAACCCTTGAGCAGTTATTGATCGGAAACCATTTGACCAGTTAAGAGCATGGTGACCTTGACCTTTGACCTAGTGACCTATAAAACAATAGGCGTCATCTAGTGGTCATTACCAACCACCACAGCAAATTTGAAGATCCTAGGCCAAACCCTTGAGCAGTTATTGATCACAAACCATTTCACCCTTTACGGTCATGGTGACCTTGACCTTTGACCTAGTGACCTAAAAAACAATAGGACTCATCTAGTTGTCATGACCAACAACCTAAGCAAATTTGAAGATCCTAAGCCAAACCCTTGAGCAGTTATTGATCAGAAACCATTTTACCAGTTAAGGTCATGGTGACCTTGACCTCTGACCTAGTGACCTCAAAATCATTAGGGGTCATCCACTGGTCATGACCAACTCCCACAGCAAATTTGAAGATTCTAAGCTAAACCCTTGAGCAGTTATTGATCGGAAACCATTTAACCATTTAAGGTCATGGTGACCTTGACCTTTGACCTAGTGACCTCAAAATCAATAGGGGTCATCTACTGGTCATGACCAACCACCACAGCAAGTTTGAAGATCCCAAACCAAACCCTTGAGCAGTTATTGATCGGAAACTATTTCACCATTTTAGGTCATGGTGACCTTGACCTTTGACCTAGTGACCTCAAAAACAATAGGGGTCATCTACTTGTCATGACCAACCACCACAGCAAGTTTGAAGATTCTAGGCCAAGTCGTTTATTAGTTATCGTTCGGAAACCATCGATCTACCGACCGACCGACCGACCGACCGACCGACAGACCGACCGACCGACCGACCGACATGTGCAAAGCAATATACCCCCATTTTTTCAAAAGGGGGGTATAACAAAAGAATTATACTCTCTCACACCTTTCATTCTTTGTACTAAATCACTTGAATGCCAGAAACAAATGTACTGTTATTTGCAAACAGTGTAGACCCAGATCAGACAGCTCCCCGAGGAGCCCCCTGATCAGACAGCTCCCCGAGGAGCCCCCTGATCAGTTTCAGCAATGTTTGCTATTCAAAATATTTTAGAAAATGGAATGGACTCTATAGTTAACCTATGCAGGGTTATTCCACTTTAACCTTTACTCCATGAATAATTATGTAAGAAATAATGACATCATGAATGTTAATTAGATTAATTATTATAATAGCACATGGACACATGAAATTTTAGCAGTAAATTGTGTTAATTAGTTGGTATTTAGGGCAGGTGGCTGCTTAAAGCAAGGTGAAAGTAAAACATAACGCTCTTACAGGAGCGTTCTGTTTTACTTTCACCTTGCTTTAAGCAGCCACCTGCCTTTTATACAAAATACTTGATGTAATTTAGTGACCGTTATATTAAAACCATTCTCCATAAATAATCAGTAGGTATTGAAATTTGAAATAAACATAATACAGGGAAAGGATTAATGAATAACCATGGAGTACAAGGTTAAAACTTCTATTGCACAAGTTACTATCTTTCTTCAACACCAAGTCAGGAAAACTTTTTTTTCTTTATTTTACCATTACAAACTAGAGGTTTTTGTCACAAAAACGGATGTCTCCCCTCTAATAAAAACAATATGTAAAAGGAAATCACTAAAAATGTTATGGTCTTAATGAATGATACTAACCCTCATTATGCGTTTTCCACACTACATTTTTCAAGAAGAAAATGATAACAGCTAATAACTCCAAAAATACTGATACCAGATTTATGGCCCTTGTGCATGACACTTACTTTCATCATGCTCTTTCCAAAAATAAAATGTCATTCCAATAGCATCAGTCGAACAGGAGTTATTGATCGGCCAAAAAATGTAACAAAGGGCAATAACTCCAAAAGTATTGAGACCAGAATTATGGCCCTTGTTCATGACACTTTCTCTCATCATGCTCTTTCCATGTATGAAGTTTCAATACGATGGCAAGAGCCATGTAGGAGTTATCGTCCGGACAAGAAAGAATTAAACAAATGTACAAGGGGCAATAACTCTAAATTTATTGAAGCTCGAGTTAAGGATCTTATGCATGACACTTTCTCTTATCATGATCGTTCCATGTATGAAGTTTCACTCCAATGGCATGTGTCACATAGGAGTAATCATCCGGACAAAAAATTGTGATTTTTTTTTACAAAGGGCAATAACTCCAATATTAGTGAAGCCAGAGTTATGGACCTTGTGCATGACACTTCCTCTCGTTATGATCTTTCCATATATGAAGTTTCAATCCAATGGCATGAGCCATATAGAAGTTATCGTCCGGACAAAAAGTGTGATTTTTTTTACAAAGGGCAATAACTCCTATATTAGTGAAGCCAGAGTTATGGACCTTGTGCTTGACACTTCCTCTCATTATGCTCTTTCCATATATGAAGTTTCAATCAACTGGCATCAGGCATATTGAAGTTATTGTCCGGACAAAAAATTATGATATTTTTTACAAAGGGCAATAACTCCAATATTAGTGAAGCCAGAGTTATTGACCTTGTGCATGACACTTTCTCTCGTCATGATCTTTCCATATATGAAGTTTCAATCCAATGGCATGAGCCATATAGGAGTTATCGTCCGGACAAAAAAGTGTGATTTTTTTTACAAAGGGCAATAACTCCAATATTAGTGAAGCCAGAGTTATGGACCTTGTGCATGACACTTCCTCTCATTATGCTCTTTCCATATATGAAGTTTCAATCAACTGGCATCAGGCATATTGAAGTTATTGTCCGGACAAAAAATTATATTTTTTACAAAGGGCAATAACTCCAATATTAGTGAAGCCAGAGTTATGGACCTTGTGCATGACACTTCCTCTCATCATGATCTTTCCATATATGAAGTTTCAATCCAATGGCATGAGCCATATAGGAGTTATCGTCCGGACAAAAAAGTGTGATTTTTTTTTACAAAGGGCAATAACTCCAATATTAGTGAAGCCAGAGTTATGGACCTTGTGCATGACACTTCCTCTCATTATGCTCTTTCCATATATGAAGTTTCAATCAACTGGCATCAGGCATATTGAAGTTATCGTCCGGACAAAAAGTGTGACGGACAGACGGACAGACGGACGGACATACTAACAAATGGGTAGTTGTGTGACTTTTTCCTTTGATCTTTTCTTGTGTGACTAGTCCCACAAGAAAAACTATTTTTGGCTCTAACTTTGGAAAAGAATGATCTGGAAGCTAACCCTAACCCTAACCCTATGTCCCACAACTGGCCAGGTTAATGTCACAAGAAATGGCCAGGTTAATGTCACAAGAGATGGCCAGGTTAATGATTTTACTTGTGGGACTAGTTAGAAAAAGTCACACAACTACCCTTTGGTGAGTGCGGACGGACGGACGGACGGACAGACAGACAGACAGACAACTCTCACGAAAACAATATGTCTCCCCCATATAAAAATGGGGGGAGACATAATTACAGATAATACTAGCATACTGGACACATTCCTAACTGATCAGGTTACATTCTAAATGAACGATGAAAGGTTTCTCAGCTTTATAACAGTCTCAAGTGTGCTTACTTTTCCATCTAGCTCACACACGAGTGGCACGCGCACCCTATTGATTTTCTATTAAATTGCAAATTACGATATTTCATGTATGTGCACACTTCTATATTGGAGTTGACAGTCGCTTGTATTAGGGCTCTGCAAAACTCCTTTGTGTGTGCAGCTTGAAACCCTTAGTGATCCACATTATGGTCTTTGACCAAAAAAAGCCCTCTGCTTAAATTCTGATAAAGGATTTTTTTTGTTCTTTTCAAAAGTACTTCCAGAGTGCCAAACCAGATCAAATCCTAATTAGGTGCAAAGTATCTCAACACTTCATCTGGATCTACACTGTATATAGGTGTTACAGTAAAACCTCTCTATAATGGCCACTAAATTGTGTTAATTAGTTGGTATTTAGGGCAGGTGGCTGCTTAAAGAAAGGTGAAAGTAAAACAGAACGCTCCTATAGGAGCGTTCTGTTTTACTTTCACCTTGCTTTAAGCAGCCACCTGCCTTTTACACAAAATACTTGATGTAATTTAGTGGCCGTTATAGAGATGTTGTACTGTATCATCAATTTAGCCACACGGAGTTGACACCAACTAATTTTCAGAAGTAGAATAGCCCATCAATGTTTAACTATAGAGTCCGCTCTGTATGAAAACCTTAAACTTGCTAGAGGATTCCTCTAGGAGCCCTCTGATCTGGGTCTACACTGTTTGCAAATGCAACCACATGCATCTCTAGCATTCAAGGGGTTAAAAGGGGCCCCTATATATTGATAGGGAACTTTCCAATAACAACAGAGACAGTGACTACAGTAAATCATTCTCTCATAGGCTATTTCTAGATTCAACCTCTTTGATTAAATATACTGAAAAAAAGCATTTACTACAGAAAAGGACAATTTTAAAATTGTGCACCTGTAGTTTTGAAACCACTGTGATGAATACTGACCATTTGCTCCTATATATGGAGGAAATACTCTATTTGTCACGATTGTTTCATAAATTTACTTTTACAGAGGCGTCAAAAGGCGTCAATAAGGGGGAACGGGTAAAACTAAGAATAAATTCTAATACTGAGGCTTAACCCTTTCCCTTACATAGAAGACTTTTGTCTTAAGACCCAGATCAGACAGCTTCTGCAGGAGCTGTCTGATCAGGGTTTGTTCCATTTGCTCATCGATTAATAGAGATCTGATTCAAAGGTTTCTGTCACAGCCAAACTTTCCATGTCAGTTTGTGATTATAACAAGAAATGTGTCACAGTAGGTGACAAAAGTCCCCAAAGCAAAGTACTGACGTTGAAATGTGTTTTTTAGGCAGGTCTGTATTACTCTATTGCTATATGAAACTAAACTAAAACATGCACAGTGTGACCTGAATTTGAATCATATAGTAACCTTAAACAAGAAATGACTAAGCAACAATGTGGATATAATGTAAAATACCCATTTTTAAATGTAAGTGTGAAGGTATTTCTACCACTGAGGTCAAAGGGAAAGGTCACAGTGACCAGAAAATGTCACATGGCACACACAACCAATTTGGCATTCCTACTTCAAGCAATATAGGAAATTTACTCCAGGCAATATTTTTCAATAGCACAGGTCAGAGGTCAAGGTCACCTAAATTTAGTATTGACACTCCCCCATCTGTTTCGTACACAGAAACAAGAGTGCCAGTGGGTACAATATATGCCCGTCGAGGCTTTGTTCAACATAAACTGATGTTAACATATTTGCTAAATGCAAATGCTAAATGCATATTCTAAGTCCAACTGTGTGACCTTGACCTTTGATATACATACCAGGACAAACCCATACTACTGTAGCATGTCCTGATAAACATTGTGGTGTAATTTAAGAAGGATCCACCAAGCAGAATTTAAGTTAGAGATGTTACAGACAGACGGACAGACAGACAGCGCCATTCCATAATACTTCTCGTTTTTGATAGATCTATTAATTCCTACAGAAGCCATCTGATCTCAGTCAACTCTGTTTGCAAAGGTGTCAAACAGTGTCTCTATATAAGGCAAAGGGTTAATAAGTTTTGTGCCTTAAATAAACGCCTTTTCATGCATCTGCAAACAGAGTAGATCCAGATCAGACAGCTCCTATAGGAGCTGTCTGATCAGGGTCTGCTCTGTTTGCTAATGGAATTTGATATATATCTGTTTCTTTAGTTTCTAAAATGACTACAATATTCCATCATTCATATATCATTATCACTAATTTGTCTATGAATATCCAGTAGGTATTGAAATTTGGAATAAACATAGACCAGGGAAAGGGTTAAATTGAATATATAAATCAATATCAGTATGCAGACAATATCTTATAGGTTGAAATGTTGAGCAATTGAAATTTAATATAATTAGGATGGTTGACATTTGAAAAAGAAGATTTTTGACAGATAACATTTCAAGCAAACAAATGACTTTATGCAGATAGCATTTCAATGTATACGCTTCTAACCTTTAACGACCTTGCAAACAAAGTAGACCCAGTCTACTCTGTTTGCAACTGAAATAATAGCTGTCATTGTAAAAACTTTCATTGTGCATTGTTCATAATGCCATGAAAACAAATCAGTTAATTATTATTCATACCGTAATTATTTTTTACAAATATATATACTAAATCAGGTGAAAGGATAAGCAGCGTAATTTGCCATATAAACACTTAACAACAGGAGCAGTTAACCCTTTCCTTCATATAAACAAGTTTTCATGCATTTGCAAACAGAGTAGACCCAGATCAGACAGCTCCTATAGGAGCTGTCTGATCAGGGTCTGCTCTGTTTGCTAATGGAATTTTGATATATCTGTTTTTTCAGTTTCTAAAATGACTATAATGTTCCACTTTCCATATTTCATTATAACTAGTCTGTCTATGAATATTCTGTAGGTATTGAAATTTGGGAAAAGAATAGAACAGGGAAACGGAAAGGTTAAATTGTTACTTTTATTTTCAGATCTGTGCGTCATACTGTATTTAATCCTTTACTCCATATATACACCTTTCTACGCCTTTGCAAACAGAGTAGACCCAGATCAGACAATTTGAATAGGGACCATCTAATCAGGGTCTGCTCTGTTTGCTTATGTTGTTATGTAGGTATGATTTTACAGCTTCTTTTTCTGTATCAATATGATATTATAACGATTAATCTAATTAATATTCATGATGCCATTATTTTTATATGAATACTCATAGGGTAAAGGGTTAAAGGGCTGTATATAAGGGGCATAGTGACATGTGTAATTCCCTTATTTCTGAGTGGAACCTAATCTTGTTGGTACTTATTAGAATTACTTCAGAAAGATGATTTTAATGAGAGGACAATAATAGGTTTTGCTAAAGAAATACAGAACTTGCTTTACCAATATGCATTTTTTTTCATGAATGTGGCCATCAAGGCAATTTTAATCCTTTCCTTCATATAAATGCCTTTTCACGCATATGCAAACAGAGAAGACCCAGATCAGATGGCTATTAGAGAATCCATCTGATCAGGGTCTATTCAGTTTGCTAATGGAATTTGATAGATCTATTTTGTTCATGACTATTCAGTAGGTATTGAAATTTGGACTAAATATAGAACACGGAAAGTTTTAATGTGTACCAACAAAATGGTTTGGCCAAGAAATATAGAACTTGTTTTACCAATAAGTAACATGCCTTTTCTCTATGGCTGTGGTCATCAAAACAGCCCGTTTTAATAGGTAACAACAAAATGGTTTGGCCAAGAAACACTGATTTTCTTCTTCCAATAATAATTGTTGAATGTTTTTTTTGTGTGTGTCTGTGGTCATCAAGGCAATTCTAATGCATACCAACAAAAAGCTTTGGCCAAGAAATACAGAATAGTTTCTACTTATAATTACAGTTTAACCCATTACCTGTTGATTATTCTTATAATAACATCATCATACATATTCATTAGCTGATTTTTTATAATAGCATATGTACATGGGAAGTTGTGGTATTTGTAGAAACTGTAGAGTCGGGTCTTTTATAAAAGCTCCTATAAGGGCCATCTGATCTAGGTCTACTCTGTTCGCAAAGATGTGAAAAGTGTTTATATGACGGAAAGGTTTAATATGTTTTTTCTCTGTGACTGTGGTCATTAACCAATTCCCTCATATTGACGCCTTTTGACGCCTCTGCAAAAGTCACCTATTGAAACCAAAAAGCAAGGGAGAGAAAAGTAGCTTCTTGGTTTCCTTTATAACCAGATTTTAACCCTTTGCTCCATAAATATGCCTTTCTACGCCTCTGTAATAACCACTTCTTGAAACCATTGTGATAAATAGAGCATTTGCTCCTATAGGAGCAAATGCTCTTTTTATCACAATGGTTTCAAACTACAAAATTCTAAAATGTTCCTTTTCTCTAGTTAATGCTCCTTTTCGGTAGATTTATTCAAAGTGGTTGGATCTAAAAATAGCCTTTGAGGTAATGGGTTAAGGAAATTCTAATGAGTACTCAAACACCAGAATGCAGAACTTGTTTCACCAATAGTATATTATGACTTTTCGCTAAGACTGTGATCATCAAGGCCATCTACAGAGTACCCAACAGAATAAAGAACTTGTTTCACCAATAGTATATTATGACTTTTCTCTAAGACTGTGATCATCAAGGCCATCTACAGAGTACCCAACAGAATAAAGAACTTGTTTCACCAATAGTATATTATGACTTTTCTCTAAGACTGTGATCATCAAGGCCATTTAAAGAGTACCCAACAGAATAAAGAACTTGTTTCACCAATAGTATATTATGACTTTTCTCTAAGACTGTGTTCATCAGGGCGATTCTAATCTACAAGACAGGGTTTGGCAAAGAAATGCAGAAAATATTTTATTTGTTACAAATTTGAAAGTCAGATCTATTATAATATCATAAGCAAACAGAGCAGACCCAGATCAGATTGTTCCTACTGCTGTCTGACCAGGTGGCTGCTTAACCCATTACCTCATAGGCTATTTTTAGATACAACCTCTTTGAATAAATCTACCGAAAAGGAGCATTAACTAGAGAAAATGAAAATTTTAGAATTTTGTAGTTTGAAACCATTGTTATAAATAGAGCATAAATTTTGCTCCTATAGGAGCAAATGCTCTATTTATCACAATGGTTTCACAAAGTGACTTTTACAGAGTCGTCAAAAGTCGTCAATATGAGGGAACGGGTTAATGCAAGGTGAAAGTCATCAGAGATCTCCTAGAGGAGCTAAAAATTCTGCATGACTTTCACCCTGCATTAAGCTGCTACCTGTCTCCAAGACCGATATTTATACTTATTTATAGAATTCAATGTCTGGTTTAGAGGGTTTTTACTGTATATACGAAAGAAACTGTTATCTACTGCTCTCTTTTTAGGTCTTTAGCAAGGCAAATCTCTCTATAATAGCATTTATCTACTATATTCACGCCGCTTTCTTCCGATACTCTTCAACTATTTCCGAGCCAAGTATCTGCTGCTTTCATGGTTCTACCGACATGTCTTCTTTTAAGTAGATAAAACAAATTTACCAGTTTTGTAACCATAAACAGTTTTTTGTCCATAGATAAATAGGAAATTACACAGGAAGATATGACAGGGTAATTAAAACTGATATGCCAATTACCACACAGTATACTAAAATACAAGCATGAAAGTTACGATTTAATCCGTTACTCCATATATACACGCACACTGTTTTACGCCACTACAAACAGAGCAGACCCAGATGAGAGATTTTTGCTTTACCCTTTACTCCATTAATATGCACCTTTGCAAACAGAGAAGACCCAGATTAGATGGCTCCTATAGGAGCCATCTGATCAGGGTCTGCTCTGTTTGCTTATGATATAATATAGATCTGATTCTATAGGTATAGGAGTCAATACGAACCTATAGTAGCCGTCTGATCAGGGTCTGATCTGTTTGCTTATGATATAGATCTGATTCTTTAATTTCTGCCTATACGAGCCATTTGATCAGGGTCTGATCTGCTTGCTTATGGTTTAATATAGATCTGATTCTACAGTTTCTGTCAAAATATCCTGTGTACATAATTATGCCATCATCAAAATTCAACAAATAAATATTCATGATGTCATTATTCCTTACATGAATATTGAACAGGGAAAGAGATAACCCTTCACTCCATATCATATATACCTTTATACACCTTTACAAACAGAGAAGACCCAGATCAGATAGATGCTGTAGGAGCTTATGTTTGCTTATCCCTTTCCCTGATGGATATTCGTGTAAGAA
The DNA here is from genome assembly GCA_963576725.1 of Azorinus chamasolen. NCBI lineage: Eukaryota > Metazoa > Mollusca > Bivalvia > Cardiida > Solecurtidae > Azorinus > Azorinus chamasolen. Next base: position 38,379,712 of record OY755246.1, on the reverse strand, counting down.
ATAATCACACCATGAATATTCATTAGCTGATTATCTATATTACAGTAAAACCTCTCTATAATGACAACTAAATTGTGTTAATTAGTTGGTATTTAGTGCAGGTGGCTGCTTAAAGCAAGGTGCAAGTAAAACAGAACGCTCCTATAGGAGCGTTCTGTTTTACTTTCACATTGCTTTAAGCAACCACCTGCCTGTAACACAAAATACTTGATGTAATTAAGTGGTCGTTATAGAGAGGTTTTACTGTAGTACATGAAACAATGAATATTTTGGTATTCATAGAAACTGTAAATCAGACCTAAACAATTGCATAAGCAAACAGTAGACACAAATCAGACGACTGACCTACAGGAGCAATCTGATATGGGTCTACTCTACTTGTAAAGGTGTAGAAAGGAGTATTTCTAGAATAAAGGGTCAAATAAATATTCATGGAGTAAAGGGTAAGGAGAAAGCATTTATTTTATGATTTCAAGAATTCATGTATTTTCGGTCATCCATTTCTTCACTTTTCACAATAGTTTTCAAAGTTAACCTTTTTCTGTAAATCTATGATTATTCCAAATTTTAATACCTACCGAACATTCATTAAAAAAAATGAATAATAAAGAAGTAGGGGGCTCAACTGCCTTAATCGCAAATCAAACATTTTGGTGCCATGACCCGGATTTGTGCCAGGTTGTGCCATGGACAGACAGACCAACAGATAGACAGACAGATAAGACTTTTCACGCATTTGCAAACAGAGTAGACTCAGATCAGATGGCTCCTATAGGAGCCATTTGATTAGGGTTTGCTCTGTGTACTTCTAGAGAAAAAATATAGATCTGATTCTACAGCTCTACCCATGCCAAAAACTCATGTGTTCATAATTATCCCATTATAAAACTAGAACTACATGTATCACTAAAGGTGATGGATTACCCCAGCTCAGCTGCCTTGATCGCAAATCAAACAAGATTTGTGCCAGGTTGTGCCACAGACAGACAGACAGACCAACCGACTGACCAACATACTGACTCCTATATACCTCGTCTCAAACTTTGATTGCTGGGGTATAACAAGATTTGTGCCAGGTTGTGCCATGGATAGACAAGACAGACAGACAGACCAACACACTGACTCAAATATACCCCCTCTCAAACTTTGTTTGCACGGGTATAAAAATCAGCTAATCAATATGGATCATGTCATTATTTCTTAGATGAATACTGAACAGGTAAAGGGATAAATAAGATGAGTAATCAGTAAAGGCAAAATACAGTAAAACCTCTCTATAACGACCACTAAATTGCATCAAGTATTATGTGTTAAAGGTAGGTGGATGCTTAAAGCAAGGTGAAAGTAAAACAGAACGCTCCTATAGGAGCGTTCTGTTTTACTTTCACCTTGCTTTAAGCAACCACCTGTCCAAAATACCAACTAATTAACACAATTTAGTGGTCATTATAGAGAGGTTTTAATGTATTTTCTAAATTTTTCTATCAAACCCTATCTTGAGCAATATTTAGAAAAGGTTAAATATTTTCTAAATTTCTCCAACAAATACTATCTTGCTGGCATTCATTTGAAATGTCTTCCCCAGGCAAATGAATAGATTGGGTTTGACATTGAGAAATAAGAGATTTGTTTAGATTGGCATGTCTTTTATCTACTGCTGTGATGTCACAAAACATCCAAAGTATATTGACAGGCACATACACACTTGCACAAAATGAAGACATTGCATAGTAGCAACTACATAGACACGAGCCAACAGACGTGTTTCTACCCTACTAGCCTATTCCCTCATACTGACGTCATTTGATGTTTCTGTTAAAGTTACTTTTTGAAACCATTGTGATAAATAGAGCATTAATACTCCATAGGAGCAAAATTAATACTCTATTTATCACATTGGTTTCAAAACTACACAATTCTAATTTTTTTCTTTTCTCTAGTAAATGCTCCTTTTCTGTAAATTTATTCCAAGAGGTTGGGTCTAAAAATAGCCTATGAGGGTATGGGTTAAAGTTGAACACTTTGTCTACTACCATTGCAATCAGGGAAAGGTTTGATCAGATCCCATTTTATGATGCTGCTGCTTATCAGGAACTACACTATATTAATGCCTGGGAGCTTTTTTTCCTTGGACGCAGTAATGCAAAAAAATATTTTACCTGATTCACTTCCAATTTTTACTGTTTCTTCAGAAATATCTTTTAACCCTTTCTTTCAGCAGGCACGTAGGCAAGTTTTGAAGATTGGGACCCCAGAGGATAAGAGCAAACTTGTAATGGGTAGGTACTGTAGGGATGTCCCCGACCGTGCAAATTGTTTTATATTTGTGTTTTCTTAGATGCAATTTCCATGCATTTTAAGACGATTTATGAACTGTTATAGCTTTTAATATTTTACCAACAAAACATCATTCTGTTTGTCAATTTCCTGCGTGGTTAATCCTTTCCCTGTTCTGTGTTCTTTCCAAATTTCAATACCTACTGAATATGCATGGACAAAATAGTTATAATGAAATATGGAAGGTGGAACATTGTTGCCATTTTAGAAAGTAAAGACACGGATCTATCAAATTCCATTAGCAAACAGAGCAGACCCTGATCAGACGGCTCCTCTAGGAGCCGTCTGATCTGGGTCTACTCTGTTTGCAAATGCTTGAAAACACGTTTCTATGAGGGAAAGGGTTAAGACACTGAATTTGGTATAACATAAGAAACGACAAGTACATGTATACAGATATAAAATGTAATTACAAAATCTCTGCATTTTTAACACAAAACATCATAATAATTAATGCATGTTATAGCAGTATGCATGTATTAACCCTTCGCCTACTAGACATGAACTGTCATATGCACACAGTGTAGATCTAGATGAGACGACGAGTAACTGAATGTCTCATTAGAATCCAAGTGTATCAGAGCCCGTCAGGCGCATGACCAGTGACTTGATGCCACATATTTAATCCTTTACCTGTTTAATATTCATGAAAGAATTTCATCATGAATATTTATTAGCGGATTTTTTATAATATAACTTTTTAAGACTTTTTTCTTTGGCTTTTACAAAAACTGTAGAATTAGATCTATATCATATCAAAAGCAAACAGAGCAGACCCTGAACAGACAGCTCCTGAAGGAGCCATCTGGTCTGGGTCTACTCTGTTTGCAAATGCGTGCAAAGGTGTTTATACGAGGGAAAGGGTTAAAACATTTATCTAAGATTTCATACACTCTTAAATTGTCTAAAATTGTCCAAAGATGGTCATGCCGCCTTCAACACCACAGACAAACTCGTTTGCAATTTCAACAACGTCAATATTATCTGTGGCATCTTTGTGGACATGCATTACCATTGTGTGATTCAGCCGCTGCTGAGACACTGTTGAACTGGGGTAGGTCTTGAACCCTCTCTGAGCAGTGAATGATCTCTCACTTGTTGCATTTTGTAGCTGGCATCGCCAGAAACAGATTTGGAAATTTAATATTTTTTGGTTGATTTGGTGCGTCCATTTCAAGGATATTTTTTAGAATGAATATCAAATTTGAATGCACATGTGCTATATTTTGCTTTGAGTATAATCAATATGTACAATTATATGAGTGATTATTAAATTGGTATAATTACTTTTAAAGTGTTTGTTTTTAATTACCTTCTCTTAGGTTCTTTTCGGTCTTCCAGATTCATCATCAAAAGCTTGCGCCAATAATGTTTTCTTGGATATAAGGGCAGTAAAAATTACCTATATTGGACCGGTCGTTAACAACACGTGTAATGTCAACGCTAATCCGCAACTGTCAGTTTGACACTTATGTTAATTGCAACACCAAGACATTAAAGCCGGGGCTCCAATCACAGATGAGTGGCGGCTAGTGAAGGCTTCATGCTCGCGGCCCCAAATCCGCAGGTGGCCAAAATCTTGGGGCCCCCGCCTCTGCTGCCCTGTTGCCTACACGCCTGTTCAGATAAATGCTTTTTCATGCCATTGTGAACAGAGTTTATCCTGATCAGAGAGCCGTCTGATCATGTTCTGCTCTGTTTGTGTGTGGAATTATATCTAGACCTCATCCCACAGTTTTTGTCTAAGCCAACAATTCCTGTCTAAATTTTATAATATAAACAATAAGTTACTGAATACAGTAAAACCTCTCTATAACAGCCACAAAACTGTGATAATTAGTTGGTATTTAGAGCAGGTGGCTGCTTAAAGCAAGGTGAAAGTAAAACAGAATGCTCCTAATACCTGCTGCTTAAAGCAAGGTGAAAGTAAAACAGAACGCTCCTAAAGGAGCGTTCTGTTTTACTTTCACCTTGCTTTAAGCAGCCACCTGCCTTTAACACAAAATTCTTGATGTAATTTAGTGGTTGCTGTAGAGAGGTTTTACTGTATTCAAAAAGTGATCAATCCACACAAAAGTTTTAATCAGGGAAAGTGTTAAGTAGCACAAATATGGAAGTGAACTGTCTTGAAATTCATGGACTGGACAATCACCATTTTTAATTTTTTTTGTCCAACACAAATGCAACAATTGCAAGGAAAGTCTCCTCTTAAACAATATGGATATAGCACTATATCTTTCAAGAATTTCTATCTCTCTAATAGCAATCTGTCTAACTTCTCCATGGAAGCTTCCGCTTATAGTCTACGAGTATTTCCGCATTTGATGCCTGCCAATTTAATTGCGTCATAGATATATCTAGTTTTAAGTAGATAAGACAAATTTCCCATCGAAATGGCATGAGTACTTTCTAACAGTAGATAAATTGGAAATTACAATAGACCTTGTGTCTGGTTTGGCAATTAAAAAGATGAGAAAATTTATTAGATAAATACCAGTAACTTCCAGGCATTTTCTAATATTTGAGAAACACATTTATAGCGAAAAGTCTATTAAACGCTACAATACCTAAAATATGTCTGCAAGAATGGATCGAGACAGTTCTTGAGTTTGAAGAATTTGTATGGTAAAATTCTCTGACAGATTTCTTCTTTACCACAATATGTCAACAGTAGGTTGTATATATATGTGAAATATCCTATTAACCCTTTTTCCTGTTTAACCTTTTACTCCATGAATATTCATGTAAGAAATAATGATCTCATGAATAATAATTAGATTTACTGTTATAACGGAAGCATGGACACAGGATGTTTTGGCCATGGCAGAAAGTGTAGGATCAGATCAATATTATATAATAAGCAAACAGAGCAGACCCTGATCAGACAGCTCCTATAGGAGCTGTCTGATCTGGGTCTACTATGTTTGCAAATGCTTAAAAAGGTGTATCTCTGGAGTAAAGGGTTAATATTCATGTAAGAAACAATGATATCATGAATATTATTAGCAGAATTCTTATAATGGCATATTTATATTTTACACAGGATGTTTGCGTACTGGTAGAAACTGTAGTTTCAAATCTGTTATAATTTCAGAAGCAAACAGAACAAACCCTGATCAGACAGTTCCTATAGGAGCCATCTGAAATCGGTCTACTATGTTTGCAAATATGTGAAAAAGTTTTATATGAAGTAAAGGTTTAACTCCAAATGTTTGTAGACCCAATTTACCCTCTCCATGGGTTTATAAAATTGGAGTCCATTCAACACCATATTGATAAATTTAAATACATTTACATAGTAGCAAATAGTGTAGACCCTGATCAAACTGCTCCTGAAGGAGCAGTTTGACCACCAGGGTCTGCACTATTTGCTTAAGTTAGTCTGTCCGAATATTTAATGTAATTTGGGTACGTACAACTTAAAAATAATGCTTTTTCAAGGACAAACACCCAACATGCTACATATTACAGACTGCATGTATTAACCAATATCTTTTCTTCACATCTTTTGCAAGCAGAGATGACCCAGATCACACAGCTCCTGAAGGAGCTGTCTGATCAGGGTCTGCTCTGTTTGCTTATGGAATGTTTAGATCTGATTTTACAGTTTCCAACATGGTGAAACTCCTATTTCCTTGTGCCATTTTATTGATTCTGAACATGAATATTAATGAGGTGATAAAATCTTGAATAAAATTTTCGTGGGTTTGGTGCAAATCTATTGTAACTCCTTCACAAAGTGAAGGAGTTGCAATAGTTTTGCACCAAGCCCTCGAAATGTTGAACAGGGAAAGAGTTATCCTTTATAATTCTACAACACCCAACCTTTGCAAACTAAAACTGGGTTGACCAAGATTGACTACCATCTTTGAAATGCCATATCTGATCAAGATCTACATTGTCATACAGATCAGCAGCCACAGAGTTTGGTCCACAATGTAGACCCTGATCTAATGAATGTCCTATAAAAGTACTGTATGTATTGAACTCTTTCAATATTGTGGACCAAGTTGTGATGAGAAGCGACTGCTAAGAGCTTGCAGTAGATCTACGATGATTCCATGATAGTGTACAACCCTAATACGACAACAGTATGATGGTATAACAACATTAAGCCCTTTCCCTGTTAAACATTCTTGTAAGAAATAATGACATCATGAATATTTATAATTCGAATTTTTATAATGGCATATGTACAAAGGATGTTTTGGCTCAGGCAGAAACTGTAGAATCAGATCTATATTATACAATAAGCAAACAGTGCATACCCTGATCAGACCACTCCTACAGGAGTTGTCTGATCTGTGTCTACTCAGTTTGCAATTGTGTGAAAAGGCATTTATATGAAGGAAAGTGTTAAGCTGAGTCTTTTCAATATCGTCAAGAATCATTACGACATGGGCTATTATATAGTTACCATGATTTGCAAGCTGGCATCATGGTCAGTCTTATTTCCAACCCATGACAGTGTAACAAGAATTGTAGTACAGTGATCTGATGGCTCCTACAAGAGCTCCTGCCATCTCATCAGAGTCTGCTCTGTTTGCTTATGGAACTACATAAATTTGATTCTTTAGTGTCTGCGTTGGTCAAAGTTGCCTGTGTTCATGATGGCATGTTAATTAACAAGGGAGTACTGCCCATGGCAGAAACTGTATGATTAAATCCATTTCATTCGTATGTAAACAGAGCAGACCCAGATTAAGCGACTCCTACAGGTGCTGCCTGATCTGAGTCTTCTCTGTTTCCAAAGGCATAAATAGGTGGGATTGTATCAGGTATATGGATGAATGGATAAAAAGAATGGTGTCTTTAAAAGCTTAACCCAATCCCCCCATAAGAATGCTTTTCCGTGCCTTTGCAAACTGAGTAGACTGGGTATCTTCTCTGTTTGCTTATGAAATTATAATAGATCAGGGCCCATGCTTATAAAGCTTTTTAGCTGAGTCCGAGTCTGTTCTCAAGCATTTGATTGGTCAGATTTGAGCCAAAGGCTCAAATCTGACCAATCAAAAACTTGAGAACGATCTCAGACTCAACTAAAAGTTTTATAAGCATGGACCCTGACTCTGTAGTTTCTACCAATACCAAAATATCCTGTGTACATATGCCATTATGAAAATTCTGCTAATAAATATCCATGATGTCACTTTTCCTTACATGAATATTCAACAGGGAAAGTTTTACTACAGAATGAAAGTAATGCAGAAAGTCCCTGCAGTATACAACATTGATAATATTTCCATCATTTATAATAAAATGCTATATTGAATGATGTATTTAAATCATATTGAAGTAGATAATTTAAATTCTAGATTCTCATGCCGGCTACTTTGGCAGTTCTGTCATATCATATATAAACTTAGCACGCCAAAGCTAAAACTTCAATTTTCTTATGGTGCCAACAATCCAAAATTTCCTCCCATTTATTTCCTAGTTCAGCCAACTTGGCATCAATCAGTGATGAAACAAGTTATATCTATGAATGAAACCCCACCACCTGTCTACCTAAATTTATGGCGCTACACTTCCAGTCACTTTAATTGGCAATACAGACATCAGTCCAATTGTTATTCCTAATATATCGCAAGTTAAATTGTATTTTTATGCCTCAGAGAATTAGTAGTCAGGTCTTAGCTTGTCTTATCTGTTTTAACATAGATATATTGGTAAACCATCTAGGCAGACAGTTAGTGTGCGTGAAATTCTCAGAAACCGAGGAAAGCTGAAGTAGACGGATACATATGACTATCGAAGAAGCCTTGGTGCACAGCATTAGATAGAACCAGACGCTTCTAAGCAGTAAGTATTTGAGAGAGTCTAAATGCAGTAGGTATTAGAGAGACATTATACAATGTATACTAAAGAATGGGACAGAATGGGTCACATACTTATACAGTAGGTATTAGAGAGACATTATACAATGTATACCAAAGAATGGGGCAGAATGGGTCACATACTTATACAGTAGGTATTAGAGAGACATTATACAATGTATACCAAAGAATGGGACAGAATGGCTCACATACTTATACAGTAGGTATTAGAGAGACATTATACAATGTATACCAAAGAATGGGACAGAATGGCTCACATACTTATAAGTACAATGGCTGAAAGTTTCAGAAATATCTACATGTACATTCAAGGGGATACTAATTTAAAATATACAACATTTAAGGAAAAGAATTAGCCCATCCTCATAGGCTATTTTTAGACCCAACCTCTGTGAATAAATCTACCAAAAAGGAGCGTTTACTAGAAAAAAGGAAAGGTTTAGAATTGTGTAATTCTGAAATCATTGTTATAAATAGAGCATTTGCTCCTACGGAGCAAATACTCAGCTTTTTGTCACAATGATTTCAAAAAGTGACTTTCACAGAGGCGTCAAAAGGTGCCAATATGCGGCAATAGGTTAAAGAATTAAAACAGAAAACAAGAGCATGATTACCACAGTGATATAAAGCACTTTGCTGAATGTAACATTCTTATCTCATGAAAGTTCATGAGAATGATCAGTCCAGATATTATTTCTGAGATCAATGTCCTAACATGGAACATTCATTCTTTAGTCCTTTACTCCATTAAAACACCTTTCTAAGCCTTTGCAACCAGAGCAGACCCAGATCAGATGACTCCAGTAAGAACCGTCTGATCATGGTCTGCTCCATTTACTTATGAAACAATACACGAGATATAACTCTACAGTATCTGTCATGGCTAAACTTTCCTGTGTTTGTATGCCATTATAAAAATGCATCTAATTAATATTCATGACACTGTTTCTTAAATGAATATTCATGAAGTAAAAGGTAAATACAAGAAAGCATAATGGGACAAATATTGCCCACAATTGTTCTTGGTTGGGATCTTAATATGGCCATAAAAATTGTTTCTAAGTATAATGTGGATCTATGAAGAAACAAACTTTGATACAGTGCCAACACTAACCCTTTCCTTCATACAAACGTGTTTTCACCCATTTGCAAACAGAGTATACCCAGATCAGACAGCTCCTATAGGAGCTGTCTGATCAGGGTCTGCTCTGTTTGCTAATGGAATTTTATACATTTGTTGTTTTTTCTAAAATGGCTACAATGTTCCGCCTTTCATATTTCATTATAACTATCTTGTCTATGAATATTCAGTACATATTGAAATTTGGAATAAACAAAGAACAGGGAAAGGGTTAACCCTTACAACGCTGACTTTTCAAATGGACTATTCCAAAATTCAAACAGGCCAAGCTTACAGTGAATATTTAGGGATTTTTCTAAAGAAAAGTTTAACATGACAAACCGTGCAGACCCTGATGAGAGGGCTCCTCTAGGAGCCCTCTCATCTGGATCTTCACTGTTTGCAAAGGACATTAGTGACTCGTGTCCCGCACTGTAAGGGTTAAACCTTTACTCCATGAATGTGAGGAATAATAAGATCATGAATATCAGTTACATTCATATTTATAATTGCACATAGACACAGGACTTTTAAGCCATGGAGGAAACTGTAGAACCATTTCTATATTATTTCATAAGCAAACAGAGCAGACCCTGATCAGACAATTTCTACAGGAGCCATCTAATCTGGGTCTATTCTTTTTGCAAAGGCATAGAAAGGAGTATTTATTGAAGGAAGGGTTAAGCTGCAATACACATTATTTGTAAATACAATACAGATCTATGAAGACACAGGTGCTACATTATAAACAATGCAATATACTGTTGAACTTCTGTATGTCGAACTTGGATAACTCAAACTTAGGGATAACTCGAAGTAGAAGTTTGGTCCTTCAAAAATTTACAATACAGAATTGTTCTAAAATGTATCAGTATGCATATCTAGAAGCACACATGACAGCTTAATTTAGGTCAAAAGTAATGTTAAACTAGAGGTTTTTGTCAAAAAAACGGATGTCTCCCCTCTAATAAAAACAATATGTAAAGGGAAATCACTAAAAATGTTATGGTCTTGATGAATGATACTTCCCCTCATTATGCGTTTTCCACACTACATTTTTCAAGAAGAAAATGATAACAGCTAATAACTCCAAAAATACTGATACCAGATTTATGGCCCTTGTGCATGACACTTACTTTCATCATGTTCTTTCCAAAAACAAGAGGGCCATGAGGCCCTGAAGCGCTCACCTGAGATACCCCAGGGACGGGGCCATCATTTGTACAACCTTGGTAGAGAACCACAAGGCAAAGCAGTATGCCATTAATTAAAGGTCTAAGCCTTATGGTTTCAGAGAAAAATAATATAGTTTTCCCATGAAAACTGATAAGCCAGGGCCAAGTTTCGCCCAGAGGTCATGGTCGTAAGTTGAACAATCTCGGCAGAGGACCACAAGCCAAAGCTACATGCCAAATATCAAAGGTCTAGGCCTTACAGTTTCAGAGAAGAAAAATGTTAAAGAGTTTCCTATGAAAAACTGATAAGCCCCAGGGCGGGGTCATTTTTGGCCTGGGGTCATAATTTGAACAATCTTTGTAGAGGACCATTAGATCATGCTACATGCCAAATATCAAAGGTCTAGGCCTTACAGTTTCAGAGAAGAAGATTTTTAAAGATTTTCCTATGAAAAACTGATAAGCCCTTGGGCGGGGCCATTTTTTGCCCGGGGTCATAATATGAACAATCTTTGTAGAGGACCATTAGATCATGCTACATACCAACTATCAAAGGTCTAGGCCTTACAGTTTCAGAGAAGAAGAATGTTAAAGAGTTTCCTATGAAAAACTGATAAGCCCTTGGGTGGGGCCATTTTTGGCCCGGGGGTCATAATTTGAACAATCTTTGTAGAGGACAATTAGATCATGCTACATGCCAAATATCAAAGGTCTAGACCTTACAGTTTCAGAGAAGAAGATTTTTAAAGATGTTCCTATGAAAAACTGATAAGCCCTTGGGCGGGGCCATTTTTGGCCCGGGGGTCATAATTTGAACAGTCTTTGTAGAGGACTACCGGATCATGCCACATGCCAAATATCAAAGGTCTAGGCCTTACAGTTTCAGAGAAGATGATTTTTTAAAGATTTTCCAATGTAAAACTGATAAGCCCTTGGGCGGGGCCATTTTTGGCCCGGGGGTCATAATTTGAACAATTTTTGTAGAGTACCATTAGATCATGCTACATGCCAAATATCAAAGGTCTAGGCCTTACAGTTTCAGAGAAGAAGATTTTTAAAGATTTTCCTATGAAAAACTGATAAGCCCTTGGGCGGGGCCATTTTTGGCCCGGGGGTCATAATTTGAACAATCTTTGTAGGGAACCATAAGATCATGCTACATGCCAAATATCAAAGGTCTAGGCCTTACAGTTTCAGAGAAGAAGATTTTTTAAGATTTTCCTATGAAAAACTGATAAGCCCTTGGGCGGGGCCATTTTTGGCCCGGGGGTCATAATTTGAACAATTTCTGTAGAGGACCATTAGATCATGCTACATGCCAAATATCAAAGGTCTAGGCCTTACAGTTTCAGAGAAGAAGATTTTTAAAGATTTTCCTATGAAAAACTGATAAGCCCTTGGGCGGGGCCATTTTTGGCCCGGGGGTCATAATGTGAACAATGTTTCGTTCCCCCTAGCCACTGATGCTTCTGACAAAATTTGGTTAAAATCGGGTCAGTAGTTTCAGAGGAAATGTCGTTTGAAAATGTGGACGGACGACGGACGCCGGACGGACGCCGGACACCGGACGCCGGACGCCGGACGACGGACAAATAGCGGTCACAATAGCTCATCCTGAGCCTTCGGCTCAGGTGAGCTAATAAAATGTCATTCCAATAGCATCAGTCGAACAGGAGTTATTGATCGGCCAAAAAATGTAACAAAGGGCAATAACTCCAAAAGTATTGAAGCCAGAATTATGGCCCTTGTTCATGACACTTTCTCTCATCATGCTCTTTCCATGTATGAAGTTTCAATAAGATGGCAAGAGCCATGTAGGAGTTATCATCCGGACAAGAAAGAATTAAACAAATGTACAAGGGGCAATAACTCTAAATTTATTGAAGCTCGAGTTAAGGATCTTATGCATGACACTTTCTCTTATTATGATCGTTCCATGTATGAAGTTTCACTCCAATGGCATGTGTCACATAGGAGTAATCATCTGGACAAAAAATTGTGATTGTTTTTACAAAGGGCAATAACTCCAATATTAGTGAAGCCAGAGTTATGGACCTTCTGCATGACACTTCCTCTTGTTATGATCTTTCCATATATGAGGCATGAGCCATATAGAAGTTATCGTCCGGACAAAAAAGTGTGATTTTTTTACAAAGGGCAATAACTCCAATATTAGTGAAGCCAGAGTTATGGACCTTGTGCATGACACTTCCTCTCGTTATGATCTTTCCATATATGAAGTTTCAATCCAATGGCATCAGGCATATTGAAGTTATTGTCCGGACAAAAAATTATGATATTTTTTACAAAGGGCAATAACTCCAATATTAGTGAAGTCAGAGTTATGGACCTTGTGCATGACACTTCCTCTCATTATGCTCTTTCCATATATGAAGTTTCAATCAACTGGCATCAGGCATATTGAAGTTATTGTCCGGACAAAAAATTATGATATTTTTTACAAAGGGCAATAACTCCAATATTAGCGAAGCCAGAGTTATGGACCTTGTGCATGACACTTCCTCTCGTCATGATCTTTCCATATATGAAGTTTCAATCCAATGGCATGAGCCATATAGGAGTTATCGTCCGGACAAAAAAGTGTGATTTTTTTTTACAAAGGGCAATAACTCCAATATTAGTGAAGCCAGAGTTATGGACCTTGTGCATGACACTTCCTCTCATTATGCTCTTTCCATATATGAAGTTTCAATCAACTGGCATCAGGCATATTGAAGTTATCGTCCGGACAAAAAGTGTGACAGACAGACGGACAGACGGACGGATGGACAGACGGACAGACAGACAACTCTCACGAAAACAATATGTCTCCCCCATATAAATATGGGGGGAGACATAAATATCCCACATTAACCCTTTACCTGATAGAAGCGGCTTTTAGCGTGTTTGATTTATTCCTCCGCTGAAGAAAATAGTTCAAATTCATACAGTCATGAACATATTGCATAATAAATATTTTCTATATCCTAGTAGGTGGTAGCTTAAAGCAGGCTGAAAGTAAAGCAGAATGCGCCTTAAGGCGCATTCTGCTTTACTTTCAACCTGCTTTAAGTGGTCATATGTCTTGAAAACTAGAAACAGGCTATTGGATAAAGGGTTAAGCTGCAAACTTGAAACATTGTTCAAATTAGAAAAAAGATGACTCGAACCTCTGTTATCTCGATGCAATTTAAATGGTCCCTTGAAGTTCAAGATATCAAAGTTCAACTGTATGCCATATTTGCTAAGTCAAGGTCAAATAACTCTAGACTTACTCATCCAATATTGCCAACAACAGAACATTGTCAAGATCTCATGGCCTATCATATTATTTATAAATATTGTAAGAATCCATGAAGAAGCATAAGAACATAGTAATTTATACGACTTTTAATAAATTAACAGTACATACCGTACTTATGGATCTTTTATTGGATTTTGCCCATTATTGAACTTGGCCAAGACCTCATGGGCACAAATTGTGTACCTAAATTTCATTAAGACTGCCTGAGAATTGTTGAGGCTAGAGTGTAAGAAACAAGTAGATGGATAATGGACTGATAATGGACATTCAATGATCCAAAAGCTCACCATGCTCAGCACTTAACCTTTTCCTACTATACAAACGTGTTTTTACGTATTTGGAAACAGAGTAGACCCAGATCAGATGGCTCTGTTTGCTAACGGAATATGATAAATCAGTTTCTTTACTTTCTAAAATAGCTACAATGTTCAACCTTCCATATCTTAACCTGTCCGTGAATATTCAGTAGGTATTGACATTTGGAATAAACAGGGAAAGGGTTAATTAAGGCTCAGGTGAGTTAAAAATGCCTAGGATTTCATTACTTTGCCATCAACAACTGTTAATACTTATACTGTAACATCATTTCCCTTGAAAATGATATATCTGAGACTAAGAGTAGACCCAGATCAGACAGCTCCTATAGGAGCCTTCTGATCAGGATTGATTTGATTGATCAGTTTCATTAGTTTCTAAAATGGCTACAAAGTTCCACTTTCCATATTTCTTTATAACTATTTTGTGGCTTTTTTTTGTCCATGAATATTCAGAAGGTATTGAAATTTGGAATAAATAGGAAACAGGGAAAGGGTTAAAGGGCCATATAGTTAACTATATAATGATTTGACACTAATTAACATTCATGTAATCCTTTACCTCATGAATACAGTGAAACCCCGCTAATGCGACCACTTAATAAACAGCCGCTGATGTCGTCTAAAGCAGGTGGTTGCTTAATGCAGGACGAAAGTTATGCAGAAAGCTCCTATAGGAGCTTTCTGCATAACTTTCGTCCTGCATTAAGCTACCACCTGCCTCTGCCACCCAGAATTATGCCCCGTTTTGGTGGTCGCATTAGCGGGGTTTTACTGTATTAAGAAATACAGATGATCTTCTATGTCTAGAATTTCAAGGGGCCATACAAATTACTTTGAGATAACAGAGGTTTGAGTCACCTGATTTCTAATCTGAACAATTTCTCAAGTGTACAGCTTAATACAGGTCTAAAGTAAGGCTGAAAATTTTCAGCATTACGTTAGACCTCCATTAAGCGGTCACATGTGCTTCTAGATATGCATTGTAAATTTCGGAAGGACAGAATTTTTAGTTCGGGTTATCCCGAAGTTCATGTTATCTGAGTTTGTGATATTGAAGTTCAGTTGTAATGATATCATAAATAAATGTATCTATTAGTTGTGTTTTTACATTGTCATATAAACACAGGTTTTTTTTACCATGGCAGAAACTGTTGAATCAAATCTAAATAGTTCCATAAGCAAACAGAGCAGCCCTTGATCAGACAACTCCTACAGCTCCTTTGCAGTCAGACTGGAAAGTCATGAAAATGCATCTCTATGAGGTAAAGGGTGAAAAAGAAAAAATTCTAACACCACTCTGAACCTACGGCATAAAAACAAAGAATACGAGAAACATGTTTTAATCTGTGATAATGAACTGTACAAGCTGCAATTCCATCCACTGTTCCATTTTCCCCACACACGTGAAATTCTAGTGTTTCATGTTCAAACCACACACAGTCAAAATGTAATTTCACATTCCTAAATCTGTAAACACGATGACTCTGGCATAGAGGCTTCAGACATGATGTAAATGGTACAGTTGTTCGCTTCAATGTGAAAGATGAGGCATTTTTGACTTGGAATTGTTGTTTTCTGTTGAGATTTGGCCTTTTACTCATACAACATCATTGGATGAAAGTCGTGTACAGTAAATGTAACAGCAACAAGAGGGCCATGATGGCCCTGATATGGCTCACCAGACAATCAGAGGAGCAGATTTTCAATTTTTTTACTATATGTTTCTATTGAAAACTGGTCACCCCTAGGGTGGGCCAATTCTGACCCCAGGGGCATAATTTATATAACTTTTGTAGAGGACCTGAATATGATGCAATGTGCCAAATATTAAACTGAGAATCTTCCAGTTTCAGGACAGAAGATTTTCAAAGTTTTCACTATAATTATGTTTCTATTGAACACTCAGACTACCCATGGGGCAGGCCAATTTTGACCCCAGGGGCGTAATTTATAAAACTTTTGTAGAGGACCTGAACATGATGCAATGTGCAAAATATTAAACTGAGAATCTTCCAGTTTCAGGACAGAAGATTTTCAAATTTTCACTATAATTATGTTTCTATTGAACACTCAGGCTCACCCATGGTGCAGCCCAGGGGCGTAATTTATATAACTTTTGTAGAGGACCTGAACATGATGCTATGTGCCAAATATGAAAGCTGAGAGCCTTCCAGTTTCAGAGGAGAAGATTTTCAAAGTTTTACTATAATTGTTTCTATAGGAAACAAGGCACCCCTGGGGCGGGGCTAATTTTGACCCCAGGGGCATAATTTATATAACTTTTGTAGAGGACTTACAGATGATGCTATATGCCATAGATGAAAGCTGAGAACCCTGTAGATTCAAAGGAGAATATATTTAAAGGTTCAAATTGTTGACGCGTGACAACGCACGCCGACTGACTACGGACATCGGGCGTGAGAACCCTGTAGATTCATAGAATATATTTAAAGGTTCAAATTGTTGACGCGTGACAACGCACGCCGACTGACTACGGACATCGGGCGATCACAAAAGCTCACCCTGAGTACTTAGTGCTCTGGTGCCAGCTAAAAATGGCGTAACCACTGACAACGCTTCCAGTTACTAAAGGCCTCCTGATCTAATGACTCCACGTCTCAACTCCTGTGATCTAATGTGCGATAATGCACAGCTACAAATTTGTTATTTCTTAAATAAAGCACAGTCATGCTTTGCCATATTACATTGTACTTGTAGTGTTCTTGTATATTAACCCTTTCCCTGTTCTATGTTCTACTCTGTTTGCAAATGCATGAAATCACGTTTATATGAGGGAAAGGGTTAAAGAATAGCTCCTTTATTTCTTCACCAATCCCTATACTGTGACCAGTAAAGAACGATCACAGTATAGGGTTTGGTGGAGAAATGATGATTTGGGTACGCACCTTTATCTGTAACTCTGTGTCTTTATTCCCCTTTTAAATGTATTTTCTTTGGGTTTGCAGCCAAAATCTTCGAAACACTACAAAACATACAGGCAATTTGTCTTTATTCCCCTTTTTACATTCTTTGGGTTACAATAGAATACAATGTTATGGATTTCTCCAGTTATTCTAATCAAAACTTGCACACCTGACAACTACCATTCAGATGATCTACACCATTCAAAATAGTACAGTTATTGATATATGCATTCAATACAAAAGGCGTTTAATAACACAGTATTCAGAAACAACCATTGTATATTAGTATATTTCTGACACCTAAAGGCACCATAAGGTTAGCTTTGATTTAGTATGTGCAAAAATGTGCATAACGTTGTTTAAAAAAAATCCCTGAATATTCACAGTAAGCTAGACCTGTTTTGAAACAGTCCTTTTGAAAATTCACCGTTAGAAGGGTTAACTATTATAGCTGATTCCAAAGATAGGGGTTTTTGTGCAATTACATTTAATTAAAAAAACCGCTGACATGCTGCTGTACGTTTTTCTGCAGTGGGTGGGGTAAGTTATTGAAAACATTTTGTTTTACAAGATGGCTGTGGAAATTCAGAACACCTACAGCATATGACTTTTTGGATTTGTTTTCTTGTAATTAATCCTTTAATTCAAAAAGAGAGCCATGATGGCCTTGATATCTCTCACCAGACAATCAGAGGAGAAGATTTTCTAAGTTTTCACTATATGTTTCTATAGAAACTAGTCACCCCTGGGGTGGGGCCAATTTTGACTCCAGGGGCATAATTTATATAATTTTTGTAGAGGACCTGAACATGATTCTATGTGCCAAATATAAAAGCTGAGAATCTTCCAATTTCAGAGTTTTACTATGTTTCTATTGAAAACTGGCCAGTCCTGGGGCGGGGCCAGTTTTGACCCCAGGGCCATAATTTATAAAAAAAATTGTAGAGGACCTACAGATAATGCTATGTGCCATAGATGAAAGCTGAGAACACTATAGATTCAGAGGGGAAGATAATTAAAGGTTCAAATTGTTGAAGACTAGCGACGGACAACGCATGCCGACGGACAACGGACATCAGGCAATCACAAAAGCTCATCCTGAGCACTTTGTGCTCTGATGGGCTAAAAACGCCTATTTCACTCATTACAGTGTAGACCCAAATCAGAAGGCTCCTATAGGAATTCTTATTTTACAGTTTCTGCCTATGCCGAAATGTCCTATGTACATACAGTCCACTCTCGTTATGGCGAACTCGCTTGACACGAATTTCTCGTTGACACGAAGTTTTTGTAAAGTCCCAACTTTTCTTCCTATATATTCTATATAAATTTAAGTTTTTAAGACGAGTTCGAACTGATTACGTTTTCGTTAAGTCGAAGTCATTTTCCGTCCCCAAAGTGTTTGTTTGCATGTAATTATCGGTGTTTGTATCGAAGTCGCACCTCTCAGTCTGATTGAGTTCGAGGTGTGAATTGGACCGTTTGATCCGACCCTGGCAAAGTACGCCAGGTGATCGCGACACACGTAATTACAGTGTTTTGTGGGTAAACAATCACTGATGTCAGATAATTATTCGAACTGTGGAACAATGCCGCATTGAGTGAACGTTATTTAGTAAAATGACACCTTACCGTTCATTCGTCCTAAGTGTCAATCATGACTACTGTAGTAAGAAAGATAACTCTCAAGCGTCCTCGCTTCCGGACGATTTTGTAGAGATTGGATAAAAAGTAAGACCTGTTCCTTATTTTATTACCAATACATGCAGTTCAACATTGAATTTAATTTGTCACTTGAGTAATAGCGAAACAGCTCACGGCGAAACATGTAAAATGGTGACTACATTTTGAAACGTCTGGTTTCCCGAATAAGGCTGTTCTCTTAGATGTACCGGAAGTACACGAATTGGCAACCAGCTAGTTCACGTGTGATTGCGTATTTCCGGTGCCCGTTTAGGAAAAGGGATTTCCCATAGAAATGGCGTAAACAAACGATGCGATTTAAAAATCGCTAAACCAACGGTGATTAATTCAATGATAAAGGAAAAAGGGATCTGAAAATTGGATAGGGCCTTGTAAATTACGGCATAGTGTCATTAATGGAGGGTAGGAAAGACAGAATTTTGTTCTCGCAGTAATGGATCAACACGCACATGTACAATTTTATTTACACAGAGTGCGATTCTTTTACACAATGTGAAGACTAAACTGTACAAGCACATTAGTATGCTTGTAATCTGGCAGCTTGTTTAAGGTGAACGTAATGGAAGAAACTGGATTTCTTTTTTGAAAAAATGGCTTGTGATTTTTGAGTCGAACTCTCGATGAGTCGAAGTTTTTAACGGGTCCCTACGAACTCGACATAACGAGAGTTGACTGTATGCTATTATAAGAATTCAGCTAATAAATATTCATGTTGTCATTATTTCTTACATGAATATTGAACAGGGGAAGGGCTAAACAATTTAAATGACATTAAAAGGTAGATAATTTATGTAACCCTTTAGTCTAGAAATACGCCTTTCTATGCCTTTGCAAACAGAGTAGACCCAGATCAGACGGCTAATGCAGGAGTCGTCTGATCAGGTTCTGCTCTGTTTGCTTATGATATAATACAGAGATATGATTCTACAGTTTTTGCCAAGCTCCAAAATGCCTGTCACTGTGTCCGTTGTGCTTTTATAACAATTAATCTAATTGATATTAATGATGTCAATATTTTTTACATGAATATTTACGGAGTAAAGAAATGACTCTTTCCCTGTTGAATATTCATGTGAGAAGTTATGACATCATGAATATTTTATTAGTTGAATTTTAATAATGGCATATGCACATAGAATGTTTTGGTGTTGCTAGAAACTGTAACATCAGATCTATTATTAACCCTTCGCTTGCTATTCACGTCAATATACCTACCTGTAAATAGTGAAGACCCAGATGAGACAGCTCCTGCAGGAGCTGTCTCATCAGGGTCTGCACTATTTACAAGTTGATTGTGCAACCAGTGCACTCCAGAGCAGTGATTGCACAGCGATATACTTGTACACAGTGAAGATATATGTAATTATATAACATGGCATGAGTAATGAAGGAGAAATGTATTTTTAAAATTCAGCAAGCGAAGGGTTAATTTCATAAGCAAACATGGCATACCTTGATCAGACAACCCTGACATGAGCTGTCTGATCTGGGTCTACTCTGTTTGCAAAGGCATGAAAATGTGTTTATATGATGGAAAGGGTTAACCCTTTCTCTCGTATAAACACTTTTCACACATTTGCAAACAGGGTAGACCCAGATCAGACGGCCTGTTTGCTAAAGGAATTTGATAGATCTGTCCCTGTAGTTTCTAAAATGGCCACAATTTTCCACCTTTTCATATATTGTTATAACTATTTTGCCTATGAATATTCATTAGGCATTGAACTTTGGAATGAACATAGAACAGGGAAAAGAGGGTTAAAATAATGATGGAAAAGTTGTCCTTGAAAACTAAAATCAGTATTCAAAAGGTTAGTTTGAATCTGTGGAAAAGCCAACCCAATCAGTTACCCTTTGAATGCTTAATCCTTTACTCCATGAATATTCATGCAAAAATAGTGACCTCATGAATATTGATTAGCTGATTTTTTTATAATTACACTAGGAACCACGAAATTCCGTATCATGACAGAAACTGTGGGGACAGTTCTATATAATTCTTAACCCTTTAATCTATGAATGTTTATGCAAGAAATAATGATGTACAGTAAAACCTCTCTATAACGACCACTAAATTGTGTTAATTGGTATTTTGGGCAGGTGGTTGCTTAAAGCAAGGTGAAAGTAAAACAGAACGCTCCTATAGGAGCGTTCTGTTTTACTTTCACCTTGCTTTAAGCATCCACCTGCCTCTAACACAAAATACTTGATATAATTTAGTGGTCGTTATAGAGAGGTTTTACTGTACGATGAATATTAATTAGATTCATTTTTATAATGGCATATAATTATGAACATAGGATATTTTGACCATGACAGAAACTAGAATCAGAACTACATCATATCATAAGCAAACAGAGCAGACCCTGATCAGACGTCTCCCCTAGGAGCCGTCTGATTTGAGTCTACTCTGTTTGCAAATGCTTGGTTGAGGGAAAGGGTTAAGCAAGGAAAGCAGATCCTAAGAAGACAGCTCCAAGAGGAGATCGAGCCATCTGATTTTTGTCCAATCTGTTTGCAAAGGTGTGAAAAGACGTCTTTATGAGGGAAAGTGTTAAAATAATGATGAAATATTCTGCCTTGAAAATATCAGTATTTAAAAAGTTAGTGTTAATCAGTGGCAAAAATGGCTCAACCTTTTAACTCCTTGCTCGCTAGCGGCAGATTTTCCCATCATTTATGACCTATGCAAACAGTTTGGATCCAGATCAGGCCCCATAAAATGAGGGTTCTGGTCTGAGATGCAAACTGTACGTCACTGACAGGCTCAACTTCTGCAAAAATTCAGAAAGAAAATTAAAACTTTTGAAAATACATGTACATGTATTGCAGACAACAGCTGAACAGATGACAAAATTACATGTGCCATTCTAAAAACCATCTAATTAATATTCATGATGTCATTATTTATCTCATAAATATTCATGGAATAAAGGGTTAATATTTCAAATGAAATAGCTCATGGACATTGTTTAACTAAGAGTCCACTCAGTATGAAAGACTTAAAATTGCTAGAGGTCTTTGAATGACAAACAGTACATACTCTGCTCCTACAATCTTGATTTATACTGCTTGCAAATGCCAGTACAGTGCTCCCTCTCTACAACGGCACACGTTTGGATACAAAGAGTGTGTGCATTGTCCGGAGGGAGTCGTTATAGGGAGGAAGAATCAATCATAGGTATCTTGCTTGTGTATTTCGAAAACTAAAACTGTTATGCCTCCATCAAACCCTATGTTGTGATCACTCATTAGAATCGTCGCAAAGCGACAATTCTAATGAGTGGTCACAACATTGGGTTTGATGGAGGCATTTAAAAACACGTTGGAAAATAATTTGTTTACGAACTCTTATCTGGATACCTTTGTTCGGAAGACAGTGGCAAGCGTCGTTGTAAGGAGGGAGTCGTTGTTGAGAGGGCCGTTGTAGAGAGGGAGCAATGTACTTTAAAAATTTGTTTCCCACATTCAATGGGGTTAAAGACCTGTTTTAAAACCCATTCCCTCATATTGAGGCCTTTTGGCGCCTATATTTAAGCTCTGTAAAAGTAACTTTTGAAACCATTGTGATAAATAAAGCATTTGCTCACATGGAGCAAATGCTCTATTTATCACAATGGTTTCAAAACTACGCAATTCTAAAAGTTACCTTTTTGCTAGTAAACGCTCCTTTTCAGTAGATTTATTCAAAGAGGTTGAATCTAAAAATAGCCTATGAGGGAATGGGCTAATGTGGCATATTCTTGACGGCCTATGCAAACAGGCTGGATTTGATGAGATGCCGAGTCACTCATGTCTTTTATGGATCCACACTCTTCGACACTCGTACTAATCTTTTGAGGAGAAATGGGAGAGAGAGAAAAAAACAGTAGGTGCAGAACTACAGATAAAAGTGCATATCCAAATACTAAAATCATCATTTCTCCACCAAACCCCATACTAGATGAGACGAT
Organism: Azorinus chamasolen; assembly: GCA_963576725.1. Classification (NCBI taxonomy): domain Eukaryota; kingdom Metazoa; phylum Mollusca; class Bivalvia; order Cardiida; family Solecurtidae; genus Azorinus; species Azorinus chamasolen. Next base: position 38,357,041 of record OY755246.1, on the reverse strand, counting down.
TCTAAAGAGTGGTCACAATATATATAGGATTTGGTTGAGAAATAAAGGAGTTATTCTTGAAAATGTTTAAATTTACGCATCTTATCTGGAGCTCTGTTGATGGCAAATCATGCAGATGACACTTACAAAGCATGCAAGAGTTAACCCTTTCCTCCATAAATACGCCTTTTTACGCCTCTGTAATAACCACTTCTTGAAACCATTGTGATAATTAGAGCATAAATTTTGCTCCTATAGGAGCAAATGCTCTATTTATCACAATGGTTTCAAACTACAAAATTCTAAAAAAAAATCCTTTTTTTCTAGTAAATGCTCCTTTTGGGTAGATTCATTCAAAGAGGTTGGGTCTAAAAATGGAGGAAAGGGTTAAGCCTAAATCTGCTGAATAATTAAAAACTGGTTTCTCCCTTCCTAAACATTAAAAAAACAAAAGTTGAATCAAAATTTATCACTGAAGAAAATGACTTGTATGACATTAACAGTGCAACCCCTAATCAAAAGATTCCCTCAGGAGCCCTATGATCTAGGTTTTCAATATGTTCTCAAAGGTCTTGTATACTTGGCTCCCACACATCAACCCTTTCTCTGTTCAATATTCATGTAAGAAATAATGACATCATGAATATTTAGTAACCAAATTTTTAACAATGTTAACTTTTCAAGGGAATTTTTGCCTCGACAAAAACAGTAGAATCAGATCTTTATCATGTAAAAAGCAATCAGAGCAGACCCTGATCAGACGGCTCCAATAGGAGCCATCTGATCTGGGTCTGCTCTGTTTGCAAATGCATGAAAAGGCGTTTATATGAAGGAAAGGGTCAAGTGTTAAAGACCTGTTAAGTGTGATGATGACAAAGCTGTATTTTCAATAAAGCAAAAAGCCTTTCCTGTTACTCGACTTAATTCTTCAATACTGAACCAAATTCACATCCTTTCAAAAATTTACAAATCTCATAAAATAGAGATCAAAATGCTATTATTCATGATAATCTAGCAAAAATCAGTGGTTCCTGGTTTCTATGGGAATGTAAAACTTCAAGAAAATTTTAAAATATCAATTTTTTATCACAAGATTCATACAAACATTCACACTGAATTTCCATAATACAGAATCACCCCTGATCCTTTTATACAATAAGTAACTTTTGTTTTCAAAACTCGATGTCTCTTACAATTCTAAAAGCACATTTTTCTTCAACTATTCTTACAAACAAGCAGGACACAAAAGTACACATGTGTCACCTGCCAAAAATGTCAATGGAAAAAGTGTGGGCAAAGAGTATTTAGAGAGCAACATTTTTCTAAGCCAATCAACCCTTACTGTACAGAATACGAGTCACTAATTTCCTTTGCAAAACAGAAACCCTTAACCCTTTCCTCCATAAATACGCCTTTCTACGCCTCTGTAATAACCACTTCTTGAAACCATTGTGATAACTACAGCATTTGCTCCTATAGGAGCAAATGCTCTATTTATCACAATGGTTTCAAACTACAAAATTCTAAAATTTTACTTTTCTCTAGTAAATGCTCCTTTTGGGTAGATCTATTCAAAGAGGTTGGATCTAAAAATAGGCTATGGAAGAAAGGTTATAGGAGCCCTCTCATCAGGGTCAGCACTGTTTGTCTTGTTACACTTTTTTTTAACCAATCCCTCAAACTGACACCTTTTTAAAGCCTCTGTAAAAGACACTTTTTTTTAAACCATTGTGATAAATAGAGCATTAAATTTTGTTCCATGGGACCAAATGGTCTATTTATCACAGATTTTAAAACTACACAATTCTAACATTCTGCTATTTCTCTAGTAAATGCTTATTTTCAGTAAATTTATTCAAAGAGGTTGGTTCTAAAAATAGCCTTTGAGAGAATGGGTTAAAAAATGTCCCTGAATATTTATAGTAAGCTTGACCTTTTTTTTACTTTGGTATAGTCCATTTGAAAAGTAAGCATTGAAAGGTTTAAAACCCTTTCCCTGTTCTAATTGTTTATTCCAAATTTCAATACCGACTGAATATTTGTGGACAAAATAGTTATAATGAAATATGGAAGGTGGAATAGTGTAGCCATTTTAGAAAGTAAAGAAACAAATCTTTCAAATTCCACTGGCAAACAGTCTCAGTAGACTCTGATCAGACGGCTCCTCTAGGAGCCGTCTGGTCAGGGTCTACTCTGTTTGCAAATGCGTGAAAATGCGTTTCTATGAAGGAAAGGGTTAAAACAGTATGAAAGTACTCACTCACATACTCACACAGTATGAAACGACCACAGGCCTAGAATAGGCCATGTATGATTGGTTGTTTTAGAGAGATTTTACTGTACAGTAAAACCTCTCTAAACTGGACGTCCAACTGAGTATAAATATTGGTCTGGAAGACAGGTGACACTTTAATGCAGGGTAAAAGTCATGCAGAAAGCTCCTCTGGGAGCTTTCTGCATGACTTTCACCCTGCATTAAGCAGTCACCTTCCTAAACGTATCTAAATTCTTCTCAACTAGAATTCCGGTTTAGAGAGGTTTTTACTGTATTCACTATTCTGTTAGTCTATACCTTTCTATACCTTTGCAAACAGAGTAGAACCAGATTAGACGGCTCTTAAATTTAGGAGCCATCTGATCAGGGTCTACTCTGTTTGCTTATGATGCACTATTATAAGATATGATTCTACAGTTTCTGCCATGGTAGAAACTTCCTGTCATTATTTCTTACATAAATATTCATGGAGTAGACGGTTCACCCTTTCCCTGTTGAATATTCAGGCAGGAAATAATGACCTCATGAATATTTATTAGCTGACTTTTTATACTGGCATTTTACACTTGATGTTTTCATATTGGCATAAACTGTAGAGTCAGATCTATTATAATTTTATAAGCAAGCAGAATATATCCAGATCAGACGGCTCCCTATAGGAGTTGTCTGATCTGGGTATATATAATCTGTTTGAATATGTGCGAAAAGGCTTTTGTATGAAGAAAAGGGTTAGCTCCATGAATCCTGGAAACAAGTGTAATAGGCTCATAGCGTTTGTAAACAGTGTAGACCCAGACCAGAGTCCATGCTTATAAAGCTTTTAGTTGAGTCTGAGTTTCGTTCTCAGGCTTTTGATTGGTCAGATTTGAGTTCTCAAGCTTTTGATTGGTCAGATTTGAGCCAAAGGCTCAAATCTGACCAATCAAATGCTTGAGAACGTTCTCAGACTCAACTAAAAGTTTTATAAGCAGGGACCCAGATGCACTGTCCTCTCATCAAGCATACCCTTTCATACTGAACAAACTCTACCCCTAACCCTTTCCTTCATATAAACGTGTTTTCACGCATTTGTAAACAGAGTAGACCCAGATCAGACAGCTCCTATAGTAGCTGTATGATCAGGCCCTGATCTGTTAGCTAATGGAATTTTTACTTTCTAAATTTTCTTGAAATTCAATAGACTAAACATAGAACAGGGAAACAATGACAGACCATTCCACTTTTAAATTTCAGCATCTGAAGGGTTATTATAATTAGATACATGATCATCTCCTTTTTTGGATCCACCTCCACAAAACTGTGATGCATGTAGAATTCAATGTGATATCAATAATAAGCTGGTGCACAGGCTTGGCTTCCCACACAAAAAAAGTTTTTGTAACACTGACAGTAGATATGAAGAACACTATACTGTATTCTCCCAAACAAATAAGCTCTTCTAATAAAGACGCCTTTTCTAACTAGAACTATCACTGAAGGTGATTGAAACCCCCACCCGCAACAATGTCAAAAGATCCAATGACTTCAATACAAAACTCAATTGCCCAATAATCCTTTCATCCACACTTGTAGAAAGAATTTTTTTAAAGTCCAATCAAGGAATGGCTCACATGAAAATTATGTCACACACATCAACACATCATTATACATTGTAAATGTATAATGCAAAATTTGAGGTTCATTGGTGAAGAAATGTAGAAGTAGTACTTGAGAACTTATACTCTGGACAAAAAAATACTCATGAAAAGTAACAAAGGGGAATAAAACTGTCAAAAACGAATATAGAGTTACAGTCCTTGTAGACTGCAAATCCGGTCATCACCCTCTATCCATATTATATAAAGTTTCACAGTTGTACCTACAATACTTGAGAAGTTATAGTGCTCCGGACAAAACATTGCTTCTGAAAAGTAACTAAGGGGAATAACTCCCTTAAAAATGAATTTAGAGTTACAACCCTTGTCAACTGCACAACCTCTCATCACCCTCTATCCATACATAAAGTTTCACAGTTGTGCCTACAATATTTAAACCGTCTATAATGGCCATTAGATAAAGAATTACAGTAAAACCTCTCTATAACGGCCACTAAATTGTATTAATTAATTGATATTAAGGACAGGTGGCTGCTTAAAGCAAGGTGAAAGTAAAACAGAATGCTCCTACAGGAGCGTTCTGTTTTACTATCAACTTGTTTTACGCAGCCACCTGCATTTAACACAAAATATTTTATGTAATTTAGTGGCCGTTATAGAGAGGTTTTACTGTATAGGTTTTTCAAAATACAGGTGCATAAAAAAGGGCGCTTAAGTGATAGTTTCTACTTGCAACGTGTTTTAAAATGCCTAACAATTACATTAATCATTTGTTTTTATGCTGAAAAGAAGTGTATCACAAGAAAACATGTCGAAAATACACCAAAGATGATACAACTTTCCTGTGTTTAATATGTTATTCGGCAATGTATTAGTACTTATTCAGCTCACGTTTTAATTTCGTTAACTGTTCGACCAAAGTCAATAATATTTTTATGTAGAACAAAAATTATAAGTATCAATGAAAATGGTTTATTTTGTATCACTCGGGCATTTTTCGATATTAGTTCAAATTGACAATCTTCATAATAATGTTTGAACGTAACAAATACCAAGTTTTGTGATAATATTTAAAATACTGTATATATATGCATTCATTGTAGCGACTTTCTCTTTACCCTTTACTCCATAAATATGCCTTTCTATGCCTTTGCAAACTGTACCTGATCAGGGTCTGCTCTATTTGTTTATGAAATAATAAAGACATGATTCTAAAGCTTCTGCTAGCCCAAAAATTCCTGTGTCCATGTGCTATCATAACAATGAATCTAATTAATATTCATGATGTAACTAGATTACTGTTGAGGAAGACCCCCGTCCACGTAGGAGGTATCGCATACACCTGTATATTTAAGCCTGAATTTCCTAATGCAGACCTGCAGCAGCATAATTAAATATGCATATAATTTGCTTAACTGGGTACTCTTTGCTAGGTACTTGAATAATAAGCATATAGTGAGTAAGTTTGATAGAAATCGGACCAATCTTTCAGAAGATATGTCACAGAAACAATCAGCCAACCAGATTATATCATCATCAATAAGTATGTGCAGAATATGCCAAACACAGAACCAATACGAGGTAATTGGATATCAAGTACACTGAGCAAGTTTGGTGAAAATTGGACCATTACTTCAGGAGATATTGCGAGGAAACCAATCGGCTAATCAGATTGCAGCTGCCTAAGTGAAAATGCCTGTTATCTTAAAAAAAGGCACGGAAATTGCCGAACACAGTACCCATGCAGGGTACTTTGATATCAAGTACACCAAGCAAAATTGGTGAAAATTTGGACCATCACTTCAGGAGATATTGCATGGAAACAAATCGGCTAATCAGATTGCAGTAGCATAAGTGAAAATGCCCATAATTTTCAAAAAAACTGCACAGAAATTGCCGAACACAGAACCAAGCAAAGTGCTTGGATATCAAGTACACTGAGCAAGTTTGGTGAAAATTGGACCATTACTTCAGGAGATATTGCGAGGAAACCAATCGGCTAATCAGATTGCAGCTGCCTAAGTGAAAATGCCTGTTATCTTAAAAAAAGGCACGGAAATTGCCGAACACAGTACCCATGCAGGGTACTTTGATATCAAGTACACCAAGCAAAATTGGTGAAAATTTGGACCATCACTTCAGGAGATATTGCATGGAAACAAATCGGCTAATCAGATTGCAGTAGCATAAGTGAAAATGCCCATAATTTTCAAAAAAACTGCACAGAAATTGCCGAACACAGAACCAAGCAAAGTGCTTGGATATCAAGTGCACTGAGCAAGTTTGGTGAAAATTGGATTATTCCTTGAGGAGATATGGCACGGAAACCAATCAGCTAATAAGATTGCAGCCTAATGCCTAGTTTAAATTTGCCCTGCTATGAGTTTACGGCGCCCGTAGACTCGTCGTAAGGTCAAAACCGCAAGGTCTCCGTACGGAGGTATACGGTCACCGTATGATTTTACTTACGGATTCCCTGACGCCGTAGCCTCTACGATTTGTCATAAATAAAAGTTATACATATTTTCAAAAATCGCAAGCCTGCAGCCCGTAAACATGTGGTTACAGGCATCATGCGACCTCCGCATGGGCATCGTACGGAGGCCGCGCAAGGATCGTGTGGAAAACAAACGATTTTTGGTGGACATGTAGCAAAAAAAATCGTACGGCGACCGTACTGTCATCGCAAGATCAATGCAAGGCTGCCGGTATTTCTATTTTCTTCCTGACATTTCTTGCATTAATAGTTTGTCTATCTATAGAAGATGGAACAACCCCACTGGTCTTCATATGGAACCCGCACAGTCTCTGTTCACGCTCCGTACGATTGCCTTGTCCAAGCGGAGACAGCGCGATGACTGTACGGAGATTGCACGATCTCCGTATGGTCGCCACTCAGTCATCTTACGGATAAGCGCCAATCAGTATAAACAAATAATCGTACAATGATCGTAGACAATGTAGACAAAAACATCGCAGCACGTAGACTTCTACGATGCCAAACAAAATCGTAGGAAAATCGCAGAGAAAGAAATCGTACGGCCTCCGTGGCAAAGGTAACATAGGCATAAGTGAAAATGCACATAATTTTCCGAAAAATGCGTGGAAATTGCCGAACACAGAATCCATGCGAGGTATTTGGATATCAAGTACACTGAGCAAGTTTGGTGAAAATTGGACTAGTCGAGACTGCCTTAGCGACCCCCTGGATTCAGCGACTCCCTCTCATATGCAACTGTATTTCATCCCGCCAAACATATTTTCCTATAATTTTGGTCTGAATTAAGCGACTCCCTGTCTTACGTGACAAGCGACCCTGATTTTGCGAACCAAACATAGGCTTCGGTCTGTATTAAACGACAATCAATTATCAGTTTCTTTTGTTTGTTTACATAGCGCGTCGGTTTTTCACACCATATTAATTAGGGAAAACCCGGGATTGTAATCACCCGTGAACTAGCTGGTTCCCGACTTCCGCTCTAAAGATACATGTACACGGACAGAATATTCGTGAAACCAGTTGTGTCAAACATGGCTACGTACGTCGTATACAAGATTCGCCGGAGGAGATTTCAAGCGACAAAACTGTTAAAGAACAACTAACAAGGCAATTATTCGATCTGGCTTGCGATTATTACGGGCTCTTTAGGTCAGAACGGTCTTTATAAATATAAATCGGTATGTACATAATAAATGTCTCTATCAACGTTACTCGAAAGTATGCTTGGTAATCTGCACCTGGTTTATATTTATATCATTAAGTGTTTAATTTAGTGCATACACTTACATGTATATTATATTTGTACATTGTATCGTACATGCACTAATGTTCTGGTAAATGAATGTATTATTAATTTATTAAACTTTTTAAATTAGCGTTTATTTGTGATAATAAATGTTGTATAAATGTATTAAATAATAGATACATTGTTGTATTAGACTGGATTAGTACACATTTTTATTTCTCCCTTATGTAGATTTCTTACTTGTAAAGTTTCGGTATACGTCATGTATTATATCCTAGGTCTGTATTAAGAGACTCCCTGTCATATGTGACCTTATTCATGAAGTCCCTTGGAATGTCACATATGACAGTCTCGACTGTATTTCTTGAGGAGATATTGTGCGGAAACCAATTGGCATATCAGATTGCAGCAGCCTAAGTGAAAATTCACGTAATTTATAAAAAAATGCAAGGAAATTGCCAAACACCGAACCGATGCAAGGTACATGGATATCAAGTACACTGAGCAAGTTTGGTGAAAATTCCATAAGGAAAAACAAATTGGACCATCCCTTAAGGAGATATTGTGTGGAAACCAAATCGAACAGATGGACAAGCTGATTACTATAGGGCACTCGCATCTTCATGTGGTGGCGAAATTATTCCTTACGTGAATAATCATTTCTGTTGGTGGGGGTGTAAATTTGATTAAAATTCTATTGGTGGTGGGTATTAAATTGATCGGGTGGTTTGTCAAGTTAAACGCTTCATGCAAGCCGTTTTCTTCGACAATAATGAAAACTAATGGAAAACCTTTTTCTGACACGAACTCCCGCAAAAATTCCGTTCTCTGAATACTGTGGACGCATGCAATTTTTAGTCCTGATCATCTAGACGCTTATCTGATCACACTTCCATAATGAGCGGCTGATTGATTCAGATTAGACCGTAAAAAAGTACTAAGACACTGGTAGTCTCAACCAATCACTGCGCTTGCTTCTCGGTGTAAAAGCCCGGATGAACAAAACCGAAAATAGACATAAATAACAACCAAAAGACATTGACAGGATTTTTTTAATAAAACACAGAGTCCTAGCAGTAGCACAGGTACATGTAGTGAATCCGAGGTCGGCGAAGAGAAAACTACTTGCAATAACAGAACCACAGCAACAGGACGAAATGAAAGACTGTCAGACTAATGCACAAATGTGGCAATACACTGGGCTGTCATTTAGGTTTGCAAGTCGGCTTGACAAAAAGTAATTGCATAAACGTAAAAATATATTTATTTATTTTTTGGAAGGGGGGGTGGGGGGTGTTAATTTTAATTCTCTAGGTGGGGGGTATATTATGAATTTTTATTCTCTTGGTGGTGGGGTAAAAATAATTAAAATTCTATTGGTGGTACCCCTAATTTAGACTTTCGTTCCTTACCCCCCCCCCCCCCCCCCCCGCCCCCCCCCCCCCCCCCCCCCCCCCCCCCGGGAGATTTTCCTTGAATAGCCCTAAAGGGTTAACTGACATGCATTCTAACAGTGGACTCTTCCACCATTTATGACCTATGCAAACAGTTTTGATCAAGACCAGACCCAATGTTTTGTAACTCACGCCTAAAACTGTTTGTCACTCAGGCTCAATTTCTGCAAAAACTTGGAAAGAAAAATGAAAAGTTTTAAAAATACTGCAGATGACAAAATTACTGGGCATGCAAAGTGTTAAAGACTTATTTATGGAGTAAAGTGTTAACCCTTTCCCTGTTCTGTATTTATTCTGAAATATTGTAGGTGGAACATTGTAGTCATTTTAGAAAGTAAAGAATCAGATCTATTAAATTTCAATAGCAAACAGAGTAGACTCAGATCAGATCTGATCTGGGTCTACTCTGTGTTTGCAGATGTGTGAAAAGGTGTTTATATGAGGGAAAGTGTTAAGAGCTTTATGATGGACACAAACACACAGTTCTGTGACCCTGTCACAATCCAATCTTATGTCGTTACATCAGCTGTTTCACTTTGCTAATCCGTCGTCTCTCAGCTGACCTTACTGTGCCAGTCTAAAAGCAAATTCAAATCACTTCAAATCAAATAAATCTTGCAAAAACCATCTCAAAACTGTCATGATTGGTGCAAAGCAACATTTGTAATTCTATGATGCCTTAGGTCGGTCCTTCTTTGTTACAATGAGTGAAACGTAGAATATTGAAACTTTTTAGGCCGTGCACATTGCAAAAAGACCAAGAATGGAACATGATCATTTGCGTATTTATTATCTCAATTAGTAATATAGATTGGGTAGGTATATACTGCCAATTAGTTCTATGTAAGGCAGAGTAAACATGGATTTAATCCTTTCCCTGTTCAATATTCATGTAAGAAATAATGACATCATGAACATTTATTAGCTCAATTTTTATATGAACTTTTCAAAAACTATAGAATCAGATCTATATCATGTCAAAAGCAAACAGAGCAGACCCTGATCAGACAATCCCTATAGGAGCCATCTGATCTGGGTCATCTGTTTGCAAATAAGTGAAAAGGCCTTTATCCCTTTCCTCCATAGGCTATTTTTTAGATCCAACCTCTTTGGATGCATCTACCCAAAAGGAGCATTGACTAGAGAAAAGGATTTTTTTAGAATTTTGTAATTTGAAACCATTGTGATAAATAGAGCATATGCTCCTATATGAGCAAATGCTCTATTTATCACAATGGTTTCAACAGGTGACTATTACAGAGGCGTAGAAAGGCGTATTTATGGAGGAAATGGTTAAATGAGGTAAAGGGTTCAAAGACCCTGAGTACAAAACATGCAGACCCTAATTAGGAGTCTGTCCTACAGGAGCTGTCCGATATGGGTCTACACTGTTTGTGAAAAGGCCAAAAAAACATAATAAAATTCTATATTGAGTAAAAGCTTAATATATTTGATTAATTGTATTCCTTTGAATTGGGGAAACAATTAAGTGTAATGGCACTTGTAAACAATGTGGACCATATCAGAGCTTGCATTGTTTTTTCATTCAAAATCATCTTGCAAATTATACCCTTAAACCGTTCTCTTGCTGAATTTTAAAATACATGTCTCCTTCTTTACCTATGCCCTGTTGTATATCTACATATATATTCACTGTTTACACGTATTTCGCTGTGCAATCACTGCTGTGGGGTGCACTGGTTGCACAGTCAACTTGTAAATAGTACAGACCCTGATGAGACAGCTCCTGCAGGAGCTGTCTCATCTGGGTCTTCACTATTTACAGGTAGGTATAATTTGACGCGAACAGCAAGCGAAGGGTTAATTCAGAATGGTCTCTATCACATTAACCTGTTCACTTATATAAACACCTTTTCATATGCCTTTGCAAACACAGTAGACCCAGATCAGACCACTCATGTAGGAGTCGTCTGATCAAGGTCTGCTCTGTTGGCTTATGAAATTATATAGATCTGATCCTACAGTTTTTGTCTAAGTCAATAATTCAACTTTTACCTTATAATATCAATACAATAAATGTTCATGAAATGATCAATTCATGCATAAATATTCATGAGGGAATGGTCAACCCTTTTTTCCATAAATACACATTTATACACCTCCATTCCACAGATCAGACAGCTCCTGTATGAGCCATCTAAACTGGGTCTGCTCTGTTTGCCTATGATATAATATAGATATGATTCTACAGTTTCTGCCCTGGCTACAGATTCCTGTGTCCATGTGCTATTACAGTATAACCTCTCTTAACCGGAATTCTAGTAGATAAGAATTTAGATACTTTTAGACAGGTGGTTGCTTAATGCAGGAAGAAAGTCATGCAGAAAGCTCCTTTAGGAGCTTTCTGCATGACTTTCATCCTGCATTAAGCTGCCACCTGTCTCCAAGACCGATATTCATACTAAATTTAACGGCCGGTTAAGAGAGGTTTTACTGTATAGCAATTAATCTAATTAATATTCATGGCATCATTACTTCTTACTTGAATGTTCATGGAGTAAAGGATTAAACAATGACAGACCATTCCATTTTAAAAATTCAGCATTCAAAGGATGCATAGCACTAGAACTATCACTAAAGACCATGAAACTCAAGCATGGCAGTACCAAGTTAGACTAGAACTATCACTAAAGACCATGAAACCCAAGCATGGCAGCCTGGTTCGCAAATCCAAGAGCTGATAATGCAACACCAAATACCCAAAATGATCATGTTACAGGCCCAAATTACAAAAAATACTCAAAGTTCAAGAAGAGGTAATTCTGAAATACCTGGTGGTGGTAACAACATAGGGGTTTGGTGGAGAAATAAATAGGTTATGTTTGAAAATGTTTTCATTTAAACATCGCATCGTATCTGGAGCTCTGGAATAACTTTCTATTAGCACCACAACAGTCCCTCTACTCCCCACATAGCTTGAATAATAAATCGTTTAAATCGCGTATTACCACTTTTAAGTCGTCAAATTAGAATGGCAGTTTAAAGTGATAAATCTCAATAAGCAACTGCATTCTGAGACACCTACACCTTTGAACTTGACAATTCCCGCAGTGGACATAAATGACGCAAAAATATTACATCTCACATGGGAGACAGATCTTCATTGAACATGAGACATAAAACACATCTTTTTTATCTAAGATTTAGAAAAACAAATCCCTTTTGATAAAAGAAATTCCTGTCATCTTCTTTACATGATTTGGACTGCATAAGAAATAAGATTTAACCTTGTGAATGCGAGAAAACGAGTGTATTGCCATTTGCAAACAGTGTAGACCCAGATCAGAGGGCTCCTAGAGGAGTCCTCTGATCAGGGTCTGCACTGTTTGTCATTCAAAATCATAATGTCAATTATATCCTTTTATACTGATTGGACTCTATCGTTAAACATGTACAGACTATTCTACTTTGAAAACGTAGTATTCAAAGGGTTGCTACGATATTTATGATTAGATCTTACGTCTTCTGAGAGCAATATTCAACAATGCAGGTTACCCACACAAAGAGCACAGACCCTGATCAGTAGGAGCATAATGACTAATATGGATGTACACATCATGTATAATTATGAACATGTAAATAACCTTCAACCCTTTCAATGTGGAATTGCCACAATGGACTATTCCAAAATTAAAACAGGTCAAAGTTACTTCAGGGATTTGTTTTAAAGAAAAGTGTGACATGACACACAGTGCAGACGCTGATGACAGGGCTCCTTTAGGATGCCTCTCATCTGGGTCTACACTGTTTGCAATTTATATATAAGAGACTCATTTCCTACACGTACAGTGTTCAAATGCTGAATTGTCAAGTTGAATGTTCCGTTATTGTTTAACTCTTTGCACGCTAAGTAATTTTTCGTCTGCAACAATTGTCATCTGCTTCATTTTTTAAGATAAAATTTCTCTCATTTCTTAGCAAAAATGTGGTCAAGGTGACAAACAGTTTGGATCCTGATGAGACGCCGCATTATGCGGCGTCTCATCTGGATCCAAACTGTTTGCATAGGTAATCACATTTCGCCGCTAGTGTGCAAAGAGTTAATGATAGTGTCAATTCAATATGAAAATGTATAATTTGTGAGAGGATTTTGAATGACAAACAGTGCAGACCCTGACTGAAGGGCTCCACCAGGAGCACCCTGATCTGCATCTACATTGTCTGCAAATGCCAGTGCATTCACGGGGAACAACCTCCAACAGTTACATGTATAGCAAAGAAAGGGTGAACCAATTCAGCTTGTCATACATCAAAAGACAAGAGTACTGCATCTGTATGCCATTGCTCATATGTCCTATAAGTGAAATCAATGTTTTAAACCTTTGTGATGAAAAGGGTTAACCTTTCTCTGTTCTATGTTTATTCTAAGTTTCAATACCTACTGAATATCCATGGACAAAATAGTTACAATGAAATATGGACGGTGGAACATTGTAGCAATTTTAACAAGATGTGTTTGTGAAACACTATGCCCCCGTCATATATTTGACCTCTGACCTTGACCTCTGACCTTGACCTTGACATGTCACCCCTCAAAATGTGCAGCCTCATGAGATACACAAGCATGCCAAATATCAAGTCTCTATCTCTACTGGTCCAAAAGTTATGGCCAATGTTAAAGTCGGCGATTTGACCCATATATTTGACCTCTGACCTTGAAGGATGACCTTGACCTTGACACGTCACCCCTCAAAATGTGCGGCTTCATGAGATACATATGTATGCCAAATATCAAGTCTCTATCTATACTGGCTCAAAAGTTATGACCAATGTTAAAGTTGCTGACAAACAAACAGACAAACAGACAGACAGACAGACAGGGCAAAAACAATATGCCCCCCGACTATCGTCTATGGGGGCATAAAAAGTAAAGAAACAGATCTTTCAAAGTCAGTTAGCAAACAGAGCAGACCCTGATCAGATGGCTCCATCTGATCTGGGTCTACTCTGTTTGCAAATGTGTGAAAATGCTTTAACATGATGGAAAGGGTTAACTCGTCTAGGAGCCCTCTTATTTAGGTCTATAGTGTTTGAAGATGCCAACCGATGTGTGCCCCACATTGAAAGGGTAAAACAAATCATGCATGACTCCACCCATAATGAATACAAATTAATTTAACTACTGTATTAAATATATAAAACAAAGAAATTTGTTGCCATGGCAAACAGAAGAGAATTTTTTAACATATTAGCAAACAGAACAGAACCTGATCAGACAGCTCCTAAAGGATCCATTTGATATGGGTCTAGTTTGCAAAGGCATCAAAAGGTTTGGTTTGGTTTTTATCAGGTATTACATTGTTTTAACGGTATTTGAGTCATATCATGACGTCCAGCTAATATCAGGTGGAGGAAGACCCCAGAGGTTCTTCTGTGCATAGAACAAATTGCATTGATCCGTGCACAGAAGAACATCCAAGTAGAACCACCTACCTACTGCAAGCCAACGGAAAGGCTTCCTCACATGAAAAATCTAAATGCCCAGACCAGAATTCGAACCTGCAGCAGTGAAGGGCTATTTTTTGCAGTGTCAGCGGAAGACCATAACCACTCGGCAACGGAGACTTCATATCAAAATGCATCTCTGTTAGATGTAAGGTTCACTCTTAATACTCCATAAATACATCTTTCTGTGCCCTGGCAAACACAATAGGAGCCACCCAGATCAGAAGGCTCCTACAGGAGCCCTCTGATCAGGGTCCACTCTTTTTGCTTATCATATATTATAAAGACATGATTCTACAGTTTCTGCCATGGCCAAACAATCCTGTATCCATGTGCTATTATAAAAATTAATCTAATTAACTCTTCGCTTGCTGAATTCTAAAATACATTTCTCCTTCTTACCCATGCCCTGTTGTATAATTACATATATCTTCACTGTGTACAAGTATTTCGCTGTGCAATCACTGCTGTGGAGTGCACTGGTTGCACAGTCAACTTGTAAATAGAGCAGACCCTGATGAGACAGCTCCTGCAGGAGCTGTCTCATCTGGGTATTCACTATTTACAGGTAGGTATATTGACGCGATTAGCAAGCGAAGGGTTAAAATTCATAATGTTATTACCTCTTACATGAATATTTATGGAATAAAAGAATTTAAAGGTTAAAATAACTCAAGCATTTAAATTCCATATTTACAATTTTGTCAATTTTCAGAATCCCTTTCCCTGTTCTATATTTATTCCAAATTTCAGTACCTACTGAATATTCATGGACAAAATAGTTATAATGAAATATGGAAGGTGGAATATTGTAAACATTTTAGAAAGTACTGAAACAGATCTTGCAAATTTCATTAGCAAACAGAGCAGACCCTGATCAGACGGCTCCTCTAATAGGAGCCATCTGATCTGGGTCTACTCTGTTTGCAAATGTGTGAAAATGCGTTTATATGAGGGAAAGGGGGGTTAATCCTTTCCTTTTTGAATATTCATGTAAGAAAAATGATATCATGAATATTCTATTAGCTGAGTTTTTATAATGGCATATATACATAATTATGAGTTGTTGATATTGGTATAAACTGTAGGGACATATCTATTATAATTTCTT
Organism: Azorinus chamasolen; assembly: GCA_963576725.1. Lineage (NCBI taxonomy): Eukaryota > Metazoa > Mollusca > Bivalvia > Cardiida > Solecurtidae > Azorinus > Azorinus chamasolen. The sequence continues at coordinate 38,341,415 of OY755246.1, read as the reverse complement.
ATAACCCATTCCCTCATAGGCTATTTTTAGATCAAACCTCTTTGAGTAAATCTACCAAAAAGGAGCATTTACCAGAGAAAAGGAAAATGTTAGAATTGTGTAGTTTTGAAACCATTGTGATAAAAAGAGCAATGCTAATATAGGAGCAAATGCTCTATTTTTCACAATGGTTTCAGCAGGTGACTTTTACAGAGGCATAGAAAGGCATATTTATGGAGGAAAGGGTTAACAAACAGAGCAGACCCTGATTAGACAGCTTCTACAGGCGCCATCTGGTATGGGTCGACCCTAGATCTGTTGGTAAAGGTGTGAAAAAGCCTCCTCCATTTTTGTCAAATTTCATCATCGTATCCTTCGGTAGTATTGAGCCAATACTTGGGTTTTCACTATAAGTTATCTTGAATACACTTGATATACAGCAGAAACTATCTTAAGCCGCCATCCAAAACAGGTCTAATTATGGCTCTGCAAGGCAGGTGATAGCTTAATGCAGGTCAAATGTTATGCAGAAAGCTTATATAGGAGCTTTTTGCGTTACTTTTACCCTGCAATTAAGCAAACAACTCCATTTTAACCATTTCCTCCATAAATACGCCTTTCTACGCCTCTGTTCAAATCACCTGTTGAAACCATTATGATAAATAGAGCATTTGCTCCTATAAGAGCAAATGCTCTATTTATCACAATGGTTTCAAACTACAAACTTCTAAAATTTTCCTTTTCTCTAGTTAATGCTGCTTTTCGGTAGATTTATTTAAAGTGGTTGGATCTAAAAAAAAGCCTATGAGGGAATGGGTTAAGACTCCTATGCTGAATAAGTAAATGGCCGCTTAGGACAGGTTCTACTGTATATAGGGTATTCCACATATTTTTAACTCACAGTAGTTTCTACACCTTGGCAAACAGAGTTCTTCCCTGACCAGACAGCTCCTGACCAGAAACTGCCTGAAAAGGGTCTGCTCTGTTTGCTTATGGAATATAGATGACCTGATTCTTCAGTTTCTGCCATGGCAAAAACTTATCTTGTTCATATTCCATTAAAAAATCAAGCTAATTAATATTCATGAAGTCATTAATATTTAAAATGATATTCATCAGGTAAACAGAGATCAATAAGATACCCATAAACAATGTAATCGGTTTGGTTCAAATCTTGCACTCCCACCAATAACTAACTGTTGATGCTAAGCCTGCTGAATGCACACACAAGCACATTCATTAAGCAAACAGGAGTTTTCTCTTGGAATACTAAATAAAAGTGCTGGCACAGGTTTCCTGCAGGATTTTCATGACATTTAGAAATCAGTAACCCGGTAACAGAATAAATGTGCTTTCATTCTCATGGCCACAAATCTTAGAAAATCTCATCCATGCTTCTCATTCATTTAACTTCATTGTTCCTCATTCGAAAATAAAATTTACATCATTACAAAGCACATAAATTTTGTTCGGCAAAAAAATCCACATCATGATTCATGAAAACCAGAATAAAACTGAAATTCTCCCTCGTTGCCTTAATGCATCTCAAAGTCCTAGATTATGTTTTCTCATGCGGTGTAAAAAATATCCTGCACATACATGTACAATATATCGCTTCCCTGCTTCAATAAAATGCTAGTCTAGATCTTTTAACCTTTCCCCTACAGAACAGTCAATCATGAATTGGTCAGAGTCAGATCTATCTAATACCATAAGCAAATAGAGCAGACCCTGATCAGATGGCTTCTTCAGAAGCCATTTGATCAGGGTCTACTCTGTTTGCAAAAGATGTGGAAAATGCGTTTCTTTAAGGGAAAGGTTTTACTGTTCCAAGTTGCATGGCCTATTTGGGATTACCTTTGCAAACAGTTTGCGAATCCAAATAAATATTATCATAATGGTTTCAAAAAGTGACTTTTACAGAGGTGTCAAAAGGTGTCAAGATAAGGGAATAGGTTAAGGGTAGTAGTTTCAAGTAAAATCATGCTGCCTGTGAATGATCAAAGAGTCACTTCCAGAAGTCCTCTTATTTGACTCTACACTGTTTTCAAATGCTGAACAACTTTTCTCTAAAGTTTCATCAAGATTGGCTACAAATGTGACCTCTAGGGTGTTCACAAGGTTTTTCTACTATTTGACCTAGTTTTTTACTTTTTACCCCACATGACCCACTTTCAAAGTTGTCTGATATTTTATAAGAACACTCATTCTGACCAACCAAGTTTCATGAAGATTGTGCTAAAAATGTGACCTCTAGAGTGTTCTCAAGGTTTTCCTATTTGACCTAGTTTTTAACCCCACGTGACCCACTTTCAAACTCGTCTGAGACAATCATTCTGACCAATTTTCATGAGGATTGGACTAATGTGACCACTTTGAGTGTTCACAAGCAAATTGCTGACGACGGACGATGCACTTTCAGGTCTCCAAAAAGCTCGAATTACCCTGAGCTTTTGCTCAGTAAATGAATATTCTTGTTTCTCAGTAAATGAATATTCTTGTTTCTCAGTAAATGAATATTCTTGTTTCTCAGTAAATGAATATTCTTGTATATAAATATTCATAAGGGAAAGGGGAAATACATTGCTATTCTGAAGTTTATGAATTAACCATCTTGCAAGTGCTGTATTTATCGCAATGGTTTCAAAAAGTGACGTTTACAGAGGTGTCAAAAGGTGTCAATATGAGGGAATAGGTTATGGGTGGTACTTTCAAACCAAACGGTACTGCCTGTGACTGGTCAAAGAGTCATTTTCAGAAGTCCTCTCATCTAACTCTACACTGTTTTCAAATGCTAAACAACTTTTCTCTCCCTGAATTCAAAGCACTGAATTCTGTAAATCCTTTCAATGCTGAGTATGAACCTTTTCAATGCTGATATTTTCAAATGGACTGTCTACACAGCTGTGTGCAAATGACATAAGTGACTTGTTTCCCACATTGAAAGGGTAAAAAGTGGAATGGCAAATCAGCATTTAACCCTTTCCCTCATGTAAACGTGTTTTCACGCATTTGCAAACAGAGCTGACCCAGATCAGACAGCTCCTAGAGGAGCTGTCTGATCAGGGTCTGCTCTGTTTGCTAGTAGAATTTGATAGATCTGTTTCTTTGCTTTCTAAAATGTCTAAAATGTTCAATCTTCCATATTTCTTTTCACCTGTTTTGTTAATGAATATTCAGTAGGTATTTGAATTTGGAAAAAACTTAGAACAGGGAAGGGGTTAACGTATAGAGTCCATTCTGTATCATTCTGTATCTACACTGTTTGCAGATGTCAGTACACATCTCCTGCATTTAAGGGGTTTATGGGTTAAATTTTTTGTGCATGCCCTCGAAATCTGCTGGAATCCATGGTTACACTTAAATGTCAAGGAGTATTAAAATTTGCATTTTCAACCTTTTCAGTGCCGAAAACGAGTCAATAATGTTGCTTGCAAACAGTGTAGACCTAGATGAGAGGGCTCTTAGAGGACTGTTTGTCATGTTACACTTTTCTTTACAAAAAATCCCTAGATACTCATGGTAAGCTTGACCTGTTTGAATTTTGGAATAGTCCATTTGACAACTTAGCCTTGAAAGGAACTTAGCATGAGACAATTTAACAAGCAATAGCTTTGAATTAGTGAAGATCTATACAAATACAGTAAAATCTATCTATAACACAACCACCGCAAAGAGCTCTAGTTCTGGGTCTTAAATGTAGGTGGTAGCTTAATGCAGGAGCTTTCTGCATTACTTTTGTCCTGCGTTAACTCATTCCTTGTTCAATATTCTTGCAAGAAATAATACATGACATCATGAATATTCATTAGCTGAATTTTTACATCAGCATCATTCTGTACACAGGAGTTTTTGGCACAAGCTGTAGAACCATATACAGTATAATATATCCATAAGCAAACACGCTGATCAGACGGTTCCAATGTAGGAAACTTGCAAAAGGCATGAAAATGTGTTGTCTGTGATGAAAAGGGTTAACCCTTTCCCAGTTCTACGTTTATTCCAAATTTCAATTCCTAAAATTGTACTTAATATTCATGGAGAAAATACTAGTAGGTACATATACAATGAAATATAAAAGGTGGGACATTGTAGCCATTTTAGAAAGCAAAGACACAGATCTTTCAAATTAGCAAACAGAGCAGACCCTGATCAGACGGCTCCTAAAGAGCCATCTGATCTGGGTCTACTCTGTTTGCGAAAGTGTGAAAACACGTTTAAATGATCAAAAGGGTTAAACAAAGCTGACACATACCAAACCATCTCTAAATAAACACTCCCTGCGGGTGGTGGCGGGTTTACATATTTTAACACTTTCCTCCATAAGTATGCCTTTCTAGGCCTCCATAGGAGCAAATAACTCTATTTATCACAATGGTTTCAAAACTACACAATTCTAAAAAAAAAATCTTTTTATAGTAAATGCTCTTTTTTGGTAGATTTATTCAAGGAGGTTGGGTCTAAAAAAAATCTACGGTATGAAGGAAAGGGTTAAAAGGATTTTTTCAAATGATTATTATATAAGATTTTGATTGTTTTATTAAACAGTTTCTCCATACATTAACCCATTCCCTCATAGGTTATTTTCAGATCCAACCATTTTGAATAAAGAGAAAAGGAAAAATTAAGAATTTTGTAGTATGGAACCATTGTGATAAATAGAGCATTTGCTCCTATAGGAGCAAATGCTCTATTTATCACAATTGTTTCAACAGGTGACTTTTGCAGAGGCGTCAATATGAGGGAATGGGTTAAGGGGGGCAAAGTTTATCCCTTTACTCCATAAATACACCTTTCCATACCTTTGCAAACAGAGTAGACTGATATCAGATGACTCCTGCTGGAGCCTTCTGATCAGGGCCTGCTCTGTTTGCTTATGAGATCATATAGTTATGACTACAGTTTCTGCCATGGCAAAAATTTTCTGTGTTCATTTGCCATCCTAAGAAAAAATCTAATTCAAATTCATGATGTAATTATTCATTAAATTAATATTCATGGAGTAAAGGGTTATTAGGGAGAATATGTTTATTCATAAAGTGGGCGCTTAACCCTTTACTTCATAAATACGCCTTTGCAAACAGAGTAGACCCAGGTCAGATGGCTCCTACAGGGTCTGCTCTGTTTGCTTATGATACAATATGGATAAGATATTTCTGAATAAATACAGTTTCTCTTCTGAAAAGTTTATACACCCCTCTCTTCCTACATAATCTTAAGGTAATACGTTTTCATAACCCTTTCCCTGTTGTATATTCATGTAAGAAAAAATTGCATCATGAATAATTATTAATTGAATTTTTACAGTGGCACATGTTCACAGGATGTTTTGCTATTGGTAGAAACTGTAGAATCAGAATCAGATCTATCATAATTTCATAATCAAACAGCAGACCCTGATCTTGGTCTACTCTGTTTGTAAAGGCGTGAAGTAGTGTGTATATGAAGTAAAGGGTTAAAACACTGCATACAGGTTTTTCATTTCTATGAAATTATCATTTTCTGTGAAACATAAAATAAGTTAGCTCTGCAAGGAAATCAGATTTTGCACTTCCCTTTGCATGTCTGCAGTCCGTGTGTCAAGCTTCAGTCCTGTTTCTTTTTAACCTCTCTGGACACGAACATTCTTTTATATAATTATGTTTAATTTTGCAGTATAGAAATATACCAAATTAGTTAGCCATTAATTTGTTTTTGTTTTTGTAATTATGTTTCTTCATGAAATGCACACACACTGACTAAAGTTGTGTGCACTTTCGATCTCATGCATGATCATGCAACATGCAAAATTTGCACATAATAAATCTGAATATGCTGAAAAAAAGCCTTTTTCACTCCTGCAAATGGTTTAATTAATCTTTATATGATTAATTTCTTGGTTTCTATGGCAACCATCAGAACAGATAAAATAAACCGCGATTACAATGGATTTCTGTTTCACAATAACTTGAACTTCAATATTTGTATTATGAACGTGTTTGAGGGAAGACGAAGGCATTAAATTTAATTCCATGCAGCACAATGTATGCACAGAAATAAAAGCTTCCTCTATCTCTGTGCACCGAGTCTTGAATAACCTTTTATCTGCTGGAAAAGAAATCTCCCTCAATCACTAACATGCTAAACAATTGTTGCTTGCTTCAAAATTGTTGTCGGTACCATTTCTCAATGCAATCATTTTTTGACCATTTCTTTTGACAATTATCTGTCAAAACATTTGAAATCCTTATGGGATACCTGCAAGCTGCCTAACACCTAAACCCAACTTGAGCTTCTTGTATAGGGTATCAAACTTCACCCAAGGGTGTTACAAGTAATTTTTTCCGGACAATCTGAAAATGTTGGACAACCAAGCAATTAGTACATCATATGACCAACATTATTTTTTTTATAAAATGGTATGTATCCTCATCTGATTATGAAGTATATGACGAATTTTATCCGCATTGCCTCAAATCGCATATGGACCAATCCCAGCTTTTCAATGACAATTTGCATAAAGTAAAAACTGTTATGGAAGTTTATTGCACTGCAAGGAAAACGTTTATAACATTCTGTAACAAATCTGCATAACTCTTCTGATGAGATATTCTGGAAGCGTAGTGTAAATCATTCTCAAATATTAATAAATTGTAATAAAGTTAAAAAACTGCCTGGTTTATTGAGCATGTTTGGCAGTAGTTATCCAGTCAGCGTTCAGCACTTTTGTGAAATTTGATAACTCTGAATAAATTTGGACTAAAAACATCCGTTAAGCTGTTAACATGTGTAGTGTAACTTCTTAAGACAGCAACATTAACCCTTTCCCTGTTCTATGTTTATTTCCAATTTCAATAGGTACTTAATATTCATGAACAAAATAGTTGTAATGGAATACGGAAAGTGGAACATTGTAGCCATTTTAGAAAGTAAACAAACAGAACTATCAAATTCCATTAGCTAACAGAACAGACCCTGATCAGACGGCTCCTATAGGAAATTTGCAAATGCGTGAAAAAGCGTTTATATGAAGGAAAGGGCTAATCCTTTCATGGCTAAATTTTCAAATGGACTATTAAAAAAAAAAAAAACCATTCCAACAGGTCAAGCTTACTGTGAATATTTGGGGATTTTTTTAATAAAAGGTGTAACATGACAAACAGTGCAGTCCACGATGTTTGTTTCTCAAAAAGCCCTCTCATCTGGATCTACACAGTTTGCAAAGGACATAACTGACTTGTTTCCCACACTGAAAGGGTTAAACCACAAGTTCCATTCATGAAAACAGGATCTTATTGTAGAATGCATACCTATTTATGATTGGCTATTTACAATATCTATGACAATGTCATTTGTCTCCAGGAACTATTAACCCTTCTCTTGCTGAATTTTAAAATACTTTTCTCCTACTTTACCCATGCCCTGTTGTATAATTACATATATCTTCACTGTGTACAAGTATTTCGCTATGAAATCACTGCTGTGGAGTGCACTGGTTGCACAATCAACTTGTAAATAGTGCAGACCCTCATGAGACAGCTCCTGCAGGAGCTGTCTCATCTGGGTCTTCACTATTTACAGGTAGGTATATTGACGTGAATAGCAAGCGAAGGGTTAAGCTCTAATATAGACAACTCTTGGTGCCTCCTTTAGGATCTGTCTGATCAGGGTCTGCCCTGTTTGCTTATGGAATAATATAGATATGTGATTCGGAAGTTTCTGTCAGATCCAAAACTTTTTTTTGTTAACGTATACATGTAATTATAAAAATTCTGTCCATGAATATTCTTGCAGTAATAAATACTTACATTAACCCTTTTCCCTGTTGAATATTCATGGAAAAAAATAATGACATTATGAATATTTATTAGCCAATTTTTTGCAATGAGATATGAATACCGGAGTTTAGGTTGTTTTTTTGTGTTTGTTTCTATCTAATTTTATGTCACTTTAACCCTTTCCCTCATATTGACGACTTTTAATGACTCTGTAAAAGTCACTTTGTGAAACCATTGTGATAAATATAGCATTTTGCTTCTATAGGAGCAAATGCTCTATGTATCACAAAGGTTTCAAACTACAAAATTCTAACATTTTCCTTTACTCTAGTTAATGCTCCTTTTCGGTAGATTTAGTTGTATCTAAAAATAGCCTATGAGGTAATGGGTTAACAGTATTTCAGTAATATCATGATGTCCAGCTAATTACAGGTGAAGGAAGACCCCAGAGAGTCTTCAGTGCAAGAAACAAATTGCATTGTTATGTGCACAGAAGAACAGCTGAAGAAACATGGCACTTGTGCAGATTTCAAATTTTGTCAACTGTTTTAAAAATGGAACTTGTGCAGACTTCGCGCACACATTGTCAACTGTTTTAAAAATGGAACTTGTGCAGACTTCGCGCACACATTGTCAACTGTTTTAAAAATGGAACTTGTGCAGACTTTCACACAGACTGTGTAAACTATTTCAAATATGGAACTTGTGCAGACTTCACACAGACGGTGTAAACTATTTCAAACATGGAACTTGTGCAGACTTCACACAAACATTGTCAACTTTTTAATCATAGAACTTGTGCAGACTTTCACACAGACGGTGTAAACTATTTCAAACATGGAATTTGTGCAGATTTCACACAAACAGTGTCAAGTGTTTTAAACATGGAACTTGCGCAGACTTAACACAGAAAGTGTCAACTGTTTTAACCCATTCCCTCATAGGGCAATTGTACTTGAATGAGTCTAATGAAAGGAGCATTTACTACAAAATAGAAAACAAGCAAAAAATACGGAAACCGCATTAAAGCCGGATTTTTTGTGCTGATTTTGACCCAATTTCATGTATCCTTGTATCAACGGAAAGGCCTTCACCCAAGCTATCTGTATACCAAATATAAATTGTCTAGCCCATGTAGTTCAGAAGTTATAACAACATTTTAATGACAGCCAATGTTTCAAAATAGTGACCTTGACCTGATTTCAGGTATCTTTATGCCATCCATAAGGTCCTTATCAAAGCTATCTGAATACCAAAGGTGAATCAGAATCGTGAATCAGAAGTTATAGTTATAGTCAAGTTTTCAATATAGTGACCTTGACCTTGACCCAATTTCATGTATCCTTCTATCAACTGAAACGCCTTCACCAAAACTATTTCCATACCATAGCTGAATTGACTAGCATATGAGGTTCAGCAGTAAAGAAAAAATGTTGGAAGTTTTTCAATGATGGCCAACTTGTCAAAATATTGACCTTGACCTAATTTCATATCTTTAAATCAACTGAAACGCCTTTACCAAAGCCATTTGTATACCAAATATGAATGGTCTAGCATTTGTAGTTCAGAAGTTATAGCAATGTTAAAAAGTTTGTTAAAAACGGCAAAGTTTTGGAAATAGTGACCTTGACCTTGACCTGATTTCATGTATCCTTGTATCAAATGAAAGGCCTTCACCCAAGCTATATATATACCAAATATGAATTGCCTAGCATTTGTAGTTCAGTAGTTATAGCAATAATAAAGTTTGTTAAAAACGGCAATGTTTTGGTAATAGTGACCTTGGCCTGATTTCATGTATCAGGTGAAAGGCCTTCACCCAAGTTATCTGTATACCAAATATGAATGGTCTAGCATTTGTAGTCCAGTAGTTATAGCAATAATAAACTTTTGTTAAAAATGGCAAAGTTTTGGAAATAGTGACCTTGACCTTGACCTGATTACATGTATCCTTATATCAAATGAAAGGCCTTCACCCAAGCTATCTACAATAACATACCAAATATGAATGGTCTAGCTTAAGTAATTCAGAAGTTATAAGCAATGTTAAAGTTTTGTTAACAACAGCAAAGTTTTGGAAATAGTGACCTTGACCTTGACCTGATTTCATATAACCTTGTATCAAGTGAAAGGCCTTTGCCCAAGCTATCTGTATACCAAATATGAATTGCCTAGCATTTGTAGTTCAGAAGTTATAGCAATGTTAAAGTTGGTTAAAACGGCAAACTTTTGGAAGTAGTGACCTTGACCTGATTTCATGTATCCTTGTATCAAGTGAAAGGCCTTCATCCAAGCTATCTGCAAACCAAATATGAAAGGTCTAGCTTAAGTAATTCAGAAGTTATAAACAATGTTAAAGTTTTCTTAACGACAGCCCGCTGCCCGCCCGCCCAAAACCCACCCGCCCGGTTTTCGCCAAACTATAAGCCGAGATTTTTTTTCAAAAATCCGGCTAAAAATAAAACAGAATTGTGTAGTTTAGAAACCATTGTTATAAACAGAGCATTTCGAGGGCTTGGTGCAAAACTATTCTAACTCCTTCACTAAAGTGAAGGAGTTAGAATAGTTTTCCACCAAGCCCTCGATTTGCTCCTATGGGGTAAATGCTCTATTTATCAAAATGATTTCAAAAAGTGTTTTATAGAGGTGTTTAGAAGGTGTCAATATGAAGGAATGGGTTAAACATGGAACTTATATTATGCTGACTTTAAACAAACACTCTGACAGTGTCAACTATTTTAAACATGGAGCTTTTACAACCTTTACATAAAACATGGAACTTGTACAAAACTTACACATAACAATTGATAAACTATTTTATCCATGAAACTGTACAAAATTTACATAAAACAGTAGAGTGTAATTTTTAACAAAACATGGTAAGCTGTTTAAAACTTGGAATTGGTATAAACTTTACACAAAACACGGTAAACTGATTTCACAATGCAATTAGTACAAACTTTACACAAAACACAGTAAATAGTTTCACTATGGAATTTGAACAAACTTTACATAAACACAGTAAACAGTTTTACCCTGGAATTTGTACAAACTTTACACAAAATACAGTAAACAGTTTTACTATGGAATTTGAACAAACTTTACACAAACACAGTAAACAGTTTTACCCTGGAATTTGTACAAACTTTACACAAAATACAGTAAACAGTTTTACTATGGAATTTGAACAAACTTTACACAAACACAGTAAACAGTTTTACAATTATGAATTTGTACAAACTTTACAATACAATGGAAACTGTCATGTGTGTGTTTTTTCAACCATACAATTTGTATGAACTTTACACAAAACAAAGAAAAATGTTGGTATACATTTTATATAAAACATGGTAAACTGTTTCAAACATCAAATTTGTACAACTTTATACAAAAGATGATTAACATTTAAGCCATGGGACTTTTACCAATTTTACATAAATTCAAACATTGAACTTGACAAACTTTATGCAAAATAAGATGAAAAGTTTATACATGGAACTGGTACAAATTCACACAGAGCATGGTGAGCATTTTAAATATAGAACTTGTAAAACTTTGCACAAAACATGGTCAAAAGTTTTATCTATGGACTTGTACAGACAAAACATAAAACATGGCGAAGTTTTTGAACATTGAACTTGTACAAAACATTATACAAAACATGGCAAATTACATACCGTAGATCTGATTCTACAGTTTCTGCCATGGCCAAACGTGTTCTTGTTCATATGCCATTATAAAAATCAATCTTAATTGATATTCATACATACATTAATACTAACGTATACAGATTTACATTAATACTTTCCCTGTTCTATGTTTATTTCAAATTTCAATACCTACTGAATATCCATTAACAAAATAATTATAAGGGAATATGGAAGTTGGAACATTGTAGACATTTTAGAAAGCAAAGAAACAGATCTATCAAATTCTATTAGCAAACAGAGCAGACCCTGATCAGACAGCTCCTAGAGGAGCCGTCTGATCTGGGTCTACTCTGTTTTCAAATGCATGAAAACACGTTTATATGAGGGAAAGGGTTAATACTTAGGTATACAGATTTTTTTTCAAATTGGCAGAAACTGCAGAAACAGATTTATACATGTAGAAAGCTTTAAGCAAACAAAGCAGACCCTGATGAGATGACTCCTATAGGAGCCATCTGATTGGGGCCTACTCTGTTTGCAAAGGCGTATTTATGGAGGAAAGGGTTAATACTTATGTAAAGTATACAGAATAATGCAGAACAACATAATGCAGAATGGGTACATTCTAACTTTCATCCTGCATTAAGCTTCCACCAAATGTGACTTCATTTCACAGAGGTCACTTTATGGGGTGTGGTGTTGTAGCATGGAAAAGGACAAGAATGTTTCTCACAGAATAAATGAGCAGATCACCTCTAAAACTGAAATCTTTGCAAATCACCTCTAAAACTGAACTCTTTGCAAATCACCTCTAAAACTTAACTCTTTGCAAATCACCCCTAAAACTAAACTCTATGCAAATCACCTCTAAAACTGAACTCTTTGCAAAATACCCATTAAAACTGAACTCTTTGCAAATCACCCCTAAAACTTAACTCTTTGCAAATCACCCCTAAAACTGAACTCTTAGCAAATCACCTCTAAAACTTAACTCTTTGCAAATCACCTCTAAAACTTAACTCTTTGAAAATCACCTCTAAAACTGAACTCTTTGCAAATCACCTCTAAAACTGAACTCTTTGAAAATCACCTCTAAAACTGAACTCTTTACAAATCACCTATAAAACTTAACTCTTTGCAAATCACCTCCAAAACTTAACTCTTTGCAAATCACCTCTAAAACTGAAATCTTTGCAAATCCCCTAAAACTGAACTCTTTGCAAATCACGTCTAAAACTGAACTCTTTGCAAATCACCCCTAAAACAGAACTCTTTACAAATCAACCCTAAAACTGAACTCTTTGCAAATCACCCCTAAAATGGAACTCTTTGCAAATCACCCCTTAAACTTTTTGCAAATCACCCCTAAAACAGAACTCTTTGCAAATCACCCCTAAAACTGAACTCTTTACAAATCACCTCTAAAACTGAACTCTTTACAAATCACCTCTAAAACTGAACTCTTTGAAAATCACCCCTAAAACTGAACTCTTTACAAATCACCTCTAAAACTTAACTCTTTGAAAATCACCCCTAAAACTGAACTCTTTACAAATCACCTCTAAAACTTAACTCTTTGCATGGTAGTGGAAATTTTTGATTAACTTTGCAAGCAGTTTGGATCCAGATGAGAGGCTGGGTAACATACAATCAAAACTGTATATCACCATGGTTGTATATTTGGAAAGAAATGGCAAAATAAAACCCCAAGAATTGGAACAGAGGCTATTTTTATTTTTTTCCATATCAATTACATAGCAGTGCAGCTAGTTGAGGGCTATCCCTTAGAGACTACAGCCTGATTTGACTGATTAAAGGACCCTCCTCCTACATGCTTTTCCGATCACCTGGGAAATGGTGTAGAAAATATCACATAGTGCCATTTAACTTTTTCAACACAAAATAACTTTCATCTTGGGCTGTCATCTTTGCCTTGGATATCGATGTATCACCGATATCATGCTCCAAGTAAACATATATACCAGAGAGCTCTTGAAGGAGATCTCTGAGAAGTGTTTGCAGCGTTTCAATGTAGGATCTGTTACACATGGATTTATCATGATGTGATGAAAAACACTAAACAAAAGCATGGAACATTGTGCTAGTTTCTCTTTATCTTATTTCTGTATACAATACATAGAGGATGATCTTACATGAGTGTTCATTACAAATTGTTTTTATGAAATAATGTAATAATATGACACAAGCAGTGTCAAAGAGTCAAATAAATTGGTTTCTAGAAAAGATGCTGAGTTACTAAGTGTCTCATCTAGAAACCAAACTGTTTGCAAAGGTCATTAATGTGCCCATAGTGTATATTCATAGTCATGCACAGTAAAACCTCTCTATAATGACCACTAAATTACATCAAGTATTTTGTGTAAAAGGCAGGTGGCTGCTTAAAGCAAGGTGAAAGTAAAACAGAACGCTCCTATAGGAGCATTCTGTTTTACTTTCACCTTGCTTTAAGCAGACACCTGCCCTAAATACCAACTACGGTAATTAACACAATTTAGTGGCCGTTATAGAGAGGTTTTACTGTATATTCATAGTCATTATTTCTGACATGAATGTTCATGGAATAAAGGCTTCACCCTTTCCTCACTGCATATCAGTTTAATTTATTGCTGTATAAATATTTATTATGAAGTTTTATAATAACACACTAAATGGGATATTGTTGGCAGTGACAAAATCTTCAGAATAAGATCTATATTATTCTATAAGCAAACAGAGCAGGCCCTCATCTGGGTCTACCCTGTTTGCAAAAGGGGATAATGAAATACTGTATATGATGTACAATCAGTCCCCAACATTAAATTGTGATAATGTTTTCTTTTCTAGATCTAAACCTGACAGTGTAAAATGATCTTTCTTTCAACGATTATTAAACTATGTGAACATTCAGTATATCATTACCAACCTTATTGCCCCTTACACTGCTAAACTTTCAAAGTGGAATCATCCATCATTGCATTATGATAGAGTCCATTCAGTATTAAAAGGTGTAACTTGCAAAAGATTTTGAATGACAAACAGTGCAGACCCTGGTCAGATAGTTCCCCTACGACCCCCCGATCTGGGTCTATACTGTTCGCTAATACTAGTTCCTGAATCCAAAGGGTCACACCATAGGTAAGTTGTACTTACTACAATAGTACATGTATACAATAATTACCCTAAGAATTCGGACAAAGTTCAGCAAATAGTGCAGATCCAGATCATACGACTCCTGAAGGAGCTGTATGATCAGGGTCTTCACAATTTGCTACTATGTAAGTGTAATTTAACCCTTTCGGCGCTAAATTTCTAACTGTCGTCTGTAAGCCAATTTTGTTAAATCATTCGGTAAAATAAGGAAATGAGATAAATAAATGCAAATTTCAAAGGAATAAAGCATAGATATAGGAACAGAGTTTGAGACAAAAAGTGAAGTCCCCTTGAAAAGGCAGCGTCTGATCTGAGACAGCACTATTTGTCATGGCGCATTTTAGCCACATTGGCGGTGAATGGGTTAGAGTTATCAAAATATTAAAATTTACTTATTAAGCTTACAAACCAGTGGAGAGGTTACATAAGATTGGCAGTCAGAATACTTAAGGTTAAATCAGGGTACAGAATGTACAAAACATTTCTTGTCATAGAACCTTGAGAATATGTTTTGAGGATAAGTAAGAGCATTGTAACATTACCCCTTGACTTCATGAATATCCCTATAAGAAGTTCCAACTTCATGAATATTAATTAACCCTTTACTCTATACTCTTTTCCACATCTTTGCAAACAGAGAAGACACTGATCAGACAGCTCCTGTATGAGCTGTCTGATCAGGGTCTGTTTTATTTGCTTATGATATAATATAGATATGATTCTCCTGTTTCTGCCATGGCCAAAATTCCCTGTGTCCACATCCTATTATAATAATTAATGTTATTAGCATTGATGATGTCATTATTTCTTACATGACTATTCATGGCGTAAAAGGTAATATTTTTAACCAATATTTACATATTTGCAGAGTAGATCCAAATCAGACAGTTACTGTAGTACTTAAATAATATACAGAAGACGTGACTCTATTATGTCTGTCATGCAGTTCCCATGCTAGACTATGATTTGGGAGAAAAGTCTTATACCCTTTCCTCCATAAATACGCCTTTCTACACCTCTTTATTAACTGCTTCTTGAAACCATTGTGATAAATAGAGCATTTGCTCCTATGGGAGCAAATGCTCTATTTATCACAATGGTTTCATCTACAAAATTATCAAATTTTACTTTTCTCTAGTAAATGGTCCTTTTGGGTATATTCATTCAAGGAGGTTGGGTCTAAAAATAGTCTACGGAGGAAAGGGTTAAGAGTCTCCCTTACTCAGTTCAGTATTTGGTTTAAATATATTAGAACATATAAGGAAACACAAAATAAGAACTTCTCCCTGGAGACGATTATTAAACTTCTCCCTGATGGAGAGCTCCATTTTGAGCTATGGCATGGCCAAAAAATCATGTTCTTATGTATTTACAAAGTTCATCTAATTAATATTCATAAAGTCACTATTTCTCACATGGATATGTATTAAGTTTAACATTTACTCCATAAATACTTATAAATGTGCCTTTGCAAAAATGTAAAGTTAGGATCTATCTGATCAGGGTCTGCTCTGTTTGCTCATACAATCAAATAAATCTGTTTCTATAGTTTCTGTCATGGCAGCAAGATCTTGTGTTAATATGCCATTTTAAAAATTCATCTAACTAATACTAATAGTGTTATAATTTCTCACATGAATATTCATTAGGTTAAGTTCCAATAAGCTTGTTACCTGTGACCAACAGTCCAAGAGTCTTCACCAGTTTATTGACTTTATATACACTAGACTTTACTCTCAAAATGGGGGACACATCATGTGTACTGGCATTTGCAAACAGTGTAGACCCAGATCAGAGGGCTCCTAGAGGAACCCTCTGATCAGGGTCTGCACTGTATGTTATTCAAAATCCTCTCACAAATTTTACTATTTCATACTCTGCAGACTCTACCAATAAACAATAATGGACCATTCCACATTAATTCAGTATTCAAAGGGTTAACCCAGTCCTTCATACAAATGCCTTTTCATGCCTTTGCAAACAGCGCAGACCCAGATAAGACAGCTCCTGCAGGAGCCGTCTGATCAGGGTCTGCTCTGTTTGCTTATGGCATTATATAGATGTGATTTTACATTTTCTGCCACGGTAAAAAACATGTGTTCATGTACCATTACAAAAATTCAGCTAACAATTATTCATGATATAATTATTTTTTTCATGAATATTGAACAGCACAAAAGGGTTAACCCTTTCCTTGTTTAATATTCATGTAAGAAGTAATGACATCATGAATATTTATTAATAGAATTCTTATATTGGTATAATTATTTTGGATCAGGCTGAAACTGTAGAATCAATATGGAAAAATAGTCAAACAGGGAGAGCCACATACGAAATGACACCGCACCAAACACCATCAAACAAGAAACGGTACAGCCACAAGACAAAACATAACGGGACGCATATCAAGACGAAAAACATTAAAAACAACAAAGTTGACCATAGGCTGAAAGCAGGGGTACCGCCTTGGAACGGTCAGTAGCCAAAAACGGCTACTGGGGGCTTAAACCTATAAAGTCTATATTACACCATATGCAAACGGAGCAGACCTTGATCGGACAGCTCCTATAGGAGCCGTCCGATCTGGGTCTACTCTGTTTGCAAATGCTTGAAAAGGCGTTTATATGAAGGAAAGGATTAAGACTAAACTGCAATAGACAATTTGTGCATATGATAAAACAATATTCAGATACTAATTAATATTCATGATGTCATTATTTCTTACATGTTGGATGAATGTTCAAGGAGTAAAGGGTTCAGAGCTATAGATAAGATTTATGTCTCAGTCAAACCCTTTCTTGCTGCTACTCATTAGAGAGGCAATTCTAATGAGTAGCAGTAGGAAAGGGATTGGCAGAGAAATAAACAAAATGGTTTACCTGGATTTTCTAAATACTTATCTTATCTAAAGCTCTGTGAGTTTTCGGAAACTGATTTCAACATACTGGAATTTGACGAACGATGTAGACCCTCATCAGTCTGTTTGCAGACAATCAGCCTCAATTGTTTTCCTCAGTAAATTGCCTTAACCCCTTTGCTACATGAATATGCCTTTTAATGCCTTTGAAAACAGAGCAGACCCAGATCAGATGACTCCTATGTGATGTCTGGTCAAAATTTACTGTTTGCTTATGAAAATAATAAAGATCTCTGCCATTGTCAAATTTTTCTGTATTCATGATATTGCGCTATTAGAAAAATAATATGAATAATATTCATGATGTCATTATTTTTTACATGCATATTTATGGAGTACAGGGTTAATGAAAACCTTAACCCTTACAACCCTGAGTTTTCAAATGGACTATTCCAAACTTCAAACAGGTCAAGCTTATTGTGAATATTTAGGGATTTTTCTAAAATCTATTGTTACATGACAAACAGAGCAGACCCTGATGAGAGGGCTCCTCTAGGAGTCCTCTCATCTGGGTCTACACTGTTTGCAAAGGACATTAGTGACTCCTGTCCCCCACAGTAAGGGTTAACAATATGTCAGTCAACAGAATTGTTGCGTAGATGAGATAAGATTTGGGAAGTCCCGTTTGGGAAAATGTTAAATGTAAAAGATTTATCATCCAGATAAAACAAACTGATAAATCTTTCATAAAATTAATGATCCGTGATGCATGGGTCCCTAACCTACTGCTGTATGCTTATTTCACCATTAGTTTTCACTGAACATACATGTGTCTTGATCCAAGTGTCCCTAACTTACTGATGTATGCTTATTTCACCATTAGTTTTCACTGAACATACATGCGTCTTGATCTAAGTGTCCCTAACTTACTGATGTATGCTTATTTCACCATTAGTTTTCACTGAACATACATGCGTCTTGATCCAAGTGTCCCTAACTTACTGCCATATGGCTTAATTTTGCCATTATTTTTACTGACAATACACATCTCTTTCATTAACCCATTACTTGTTCAATGTTCATATACAGTAAAACCTCTCTATAATGGCCACTAAATTACATCAAGTTTTTTGTGTTTAAGACAGGTGGCTGCTTAAAGCAAGGTGAAAGTAAGCTTTAAGCAGCCACCTGCCCTAAATACCAACTAATTAACATAATTTAGTGGTCGTTATAGAGAGGTTTTACTGTAAGAAGTAATTATGTCATGAATATTGTATATGCTGAATTATTATGTTTTATGCATACAGGATATTTTGGTATTGAACCGAAGAGTCAGATTTATCACACTTTCATAAGCATGCAGAGCAGACCCTGATCAGACAGCTCTAATAGGAGCCATCTGATCTGGGTCTACTCTGTTGAATTGTAGAAATTGTTGAATCTATATTATTCCATAAGCAAACACAGCAGATCCGAATCAGACAGATCCTACTGGAGCCGTCTGATCTAGGTCTACACTGTTTGAAAAAGTGTGAACTGTGGGAAAGGTTTAACCTTTAACCCGATATAATCAAAATTCCTTTTCACGCCTTTGCAAACAGAGCAGATCCAGATCAAATGACTCCTGTTGGAGCCATCTGATCAGGATCTGCTCTGTTTGCTTCAATGGAACTATATAGATGTGATTCTACAGTTTCTGCTGACGAAAAAAATGCTGACGAAAAAAATCCTATGTTCATGTACTATTATAAAAATTCAACTACTAAATATTCATACAGTCATTAATTATATCTTACATGAATATTCATTAGATAAAGGGCTAACTTATTATTTTTTATCACACTGACTGATTTTGAAGCATTAAGCAACCAAGGTAGACTGTCATTTGAACCTAATCAATCATACACAATCTATCTCCAGATGAAAACCATGTTGCTTCGAAAAAAGTCCTGCTGGGAAAATATAATCAATAGATGCAAAAAAAAAAAGTTTGCAGCTAAATAATGGTCTATAGATAAATGCTATTAACCCTTCCAGTACAGGAAACGAGTCATTAATGTCATTTAATGTCATTTGCAAACAGTGTAGACCCAGATGATAGGGATCCTAGAGGAACCCTCTGATCACAGTCTGCACTGTTTGTCATGTCACATTTTTCATTAAAAAAAATCTCTGAATACCGACCTATCTCAATTTTGGAAAAGTCTGTTTGAAAAAAACTCAGCATTGAAAGGGTTAAAATCATATCCAGATGCAAACTTAATATTCCATGTTTTATTCATCAACAACCTTAAAATAAATTATCAATCCCCATGCAGCCCAGTAAACGTACTCTGGTCTAGGTCAGTGTTTAAATAAACCTTATCTATTCAAAGCATCAAAGTCGCAATTTGTAATTTATTCTGATATTCTCTATGATTTCTCATATAGGAGCTGGTAACTCTCATCCTGGTACGAGCGTACCTAAAATGACCTGTATCAACAGTATGGACACAGATGAGATGAAAGGTTACTTCTCATCTCATCTGGAGCTAATCTGTATTACACCCTGACCCAGTGTAAGAAACCAAACAATGAAAAATAGTTTCAGAATTGATGACAATATAAATATTTTCACAAATAATTATTACTAAGAGCACAAAGAGTTAAATTATTGATCAGTCAGGTCCATTTGCATATTGCCTATTATGCTTTTCAATATTAAAAAGATATTCAACTGTGACAATTACCAGCTGGTTGGTAATGAACAAAGATCCAGCAACCGATTCTGAAACTGATTTATGAGCCGTTGAAATAACTAGAAATAATAAAAACCCACCACGAAACTATTGACGATGGTGTTTTAGTAAACTCGGATAGGAAGTCTTTTGTACGAGTCTGTGGCGACAAGCTTGTCCCACTGCAATCAATGGCCACTGACTGATTTTGTTGGATATATACAAATGTATGCTGATTGAATTCACAGCAAGGGGGTAATATCTAGACATATTGTTTAGGGGAAATCACTCCATTTTCTCGTGCAAATTGAAGCATATCTATGACAGGAAATATTATATCAACCTGATTTCAAAACCTAATTATCCCTGAGACAGATCATTTATATGATGCCAAACAATATGTACAGTTGAACTTTGATATCTCAAACTCGGATAACTTGAACTTCGGGATATCTCGAACTAAAAGTTTGGTCCTTCCAAAATTTACAAAACAGAATTGCTCTAAAATATATCACTACGCATATCTAGAAAAGCAGGTGACAGCTTAATGCAGGTCTGAAGTAATGCTGAAAGCTTACAGGAGCTTTCAGTTTTACTTTCGACCTGCATTAAGCAGTGAACTTGAGATATTGGTCAGATTATAAATCAGATGACTCGAACATCTGTTAACTAATTTGTATGGTCCCTTGAAGTTTGAGATATCGAAATTCAACTGTACTTTAAATATTTGCAAGTATAAGGGCTTCAAAATACTATTGTAATCCTTTACTCCATAGACACACCTTTAAACACCTTTGCAAACAGAATAGATCCAGATTAGATGGCTCCTATAGGAGCAAATGCTCTATTTATCACAATGGTTTCATAAAGTGACTTTTACAGAGGCGTAGAAAGGCCTATTTATGGAGGAAAGGGTTATATACCCAGATCCTGATTTTTGAAAAACAATTCAGAATTGCATACGCAATTACTTAACCCTTTCAATTTTGAACAATCATGCATGAATTGATCACTTCAAGAATATTTATTACTGTAACTAAATTTTTATATAGCAAAAATTTAACTCTCTACTCCATGAATATTCATAATGACGTCATGGATATCGATTAGATTAATTTGTTACAATAGCACATGGACACAGGAATTTTTGGCCAAGGCAGATACTGTAGACTCATATCTATATCATCTCATAAGCAAACAGAGTAGACCCAGATCAGATGGCTCCTGTAGGAGCCATCTGATCAGGGTCTACTCTGTTTGCAAAGGCGCAGAAAGGCGTATTTATGGAGTAAAGGGTTAAACAGGATTGTGGATCTAGACAAAAACTGTATGAAACGGTCTAGACAGAGCCTCCTCCGAAATAGTCGCATAACGCGACATTACTCAAATATATAAACAAAAGCAAATCAATTGTCATAATGACGTTCGTTGATCAAATTGTAAGCGTCAGATGACATCAATCGGATGACGTCACACACACAATTTAATAAGCGCTCACTGATCTAGTGGTGTATTAGGTGTTAGACAATGGACACACAGGATATGAATGAACGGACAGCCAAAAGCAAGGCTATATACCCCACCTACCTTGAGTGTGTGTGTGTGTATGTGTGACACACTAAACACCAGATTTACTTATTTCTTATTACAAATAGGCCTAATAAATCAAATTCGGTATGTTGTAGAATTATTTGTTTTACCATTACATATCACTTCAACTTATCATAAACAATTAGTAGACAGATAGTTAATAATTAACCCTGTAACCCTTTTCTCCATAAATACGCCTTTCTATTTATCACAATGGTTTCAATACTACACAATTCTAACATTTTCCTTTTCTCTAGTTAATGCTCCTTTTGGGTAGATTCATTCAAAGAGGTTGGGTCTAAAAATAGCCTATGGAGGAAAGGGTTAAATACTGAATTTTCACAATGGAATGGTCCATCATAGTTTAACTATAGCTTCCATTCAGTATGAAAGGGTATATTTTCATAAGGATTTTGAATGACAAACAGTTCAGACCCTGATCAAATGGCTCCTCTAGGAGCCCTCTGATCTGGGTCTACACTGTTTGGTAAAGTACCAATATTGTTTCCCCAATTCAATGGGTTAATATACATTTGTATTAGTTTACTAGTTCTATTAATATCACAGAACAAAAATCTTATTTAGTAATCATTTACAGTAAAGTCCTGTTAATCCGAACAAATAATTTATTAGCACAAGAGTCTGTAAGAGCCAGTGGTTCCATAATGGAGGACAAAAGTAAGGCAGAAAGTTCCTATAGGAGTTTCCTGCATTACTCTGGTCCTGTATTAAGTTACCACTTCAGAATTAATCCAGAATTATATTACTTTTGAGTGGTCATAAAAGCGAGAAATTACTGTAGGAGAAAAGATATCAGCAGTGCATTTACTCAAAATACCCTAGATATTAAAATACCTTATCTCCCCTCATTACCAGAACATGAAGATATATACAGTAAAACCTCTCTACACTACAATTCTAGTTGAAATGAATTTAGATACTTTTAGGCAGGTGGCTGCTTAGTGCTGGGTGAAAGTCATGCAGAAAGCTTCTAGATGAGCCTTCTGCGTGATTTTCACCCTACATTTAGCTGCCACCTGTGTTAACCCATTCCCTCATATTGACGCCTTTTGACGGCTCTGCAAAAGTCACCTGTTGAAACCCTTGTGATAAATAGAGCATTTGCTCCTATAGGAGCAAATGCTCTATTTATCACAATGGTTTCAAAGTACAAAATTCTTAATTTTCCTTTTCTCTAGTTAATTCTCCTTTTCGGTGGATTTATTCAAAGTATTTGGATCTAAAAATAGCCTATGAGGTAATGGGTTAAAGATCAATAATGGTACATTAAAGTTCAAAAATGGTCCATCTCTAAAACCGATATTTATACTAGATTTAGCGTCCGGTTTAGAGAGGTTTTACTGTATTATATATTCTGCATCGCTTTGATAACTTATGGAGTAGACAATATTGAAGACTCTGATAAAACTGCTCCTTCAGCAGCAGTTTTATCTGGGTCTGCACTACTTGCCTGAGATTGTCTGTCCAAATATTTAGAGTAATTATATGAAGTTAACCCGTTACTTCACATGTCTTTCCAAACAGAGTAGACCAAGATCAGACAATTAAGCAGGGTGATCAGAGTATAATCTGTTTGCATATGGAATACAGTAACACCTCTCTATAATGGCCACTAAATTACATCAAGTATTTTGTGTTAAAGGCAGATGGCTGCTTAAAGCAAGGTGAAAGTAAAACAGAACGCTCTTATAGGAGCGTTCTGTTTTACTTTCACCTTGCTTTATGCAGCCACCTGTCCTAAATATCAACTAATGAACACAATTTAGTGGCCGTTATAGAGAGGTTTTACTGTAATATAGATCTAGTTTGACAGTTTTTGCTATGACTGAACTTTCCTTGCACATGCCACTATAAAAATACAGGTACTATTCATGAAGTCATTATTTCTTACATAAATGTTCATGAAGCAAAGGGTTAACCCATTACCTCATAGGCTATTTTTAGATACAACCTCTTTGAATAAATCTACAGAAAAGGAGCGTTAACTAGAGGAAAGATTTTTTTTTAGAATTTTGTAGTTTGAAACCTATAGGAGCAAATGCTCTATTTATCACAATAGTTTCACAAAGTGACTATTACAGAGTCGTCAAAAGTCGTCAATATGAGGGAATGGGTTAATTCTACTGAGATGACTTTTGGCACTTTTACAAACAGAGTAGACCACGATACGATGACTCCTGTAAGAGCCATCTGATCAGGGTCTGCTCTGTTTAGTTATGAATCAATATAGATCAGATTCTACAGTTACTGCCATGGCCAAAAAATTCATGTGTTCATGTGCCAGAATAAAAATTATTCTTATTAATATTCATGAAGTCCTGAATTCTTTATAAATATTCATGAGGAAAAAGGTTAACCCTTTCCCTGTTCTATGTTTAGTACAAATTTCAATACCTACTGAATATTCATGGACAAAATAGTAATAATGAAATATGGAAGGTAAAACATTGCAGCAATTTTTAAAGAAAAGGAACAGATCTTTCAAATTCCATAAGCAAGCAGAGCAGACCCTGATCTGGGTCTACCCTGTTTGCAAATGTGTGAAAATGCGTTTATATGAGGGAAAGGGTTAAGTATAACATGTCAATTGTTTACATTTCTTCCTTACCTTGATGTCTTTCTTGAATCGTTCTACATTTTTTATATTGGCTACCACATCCTGCCCACAGAACATAACCATGGCATTCATGACAAGTGTAAGAATGTGTCCCAGGTGACAGTCGTCAGCACTATCATCTTCAGCAATGATTATTAGTGTAATACTGTAATGACAATAGTCAATATGTAACCTGTAATGACAATAGTCAAGATGGAATCAAACATAGTACAGTATGTATATATCATGATATAAGTGTAATACTGTAATGACAATAGTCAAGATGTAAGTGTAATACTGTAATGACAATAGTCAAGATTTAAGTGTAATACTGTAATGACAATAGTCAAGATTTAAGTGTAATACTGTAATGACAATAGTCAAGATTTAAGTGTAATACTGTAATGACAATAGTCAAGATGTAAACAAACATAGTATAGTATGTGTATATCATTCCACACTGACAGTTTCTGCTTTGGCAAAAATTGCATTTGTTAATATGCTATGTTAAAAAATTATCTTATTAATATTCATAATGTCATCATTTTGTTCATGAATATTCATGGAGTAGACGGGTTAACCCTTTCCCTCATATTGACAACTTTTGACGACTCTGTAAAAGTCACTTTGTGAAACCATTGTGATAAATAGAGCATTTGCTCCTATAGGAGCAAATGCTCTATTTATCACAATGGTTTCAAACTACAAATTCTAAAATTGTCCTTTTCTATAGTTAATGCTCCTTTTCGGTAGATTTATTCAAAGAGGTTGTATCTAAAAATAGCCTATGAGATAATGAGTTAAAGGAATCTACTATTAGCTACTGTTTACTCCTTACACAGCAGACTACATTCAGTTACATAATTTGCATAGAGAACCCGCTAAGGATCATTTCTGTGAAATTTTGTCAAATTCCACTCAACAGTTTAGGAGGAGATGTTGTTTTGTTCTATACTGACATTTACATTGCTGATACAGACTGTAGCTAGCCTGCAGTCACGTGACTCGGAGAGCCCGCGGAAATCCGCACTGTCACCAGGCCCCAGTTTGTTATGTAACTCTATAGGATCTAGACGCTTATATATGTTACCTGCTGTAAATATGTATATTAAACTGTAGACTAGAATATATTGTGATTCTCATTCTGATTCGCCTCCACATTAGTGTTGACGTTATACAGAAGCCCACACAACACAACATGGTGTCAGAACTGAACCCAGATCAGTGAAATTAGTGACATTAGTGCAAACATGAATTTGGCAGGAATTACACCCCCAAGAATGGACTGGGAAAGCAGCAATCTCCCGGAATCTTGGGATAAATTCAAGAGACACACGGATCTTATTTTTAAGGGACCACTGAACGACAAAAGTGAAGAAGAAAAGATCGCGTACGTATTACTTTGGATCGGCGACAAAGGGCGAGACGTTTATCAAACATGGACGTTAACAGAGGAAGAAACGAAAAGCCTGCAAACACATTATGATAAATTCCCAGCATATGTGCAGCCAAAGCTCAATCCTGTTTTCGCCAGATTCCGCTTCTACAATGAAGTACAAGGATCAGACTCTGTAGACAAATTCGTTACACGACTTAGACTTCGGGCACATGACTGCCAATTCAGAGCGAATCATGACGAAATGATTCGAGACAGAATTGTTATCGGCACAAATAACTCCAAAATTAGGGAGAAACTGATCAACGTTGGAGAAAAGCTCACTTTGGACAAAGCGATACAAATAGCTCAAAGTTTCGAGTACTGTCAGAAGCAAATGGCTTCCATGAGCTTACAGTCATCTTATAACACAACGTCCCCTCCACAAGCAACAGCGCCAGTAGACGCCATTTCCAGACGGAATGGGGCCAGACAGCGACAACAACCACATCGACAGCACCAACAACAGAAGAACCGGACCAAACAACAATGTGGCAACTGTGGGAAGTTTCACGGACAAAATAAAACGGACTGTCCAGCTTTCGGCAAACAATGCCGTAAATGCAGCAAACTGAATCATTTTGCGCACATGTGCAGATCACAACCAAGTCACCACAAATCTGTGCATGACATTGACAATAGTGCCATGGAAGGTGCCAGTGGATATTGTGAAGATGGATATTGTGACACTCCAGAATATTACATTGATATGGTAAGTGCACATTCTTCTCGTTCACCAGACCGTGCATTTGTACAAATTTATATTGGTCCAAATAACACCCAAATAAACTTTAAAATTGATACTGGCAGTGAATGCAACATCATTTCGCAAGAAATGTTCAGAAATCTTAAGCTGAGCTACCCACTGGAGCCACCAGATAGCAAGCTGACCTCCTACTCAGGTGACCTCATCAAGGTTCTTGGAAAAGTACGTCTTCCTTGCTATCACAAATCTAGCAGGATCGTGGCAACATTTTATGTTGTGGAAAATTGTGCCCCTCCCCTGATTGGCCTTAGATCATCACTAGAGCTAAACCTGATTAAGTTGACCTATTCAGTAGAGAGTTCCCCTAATGAGCCCCAAGCACTAACCAAAAGCACCGTGATGTCCGAGTACAAAACGCTTTTCGAAGGCATAGGGGAAATCCCAGGTTTTGCAAAGCTGCATTTGAAGGAAAATGCTATACCTGTCGTGAACCCCCCGCGCAAAGTCCCGGATGCCCTTAAACCGCGACTCAAGGACGAATTGGATCGCATGGTCAATGATGGCATAATAACAAAGGTCACTGAGCCTACAGACTGGGTAAACTCGATTGTGCTTGTAGAAAAACCCAAGACTGGTAAACTTAGGGTATGCATAGACCCCAAAGCATTGAACGACTCTATCCGTAGACCGCATTACCCAATGCCAACTCTTGACGACGTGACGTCAGACCTATCAGGAGCTACACACTTTAGTATCCTTGACATCACACATGCCTATTGGAGTGTGAAATTAGACCCCGCGTCTTCCCTTCTGACAACCTTCAGTACACCTTTCGGTAGGTATAGGTATCTGCGACTACCATTTGGCATTACGTCATCTGGAGACATATTTCAGCAAAAGTGCAATGAAATATTTGAAGGCTTGTCTGGCATTCACACAATAGTCGACGACATACTTATTCATGGTCGGTCAAGGAAAGAACACGATGCAAATTTGCGTAAAGCGCTCAAGAGAGCCCAAGATAAAGGTGTCAAGTTCAATCCCGATAAGTGTATCATCGGTGCGACAGAAGTGCCATTCTTTGGGCATATTATTTCTAGTCAAGGTCTGAAACCCGACAGTGGCAAGATAGACGCCATAATGAGACTGAAAACCCCAGACACGCGTGCAGAGTTGGAAACCTTTCTCGGCATGGTTAACTACCTGTCAAAATTCGCGCCAAACCTTGCAGAGGCTACAGCTCCCCTTAGATGCCTCTTGCAAAAGGACATTGAGTTCCTCTGGGACGAGCCGCAAACGCGTGCATTTAAAAAGGTCAAGGACACAATTACAAATGCACCAGTTCTCGGTTACTTTGACCCTAAAGAGCCACTAGTCTTAGAATGCGACGCATCGCAAAATGGTCTCGGATGTTCGCTATGGCAAAGGGACAGACCAATAGCATATGCGTCGAAAAGTCTGACCACGAGCGAAAAGCTATATGCAAACATTGAAAGAGAGCTCCTTGCAATTGTCTTCGGTTGCAAACGATTCCACCAACTAACATACGGCAGACACGTGACAGTTCACAGCGACCACCGACCGATATCGGCTATCATGAAAAAGCCCCTATCGGCGGCCCCTCCAAGGCTGCAGAGGTTGCTTTTGTCTCTGCAAATGTACGACATTACAGTGGAACATGTACGTGGGAAGGACATTCCTGTCTCTGACTATTTGTCGAGGCATTCTGTAAATGACACGTATCCGACGTTGATTGACGGTTTAGACACACATGTGCATTCTGTCAAAAAGCAACTGTGTGTAACAGATCGCCGTTTAGAAACAATCCGCCAGGCAATACGAGATGATCGTGACATGGAAATTTTGAAACGGACTATACTTGACGGTTGGCCGAATATTAGATCTGACTGTGACCCTGCTGTTACAGATTTTTGGAATCACAGGGATGAACTATCTGTTGAAGATGACCTCATTTTCAGAGGTCAGACACTCCTCGTTCCAAAATCTCTGCAACCTGAATTGATCAAACAGGTGCACACAGGCCATCTAGGTGTGACTAAAACTGTGCAGCGTGCTAAAGATAGCTTGTTTTGGCCTGGTATGCAAAAACAAATAACAGAGCACGTCCTGCATTGCCCAATTTGCCTGACTCATAGAGACTCAAATGCCAAAGAGCCCATGATCACATCTGAATTCCCGGACAGACCATAACAAGTCTTATCGACAGACTTGTTCCATTTTGACAACAGAGACTACCTACTGACAGTAGATCACTATTCAAGATTCTTTGAAATAGACTATCTCCCAGACACACGGGCCGGTACTGTGATACGGAAAATACAGACTCATTTAGCCCGGTATGGTATTTGTGACATTTTACAAAGCGACAACGGACCCCAATACTCCAGCTCAGAGTTTGCTGATTTTGCGAAATCTTGGGGTTTTCAACACAAAACGTCGTCTCCATATCACCCGCAAGGAAATTGTTTAGCTGAGCGCAGCGTAGGGATCGCCAAAAACTCATGAAAAAGGCGAGAGATAGTAGACAAAACATCTACATAGCTTTATTAGAGTATAGAAACTCACCGCTTGACTGCGGTTATACTCCAGCGCAATTAATGCACAGCCGCAGAACAAAGTCGATTTTGCCCATTACGAATAAAGCGCTTCTTCCCCAGACAGTCAATGCTAGCAAGGTAAAGATTTGCTCAGAGAAAACGCAAAATAAGCAGAAACAAAACTATGATAAAACCGCTAGACACTTAAGCCCTCTTAACCTTGATGACTCAGTACGAGTACAGATGGGTAAGATTTGGATCCCTGGCAAAATTGTGCAGAAAAACGGAACAAGATCATTTACAGTTCAGACCAGCGATGGTAGACTTTTCCGCAGAAATAGAAACGCATTGCATAAAACGAACGAAAATATCTCAGACATTTCGCCCTTTGACTGCAATATACTAGCCAATACCCCCAATGAACCCCAGCTGGTTAGCTCAGAGCCAAACATCCCAAATTCGGATTCAAAACATTACGTAACACGGTCTGGGAGAGTGGTACGAAAGAATGCGCGCTTCTACAGCAATGAATGGGATACACGGTGAACTGATGACAGATACGTTGACATGTTGTAAATAAATTTACACGCTAGTCTTTAGATACTGTTTATCTAAATTGTTCATGATAATATTTGTGTTTTGATAAACAATAGTTATTTTCCATATTTGATAGTTTTCAGTAATTTGACAGTTTTCAGCAATGTCTCATTTTCATTCAGAACGAGGGAGATGTTCTATACTGACATTTACATTGCTGATACAGACTGTAGCTAGCCTGCAGTCACGTGACTCGGAGAGCCCGCGGAAATCCGCACTGTCACCAGGCCCCAGTTTGTTATGTAACTCTATAGGATCTAGACGCTTATATATGTTACCTGCTGTAAATATGTATATTAAACTGTAGACTAGAATATATTGTGATTCTCATTCTGATTCGCCTCCACATTAGTGTTGACGTTATACAGAAGCCCACACAACACAACAGTTTAACCTTTTCCCTCATAGGCTATTTTTAGACCCAACCTACCGAAAAGGAGCATTATCTAGAGAAAAGGAATTTTTTAGAATTTTGTAATTTGAAACTATTGTGATAAATAGAGCATTTGCTCCTATAGGAGCAAATGCTCTATTTATCACAATGGTTTCAACAGGTGACTTTTACAGAGGCATAGAAAGGCGTATTTATGGAGGAAAGGGTTAACCCTTTCCCTTTTGAATATTCATGTAAGATATAATGACATCATGGATACAAAGAGAGCCCATGCAGGAGCTATCTGATTTGGGACAACCCTGTTTCCGAACCCAATAAAAGAGGGTTATTTGAAGTGAAAGGTAATCACAAGTGCTCTCACTGCAATAAACTTACCTGTCATGGAAAGATTTCCAGACCACTTTAGAATCATCTGTGACGGTTGACATCAAATTCACATCATGGGAATTAGCAAACATGTGGACACCATTCAAGGAGCCTATGACTGGAAATGGAAGCTGCAAGAAAAACATAGTTATTCCATATTAATTTACCCTTTTACAGAGTATAACCTTTCATATAAACGCTTTTTCATGCCTTCGCAAACAGAGCACACTCGAATCGGACGGATCCTATAGGAGCCGTCTGATCAGCGGCTCCTCTATTCGCTTATGACATTTATAATAATAATCATAGATCCCAATTTTTCAGTTTCTACCTTTCCGAAAATTGATGTGTACATGTGCCATTATAACAAGATGTGTATGTGAAACACTATGCCCCCCCCCCCCCCAATTTGACCTTTGACCCTGAAGGATGACCTTGACATGTCACCCCTCAATGCAGCTTCATAAGATACACATGCATGCCAAATATCACGTCTTTATCTCTACTGGTTCAAAAGTTATGGCCAATGTTGAAGTTGGTGATTTGACCTACATATTTGACCTGTGACCTTGACATGTCACTCTCAAAATGTGCGGTTGTATAAGATACATTTGCATGCCAAATATCAAGTCTCTATCTGTACTGGCTCAAAATTTATGTCCGATGTTAAAGTTGGTGACAAACAAACAGACAAATAAACAGACAAACAGTCAGGGCAAAAACAATATCATCCCCCCCCCCCCCCCCCCCCCAGAGATCTGATAAAAAATTCAGATTATAAATACGGTTCAAATGAGTGTTCACGGTATAAGGATTGGTGGAGAAATGACGATTTTAGTACTTGGGTACGCACCCTTATCTGTAGCTCTGTATGCACTAAACAGTACCGTACACCTATTACCTACAGCTCTGTCGTTTGATTCCAACTGTTTGTCTGAGTTACAATGTATTTAATCTAAACGATATCCATACAGAGGTCTGAAAACATAAGACAGGCGGTCAGTTCAAATTGACATTTGAATTGCTGAAAGAAATATATTTTCTCAAATTACTCCAAATGAAA
This sequence comes from Azorinus chamasolen, assembly GCA_963576725.1. Taxonomy (NCBI): domain Eukaryota; kingdom Metazoa; phylum Mollusca; class Bivalvia; order Cardiida; family Solecurtidae; genus Azorinus; species Azorinus chamasolen. Next base: position 38,309,979 of record OY755246.1, on the reverse strand, counting down.
CACCTGCGGTCATATCATACTGTAGGCAGTCTAATAAACATCTACAGTAACTGACACTTGACTGAAAAATACATTTGTCATGCGTAGATAATAAAGATGCATGAAAGATCACTTTGAAGTGACTACACTAACAAAACCTTTCAGGCATTTAAGAAAGTAAAGAAACAGATCTATCAAATTCCTTAGCAAACAGAGCAGACCCTGATCAGATGTTTCCTATAGGAGCCATCAGACAGCTCCTATAGAAGCCGTCTGATCAGGGTCTGCTCTGTTTGCTTATTATCTAATAAAGATCAGATTCTACAGTTTATACCTGAGCCAAAATACCGTGTGTTCATATGCCATTATTAAAGCTAATCTAATTAATATTCATGATGTCATTATTTCTTTCATGAATATTGAACAGGGAAAGGGTTGAAGTAACCTGAACCACTTAGAAAGTAAACATGACTATCTTTAACCCTTTTCCCTCATATAAACACCTTTTCACACATTTGCAAACAGAGCAGACCCAGATCTGATGGCTCCTACAGGAAAGGGTTAAATGAATGTGGTTACTTGAGGAAGCTCTAATTGGGAGCTTTTTGCATAACTTTCATCCTGCATTAAACTACCACCTGTCTTAACCCATTCCCTCATTGTCATAGGCTATTTTTAGATCCAACATATGTGAATAAATCTACCAAAAATGAGCATTTACTAGAGAAAAGGAAAATTCCTTCTCATCTCTTTATTACACGACATTGGACAGTGATATCAGCTTCAGCTGCCCAAATGCCACATCCTTCCCCCCAAAGGAGGCTACAGAGCATGACAGCAGATGCCGCACCAACTCGTAGACAGGACTTGCCACTTAAAGTCCTAGTCGTAAACTGACAATCTGTAAAAAGCCCAGGAAAAAAAGCCTACATGTAACTTGAAACCATGGTTACATCCACGAAGGCCGATGTAGTAGTTGGGTCTGAATCCTGGTTAGACAGCAGTATAAACTCATCAGAGGTCTTCACCCATGATTTCAAGGTCTACAGAAGGGACAGAGAGGATGGTCGACACGTAGCTGGTGTTTTCATCATGGTTTCATCAAGAATGAACAGTGATCAAACAGAAGAGCTGAAGCCTGAAGGTGAGTGTGAACTAGTTTGGTGCAGTGTACAGGGCAAAGGAACACATTGCCTCTATAATGGCTCATGCTACAAACCTCCCTCCAAGACAAGCCTAGACTACTTTTTCAATATACAAAGTAGCCTTGCAAGAATCCCCAGAGGATCCTACCTGTGGCTAGGTGGTGATTTCAAACTGGCAGACATAGACTGGACTGATGAATGCGTCCCACCACAAGCTACAAATTCTGTGCAAGCCTCTCAACTCCTGGATATCACCAAAGATGCCTTCCTTAACCAGGTAGTAACAACTCAGACACGAATCACCGAGCATACCAGGAAAATTCTGGATATTTTATTCACCATCAACACCACTCTAGTAAACAAGTGTGAGGTGATTCCTTGGATGGGAGTCCACGAAGCGGTCTTCATAGAATATGGCCTTCACCCCATGAGTGTTAAAGTTCCTGCCCAGAAAGTGTTCACTTACAGAAAGGCAAGCTATTGTGCCATTTGTGAAGAACTGGCAGCCTACTATAACACTTTCAGAGAGTCATTCAGTAACTCCATGGTGAATGAGATCTTTGAGAGTAAATTGAAACAGCTCATGGACAAACATATTCCATCAAAGATGCTTTCAGGAAATAAAGTAAACAAGCCCTGGATAAACAAGGATCTTAACTCTCATATAAGAAGGAGAAACAAACTCTTCAAAAGGCAGCCAGAGGATGACAAAAAAGCGGTAGATCAGAAAAAATATCTCCAAGCCAAGTCTGAGACCCAGCGACTCAAACGGCAGTCATACTGGCGGTACATTGAGGACCTCATTGACATAGGTGACTCAGAGTCAGAACAAGGCCATAGCAAACAGAAGCCATTCTGGAACTACATCTGGGTCCATGCTTTGGCTCAAATCTGACCAATCAAAAGCTTGAGAACAAACTCAGACTCAACTAAAAAGCTTTATAAGCATGGACCCAAATCACTGAAAAGAGACAGCTGTGGAGTATCGCCACCAAAGGACCATATAGCAAACTACACAGTGACCCAGTTGACAAAGCCAATATCATCCTCAACAGACAGTACCAGTCTGTCTTTACTCAGGAGGATCCAGGCAACCTTCCTACCCCTGAAGTTGGACCATCGCCTACCATACCACAAATAATAGTTACAACATATGGAGTAGTAAAGCTCTTTGACAAGCTGAACCCTAACACGGCTTCTGGACCAGATATGATCCCAGCCAGAGTTTTGAAAGGACTTTCAGATGCATGTGCATCATATCTCCATGACATTTATGTCATGTGCCTATCCACTGGCTCCATTCCAGATGTGTGGCGCACTGCAAATGTATCTGTAGTGTTTAAGGAGGGTGACAGATTTAGTGCCAGCAACTACAGACCAGTGTTTCCGACTTGTATTTTCTGCATAATGTTAGAACACATAGTCGTAAGAAACATCACGCAACACCTTGACAAACATAACATACTAACAGACCAGCATAATTCTGCCAGCAGTGTAGCTGTGAGACACAGTTGCTAAAGCTCGTAGATGAGCTTGCATCATCCCTGGACAAGAGGTAACAGCACTGCATGGCAGTCCTTGATTTCAGCAAGGCCTAAATTGACCGAGTACCATACTGGCGACTACTGATAAAGCTAGAACATTACAGGATCAGTGGCCCTACATTGGATTGGACTTGGACCTTCCTATCAGGACACACACAGAGTGTAGTTGTAGGAGCCAGTTCCAATCCAGCTTGAGTCCACATCAGTGTCCCCCAAGGAAGCGTTCTTGGTCCTGTCTTGTTCCTGATTTATACCAACGACCTTCCACATCAGGTGCAGTTACGGAATTGACTGTTTGCCGATATCTGTGTGGTATATCGAGAGATCAACTAATTTCAGGACTGCCAATTGCTACAGGATGATCTCAAAGCCTTGGAAAGGTGGGAAGGAAAGTGGAGTATGAGCTTCCACCCAGAGAAGTGTAGCACCCTCCGCATACACAGGAAGAGATCACCAACCCTGTATAACTACCACTTGAAGAGCTACAGCTTATGCTCTGAGACCACAACCAGGTACCTTGGAGTGGATCTGAACCAGAACCAGTGTCTTGGAACAGCCATATTGCAAGGACCATCAAAAATAGGAACATTACTCTTGGCTTCTTACTATGAAACCTATGTATCAGCAGCGAAGAGGTCAAGTCAGTGGCATATTTCGACCAAAACTTGAGTACTGTTACTGCATTTGGAACCCACACACCAGAAACCTTGTGAATAAGCTGGAGATGGTGCAACGCAGGGATACCCGATTTGTGCCCAACCAGTACCACAACAGAAGTAGCTTCACCGACATGCTGGACCACCTCATCTGGGAAAGCTTAGAAGTGTGAAGGATAAAAGACCAGCTGATGATGCTCTACAAGATCGCCAGTCGGTTGGTTGCTATACCACTTGAACAGCACCTAACACCATCTTCGAGATTCCCTTCAATTAGAAGGAAGTTCATACAGAAGCAAGGATCTACAACCCATAACCTGAACTCCTTCTTTTCCCGCACCGTAGTGGCATGGAACAGGTTGCCTGCCACAGTTGTAGAGGCCCCTAGCTTGGTATCCTTCAAGCAGGGGCTGTCAACCCTCTGCTTCTAGGCCCAGCGCATGTATAAGTAGTCGCAGATGATTATCAGTTGTGCAGACAGCGGCCACTTTAACCGGATCGGTCTGAGTTGAGGGACAAAAGCATACCCTGCCTCCTTAATTCTCACTTCTTTCTCACTTTTAACTGTCAAAATCTTCTGACTTTCCTATATCTCTTTTGCTTTTTCTTTTTCCCTGCACACCAACCGTCGCGTAATAGTCAAGTGTGACTGCGATGTTGTAGATGTAGATCTTTGCTTATATGGTATAATATAGATCTGATTCTAAAGTTTCTGCCTTGAGCCAAATGGCCTGTGTTTATGTCATTATAAAAATAATCTAAATAATAGTAATAATGTCATTATTTCTTACATGAACTATCAATTATGTAAACACCTTTTTACGTCTTGGCAAACAGAGTAGACCCAGATCAGATGGCTCCTACAGGAATCGTCTGATCAGGGTCTGCTCAGTTTGCTTATGAAATTTCAATAGACATGACCTCTAAAGATTCTACCAATATCCCAAAAATTTCTTGTAGATATACCATTATAAATATTCTGTAATAAAAATATTCATGATTATGTCATTATTTCTTACACGAATATGCAACAGGGAAAGGGTTAATTGGATATTTTGTATGACATCTTTTTCATGGGGATGGGGTTTTAAGTTTTCAGACTTCACTTGTCAACATTATGTCAAATCTGACTCTTGACCATTTGCTGGAAGACGAAGCATCAAAACTTTAACCCTTTCCCTCATATAAACGTGTTTTCACGCATTTGCAAACAGAGTAGACACAGATCAGACAGCTCCTAGGAACCGTCTGATCAGGGTCTGCTCTGTTTGCTAATAGAATTTGATGAATCTGGTTCTTTAGATTCTAAAATGACTGCAATGTCAATAACTATTTTGTCTATGAATACTCAGTAGGTATTGAAATAAACATAGAACAGGGGAAGGTTAAATAAAAACTTGTTTTATTTCAAAGAGCTCTGGTCCAATCAAAAGGTGTCAAAAAAACAGATGAATGACTCTGGGGGAGTTTCTCAAGATTGTCACAGTTAAAGTCAGCATTTTGTTTACATGGACATGTTGTCCGGATATTAAAATTAACCAAACACCGGTTACTTCCGTAAACAAAAATATTTGTAAACACGTGTGCTTCCTCGCTTACAACACGGTGTCATGACACAACGTGTGAATAATCTGATTGTTTGATTAGATAAAATGTCCAGTTTTATATCAATTTTGTCTTACAGGTTTTAAACCAGGTTTGTTCCGTGAAAAAATTGGAACACCTCCATCACTTGTCAAGCAAAATAAGTAGGCTGCCATTTTCAAACAAGTTTTGGGCATGCGCAGATTCCCGCGACGCAATGAACGATGGGATATGTCAATGGCGCTGTAGTTAAATTTTGGTTTGAGCTGTCAACTATCAATCTCTTTCGGTTAAAATAAGGTGCATGCGAATTATATTTTAGTGACAACTGTACAGTCAGATTCAGAAAACATTTTTCCTTCGACCTGACCTGTTTATATATGATGTCCTATCAATGACTCCTTGTTGACATAGTTTATTGGGAAATCCTAATCGATATTCCTTTTGTCCTAGCAAACGAAAACACAAGGCATGTCAAATGCATGTGAGATGCTCGTCCCTGCATGCGCGCTTGTGATGCTGGTACATTAACTGACATGCATTGATTATGCAATACCGGCATCGTAAGTGATCACATGCACATGTAGCTTGCAACGCGACGTAGGTATTTGTAAAATTCCATAGAAAATTCAGTGAAAGTTGACTGTGAAATGGATGAGTGTCTTAAAGTGTGTATATTGTACATTCGTTCATGTTTCTTTTTATATATGCATACATTTCTGTAATATTAATCTTATTATGTTTTCTTTACTTTATTTTATCTAGCCAACATCTGCGTACAGAGGACAGAATATCTAGCCCTTGGACAAAGCCGGTGGATGTGAGTATACAGCGAGTCAGTTATGCACTATATGTATTGATTAATTTGCTGTATTTTATCGTCATCCTGTACGTAAGTGTTATTTTATGCTAAAGATATAGTATTAATTCTGGTCATGAACTGAAGAATGTGTTATAACAGTCCGGAAGTGAGAACCTTAGGGTAATGTTGGGGTAATGTTTCTGATGGTACAACTTATATAGGCATTCAAGAATGATTCTTTATATGTGTTGCTCAGAACAAGTAGAACTGAGTTATAGATGTTTTTAATATCAACAGACATTTATCAGGTCCTTGCAGTGTAGCCTAGATCATTTCTTAACTCTTTATATTCAAGGAGAAACATATGATCATCACAGTGGTGTGCTTTCCATCTGTCATGTTATTTGATTTTTTATCAAGCAAAACATCCAGGTCATTGCATTATGATCATCTTTGAAGCTTCTTGTATATTTATATGATTTTGCAGCCCTAATTACAATACAGACAGATGGACTTGTGAATGTCACAGTTCAATATTGCATGTAGAAATTGCATGAAAAGATGTTAAAAACACGAAATAATCAGATAATCTTTCAGAAGTGGTTACATTCTTAAGAACAGAAGAGTTACATCAAAGGGCTTGAAATCATTAGCAGAAACTTAGATGTTTTTTAAGATATCTTAAATTGTTTTCCCCCTGATCCCAGTGGTGAAACCAAAGATTGATGTCTAAAAGCTGAATGCTTGTATCTACTACAAACTAATGAATGCAATAATGCAGTGTGCCCCATGCTGTTTAAATGTGCATTCCAGCTAAATATTGCATCTGGCATCTAATTCCCAGTTGCCTGGGCTTGGTATTCTCACCCATATCCTGTGATTGCAAGACTTGCATTTGCAAATAGCTTGGCTCCAGATGAGTGACAAGTAAATTGATGTCTCATCTGGATCCAAGCTGTTTGGCACTCAGACAATAGTTTCTCAAAAGCTCATGAGCAGATCCGATATGAATAAAAATTACAGCAGATCAGGCTGTAGCAGACACCGGACCATTTGTTTTCAACTGGATATGGGCTAAAATGTGCACAACCATGTAAGGTTTGAAATAGTCTATAGCACCCATAATGGAAAAGGTTATTGTTGTTTGTTGTATGACTCATGTAGCTGGGACTATTTTGTAGTTTTATTGCATGAAACTTGCACATCATTCATATAAAAAGTGGAAGATTCTTAGATCATTCAGAATTGCATGTAGTGTAATTTTTATACCTCATTTGAAGAAGATGGGCGCATTGCCAAGCACATTATTGTGTCACCTGCTTTACCATGGTAACATTTAACCCTTTCCTTCATATAAACGTGTTTTCACGCATTTGCAAACAGAGTTGACCCAGATCAGACGGCTCCTAGAGGAGCCGTCTGATCAGGGTCTACTCTGTTTGCTAATAGAATTTGATAGATATGTTTCTTTAGTTTTTAAAATGGCTACAACTTACCATCTTCCATATTTCATTATAATTGTTTTGTCCATGAATATTCAGTAGGTATTGAAAGTTGAACTAAACATAGAACAGGGAAAAGGTTAAGGAGCTGCAGCATGTTTTAATATTTTACTCTATGAATATTCCTTAATAAATAATGAATTTATGAATATACTTAGAAGTAGCTGAAATTTATAAAAGCATCATGAATAGAGGAAAATTTGACCAGAATCAGAGATATATTTTTTCATTAGCAAACAGAACAGCATGCTTTAGGTGCCATATGAGCTGGGTTTGCAATGGCTTTAAAAACATATTTATGGAGTAAATGGTTAATGTTGGGGAGTAAAGGGTTAAGGTTGGGGAGTAAAGGGTTAAGGTTGGGGAGTAAATGGTTAATGTTGGGGAGTAAAGGGTTAAGGTTGGGGAGTAAAGGGTTAATGTTGGGGAGTAAAGGGTTAATGTTGGGGAGTAAAGGGGAGTAAAGGGTTAAGGTTGGGGAGTAAATGGTTAAGGTTGGGGAGTAAAGGGTTAATGTTGGGGAGTAAATGGTTAAGGTTGGGGAGTAAAGGGTTAATGTTGGGGAGTAAAGGGTTAATGTTGGGGAGTAAAGGGTTAAGGTTGGGGAGTAAAGGGTTAAGACTTGGCTCAGCATGCTTTTAATGCAATCATTGATATGTTCAAACTTAAATGAGAGATATTTTCCAGTAATCTGTTAAAAGTCTCTTAGTAAAGAAACTTTTGTTTTATTTCTAGAACATTCCCTATTCTCCCTTCTATGATACTAGTTTCCCCTAAAGTGAAAAGAGCAATGTTACTAGGTATTGTAATGTCTGCAGGTCAAAGGTCAAGATCAAGCAATTATAAACCAACAAGGTATGTTGTAGTCAGTGAATAGGGAATGTTTAGTCAATGTACAAATATTTTTTTTGGTTTACCTTCATTAGCCCGTAACTCCATAAATAGTCATGTAAGATACGGTGACACCCTGAATATTAATTAGATTAATTTTTAAAGTGGCATATTAAAACAGGACCTTTTGGCCATTGCCAAAACTGTAGAATCAGATAATGTTATATTATAAGCAAACAGGGCAGAACCTGATCAGATGGCTCCTATAGGAGCCATCTGATCTGGGTCTACTCTATTTGCAAAGGCGTAGAAAAGTGTATTTATGGTGTAAACTCATTCCCCCATTTGCTTTTGGACACCTGTAAAAGTCACTTTCTGACACCTCCGTAGAAGTCACTTTTGAAACCATTGTGATAAATAGAGCAATTGCTCCATAGGAGCAAATGGTCGCTTTATCACAATGGTTTCAAAACTACACGATTCTAAAAGTTTCCCTTTTTCTAGTAAATGCTCCTTTTTAATGAAAGAGGTTGGATCCTAAAATAGCCTTAGAGGGAACTGGTTAAAGCAGAATGACCTTTTTGCTACAGTCATTTCGCTACCCACCGGAAAGTCATTTCGCTACCCTGATCATTTCGCTACCTGTATGTTTCGCTACAGGTCGAATTTAATAGGAAAAACAATATTGTTGCTGCGGTGATTAGTGATTTGACAGTCGAATTTATTGACATTGAATAATTTTTTAGAGCTTTAGAAATACAATGTACTTGAAAAATAAAGTGTTATATCAGAGAATTAATAATGTGTCTTTTAGATGTACAGACCCTGTATAAATTTAATATAAAAAACGACTTAAAGAGGAAATCCCTACAATGAATGCATATTTTCAATAATATCATAAACTTGGTATTTGTTATGCTCAGTCATTATTATGAAGGTTGCCAATTTGAACTTATATCGAAAAATGTCCCTGTGATACAAATAAACCAATTTCATCAATGCTTATAATTTTTGTTCTACAACACAATATTATTGGCCTTTTCCGTTAATTTTTTCTGCGTTTTACCAATGATCACCCGATCCCTCCATTGTTTACGTAATTATAGCTTTTCTCAGAAGTGGTCAGAGAAACGTGAATAGGGTGAACAGTTACGAAACTAAAACCCAACCCGAATAAAACTGAAAAATCGGGGAGTAAAATCGAGATCGGGGATATCAAACACATGGATGTTTTGTCATTATAAACGGTAATTGGATGGGTTTTCTTGCAATATACTACTTTTCAGCATATAAACAAATGAGCTTTGTATATTTTAGGTGTTTTTGAAACACGTCAAATGTAGGGACTTCCGCTTTAAAAAAACTACACTGTTAATGATAATTATTTGAGTGTATGGCTTCGTGAAGTTTTACTGTAATTTTGCAGGACACCTACGAGAAATCTTGACTCTTCAATATTTTACTGTGTAGTTTGCCACCAGTTTAACCCTTTCCCTATTTAATATTCAGGTACGGAATAATGATATCATGAATATTTATTAGCTGATTTTTTATGATGGCATAATGTACACAGGATGTTTTGACTCGGAAAGAAACTGTAGAATCATCCATATTATAACGGCATATCGAGCGCTTGGTGCAAAACTATTCTAACTCCTTGACTTTGTGAAGGAGTTAGAATAGTTTTGCACCAAGCCCTCGATATGAACACAGGAAATTTTGGCAAACAGAGCATACCCTGATCAGAGTGCTCCTTTCAGAGCCATCTGATATAGGTCTTCTCTGTTTGCAAATGCCAAAATTTCCTGTGTTCATATGCCGTTATAAAAATTCAGCCAATAGATATTCATAATGTCATTATTTCCTGTATGAATATTCATGTGGTAGAGGGTTATAGGACAATAGGACATCACTTTACTAAAATTTTATGCTTAACCATTTACTCTAATAAATACAAATAATCTACGCCTTTGCAAACAGAGTAGACCCAGATCAGATGGCTCCTAGCCTATAGGAGCCGTTTGATTAGGGTCTGCTCTATTTGCTCATGGAATAATATAGATAAGATTCTACAGTTTCTGCTTCGGTCAAAAATTCATGTGTTAATATGCCATTAAAAAATTAAACCTAATTAATATTCATGATGTCATCAATTGTAACACGAATATTCATAATAATCTCTTTTACACCATGAATTAATTAGAATAATTTTTATAATGGCACATGAACACAGTGACAGGAATATTTGGCCATGGCAGAAACTGTAGAATAATATCTATATTATTTCATTAACCCATTCCCTCATATTGACGCCTTTTGATGCCTCTGTAAAAGTCACTTTGTGAAACCATTGTGATAAATAGAGCATTCTAACGCAATCTGTCAATTTTCTGCAATCTGATTGGCTTATGTGACTAAATTTGCGGCATATAAAAACTGTTTTATATGTCGCAAATTCAACCAATCGAAAACGGCCGAATAACAGCATTAGCCTGTAAATATATTAATGCGCATTGTTTATCAAACACTTAGATCTACTGATAAATTCGTATGCATACACTGACATATATTCAAGTTCAGTCCGGTATTTTGAAAGTTATTAGTTTCCATTCTTTGTCACGACTTGACCGGTCTTTTATATGTCATGTGGAGAATTATTGATATACTCAAAGCGTTGTGATTCAGATTTAACCTTATTTATCATACTATTCAAACATAACGTTATAACGTGACGTCATTGTTACAGACGACGTTTTTGCGTACGGCGCCAAAGACTATGATAACGTTACGTTTCCTGACATGTGTATTGAAAGTGTATTGAAATGTAAAATAGCTGTCGCATAATGATTCATAACAAATGTAATAGTGAACTTACAACTGTGCCGGTGTTTTGACTGTGTAAACCAGGGTGAAAAATCCAGTTATTTTAAAAAATCTGAGAGAAACTGGGCACTATTTCTCGCCTCATCACTCATTCAATCACCTGCGCGCATAGGATATAACAACAATTTGGCATTTTCGTGTTAAGATTGCGTTAGAATAGGGTTAATCCTACTGTAATTTGAAATTTGTGACGGTATATGAGGTTTTTAACGGTCTTAAATTATTTTAACGGCTCCGCCTTCGGCGTCGCCATTAAAATAATTTGCGACCGTTAAAAGCCTCATATACCGTCGCAAATTTCAAATTACAGTAGGATTAACCCTATATTTGCTCCTATAGGAGCAAATGCTTTATTTATCACAATGGTTTCAAACTACAAAATTCTAAAAAAAAATCCTTTTTTTCTAGAAAATACTCCTTTTCGGTAGATTTATTCAAAGAGATTGTATCTAAAAATAGCCTATGAGGTAATAGGTTAACAAAGTAGACGGCTCCTATGTACAGGAGTATTGTATTTTAGCCATATGTATATTGTCACAGCATCTGTGTTGTCATATGAAGTTTCTCCCTGGGTACATAAAGATGTTAATAATTAAACAATGATTTTATTGGTAACCATCTGAGCCACAAATTGTTAATTACCTGTTTTACTGAAAGAGACATTTATTTAAGACATTTTGCAAACAGAGTAGATCTAGATCAGATGGCTTCTGTAGGAGCTGTCTGATTACTGCCTGCTCTGTTTTTTATGCCCCCTGTTGATGATTGTTGGGGGCATTATGTTTTGCACATGTCGCTCCATCCATCAATCCGTCAATCTGTCTGTCTGTCTGTCCGTGTGTCATGCTTTTATGTGCAGTTGGTTGTCACATTTTTTTCATGGTCTTATATCTCACTAACCGCAATAGCTATTGGCATGGAATTGCAGATACACATTAAACACCATCTATACTTTCATTGCCCACCCAGCCCATGCTGCCCACAAGGTCAAGGTCAAATGACTTATTAGGAATTTTACGTGCAGCTAGGTAAGCACCACCACGGGAGCATCGCTGTGCCTAACAGACACAATTTTCTAGTTTTGCTAATGGAATAATATAGATCTGATTCTACAGTTTCTGCCTCGGTAAAAAACTTGTTATTCATGATAACATTATGAAACATCATCCAAGCAATATTCATGATGTCATCAGAGCTACATATTAACCCTTCGCTTGCTGAATTTTAAAATACATTAAATTTTCTCCTTCTTTACCCATGCCCTGTTGTATAATTACATATATCTTCACTGTGTACAAGTATTTCGCTATGCAATCACTGCTGTGGAGTGCACTGGTTGCACAATCAACTTGTAAATAGTGCAGACCCTGATGAGACAGCTCCTGCAGGAGCTGTCTCATCTGGGTCTTCACTATTTACAGGTAGGTATATTGACGTGAATAGCAAGCGAAGAGTTAAACTGGGTACCCAAATACTAAAATCATCATTTCTCCACCATACCCTATACTGTGACCACTCTTTAGAATCGTCTCGAAAAGATTCACTGTATACGGTTTGGTGGAGAAATTAAGAAGTGATTGTTGAAAATGTTTAAATTTACTCATCTTATTTGGAGCTCTGTGTCATTATTTTCTACATGAATATTCATTCAGTAAATTGTCACGAAAGCGGAGTGATAGTATATGATACTTAATTTCTAATTTATTGTTTTCATTGGGTTTTATTCATTTATAGTTTTGACTTTTCAATGCTGATTTTTCAAAAAGGAATAGAGCAACACTTTTAAAGTTAGATGTACTACAGTAGGAGTGGATTTTGATTGACAAACAGTACAGACCCTCATCCGAGGGCTCCTCTAGTAGCAAGTAGCCCTCTAACAGACCCTCATCAGAGGGCTCCTCTAGTAGCCCTCTAACAGACACTCATCCGAGGGCTCCTCTAGTAGCCCTATAACAGACACTCATCCGAGGGCTCCTCTAGTAGCCCTTGAACAGACCCTCACCAGGCTCCTCTAGTAGCCCTCTAACAGACACTAATCCGAGGGCTCCTCTAGTAGCCCTCGAACAGACCCTCATCAGAGGGCTCCTCTAGTAGCCCTCTAACAGACCCTCATCCAAGGGCTCCTCTAGTAGCCCTCTAACAGACCTTCATCCGAGGGCTCCTCTAGTAGCCCTCTAGGCTCTAACAGACAAGGGCTCCTCCAGTAGCCCTCTAACAGACACTCATCCGAGGGCTCCTCTAGTAGCCCTCTAACAGACACTCATCCGAGGGCTCCTCTAGTAGCACTAGATCTATAAGACCATCATCAGAGGGCTCCTCTAGTAGCCCAGTAGCCCATTAACAGACCCTCATCAGTGGGCTCCTCTAGTAGCCCTCTAACCGACCCTTATCTGAGAGCTCCTCTAGTAGCCCTCTAACAGACCCTCATCTGAGAGCTCCTCTAGTAGCCCTTTAACAGACCCTCATCCAAGGGCTCCTCTAGTAGCCCTCTAACAGACACTCACCAGAGGGCTCCTCTAGTAGCCCAGTAGCCCTCTAACAGACCCTCATCCAAGGGCTCATCTAGTAGCCCTCTAACAGACACTCACCAGAGGGCTCCTCTAGTAGCCCAGTAGCCCTCTAACAGACCCTCATCAGTGGGCTCCTCTAGTAGCCCACTAACAGACCCTCATCAGAGGGCTCCTCTAGTAGCCCTCTAACCGACCCTCATCTGAGAGCTCCTCTAGTAGCCCTCTAACCGACCCTTATCTGAGAGCTCCTCTAGTAGCCCTCTAACAGACGAGGGTTCCTCTAGTAGCCCTCTAACAGACCCTCATCTGAGAGCTCCTCTAGTAGCCCTCTTACAAACCCTCATCTGAGGGCTCCTCTAGTAGCCCTCTAATTTAGGGCTAATACTGTTTGCAAACTCACTTCCCACATTCAAAGTTTTAAAATAAAAAGCACCTTGAAACCTGGTCCAACAAATAAAACCCAACTTTAGCATATATAAGCATGTTGAAGCTACTACAGCCACAAATAGAAGTATAATTCTTGATATTTTTTTAAACAGGTGGTAGCTTAATAAAGGACAAAAATTATGCAGAAAGCTTCTATAGGCATTATTTTTGCCCTGCATTAAGCAACCACCTGTTTGTACAGACTCCTATGTTAATAAATTATGTGGTTGCATTAGCGAGACTCATTAGTGAGACTATACTGAAACACCAATGACGATTTAAGTGTAAATTGAATTGGTCAATTCATGAATATTCATTAACTTTCTTTTGATAGTTTAAAATTTGTAGGGAATGTTTTGCTTTGACAAAAACTGTAAGACCCTATCTATATAATTCTGTGAATAAACAGAGCAGGGCCCTATCAGACAGCTCCTATAGGAGCCGTTTGATCAGGGTCTTCTTTGTTTGCAAAGGCGTGAAAAGGCATTTGTATGAGGGAAATGGTTATAATGTATGTATGTTATTTCACATGACTGTTTTTGCTAGTCTTTCCTGTTAATCGGCTTAGATTATTTTGGCACGCTTTGCCCAGCAACAGGCAATAACTACAATCTGTGGGACGCACTGTGACTACAACCTGTGGGGCGCACTGTGACTACAATGATCTATTTATCACAATGGTTTCAAGAAAGGGTTTTTATAGAGGCGTAGAAAGGCATATTTATGGAGGAATGGGTTTCAAATATTTATATTCATGATGAAATTATTTCTTTTGTGCATATTCATGGAGTAAATGGTTAATAATAGCCTCCAATGCAAATTGGTGGATTGGGGTAGCAGATATCATATAGTAAAACAGTTACTATGTGATAATATCAGTGAAAATTTGGTAAAATTTGCTGAAAGGCAACTCTATCAAGTACAGGAAAGGAAAATATCTGTGCTTTTAGAATTGCAGTGAACAATTACCATTTGCATGCAGGCCTTTTTCTGGTGTCTACATGGGTCCATTAACCCTTTCGGCGCCATATTTCTAATTGTCGTCTGCAAACCACTTTTGTTAAATCATTTGGTAAAATAAGGAAATGAGATCAATAAATGCAAACTTCAAAGGAATAAAGCACGGATATAGAAATAGAGTTTGAGACTAAAAGTGAGGTCCCTGATCAGACGCCGCCTTTCAAGGCGGCATCTGATCTGGGACTGCACTATTTGTCGTGGTGCATTTTTGTGACATTGGCGGTTGGTTCCCCAATATAAAATAGATTTTGCAAATTAAATTAAAATGGGACCAGAAATGCTTTTTCAAATCACTGGGTTTTACTTATGAAAAAATTCACAATCTTTAAAATAATTCTTTGCCAAAATTGCCAGATAAATGGGTTGTCATAATTTTTATGCAGTGTATATATATATCTAGATTAGAAGGTATCATTAAAGACAAACTGTTACCAATTTAAGCATTTCATACTGAATTGATGAAGTAGTT
This sequence comes from Azorinus chamasolen, assembly GCA_963576725.1. Classification (NCBI taxonomy): domain Eukaryota; kingdom Metazoa; phylum Mollusca; class Bivalvia; order Cardiida; family Solecurtidae; genus Azorinus; species Azorinus chamasolen. The sequence continues at coordinate 38,294,628 of OY755246.1, read as the reverse complement.
GATTGATGGAGAATGAATTACCATGGCAGAAACTGAATAATTGGGTCTACATTATTCCATAAGCAAACAGAGCAGACCCTGATTAGATGACTTATACAGGAGTCATCCATTCTGGGTCTACTCGACTTGCAAAGGTGTTAAAAACATTTCTATGATGTAAAGAGTTGAACATTCATAGGCCATTCCATTTAAACCGAAGCCCAGATAAGATGGGTAAATTTCAATGTTTTTAAAAATAGCTCCATTATTTCTCCACCAAACCCTATACTTTGACCACTCTTTAGAAGAGACAATTCTAAAGAGTGGTCACAGTATAAGGTTTGGTGGAGAAATGACGATTTTAGTATTTGGATACTCATCTTAATCTGTAGCTCTGTTTTAGTATTCACTCAGCATTAAATTAAGTTTGCTACAGGAAGATTTTTGTAAACTGGTGTGAATGTTTGGTTGTGTCTTAGCTTTTACAGAATTAATTAACTCTTTGCACGCTAGCACCAAATTACTAATTACATGTGCAAATAGCTTTGAGCTAGATGAGAATGATGTAGAATGAAAATTTGGTGTTATAAGGATACAAAAGTTTTGATACGCTGATTTGATGCAGAGAGATAGATAAAGGTGCATATTTTAAAATTGTCATTTCTCCATGAAACCCATTATTGTGACCACTCTTTAGAATCGTCTAGAAGAGCCGATTCTAAAGAGTGGTCATAACATAGGGTTTGCTGGAGAAATAAAGGAGCTATTCTTGAAAATGCTTTTAAATACGCATCTTGTCTGGGCCACCGTGGTTATGATTTTAAACAAAAATTACAACAGACAAAAATTCTGACAGTCTTGATTTACTTAGTGTGTCAAAAGCTCAAACTTTACCCTTAATCTGCTATTACTTTATATGCCCCCACATAGTGGTGGCATATAGGGTTGCCATTTGTCTGACGTATGTCCATCTGTCCGTCCACACCTAAAAGAATTTGTCCGGACTTCTTCTTGGAAAGTATTTGTCCAATCCACACCAAACTTTACACACATGTTTGTGGCCATTATATCTTTGTCCAGTTTGATAGCCATGTAAATCTCTTCAGTCGTTAAGGAGTTGCGGCCCTTTATTTGTGAAAATGACTTTAAAAATGGCCCTTAGAATACTTTCTGTGACAAAAAGTCTGAAGTGGGGCATCAGTGTCCTATGGACACATTTCTAGTTTTTATCTGCCTTAATTCTTGTCTTCTTCTTCTTACAAACTTATTTTGATCCCTCACTGTTTTTGTTTGAGATTTGCCAGTGCTAAACAGTTTGGATCCTGTTCAAAAACATAGTTATTTAGCAGCTGATCTAGATCGAAGCTGCTATCAAATGACTTCTCGGTTTTGATTTGCAGGTTAAGGGTTAAGTAAGTTTTTTGCCGTTTTCTATTGTTCAGGCTGATTTCACACTATCTTTATTGTGTGAAATTTGCCACATATTCCTAAGATTTAGTTCTGTTACTGAACAAAAGTCATGTGCTTGTTGGCCCTAGGCTAACTGTGGGGGATGGCAGTACAGAAATTAGACCTAGCTAATGTAATTTAAGTTAAATTTGCACAATTTTAGCAGATGGCTTGATAATTAATGACAAGTAGTTAGTAGTTATCCAGCTGAGTACCTGTTTGGAGATGTGATTAACCTTATGCCTTATGAATATTCATGTAAGAAATAATGACAGTATGAATAGTAATGTTTACTGTAGCACATTAACACATTTTGGCACATATCGAAATTATTTCATAAGCAAACAGAACAGACCTGGATCAGACTGCTCCTACAGGAGCTGTCTGATTTATGTCTACTCTGCTTGCAAAGGCGTTGAAAGGCGTATTTATGGAGTAAAGGGTTAACCCTTTACATTGTGAATAATTTTACAAGAATCTATCACTTTGTGAATATTCATTGACTGAATTTTCACATTGGGAAGTTTTGGTCATGAGAGAAACTATCGAATCGGTACTATATAGTTATACAGAGCTACAGATAAAGGTGGGTACCGAAATGCTAAAAATCGTCATTTATCCACCAAACCCTATACTGTGACCACTCTTTAGAATCGTCTCTTTGAGACGATTCTAAAGAGTGGTCACAATATAGGGTTTGGTGGAGAAACAAAGGTGCTATTCTTGAAAATGCTGACATTTATGCATCTTATCTGGACCTCTTGTTACATTAGCCAATGGGACAGACTCTGATCAGACAGCTGTTACAGTTGCTGTCTAATATGTGTCTACTCTGTTTGCAAAGCATGGAAAGGTGTCTGGGTTCAGAAATCCATGGTAAATTATAACTTGCTATATCACTCGGCCAAACTTTATTGTATTGGTACTCATATGTGGTTCTAATGAGTAACAACAAGAAAAGGTTTGGATGTGAAAAATAGGACATCAAACAGAAAAAATATACAGTAGAACCTGTCTTAAAGTGCCATTCATTTATTGAACATACAAGTCTTAAAAAGCAGGTGGTTGCTTAATTCAGGGCAAAAGTAATGCAAAAAGCTCCTATAGGTACTTTTTGCATTTATTATGTCTCCCCCCATATTTATATGGGGGAGACATATTGTTTTCGTGAGAGTTGTCTGTCTGTCCGTCTGTCCGTCCGTCTGTCCGTCTGTCCGTCACACTTTTTGTCCGGACGATAACTTCAATATGCCTGATGCCAGTTGATTGAAACTTCATATATGGAAAGAGCATAATAAGAGGAAGTGTCATGCACAAGGTCCATAACTCTGGCTTCACTAATATTGGAGTTATTGCCCTTTGTAAAAAAAAATCACACTTTTTTGTCCGGACGATAACTCCTATATGGCTCATGCCATTGGATTGAAACTTCATGTATGGAAAGAGCATTACGAGAGGAAGTGTCATGCACAAGGTCCATAACTCTGGCTTCACTAATATTGGAGTTATTGCCCTTTGTAAAAAATATCATAATTTTTTGTCCGGACAATAACTCCTATATGGCTCATGCCATTGGATTGAAACTTCATGTATGGAAAGAGCATTACGAGAGGAAGTGTCATGCACAAGGTCCATAACTCTGGCTTCACTAATATTGGAGTTATTGCCCTTTGTAAAAAATATCATAATTTTTTGTCCGGACAATAACTTCAATATGCCTGATGCCAGTTGATTGAAACTTCATATATGGAAAGAGCATAATGAGAGGAAGTGTCATGCCGAAGGTACATAACTCTAGCTTCACTAATATAGGAGTTATTGCCCTTTGTAAAAAAAAAATCACACTTTTTTGTCCGGACGATAACTCCTGTATGGCTCATGCCATTGGATTGAAACTTCATATATGGAAAGATCATAACGAGAGGAAGTGTCATGCACAAGGTCCATAACTCTGACTTCACTAATATTGGAGTTATTGCCCTTTGTAAAAAAACCACAATTTTTTGTCCGGATGATTACTCCTATGTGACACATGCCATTGGAGTGAAACTTCATACATGGAACGATCATGATAAGAGAAAGTGTCATGCATAAGATCCTTAACTCCAGCTTCAATAAATTTAGAGTTATTGCCCCTTGTACATCTGTTTAATGCTTTCTTGTCCAGACGATAACTCCTACATGGCTCTTGCCATCGTATTGAAACTTCATACATGGAAAGAGCATGATGAGAGAAAGTGTCATGAACAAGGGCCATAATTCTGGCTTCAATACTTTTGGAGTTATTGCCCTTTGTTACATTTTTTGGCCGATCAATAACTCCTGTTCGACTGATGCTATTGGAATGACATTTTATTTTTGGAAAGAGCATGATGAAAGTAAGTGTCATGCACAAGGGCCATAAATCTGGTATCAGTATTTTTGGAGTTATTAGCTGTTATCATTTTTTTCTTGAAAAATGTAGTGTGGAAAACGCATAATGAGGGGAAGTATCATTCATCAAGACCATAACATTTTTAGTGATTTCCCTTTACATATTGTTTTTATTAGAGGGGAGACATCCGTTTTTTTGACAAAAACCTCTAGTTTTGAGCTGCATTAAGCTACCACCTGCCTTATAGATCCATAAATAGACCTTTTTGATTGTAACAGTGTTGCTTAAGACAGGTTCTGCTGTATGTATTTCTTATTGACGGACAGTTCTCATACAGACAATTTAACAGATGAACAAAGTTAACAGGGGAGTATGCCAATGTTTGTACAGCCAAACTTCTGTTTCCATGGGTGTGTAAAGCTTAAAAATAAGTCAAGTTTCCATCAATTTAGTTGCAAACTTTATATTAGGCAGACAGTTGCAAAAAGTGTAGACCCTGCAGGAGCAGTTTGATCTGGGTCTGCACTACTTGCCTAAGATTGTGGCCAAAACCTTTTAAATCCTTTCCTTTATATAACAACCTTTTTATGCATTTGCAAACAGAGTAGACCCAAATCAGATGAGTCCTATAGGAGCCCCCTTGTTAGGGTCTGCTGTTTGCTTATGGAATTTGATAGATCTGTTTCTTTACTTTCTATCATGGCTACAATGTTCCACCTTCCATATTTTATTATAACTATTTTGTCCATGAATATTCTGTATAGAAATTTGGGGAAAAAAACATAGAACAGGGAAAGGGTTAATATTGGTTTGAAACTTCCTCTGATGAATGACATTGATAGCTTGATGTGTAGATGTGCATGAACTAGGAATTTTCAGCTGTGATCATTTTTGACAGAATTGTGAAACAATAGTTACTGTGACTTTGTGAAATGGCATTTGGGGGCATCCATGTGAAAATAGGAAAGTGGGGACATCCATATGAAAATAGCAAGGTGAGTGCATCGGTGCATCCTGGTGAAAATGACTGTGTACATCCATGGGGAAATGGCAAAGTGGGACAATCATCTGAAAATGGCAAAATGGATGTATCTATGTGAAAATGCCTAAGTGGGAGCATATACGTTTGTGCACATCATTCCATTTCTCTAATTGACAGACACACGTCAATCATTGTTATGATGTACTAATTAATATTCATAGTGTTGTTCCGAGTCGGAGCTTAGTCAAACATGTCAGATGATTTCTTTAAAACTCGACAGAGGTTTCTGTCTCTTAAAAACATTGCAATATTATAAGCATTTAGCATTTTATTTAGGTATTGTTTATATTTAGCTGAATATATAATTATGTACTGTGTGAAAATGGGCTTTAACCCTTTCCCTCATAGAAAAGTGTTTTCACGCATTTGCAAACAGAGCAGACCCAGATCAGACGGCTCCTAGAGGAGCCGTCTGATCAGGGTCTGTTCTGTTTGTTTATGGAATTTGATAGATATGTGTCTTTACTTTCTAAAATAGCTACAATGTACCACCTTCCAGATTTGATTATAAGTGTTTTGTTTATGAATATTCAATGGGTATTGAAATTTGGACTAAACATAGAACAGGGAAAGGGTTAAACATTATTTTAATTGTATAAATATGAGAATATGAACTTCTGGTTATTGATTATTTTATACTAAAAATGGGCAGGGAATAGTTGAATGACAAACAGTGCAGGTCCTGATCAGATCATTCCTAGGAGCCCTCTGATCTGGGTCTACACTGTTTGTAAATGGCACTGGCTGCAGTCCGTCGCTGACATTCAAAAGGCTAACATAATATTATCAAGTAACAAATTTTATTCTTCAAGATATTTACAGGAGCAGTCCCAGTTTATGTACGTACGGTATCCAAGCAAAAAAGAATACAGGAAGATTCTATTTCTATTTAAGCTTTTGTGTTGAATTTGAAAACAAATATTCCTATGTACTTGTCACCTGTTTGTGAAACTGAAAAGGGCCTTTTTGACATGATTTTGTTAACTTTAACCCATTCTCTCCTACTGACGCCCTTTTGCTCCTCTGTAAAACTCATTTATTGATACCATTGTGATAAATAGATACCATTGTGATAAATAGAGCATTTGCTCCATTTGCTGTAGGTCATCTACAAAAATTATAAATATAAATTAAGCCCCTGGTGTCAAATTGGCCCTGCCCTAGTGGTGCCTTGTTTTCTATAGAAACATAATTATAGTTAAAAGTTGAAAATCTTCTCCTCTGAAACTGGAAGGGTCTCAGTTTTCATATTTGGCACATAGCATCATGTTCAGGTCCTCTACAAAAGTTATATAAATTATGCCCCTGTGGTGAAAATTGGCCAAGGCCCAAGGGGTGGCCAGTTTTCACTAGAAACATATAGTGAAAACTTTGAAAATCTTCTCCTGAAACTGGAAGATTCTTAGCTTTCATATTAATGGCACATAACATCATGTTCAGGTCCTCTACAAAAGTTATATAAATTATGCCCCTGGGGTCAAAATTGGCCCTGCCCCAGGATTGGCCAGTTTTTAGCTCACCAGAGCACAAAGTGCTCAGGTTGAGCTTTTGTGATTGCCTGATGCCCGTCGACCATTGGCATTTATCTTCGGTCATCAACAATTTGAACCTTTAAAAATCTTCTGAATCTACAGGGTTCTCAGCTTTCATCTTTGGCACAAAGCATCATCTATTGATATTAGGTATGAAGCATCACCTAATAGTCCTCCATCAAGATTGATCAAATTTAAAGTTTAATAAAACCTCAGGGCCTAAAATGATTGCCCTTGATTTCATATTGGCACCAATCTGTAGCTGTTTTTTGCATAGAAATACAGTGTATGCATAAGTCTATAGTAACAAGGTGAGCGATTAAGGGCCATCATGGCCCTCTTGTTTTGTTTGGCAGAGGACATGTTTTTTGTGTAGCCCACTTTAGCAAGGTGATACTTAATAGCACTTCTTCTCTGTAGATGGTGCAGTCATTCTTTTTAGTCAACAGTTCTCATTTGTTACACTTCTGCCTGAGGGCCTTCACTCACCCTTGTTGTTGTTTTTTGTAGAGGACAATTACTTGTTAGTTTTTTATAGCTGTTCTGTATCTCTTGAAACAGAATTAAACACCCTGTGATATTGCTAATAAGTAATGTGGTAAAAACTAGTTGGCTTCAAATTAACTGCAGATGTTTTAGAATTTATATTTATGCCCCCAAAAGGAAGCGTATAGTAATCGCACTGTGTCTGTTTTTCTGTTTTTCTGTCTGTCTGTCTCTCTGTGTGTGTCTGTCTGTCAGTCAGTCAGTCAGTCTAAAAATGGGACTCAAAGTTCAAAAATGGGGATATTTTGTGGTGTCCGCTCTGTAACTCCTACATACATGAGTGGTACAAATGTTCACCACTTAGGCTTCTACAAAATGGATATGGTCCAGGTGTAACACATGACCCAGGCTTTGGTGTTGATGATAACCTTTTGGGGCACTATTTGTCACATGACTGTGACTGCTCTTGTTTTGTCATTCCCCCAAACGAGGTTTAACCCATTCTCTCAGGCTATTTTTAGACTTGACATCTTTGAATAAATCTACAGAAAAAGAGCATTTACTTGAGAAAATGAAACTTTTAAATTTGTGTAGTTTTGAAACGATTGTGATGAATTGAGCATTTGCTCCTAATGGAGCAAATGCTCTTTTTACCACAATGGTGTCAAAAGATGACTTTTACAGAGATGTTGAAAAGCGTCAACATGTAGGAATGGTTAACCCTTTCCTCCATAGGAGCAAATTCTTTTCTTCACAATGGTTTCAAAAGTACACTGTTCTAAATGTTTCCTTTCCTGTAGTAAATGCTCCTTTTGGGTAGATTTATTCAAAGAGGTTGGAACTAAATTTAGCCTATGAGGGATTGGGTTAAGGGGTGTATTTAGGAGTCATGATGTTGGTCTGATTGTCTTTCCGTCAGTCCGTCAGGTATTCACTAATGATGTTCTTGTTAATATTTTTAATGCATTATTAACCTTTTCCTCCATGAACTGTCCACCCTTCCATCTTTCCATCTTGTCTGACCGTCTGTCCATATTTCTGTGTCACTCTGTAACTCTGACATGCATTCATGGAGGTTGGAATAACCTGGCACAAGTGTTGACTGCCTCGTGATGAGGTGTTGCGCGCAAGACGCAAGTCCCATTTTTCAAAGGTCAAAGTCACACTTTGAGGCCAAAGTTCATTTATTGATGATGATACAATCTGGTTGTCTTTTTGTGACATATCTTCTGAAAGATTGGTCAGATTTCTATCAAACTTGCTCACTATTTGCTTATTATTCAAGTACCTAGTAAAGAGTACCCAGTTAAGCAAATTACATGCATATTTAATTATGCTGCTGTAGTTCTGCGTTAGGAAAATCAGGCTTACAATATGCAGGCATATGCGATACCTCCTACGCAGGCGGGGCCCTTCCTCGAGGGTTGTCTAGTTTCTTGCCAGAACATTAATATTCAACAAGTAAAGGATTAGCTATAGAATTCACTCAGTATGAAAGGCTTAGATCTGGAAGTGGATTTGGAATGACAAACAGTGCAGACCCTGATCATAGGGCTCCTCTTAGGAGCCCTGTGATCAGGGTCTGTACTGTTTGCAAATGCCAGTACTCTCATATCCTGCATTCAAAGGGTTGACTTATATTACCTGTAGTATCTTAAAGGTCATGAAGCAAAAATAATCACACAAATCAGTCTCTGGTAAATATTTGTGACAGATCATATTGTGATGCAAGCTGAGGATAATTAATCATCTGTGACGTATCATTGATCAATCTAAGCACATGCTTTAACTCACAATAACCCTTAATTACGCTAACTTTTCAAATGGACTATTCCAAAATTCAAACAGGTCAAGCTTATGGTGAATATGTAGGGATTTTTCTAAAAACAAGTGTAACATGACAAACAGTGCAGACCGTGATCAGAGGGCTACTCTAAGAGCCCTGTCATCTGGGTCTACACTGTTTGCAAATGACATTAGTGACTCCTGTCCCACACAGTAAGGGTTAACTCACAATATCTCATGGCTGCTCAACCTTTATGAAGCAGGAAGCTCAGTCATGATTACTTTTGTCAACAGTTTAAATCCACGTGAAATAGACAACATACAATCCTCAATCTCACCAGAATTCAAATCGTTCAAGGTTAAAATTGTATTTTTTGTGTTCAGAGAAAATAAAATTATACTATATAAATTATGTATTTTTAAAATGAAATAGATAAAATTTTCAGCTGTAGAACATGAAGTTTTAATCACATTTAACCCTTTCCCTCATATAAACGTGTTTTCACGCATTTGCAAACAGAGTAGACCCAGATCAGACGGCTCCTAGAGGAGCCGTCTGATCAGGGTCTGCTCTGTTTGCTAACAGAATTTGATAGTTCTGTTTCTTTGCTTTCTAAAATGTCTACAATGGTCCACCTTCAATATTTATTTATAACTATTTTGTTAATGAATATTCAGTAGGTATTGAAATTTGGAATTACCGTAGAACAGGGAAAGGGTTAAGCAATTAATGAACACTGCCTACTAACAGTTAATCTGTATTATGTCATGACAAAAGAATGATGGTCTATTAAAAATGTTTTAACCTTTTCAGGGTTGAATTTTCAAAGTGGAACGGCCCATAAGTCAAAAATTCATATGTGGTTAGTTTCGTATCAAAAGTAACTCCAGCAGTGTTCTGATTGGTTGGTACCCTGAAGTGTTCCGATTGGTTCAATAATATATGATAATGATATCGCAATGATATTTATACTAGAACAAGAAATTATAAATGTAGATCTATGTAAACCATTTTTATTGATTCACAAATAGATTTTACGATGCAAGTTGTTCAAAGAAGTCTTTATTAAAAGGTTTAAACAGTATTATTTCAATGGTTAGTACAGAGCATTACAGATAAGTGTGCATACTCAAATACTAAAATTGTCATTTCTCCACCAAACCCTATGTTGTGACCACTCTTCGAGACAATTTTAAACATTGGGTTTGGTGGAAAAATAAAGGAGTTATTCTTGAAAATATTTTTACTAATCTTATTAGCTTGTCTGTTTCGAAGAAAAGTCGAGCTGTTGTGATCACTGGGTCGTTACTAGTCGTTGTCGTCGTTGGCATGCAAAAACTTTAATGTAGCTCATTACTCGAAAAGTATAAGAGGTATCAACATGAAACTTCATAGGTTAGTAGATCTTATTAAGGGGAAGGCTCCTACATAAGAACCATAACTCTAGATTTCAAAATTTTCGAGTTATGGCCCTTTATCATTTTTATATTTTTTTTAAATTTAGCTGTACAAGCACCAAATTAGACAAGCGTTAGCGCGGCACGCGGCTCTTGTCTGGACCTCTTGATCTTATTATGTATCTTCAAAACATGTGTTGCCTTTATTATTACAGTAAAACCCCGCTAATGCGACCACCTAAAAGTGGTATAAATCTGGGTGCTAGATGCAGGTGGTAGCTTAATGCAGGACAAAAGTAATGCAGAAGACAGATATGTTTATTCATTAAGTGGTCGCATTAGAGGGGTTTTACTGTACATGTTATGATGTAAGTTGCTCAGGGAAAACTTCTTAAATGATCCAAACAGTAATTTGCTGGAAGTCGTGATATGACTGAAAAAAACCCCCAACACTTCTGACATGATGTATGGATTTTGAAACAACCTTGCACAAGACCAATTGTGTCTCAGAGGTCGAGATAAGATGCTTAAATGTCAACATTTTCAATAATAGCTCCTTTATTTCTCCGCCAATCCTATACTGTGACCACTCTTTAGAATCGACTCAATGAGTATAGTATTTGGTGGAGAAAACAGGATTTTAGTAGTTGGGTACGCACCCTTATCTGTAGATCTGTGTCTGCTCTGCAGCTCTGGCCTAAATACTCAAAGCATTGGGTTGATGAGTTATGTACATCAATACCAAGTCCTCAATAAGTGATGGGAATTGGGCAGAAAATTTACTATAGATTATTTGTACACTAAATCGATCTTCTATCGATTAATAATTGGTTTTAACAGTGATTTTTTACATGAATAGTCACTGTATCTAATTGTCTTAAATGCATATAATACTGGATAGTAATATGCTATTTGTTATTTAAGGCAACATATTTATTACATTTAGATATGTTTTTATCTCCTGTTAGAAATCATATGTTTAAAATATCTCATCAGAACGGCCAACAGTCTTTCTGCATTTTTACCCCACCACCTCACATACCATTAGCTGGAACAACTCATTAGAAAGTTTGAAATCAACTGCTTTCTGTTGAGTTCTGTTCAAACCTTATGCATCACCTTTGATCAACAAGCCAATGAACAGCAACCAACAGGAAATTGCCTGAAAAGCTGTTTTGAATTCATGACAAAACGTATGCCTATGTCCACGAAAGTTATTGCAGTTCGCAAGTTGAAAAATGAACGTGTGCAAGATGGTCCTTCAAGAGTAGAAGTGTTCAGTAGAACATGTTCTTCTGCATTCACCATTTCCTTCCGAGAAAACCAGACGAGATGAGAAGCGGAATAAAAGTCATTACGTATTTATGTTCAGAATTGACACAGCACAAATTTGACCATGAAGAACTTTCTAGTTTCTTGTTTCTAACTTCAGTTTATGATCATGTTGATTGCCACTTTACTTCTGTCACATGTTCTTGTTCTTGAAGCATTTTCAAACAAGATGGAACCAATTAACATTTTAACTATTCTAACTGATAATATTTTTCTCAATTGCAATGAAGTGGAATTTAGAATGAAATTAACCAATATTTTAGATGTCCTTGAACGTTACTGGCCTGTCCTCGGGACTCAGGGCGAAATGTTAGTGTCAAGGACAGGCTTAGAACAAAATTCTGATAAATATTCATTTCTTCTACGAACTTTTAAACAAACTTTAAACTTGCAATCCTGAACGTTTAACAACTGCACATATCAACCAAAAGATAAAATAATAGATATTGCAAAATTCTCAATCAACGTAAATTCTCTATCGATTGTAGCGGACGTATCCATTTCCGATCAACTTTCGATAATAATTGATAAGCACGGGCCAAACCTAGGTCCCACTTAGCTTGTCTGATACTTACTGCCTACTCTACATCACCTAGGAACTTCAAATTTTGTGTTGGTTGGATGCATCCTGGGACAGCAAAGTGTCTTGTACCAGTTTGGGATCATTCAGATTTTGACCATGACTTTTGACCTTTATCTTTGAAGGAAAAAAAATGTTCAGATTGTCCGTAGGTCCAGTCGTTTCTTTACTAGACCTCATCATTATCAACACTTAAGAGTGAAGGGTGCATATGTCAGTTTAAAGTGACAGCTCTTGTAATGAGATACTTTCAAAAAATACATTATTTATAGGCAGACTTCCTTTACAGGTTTAGGAATGAGTTGGTGTAAATTTCCTATCTTCTTTAACCCTTTCCCTGTTCTATGTTTATTCCAAATTTCAATACCTACTGAATATTCATGGACAAAATAGTTATAATGAAATATGGAAGGTGAAATATTGTAGCCATTTTAGAAAATAAAGAAACGGATCTATCAAATTCCATTAGCGAACAGAGTAGACCTAGATCAGACAGTCTGATCTAGGTATCCTCTGTTAAAACTTTGCAAATACGTGAAAACTCGTTCATATGAAGGAAAGTGTTCACTCTTTACTCCATAATTACGCCTTTCTACACCTTTTCAAACAGAGTAGACCAAGATCAGACGGCTACGTTATATATATATATATATATATATATATAGAGAGAGAGAGAGAGAGAGAGAGAGAGAGAGAGAGAGAGAGAGAAACTGTCCGAGCAGGGTTTGTTCTGTTTGCTTGTGATATAATATAGATATGATTCTACAGTTTCTGCCATGGCCAAAAGTCCCTGTGTCCATGACATGTGCTATTATAAGAAAATAAACTTATTAATGTTCATGATGTTTTTATTTCTTACATGAATTTTCATGGAGGAAACAGTTAAAGGTCAACTTCACATATCGTATAACGTTTTCTTTTTACTGCTGTAAAAGTTTACGGATTTGACGAAAAAACACATGATTTCAATTTTTATTATACCCCCCTTTTGAAAAAATGGGGGTATATTGCTTTGCACATGTCGGTCGGTCGGTCGGTCGGTCGGTCTGTCGGTCGGTCGGTCGGTCGGTCGGTCGGTAGATCGATGGTTTCCGAACGATAACTAATAAACGACTTGGCCTAGAATCTTCAAACTTGCTGTGGTGGTTGGTCATGACAAGTAGATGACCCCTATTGTTTTTGAGGTCACTAGGTCAAAGGTCAAGGTCACCATGACCTAAAATGGTGAAATAGTTTCCGATCAATAACTGCTCATGGGTTTGGCTTGGGATCTTCAAACTTGCTGTGGTGGTTGGTCATGACCACTAGATGACCCCTATTGATTTTGAGGTAACTAGGTCAAAGGTCAAGGTCACCATGACCTTAAATGGTTAAATGGTTTCCGATCAATAACTGCTCAAGGGTTTAGCTTAGAATCTTCAAACTTGCTGTGGTAGTTGGTCATGACAACTGGATGACCCCTTTTGATTTTGAGGTCACTAGGTCAAAGGTCAAGGTCACCATGACCTTAACTGGTAAAATGGTTTCTGATCAATAACTGCTGAAGGGTTTGGCTTAGGATCTTCAAATTTGCTTAGTTGGTTGGTCATGACAACTAGATTAGTCCTATAGTTTTTTAGGTCACTAGGTCAAAGGTCAAGGTCACCATGACCTTAAAGGGTGAAATAGTTTGCGATCAATAACTGCTCAAGGGTTTGGCCTAGGATCTCCAAATTTGCTGTGGTGGTTGGTAATGACCACTAGATGACCCCTATTGCTTTTTAGGTCACTAGGTCAAAGGTCAAGGTCACCATGCTCTTAACTGGTCAAATGGTTTCCGATCAATAACTGCTCAAGGGTTTGGCTTAAAATCTTCAAACTTGCTGCGGTAGTTGGTCATGACAACTGGATGACCCCTATTGTATTTGAGGTCACTAGGTCAAAGGTCAAGGTCACCATGACCTTAACTTGTAAAATGGTTTCTGATCAATAACTGCTGAAGGGTTTGGCTTAGGATCTTCAAATTTGCTTAGGTGGTTGGTTATGACAACTAGATGAGCCCTATTGTTTTTTAGGTCACTAGGTCAAAGGTCAAGGTCACCATGACCTTAACTGGTGAAATGGTTTGAGATCAATAACTGCTCAAGGGTTTGGCTTAGGATCTTCAAACTTGCTGTGGTGCTTGGTCATGACCAGTAGATAACCCCTATTATTTTTTAGGTCACTAGGTCAAAGGTCAAGGTCACTATGACCTTAACTGGTGAAATGGTTTGCGATCAATAACTGCTCAAGGGTTTGGCTTAGGATCTTCAAACTTGCTGTGGTGGTTGGCCATGACAACTAGATGACCCCTATTGATTTTTAGTTCACCAGGTCAAAGATCAAGGTTATCATGACCTTAGCTGATGAAATGGTTTCCAATTAATAACTGCTCAATGGTTTGGTTCGAGAAACTTGCTGTGGTAGTTGGTTGTGACCACTTGATGACCCCTATAGTTGTTGAGGTCACTAGGTTAAAGGTCAAGGTCACCATGACCTTAATATGTGAAATGTTTTCAGATCAATAAATGATCAGTGGTTTGGCTTAGGATCTTCAAAGTTGCTGTGATGATTAGTCATGACCGCTAGATGACCTCTATAGTTGAGGTCACTAGATCAAAGGTCAGGGGGTCTGGGGGGTATACATGTTTTACAAACATCTCTTGTTATTTTATTTTTTACCAATCTCAATAACCAGTAAAAATTGAACTCAGTAAAAGATTTCAGCACATGCAAATTACAAGTAAATTAGACTCTAGACTGTTAAATTTATAATAAAAATCTTAGCTATATAAATTAGTGTATAATTCACTTGAAATTGTTAAATTATTGATATTCTGACCTAATATGCCCGTAATAATCGCAAGTCATATCGAATTAATTGCCTTGTTCGTCGTTCTTCATGTTTTTTGCACTTTATCCATAAGTGTCAGTTCTCTCATTTGAGTAATACAACTTGGATTATCGAATTTGCCTGCGGGCGAATTTTGTAAAATCGAAGTAGGTCTCCATGTTTGACATGCCTGGTTTCCCGAATATTTCATCCGCGTACATGTACTTGTAAGGCAGAAGTCAGGAACCAGCCAGCTCACGCGTGATTTAGAATTTTAGGGAATTCCTAGCGGGAATCCCTAATTAATATGGAGTGAACAACGAACACGTTTTGTAAACAAACAAAAGAAACATTCGGATTAGGAAGCTTCGGTTTTAAGTATTCAAGTAAACTTTCACTTTTACACAACTGACCAAACAGGCAATTATCTAGACCTGTAACACTAGCGTACCAATATATCAGTGGTCACTCAAGCGTGTACATACAGAGCTTGTATTGGGTCGGATGTACATTTACATTGGATAAGGGCGAGTTCGTAATTCGTACCTGATTTTAAGCTGCGAAAATTTATGTGTCTATTTTTAACTAATCTGACATGGTAGTAAAAATTGGAAAAAAATTAGCAGCACGTAAAAAAAAATCCCATTATACGGTAATTGTCAGATTTGTGTATTTGTATGTGTCAGACCGTTGGTCTGTTTTTTTGTACTTTTTTGTACATTTGTCAGATTTTCTCGGTCAATACTTCTATTTTCATTGACTTAAAACTAGGTAGTATTCTTGAGTTAAGCCTTTCCCTCATATAAATGCTTTTTCATGCATTTGCAATCAGAGTAGACTCCTATAGGAGCCATCTGATCAGGGTCTGCTCCGTTTGCTTGTGACATGATATAGATCTGATTGTCAAAGCAAAACATTCCCTTGATTAGTGTACATTATAAAAATTATACTAATTAATATTCATGATGTCATTATCTCTTACATGATATTGAACAGGGAAAGGGTTAAAGTCTTTGAACTTAACTTGTTGGTGAAATAAAGTTGCAGTCAGTGGTCTGATCTGCTGGTGGGAGGCAAATTGACTGTATTCACAGAGCTCCAGGTAAGATATGTAAATTTATACATGTCCAAGAATAACTCCTTTATTTCTCCACTTAGCCCTATTCTGTGACTACTTTTTATACGCCCGTTTGAAAAAACGGGACGTATTATGGAATGGCGCTGTCTGTGTGTCTGTCCGTCTGTCCGTCTGTAACATCTCTAACTCAAGTTCCGCTTGGTGGATCCTTCTCAAATTTTAACACAATGTTCATCTAGACATTCTACAGTAGCCTGTTAAGTCCCGGTTTGTTTTTCCAAGGTCAAGGTCACACAATTGGACTTAGAATTTGCGTTTAGCAAAAATGTTAACCAGTCTGTCTGTCTGTAACATCTCTAACTCAAGTTCCACTTGGTGGATCTTTCCCAAATTTAACCACAATGTTTATCTAGACATGCTACAGTAGCCTGCCAAGTCCCGGCTCGTTTATCCAAGGTCAAGGTTGCTTAATTTGACTTAGAATTTGCGTTTAGCATTTGCGTTAAGCAAAAATGTTAACCTCAATTTATGTGGAACAAGTCCACTTATTTACATAACACTTTGTGATAAAGCTTTGAAACTTGGAACACTTGTTCACCGTCACAACCTTCACCTGTAGGCAAGAGTAAATAACTCTGTCAAGCATTTTGACCGAATTATGCCCCTTTTTAACTTAGAATTTTTGGTTAAGGCTTTGTTAAAGTCCATTTATTTACATAACCCTTTGAGATAAAGCTTTTAAACTTGGAACACTTGTTCACCATCATAACCTTCACCTGTAGGCAAGAGAAAATAACTTTGTCAAGCATTTTGACCGAATTATGCCCCTTTTTAACTTAGAATTTTTTGTTAAAGCTTTGTTAAAGTCCATTTATTTACATAACCCTTTGAGATAAAGCTTTTAAACTTGGAACACTTGTTCACCATCACAATCTTCACCTGTAGACAAGAGTACATAACTTTGTCAAGCATTTTGACAGAATTATTTCCCTTTTTAACTTAGAATTTTTGGTTAAGGTTTTGGTAAAAGTCCACTTATTTACATAACCCTTTGAGATAAAGCTTTTAACCTTGGAACACTTGTTCACCATCACAAGCTTCACCTGTAGGCAAGAGTACATAACTCTGTCCAACATTTTGACAGAATTATGCCCCCTTTTAACTTAGAAACTTTGGTTAAGGTTTTGGTTAAAGTCCACTTATTTACATAACCCTTTCAGATTAAGCTTTTAAACTTGGAACACTTGTTCACCATCACAAGCTTCACCTGTAGCCAAGAGTACATAACTCTGTCTAACATTTTGACATAATTATGACGCTTTTTAGCTTGGAATTTTTGGTTAAGGTTTTGGTTAAAGTCCACTTATTTACATAATCCTTTCAGATAAAGCTTTTAAACTTGAAACATTTGTTCACCATCAGAAGCTTCATCTGTAGGCAAGAGTAAATACAATGCAACTCTGTAGAGCATTTAGACACAATTATGGCCCTTTTTAATTTAGAATTTTTGATTAAGTTTTTTTGTTAAAGTTTGCCTATTTACAACCTTGAAACTTGGTCGCAAAATTGGACTTAGAATTTGAATTTAGCAAATACGTTAACCCCAGTTTATGTTGAACAAAACCTCGACGGGCGTATATTGTGTCCACTGGCACTCTTGTTAGAATGGTCTGGAAGAGACGATTCTAAATATTATAGGTTACAGTATGGAAATTGGTGGAGAAATGATGATTTAAGTATTTGGGTATGAACCTTTATCTGTAGCTCTATATTCAAACACTAAAATTGTTATTTCTTCACCATACTCCCAATCATACTTGATATGTTGAGAACAATCATTAGAATCAACTCAAAGACAATTTTAAGGAGTGGGCACAACATAAGGTTTGATGGAGAAATAAAGGAACTATTCTTTCAAACTTTTTTAAGCCTTTTCTCCATGAATAATGTGCAAGGACACAGGAATGTTTGGCTATGGTAGAAACTTTAGAATCGTATCTATATTATATCATAAACAAACAGAGCAGGCCCTGGTCACAGTGTAGGGTTTGGTGGAGAAATAAAGAAGTTATTCTTGAAAATGTTTCAATTTACGCATCTTATCTGGAGCTCTGTGGGCCTCTGAAATCTATTTGTTTTTCAGTCAAACCTCATTTTGTTACTTGTTAGCAACACCTCAGACAGGAAATTCTAAAGAATACCAACAAGATACAATCCCTGATCGACTACTTGCGTATCATTTTAAAATTATTTTCATTCGGTAAAAACCATAGATGCTCTCATGTTGTCATTTCTTTGAATGCAGGAAACATTTTCATTTGCAAAAAACAGGGCTGGAAAAATCCTAAAACTATTACTTGTCCTGCCAGCTGCTTTGGTCTTTATTTTACTTAAATTCATTGTTAAAATTTCTGAAATTCTACTCATCCTGCAAGAAAGTTACTCGTCATGGTGAGCAGACGAGTGGAATTTTCCAGGCCGAAAAAGTGTATACACAGATCAGAGGGCTCCTTAGAGGGAGTTTGCTATTCAAAATCCTTTCGCAATGTTAACCCTTTCATTCTAAATGGAGTTTATCGTTAAACCATGATAGACTATTGCACTAGGAAAATTCAGCACTCATTCCTTCATATAAACGCCTTTCCACGTATTTGCAAACAGAATGGACCCATATCAGACGGATCCTATAGGAGTCGTCTGATCAGGGTATACTCTGTTTGCTAATGGAATTTGATAGATCTGTTTCGTTACTTTCTAAAATGGCTACATGTAATGTTCCATCTTCCATATTTCTTTGTTAACTATTTTGTCCATGAATATTCAGTAGGTAGTGAAATTTGGAATAAACATAGAACAGGGAAAGGGTTATGGTTTTCTAGAGTTTATATCATAATTCTATTATGTCATATTTTATATCTAAGTGTAAATTTTTAGGTTTTCGTCTGATTTGTGTAATTAACAATTTGATTTATTGAAAAGTTTATCACCTATGTTAAGCACTGAAATAATGTTTAAAACAGTTGAAGTGACAAAATAATTAAGTTATGAGGATTTCCACTTTGCTTTCTCAATAAGAAAATGCAATTTTCTGCAATTATTTTTACACTTACAAATATGGGGAAATAATTACTAGACTTTGAGTGAATATCTGTTTTCAATTGCTAGCAGTGTGTGTTGATAACATAGAGTTGGCCTCTCATCAGGATCCAAACTGTTGGAATCTGCAGAGGTCCAGGTAACATGCGTAAATTTTAGCATTTTCACGAATAGCTCCTTTATTTCTCCACCAAAACCAGATACTGTGACCACTCTTCAGAATTTACTCTTCAAGACGATTCTTAAACCATTCCCTCCTTTTTCGCCTCTGTACAAGTCACTTTTTGAAACCATTGTGATAATGGTCACAATGGTTTCACAACTGCACAATTTAAAAAAAATCCTTGTTCTCTAGTAAATGCTCCTTTTCGGTAGATTTATTCAAAGAGGTAGGATCTAAAAATAGTCTATGAGGTAATGGGGTTAAGAGTCATCACAGTATAGGGTTTGATGGAGAAATGACGATTTTTATGCCCCCACAATGTGGTGGTATATAGGGTTGCTCTTCTCTGTATGTCAGTCCGTCCGTACACACATCTAGAAGAATTTGTCCAGACTCTTTCTTGTAAAGTATTTGTCCAATTCACACCAAACTTTACAGACATGTTTGTGGCCATTATATCTTGGCCAAGTTCGATAATCATGTAAATCGCTTCAGTCGGTTAGGATTTGCGGCCCTTTATTTGCAAAATTGACTTTAAAAATATCTTTTCCGGACTCTTTCTTTGAAAATATTTGTTCAATCCTCACTAAACTTTATACACATGTTCATGGCCATTATATCCTGGTCAAGTTCGATAACCATGTAAATCGCTTTAGTCATATGGGAGTTGCTGCCCTTTATTCTGAAAAATGACTTTAAAAATATCTTGTCCGGACTCTTTCTTGGAAAGTATCTGTCCAATCCACACCAAACTTAATACACATATTTATGGTCATTATATCTTGGTCAAATTTTATAGCCATGTAAATTGCTTTAGGCGTTTAGGAGTTGCAGCCCTTTATTTTCAAAAAATGACTTTGAAAATATCTTGTCCAGACTCTTTCCTGGAAAGTATTTGTCCAATCCTCACCAAACTTTTAAACATGTTTATGGTCATTATATCTTGGTCAAGTTGTATAGCCATGTAAATTGCTTTAGTCGTTAGGAGTTGCAGCCCTTTATTTTCAAAAAATGACATTGAAAATATCTTGTCCAGACTCTTTCTTGGAAAGTATTTGTCCAATCCTCACCAAACTTTATACACATGTTTATGGTCATTATATCTTGGTCAGGTGTTATAGCTATGTAAATTGCTTCAGTTGTTTAGGAGTTGCAGTCCATTATTTTCAAAAAATGACTTTGAAAATATCTAGATCTTGTCATGACTATTTCTTGGAAAGTATTTGTCTAATCCTCACTAAACTTTATACACATGTTTGTGGCCATTATATCTTGGTCAAGTTCGATGGCCAGGTAAATCGCTATAGTCGCTGCATACTTTACATACATGTTCATGAGCATATATCTATTTTATGATGATTGTGACCCTTACTTTCTGCGACAAAAATCTGAAGTGGAGGCATCAGTGTCCTGTGGACACATTTCTAGTTGTTTGTCAGTATGCACCTTCATCTGTAGCTCTGGAATCTGTACAAATATTTTTTCAGCGGCTAGCTGTCTATTTTCACTTTTGTTCTAGTTTTCCACCAATGAGAAACTATGTTACATTGTAATTTGCATATATGACCTACGAGTATTTAGTAGTAAACAGTATTTTCATTAGTTAATACCTTGACTGGCATACAACCTTTTTATATGCCTCTACACATTGCCATAGTATATTAGAGTAGTGGTATTAATAGTATTAATTACTATCCCCGACCACAGCACCGAGGCTCTGGTTGTTGGCCCTCTTTGATATAAAGCTACTTACTGAAGGCTCTATCGCATGGGGCTTGGGCTCATAGACGTAGGTTGAAGTTGCTAACTTTATATTGTTTTAAAAATACATGTAGATTCAGTTAATAATGTCATTAATGATGATGCACACAAGTCGATTAAAGCGTTGATCTAGGCTAAATAAATACCGTTCTTTAAGGAATTACAGACTCTGCACAAACAAAAACTTTATGCTTTAAAGTGTATTCAATTACTTATCTTCATATCAATACAAATATACGCGCTTTCATGTACATTTTATAATAGGTAAAATAATGAACTAACTTGAGATAGTTTTAAAACATTACTTTGACATCGTACATTTTAGTGATTTCCTATAAAAGCAACTTGAACTATTTCAATTAACTGCTTCTTCTACTCCAAGTCATTTTCATTGCATGCATCTCTGCTAGTAGCGTGGTATCACCGTCTATCGACCTCTTAATATTTGACCAGGATCAGAACACGTTTACCGTGAATAATGAAGAAAGTAATAAATCATCAATTCAAAATAATCTTTTATACATATCTTAAAATAGTACAGTATTTTTTTCCTCGTCTAACAATCCAAAAATCATCAAGTGTTTCCCACCACCCCAACAGCCAAAACAAAATGGCGCTCACAAAAAAGTTCACCTGCTTACCGAACCTTTTAAAAATTACAGTGCAGTTCAAAAAGTCCGATCCAAAACAGTCAATAATTTTAACTAATTAAATTTTAACATTAGACATTAGCTAAATGTCTCTTTTTGCATTGCTGCTTTTACTTTTGAAGGATCTACTACTTTCAGAATTAATGTACTTCACAAAAGCAGCTGTTAAGTGATTGGGGGGCGGCCATAAAGAGTTGCCTCTTACTTCATTCTCAGTTTTGTTATAATTTCTGACCCTTCAGGATCATTAGTTTTGATGCCATTAGTTTTGAAAAATTGAATACTGCTTAAGCCGGTGCTAGTGGGTGTGAGAATTGTTGGATGTAGCTGAAATATAAATTGAAAATAAATGTAATGATTTTTTTTTGAAAAAACTCTGTCAAAGATTCAATGGAATAGAATTTTTGAACTGTAACGTATACATACATAGTCACATGATTTTCACCATGGTCACGTGACCTTTGCAGCAGCAGCCGAAGAGGAGAGCTGTCAAAACATTTTCAGTGTCGGTAAACTTCTAAATTTATGTTGATATACTATATTTTTCTGATTTGATTGAATAAAGTATTAAGTATTTTATCATTTTTAGCATAGCTGCAGGAAAAATAGACTGTAATTACCTGTTTTTGTCGCATATTTCCCGTTCAAAGTTATTGCGTGTTATTATCAATATAAAGCACCGGTACACACGAATTGATGACGTTGTGCGCACTACCGTATGCGCATAAAACCCAAAACATTGAAAGGTTCGAATGCAAGGTGAGGTTCGATAAGAGGGAAGTGGACGATATAATGACAAGCAACCCTTCATAGATCTAGTTCTCTGTACTAGTAGAATCTCCAAACATTGAAATAAATATTGCAGAGATTGTTTTGTACATTGTGTCAATATTTGAATGCCGCTGAATATCTTTTTTAAAAGATATTTCTTGTTTAGATTGGTCTTGCTCAGAGTGCATGCAAGTTGTAACGTACCGTATTATTCCTAATAAATGCCCCCGGAGGCCTAACATTTTCAAAAAAAGGGGGCGATTATTAAGGTAAGCTTTTTCCTAAATCCAAAAATCAGCGAGAACTACACAATGGAGCCGAAACAGACTCACAAGTTCTACACTGCCTCATTTAAGTTGAAAGTTGTCAATATAGATGTACATTTAGATAGAAAATTTGTTCGAGAGTGGTGCAACAAGGCTAAAGAGACTTTGCAAGCCTTTCTCCTACACAGCATTGGACACACATGAAATTGTAAATAGATTGTAAATAGATCTACGTTTGGAAGTTTTCGTTAATGTTACATTTAAGTGTTCATTTTAACTTTTGGATTGACTGGATTTTATTAAGATATACTGGATTTGGATGGATTTGAATTCGGATTTTCCCTTGAGTTTAGCCTGGTGAGTAGAACGCCTTTCCACGCATTTGCAAACAGAATGGTCCCATATCAGACAGATCCTATAGTAGTCCTCTGATCAGGGTATATTCTGTTTGCTAATGGAATTTGATAGATCTGTTTCTTTACTTTCTAGAATGGCTACAATGTTCCATCTTTCATATTTCATTGTAACTATTTTGTCAATGAATATTCAGTAGGTATTGGAATTTGGAATAAATATACAGTAAACCCTCTCTATAAAGGCTCAGTGGTAGAGCGTCCGCCTGCGGTACGGAAGGTCGTGGGTTCGATCCCCGGCCGCGACAGACCAAAAGTCCTTAAAAGTTGGTACTAGTAGCTCCCTTGTCTACGCTCGACATTAAAGGTGTAGTTCTAGGACTGGTCGGCCCAGTGTCAGGATAATGTGACTGGGTGGGGTGCCCTTGCCATGTACCTGCGGCAGGGGTATTCCAGTGAGGCAGCACTATAACTTGTCTCATGCGGGTGCCGTCTGCAAATATCTGAAATACTGTTGGTCGGACGTAAAACCCAAATCACTCACTCGCTCTATAAAGGACACTAAATTACATCAAATATTTTGTGTTAAATGCAGGTGGCTGCTTAAAACAAGGTGAAAGTTAAAACAGAACGCTCCTGTAGGAGCGTTCTGTTTTACTTTCACCTCGCTGCAAGCAGACACCTGCCCTAAATACCAATTAATTAACACAGTTTAGTGGCCGTTATAGAGAGGTTTTACTGTAGAACATTGAAAGGGTTAACCATTTCATCACCCTTATGAATAGTCATGGACAACATCATTGAAAATGAACAAGGACAAAGAGAAACTGCAGAAACAGATCTATACAATGCCTTTAGCAAACGGAGCAGACCCTGATCAGACAGCTCCTAAAGGTCCACTCCGTTTGCAAAGGCGTTTATATGAAGGAAAGGGATGGTGTACTACAATGTTCCCGTCAGATTTTGACGCACTTACACGTTGAATTTTTGACCATAACAAAATTTACAGAGGCAAACATTGATCTATAAACAGTAAAACCCCTCTTACTTGAAATTTTATAAAGAATTAGTCAGGCCTTTATAGGCAGATCACTACTTAACCTTTTGCTTGCTATTCACGTCAATATACCTACCTGTAAATAGTGAAGACCCAGATGAGACAGCTCCTGCAGGAGCTGTCTCATCAGGGTCTGCACTATTTACAAGTTGATTGTGCAACCGATGCACTCCGCAGCAGTGATTGCACAGCGAAATACTTGTTCACAGTGAAGATATATGTAATTATACAACAGGGCATGGGTAAAGAAGGAGAAATGTATTTTAAAAATTCAGCAAGCGAAGGGTTAATGTAGGGTTAAAGTCATGCAGCATGACCATCTCTGCATTAAGCTGCCACCTGTCTGAAAGACCAGCAGATATACTCAATTGTTATGCTTGGTTAACCCATTACCTCATAGGTTATTTTTAGATACAACCTCTTTGAATAAATCTACCGAAAAGGATCATTAACTAGAGATTCGGAAAATTTTAGAATTTTGTAGTTTGAAACCATTGTGATAAATAGAGCATTTGCTCCTATAGGAGCAAATGCTCTATTTATCACAATGGTTTCACAAAGTGACTTTTACAGAGTCGCCAAAAGTCGTCAATATCAGGGAGAGGGTTAAGAGGGGTTTATTGTATTATTATAAAACCTTAAATTTTATGGTATATTTTCTTGAGGTAATGGTAAATTAGATATTTTGTAAATGTGATTTATTATGTAATTTTGCAAAATGAAATCTGCTATCTGCCTCTAAACAACAATTTCTTTAAATGACATCTTATAAACAGATGAATTGTATTTATGACCAAACTTCACAGATATGATCCTGAAATTATCTAACAATGATGTATTAATAGCTTAGGTCGACTGAATAAGTAAGACACAGGAGCTGTAAATAGAAATTTAAATGTCAATTTTTCCTAAACAGCTGAATAGTTTATTACCAATTTCAGCATTAATAGTCCTCAGGTGATCATATACACTAGTCCTCAGGTGATCATATACATTGCTGTATATTAATTGTTTTGGTCCGATGCATAACTTAAGTACACTGGAGACCCGTTACAACGCGGGTGTACGGGGACATAAAATTCAACCCGTGTTGTAACGTTTTTTTTTTATCTGGGTACTTACATAAGCCCCCATCATCCTAAAATAAACTAATTTCGAACGAAACTGACTTGTTTACTTTGTTTCCCCGCCCACTCACGTACTGGAAAGGTTCAACGTAATTATACAAAATTACAAATTAAATCGAGTATGATTTCAAGCAACCAAGTATATTTCATAAAACAATCCTGTTGACGGGATGTAATTGCCACTGGGCCTGTCAAACCCCTAATCCGATTTAACCTGCTGTGTAAAACAATAAACATGGCTGTCACTGTTTTCAGAAAATGAAAGGTCACATGTGATGTCGCGTGTGATTTGTTGGGGTTTTAAATTTCATTTGATTGGTCAAAGGGTACTCACCCTTTTCTGCATTAGCATATAACCTCCAGCCCCGCAATGAGTTAGGGGTTTAGATTTCTAATGATGTCTGTTTTTCATAATTAAAGTGCGAACTTTTGTGGCTTTGACAGTGAAAAAATTCAGTACACGCGCATCTCAATTATACACACAATTAATTTGTAACGAAAGTTATGCAGTTAAGATTTTACTGGTTCCCGTGCTATTAGGGCATCATGCGTATGGAACGAGCCGGTAATCAGCTGTGTGTATTACATTCAAGGCGGCATATATACGAGTTGATAGTTGTCAGTTTTTCACACGTAAGATTGTCTTCAATTGTTTATGTAGGGACCGGTGTTTGTTTTTATCCTTTAGCCTGCTGCGGGCGGATAAGTTTACCTAAGTTTATTTTATGTTTTATTGCGAGATGTGTATAGAGCAAAGATACGTTTATGGTAGAAACAGGAACTTTGGAATAATGGGACGATGTTTTTATAGAATTATGGGTTGCATTAGTATTTTCATTGTATTACAAATGCAGCAAAAACGTAACAAATGCAGCAAAAACTGAGTTTTGTTACCCATTACCGATCTACCCAGTAAATGATGAGAGGAAGTGTCATGCAGAGGGGCCACAACTCTAGCATCAATATTTTTTTGAGTTATTCCCCTTTTTCATATTTTTAGCTCGTCTGTTTCGAAGAAAAGTCGAGCTATTGTGATCACTGGGTCGTAGTCGTAGTCATCGTCGTCGTGGTGCAAAAACTTTAATGTAGCTCATTACTCGAAAAGTATAAGAGGTATCATCATGAAACTTCATAGGTTGGTAAATCTCATTGAGGGGAAGTCTACATAAGAACCATAACTCTTGATTTCAAAATTTCAAAATTTTGGAGTTATGGCCCTTTGTCGTTTTCAATTTTTACCGGGTTTTCCACGGAAAACTCCGGTTATTGAAATGCTGATGTACGGCGGGCGGGCGGGCCTCTGCCAGTTTTGTCCGAACGATAACTCCTAAATGGCTCATGCCATTGGATTGAAACTTCATACAAAGAAAGATCATGATAAGAGGAAGTGTCATGCACAAAGTCAATAACTCTGGCTTCACTAATATTGGAATTATGCCCCTTTGAACTTAAAAATGTGTCTGTCCATATGTGTGTCCGTCCGGGCTGTAACTTAGAACTCCATGGATGGATTGTGAAATCACTTGGCATAAATGTTCCTCTAGACGGTACGGCGTGTCACATGAAAAAACCATGTCAATAGCTGAAAGGTCAAGGTCATACTTAGAGGTCAAAGGTCAAAATCATGTATATTTTTAACTCAGGGTTGCCACACGTCAGGGAAAAGTCAGGGAAATTAAAAAAAAATCAAGGTCATGGAATTGTCAGGGAATTTTGAGAACTGTCAGGGAAAATCGAAAATATAGGCAAATGTCAGGGAATTGGGAATTGTCAGGGAATTTTGAAAACATGAGAATGAATGTTATACCGTATATCCTCTTATAGACGCTCCCGGGCGCGATGCAAAACGCAGACAGGGAGCTCTTATTTCATACCAAAAATTCGGAGTTTTTACTATGTCTGTCACGGTAGAGACTGTATAGGCTAAAGAATGATACATTGCATACTCTGAAATTTAATCATATTTGCGCCGATATAAGACTTGAAATAACCCGCAGACATCCTACTTGGTTCATTTGTTGACCGAAATCATTTATTTCAAACTTAATCTTCGGTAGATTTATGACTTTTAAAGTGAAAGTAAGAATCGTATTTACCTTTCAATGTTCAACTTCCGCTAGACTGCTCTGCAGTAAAATTATCACCGGAAGTTACGGGTGTGTAGGTACGGTCTAAACGGAAATGTTCGAAGACCCTTCCGCTTTACCGTAATACTTGTAAAATACTACTGTAGAATATGCACTACACAGAAATGGGGGAAACTGGACGAAGACGGAAATTGAGAACGAACAAACATTGGTTTAATCCGTAAGGCAAGTGGAGAAAACAGAATCACCTTTCCATTAGGTATGGGAAATAGTGACAGTTTTAAAATTAGAATTAAAGAGCGATATGTAGTTGAGTCGGTGTTAAAAATGAATTGCTTGCAGAAGTGACATGTATACATGGTTTACAGCACCAAATAATCAGATACCAACGCTTTTTGCAAACATAAGTCGAAGAGAAACAAAATAACCTACCGGTATGCAACAACAGTATAAAATAGTTTCATTGTAATTTGCTTTCCCTAATTACTACTAGTGATGATGCATTGAGATTTCTTTTTCTTCGCCAACTTTTTGACTTCGAGGTGAGGTGGGTGGGGTAAGTTGATCCCCCTGATGGCTTTTCGAAGCGTATATTATAGGGAGGGAGCTACTATTAGAGAGGGCGCTATAGAAAGGAGAAATACGGTATTTTAAAACATCCATAACATATTACAGAAATTATGACAGAAAGACCAAATTTCGCGATGAAATGTGTCAGGGAAATTTGAAATTATGTCAGGGAAATGTCAGGGAATTGTCAGGGAATTTTGTTTCCTCTGGTTTGTGGCAACCCTGTATAAATTTAAACTGGATTAACAGATTTTGCTTGTCCGAAGCATATCTCCTACACTACTTTGGCTAGGATCACCAAATATGGTGTGTGAATACATCTTGGGATGGCGGAGTGTCGCATACTATTTATAGGTTTATGTGACCTTGACCTTGGGCTTCATTTACAAGAAAAACTTGTCCGGAGCATACCGCCTATACAGAATCAGCTAGGATCACCAAATATGGTGTGTGGGTTCATCTTGGGTTGTCGGAGTATCACATACTTTTTTTTAGGTCAATGTGACCTTGACCTTGAACTTTGACCTCATTTGCAAAAAAACCTTGTCCGAAGCATATCTCCTACACTACTTCAACTAGGATCACCAAATTTGGTGTGTGAGTACATTTTGGGATGGTGGAATGTTGCATACTATTCATAGGTCAATGTGACCTTGACCTTGGTGGTTTTTTTTACAAAAACACTTGTCTGGAGCATACCTCCTATACGGAATCAGCTAGGATCACCAACTATGGTGTGTGAGTTCATCTTGGATTGGCAGAGTGTCACATACTATTTTTTAGGTCAATGTGACCTTGACCTTGAACTTTGACCTCATTTGCAAAAAAAAATTGTCAGAAGCATATCTCCTACACTACTTCAGCTAGGATCACCAAATGTGGTGTGTGAGTACATTTTGGGATGGCAGAGTGTCGCATACTATTTATAGGTCAATGTGACCTTGACCTTGGGCTTCATTTACAAAAACACTTGTCTGGAGCATACCTCCTATACGGAATCAGCTAGGATCACCAAATATGGTGTGTGAGTTAATCTTGGGTTGGCGGAGTGTCACATACTATTTTTAGGTCAATATGACCTTGACCTTGAACTTTGACCTCATTTGCAAAAAAACCTTGTCCGAAGCATATCTCCTACACTACTTCAGCTAGGATCACCAAATGTGGTGTATGAGTACATTTTGGGATAGCTGAGTGTCGCATACTTTTTATAGATCAATGTGACCTTGACCTTGGGCTTTATTTACAAAAACACTTGTCCGGAGAATACCTCCTATACGGAATCAGCTAGGAACACCAAATATGGTGTGTGAGTTCATCTTGGGATGGTGGATGTTGCATACTGTTTTTAGGTCAATGTGACTTTGACCTTTGACCTCAGTTACAAAAAAACTTGTCCTCAGCATATCTCCTACACTACTTCAGCTAAGATCACCAAATATGGTGTGTGAGTACATCTTGGGACGGGGGAGTGTCACATACTATTTATAGGTCAAGGTGACCTTGACCTTTGACCTCATTTACAAAAAAAGCTTGTCTGGAAAATGTCTCCTACATCATTTCAACTATGATCACCAAATATTGTGTGTGAGTACATCTTAGGATGGCAGAATGTCGCATACTATTTATAGGTCAATGTGACCTTGACCTTGGACTTTATTTACAAAAGAAAATTTGTCCGAAGCATGTACCTTCTATACGGAATATAGCATGTGAGTTTGTCTTGGGATGGCGGAGTGTTGCATACTAATTTTAGGTTAATGTGACCTTGACCTCATTTACAAATAAAAGCCTGTCCTGAGCATATCTTCTGCACCACTTCAGCTAAGATCACCAAATATGGTGTGTGTGTGAGTACATCTTAGGATGGCAGAGTGTCGTAGATTTTGTGAGTAGATCCTGGGATAGCAGTGTCGCATACTATTTAAAGATCAGTGTGACCATGACCTTGACCTTTGACTTCATTTACAAAAAAGCTTGTCATCCCTACACCGAATCAGCTAGGATCACTAAATATGGTGTATGAGTTCATCTTCGGATGCTGGAATATTGCATACTTTTTGTAGGTCATGTGGCCATGACCTTGACCTTTGACCTCAAATATGAAAAAAGATTGTCATTTAGGGTAACTTGAGTTCAAATTGTGGTCTTACTATGCAATCTTTATTTGCATTTTGCAGTTGCATATTGCAGGCCTGCTTACAAAACGCATATTGTCAGTGCTTTGCTTTGGGGGCATTTGTCACGTACTTTGACATTTCTTGTTCTGGGAGTTATTCCCCTTTGAACTTAGAAATCACCAGTTAATACTGAAGAAAACCCGGTTTGATGTCGTGTCGACATTTCTTGTTTTAAATTTAGCTGGACAAGTACCAAATCAGACGAGCTTTGGCGCCGCATGCGACAATATTTGCGGAGTACAATTTGTCAGAGTGCAAAATGCTAACTCTGCCCTTCATTTTCACGCATTTGCAAGCAGAGTTGAACCTGATCAGATGGCTCCAAACAGTACAGACCGTGATCAGAGGGCTCCTCCTGGAGCACTTTGAGCTGGGTCTACACTGTTTACAAAAGACACTAAACTCTTATTCTGCATTTAAAGAGATAACCCTTTCCTTCATATAAACCGCTGTTCATACCTTTGCAAGCAGAGTACAGTTAAACCCCTCTAATGCTACCACTTAATGAACAAACATGACTGTCTTCATAAGCAGATGGTTGCTTACTTAAAGATGTATGCTGCGCAAATTTCTGCAAATTTTGCGTTTTGAACTGACTTCAGAATTGGAATCTATGTACCTTAACACTTATTTAACGCTAAACAGCACGGTCAGTAAATTGTTGTTTGTTTCAAAAAAACTAGAAAAATGGATTGCTACGGAAACCAACGGAACAGCCTTCGTCATTGACCAGAATCTGTCGTAAGATTTAAATTTTTACATACCGGAAATGATCATTTGATGTACCTGCATG
Source organism: Azorinus chamasolen (assembly GCA_963576725.1). NCBI lineage: Eukaryota > Metazoa > Mollusca > Bivalvia > Cardiida > Solecurtidae > Azorinus > Azorinus chamasolen. Next base: position 38,263,868 of record OY755246.1, on the reverse strand, counting down.
AGTTAGCTCCCTTTGACCGTTATATTTGATTGACACCATTATACGGTATATTTAGCTTATTTGCATGTAAATTATTTGTGGTAAGATGGGCATATTGCCTTATTTTTCTGAATAAAATTGATTCTATTTCGGAACAACGCTTTGAATATTAATTAGGTTGTTACCACATGTACAATGGCTGACACTGGTTGTTAGACTACATAATAGATTGATAATAGTCATTCAGAACTTGGCCGAAGAAGTCCGCTGATTTCCATACAAAATCCCCGTTGCTTAAAAGGAGGCTCCTTTTAAAGAATTTAGCAGTATTGGGATAGCAATAATATTTAGTTGAACAAATATATCCTGTCGGAAAATGGGTTATAAACATTATTTTCATTGTGTGTATACCTGTACAGCTTCTGGTGTTGATTGATTGATACGAAAAATACGCATAATACATCTTTAATGCAAGACGAAAGGAGCTTTCTGTAGATAACTTTCATCCTGCATTAGGCTACCACCTGCCTTTGCCACTGTGAATTATGCCCCTTTTTGGTGGTCGCATTAGAGGGGGTTTACTGTATACTCAGATCAGATGACTCCTATTGGAGCGAAACCATTGTGATAAATAGAGCATTTGCTCCTATAGGAGCAAATGCTCTATTTATCACAATGGTTTCAAATCTTTGCAGGGTCTGTTCTGCTTGCTTATCAAATTATAATAGATCTGACTGTACAGTTTCTATAAATACCAAACAAAAATTCGTACGTACATAGTTATGCAATAATAAAAAATCAGCTAATAAATATGCATGATGCCATTATTTCTTACATGAATATTGAACAGGTGAAGGGTTAATGATTTGTTTTGACATGTGTTTCCAGTTAATATTCAATTAGTTTTCTTTCTCTTTGCATGACAGACAAATGTTAGCTCAAGAATCTATGAGTTTAACAATATTTTTTACGTCACTTTATCCGCCCACTTTAGCTTTAAACTTGCTTGGCAACTATTTTTGGAAAAAAGCTTTCATCTGTTTCTATTCTTCCAGACCATATATCTTCAATTTTTTTCTTTAAGTACTATTAGTGTGTTAAAACAAATTGCATACTGATGAAATGGTAAGATGTTCTATGACTAATCTGGATCAAAACTGTTGGTGAAGGCAGTCTTGGAATTCCGTATTAGTTTGCAAAGTGTTCAATTTTGACTCCCCCAGCCTCTCTGTAACCACATGCAAGTTCTATTTATAGATTTTATTCTTAACCCTGTGTCAACTGCACATTTTAATGGATTCCACCAATTTAGCATTTAGATCGGTCTATTCAATATCTGAAGTAATTGCGTGTAAGTGAACATTAAGACTTTTACGGTAGAAAAAAAGAGTCACTTGTCTGACCTATTTAGACTGAGTCAGAGTCACTTGTCTGACCTATATAGTCTGAGTCAATGCAGTTGAATTTTAAAAGATTCAACTTTCACAACACTTAAGAGATAACCCTTGTAAACTTACAAAATCAAATGCTAAAAAGCTGTACATCTTGTCCATTTCCATCAATGCTCAGTGGCACTTGCTTAAAAATTAAAAGGTGAAAAGTATACTTTTAAAAATTAAGCAGACAACAATTTCAGCAGATGACAATTCCTTGGTGCTCAGAAAAGTGAACCCTTTAATGACCAACCAAAGTATGAATGGCCTAAATCTGCAAGAGGATTTTGCACGATCGAAAAACAGTGCAGACCCTGATTATAGGGCTCCTCTAGTGGCCCTCTGATCTGGGTCTACACTGTTTGCAAATGCCTATTTCCCCATTCAGAAGTTTCAAGACAAGAACAAGAGATGAACACCGTCTAAGAAACTTAACAGGATAATGAATAACAGAAAAACTAGTATTTAACCCTTTTCTTCATATAGACGTGTTTTTACGCATTTGCAAAAAGAGTAAACCCAGATCAGATAGGAGCCGTCTGATCAGGGTCTGCTCTGTTTGCTCATGGAAGTTAATAGATCTGTTCTTTACTTTCTAAAATGGCTACAATGTTCCGGTATCCTTATTTCATTATAACTATTTTGTCCATGAATATTCAGTAGGTATTGAATTTGGAATAAGCATAGAACGGGGAAATATGGATAAGATGTGATTGTTCTGTTTAATCTGTTAGTTAAAACAAGAATAGTGATTTGCATCAAGTATTACACAAGTCCTAAATTATTTTGCACCAAATGTGTATTTATTGCACCAACCCTTAACCCTTCACTCCATAAATATGCTTTACTACGCATTTGAAAACAGTAGACCCCAGATCAGATGGCTCCTGTAGGACCTGTCTGATCAGGGTCTGCTCTGTTTGCTTATGATATAATACAGATATTATTCTACAGTTTCTGCCATGTCCGAAAATGCTTGTGTCCATGAGCTATTGTAAGAATTAATCTAATTAATATTCAAGTTGTCATTATTTCTTACATAAATATTCATGGAGTAAAGGGTTAAACACTTATAAAACTGCTGACTTTGTAAGAGATGGAAAAGTTCTCGAGTTTACAGAAATCAATGAACATGTTCAACCAAGCTATGATTGACTCCGAATCCATTTCACAGCAACAGTATGAATATTTATTAGGTTTTCACAACATGAAACGGGTCAGTCGAAAGTCAAAAAGAAAATCTGCGAAAATATTTTTTTTCTTATCATGTTCTTTAGCGCTAAGTTTCGAGTCACATAGATTCCAATTCGGAAGCAATTATGTTATCCAAACTTTGCAAAAATATGAGAAGGTCCAGATAAGAATTGCGTAAATGAAATCATTTTTATGAATAACTTATTTATTTCTCCAAGAAACCCTATGTTCTGACCACACTTTGGAAATGTCTCAACGAGAAGAAATGACTTGTTTAGTATGTGATATGCATGGTTATCTGTTTGCTCTGTTTAATGCTGGACAAAAGTGATGCATGAAGCTCCTGCAGAAAGCCTTTCATCCTGCATTAAGTTACCACCTGCCTTTAAGGCCAAGAAATAGACTCTTTTTTGGTGGTCATTTTAGAGAGGGTTTACTGAATTTGCAAACAGTGTAGACCCAGATCAGATCAGCTGCTCCAGGAGTTCTGTTATCTGGATCTACACCGTTTGCCATTTGAAAATTCTTTAAGTTTATGAGTAAACACTGAGCAAAGGATAAAGGTGCGTATAGCTCGAACAATTTGACCTGGACCCTCACCTTTATGCAGAATACATAATGAGAGAGATGACGCTGTATAAGTAAAACTCTGTCGGTAAATCGTGAAGTCTATTCTCGCTGAAATGAACCCGTGCATATGTAAACCATACAGTCATGAGTGTGTCCAAGCATAGTTGCTTACCGGGACACGTGCCGAGGATAAACCCGTGCAATGTTATGAATTTTTATTATTATGCAAATTAAGAAGGTCAGGGTCCAGCTCAAATTGTTCGAGCTATACTCAAATACTAAAATTGTCATTTCTCCACCAAACCCTATGTTGTCACCACTCTTTAGAATCCTCTCTTTGAAGATTCTGTAGAGTTGTCACAATGAAGGGTTTGGTGGAGAAATACAGTTATTCTTGAAAATATTTTAATTTACACATCTTATCGGGACCTGAGTAAAGGTATCGGTTATCATTGATTGTTTCAGACTAGAGCAATGACATCGCTACTTGCCATGATGATTTATGTTTTGAAAAAGTTCCAGATTTATTCTCCAGCTGTGAAGCTTGTATCATCGTATGCAGAGGGGGAACATGTGCAGGCAGTTCTAGTTTGATTTAATTATAGGCAAATACATGCATTTGACATTTAAGATTAGCGCACTATGCAGCTAAGACGCCAACATGTCCGAATATTGTGCTATGGATAATTGGAGACAATACCGTATAGCACAGGAATAGATACGATGTACAAATCAATTTGTTTAAAAAATATCTTCTTTATGCTATTCATATACAAAAGTCATCATTTCTTCACTAAACCGTGTATTATAGAATAGTCTCTTTAAAGTTTGGTCACAACTAGGGGTTTGGTGGAGAAATGATGATTTTAGTATTTGAGTACTCGCCTTGACACTTTACCCCTTTTAATGATTTTGCAAACAGTATAAACCCAGATCAGAAGGCTTCTTTAAGAGGCGTTCTGTTTCACTTTCACCATGCTTTAAGCAGCCACCTGCCTTTAACACAAAATACTTGATGTAATTTAGTGGCCATTATTAGAGAGGTTTTATAAAAAAAATCATCAAATTACTATTCATGCTGTGATGATTTCTGACAGGAATATTCACAGTATATTCATCGAATAGCTCTTATGTAGTCTGGATATGTGGAAGAAAGCACAAGGTTACTTTATCCCATTTCCTCCATAGGCTATTTTTAGACCCAACCTCTTTGAATGAATCTACCGAAAAAGAGCATTAACTAGAGAAAAGGAAAAGGTTTAGAATTTTGTAGTTTGAAACCATTATGATAAATTGAGCATTTGCTCCTACAGGAGCAAAAATTTAATGCTCTATTTATCACAATGGTTTCAACAGTTGATTTTTATATAGGCGTAGAAAGGCGTATTTATGGAAGAAAGGGTTAAACAAAAGCTAGATCAGAGGGCTCTTAGAGGAGCCCTCTGATCAGGGTCTGCACTGTTTGTCATTGTGAATTCTCTAGTAGATTTATGACTTAAGTTATAGTTAGAACATATTAAGTGAAATCTTAGTGGTTAAGAAGGGGCGGAGCGAGCGATAGCGAGCGCGCCCTTTCTTAGCCACTAAGATTTCACTTAATATGTTCTAACGGACTTAGAACATAACCTACATTTTGATTGGCTCACGGCATTAATCGTTCCCACGGTTCAAATAAACAAACATCGCGCGCCCACAGTACTTATGCGCCAAATGTGACGTCACTGATTTTCATTCCTTACAAAACTCAATACAAAATGGCTGGCTATTTTGACATGGGGATTTCGAATCTTTGTAAGAAGATGCTACTTTAACTCAGCTATTGGATATACCAACGCAGCAATTGCTGCGTAATGACGACATTCTTAACTCTAGGTTTTCCGAACCTGTATCATGTACGGAAATTAAAAAACGGGAGGATGGGATTCCGATTTAAGAAAACAAGCAAACAATTGGACATTGAATCTGTGGAAGCAATGGGCCCAACGCAGGAATACAAGGACAGAGACACTGTGTGAGCTTGACTGCAAGCCAATACCTGAAGAAATTTGTGATTTAGACAATGTGCAGTTGGATTACTGGATGCAACGTTTCATTGTTACCTGAATGTTTTATACAGGCGTGTTAAACAAGACCATGACAGACAGTATACGATCATAATTATAAAATTATTCAAGCAAACAGAGTAGACCCTGATCAAACAGGATTGTCTGGTCATGGTCTGCTGTTTGCAAAAATGTAATCTATATGAAGTAAAGGGTAAAACACAGAATAATATGTCATTTTTGCTCATGTTTCGTCTGTAACGGAACGCAATAAAGAAAATATTCCAAAAAGGGAACTAATATGATATAGAATCTATACGGTAAATACTTCAATAGCTCTGATCTAATATTTCGACCACTAAGGGCCTTTTTCAAAGATTATCATGATAGTCTTTGAAAAAGGTCATTAGTGGTCGAAGTATTAAATCAGAGATATTCAAGTATTTATGTAATGGAACGTCAAACAGTTTAGATCTCGAATCAGGGCCGCGTTTCTATGGTTTCTTTGCCTTATAAAAAACGCTGACTGCAATTTTGAGCCGGTCACCGTGAAGGTTAACAATGAGTTCCGGTTGTAAGATCGCCAAATACGGCAGTGTTTACTACTAGTCACGAGGAGGCGGAGTTATGACAGCGCGTGCAGACACCACGCGAGGTCGAAATAAACAAAACTCTTAATGATTAAGTGATGTACTTAATGGATGCAAAAGGCAGTTTGATTGGCTGAAAATGTAGGTTATGTTCTAATTTGAAATAAGAACAATAAGAGGAAGAAATAAGAACAGTAAGAGGAAATGCTATACTCAGGAACCATAACCATTAACCTTTGTTTTCTGAAAGTATCTCCAGAGGAATAAACAAGATGGGGGTAAATCAAAACTTTTTGAAAAGTATCTCCTTTATTTTTCCACCAAACCCCATGTTGTGACCAATCTTTAGAATCATCTCAAGAGGTGTCACAACAAATATTTTTCAGAAATGAATATGTACCTTTACCTATAGCAGTGTATCTCCCTTTATGAATATATTAACCCTTTACTCCATAAATACGCCTTTCTACGCCTTTGCAAACAGAGTAGACCCAGATCAGACGGCTCCTGTAGGAGCCGTCTGATCAGGGTCTGCTCTGTTTGCTTGTGATATTATATACCGGTACATATGATTCTGCTGTTTCTGCCATGGCCAAACAAATTATTATATTATTATTATAACAAATTAATCTAATTAATATTCATAATGTCATTATTTCTTTCATGAATATTCATGGAAGGAAAGGGTTAACCCATTACCTCATAGGCTATTTTTAGATACAACCTCTTTGAATGAATCTACCGAAAAAGAGCATTAACTAGAGAAAAGGAAACTTTTAGAATTTTGTAGTTTGAAACCATTGTGATAAATAGAGCATTTGCTCCTATAGGAGCAAATGCTCTATTTATCACAATGGTTTCAACAGTTGACTTTTGCAGAGGCATCAATATGAGGGAATGGGTTAACTTTTCTAATATATCTCTAAGCCTTCAACTCATTTTATATTTCTTGGAACAATGTTGCCATCATTTATCCTTTACTCCATGAATATTCATGTAAGTAATAATGACATCATGAATATTAATTAGCTGAACTTTCATAAATCATAATGGTACATTTATATGTACATACAGTAAAACCTCTCTATAACAGCCACTAGGTTGTGTTAATTAGTTGGTTATTAGGGTAGGTGACTGGTTAAAGCAAAGTGAAAGTAAAACAGAACGTTCTGTTTTACTTTCACCTTGCTTTAAGCAGCCACCTGTCTTTAACACAAAATACTTGATGTAATTTAGTGGCCGTTAAAGAGATTTTTTTTTTTTTTTTATATATATCTTATTATGGAACCCAGCCATTTTCATGTTGAGAAGGCAAAGCTTATACAGTGAACCCTCATTATACCGGCATTTGTTACAATGGCACTCTTGTTATACCGACAGTATGCATTGAAACAAAATTACCGTTAAGTCTTTGAAACAACCACTGAATAAATAGGTGCAATGCCAATAAGACAGGTGATCGCTTAATGCAGAGTACAAGAAGTGCAATAAGCTCCCAAAGGGAGCTTTTTGCACTTCTTGTGTTCTGCATTAAGCATTGACCTGTTGGTACTAGTTTAAAACTGGCCATATGGTTCCTTTCATATTTAAAGTCTTCATAACGTTAACCTCGTTATACCATCCAACTGTCTGCAAACAAACACCTCCGTTGTAACGAGGGTTCACTGTACATTAGAACCTGTTTTAAGCTACCTTATATTGATTGGACACAGAAAAGTTAGAAAAAAAGCAGCTGGTTGCTTAATGCAGGGCAAAAGTAATAGAGAAAGTTCCTATAGGAGCTTTCTGCATTACTTTATGACCTGCATGAAGCTACCACCGGCCTTACTGACCCTTAATGAGACCTCTTTTTAAAGGTCGCTTAAGACAGGTTCTATTGTTTTGTTTTGTTTTTTTATGAAGCCTGGACTTCTTTTATTCCATATAGCATACTATTTACACATGTACATAACTACATACAAAACAGACAGTATATAACAAGCAATAAAACTGTATTCAGGATATAGAGAGGTTTTACTGTATAGTGTTTGGTATTGGTAGAAAGTGTCTCAGATCTGTTATAATTTTTATGAGCAAACAGAGCGGACCCTGATCAGACGGCTCCTACAGGAGTCATCTGATCTGGTCTACTCTGTTTTCAAAGGCGTAGAATGGCGTATTTATGGAGAAAAGGGTTAATGTTGAAATTATGTCTATAAACTAAAAAAACATAACTTAGGGCATAAATAGTCTGTGGTGCTTACAGTATAAAATACCATTATAGTACAAAATGAAATGTTACATTAACTTTTTGCCTGTTAACGAGGAATGTGTAATAGTATGTGCATACATTTTGGATCTAAATGAGACACTGAGTAACGCAGTTTTTCATCTGGATCAAAACTGTTTGACGCCCGGACTGCATTTTTTGAAGAGAAATCGATTGAAATTTAGCTGAGAGATTTGCATTTTTAGCAGGGATCAATTTTTGTAGATGACAGTTATGTAGCTTGCCAAGAGTTAAGTATTTCATGCTTAAGCTCTGTAGTTAGGTGATGCTCCTTTCCTTACAGCTCATCGTAATTACTTTGTTTGGAAATGTCTTGAGGCCTAGAGTTAGTGTCATATTTCGATGAATCTTTATTTACACTGTGACGGGCTAGTTCCTACTTGAGAACGATTATATTCTGGATTCTGAGTTTACTCATTAAAACCTCAATTTTCGTTACACCAACTTTTTCCTTTGATATTTTCTTTACGCTCAAGCACCAATCAGAACTTCAATTTGCTTTGTCCCTTCGCAACACTTCTTGAGAATTCCCTACGAAAGGCGTAATTATAAGATATTGTGAATCGTTGCAAAATCAATAATCATTTTAATCAGACCGTATTACCGTCCCATTTCATTTCATAATCACCAATACGGCAGTTAGTAGCTATGTCATAAAATTGGCATTGACTGTTCTCGCATATGAATTACTGAAAATTACTTCCCCTTTGGGATACATGGTAGGCTCATATTACCAAAGGCATACATAGGAACGAGCACAATTGTTTTTTGTTTCATTGAGTCGCTTGATTGCCCAGTTTCAGCAACCATGTATTTTTATGCACGATTAACCATTTAAATGCTGTATATTAAAAATAGAATGCCCTGGTGTTTAATTACATTCAGTACGAAAGGCTTTCATTTTCTAGAGAATTTTGAATGACAAATGTTTGAATGACAAACAGTGCAGACCCTGATCAGAGGGCTCCTAGAGGAGCCCTCTGATCTGGGTCTACACTGTTTGCAAATGTCAGTACACTTGTTTCTTGCTCACAAGGGGTTAAAGTAATTCATAAACTTTTCTTTATATTTTTGAAACAGTCAACATTGGATCCTTTATCAACAAAAGGACCCTACTTCGGCTCTTGGTGAAACACCTAGATATAGAGAGTTGCTGTGATTTGGAGCCAAACTTTATGCAAAAGTCGTGGCCAGTTCTAGGGTAGCATGTTAAAGGCTGAATAATTCTATCCCTAAGAAGTACGTATCATTTGCTATGAATCATGGCAAAATGATGAATACATGATTGATCACATAATGGAAAATTTATCAAATGAAAAAAAAACAAGAGAAAAAAACCCTGCTGCGCAATACTACGCATTTTGTGTATTTCCAAATTAAAAGAATAGCTGACATTTAAAGTGAGTGTATCTTTGGAACCTAAACGGTATCAAATTACCATGGCAATTTAATTGTTTTGTGGGTTTTGAGTTCTTATTGTGGCATTTTCCATTTAGATTGCAAAGTGTTAATTGGACATCCACCCTTGATATTTAAAATTGTCACATTAACTATGAAGTCCATTCAGTATGATGAAAGGCTTAAATTTGTTAGAGGTTCTAGGATGACAAGCAGTGCAGACCCTGATCATACTAAGGGCTCCTGTGGGATCCCTCTGATCAGGTCTATACTGTTTGTAAATGTTAATACGCTCATTCCCCACATTCTAAAGGTTACGATATTTAAAATTGTCACATGATGTGCAATGACAATGGGTGCTATGGTAAGTTATCTTCATGTCATTGTCCAAAGCTGTCTGACATTACAAATTGTGTGCATAGTCAGTGGCCCAGATGCAAGGCATAAATTAGAAAAGTTTAAAAAATATCTCCTTTATTTTTCCACCCAAACCTATGTTGTGACCACTTTTTAGAATCGTTTCGAGGAGATGATTCTTAAGAGTGGTCACAACATAGGTTTTGATGATTTTTATACGCCCTAAGGTAAATTCGTTCATATTATGGTATGGCGCTTGTCTGTCTGTCCGTCCGTTAGCCACATCTTTGTCTGCTCAATAACTTGACAACTATTGGGTGTGCTGTCTTCATACTTAGTAGGAAGGTTGGTCATGGCTAGTAGATGACCTTATTGATTTTTCGGTCAACGGTCAAAGTCACCATGACCTTCAACTCAAAAATTTTGTCTGCTCAATAACTTGATAAGTGTTAGGTATGCTGTCTTCATACTTAGTTGGAAGGTTGGTCATGGCTAGTAGATGACCCCTATTGATTTTGAGGTCAATTGGCCAATGGTTAAGGTCACCATGACCTTCAACTCAAAAATCTTGTCAGCTCAATAACTTGATAAGTATTAGGTGAGCTGTCTCTATACTTAGTAGGAAGGTTGGTCATGGCTTGTAAATGACCCCTATAGATTTTTAGGTCAGTCGGTGTAAAGGTCAAGGTCACCATGACTTTCAACTCGAAAATCTTGTCCACTCAATAACTTGACAAGTCTTTGGTGTGATGTCTTCATACTTAGTAGGAAGGTTGTTCATGGCTAGTAGATGACCCCTATTGATTTTGAGGTCAGCTGGTCAAAGGTCAAGGTCACTGTGACCTTCATCACAAAAAAATTGTCTGCTCAATAACTTGATAAGTATTAGGTGTGCTGTCTTCATACTTAGTAGGAAGGTTGGTCACCATGACCTTCAACTCAAAAATATTGTCCGCTCAATAACTTGGTGTGCTGTCTTCATACTTAGTAAGAACGTTGGTCATGGCTAGTAGATGACCTCTATTGATTTTGAGGTCAGAAGGTCAAGGTCACTGTGACCTTCATCACAAAAAAATTGTCTGCTCAATAACTTGATAAGTATTAGGTGTGCTGTCTTCATACTTAGTAGGAAGGTTGGTCATGGCTAGTAGATGACCCCTATTGATTTTGAAGTCGACGGAGTCAAAGTTCACGGTTACAGTGACTTTCAACTCAAATTAATAGTATGCATGTTATGACAGCACAGACTTTGGGTGTATAATGCTCCGACACACGGGGCTCTTGTTGTATTTGAATACGCACATTTATTAGTTGCTCTGCTAGTGTCAGGATAATGTGACTGGACATCTGTTAATGTTTTGAATGCTGAATATTCATAGTGGAATGGCCCAATTTAGTGATTAACTATAGCAGTCCATTCAGTATAATGGCAGGAAATAATTTTTGAAAGGATTCTGAATTACAGACGGCAGATCTTTATCAGCGGAGCCCCCTGATCTGGGTCTGCACTGTTTAAATTGACAGTAAACTTGGTTTCCTTATTCATAGGGTAAAGAGCTAGCTATTTCTCAGTACATTGCCACAGGTACATTTGAAGTTAAATTCTCCTCATGTCTTGTAAACCAAAACAGTTGTATACATGTCATTTAACCCTTTCCCTGTTGTACAGTAGAACATTTCTATAACGGCCACTTAATTGTGCTAATTATTTGGTATTTAGGGCAGGTGGCTGCTTAAAGCAAGGTGAAAGTAAAACAGAACACTCCTAGCAAGGTGAAAGTAAAACAGAACACTCCTATAGGAGCGTTCTGTTTTACTTTCACCTTGCTTTAAGCAGCCACCTGCCTTTAACACAAATACTTTATGTAATTTAGAGGCCGTTATAGAGAGGTTTTACTATATATGTTTATTGCAAAGTTCAATACCTACTGAATATTCATAGACAAAATAGTTATAATGAAATATGGAAGGTGGAGCATTTTAGAAACTAAAGAAACTGATCTATCAAATCTATCTATCAAATTCCATTACCAAACAGCAGACCCTGATCAGATGGCTCCTATGTTTGCAGATGCATGAAAACATGAGGGAAAGGGTTTGAAAAAATGCTTACATCCCATTTCCCCCATGGTATACAATATGTATTCAGCTAAATATTACCAATATCTGAATAGTGCTAAATGCCGACTTTTTAACCCCTACCCTAGTGAGTATTCATGAAGAAATAATTACTTTATGAACAGTTTTTGGCTGAATTTTTATAATGTGCACATAATTTCATAAGCAAACAGAGCTGACCCTGTTTAGACAGTTCCTACAGGAGCCATCTGATCTGTGTCTGTTCTATTTTCAAAAGTGTAAATATGCATCTTCACCAACCAAGTAAAGGGTAACAAAAAAGCTGATAACAGATTTTCTAAGAATGACCTTCACTCCTCCATGCCCCAAACACCTAAAACCAACAGTACATATATTGATGTTACCATGGGGACATATAGGTTTACTAAGAGAGGTCAAATGATTGTTTGAAGTTGGGTATTGGTGTTTTAGTATCAAATAAAAACAACTTCATTGCCCAGTGATGCCTATGCTTATATTGCCATCTTACATTAACACTTAACCCTTAACCCGCTGAATAACTAACAATGGCTCCTCCCATTATGAATATTAATTAAAATTTATTATTGAAGAAAATGATTTTTATGACTAAGTGAAACAGTGCAGACCCAGATCAGGGACCCGTTCCAAGGAGCCCTCTGATCTGGGTCTACACTGTTTGCAAAGGTTAATATACTCAGCTCTTGCACATTAAAGATTAAATGCTTTTTTTTCATAGTGAAATAGTTCATCATTGTTTAACCCTTTCCTTCATAGGCTATTTTTAGACCCAACCTCTCTGAATGAATCTACCGAAAAGGAGCATTTACTAGTGAAAAGGAAAATGTTAGAATTCTGTAGTACAGAAACCATTGTGATAAATAGAGCATTTGTTCCTGTGGAGCAAATGCTCTATTTATCACAATGGTTTCAAGAAGTGACTTTTACAGAGGCATAGTAGACTAGAGTCCATTAGGTTTGAATCAATGGATTCGGTTTGTTAGTTTGGAATGACGAACAGTGCAGATTGTAATCATGAGCCCAATGATCTGTGTGGGCAGTCAACTCTTTACATGATACAGATGACTTCTAATGCTTTTGCAGATAGAGTAGACCCATATCAGACGGCTTCTAGAGGAGTCGTCTAGTCAGGGTCTGCTCTGTTTACTTAAGAAAATAATAGCTTGCTGAAAAGGAACAACCCTACTGAAAGGGATGCATTTGCAAATAGAGTAGACCAAGATCAGATGGCTCATATAGGAGCCGTCTGATCAGGGTCTGCTCTGTTTTCTTTTGACATGATATAGACCTGATTCTACTGTTGTTGGGGTTTTTTCAAAGCAAAATTTCCTTGAAGAGTTTACCTTTTTAGCTCACCAGAGCACAAAGTGCTCAGGGTGAGCTTTTGTGATCGCCTGATGCATGCCGTCTGTTGTCCGTCGTCAATTTGAACCTTTAAAAATCTTCTTCTCTGAATCTACAGGGTTCTTAGGGTTCATCTGTAGGTCCTCTACAAAAGTGATATAAATTATGTCTGTGGGGTCAAAACTGGCCCCATCCCAGGGGTGCCTAATGTTTTCTGAAAGTGAAAACTTTGAAAATCTTCTCCCCTGAAACTGGCAGGTTCTCAGCTTTCATATTTGGTACATAGCATCATATTCAGGTCCTCTACAAAAGTTTTATAAATTATACTCCTGGGATCAAAATTGGCCCCACCCCAGGGATGGCCAGTTTTCAATAGAAACATATAGTGAAAACCTTGAAAATCTTCAATGTATCTACAGGGTTCTCAGCTTTCATATTGGCACATAGCATCATCTGTAGGTCCTCTACAAAAGCTATATAAATCATGCCCCTGGGGTTAAGATTGGCTGCACCCTAGGGGTGGTCAGTTTTCAAAAGAAATATATAGTGAAAACTCTGAAAATCATCTCCTGAAATTTGAAGGTTCTCAGCTTTCATATTTGGCACATAGCATCAGGTTCAGGTCCTTTACAAAAGTTATATAAATTTTGCCCCTGGGGTCAAAATTGGCCCCGTCCTAGGGTTGGCTAGGAGTTTCCTATAGATCTATATAAAATCTTCTCCTCCGAAACTGGAAGGTTCTCAGCTTTCATATTTGGCACATAGCATCATGTTCAGGTTCTCTACAAAAGTTATATAAATTATGTCCCTAGGGTCAAAATTGGCCCGCCCCAGGGTTGGCCAGTTTTCAATGGAAACTCCTCTGAAACTGGAAGGTTCTCAGCTTTCATAATTGGCATAGAGCATCATGTTTAGTTCCTGTATAAAAGTTACATAAATTATACTCCTGGGGTCAAAATTGGTCCTGCCCAAGGGGTGGCAAGTTTTCAATATAAACATTCTTAAATCTTCGTGAGCGATAACAGAGCCATCATGGCCCTCTTGTTTTAAAATTCAGCTAATAAATATTCATGATGCCATTATTTCTTACATGAATACTGAACAGGGAAAGGGTTAATTAATGAGTGAAATGAAGGACAGATGGGTGACTCTTTCCTCCATAAAAGTGTCTTTGCAAACAGAGTAGTTAAATGGCTGATCACACCAGTGTGATAATGTCTGTGTTTAACGTCTGAAAAGGGTCTGCTCTGTTATTACTGATCTATATTGCTTATTGAACAATATAGATCTGATTGTACAGTTTCTGTCATGGCAAAATTTCCTGTGTTAACAGGGTCTGCTCTGCTTGCTTACAGAACTATGTAGATCTAATCCTACAGTTTTGTCCAAGCCAAAATAGTTTTCATTTGTCATAGCCAACTGTTCCCTTTTAATTTTTGCCTTATAAAATAAAAAGTTAATGAATATTCATGAAGTGACCAATTCATGTATAAATTGTGACCAATTCATAAAAAAGGGTTAAAGGGCTAATTTAGACAGGTTTCAATGTATAGTACTTTAGAAATGTGATAATGGAACAATTGATCAATTTTCAGACTGTCTTGGTTCTTTATAAAACTCTTTGCACACTAAGTAGGTTTTGTCTGCAACAATTGTAAAACAAAGTGTAAAACAGTTTGTATCCTGATGAGATGCCACATTATGCGTCTCAATTCATAACTGTTTGACACTTTGACCATATTTTTGCAAAGAAATGGGAGATATTTCATTATAAGAATTGAAGCAGACGACAATTGATTGAGATGAAAAATTACTTAGCATACAAAGAGTTAACCCTTTGCCAAAATTACTTAGCATACAAAGAGTTAACCCTTTGCCTGTTCTATGTTTATTCCAACGTTCAATACTTACTGAATGTTCATGGACAAAATACTTATAATGAAATATGGAAGGTGGAACATTGTAGCCATTTTAGAAACTAAAGAAACAGATCTATCAAATTCCAGTAGCAAACAGAGCAGACTCTGATCAGACGGCTCCTATAGGAGCAGTCTGATCTTGGTCTACTCTGTTTGCAAATGCGTGAAAAGGCATTTATATGAAGGAAAGGGTTAAAGAGCGGTAACTACATAGGTTTGGGTGGAGAAATAGGAGAACGTTTCCGTGGCACTTTCGTCTATAGCATGCTCAAGATTAAATGCTGGTAATAATTGAACCAATAATATTCTATACATTATGATTTACTGTTGTAGGTGCTGATGCACTAGGTCAGGCCCTAGATGTAATTGCCATAATTCTAAGATTGGGAATGTGTGGGAAATTGTATGTGAACACAATTTCTCATGTAATGAATTTCTCATGGATAAGTCATCTTCGTTTGGTCCGTCTGAACTATCCTTGAGATCTGGATCTTGTGATATTTTACAAAGATTTCAAACTGCAGTACCATACTGATACTCTATTAACCCTTTCGCTGCCAAATTATGTCGTCTGCTAACTTTGTCGTCTGCTACAAAATTTCATTTTTTTGATTTTCTTCATTTTTGTTTAAAAAACATAGTAACAGTAACAAACAGTTTGGATCCTGATGAGACGCCGAGTTACTCGGCGTCTCATCTGGATCCAAACTGTTTGCATAGGTAATCACAGATCCGGCACTGGCAGCGAAAGGGTTAAAAAGCCCCCTTACTTCATGGTGGAAACTTACAATCAACTGAACAACTAAAACCCTATATACAGTAAAACCCCTCTACTGCGACCACTTAATGAACAAACATGGCTGTCTTTATAAGCAGGTGGTTGCTTAATGCAGGACGAAAGTTATGCAGAAAGCTTTCTGCATAACTTTCGTCCTGCATTAAGCTACCACCTGCCTTTGACACTGTGAATTATACCCCTTTTTGGTGGTTGCATTAGAGGGGTTTTAGTGTATATTAAAACATTAAGAAAAATAAGTTTTTCAAAATGCAGGTGGTAGCTTAATGTTAAGTAATGCAGACCCCCCTCCCCTGGGAGCTTTCTACATTGCTTTCATTCTACATTAAGTAACCACCTTTATTCAAAATGCAAGATGTTCCTTTTATAAATTAAATGTAATGCTCATGGGAATGTTTATTAGAGATTATACGGTATATATATATATATATATATATATATATATATATATATATAGAGTACGTGGCCATATATATTATAATTGATTGTTATCAAATATCTTGTCCTCTGTCTGCCTATATATATATATATATATTAATTACCTTAAGTATTTAGACATTATAAAGCTTATTAGGCCAATTTGGCACCATTTTGATAACTTTAAATTAGACTGACATAGTTACAAATAGTATAGACCCAGATCAAACTGCTCCTGAAGGAACAGTTTGATCTGGGTCTACACTGCTCGTCTAAATGACTGAATATGAAGAGTAATAAAGGTATGTTTACATGTTTTACATCTTAGACATATTGCCTAACACCTGTTGTGAGTTTTGTTCTTGCTCATTTTGACAAAATACCTTGGTTAAATTCCATTTCAAGCTACATTATATGAGTATGATCCTTTAACCTGATATAAATGCTCTGTCATGCTTTTGCAAACAGAGTAGACCCAGATAAGATGGCTCCTAAAGGAGCCATCTGATCAGGGTCTGCTGTGTTTGCAACCGAAATTACGTAAATCTGATTCTACAGTTTTCACCAGGGTCAAAACTTTTCTTATTCATATGCCACTACTGTGCTAATTATTATTCATACATGAATATTCATGGAGTAAAGGGTTAAGCTCTATGTCAACCTAGATAACTGAAGTCAGTCCTAAGAGGTATGTTCCTTATAACTCATGTAAACACTTTTCACCCCGTTGCAAACAAAGTAGACCCAGATAAGATGGTTCCTATAGGAGTCATCTGATCAGAGTCTGCTCCGTTTGCTTAAAAAATTATATAAAGCAAAATATTGAAAACTTTACATTATAAAAATCAAATTAATGAATATTCATTAAGTGAACAATCCACTCATAAACAAAATTTATGTTCATTAGGGAAAGGTTTTCAATGCTGCCTTTTGATGTTTGTGTAGAGCTTTATTTATCAAATCTCTTGTCCTCTCTTTGTCTGTTTATATAGAGTTATATTTATCAAATATCTTGTCCTCTGTCTGCCTTTGATATTTTTGTAGATCTTGATCAGATTTTTATACCCCCGCAAACGTGTTTGAGGGGTTATACTGGCATCAGCCTGTTAGGTGGTCATGCGGTCGGTCCATCCGTCCGTTCGCATTTGAACATGAGTAGTTGGTGTTGCAAACTCCTCATTATGTCTCCCCCAGTATACTGGGGAGACATTTTGTTATTGAAAATTTTGTCCTTGCGGATTCTCCAAAACCTTTGATCAGATTTTCATAAAACTTCAAAGGATTGATCAGCACCATGCCTAGATATGCATATCTTATTTCTGTTCCGGTTTGATGATTTTCTGCAGAGTAATGGGACTTTGAATTTTTAGATGGAATTGTTTGTCTGTGTGGTTTCTCCAAAACCTTCGGTTGCATTTTCATGAAACTAAATAGGATTGATCACCACCATGTCTAGTTGTGCATATCATATTGCTGTTCCCATTCAATGATTTTCTGCAGAGTTATGGGACTTTTTACATAGAAAATTTTGTCTGCAGGGGGGGGGGGGGGGGGGGGGGGGGGGGGCAAGGTGTGTGTGTGTGTGTGGGGGGGGGACATCAGTTTTTGTATGAAAAAAAATTCTAGTTCAGTTATTGAATTTTTATTTGGTATACATATTAGTAGATGTGGTACATGTGCAATGACGCAATTTTCATGTGTTTACTGTAGGACATTGCAGAATTTTCTCCCCCTATTTTCTGTCTTTTTTGCATGAATCGTTGGAGTTGGTGTCACAAACTCCTCCTTCAGTTTGAAAGCTATTCAGTGTATAAGCGCTATATATAATAACAATGAATAATAGATATGCAACACACAATTTTTATGTGTTTAGTGCTGGGCATTGCAGAATTGCAGAATTATCTCCCCTTGAACTTTGAGTATTTTTTTGTATTTTAGCATGTTACATGGGGATTGGTGTTGCATTAACTCCTCCAATTTTAAAGCTATTCAATTGATACTTGCCATACATAATAACCACAAACAAATGTGCAAGTCACAAATTTTCATAATGTTTAGCGTTGGGCATTGCAGATTTATCACCCCTTGAACTTAGATTTTAACTTGCCTGTTCGTAGAAAAGCAGAGCTGATATTATATCCCCAGTTTGAGCATGAGCTTGCGCGTGAGCGTAGCCATAGTTAAAGGTTTTTTGGACGGGTTATTTTAAAGCTTAATATTTGTACTAGGATGCTGAAATTTTGTATGGAAGTTCATTTGGGGTCAAATTATGCTGATATAAAGATAAACATTAAAAACGTTTTTAAATTTTATTCAAAGTTTTGCATGTTTTGGACAAAGCTTTTTTTGCCAAAAATCACCATGTTAAAGTTTTGGGACGGGTTGGTATAAAGCTTAATACTTGTGCTATGATGCTGAAATTTGGTGAGAAGGTTAATATTGGCGAGACCTTTCCCATCATGGCAACATTTTTACCCTTCTGACCTTGACCTTGACCTTTGACCTACTTTTGCAAAAATCTTTTGTCAACACTTCGATGTGACACGATCAAACAGTACTTCGCATATTGGTTTCATATTAAGGGCACATACTTAGTGTCATCAGAGGAAGACGCCTGTAGTTTTGGGTTGAATCAGATTACTATGTCTAGAATTATCTGCCTTTGATTCATTAAAAATGCCGTAAACGTTTGTTAACACTTTTGATGTGACACGATAACTCAAACAGTACTTCACATATTGGTTTCATATTAAGGGCATATACTTTGTATCATCAGAGGAAGACGCCTATAATTTTTGGGTTGAATCAGATCACTATGTCTTGAGATATCTGCCCTTGATCCATCCAAAATGGCATAATCTTCTGTCAACACTTTTGATGTGATGTGATAACTCAAACAGTACTTCACATATTAGTTCATATTAAGGGCATAATTTATTGTTTAAAATTATGAGAGGAAGACATCTACAGTTTGTTGGTTGAATGAGATCACCATATCCAAAGTTATCTGCCCTTGATTTATCAAAAATGCCATATTCAACAATTTTGACTTTCTAGCAACCTCATTTGTCCATCAATCATCATCATACTTTGAAAGAATGTGTATCAGTGTACAATCTTGATCAAGTTCAGCAATGGGCCAAATAAAACGAGACTGTGGAGAGTTATTGCCCCTAATTTGTTTATAATATTACATTTAGCCTAGAGTCAGAAGATTATCTGCAGGGCCCTCTCTGACTGAGTCAGTTTTCTAGTTACCTATGCATACATTTTGGATCCAGATCAGGCTCCACAAAACGTTGGGCTTGATCTGAGATGTCAACTGTTTGTCACTGAGACTCGACTTTAAAATAAAAATTAGGAAGAAAACTAATAGTTTGACACTGATCAGAGGGCTTCGGTCTTAGCTAGGACTACATTGTTTGTAAATGTCAGTACTCTTGTTTCCTGCGTTCAAAGGATTTGGCAAAACTGTTGAAGGCATAAAGGTCAAGGTCACATACAGCCATGAGAGTCCTACTTTATTAAAGAGAGTCCTACTTTAAAGACATGAAACTATTGTTTCACCTTCATGCCTGGTGACAGCTCTTGATTCTTTATCCTAACCCTTTTTGTGCTGTTAGCCTATATTACTGCATTTGCAAATAGTGTAGACCCATATGAGACAGCACCTAGAGGAGCTCCTAGAAGAACTGTCTCATGTGGCTCTGCACTATTTACCATGATAATTCAGTGGCTACTTTTGATCCACATTTAGACTGATTCACCTAATTAATATTCATAGTGGATGGATTCACATTTGAATATTCGGCAAGAGAAAGGTTAACCCTTTCTCTCATATAAACGTGTTTTCACGCATCTGCAAACAGAGTTGACCCAGATCAGGGTCTATTCTGTTTGCTAATAGAGTTTCAAAGATCTGTGCCTTTACTTTCTAAAATGGCTACAAATTGCTCCACCTTCCATATTTCATAATAACCTTTTTGTCCATAAATATTCAGTAGGTATTGAAATCTGTAATAAACATAGAATAGGGAAAGGGTTAAGGATGTAAGATTATGAAGAGAATGTTTGGGGGAAAACAAACAGAAATCAGCTGACTGGAATGTAAACAACTACCCACATGGTGAAACATTTTCCTTACCAGGATGTAGGTTTGATTTTTTTTACCTCCACTGTAAATGAGCTCTCTAGGTGTGTTTGTTTTATTGATAACAGATATGAAAATATAATTGGAACTGAAATTATTGTGTTTGTATAGCCACCGTAAAGAAGCCCTATATCACTGGGCTCTCCACAAGAAACCCTTTGTCTCTGGGCCATTTTCTGATCTTACATAGAGCAGAGCAACAGATAAAGGTGGGTATTCAGGGTCCATGCTTATAAAATATTTAGTTGAGTCTGAGTTCGTTTTCAAGTTTTTGATTGGTCAGATTTGAGCCTTTGGCTCAAATCTGACCAATCAAAAGCTTGAGAACTCAAATCTGACAAATCAAAAGCTTGAGAATGAAACTCAGACTCAACTAAAAGCTTTACAAGAATGGACCCAGATATTGAAATCATCACTTCTCCACCAGACTTTATGCTGTAACTCTTTAGACTCTTCACTTTTGGGCCATTCTGAAGAGTGGTCACTATAGGGTTTGGTAAAAATATAAAGGAACTGTTTTTGAAAATGTTTAAATTAATGTATCTTATCTCTTTTCCTCTTTTCCTGTCTATCCAGTCATAGAACAGGGAATACAGAAATACTTGTGTTTGCCCAGAATTGATCCAACTGAAAAACAATGAGTTTTGACTACACATTTCAGCTCCTGATTGCAATAAACAACCGAGGTTGCTGCATGTATAACAGGGCAAACAGCTTTGTCCTAAACAAATGGAGAGAACCCAGAGCTTTGATCCTTTTCGTGTTCATTTATTCATGTAAGAAATAATGACATGAATATTTATTAACTACATTTTACAATGTGAAATTTTCAGGGGAATTTTTGGCTTTGACAAAAACTTTGTTATCAGATCCATATCATGTCATAAGCAAACAAAGTAGACCCAGATCAGACTTCTCCTACAGATCTACTCTGTTTGCAAAAAAGAAAGTTTTAGAATGGTGTAGTTTTGAAACCATTGTGGTACCATATATGGAGCATTTCGAGGGCTTGGTGCAAAACTATTCTAACTCCTTCACAAAGTGAAGTGAAGGAGTTAGAATAGTTTTGCACCAAGCCCTCGATTTGCTCTTATGGAGCAAAATTAATGCTCTATTTATCACAATGGTTTCAAAAAGTGATTTTTTCAAAAGGTGTTAATATGAGGGAATGGGTTAACGTACCCACTGTTATCTAGCGTCAAGTGAAATCTTCATTGTTTACTAATTATTTTCCATCTAGCAGTGAACTCCTGATAGTCAATGCAAAGAATTGGATCTGTTAGAGATAGAAACCTTTTGTTTGACTTCCATACTCATCTCGTAAAGCTACAACTTTAGGTGATGCCATGTCAAGGTCACACTTCAAGGTCAAGGCTAAAGTGAATGTTATCTGCCCTCCTTATCCACCCCATGCAAGGAGGGAATTATGTAGTCTTGTTGGTACATATGTATATCGCACAAATCTTGTATGTCCAGCTCCTGATACACTCGATATCAGATGGAGGGTTTACTTTCACAGATGAGCGATGCTGTTGTGAAGATGTTTGTGAAGAAGACAATTTTTACCAGAGTTGTGGGACTTTGAAATTTTCTTCCCACTTTAAAACATATAGTGAATAAATCCTGTGTGTCCAACTCAACATACACCATTGGGATGATTTTTTTTCACCTTGATGAGAAGATGATGGGCATAAAAAGAGGGGAAATTTTGCTTCAACCATTCTTACCAGAGTTACGGGGCATTGAAATGTTCTTTACAAAATGACATTTAGTGAAAATAAAACTTGTGTGTCCAGCTCCTCATTCACCATTGGGAGGAATTATTTTAAACTTTCACACATGAACAACATTGATGTGAAGATGGTTGTAAAGAAGTGGTTTTTTGCTGTGTCCATTTTTACCAGATTTACGAGACTTTGAAATTTTCTTCAATATATGAAATACATTGAAAAAATCTTGTGCATCCAACTCCTCATACTCCTTTGGGAGGAATTATTTCAAACTTTCACAGATAAACAACCTTGATGTGAAAATGGTTGAAAAGAAGGGAATTTTTCAGTGACCATTTTTGCCAAAGTTGCAGGACTTTGTAACTTTCTTTAATTTTTGCCAAAGTTACAGAACTTTGTAACTTTTTTTTCACCTAAAAACATGCATGATTTAGAGGACAATATTGCCAGAAAGGGGGCATCTGTATCCTATGGGCACAATTCTAGATGGAGCCAGTGTTTCACAGACCAACTTGTTTAAAAAGAAACCGTAAAATGATGTTCTTTTAAAATTTAAACTGTAAAATAGGCAAATTGTGCAAACCCATATCAAACAGCTCAGATGCCATATGCCATACTAATTTAAAGGAATTAACACAGAGATTGACTTATTCAGCTGTACACACCCATGGAGAGGGAAGACTGGGTGTTATAACTCTTGGATAATAAAGGTGACAACCCTTAATGTTGTTTGTTTGTTTGTGTTAATGTCTGTTTCTGCTAACTATGGGATAATTGGAAGCCCCAGAGAGAGAGAGAGAGAGGAAACACAGAGAAATCCGGGTGTGATGCCCTACTCTTATTAACAGAGTTTCTCTGGTTCTTTTAGATGCCCAGTGTAAAGCACTGATACAATGGACCTTGGTTTATATAGTCTTGTCAGAATGACTCTTTACATGTTGCATATTCATGTATGTAATATTGACATCATGAATATTCGCTGACTTTTTATAATGGCATATGTACACAGGATGTTTTGGTTTTGGTAGAAGCTGTAGAATCAGATCTATGATTCCATAAGCAACCAGAGCAGACCCCGATTAGAGGAGCAGGAGCCGTCAGACCTGGGTTTTATAATCTCTGTTTGCAAAGGCATGAAAAAGTGTTTATATGAAGGCAAGAGTTAAAGGCATATTAGAGAAGTGAATTCAAGTAGGGAGGGGAAGGTTAGGTGCAAAACTATTATGACAGTGCATACATTAGACAAATTTGTGATCTTAACCCTTTTCCATATGTAAACACTTTTTATACACCCGAAGGTAACTTCAGTCATTTTATGGTATGGTGCTTGTCTGTCCTCTTTTCGTCAGTCCATTAGCCACATCTTTGTCTGCTCAGTAACTTGACAACTATTGGGTGTGCTGTCTTCATACTTAGTATGATGGTTGGTCATGGCTAGTAGATGACCCCTATTGATTTTGAGGTCAGTCTGTCAAAGGTCAAGGTCACCGTGACCGTCAACTCAAAATTTTGTCCTCAATAAGTTGATAAGTCTTTATACTTAGTAGGAAGGTTGGTCATGGCTAGTAGATGAATGACCCCGTATTGATATTCAGGTCAGTTTGTCAAAGGTCAAGGTCACTGTGACCTTCAACTCAAAAATCTTGTCAGCTCAATAAATTGATAAATATTAGGTGAGCTGTTTTCATACTTAGTAGGTTGGTTGGTCATGGCTAGGAGATGACCCCTATTGATTTTGAGGTCAGTCGGTCAAAGGTCAAGGTCACCGTGACCTTCATCTAAAAAGTATTGTCCGCTCAATGACTTGATACATGTAAGTATTAGGTGTGCTGTCTTCATACTTTGTAGAAAAATTGGTCATGGCTAGTTTATGACCCCTGTTGATTTTGAGGTCTTCGTGGTCAAAGGTCAAGGTCACAGTGACTCAACTCAAATTAATAGTGTGCATATTACAACAGCACAGACTTCTGGCGTATTATGCTCCGACACACGGGGCTCTTTTTTATACTTTTGCAAACAAAGTAGACCCAGATCAGATGGCCCCTAATATAGGAGCTGTTTGGTTAGGGTCTGCTCTGTTTGCATATGACAAGATATATATCTAATTGTACAGTCTTTGTCAAAGCAAACAATTCCCTTGAACATTTTATATTATGAAAATTAAGTTAATGAATATTCATGGTGTGATCAATAATTTCACACATAAATGTTCATTACAAAAGGGGTAAACAAAGAGTGGATCCAGATGAGAGGTAACTCAGCTTCCCATTAGGACCCAAATAGCTTGATACGTTGAGAAGTTGGGAGAAAAGCAACCTACAATGAGGTTTTAATTAAGTGGACAATTTTGCAATTGAAGGTCAAACAAAAAGGTCAAACAAAAAAAAAACATCATCAGAATTAATGAAAATTGTTAGATAGTTTTATGTTTTAGCCCTTGAAATGTAAGGAACTTCCTGAAAAGCGTGGGCAAAGATGGGATAAAATTCGAAAGAACATATTTTATTGGAAGTGCGTGTGTGGTTGGTGTGGAGGAGTGTTGCCATGATCCTGCAGTGTCCTTTTCCTTATTGCATTCCCTCTCACAGTATTTTTTGGTGATTTATAACATTTTTTGAACTCTTCGCACACTTAAAGCAGTGAAACTATGATTATCTATGCAACCAGTTTGGATCCAGATGAGACGCCGCATAATGCAGCATTTCATCAGGATCCAAATTGTTTGACGCTTTTACCATATTTTTGTAAAGAAATGAGAAAAAAATTCATTTTTAGAAATTGAAGCAGACGACAATTTCTGCCGACGAAAAGTTACTTAGCGAGCAAAGAGTTGTAACACTTGTTTTAACCCTTGAATGCTGAAATTTCAAAGAGGAATCGTCCATCATTGTGTAAAAGAAAAGCCCATGAAAGGATTTGTTTTACCCATTCCCTCATATTGAGGCCTCTGTAAACGTAGTTTGTTGAAACCATTGTGATAAATAGAGCATTTCAAAACTACACAATTCTGAAATTTTCTTTTTTTCTAGTTAATGCTCCTTTTCGATAGTTTTATGCGAAGAGGTTGGTTCTAAAAATAGCCTATGAGGTAATGGGTTAAGGAAGGATTTTGAATGACAGACGGTGCAGACGTTTTTATCAGAGGACTTCTCTGGTCTGGGTCTGCACTGTTTGCAAATGCCAGTACAATAGTTACTTACATTCAAGAGGTTAACCGTTGCACATCATTGAGATTTTTTGTAGTTTCTTTGAAAACAGTTTGCACCCAGATGAATTGCCAAACAGCTTCCAATGGGTCTCTGTAGTGTTACAACTGTTTGATACCTCAATTGTAGCTACTGCAAATATTTACATATTGTTCTTTTAGAATTCAAACCATACACCTTTATATCATATACAACAGAACCCCTCTAATTTGACCACTTAATGAATAAACATTTCTACCTTTATTCGCAAGTGGCTGCCTAATGCAGGACGAAAGGTATGCAGAAAGCTCCTAGGAGCTTTCTTCAAAACTTCTGTCCTGCATTAAGCAGTCACCTGCCTCTGCCACCCGGAGTTATGCCCAATTTTGGTGGTCGCATTAGAGGGGTTTTACTGTACATCTTTATAGGCAATAGATTGTTTAGTGTATTTACGGTTAAAAAAGAAAACTCAAGGATGTTGTTTGACAGAAATAGTAAATTTGAAATGTTTGATTGATAGTTTAAAATAGTCTGTATCCGTCTTAAACAGTACTTGAATGGTGTGGTAGTTGGGTTAGGTGGGGGGCAAATATGCTGAATAATCAGTCATGATTTCAATTGAGCCGACATTTGCAGATTTTTAAAAAAAAAATTACACGTCATCCTTGAATTTTAATAAAATAGAACTCTAGATAAGAGGAGTATGTGTCTCCTTAACCGTTTCCTTCATGTAAATGCATTTTCACTCATTTGCAAACAGAGTAGACCCAGATCAGGGTCTGCTCTGTTTGCCAATGAAATTTAATTTATCTGTTTCTTTACATTCTAAATAGCTACAATGTTCCACCTTCCATCTTTCATTTATAACTATTTTGTTCATGAATATTCAGTAGGTATTGAATTTTGTAATGAACATAGAACAGGGAATGGGTTAATCCTTTCCCTGTTTGAAATAGTGACATTATGAATATTTACTAGCTGATTTTTGTTTTTATAATAGCATAAGTATGTACACACGAGTTTGTGGTATTGGTTACTAAGAAACTGTAGAGCTAGATTAATTATAATTTCAAAAGCAAACAGTGCAGACTCTGCAGATCCCAGAGGGAGCCGTCTGATCTGGGTCTAATATGTTTGCAAATGCTTGAAAAAGTGTTCATATGAAAGAAAGGCCAACTTTTTGAAATTGGTAGAAACTAGTCAGACCTATTGTTATTTCATAAGAAAACAAAGCAGACAGGCCCTGAACAGACAGCTCCTACAAGTCATCTGTTCTGGGTCTATTCTTCTTTGCAAAGGTGTAGAAAAAATGTTTATATGAAGGAAAGAGTTAACTTTTGCAAGT
The DNA here is from genome assembly GCA_963576725.1 of Azorinus chamasolen. NCBI lineage: Eukaryota > Metazoa > Mollusca > Bivalvia > Cardiida > Solecurtidae > Azorinus > Azorinus chamasolen. Next base: position 38,237,032 of record OY755246.1, on the reverse strand, counting down.
ATAATTTACCTAACATGCAAAGAGTTAACCCTTTACTCCATGAATATTCATGCAAGAAATAACAACATCATGAATAATAATTAGATTAAGTTTTCTGCAAACCCTGATCAGATGGTATCATCTTTGGTATACAGATGGCTTTGGTATTATTTTAAGGCCATTCAGTTGACATAAAGATATTTGAAATTAGGTCAAGGTCACTATTTTGACAAGATGGCCATCATTGAAAACCTCAACATTTTGTCTTAACTTCTGAACCACATACCTGTATGCTGGAAAAATCATATATGTTATGGAGATAGCTTTGGTGAAGGCCTTTCAGTTGATACAAGGATACATTCATGAAAATGGGTCAAGGTCACTATTTTGAAAATTTGGATGTTTTTTAAACAAACTTCAACATTCATCTTTAGTATTCAGATAGCTTTGGTAAGGACCTTACAGATGACATAACAATACCTGAAATCAGGTCAAGGTCACTATTTTGAAAACTTGACTGTCATTAAAATTTTGTTATAACTTCTCAACTACATATGCTAGACAATTTATATTTGGTTAACTTTGCAGATAGCTTGGGTGAAGGTCTTTCAGTTGAAAAATCCGGCTTCAATGCTTGTTACAATAATAAGTGTCTGTAAGACGGGTGGCAGCTTAATACAGAGTTGTTGGTTTTTTTATCGGGTTTTACATCGCTTTAACAGTATTTCAGTCATTTTGCTAATTACAGGTTTCTACCAGAGTTTCTTCTGTGCATGGAACAAGCTGCATTGTTTCGTGCATAGAAGAACACCTAGTAGAACCACCGACCTAGCGCAAGCCAGCTGGAAGGCTTCCTCACATGGAAAATCTAAATGTCCAGACTGGGATTCGAACCACAGTGGTGAGGTGCTAAGTGATTGTCAGTCGAAGACCATAACCATTTGGCCATGAAGGCCCCTTTAATACAGAGTGCAAGTCATGCAGAAAGCCATCCTTTAACCCGTTACTTCATGAATATTCATGTAAGAAATAACGATGTCATAAATACAAATTAGCACATAGACATGGGAATTTATCGCCATGGCAGAAACTATAACCATAACTATCATATCATAAGCAAAACAGAGCAGACTCTGATCAGACAGCTCCTGTAGGAACCGTCTGATCTGGGTCTACTCTGTTTGCAAAAGGTGTAGAAAAGTGTATATAATATTATGGAGTAAAGGGTTAAGCAACCTCCTGCTTAAGCCTTTCCTCCATAGGCTATTTTTAGACCCAACCTCTTTAAATAAATCTACCGAAAAGGAGCATTAACTAGAGAAAAGGAAAATTTTAGAATTTTGTAGTTTAACATTGTGATAAATAGAGCATTTGCTCCTATAGGAGTAAATGCTCTATTTATCACAATTGTTTCAAGAAATGGTAATTACAGAGGCGTAGAAAGGCATATTTATGGAGGAAAGGGTTAAAAAGATCTAGATTCTTCTTTTATTAAGTCTTGTTTAGAGGGGTTTTACTGTAAATGGAAGGAGTTGAAAAACTTGTCAATGAATGATATTTTGTTTGAGTTATTTCCCTTTGATACTCATATGTTTCATGGTGTCTGAGGTCATATTGGGCAAATGATTAACTCTTCCAACACTCAATGACTTTTGTCTGCAAAAATTTGTGTCTGCTACAAATACTAAAAGAACAGAATTTTATCACTCTGCCCTCTTTGAATATTAATTAGGCAAATCTAAAAATATACAGGAGATGCTGGACATAGAGCACGCAGTCATGAATTTCCCATGGCAAACAGTGCAGACCCAGATGAGAGAGCTCCTATAGCAGCTCTCTCATCTGGGTCTACACTGTGTTTGCAAATGCAACAATAGTTAAGACTGGCGGGTTTTGGGTTAAAGTATGGACCAAGATAGGGATGGCAAGTCATCGTTTTGCATGCTATAAGTGTCAATATTTGTGATTACCTATAAAAACAGTTAACCTCCAGATGAGACGCTGGATAACTGACTCTCAATAGGATCCAAACTGCAAGTCAACAGAGGTCCAGATGAGATGTGTAAATTAGAAACAATTCAAGAACAACTGATTTCTTCACCTAACCCTATGTTGTGACCACTCTTTAGAATCGTCTCGAAGAGACGATTCTAAAGAGTGGTCACAACCTAGGGTTTTGTGGAGAAATGACGATTTTGATATTTGGGTATGCACCTTTATCTGTAGCTCTGGTTAAAATGGAACCCCCATCCAAGCACTTGTGAAGGATGGGGGGGGGGGATTATTGGAGTTAGGCCAGAGGAGGAGGAGTTACTTACTTTAGTGACTTCATGGGTCACTAGAGTGATATGCTTGTATATCAGAGGCAAAGGCCTAATGAAAATAATTTCATTTCTCCACCAAACATAATGTTGTGACCAATCTTTAGAATCATGTGAATGAGGCAATAAGGTTTAGTGAAGAAATATAGGCGCTGTTCTTTAACCCATTCCTCCATATAAACGCCTTTTCCTGCATTTCAAACAGTTCGACCTGTAGAAGTTGTCTGCCCTATTTGCTTATGACATAATATAAATCAGATTCTAAAGTTTGTGTCAAAGCAAGAAATTCCCTTGAAAAGTTTACATTATTAGTCATCATGTCTTACATGAACATTGAACAGGAATAAAATGTTTTAATTATACCCCCCTTTTGAAAAAATGGGGGTATATTGCTTTGCACATGTCGGTCGGTCGGTCGGTCGGTCGGTCGGTCTGTCGGTCGGTCGGTCGGTCGGTAGATCGATGGTTTCCGAATGATAACTAATAAACGACTTGGCCTAGAATCTTCAAACTTGCTGTGGTGGTTGGTCATGACAAGTAGATGACCCCTATTGTTTTTAAGGTCACTAGGTCAAAGGTCAAGGTCACCATGACCTAAAATGGTGAAATAGTTTCCGATCAATAACTGCTCAAGGGTTGGCTTGGGATCTTCAAACTTGCTGTGGTGGTTGGTCATGACCACTAGATGACCCCTATTGATTTTAAGGTCACTAGGTCAAAGGTCAAGGTCACCATGACCTAAAATGGTGAAATAGTTTCCGATCAATAACTGCTCAAGGGTTTGGCTTGGGATCTTCAAACTTGCTGTGGTGGTTGGTCATGACCACTAGATGACCCCTATTGATTTTAAGGTCACTAGGTCAAAGGTCAAGGTCACCATGACCTTAAATGGTTAAATGGTTTCCGATCAATAACTGCTCAAGGGTTTAGCTTAGAATCTTCAAACTTGCTGTGGTAGTTGGTCATGACCACTGGATGACCCCTATTGATTTTGAGGTCACTAGGTCAAAGGTCAAGGTCACCATGACCTTAACTGGTAAAATGGTTTCTGAGCCATAACTGCTCAAGGGTTTGGCTTAGGATCTTCAAATTTGCTTAGGTGGTTTGTCATGACAACTAGATGAGTCCTATTGTTTTTTAGGTCACTAGATCAAAGGTCAAGGTCACCATGACCTTAAAGGGTGAAATGGTTTGCGATCAATAACTGCTCAAGGGTTTGGCCTAGGATCTTCAAATTTGCTGTGGGGGTTGGTAATGACCACTAGATGACTCCTGTTGTTTTTTAGGTCACTAGGTCAAAGGTCAAGGTCACCATGCTCTTAACTGGTCAAATGGTTTCCGATCAATAACTGCTCAAGGGTTTGGCTTAGAATCTTCAAACTTGCTGTGGTAGTTGGTTATGACAACTGGATGACCACTATTGTATTTGAGGTCACTAGGTCAAAGGTCAAGGTCACCATGACCTTAACTGGTGAAATGGTTTGCGATCAATAACTGCTCAAGGGTTTGGCTTAGGATCTTCAAACTTGCTGTGGTGGTTGGTCATGACAACTAGATGACCCCTATTGATTTTGAGGTCACTAGGTCAAAGGTCAAGGTCATCATGACCTTAACTGGTGAAATGGTTTGCGATCAATAACTGCTCAAGGGTTTGGCTTAGGATCTTCAAACTTGCTGTGGTGGTTGGTCATGACCAATAGATAAGTCCTATTATTTTTTAGGTCACTAGGTCAAAGGTCAAGGTCACCATGACCTTAACTGGTGAAATGGTTTGCGATCAATAACTGCTCAAGGGTTTGGCTTAGGATCTTCAAACTTGCTGTGGTGGTTGGTCATGACAACTAGATGACCCCTATTGATTTTGAGGTCACTAGGTCAAAGGTCAAGGTCATCATGACCTTAACTGATGAAATGGTTTCTAATTATTAACTGCTCAATGGTTTGGTTCAGGACCTTCAAACTTGCTGTGGTAGTTTGTCGTGACCACTAGATGACCCCTATAGTTGTTGAGGTCACTAGGTCAAAGGTCAAGGTCACCATGACCTTAATATGTGAAATGTTTTCAGATCAATAAATGATCAGTGGTTTGGCTTAGGATCTTCAAAGTTGCTGTGATGATTAGTCATGACTGCTAGATGACCTCTATAGTTGAGGTCACTAGATCAAAGGTCAGGGGGTCTGGGGGGTATACATGTTTTACAAACATCTCTTGTTTACTTAATCCTTTCCCTGTTCTGTATTTAGTCCAAATTTCAATACCTGTTGAATATTCATTAACAAAATAGTTATAAAGACATGGAAGGTAGAACATCGTAGACATTTTAGAAAGCAAATAAACAGATCTATTAAATTCTATTAGCAAACAGAGTAGACCCTGATCAGACGGCTCCTCTAGGAGCCGTCTGATCTGGGTCTACTCTGTTTGCAAATGCATGAAAACACGTTTATATGAGGGAAAGGGTTAACTCATCTGGAGTGCACAGAATACTTTTTTTGCAGACAAAATTAAGATTACTTAGCAAGCAGTAAGCTGTTCTTTAAGTATTGTTCTGGAGTGTTTAAAACAGGTGGAAGCATTCTGCATTACTCTCACCCTGCATTAACCCATTCCCTGTTCTGTGTTTATTCCAAATTTCAATACATACTGAATATTCATGAACAGAATGTCAGTGTATGTAGGCCTTGCTGTACAAGTGCGCTTTTATGGTGACGTGGTAGAATGCATGACTGCGAACCTAAGCACACACAGACACATTTTTAGGTTGTCTGTTTCGAAGAAATCACGAGATTGTCGTAACTGCTGCGTCCTCATTGTCGTCGTCGTCTTTGTCATCAGAAATCTTATTATTGACCATAACTTCTTCAAGTTTTCATTTACAACCTTCATTTTTGGTATGCATGTTCATCTTGACAAGGCCTATCCACACATACCAAAATGATAACAGACAAGCGTTCGCACCCACTTGCGGTGCTCTTGTTATAATTTAGTTATAATGATATATGGAAGGTAGAACATTGTTGCCATTTAAGAAAGTAAAGAAATAGAACTATTACTTCTATAAGTAAACAGAGCAGACCCTGATCAGACAGCTCCTCTAGGAGCCATCTGATCTGGGTCTACTCTGTTTACAAATGCTTGAAAACGCATTTATATGAAGGAAAGTGTTCAATCATTCCCTCCTAGACTATTTTTAGGCCCAACCTCTTTGAATAGATCTACCGAAAAGGAGCATTAATTATTGGAAAGGTGAATTTTAGAATTGTGTAGTTTTACAGAGGTGTCAAAAGACGTTGGTAGGAGGCAATGGGTTAACCCTTTACTCCATAGATGTAAAAGAATGATGTCATGAATATTAATTAGATTAATTTGCTATAAAAACACATGGACACAGTATGTTTTGGCCATGGCAGAAACTGTAAAATCATACCTGTATTATATTGTAAGCAACAGAGCAGACTGATAAGACAACTCCTATAGCGGCTGTCTGATCTGGGTCTACTCTGTTTGCAAAGGTGTAGAAAGGCGTATAATGTTTGTTCACTCTGTTCTAGTTGCTGTTGGGAGGTTCTGCTGTATAAGCATCAAGTTTTCTGTTATCTTCAATGTCAGTGTTTCTTTGCAGTTAGGGGAGTATGTAGGAAACATAAATAAAATATTTTGATATTTCTCAGCTCAAACTCACCTGGCTGCTATCCATTATAATCATCTCTCCAAGATACAGTTGGGATGAGAATTACCCATCAATATACCTTTCTATGCCTTTGCAAACAGAGTAGACCCAGATTAGACGGCTCCTATAGGAGCCATCTGATCAGGGTCTGCTCTGTTTGCTTATGATATAGATATGATTCTACAGGAGCTGCCATAGCCAAAAGCTCCTGTGTCTATGTGCTATAACATGTAATAAATTAAACTAATTAGTATACATGACATCATGCTTTATTACATGAATATTTATGGAGGAAAGGGTTAAGAGACATATCTGCATCTTATCTCCAGCACTGGGCTTCAGCTGCAGTAAAATGGGGCTCCCACCAGGAACCCTAATTTCAAGTGACTTGAAGTGGGTGTCACAGAGATACCCAAACAGGGCATTAACTCCTTTGCTATATGTGATTGTTGTCTACAAAATATGTCTTCTGCTTCTGTATTCTTCATTTTTGTTGTGAACACCATAACCATGCTATCAAACAGTTTTGAATCTGATAAGATTCTGAGTTATTCATTATATCATGTGGATCCCAACTGTTTGCGCAGGTGATCACAGGTACGGTACTAAAAGTGACAGAGTTCAGTATTTTACTGTTAAGTTACTAGGACGGAGATGTTTGGGTTGGTCACCATTAGCACTCTCTACTGATATCTATGAAACTTGGTACCATCTGTTGGATACCTCATTTTTAGTGGTACCAAGTATTCTGTACCTGATTCTTAGTGGTACCCTTTGTAGACAAAGCAGTACCCTGCCTTGCTTGAATGAACACCCACGTCTTGCAAGCTAAGTACCTGTCATCTGCAAAAATTGTTTTTTACAGAAAACTGTTATTCTCTAGGTAAAATTCCCTTCCATGTCTAAAATGATGTCAGGGTGTCAAACAGTTTGAACCCTGATGAGACACATAGCTTCTTGGTGTCTGATCTGGATCAGGACTGTTTGTATTTCCTTTTTCAGAGGTCAAGATAAGATGTGTAAATTAGTACATTTTCAAGAATAACGTCTTTATTTCTCCACCAAAGCCTTAGATATATGTTGTGGCCTCTCTTTAGAAACATCTTGAAGAGACACGAAATGTTTACAATGGACTTTTTGGTATTGGTAGAAACCAAAGAGTCAAACCTATTATACATTAAAACCTCTCTATAACGGCCACTAAATTACATCAAGTTTTTTGTGTTAAAGGCAGGTGGCTGCTTAAAGCATGGTGAAAGTAAAACAGAACGCTCCTATAGGAGCGTTCTGTTTTACTTTCACCTTGCTTTAAGCAGCCACCTGTCCTAAATACCAACTAATTAACACAATTTAGTGGCCGTTGTAGAGAGGTTTTACTGTAATATCATAAGCAAACAGAGCAGACCCTGATCAAACTGCTCCTAAATGCCATCTCATCTGGGTCTAATTTGTTTGCAAATGTGCAAAAAAGCATTTATATGAAGGAAAGGATTAAATGCATTTGCAAAGAGAGCAGATCCAGATCAGACAGCTCCTGTAGGAGCTGTCTGATCTGGGTCTGCTCTATTTGCTTATTGTATAATATAATCTAATCCTACTGTTTTTGTCTATTAGCCAAATATTCCTTTGAAAGAATATTCAATGTTCATGAAGTGACAAATGCATGTATAACGGGTCATTACGGAAAGGGTTAATTGTTTTTATTTCGAAGAAAAAAAAATCAGCACTCTCTAATAAGTTTTTCCTTTTCTCTTCAACAGCTTGATCTGTGTCCAGACAAGGAGCCACATGGCATCACATCAGCCAAGGTGTAAATAAGCAGAAATTTAGGTAAAATATTTGTCTCTGCCAAACCTTATCTCGTCTGTACTCGTCTCTTCATCATCTCTTCAAATCATCTCTTCATAAGAGTATCACCTCTTCACAGGATTCTTTTTAACCCTTTCTTTCTTTTATAGTTTCTACAATATTCCACCTTCCATATTTATGTCATTATAACTTTTTTGCCCTGAATATTCAGTAGGTATTGAAACTTGGAATTAATATAGAACAGGGAAAGGGTGCACCCTTTACCTGTTCAATGTGCATGCAAGAAATAATGACATCATAAATATTAATTAAAATTATTTTTTATAATGACATAGACCCAGGGCATTTTGGTTAAACTAGAATCAGCTCTATGTTATACACTGCCGTAGGCACACAGAGAAGTCCCTGATCAGACAGCTCCTACAGGAGTTGTCTGATCTGGGTCTGCTGTGTTTGCAAATGTATAGAAAGGTGTATTTATGGAGTAACTCTTTCCTTCATGAATATTTATTATCTTAATGTTTGGGAATGTCAATGAAAAATGGATTTGTTTTTGCCAATTCAGAAATTATAGAACCATGTCTTTATTATGCCATAAGCAAACAGTAGACCCTGATCAGATGGCTCCTATAGGAGCTGTCTGATCTGGGTCTACTCTGCTTGCAAAAGTGACAAACTATGTGTCTACAAGGGAAAGGATTTAATTCTGCCAAACCCTACGTTGTGACCACTCTTTAGAATTGTCTCAAAGAGACGATTCTATAGAGCGGTTACAACATAGGGTTTGGTGGAGAAATAATTATTTTAGTATTTGAATATGCATGCACCTTTCTCTATTGCTCTGCAGCTCTGCATGAGGATCCAATGACTCTGAAAGGTAACAGTAGAAACATTTTCTTTCATGTTTCAATTTTGATATTATCTGCAATCTTCACTTGTCACGGTTTGTCACTGAGCTGGCATTTTACTGTAAAGATGCGATGAAGTACTTTGAGTAATAAGGCATATCATAGATTGATATCAGTGCTTGTCGCTAGCGTCTTGCTCTTGTACGCGTTTTCCCTGAGCTTTCATGGCCTCTGTCATGATCATCAGATGTCACAAGTTGTCGCTACTGAGTACGAAGTCTGCTTTGCTCCTATTATCATCAGATATACAATTTAACTTCTATATCTTGAACTCAGATAACTCGAACTTCGGAATAATTCGAAGTAAAAGTTTGGTCCTTTCAAAATGTTATTACAAGATTATTTCTAGATTGTATCACTGCGCATATCTAGAAGCACATGTGACAGTTTAATGCAGATCTAAAGTAATGCTGAAAACTCCTGTACTTTAGATCTGCATTAACCTGCAAACCTGAGAAATTGTTCAGATCAGAAATAATTGTTCAGATCTCGAAGTAATTTGTATGGTCCCTTAAAGTTCGAGATATCGAGGTTCAACTGTACTTTCTTCGAAATTATTTTATCTCTGCAATTCATCCAGTCATCGGTCAGTAACTTCGTCAGCTCAATCTGAAAGTACATTTTTCTTCTTTTTAGAGTCAAATTGATCCCCATAAAATGCCTAGTTTTTACTTAGCTCTTCATTTCGATACAAACTATGAATAATCTTAATTGTTGACAGGATAACCTAATTGCTTAACTTTCCCAGTTCTATATTTAGTCCAAATTTCAATGCCTACTGAATATTCATACAAAATAGTTAGAATGAAATATGGAAGGTGGAACATTGTAGCCATTTAAGAATGTAAAGAAACAGATTTTTCAAATTCCATAAGCAAACAGAGCAGTCCCTGATCAGATGGATCCTATAGGAGCCATCTGATCTGGGTTTTCTCTGTTTGCAAATGTGTGAAAACGATTTGGGTCTACACTGTTTGCAAATATGTGAAAACAAGTTTATAATTATGAGGGAGAGGGTTAACAACTAACGACAGCCTGAATACTTATGAGCTGAATATTTATGATGGCATTATTATGTACACAGGATGTGTTGATTCAGGCAGAGACTGTACCATCAGATCTACAGTAAAACCTCTCTATAACGAACGGCCACTTAATTGTGTTAATTAGTTGGTATTTAGGACAGGTGGTTGCTTAAAGCAAGGTGAAAGTAAAACAGAATACTCCTATAGGAGCGTTCTGTTTTACTTTTACCTTGCTTTAAGCAGCCACCTGCCTTTAACACAAAATACTTTAAGTAATTTAGTGACCGTTATAGAGAGGTTTTACTGTATATTATATCATAAGCAAACAGCAGACCCAGACCAGACAGCTCCTATAGTCTCTTTGCAAATGCCAGAAAAGGCATTTACATGAAGGAAACATTTAACACAGAATTGTCAAATGGACTATTCAAAATTAAAAAAGGTCAAGCTTATGTACAGGGATATTTTTTAAGAAAGTGTAATATGACAAACAGTGTAGAGCTTTGGTCTACACTGTTTGTAAAGGACATTAGTGACTGGTGTTCTACACAGAAAGGGTTCAAGTATTAACAACTAAACCTGACTGTATGACAAGATAATAAAATAAATAACAAAAGCCATAGGATACATGTACGTCCATTATTTGTGATCATAAAAATAATAAATGACTACAGAGTTCATTATTCCCCACTGACTGCCATTCAATTTACCAAGTGAGTGCTGTGCAATTTTTGTGGCCGTATAGATATCAGAAGCCATCTTAAATCTAGGCGTTTATGACGTTACATGTGATTATATGATGATAGATAAGATGGCTGTCGCGTGCCCTGTGGAAGCAGCTGTCTGGACCAGGTGACGTTACGCATTGTATCACAGTAACGCAGAGATAAAATATTACTACTGACTGTATTTGCAAGTAAATATACCATCTAATTATGGCGATATACTCTACTGACTCCAGATTACCAGAGCGCGTGCCAGCCCTTTGTGCTCGAGTGAGAGTAAGTCGGGTTATTAAATCGGGGACAAAGGAGTCGCTCAGGGGTTATAGGGCGATGTCACAAATAAGAAACTTGGTATTGATTAAGTGGCTACAGTGGTTTGGTGACTTTATCCTTTAACCTGTAATCTGCTGAATAATTAAAACTGACTCCTCCCTTTATGAATATTAATTAAAACAAAAAATGTAAATTTATCACCGAAGAAAAATGCTGTTATGACAAACAGTGCAGACCCAGATCAAAGGGCTCCTTCAGGAGCCCTTTGATCTGGGTCTGCACTGTTTGCAAAAGTCTTATATACTCGGCTCCCTCACATGAAGGGTTAGCATGGTGGGGACAAGTTCTTGGTGACAGTTTGGATTCAGATGAGACAGTGGGTAACTGGGTCACTTCATGATCAAAACTATTAAGAGAACCTGTTAGTATTTTTTTAAAAAACAAATGGAAGGAAAAAATGAAACTTGGAAATTGTTGTAGATAATGACTAATTTTTCTGTTGAATAATTATGTACTTAACATCTTTAAGGTTAAGAAAAGCGTGCCTTTGACCCAAGATGTAAAAGAGGGGTTCCGTAGACTACATGCTTTGTTTGGGCGGCTGAGGAAATGACAAACTTTTAATATTGGTGATTAATCTCTGAGACACTCAACATTAATTTATTCAGACTTTTTCCATGGGACCTAAACCAAAATGGGCATAGAGAAAGAAAGGCAAGAATTGACACTTCATTATAAATTATGATTGATTCCGTGATCAATAGATTAATTGAGTAGGAGTTTCTGTTGAGTTCTTTCAGTTTGTGATTTAACTAATAAAGTATTAAGGGGCTTTGAGTCTGTTGATATTAAAACTCTTGCAGCTATTAACCCTTTGTGTGCGGGAAACAGATTTTTCAGTCATTTGCAAACAGTGTAGACCCTGATCAGAGGGCTCCTTTGGGAGCCCTCTGATCAGGGTCTACACTGTTTGTCATCAACTAACACTGTACTCTGAAAGGATAATGGTTTGTTTCATAAATATTCATAAAGGGAGGAGTCAGGTATTATAATTCAGCATAGAAAAGCTAAACCCTTTGTGTATGTGAAACAAGCTTACTGGCTTCTGCCAAAACAGTGTAGACCTCTGATGAGGGTCTGCACTATTTGTCACTGGATATCCTTCCTCTAGGAAATATAAGCCTTTCATACTGAATGGACTCTTCCATTAAATGTTCATAGGCAATTCTACGCTGAAAATTCATCTTTAAAAGGGCTTAAACACAAAGTGAATGGCCAGGCATCTGAATGAACAGAAAGGAAAGGGAATAGAGTTGACTGGGTGTTTGCTCCCTGATAAACTATCAATTTATATGCATTAACTCGTTTTAACGTAAACTTGCCGGAGTGATTACTCTCTGGTTTGTCAATAATTGCTTTGATTACGAGAGAAATTTATATAATCTTGAATCAGTTGTGTAAACGTTTGTCACAAGTTCTTGGAACAACGAACAAATGACAGAGGTCTTAGATCACTTTGAAGCTGTCAGCTTGTTGAAAATTGAAATTTCTTTTATTGTTACGAATATATACGAATGAAAGGGTTATATATATATAGTGATATTGTAAGTAGATTCTATAAACAATATTGACTTTATACGACTCTGTATTCACATCAAAATAGGGAAGCTTATTCCCGTCTCCCTGGTATAGTGTCCCCTAATTAGCCTCACCCCTCTTCAGTCTGTCCCCTGTCCAAACAGACATTAATTCTTTCTCCTCCCTGGCAGAGCCCTGTTGGGATCCAGGCAGACTAATCGATCCCTAAAGTTACCACGGAGATAAATAGATGTGGAATTAAATCACTCCATAGATAGAACCACCATCTGTCAACTTGTCATTTACATATTGTTGCCATGGCAACTATCAGCAGACTATTTACCCAGGGTAGTGTTTGATTCAGTGTATAGAAAATTGAACTGTATCAAAGCAGACATTTAAAACTCTTTGCACGTTAAGTAAATTGTCATCTGCTTCAAATCTCAAACTCATTGTTTTCTTGCGTACCTCTTTAAAGATACAAATGTACTTTCAGATTGTCAAAAAGTTCTGATCTTTATGAGGTGCAGGTCTACACAGTATCTCATTGGGAAACTATCTGTTTCCTGAGGCAATTACAAAATTTAAGGTGAGCTTGCAAAATGTTAACCCTTCCAGTGCAGGAAATGTCTCACTAATGGACTTTGTAGACAATGTAGACCCAGATGAGGAAGCCTCATTTGGGTCTGCACCATTTGTCGAATTATACTTTTATTAAACAATATCCCTAAATACTCACGGTAAGCTTTGACCTTTTTGAACTTTAGAATAGTCCATTTTAAAAAATCAGCGTTGTAATGGTTAAGTTTGTTTGATGTTAACTTATGCTCTGTTCACAGTGGCCGAGTATCTGTCATTATACGACAGAGTGACAAAATAACTTGCCTTGGTAGGGGATAAATATCTCCATTGGCGATCAAATCAAATCACTCATCACAAATGATGAACTTATGCTATCAAAATGTATATTTTCTCATTTCTGCCTGGATACAATATCAGTTTATGTGAATTTCATGCAGATGCTGTTTCAATATTAACGAGTTTCGATGCACTGATATGGTTATGATGATATAGATATACATTTACATGGTAAAACTGGGATTCTGACATATTCTGTAATATAGGAAAGTATAACAGAAGCTCTGCATTTTAATGCTTTCCCTGTTCTATGTTTATTCCAAATGTGAATACCTACTGAATATTCATTGACAAAACAGTTGTAATGAAATATGGAATGTGGAACATTGTAGTCATGTAAGAAACGTAAGAAACAGATCTATCAAATTCCATTAGCAAACAGAGCAGACCCTGATCAGACAGCTTGTATAGGATGCGTGAAAACATGTTTATATGAGGGAAAGATTTAACACTTCAGAGCCATATTTATATTATTTCATAAGCAAACAGAGGAGACCCTGATCAGACGGCTCCTATAGGAGCCGTCTGATCTGGGTCTACTCTGTTTGCAAAGGCGTAGAAAGACATATTTATGGAGTAAAGGGTTAACAGTTTACCTCATGAATATTCATGATAATAATGACATCATGAATATTAATTGACACCAGCTTTTACTTAACCCTTTACTCCATGAATATTCATGTAAGAAATAATTACATCATGAATATCAATTAGATTAATTGTTATAACACGTAATAAACACAGGAATTTTTGGCCATGGCAGTAACTGTAGAATCAGATCTATATTATATCATTAGCAAACAGAGCAGACCCTAATAAAACGGCTCCTACAGGAACCATCTTAGCTGGTATACCCTATGGCAGAAACTATAGAGTTGCTGAGTGGTTATGGTCTTTGACTGACAGTCGCTTAGCCCCTCACCGCTGTGGTTTGACTCCCGGTCTGGGCATTTGGATTTTTCAAGTGAGGAAGCCTTCCAGCTGGCTTGGGTAGGTCAGTGGTGGTTCTACCCTGATGTTCTTCTGTGCAAGAAACAGTGCAATTTGTTCTGTGCACAGATGTAACCTCTGGGGTCTTCCTCCAACTGTAATTATCTGGACGTCGCAATGTGACTGAAATACTGTTAAAGCGTCAGACGTAAAACCGGATAAAAACCAAACCAAATATTATAACACAAGCAAATAAAGCAGACGCTTATCAGATGGCTCCTACAACGGCAATCTGATCTGGGTCTACACTCTTCACAAAAGCATTATGAATAATCAGTATGAAATGTAAGTGTAGTTTTAAGCTGTGGAAAGTGACTTTGCCATTATATGACATTGTAAAGCGCCACAGAGTTTGATTGCATAAAGTGTTGAGCTATATAAATATCTGTGATTGATTGATTGATTGATTGATTGAAAGGCATGAAAAGGTGTCTCTATGAGGGAAAGATTTAAGTATGGACTATATCTTTACATGGAGGGACTATGAAATTACGTGCTATTTCTCATTGAGTTGATATGTTGTGAACACCTAACCAATTGTCCGCAGATCAATTAAGGTCACCACCAGATTTTCTCTATGAAAATTCAAATGAAATGCATTGTCTGCTATCTTTACTCATAACATAATACAGTAAAACCTCTCTATAACGGCCACTAAATTGTGTTAATTAGTTAGTATTTTGGGCAGGTGGTTGCATAAAGCAAGGTGAAAGTAAAACAGAACACTCCTATAGGAGCGTTCTGTTTTACTTTCACCTTGCTTTAAGCATCCACCTGCCTTTAACACAAAATACTTGATGTAATTTAGTGGTCGTTATAGAGAGGTTTCACTGTATTGTTATGATTCAACAGTTTCTGCCATGGTAAAACAATTTCCTAGATCATAAAGCCATTATAAAATATTCAGCTTATTAACCCTTTTCTCCATAAATACCCGTTCTACACCTTTGCAAACAGAGTAGATCCAGATCAGACGGCTCCGGTCTGATCAGGGTCTGCTCTGTTTGCTTATGATGCAATTTAGATAGGATTGTACAGAATCTGCCATTGCCAAAACTTCTTGTGTCCATGTATAACAATTAATCTAATTAATATTCATACAGTCATTGTTTCTTTCACTGATATTTATCAGATAAAGGGGTTTCTTACATTAATATTTATCGGGTAAAGGGGTTTCTTGCATTGATATTTATCAGGTAAAGGGGTTTCTTGCATTGATATTTTTATCAGGTTTCTTGCATTGATATTAATCGGGTAAAGGGGTTTCTTGCATTGATATTTATCGGGTAAAGGGGTTTCTTGCATTGATATTTATCGGGTAAAGGGGTTTCTTGCATTAATATTTTGTCGGGTAAAGGGGTTTCTTGCATTGATATTTATCAGGTAAAGGGGTTTCTTGCATTGATATTTATCAGGTAAAAGGGGTTTCTTGCATTGATATTTATCAGGTGGAGGGGTAATCAGATATTTAATGTAACGTATCAAACGATAATTAGCATTAAACCTTTGATCACTATCCAATCACATCCCTGTAGACACGTAGTAACCCTTTAGTTGTTAACGTATAAATATATATATTCAAATACTAAAAGTGTCATTTCTCCTCTGAAGCCTATGTTATGACCACTGTTCGAGACAATTCTAAATAGTGGTAGCAACATAGGGTTTGGTGGCGAAATAAAGGAGCTATTCTTGAAAATATGTTGACCCGTTACTCCTTAAATACGCCTTTCTGCGCCTTTGCAAATAGAGTAGACCCAGATAAGTCGGCTCCTGTAGGAACTGTCTGATCATGGTCGGCACTGTTTGCTTATGATATAATATATATTTGATTCTGCAGTTTCTGTCATGGCCAATCATTCCCTTGTTCATGTGTTATCATTACAATTAATCTAATTAACATTCATGATGTCATTATTTTTCACATGAATAT
Source organism: Azorinus chamasolen (assembly GCA_963576725.1). NCBI lineage: Eukaryota > Metazoa > Mollusca > Bivalvia > Cardiida > Solecurtidae > Azorinus > Azorinus chamasolen. The sequence continues at coordinate 38,220,902 of OY755246.1, read as the reverse complement.
TCATGGAGTAGAGGGTTAATTTGCGCATCTTATTTGGACCTGTGTTATTGGACACAATATCTTGGGCAAGTCAAATTTTCTACCAGATAGCTAGAGACATTATGGAGTTATGTCTCTTTAACCCATTCCTCCATAGGCTATTTTTAGACCCAACCTCTTTGAATGAATCTACCCAAAAGGAGCATTTACTAGAGAAAAGTAAAATTTTAGAATTTTGTAGTTTGAAACCATTGTGATAAATAGAGCATTTGCTCCTATAGGAGCAAATGCTCTATTTATCACAATGGTTTCAAGAAGTGGTTATTACAGAGGCGTAGAAAGGCATATTTATGGAGGAAAGGGTTAATTGTTTAAATTTTACCACATTTTGGATCCTTTCCACATTATTGTTAATTTTTTGAATGCAGGAAATGAGTAAACCAGCATTTGCAAACAGTGTAGACCCAGGTAAGAGAAGCCTTCTTATCAGAGTCTGCACTGTTTCTCATTCAAAATTGTCTCGCAAATTATACCCTTCTGTTTTGAATGGGCTCTATTGGTAAGTCTCTCCGGATCTACTCTCTTTGCTTATAAAGTTATAATAGACCTCTAAAGTTTCTACCGATACAGTAAAATCTCGCTAAACCGGACGTTAAAATAAGTATAAATATCGGTATCGGGGACAGGTGGCAGCTTAATGCAGGGTGAAAGTCATGCAGAAAGCTCCTCTAGGAGCTTTCTGCATGACTTTCATCCTGCATTAAGCAGCCACCTGCCTAACAGTATCTAAGTTTTTCTCTACTAGAATTCCGGTTTAGGGAGGTTTTACTGTACCAAAATGTAACTGGTACATGTACCAATATAATTCAGCTAATAAATATTCATGATGTCATTTTATTTTCACATGAATATATGACAGGGCAGGAGTTAAACAATAATGGAACAGCCCTCTTTGAATAGTCACCATTTAAAGGGACAAGAGTCCACTTGTAGGCTATTACAATATAAGTTATATGATCAATATTTGGCCAGTTAAGATTTCAGATTGTATTCCCTACAAAACACAGGACTGTTTTTCAATGCCTGGACAGGAAACAAGAGTAATATGAATTAGTGTATATAATACTTCCCCAATTTATCTTTTAATTCGCTATTGTAAAAGGAGATTTTTACTGTTCATCCGATATAATAGGACAGCCATTTGCAGATCGACTGCATTGTGTAATAATGATCTGAGCGATACGGTGATTTAAATAGGAGGCACATAACGACATAATGAAAGGGTCATATCAATTTTAAAAAGTATGTCATATTTTATGGTTCCTGGCACTGTTCTATGTGCAGGCAGAGGCCCATATAAGATGTGGAAATTAAAGCATTTTCAAGAATCTAAGCTCCTTTGTTTCTCCACAAAACCTTATATTGTAACCATTCTTTAGAGTCGTCAATTTCTAGACGATTCTAATAAGTGGCTACAACATAGAGTTTGATAGAAAAAGTATGATTAAACGATATATTAACTCTTTGTATGTAACTATGAAAGTTGTGAATTGATATAATTTATGGGAATAAGATAAGACACCAAGTAATCGGATCGGATCAGGATCCAAAGTGCATGTAATGCTTATCATGATTTTTCTTTGTGGGGGAAGTATATACATGTATATAAAAAAAAAATTGATACTTCGAACTTGTTTTCGGAATAAAATGCTAAGCTAATCCTTTATCTCATGAATATTCATCAAAAAACAATGACAGTATGAATATTAATTAGTTGAATTTTTATAACGGCATTATGTACTAGACAACGTTTAAAACTGTAGAATCAAATCCATATTATTTCATAAGGAAACAGATCAGATCCAGATCAGCCGACTTATATAGGAGCTATCTGAAATGTGTCTACTCTGTTTTCAGAAGCATAAGAATGAATATCTCTGAGGCAAAGGATTATTGTATGTGAATAAATAACTAGCTGAACACTAGCTGTGAAACTGTGATTTCTGATGAAAATAGTTTGGATTCAGATGCGACTCCACATAATGCCGCGTCTCATCAGGATCTAAACTATTTGATACTTTGGCCATATTTTTGCAAAGAAATGAGAGAAATTTTATATTTAGAATTGAAGCAGACGACAATTGTTGCGGACGATAAATTACCGAGCATGGAAAGAGATAAGTTTTGAAAAACTCATGATATAATTTCAATTTTAGCATGTGAATATAGATCTCTAGTGCATGCTTTGTTAATTGACATTTATTTGTATGATTAAACGGGAATATGAAAGATGCGATGATGGCACCGTGCACAAAGGAATTAAAATTTCATCAGTATCGTAATAGAAAGTAATGCCATAGATCATTATTGAGTGCAAATCGCTGTTTGGAATTCTATATTCAGTTTTTAGCGGAGCTATTGTCATTGTATCAGTCATATTATTTATTTATATATCTCTTTGCATTATCAATTGCTTGATAAACCGCCAAAATTTTAAATATTTAATTTTCCAAACAATGCAAACGAATAAAAGTTTTTGATACAATCTTGTAGAATCGTTCCAGTATAGATTTCTGAAAGATCTGCAGTGCCATTAGCGGAAAGTATTTGTATTGTCTAACTATTTTACAGCTCATTTATTTCAATCTGCAAGGAGTTGAGGATATTTATCTTTATAATGAAATAAGCTTGCAGAACTTTTGTGACATGGTTTTTGTTTCTGGAACATATTCCAGTTCTGTCATAGTAGGACAATCGAAATTTGAAAAGCCATTTAGATAGCTGTTTGTAAATTGCATTTACTAGTATAAGAGAATAAGAGTTTTGGTGGCAAATTTTGCCATAACTCTTTACTTCATAAATATTCAATTATTTATGTAAGAAATAATAACATCATGAATATGAATTATCTGAATTTTTGTAATGACATGAACACAGTCAGTACTGGTTGACCATAGCAGAAACTCTCAAATCATGTCTATATAATTCCATAAGCAAACAGAGCAGACTTTGATCAGACAGCTCCTACAGGAACAATCTGAACTGTGTCTATGCTGTTTGTCAAAAAGCATATCTATTAAGTAAAGAGTAATACAGTATTCCCTTTTCTATCTTTGCCAAATGGTGTTGAAGTGCTTGTTAGCTCATCAGTTTTTCGAGGAAAAAACCCCGAGCCATTGTCATAACTCCAGCGTCTGTGTTGTCTTTGTCGTTTATGATCATCCAGAAACTTTAATGTTGGTTAGTATTACCTCTTTGCTATTGATGCAAATCTTATGAAACTTTACACACTTGTTCATCATCACAAGGGCTACAATCCAACAGATGGGCATTGGCACCCGCATGCGGTTCTCTTGTTTTAGGTAATTTTTATAACCCTTATCCAACTACCCATTTGCTTTGATCCAGATGAGGCTTTAAACGTAACTTGTTGTCTCATCACGACCTTTGACATTAGGTCAATAGTTTCTCAATAGCTTAAATCTTTCCCTCATATAAACATGTTTTCACGCATCCTATAGGAGCCGTCTGATCAGGGTCTGCTCTGTTTGCTAATGGAATTTGACAGATCTGTTTCTTTAGTTTCTTATATGGCTACAATGTTCCTCCTACCATATTTCATTATAACTATTTTGTCCATGATTGTTTGCTAGGGATTGAAATTTGAATAAACATAAAACAGGGAAAGAGTTAATCAAATTGGAAGCCCATCAGTGTTTAACAAATCAGAATAGTACCAGATCCAAACAGTAGCAGACATTATTTTACAAACAGCCATCTGGTCAGGGTCTGCTCTGGAGCCATCGGGTCAGGATTCGCTGTTTGCTTATGAAATTATTCACTTTATACCAATTCTAAAGTAGCATGTGTACATTTGCCTTTATAAAACTATTCAGCTAATAAATATTCATGATTTCATTATTTCTTAAATAAATATGCAACAGGGAAAGGGTTAACTGAGGACATTTTAGCAGCTACCAACACTAACATGGATTGGGTAGAAAGTACATGTTGCTTCACAAGATAAGAGGCGTAAATTAAAACATTTTCAGGAATAGATTCTTAATTTTTCCACCAAACCCTATGTTGTGACCACTCTTTAGAATCGTCTCTTTGAGACAATTCTAAAGAGTGGTCACAACATAGGGTTTGGTGGAGAAATGACGATTTTAGTTTTTGAATATGTTCCTTTATCTGTTGCCTTGTGGGTGTATTGAAATCTCTTAACTACAGAGATATAATTGACTTTAAATTGGTATTACAAGTTTTTTTAAATTTCAATCTGTCTTATCATTTTTATCAGAATGACATTTGTGTAATGTGTTGCTGGAGTGAAATTGAGTTACAACAGATGTTGCTCGGATTACAAACACCCTGAATTTTGGGAGACTCTTTTTAATTGATAAACATTGAATTTCATGTCAAAAAGTTAAGTTTATTGTTAACCCTTTATACCATGAATATGCCTTTCTACGCCTTTGCAAATAGAGTAGACCCGGGTCTACTTAAAACTAAAAGCTCCTGATCTGGGTCTGCTCTGTATTTGCTTATGGCATTACGTAATCTGATCATACAGTTTTTTTCTAAGCCAAATATTCCCTTGCTTATGAAATTATGATAGACCTGACTACCTGTGTTATTATAAAAATTCAGATAATGAATATTCATGATGTCAATATTTCTTACATGAATATTCAACAGGGAAAAGGTTAAATGAGTTACTTGTGTATGGGCTTTTGACTGTTTAACCCTTTTCCTGTTCTATTTTTATTCCAAATTTCAATACCTACTGAATATTCGTTCACAAAAGAGTAATAAAGAAATATCGAAAGTGGAGCATTGTGGCCATTTTAGAAAGTTAAAGACAGATCTTCGAAATTCTTTTAGCAAACAGAGTAGACCCTGATCAGACGGCTCCTCTAGGAGCCGTCTGATCTGGGTCTACTCTGTTTGCAGATGCGTGAAAACACGTTTCTATGAGGGAAAGCGTTAAATTAATTCAGAAAGATGTAACAAAATGCGTCTATCCCAGAGAAGTACAAAACTCATGATGAAGCTGTGATTGCGTGCTCTATAATCGTAATCACTGCTCTCTGTTTTCACTCATAAAAAATAAAACCCAGTGACATAGATGAAAAGGGAAAAAAGGCGTAATATAGGGACAGATGTCCATGAATAGGTGACAGACAAAAAAGAAACTTGCCATACATAATGCATTAGCATACATAGTTACTGTACCACAATAGCTGATGTCGGACCATCTGCGACTGTGACATTCAGCTTGTCGTTATAATTGTCACCGCTAAGCATCAAATTTATTGTGTGATGCTTGCACAGACATACTAAAATGTATCTTCGTCAATTTGTGGCACCCTGCGGAGAAAATAACCCATGTTGGAACGCATTTCATGATTCGCGGAGTGCTGGCTGGGCAGGTCTAATTGGTCAGCCAGGGAGTATTGATATTTATACCAGAATAATGGTCATCTCTGATTGACCGGGTCACTGAAGCTTTTAGTCTGAGATGACATTTTATTGAAAATATCTGACCTAAACTGGACACTGTCCGAAGGACCTCTGGCAGCCATTTAAGCATCATTGTAAACAGAAATTATCTGGGAAGGGTTTCCTGAATGCAGTTTAATTGTTCATATCAAGATTTGAATTAAACAATAAAATAATATGACCAACTGGTCATTTATCCCTGTGTCACAGTTGTGGAAATAATTTTAAACTTGTCATACTTTTCAAGGACTCGTCATCACAAATTAGAAGCATTTTAAGGAGATTCAGCACTAAAACATTGTTTTGACCCAGATCGGTTTTAAATTGAGATAATTATGGAGAATTTAACTGGGTACTTATTCAGATTTGATCTGCGGACACACTGTTGGAAAGATTTGTTTCAATTTTTAAGGCAGAATTTTCAGAATAGAATAGACCATCAGTGTATTTACCCTTTCCCTCTTATAAACGTGTTTTCATGCATTTGCAAACAGAGTAGACCCAGATCAGACGGCTCCTAGAGGAGCCGTCTGATCAGGGTCTGCTCTGTTTGCTAATGGAATTTAATAGATCTATTTCTTTGCTTTCTAAAATGTCAACAATATCTCACCTTCCACATTTCTTTATAACTATTTTGTTAATGAATATTCAGTAGGTATTGAAATTTGGCTTAAATTCAGAACAGGGAAAGGGTAAACCCATTACCTCATTTGCTATTTTTAGATCCAACCTCTTTGAATGCATCTACAGAAAATCAGCATTATGATTAACTAGAGAAAAGGAACATTTTAAAATTTTGTAATTTTGATACCATTGTGATAAATAGAGCATGTATCACAATGGTTTCAAAGGGTGATTTTTACAGAGGCGTCAATATGAAGGAATGGGTTAACATTATAGAGACCAATCAGTATGAAAGGCTTAACCCTTTCGCTGCCAATGCCGGACCTGTGATTACCTATGCAAACAGTTTGGATCCAGATGAGACGCCGAGTAACTCGACGTCTCATCAGGATCCAAACTGTTTGTTACTGTTACTATGTTTTTGAAACAAAAATGAAGAAAATCAAAAAAATGAAAATTTGTAGCAGACGACAAAGTTAGCAGACGACAGAGTTTGGCAGCGAAAGGGTTAAACTTGCTACATGATTTTGAATGACAAACAGTGCAGACCCTAGAGGAGATTGCACAGTGTCAGTGCCATTGTGTGCCCTGTAGATGGATCCTATATATCGATGGCTTGGTGCAAAACTATTCTAACTCCTTCACAAAGTGAAGGAGTTAGAATAGTTTTGCACCAAGCCCTCGATATAGAAACAAAGCAAAGTTTGTCAAAGCCAAGGGTTTCCTTGAAAGGTTTACATTATAAAACTTCAGCTAATGAATATTTGTGATGTCATAATTTCTTATATGATATTGAACAGGGAAAGGGTTAACACACTGCCATATAATGTCTGCAAAGTTTGTCGTCTACTTCAGGTTACATTTTCAAAAAATCAGAATCACAGTAACAATTTTTTTTAATCTTGATGAGAAATTTGAGGTAATGTTTTCAAAGGGGACCGCATACTAGTCTGTACTAGTTAACCCTAAAATTCCCTCATATAAGCGCCTTTTCACGCATTTGCAAACATTTCCATCTTATTACAATTCACGGTTTTATTATTTCTTACATAAATATTCATGGAGTAAAGATATATGAAATGGCTTTATGAATAATAATAAGCAGAATTTTTAGAAATTATGTGAACACAGAAATGTTTGGCCTGATGGCAGAAACTTTAGAATCAGATCTATATTATTTCATAAATAAAAAGAGCAGAAACTGGGTCTTCTCAGTTTGCAAAGGTGATAACCCTTTATCTTCATGTAAGAAATAATGACATCATTAATTAATATTAAGTAGATTAATGGCTTACAAAGCGTAATTTACAGATGTGTACAACACTTTGAATCTCTGATTATCTTTACACTGATCTGGAGTAACCCTTTATGCCATAGATTGTCTTTTCATGTCTTTGCAAACATAGTAGACCCAGATTGATAGTTCCTGTGGGAGCTATCTGATCAAGGTCTGTCCTTTTTTAGCTCCACTTTTTCAAAAAGTGGAGATATTGTCATGACCCTCTGGTCAGTGTCGGCGTTGGTTAACCTTATTGTTAGGTCAATTTCTCACAAACCAACAAAGATATTTGGTTAAATATGGTATGCATGCTTACTATCACAAGGGGAACCAATTTCAAAAGGGCAGGTAACCCTAAAATTAGTTTTGTCGTAGTTTTGCCCCTTTTTCGACTTAGAATTGTCATTGTTGTTTTATATTAAGGTCCATGTCTCAGAAACTGTCCAAGAACTATGGGGTTCAAATTTGGTATGCATGTTAACTAGTACAAGGGGAACCCATTTACACACAGGTAGGTAATAGTTATCTCCCCTTTTTCACTTGGACTTCCACTACACTATCCTGCACTAAAAAAAGTGGAGCGCGCTGTCTGCAGACGGCTCTTGTTGATTATGAAATTCTATAGATTCTACAAAATTAATGTTCAAATGACTTTATAAAATAAATGAAATAATATTCATGATGTCATTATTTCTTACATGAATATTCATGGAGTAAAGTGTTATCAAGAAATGAAAGCTGCTTTGAATTCTAAAATTAGCATACTAAGCAAAGTTTTTATCAATTGAAACTATGATAAAACTATCCTATCACTTAAACTTTTTCACACCTTTGCAAACAAAGTATATCCAAATAAGACGGCTCCTGTAGTTTGCTTATGAAATTAAAATTAGATCAGACTACAGTGTCTGATACTACCAAAATATCCTGTGTACAAAATGTTGATGCCATCAATAAAAAAATAGCTAATAAATATTACTGTTGTCATTGTTTCTTACATGAATATTAATCAAGGAAATGATAAACCCTTTCCTTCATACAAACCCTTTCCACGCATTTTCAAACAGAGAAGACCCAGGTCATTTGGAGCTGTCTGATCATGGTCTGCTCTGTTTGCTAATCGAATCTGATAGATCTGTTTCTTTAGTTTCTAAAATGGCTACAATGTTCCTCCTTCCATATTTCATTCAACTATTTTGTCCATGAGGTATTGCACAGAGCTACAGATAAAGGTGTGTACTCAAATACAAAAATCGTCATTTCTCCAGCAAACCTATACTGTGGCCACTCTTTAGAATCGTCTCTTTGAGACAGTTCTAAAGAGTGGTCACAGTATAGGGTTTGGTGTAGAAATAATGAAGTTATTATTGAAAATGTTTTAAATTACGCATCTTATCTGGAGCTCTGTATTGCAAATTGGATTAACCCTTTCCCTCTTCTATGTTCCAAATTTCAATACCTACTGAATAATTATGGACAAAAAAGTTATAATGAAATATGGAAGGGAGAGTACTGTAGCCATTTTAGAAACTAAAGAAGCATATCTTTCAAATCCATCAGCAAACAGAGCAGACCCTGATCAGACAGCTTCTATAGGAGCTGTCTGATCTGGGTCTGCTCTGTTTGCAAATGCGTGAAAACACGTTTATATGAGGGAAAGGGTTAAATATAGAACAAGGAAAGGGATAATTAGCATTTGGTTTACAGCTCTAGTTATAGCCCAAAACACATGTCAGTTTCAGTTGAAATTAATTCAGAATTACTTATTTACAAAAGCTTTTGGATTAGACTATTGCAGCCAACAAAATTAAGTTCCATTGAAAAAAGCTTTCATTAGTGAATGTGCGTTCTCCTAACTACTATTTAGATCATTTGTGGTACATAGATAGGCCTGGTACTAGGAAAGGAGACATGCAGGAGGCTGCCTGCTCTATTTGAGATGCATGAATGGCACTTTTGATGCAAAATGTCTCATGTTATGTGAACCCCCCCCCCCCCCCACTTGACCTACAATAAATATTATAATCTACCAAATGAACAGTTAACTGCCCCTTACTCTTTGTGTGTTTTTGTGGGGGGGGGGGGGGAAGGTTAATGATGAATAGTACAACTAAAACCCTATAATAATAACTATTAAATAAAGAAATAATATAGCTTAAATAAAGAAATATAGTGTAAACAAAAGGCAATGTGCCAGAGTGTAAGTAAAAGGCATTTGGCCATAGTGTAAACAAAAGGCAATGTACCAGAGTGTAAGTAAAAAGCATTTGGCCATAGTGTAAACAAAAGGCAATGTGCCAGAGTGTAAGTAAAAGGCATTTTGACCATTGTGTAAACAAAAGGCAATGTGCCAGAGTGTAAGTAAAAAAGGCATTTGACCATTGTGTAAACAAAAGGCAATGTGCCAGAGTGTAAGTAAAGGGCATTTGACCATTGTGTAAACAAAAGGCAATGTGCCAGAGTGTAAGTAAAGGGGATTTGACCATTGTGTAAACACTGAGTCATTTTGTAATTGACATTTAGTCATAGTGTAAACAAAAAGGCATTGTGCCATTATGTTAACAATGGGTATTGTACCATAATGTGAAAAAGGAGCACTGTGCCATAATGTAGGTCATTTGACAGACACTTTTAATTGTGGGTCTGCTTTTTATTAGACAAAATACAAACACTTTGATGTTTTACATAGAGCAATAGATAAAGGTGTGTAGTGAGGTACTAAAATTATCAACATAGGATAAATTCCTTCTCCAAAGCCTTTCTTCCATAAATACTCCTTTCTATGCCTCTGTGGTAGTCACTTCTTGAAACCATTGTGATAAATAGAGCATTTGTTCCTATAGGAGCAAATGCTCTATTTATCACAATGGTTTCAAACTACAAAATTATGAAAAGAATCCTTTTCTCTAGTCAATAAGAGGCTGGATCTAAAAATAGCATATGGAGGAAAGAGTTAAGGAGCTATTCTTAAGAAAAATAATAAATTTACACATCTTTAAATCCATTCCCTCCTAGAAAGAAAAGAAAATTTTAGAATTGTGTAGTTTTGAAACCATTCTGATAAATAGAGCATTTGCTCCTATGGAGCAAATGCTCTATTTATCAATATTTTCCAAAAATGACTTTTACAGGGGCGTCAAAAGACGTTAGTAGGAGGGAATGAATTAATCGGGCCTGTTTACAGATAGTGTGCAGGCTATTTAGATGTGTGGGAAATAGTTCAGCTGGTCCTTGTCTTTGCTGTCTGCAGATTCATTAGCTTTGATATCACTGTGATGCTGGTCATTTACACTTTCCTAGGAAAAACAGAAGTTGTGATTGCTGAATATTCAGAGTGGACTGGCACATCATTGTTTAACCCTTCCCTCATATAAACATCTTTTCATGTTCTTGCAAACAGAGTAGACCAAGATCAGACGGCTCCTATAGGAGCCATCTGATCAGGGTTTGCTCTGTTTGCTTGTGACATGATATAGATTGGATTCTAAAGTTTTTGAAAACTTCCCTTGAAAAGTTTATATTATGAAAATTCAGCTAATAAATATTCATGATATAATTATTTCTTACATGATTATTTAGCAGGGAAAGCGTTAACCCTTTCCGCCATGAATATGCCTTTCTACGCCTCTGTAGAAGTCACCTGTTGAAACCATTGTGATAAATAGAACATTTGATCCTATAGGAGCAAATGCTCTATTTATCACAATAGCTTCAAACTACAAATTCTAAAATGATCCTTTTCTCTAATTAATGCTCCTTTTCGGTAGATTTATTCAAAGTGGTTGGATCTAAATATAGCCTATGAGGGAATGGGTTAACTATAGAGTCCATTGTGTCCATTCTTTGAGCCTGCTAATGTGGGTCTACACTGTTTGCAAATGCCAGTACACTCATTGCCTGCATTTACACTATAGAGACACCTTTAGGACACCTTTGCAAACAGAGTAGACGCAGATTAGATGGCTCCTGTAGGAACGTAATGTTAAGAGTTTGTTCTATATGCTTATAAAATAATATAGAAAGTTAGGTAGGTTCTGCCAAAATAAAAATTCCCTTGTTCATGATGCCTTATTATAAAAAAAAATCACATTCAAAATTAATATTCATGGAGTAAAGGCTTGACTACTTAATTTCCATAAGGATATAGCCCCTTTGTTGGTAGATACCATTCAGCAGGAAAGTTAGCCCTTTCCCTCATGAATATCTATACAAGACTTCATGACTTCATGAATATTTGTTGACTATTATTTTTATAATGGTCAGTGAACAAGGGAAGTTTTGTGCATTTCAGAAATTAGAGTAAGATCTATATAATTCCATAAGCAAATAGAGAAGACCGTCTGATCTTGGTCTACTCTTTTAGCATAGGCATAAAAAAGTGTTAGTATGCGGGAAAGGAATGATGAACATTGGAGACCCTGATCAGAGGACTTGTCTTGATTTGATTAGTCGTTCCCACATTGAAAAGGTAAATCCTTTCTGTGTTGAATATTCATAAAAGAAATGGCGTAATGAATATTTATTAGCTGAGTTTTTATAATGGTATAATTATGTACATAAGATTGTTTTTGGTATTGGTAGAAACTGTAGAATCAGACCTATTATAATTTCGTAAGTAAACAGATCAGACCCTGATCAGATGGTTGCTTTAGGAGCCGTCTAGTCTGGGTCTATTCAGTTTGCAAATACTTCAAAAAGCATTTGTATGAAGGAAAGGGTTGAGAAACCCACACTGAGAAAAAATGTAATGGATTTCTAAGATTCTGGAATTGTATAGCAATATGGAAAATTTATCGTTTACATGAGTATCCAGAAACACTGCAGCCCATGTATTATGCATGCTTGTGGGTAAATGCATTTTCTGGGAGGTGCTTTAACCCTTTATGTGCTGCATGTCCAAAGTGGCATGGTCCAACATTGTTTAACGATAGAGTCCACTCAATATGAGAGGGTATAATTTGCTTGAGGATTTTGAATGACAAACAGTGCAGAGCCTGATCAGAAGGTTTCTCTAGGAGCTCTCTGATCTGGGTCTGCAATGCTTACAAATGCCAATATATTTGTTTCCTGGATTCAGGGGTTAAAATTTTCTTTGAATTGAAAAAAAATGTGTTTAAGTCACCAGAAATCTGAAAATCCTGTAATTATGTTGCTGCGAAGCTGCAAACAGCTGCAATTTGGTTGCCATGGAAATACGTTCATTCTGAAAATTAGGTTGTCATTAACGCCTTGCACACTAGCATTGAGTTTAGGATGACCTGTGTAAACAGTTAAGATCCATATGAGACTTGTAGTTAGTCAACATCATATCAGGGTACAAACTGATCTGTAGCTTTGAAAATCAGTGCTTTGAACAGAGCTCCAGATAAGATGCTTAAATTAAAATATTTTAAAGTAGAACTTCTTTATTTTTCCACCAAACCCTATGTTGTGACCACTCTTTAGAATCGTCTCCTCGAGACGATTCTAAAGAATGGTCACAACATAGGGTTTGGTGGAGAAATAATGATTATAGTATGCACCGTTATCTGTAGCTCTGTTTGAAAAATGAAAATTATTGTACTTGATCTGTTAAGATTTAAACTAATGCAATGGAAATTTGAAGTGTTGTTCTGATGTTTGACTGATTTAGTTATTCAAGATATAACAAAGTGATTTGGTCAGATATTTCTGATTTATGTTGCTTAAGATGTAAGACCACAATGTTGGTATTACTTTTGAACTAGCCTGGTTTATTGTACGTACTTGATAGCCTACCATTGCTGAATTTCTTTGCCCTTTGAAAGTTCTTTTAAAATAGGATCATTGCAGAACTTGATAAAGTCAAAAAAGTGTTGACAAGTTTTGATCTGAAGAAGTTTGTCCGGGAGTAGTTTGAGTGCAATTTAGACATTTTAACCAGAGCTCCAGATAAGATGCGTAAATTTAAACATTTTTTGAAGAATAGCTTTTTCTTTCTCCACCAAAGAGACAATTCTTAAGAGTGGTCACAGTATAGGGTTTGGTGGAGTAATGACGATTTTAGTATTTGGGTATGCACTTTTATCTGTAGCTCTGTTTTAGCCCTTTGAATATATAGGGAAAGAGTTATCTGTCATTGGCAAACAGCGTAAACCTTGATCTGGACTCTTTGTAATTCAAAATCCACCAGCAAATTTTAACCTTTACCCTTTTCTTCATAAATACACTTTCTACGCCTCTGTTAAAGTCACTTTTGAAACCATTGCGATAAATAGAGCATAGGAGCAAATGCTCTGTTAATCACATTGGTTTCTAAACTATATAATTCTATGATTTTCCTTTTCTCTAGTAAATGCTCCTTTTCAGTAGATTTATTCAATGAGACTGGGTCTAAAAATAGTCTATGATGGAATGGGTTAATACGGAATGGACTCTATAGTTATTGATGATAGGCCGGCCATTCCACTCTGAATATCAGTAGAGGAATGAATAGATAAGATCCATAAATGAAAATACTTTAACCCCTCCCCTGTTCTATATTTAGACCTAAATTCAATATCAACTGAATATACATAGACACAATAGTTATAATACAATATGGAAGGTTGAACATTATAGCTATTTTAGAAACTAAAGAAACAGATCTATCAAATTCCATTAGCAAACAGAGCAGACCCTGATCAGACGGCTCCTCTAGGAGCCGTCTGATCTGGGTCTACTCTGTTTGCAAATGCGTGAAAACACGTTTATATAAGGGAAAGGGTTAAGAATAGCTGCTTTATACTTCCACCAAAGCCCATTGTTGTGACCTGTGACAATAGTTTCTTTGAGTTTAGTGGAGAAATGACAATTTTAGTATTTAAACCATTCCCTCACATTGAGGCCTGTTGACGCTTCTGTTAGTCACCTTTTTGAAACCACTTTGATAAATAGAGCATTTGCTCTATGGGGGCATATGCTGTATTTGTCACAATTGTTTCAAAACTACACAATTATAAAATATCCCTTTGTTCTAGTAAATGCTCCTTTTCAGCAGATTTATTCTCATACTTTGGGTCTTAAAATAGCCTATTAGGGAATTGTTTAATACACACCTTTATCATTCTGTAATAGGCATTCAAAGAGTAAAGATTGGTCTAAGACTTCCACCTCACACTTCAACCTAATAAGTAGTGTGGACCTTGTCCTCTTGTACAACCAATATGCATGTTTGTTTCTACTTTCAAGGTCTCGTCCACTGTGATCCTGACTTCACCAAATCATGATGGACAGAAGAAATATTCAAAGACTTTGAAGGTATGTTGTTTAAGGGGTCTATGTAGTGGGAGTTCTTCCATAAAGCCCAAAACACCAGATAGAAGCGTGTTTCAGATGCGAAAGTCCTTAAAGTTCTTTCACCGCGAAAGTTCTTTCACCGCCAGAAAGTAACTCGCAAATCTCACTGCAATGGGCAAATCTTTAACCCATTCCCTAATATGCTATATTTAGATCCAAATTCTTTGAATAAATTTACCGAAATGAAACATTAACTAGAGAAAAGGAAAATTTTAGAATTGTGTAGTATTGAAACCATTGTGATAATAGAGCATTTTGCTCCTATAAGAGCAAAATTGTTCTATTATCACAATGGTTTCAACAGGTGACTTTTTCAGAGGCGTCAAAAGGCGTCAATATGAGGGAATGGGTTAATTACCTTTCCAAACAGTTTCTCCTACAGCAGCCCTCTCATCAGGGTCTGCAGTTTGTCATGTTACACTTTTCTTTAGAAAAATCCTCAATATTCACCATAAGCTTGACCAGTTTGAAAATTCAGCATTGTAAGGGTTAAAATAGACAAAAATTATTTTGGAGACAAAAGAGTGCAATCTGGTTAGCAGGGTACCATTTATGGATCTGCAATGTCTGTCCATCTGTCTGTCTGTCTGTCACAACTTTTATGTCATTCTTTTGTTCATCACACAGCCACAGGTAGGTCACACATGTTCCTTACCCTGTTCTATGTTTATTCCAAATTTCAATACTAACTGAATATTCACGAACAAAAAAGTTATAATGAAATATTGAAGGTGGAACATTGTAGCCATTTTAGAAACTAAAGAAACATCTTTCAAATTCCACTAGCAAACAGAGCAGACCCTGAGCAGATGGCTCCTACAAAGATGCCAAAATAGGTCTCTATGGAGTAAAGGGTTAACTCTTTCCAATATATAAACACCTTTTCATGCCTTTGAAATTAGAGAAGATCCAGATCAGACGGCTCCTGTAGGAGCTGTCTGATTAACCCATTCCCTCATATTGACGACTTTTGACGACTCTGTAAAAGTCACTTTGTGAAACCATTGTAATAAATATAGCGTTTGCTCCTATAGGACCAAATGCTATATTTATCACAATGGTTTCAAACTACAAAATTCTAAAAAATTTCCTTTTCTGTAGTTAATGCTCCTTTTCGGTAGATTTATTCAAAGAGATTGTATCTAAAAATAGCCTATGAGGTAATGGGTTAAGGTCTCTGTTT
This sequence comes from Azorinus chamasolen, assembly GCA_963576725.1. Taxonomy (NCBI): domain Eukaryota; kingdom Metazoa; phylum Mollusca; class Bivalvia; order Cardiida; family Solecurtidae; genus Azorinus; species Azorinus chamasolen. The sequence goes on along the minus strand of OY755246.1, from coordinate 38,205,036 downwards.
TCTTATTAGGTTATAGATTGTACTCTCTAATTGTACCAATATCAAAATGTCCTGTGTACATATATATTCAGCTAATAGATATACAGAGCTCCAGATAAGATGCATAAATTAAATCATTTTCAGGAATAACTTCTTTATTTCTCCACCAAACCCTATATAGTATGACCACTCTTTAGAATTGTCTCTTCTAGACGATTCCAAAGAGTGGTCACAGTATAGGGTTTGGTGGAGAAATGGTGATTTTAGCATTTGGGTACGCATATTATGGCTAGCTATGGATATTCATGATGTTATTATTTCTTACATGAATATTCAACAGGGGAAGGGTTCATTCAACATTTATGAAGGGATGGTGAGAAGAGACTTTGTGACCTAATTATTATTGGAATTAATCCTTTCCTTGTTTAACCCATTCCCTCATAGACTATTTTTAGACCCAAACTCTTTGAATAAATCTACCTAAAAGGAGCATTTACTAGAGAAAATGGAAATTTTATAGTTTAGAAACCATTGAGATAAATAGAGCATTTGCTCCTATGGAGGAAATGCTCTACTTATCACAATGGTTTCAAAAAGTGACTTTCACAGAGGCGCCAAAAGGCTTCAATGTGAGGGAATGGGTTAATATTGATGTAAAACTTAATGACACCATGAATATCAATTAGATTAAGTTTTATATTGGTTTACGAACACATGACAATTTAGCCATGATAGTAATTGTAGAATGGGACCTGTATAATTTCATAAGCAAACAGAGCAGACCCTGATCAGGTTCCACTCTGTTTCTTAACCGAAATGCATAAAAAGGTATTTATATAAAGGAAAGGGTTAAATATTTGGATTAAGTACTGTGTGCTGCATGTAGCCGAGTTCCTCTTGCAGATATTGCAGACTGTCATATGGATATATCATGACGAGTCGCGACCCGTTTTAGACTCGTAGATTAATCATCGCCGTGATATCGCAGAGTGCATGGTGAATCAATCTTATCAAAATCAGGATATTATTTCTGCTATGTACGTTCTGATATTGGAATGAAATTAATATACATACAAATCATGCTATTGATCTTGATGAGTATGTATGGCCTGGTCCCGTTTGCTTGTTCTACGATCAATCGGATATTTTTCTTTGACATCACCCTTATTCTGATAAAGTGAAACCGTCATTGCTATTGAAAAAGGGACTTTATGATTTTATGACATTTTGATCAGTGTTTTGTTGAATCAGGATTGGACCAGTTTGGCACAAATTATTGAATATATTTGTGAAAACCGAGTCGGAAATGTTTTATACATCAAACATTGAATAGAAGTAATTAGATGAGGACATGTTTGGTATGTCAAGAGTCTAGATAACTATGTAAATATAGGAAGGAGTCTGGAGCGACTCGTCCAGTCCGCTTGCCGATATTGACATCGCAAAAGCTCATTTGCCTCATCAAGAGGGCTCAATCAAGTGTACGGCTTCATTTAGTATTGGTCTGGGACACTGCCTATATACACACATATCTTCTCCTTTGATCTATATTGTCTTAGGAGATGTAGGAAGTATTAACTCTTTTCCCTCCATGAAAAAAATAATGTCTGCTCAAATTTGGATCTGTGATAATTTTGACTACATCTGATTCAAGTAAACTTTGGTGAAAATTTTGTCAAGAGTGTCAAACAGCTTGGATCCTGATGAGACGTCGTTACTCGCCGTCTCATCTGGATATGAATTGCTTGCAAAATGGGAGTGAAGTCACGGATAGCTGGATAAGAGCTAAGAGTATTGGTAAGGTCTCGTTTGATGAAAGAATTGAAGTATTGCTAGGAATCATTGAAAGCTAGTATGACCCTTTAAATGCCGTAGGTTAGTTACTGGCAAAGAATATAACCAGAATCAAATGTTAAAAGGAGTTTTGAATGGACATGGTCTACACTGGTTGCAGCTGCAATACCGAGTTTGTTTTGAAAATGAATTCTGATTATTTCAACTTATTTGAATTAGTTTGATGATTGAGGGTCACCTCATCAAATTAAATTACGAAAGGTACGATAAGCTACTACATCCACTGGGACAGGATATTTGCCGTGTCTCGAGGGCAGTAATAAGCTCCAGATGCCCTGTAACATTCTCATCAAGCAATAATAGAACAGATTGCAAATAAAATTAAGAATATAAGGTACCACATATAAGCACTATCAGTAAATTAAACTCTTCTCTTGTCAAGTACTTGTCGTCTGCACAACATGTTGTCTGCTGTCAATTTTAGCTCACCTGAGTGCTCACAAAGTGCTCATGGTGAGCTTTTGGCTTGGAATATTGGTTGTCCATACATGGTTTTATTAACCCTTATGGCAATTAATTCAAATACAGTAAAACCTCGCTATAACAACCACTACATTACATCATGTATTTTATGTTAAAGGCAGGTGGATGCTTAAAGCAAGGTGAAAGTAAAACAGAATGCTCCTATAGGAGCATTCTGTTTTACTTTCACCTTGCTTTAAGCAACCACCTGCCCCAAATACCAACTAATTAACACACTTTAGTGGTCGTTATTGCAAGGTTTTACTGTATTACTGTATTCAGGAGCCTGTTGATCTGGGTCTGCACTATTTGCAAACTCCATTTGATTAATTTAAAGTAGTGCTGAATTTACTTATAACTAGAATCCATTCCAATAGCAGTAGTGGTTAATGAGATATATAAGACAATGAAAAAACTGTGGCAACCAACTGCACGTAAAAGCGTGACACAGACAGACGGACACACATATTGTGAAAACTTTGAAAATCTTCTCCTGATTGTCTGGTGAGCAATATCAGGGCCATCATGGCCCTCTTGTTACCAATTATAGTATTAAAATGCATTTCTCCCAAAATTGCCGGAGAAAGGCCTGACTTTAGTGTCTCTGTGACCATGACCTTGACTGTAACCTCAGTTTTCCTTAAAAAAAAATTGTCAGAACTTTTGCTTTTAATAATAATTATATCCTGAACCCTTTTGGATAGTATTTCGAAATTTATTGTTTGTATGCATCATTGGAAAGGGAAATGTTGCATACTGCTCTCTCTAACCTTGACCTTGACCGTTATCTCAGTTTTAGTAAAGAATTGCCTGAAATTTGTCTGGATGATATATACTCAGCCCTTGAGTTAAGATTCAAAGAAATTCATGTGAATTAATGCATCTTGGGAAGGCAGAGTGTTACATACTACTTTGGTGTCTCTTATGACTTTGACCATGACCTTGCTCTCAATTTTATTAAAAGTTTGTCAAGAAATTTGTTTAGAATATAGAAATGCTAAAACCAGTCTCTGGTGGGGGACAACGGATTGCCTGACAATACTTTCTTGTTTGTTTAATAACAGGAATCATTTAACCCTTTCGTTCATGTAGACACATTTTTAGGTTGTTGCAAACAGTAAACCCAGATCTGTATCCATGCTTATAAAACTTTTAGTTGAGTCTGAATTCGTTCTCAAGTTTTTGATTGGTCAGATTTGAGCCTTTGGCTTGAGAACTCAAATCTGACCAATCAAAAGCTTGAGAACGAACTCAGTTTTATAAGCATGGACCCAGATGATATGTATGAGCCATCTGATCAGTGTTTGCTTATGATATTTTATTGTATATTATTGTATAATTCTGCTGTTTCTCTATAATGGCTAAATATACCTTTGTCCATGTGCCGTTATAAAAATCAATCTATTTAAAATCAACAATGTAATAATTGTTTCTTACATGAATATTGATGGAGTAAAGGGTTAACAATTAATATATCCACCTCCATTATTATGCATAAACCTTTATATAATTGATAATTAATATTTATTTAAGAAATAGTGAATATATATTAGTTGAATTTTAATAACGGTATATGAACATCGGCATTTTGGCTATAGCAGAAACTGTAGAATCGGATCTATATTATTCCATAAGCAAACAGAGCAGACCCTGATCAGACAGCTCCTATAGGAGCTGTCTGATCAGGGTCTACTCTGTTTGCAAAGTCATTGAAAGGCGTCTCAATCAGTAAAGGGTTATACCCATTGATAATGAGTTGAATTGGGGTTCTTGAATTTTCTTTATGTTGGAATTACCAGCAGAACAGAGTATGGGTCGATGATTTATTTCTCTCAAACATCTTGATAGGTTATCAACTTTAGGAAAACAATTCTTTTAGTTGATGGGGTCTTCAACTTTATGAAAACATTAATATTTATAGAAGGTCTTATCAAGAGAATGTTGTTTGTTTTCAGTTGAATGACTGCTGAATATACTGTTATAACATTAAGCCTTTGCTCCATATATACGCCTTTCTGTGCCTTTGCAAACAGTAGGCCAGATCAGACAGCTCCCTTAGGAGCCGTCTGATCAAGGTCTGCTCTATTTGCTTATGATATAATATAGATATGATTCATATTGCCATGTCCAGAAAATTCTGTGTCCATGACTTATTATAGCAGTTAAACTAATTAACATTCATGATGACATTATTTTCTTACATGAATATTCATGAAGTGAAGAGTTAAGAGAGTACGATACGGGAGATTAATTTTCGAAGACAAACATTTAACGTGGTTATAGAGTAGACCCATATAAGAAGGCTCCTGTAGGAGCAGTCTGATCAGGGTCTGCTCTGTTTGCTTATGGAATTATATACAGTAAAACTTGACCTAACGGTCACCTTAAATGAACGGTCACCTCGTCTTAACGGTCAGTTTGAAATTCTCCCGATGAAAATCAGTCTTTAATACACCTGCTTTAGACGGTCACCTTCCTTCCGCGGCCTATATTTCGACCCCATTAGATGGCTATCAGACAGCCTGGCGGTCAGATTGAAATGTGTGAAAACCCAATAACACCTGTCAAAATGGAGGCTGCGCATCGTTACTCTCCGACATTACGGAAATCGCCGATCGAAATCGTGATTGCTTCGGAAACTTCCGTTATGTCGGGAAAGTGCATAGATTGACCACTTTGGTGTTTTTCGTTATGTCGGAACGAAATAAACCAAGCGTTGACCATGGCCTTAGGGCAAGATTATAATCTATAGCCTGATAATCCTTTCAACTCCTTTACCTGTTAAATGTGCAAATATGAGGATGTTGAGAAGTTTGACTGCACATTAAAAGAGATAACGTCAAAACAATATATTCACGCCCTTTCCAAACGTAATTTCCTCACGTTAGAGAATCAAGTGAAGTGTTTCATGTACATTTGTATTTCCAGATGTGTCAAATGATTCTGTCAGATGTTTATTTTTTCTTTTGTGCATGCAATTAACAGTACATATGTTGTATTTTACCTGTATTTACAAGGATAAAATACATAATCTTTTGGATAAGGCATTAAAGTACATGTAGATATATTTTGCTCCTATGGAGTAAATGCTCTATTTATCACATGGGTTTCAAAAAGTGACTATTACAGAGGTGTCAGTATGAGAGAGTGGGATAAGAAAGGTCAAGCTTTTCACATTGTAAGAGAGGAATGATTGCGTGTCTACATAGATCTAAGGATTTTTATGATATTGCTGTTTCATTTGTCCTATTCACAAAAGTCATTTTCAAATGGCTGCAATCCAGATCAGGTGCTAAGTGACTTAATTGAGCTATGAAATAGCGATGAATTTGAGCAGACTACAAATTGCACTGCAAGTGTCAATAAACTGTATTTACGGTGGATAGAATGGACTTTTCGACTGACCTGGAGGGAATTTTTGTTTCTCTTTATGAATTGAAAAATCAAACAAAGATTAAGGTAAAAATTAGAAAGTTCATTGAAGAGCAGGCTTAACCTTGGCCGGGCATGAGTCACTGATGTCCTTTGCAAACACTGCAGACCCAGATGGAACCCTCTCATCAGAGTCTGCACTGTTTATCATGTTACACTTTCCTTCAGAAAAATCCTTAAATATTCACCATAAGCTTGACCTGTTTAAATTTTGGAATAGTACATTAATTTTGAAAATTCAGCGTTGTAAGACTTAATATTTTGAGTGCTGAAGTTGCATAGTCAAATTACATCTTTGTACAACCATTCAGTTTAAAACAATAAAGGGCTCAATTTTGCTATAGAATATCAAATGACAAATATGGCACAGCTAGATCTAAAGTGGAATAGCCCTGATCTTGGCTTACATTGTTTACAAATGCATGTTAACTTTCAGAGGTACAGTGCATCTATACGGTACACTGAGAGTTGAGATACAAAGCACAATAATCTGAAGGAACAGAATCAATTTTAAAATGAGAGAGAAAATCTTGTTTGGTTTCGTAAAATGGGTCACATGACATTGGCATGGCTCTAGTTTACAATGAACCGTGCATTTCATGTGCAAATATGTTGCATAGTTGACCTATTTTACTTGTGGTTTATACCTAATAAATCAATTATTGGTGCATACAGAATATATCTGTCAGCATATGGTAATATATTTTTTGAACCATTTCAGAAGATATGCCTATTATTCTTAGTAAACCCTTTCTTTATTAACCCTTTCCCTCATATAAACGTGTTTTCACGCAATTGCAAACGGAGTAGACCCTATAATTTCATTATAACTATTTTCCCCATGAATATTCAATAGGTATTGAAATTTGAAACATAGAATGGGATCTTAATCCTTTACTTTTGACTATTTATGTAAAATATACTGACGTCATGAATGTTATGCTCAACAGGAGCAAATGCTCTATTTATCACAATGGCTTCAATACTACACAATTCTGAAAAAAATCCTTTCTCTAGTTAATGCTCCTTTTTGGTAGATTTAATCAAAGGGGTTAGGTCTAAAAATAGCCTAAGTGGGAATGGGTTAAATTAGGGCGTATGTTAGTGCAGAACAATTTTGCTCAGACAGAATCTATATTGTACCATAAGCAAGCAGAGCAGTCTGATCTGGGTCTACTCTGTTTGCTGAGGTATCATCAAAAGGTGTTTACATTGAGGAATTTGGGGTAATCTTTCCCTAATGTAAATGCTTTTTCATTCCTTTGGAAACAGGGAAGACCCAGATCAGATGGCTCCTTTAGGAGCCATGTGGTGAGGGTCTGCTCTGTTTGCTTATGATATTGTAATATACCTGGCTCTACAGTGTCCTCCAATAGCAAAATATCCTATGAACATAATGCTATTATAGATATTCAGCTAATTATAAATATTCGTGTTAGTATTACATGAACATCCAACAGGGGAAAGAGTTAACCAAGAAATCAGGAAATAGGTCATCCTTTCAAAATTCTATAAATCGTACCATAGAAGGAGCTAAAAATTGTTCTTTGACGACATCTCCGAAATCACTGAATGAAGTTTAGATTTGTAAATTTCATTGCTATGATCATTAATTGATTTTCTATGAAAGTTAATAAACGGTTGGTCCGATGCATAAGATGGTCACAGGTGTTGAAAGAATACTTAAAGTAACAATTTCCTTAACCATTGGTTCCGGTCCACTGCATAAAGAAGTCACCTGAGCCTAAAAGTAGAATTAAAGCAATAATTTCGTTAAACAATATTTCCTCCTTAACAACAAATGAGTTAATAGCCCTTTGGTTATCCTCCGTCAGTCTGGTCCACTGCACTTCTATGTAGGATGTTATTTTATTGCTGACTCTGCAGAATAGTATTGCGCTGGCTGTACAGATTTAGTTGACTTCGCAGAGTACATGTATTATTAACTTTACAGAATATTGTTGACTCAGAATATAGAATACCGGTAATATTTATATAAAATATATTATTGTTGACAACTCTTTAGAATATTATTATTGGCAACCCTTCAGAATTTTATTGTTGACAACATTGCAGAATATTATTGTTGACAACCCTGTATAGAATATTACTGCTGACAACCCTTTACGGAATATTATTATTGAAAATATTCTTGACAACTCTTCAGAATATTATTGTTGACAACTCTTCAAAATATTACTGTTGACAACTCCTCAGAATATTATTGTTGACAACCCTTTACAGAATATTGTTGACAACTTTGCAAAATGTCATTGTTGATGATTATCGTTGACCATTCTACAAAATACAGAATATTATTGTTGACCATTATACAAAATACAGAATATTATTGTTGACAACCCTTTACAGAATATTGTTGACAACTTTGCAAAATGTCATTGTCGACCATTCTGCAGATTATTATTGTTGACCATTCTACAAAATACAGAATATTATTGTTGACTCTACAGAATATTATTGTTGACTCTGCAGACTTTTATTGTTGAGACTTCAGAATAATAGCAGAATATTGTTTTTAACTGCAGAATATTATAGTTCACTACAGAACATTATGATGTAATGAACAATACTATTCTGTAGAATGGTCAACAATAATATTCTACAGAGTAGTTGACTATACAGAATATTTTTGACTATACAAAATATTTATTGTTGGCTTCTGTACAGAATATTATTGTTGGCTTCTCTATAGAACATTATTGTTGACTATATAGAATATTGATGTTGGCGCACTCTATAGAATTTTATTGTTTTTTACTCTACAAAATATTAATTGTTTACTACTCTATAGAATATATTTAAGTGCTATACAGAATATTAATGTTTGCTACTCTACAAAATATTTATTGTTGGCTACTCTGCATGATGTTATTGTTGGCTACTCTACAGGGTGTTATTGTTGGCTACTCTACATGATGTTATTGTTGGCTACTCTACATGATGTTATTGTTGGCTACTCTACATGATGTTATTGTTGGCTACTTTACATGATGTTATTGTTGGCTACTTTACATGATGTTATTGTTGGCTACTCTACATGATGTTATTGTTGGCTACTCTACATGATGTTATTGTTGGCTACTCTACATGATGTTATTGTTGGCTACTCTACATGATGTTATTGTTGGCTACTTTACATGATGTTATTGCTGGCACTCTACATGGTGTTATTGTTGGCTACTTTACAGAATATTAGTGTTGACTATATATATATTGATGTTGGCTATTCTATAGAATGTTATTGTTTGCCCTACAAAATATTTATTGTTGACAACTCAACAGAATATTATTGTTGACCACTCGGGGCTTTTTTTCCTTCTATAGTAGGGGCCATTTAAAGGCCCCTTCCCCTCAGAAAATTTCTTTAAAATCATGCACTTTTCCCCAAACACTGACTTTACATTGGCAATTTTTTCCCCCTTTATCAAAATATTGTACTATTTTTTCCCCAAAAGTAGAGGCCAGGCCCCTTCCCCACTTGATGAAAAAAAGCCCTGCCTCATCAGAATATTATTGTTGATTATACAGAATATCATGTTTGTCCACTCTACAGATCATTATTGTTCCATGATAATTTAACTCATTATACATAGATTATCTACCTGTTGGTTAACTGTTCCACTGTTGTAGAATGCTCTCTTGGATCAAACAGCTTGGATCCTAATGAGAGATTGCTCAGGGTCTGCACGGGATTAATGTCATGTGATGGCAGTCATATCCTACCTAGCGGAGGTCATGCTAAGTTGGAGAAAGGTTAAGATAATATCAGTAATGTAGATAATTATAATAATCAAGATAATGTTTGGTTAATAACCATTGCTTTATGGATCTGCAGTTTGGACAAGATAGGTTGAGATGTGTAGATAATGATTATTGCTTTGCAGACCTCCAGCTGATGAAGATAATGCCAGATATAGATAATTACCACAGCTTTACAAAAATTGGCCATAAATACCACTACTTTACAAACCAGCCAATAGTAACCACTGCTTTGTAACAAACCAGGCAATAGTAACCACAGCTTAACAAACCAGCCCATAACTACCACTGATTTACAAACCACTCCATCATTGCCACTGCTTTACAAACTAGCCCATAATTACCATTGATTTAGAAACAAGACCATAACTACCACTGAATTACAAACCAGCCCATAATTACAATGATTTACAAACTAGTCAATAATTACTGCTGATTTAAAAACTAAGCCCATAACTGTCACTGCTTTACAAAATGGCCATAATTACCACAGCTTTACAAACCAACCCATAGTAAAACACTGCTTTACAAACCAGCCAATAATTATCACAACTTTACAAACCAGCCCATAATTACCACCGATTTACAAACCAGCCAATAATTACGACTACTTTACAAACCAGCCAATAATTATCCCAACTTTACAAACCAACCACTGATTTACAAACCAGCCCACAATTACCACTGATTTACAAACTAGTCAATAATTACTGCTGATTTACAAACTAGCCCATAACTATCACTGCTTTACAAAATGGCCATAATTACCACAGCTTTACAAACCAACCCATAGTAAAACACTGCTTTACAAACCAGCCAATAATTATCACAACTTTACAAACCAACCACTGATTTACAAACCAGCCCACAATTACCACTGATTTACAAACTAGTCAATAATTACGGCTGATTTACAAACTAGTCAATAATTACTGCTGATTTAAAAACTAAGCCCATAACTATCACTGCTTTACAAAATGGCCATAATTACCACAGCTTTACAAACCAACCCATAGTAAAACACTGCTTTACAAACCAGCCAATAATTATCACAACTTTACAAACCAGCCCATAATTACCACCGATTTACAAACCAGCCAATAATTATGACTACTTTACAAACCAGCCAATAATTACCCCAACTTTACAAACCAACCACTGATTTACAAACCAGCCCACAATTACCACTGATTTACAAACTAGTCAATAATTACTGCTGATTTACAAACTAGTCAATAATTACTGCTGATTTAAAAACTAAGTCCATAACTATCACTGCTTTACAAAATGGCCATAATTACCACAGCTTTACAAACCAACCTATAGTAAAACACTGCTTTACAAACCAGCCAATAATTATCACAACTTTACAAACCAGGCCATAATTACCACCGATTTACAAACCAGCCAATAATTATGACTACTTTACAAACCAGCCAATCATTACCCCAACTTTACAAACCAACCACTGATTTACAAACCAGCCCACAATTACCACTGATTTACAAACTAGTCAATAATTACTGCTGATTTACAAACTAGTCAATAATTACTGCTGTTTTACAAACTAGCCCATAAATATCACTGCTTTACAAAATGGCAATAATTACCACAGCTTTACAGACCAACCCATAGTAACACACTGCTTTACAAACCAGCCAATAATTATCACAACTTTACAAACCAGCCCATAATTACCACTGATTAACAAACCAGCCCATAATTACCACTGATTTACAAACCAGCCAATAATTACCACTGCTTTACAAACCAGCCAATAATTCCTCCAACTTTACAAACCAACCAGTGATTTACAAACCAGCCCATAATTACCACTGATTTACAAGCCAGCCCATAATTACCACAACTTTACAAACCAGCCCATAATTACCACTGATTTACCAACCAGCCAATAATTATCCCAACTTTACAAACCAACCCATAATTACCACTTATTTACCAACCAGTCCATAACTTCGACTGCTTTAGTCCATAGTGAGCACGAACGGACGTTAATCAACACAAACAAACCAGGCCATAATTACCATTACTTTACAAACAAGCCCATAATTACTGCTGTTTTACAAACAAGGCCATAATAGCCATTGCTTTACAAACCAGCCCATAATTATCATTGCTTTACTAACCACCCCATAATTACTGCTGTTTTACAAACAAGGCCATAAAAGCCATTGCTTTACAAACCAGCCCAAACTTACCATTGCTTTAAAAACCTGTGAATGATTACTGCTGCTTTACAAACTAGCGCATAATTAGGGCCCCGCATGAAGGTGCAGATGCCCTATAATAATCAGCTTGTCCATCTGTCCGTCCGTCCGTCTGTCTGTTTTTGGTTTCCGCACAATATCTCCTCAAGAAATTATCCAATTTTCACCAAACTTGCTCAGTGTACTTGATATCCAAATACCTCGCTAGGGTTCGGCAATTTCCGCGCATAATTTGGTAAATTACGGATATTTTAACTTAGGCTGCTGCAATCTGATTAGCCTATTGGTTTACGTGCAATATCTCCTCAAGGAATGGTCCAATTTTCACCAAAATTGCTCAGTGTACTTGATATTCGAATACCTCGCATGGGTTGTGTGTTTGGCAATTTCCGCGCATTTTCCGGAAAATTACGGGCATTTTCACTTAGGCTGCTGCAATCTAATTAGCTGATTGGTTTCCGTGCAATATCTCCTCAAAGAATGGTCCAAATTTCACCAAACTTGCTCAGTTTACTTGATATCCAAATACCTCGCACGGGGTATGTGTGCGGCAATTTCAGCCCATATTTTGGAAAATTACGGGCATTTTCACTTAGGCTGCTGCAATCTGATTAGCTGATTGGTTTCCGCGCAATATCTCCTCAAGGAATAGTCCAATTTTCACCAAACTTGCTCAGTGTACTTGATATTCAAGTACCTGGCATGGGTTGTGTGTTTGGCAATTTCAGTGCATTTTTCAGAAAATTAAGGGCATTTTCACTTAGGTTGCTGCAATCTGATTAGCTGATTGGTCTCCGTGCAATATCTCCTCAAGGAATGTTCCAATTTTCACAAAACTTGCTCAGTGTACTTAATATCCAGTTACCTTGCATGGGTTTTGTGTTCAGCAATTTCAGCCATTTTTCCGGAAAATTATGGCCATTTTCACTTAGGCTGCTGCAAGATGTTCAGCTAATGACCACTGCTTTTCAAACTTTCTGCAGATCAAGATATTTACAGATATGCAGATAATGACCTTAAGCGACATGCTACTGATCAAGATAATTCCAGGTATGCAGATAATAACCACTGCTTTACGGACTTGCTACTGATCAAGATCATTCAAGATATGCAGATAATGACCACTGCTCTACAGATTTGGTTACTTATAAATACAATGCCAGACGCTTTACAGACTTTCTGCTGATCAAGATCATTACAGATGAAGATAATTCCAAGTTTGCAGATAATGACTACTGCTCTCCAGGAAGGAAATGGTTAAAGTTGCAGTTTCTTAACCCTTTACTCCATGAATATCCATGTAAGAAATAATGGCATTATGAATATGAAATAGATGACTTGTTATAGTATCTCATGGACTCAGAAATTGTTGGCCATAGTAGAAACAGTAGAACCATATCTATATTATATCACAAGCAAACAGAGCAGACCCTGATCAGATGGCTCCTATAGGAGCCATCTGATCTGGCTCTACTCTGTTTGCAAAGGCATAGAAAGGTGTATTTATGGAGGAAAGGGTTAAATTAAGCTGAGTATAGGCCTTGGTTTGTGCTGAATTTTCCGCACTTGGGTACAATGGTATTGCCTTTCGAATGTGGGCATGCATGCACTGGTATTTGCAAATAGTGTAGACCCAGATCAAAGGGCTCCAATAGGAGCCGTCTTATCAGATCTGCACTGTTTGCCATTCAAATTCCTCTAGCAAGTGTAAGTATTTCATAGGGTTGAACACTGTAGTAAAACACTGATGGACAATTCCATTCGGCATTGAAAGGGTTAACCCATTCCCTCATATTGACGCCTCTGTAAAAATCATTTTATGAAACCATTGTGATAAATGGAGCATTTGCTCATGTGGAGCAAATGCTCTATTTATCACAATGGTTTCAGAACTATACAATTCTAAAAAAAATCCATTTCTCTACTAAAAATAGCCTATGAGGGAATGGGTTAACTGGCAAAGGTATATTGCAACATGTGTCTAATTTATCTATAGCAGAGCTTCTCTTGTCTTGACCCTTTGAATGGGGGGAGACGAAGTTTACTGGCAGTTGCAAACAACGTAGACCCAGATCAGAGGGTACCTAGAGGATCAGACGTTTCACTGTTTGTGTTTGTCATTAATGCCCTCATAAAGTAGACCCTTTCGTACTGAATAGACTGTTGCCGTTAAACAATAATGGGCCATTCCACTTTGAAAAATCAGTCTGCAAAGGTTTAAGTCTATAAGTTGGATACCTTTCTAATTATAGCACAATACAAAGGCATACAGGAAACTATTTGGTGGTTTTGTATGAGTTCCCTTCGGTTATTGGACAGATTTCTTATCTGCAAAAAATTATCAATACAATAAGGTTAGATCATCTACATGACTTAAATTTGTACATGTACAGTAGAATCATTCTACAGCGACCACACAAAATAAGTTTTAACCCTTTCCTCCAGGAATATTCAAGCAAGAACTAATGAATATTAATTAGATTAATTTGTGATAATAGCACATGGACACAGGATCTCTTGGCAATGGCATCAACTTCAGAATCATATCTATATTATATCATAAGCAAACAGAGCAGACCCTGATCAGACGACTCCTATAGGAGCTGTCTGATCTGGATCTACTCTGTTTGCAAAGGCATAGAAAAGCGTATTTAATTTTACGGAGTAAAATGGAACTTCGGGATAACTCAAACTAAAGGTTCAGTCCTTCCAAATCTTACAATACAGCATTGTTCTGAAATGTATAACTACGCATATCTAGAAACATGTGTGACAGCTTAATGCAGGTGTAAAGTAATGCTGAAAAGAAAACATGTAATATACAATCATATGCCGTATAGAATTCCCAGCAACTCTTTGCCCCATAGGTACGTGTTTTCAAGAGCACAGTAAACCCAGATCAGACGACTTTGGCCTGGGTCAAGTCTGCCCGGGTCAACTCGGACTGTTTTCGGCTGGGTAACCCTTTTCCCTGTTTTATGTTTATTCCAAATTTCAGTACCTACTGAATATTCATGGTAAAAAAAGTTATAATGAAATTTTGCAGCTATTTTAGTAAGTAAAGGAACAGATCTTTCAAATTCCATTAGCAACAAAGCAGACCCTGACCAGATATAGGAGCCATCTGATCTGGGTCTACTCTGTTTGCATATGCGTGAAAATATGTTTATATGAAGGAAAGGGTTAAGCATTTCCCTAATGAACATTTATGCACAAATAGGTCACTTCATGAATATTCATCGACCTCATTCTGATAATGGAAATCTTTTAAAGGCATATTTCACTTAGACAAAATCTGTAGGTTCAGATCTATATTATTCCATAAGTAAACAGAGCAGACCCTAATCAGACAGCTTACTGGCGCTGTCTAATCTGGATCTACTCTTGTTTGCTAAGGTTTTACTATGAGTTTAGAAGGGTGACAGCTTAATGCAGGACAATACATTACTTTCATCCCGCATTAACACATTACCCCCTAGTGACACATTTTCGCGCCTCATTTTAAAAACCATTGTGATAAATAGAACATTTGCTCCATAGGAGCAAATGCTCTATTTATCACAATGGTTCCAAGACTTCACAATTCTAAAACTCGTTGTTTCTATAGTTAATGCTCCTTTTAGGTAGATTTATTCAAAGAGGTTGGGTCTAAAAATAGCATAGGAGATAATGGGTTAAGCAACCTGCTACTCTTACAGACTCCCGTGTGGTCATTTTGTGGTCACTGTACACAGGTGCTACTGTATATCTATTACTGAATAGATAGATTCAAATCTGATCTTGTATTAACCAATTGTATGCTGAATTATAATATTTGACTCCTCCCTCTTTGAATATTAATGAAGCAAACTACCCAAACATCAATTTTTATTGCAGAATATGATTTTTATGGCAAACAGTGCAGACCCTGATCAGAAGGCTTCGATAGGAGCCCTCTGATCTGGGTCTACACTGTTTATAAATAACTGATATATATCCTGTCTCCAGCATATAAAGCATTAATTTGTTTCCTGCTCATATTAGTGTCTGCTCAAATTCGGGTACAATAATTGTTTTCAGTCTAGTATAGATTGTTGCAAAGTTTTAAATTTGAGTGAGACATATCTTTCCTCACCATCTCATCTATATGAGCCTTATGATAAGGGTCTGCTCTGTTTGCTTATGAAATAGTATAGATTGGATTCTACAGTTTAACCATGGCCAAAAATGATGTCATAAAAAATCAACTAATATTATATTTATGATTTCATCATCTCTTGCATGAATATTTATGTAGTAGAGAGTTATGTGGACAGCAATTTTTGTGTCACCTGCTGAGAGGCAGTGTGTCACTTAGGGATCACTTTTCCGTTGTCTGTCTTTCTGTCTGTCTGTCCCTCTGTCTGTCTGTCACACTTTCTTTTTTGGCTATCATTTCTAAACTAATCATTATAGAGCTTCCACATTTTATATGTGTCTTCTCCTCTCATTGAGGACCATTGATGTAACTAAGGTCCATCACTCTGCATGCAATACTTTTTGAGTTATTCCCCTTTGTTCACACTTTCTTTTTTTTGGCTGTCATTTCTAAACTAATTATAGAGCTTTCAAATTTCACATGTGTCTTCCTCTCATTGAAGGCCATTGACATAACTAAGGTCAATCACTCTGCATGCATTTACATTTGGAGTTATTCCCCTTTGTTCTGATTTCACTCCAGCATATTAACAGTTTTTGTTTCAGCTGCGAGCAGGTGACACATGTGTTCCTCCGAACACTCTTGTTTTCCAATGAAATTACTTAGTGTTAATTGATATGGCTAACCCTTTCCTTAACATAGACGCTTTTTCACGCATTTGCAAACAGAGTAGACCCATATCAGATGACTCCTGTAGAAGCTGTCTGATCAGGGTCTGCTTTGTTTGTTTATGGAATACCTATATAGATCTGATTCAAAACTCTCTATCACTGTCAATAAGTCCTGTGTTAATAATGCTTTAACCCTTTCCCTGTTCTGTATTTAGGCCAAATTTCAATACCTGCTGAATATTCATTAACAAAATAGTTATAAGGAAATATGGAAAGTAGAACATTGTAGACATTTTAGAAAGCAAATAAACAGATCTATCAAATTCCCTAAGCAAACAGAGTAGACCCTGATCAGACGGCTCCTCTGATCTGGGTCTACTCTGTTTGCAAATGCGTGAAAACATGTTTATATGAGGGAAAGGGTTAAAATTGTTCGCCTCATTAATATTCATAATGTAATTATTTCTTACATGAATATTAAACAGGGAAAGGGTTAATGGAGTAAAGGGATATGCAGACAACAATTTTTGCCAATGAAATTACTTAGTGTTGATAATGGTTAAATATGCAAAGGTTGAGGATAGGACCTAAGTACTTCCTGTTAAAGAAGACAGAAATCTGACCTTTGACCTCACAAGGTAGGTCAAACACTCCTTATTATATCAGGACATGAGCTTAACCCCTTACTCCATAAATATGCCTTTCTGCACTTGCAAACAGAGCAGACCCAGATCAGACAGCTGCTATAGGAGTTGTTTGATCAGGGTCTGCTCTGTTTGGTTATGATATAATAAAGATATGGTAGTACAGTTTCTGCCATGGTCAAATTTTCTGGTGTCCATTTACAATTATAACAAGGTTACCCCAAACCTGATTACTGAATGTTGCAAATGAGACAGTTACAGTTACATAGCACTATGATCAGATTTGGAGCTATTTGATTATGTTACATTAACCCATTCCCTCATATAAACGTGTTTTCACGCATATGCAAACAGAGTAGACCCAGATCAGACGGCTCCTATAGGAGCCGTCTGATCAGGGTCTGCTCTGTTTGCTAACATAATTTGATAAATCTGTTTCTAAAATGGCCACAATATCCCTACTTACTTATTACATTAAAACTCTTTTGTCCATGAATATTCATTAGTTATTGAAATTTGTAATAAACATAGAACAGGGAAAGGGTTAATGTAAGAAATGATGACATCGTGAAGTTTAATAGCAAATTTTACACAGAAAAGTTTACAATGAAGAAAATATTCCAAAAAAGGGAATTAATATAATACATAAATACTTGATTTTATGGGTGAATGCATGTAACAAAAATGTGACATGTATTTTGACATGATAATCTTTGGAAAAGGCCCTTAGTGGTCGAAATATTAGATCAGAGCAATTCAAGTATTTATGCAGAAAAGTTTAGTTTTGGTAGAAAGTGTACAGTCAGATCTGTTGTAATTTCATAAGCAAATAGAGCAGACCCAGATCAGAGACAGCTCCTACAAGAACCATCTGATCTGGGTCTGCTCTGTTTGCAAATATGTGAAGATGTGTTTATATGAAGGAAAGGGTTAAGAAGCCAAGAAGACATATATTCATCGAAGCTGAACACTATGAATGCAGGAAACAAATGAGATTGAATTTGCAAACAGTGTAGATTCAGATCAGAAAGCTCCCAGATTGATCCCTCTTATGAGGTGATCTGTAGTTTGCCATTCAAATTTCTCTCACAAAGTATACCCCTTCTAACTGATTGGACTCTATAGTTAAACACAGTTGGGTTATTCCAATTTGAATGTTCAGCTTAACCCTTTAGGTGCAGGGCACAATTCAAGTCACTGATGTCCTTTGCAAACAGTGTAGACCCAGATAAGAGGGCAACTACAGGAGCCCTCTCATCATAATGTTTGTTATTTTACACTTTTCTTATGGTTTGTCATTTTACTTTTCTTATGGTTTGTCATTTTACTTATCTTAAAAAATGTTCCTCAATATTCACAGTAAGCTTGATCTTTTTTTTATGCCCCCCAACGGCGGGCATATAGTAATCGCATTGTCCGTCCTTTAGTCTGTCCTTCTGTCTGTCCGTCTGTCCTTCAATCCATCCATTCCGAATTTCTTGTCCCTTCTATAACTTTTTTATCTGTGAATGGATTTCAAAATAACCTGGCACAAATGTTCACCACACAAAGACGATGTGTCGCGTTTAACTTCCTGGTCCATAGGTCAAAGGTCAAGGTCATCCTTCGGGGTCAAAGGTTGGGGCATAAGTGTTTCACAAACACACTCTTGTTTAATTTTGGAGTACAGAGGTCCAGATAAGATGACTGTGTAAATTGAAACATTTTCAAGAAGAACTCCTTTATTTCTCCACCAAACCCTATGCTGCGACCACTCTTTAAAATCTTCTCTTCGAGACGATTCCAAAGAGTGGTCACAACATAGAGTTCGGTGGAGAAATAAAGATTTTAGTATTTGAGTACAGTAAATCCGCTCTAATGCGACCACCAAAAAAGGGGCATAATTCTGGTTGTCAGAGGCAGGTGGTAGCTTAATGCAGGACAAAGGTTATGCAGAAAGCTTTCTGCATAACTTTTGACCTGCATTAAGCAACCACCTGCTTATAAAGACAGCTATGGTTATTTTTGAAGTGGTCGTATTAGAGGGGTTCTACTGTATGCACCTTTATCAGTTGCTTTGTATTAGTCTATTTGAAATGTAGCATTGAAATGGTTAAGGATAGGGTGAATTTACCTTCATTTACTGTACCACTTGGAAAACCTGTCTTGCATAAGTTTCTCCTAATTATGTTTGGTGATAGCTTTTTGAAGATGATCCATGGTTTGCTGCAAAATTTAAGTAGCTCTTTTGTTGTCTTCTGCAAAATTTGCTGTTTACTACAATCTCTATTTTCACCCTTTTTTTTTTAAAACTTTACTCCATCAGTATTCATGTTAATAACATCATGAATATTCATTAGATTATTTCTTTATAATGGCACACGATCACGGGAAATTTTGGCCATGATAGAAACTGTAGGATCAGTCCTGTATAATCCTATAATTATGCAAACAGGGCAGACCATGAACAGAGGGCTCCTATAGGGTCTACTCTGTTTGCAAATGCGTGAAAAGTCATTTATACAAGAAGAAGGATTAACCCTTTACTCCATAGATACACCTTTGCAAACAGAGTAGACCCAGATCAGACGAAACACAACAATTTCAACCCTTATCGTAGAAACATTAGTCTAAGGAAATTATTGTTTATCTGTTTATAATGCTTCTTAATTTCATTGTTCTGATTCTGTAATTTCTGCAAAAACCTGTGTCCATAAAATTATGCCAGTACAAAAAATCAGCAAATTAGTAGTCATGATGTCATTATTTCTTACATGAATACAGTTGAACTTTCAACCTGCATTAAATTGTCACCTGTGTTTCTAGATATGCATGGTGATACATTTTAGAACAATTCTGTATTGTAGAGTTTGGAAGGCCCCGGTTAAACTTATCCTGAAATTCGAGTTATCCAAGTTTGAGATATAGAAGGTCAACTGTAGTAGAATAATTCAGAGCCATAAATAAGGGTTGAATTTTCAAATACTAATTACATTATTTGTCCACCAAGCCCTATGCCATGACCACTCTTTCATGAAATAAACGATGACATCATGAATATCAATTTGATTAATTTTCAAAATTAACAAATGCAATTTTTGTTAAAGCAGAAACTACTGTAGAATCAGATCTATATTATTTCATAAGAAAACAGAGCAGACCATGATCTGGGTCTGCTCTGTTTGCAAAGGTGTAGAAAGGCATATGTATGGCGTAAAGAGTTAACCTTTTTTCCTGATAGTATTCATGTAAGAAAAAATTACATCTTGAACAAATATTAGCCGATTTGTTTTATATTGTAAACTTTTCCTACAGGAGCTATCTTATCTAGGTCTGGCATAAAAAAGGCTTTATATGAAGGAAAGGGTTAAAATTGTATCTTCAAGATCTTTTTGCGAAAAAAAATTCAATATATAAGCCTCTGGCAGCTGAGCTCCATCTTGTCTATATAGGCCTCTGACAGCTGAGCTTCATCATGTCTATGTAGGCCTCTGACAGCTGAGCTCCATCCTGTCTATATGGGCATCTGACAGCTGAGCTCCATCTTGTCTATATTCGATCCCCGGCCGCGACAGACCAAAAGTCGTTAAAAGTTGGTACTAGTAGCTCCCTTGTCTACGCTCGACATTAAAAGGTGTAGTTCTAGGACTGGTCGGCCCGGTGTCAGGATAATGTGACTGGGTGGGGTGCCCTTGCCATGTACCTGCGGCAGGGGTATTCCAGTGAGGCAGCACTATAACTTGTCTCATGCGGGTGCCGTCTGCAAATAACTGAAATACTGTTGGTCGGACGTAAAACCCAACTCACTCACTCACTCATCTTGTCTATATGGGCCTCTGACAGCTGAACTTCATCTTGTCTATATATATGGGCCTCTTGTCTATGTAGGCCTCTGACAGCTGAGCTCCATCTTGTCTATATGGGCCTCTGACAGCTTAACTCCATCTTGTCTATTTAGGCCTCTGACAGCTTAGCTCTGAAACTGTGCTCAATCTTCTTCAGTTTGAATTATTCTCGATCCTTAATAGGAAAGCCTGCTATTGCATTTTTGTTTCGCCTCCTCGCATGAAAATCATTTGTTGTGGAAGTGCGCTATGCACCAAATTTTGTCTATTGATTTCTATGCACCAACTATGAAGATTTTGCAACCATAAAATGCAGTTTATGTTGCCATTATGGTGCAGGAGCTTACAGCTGCATGGAAAACTGGTTCCTCTCAGCGTGCTAGGCAATTGTCATTGGCTACTAATTACCCCAAGTATTCGGACACCCAATGTCCTCCTCTCCGGCTGAATTAGTCAATTTGACATCATTTTGATAACTTTAAACCTTTCAATGCTTAATTTTCAGAGTGGAGCAGCCCATCAGTGTATCAGTGTTTAACTAGAGTCCGCTCAGTATGAAAGGCTTAAACTTGTTAGAGGATTTTGAATAACAAACAGTGCAGATCCTGATCAGAGGGCTCCTCTGGGAGCCCTCTGATCTGGGTCTACACTGTTTGCAATTGCCAGTGTATGGGTGTCCCGTATTCAAAGGGTTAAATCAAGCTGACAAATGGTGTAGATCCTGATCAAAATACTCCTTCAGGCACTTTGAGTAACTAGAGTACTATCAGTTTCTAATGTTTACGTAAGATGTTTGCTTTTCAAAACCAGTCCGATCGAGTGTCAAGCGTTAACTCATCATTTGATTGGGATTGAGATTTTCAATGTTCTAAGAATTTCACCCATAGCGCGCCAAGGGTTGACAGACCAAGGAGCTAAGATTTACATTGTTTTCGGTGATTTAATTAATCAAAGGACGCAGATTCGCATTATAGTGAATAAAGGGGTTGGGGGTTGAGGTTCGTCATTGTAATCTAAGACTTTTGATAGATATAGTTGCGGCAATTTGAGAGCAAAATCTGCAGGGGAGTTTGAGTTACATGAGAAAGTGCAGTGCACTCATGGAAAGTAACTCGGGATTTTCTCACAGAATTTATTTAACCCTTAACTCCATAAGTGCTCATTTTTATGCCTTTGCAAAAAGCTCCTGTAGGAGCTGTCTAATCAGGGTCTGCTCTGTTTGCTTATGAAATGATATAGCTCTGATTCAACATTTTCTGTCATTATATTGTAGTGTCATATATATTGAGCTGATTAATATTCATGATGTCATTATTTCTTGCATGAATATTCATGAGTTAACTCTCATCCGCTGCAGGTTTCCTTACCTTTGATTCGTTCAAGAATTGGAGAACTAATTAATCCCTTCCCTGTTCAATATTCATTTAAGAAATAATGACATGAATATTTATTGGCTGAATTTTAATAATATAAAAGTTGCAAGGATTATTTTTTTTTGCTTCGACCAAAATTGTAGAATTAGATCTATATCATGTCAAATGCAAACAGAGCAGACCCTGATCAGACGGCTCCTAATGCCTGAAAGCATGTTTATATATATGAGGGAAAGGGTTAATGAATTTCAAACAGCTTGGATCCTGATAAGATCCCGAATTACAAAATGTGTCATCTGCATCCAGACTGTTTCCAAATGCCAATCAGAATAGCATGATAAAGTTTAACCCTTTTCCTTCATATAAACACTTGTTAATGCATTTAAACAGAGTAGACCCAGATCAGACAGCTTCTATAGGAGTAATCTGATCTGGGTCTGCTCTGTTTGCTTATAGTATAATATAGATCTAATTCTACAGTTTCTGCCTGAGCCAAAACATCCTGTGAACATCGGCTTTCATGAAAATGCAGCCTATAAATATTCATGATGTCATTATTCCTTACATGAATATTGAACAGGGAAAAAGTTAGTATTAAATTGAGATCTGTTGTAATATCTTGGTACTGCAGATTAGCTTAACACTTTACTCCATGAATATTCATGTAAGAAATAATGACATCATGAATATTAATTAACATATTTTTTACAGTGATGTATGAATCAGCAAAAACTTTGTCTTGGTAAACACTGTAGAATCAGATCTATATTATATCATAAGCAAACAGAGCAGACCTTTATTAGATGGCTCCTATAGGAGCGGTCTGATCTGGGTCTACTCTGTTTGCAAGGGCTTAGAAAAGTATGTATGGTGGAAAGGGTTAACCCTTTCCCTGTTCTACATACATTCAAAATTATCAATACCTACTTAATATTTATGGACAAAACAGTTAAAATGATTGTTGAAGGTGGAAATTCTATCAATTTTAGAAAGTAAAGAAACAAATCTATCAAATCCCATTAGCAAGCAGAGCAGACCCTGATCAGACAGCTTCTATAGGAGCTGTCTGATCTGGGTCTTCTCTGTTTGCAAATACATGAAAAGCATTTATATGAGGGAAAAGGTTAACCCTTTCCTTCAGATAAATGCTTTTTCACACCTTTGCAAACTGAGTAGACACAGATCAGGAGCCATTTGACCAGGGTTTGCTGTTTGTTTATGATGCAATATAGATACAATAATACAGGTTCAACCGTGACCAAAAATTCACGTGTCCATGTGTCATTATAAACGTTATTCTAATCAATATTCATGATGTCATTATTTCATACATGAATAATCTTTGAGTAAAGGGTTAAGACCACGGAATTCCGTATCGCATGTCATGATAACACAACTCAGCCCCACTATACATCATTATACCTGCTTTGTTCTTACATCATCATGGTTTTAAAAGTACAGAAAGTAATTACTTCTACGCAGTCTAAGTACAAGTTGTCAAACAGTATAAAATGTTGTTTGCTTTATGTTTGTAATCAGATGTTTTGCATTTCTTTAACTCTTTCGCTGCTAATATCGCATCTTCGATTACCTATGCGGCGTCTTATTAGGATCAAAACTGTTTGTTGCTGTTGCAATACTTTTTTAAAGAAAAGGAGAAAATATTCTAGCAGACGACACATTTTGCAGACGACGATATTTGCAGATGGCAGTATTTGGCAGTGAAAGTGTTAAAGAAGTTCAACCCTTTCAGTGCGGGACACGAGTCACTAATGTCCTTTGCAAACAGTGCAGACCCAGATGAGAGGGCTCCTACAGGAGCCCTCTCATCAGGGTCTGCACTGTTTTCACGTTGCACTTTTCTTCAGCAAAATCTCTACATATTCACCATAGGCTTAACCTGTTTGAATTTTGGAATAGTCCATTTAAAAACTCGGCATTGTAAGGGTTAATTAGAGTGTCAGATAGTTTGTGTCCAGGTGAGACATGGAGTTGCTTGGTACCTCATGGAGATCCAAACCATTTTCAAAAGTTATCATGACTTTACCGCTAAGAGTTTGATAACGAGACAACTGACTTCGGGGGAAACCAGCATGAGTTAGTGTAGAGAGTAATAAACTCTCTGGTCATGTCTTTGCAGAAGTTCCCAGAATGCCATGCTGAAAATAAATACAGGCATGTTGATAAATTGTCACAAATTGCCTGAAGATTTTAGCCGATAGTACTGGTTAATTACATAACTTTGCAGCACTCCGATCATTGTAAACACTAAGTTTAATTAACCCTTTGAACACTGGATTTTCAAAATAGACTGTTCTATCATTGTTTAACGATAGAGTCCACTCAGTATGTATGGGTATAGTTATGAGAGGATTTTAAATTACAATGCAGTGCAGATCCTGAACAGTGGGCCACCTGATCTGGGTCTACATTTTTGGCAAAATAGCAATGTAGTGGTTTCCCCGCGTATAAAGGTTTAAGCACTGATGAGATGCATTTTTTCCTCCTATTTTCTATCTCAAGGACTCATGAGTATGAAAACACAATCAGCAGAGAGAAGAAAATAGGTGAATCGAGTCTGACCTAACTTTTGCTGCCAAACATTATCATCTGCAAAATTGTTCTTCTACTGCAATTTTCGTCTGTTTAATTTTTTCCCCATTTCTTTCACAAACATTATCACAGTAACAAACAGGTTGGATCCTGATGAGACTTCGAGTTACTCGGTGTCGCATCTAGATCCAAGCTGTTTGCATAGGTAATCACATGTTTCACAACATTGGCTGCGAAAGATCTAAACAAGTAATTTTGCTTTCAGCCTTCTGTGAAGAATTTGATTGCTAATATAACCAAATGTGTTTTAATTTTTTAACCACTAAGCATACTGATTGGATCTGCTGAAACAGTCAGATTCACAGAGCTGCACATAAAGGTGTATACCCAAATACTAAAATCGTCATTTCTCCACCAATCCCTATACTGTGACCACTCTTTAGAATCGTCTCGAAGTGACGATTCTAATGCTTTGGTCACAACCCCTTCCGATTAGGCTTAGGATGTACTCCCGGCATGATTTTCAGCCATTTTGGCCTGGTCCCCGGCCGGACACCAGACATGTCTGGCCAGTGGCCGGTGCTCTCAGGCAGCATCGGGGAGGTGCCCGAAGAGATTTAACTCGAAGTTAAAATTTCTCCGGTGTCCCGTAGATTTTCATAATCGGCCACATATCCTTCACACATCGTTTAAGTATCGTCCGATATCAGGCCGGGAATCAAGCGGTAATCGGCCGGTGTATGTAGCCTCAGAAGAAAAAGTTTTGGGACCGGACATGGGCCGATATCCGGCCGATGTCTGTTTACACATTGGAAAGTAACCCACTGATGTCCGATCAGTGTGGACCAGATATGTTACAGACATTGGCCGGTCACCGGCCGGCTAGAACCTGACATCAGCCGGGCATCGGGTGGACTATATAAACCCCCGTCAGTCGCCGTGTACAACATTATAGCGCATTTCTACACAAGAGACAACACACACACAACAACAACTTGAAAAGCTAAGAAGATGCCTCCCAAAGGAAAAGAAGGGGAACATGCCAGGTAGGGCGGCCATTATATACCTCTTGATCGAAGACGTAGCCATCAGCCATCACACCGCCCGACATTCGGCCGGGCCAGGTACAAGCATCGTTCGTTTTCCGTAGGATACTCGGGCGATATTCGTACGATGTCCGGTGAATAGGCCGGTTATCGCCCAGACATCATAGGATATTCGGCCGATTAGTAGTAGATGTTCGGTCGGTATTCACTGCCTCGCCGGCCACCAAAAAATTTCTCTTTGGAAACAGACGCCGTACGATTACCAGACGGTCTTTGGACGGCCTCCGCATGGCCTCCTGACGGTGCCATTTATGTGTGACAAATGTTTTGACCGGTGTTGTCCGATGTCGGAAAAATGGACAAAACCAGCGGTGTACTCCCGATTACCGCCTATCCCCGGATACCGACCGATCTTTGTGACCATAGCATAAGTGTTCACTGTATAGGGTTTGGGGAAGAAATAAAGGAGCTATTCTTAAAAATGTTTAAATTTACACATCTTATCTGGACCTCAGAATTCATGATCCCCATTGCTGCCAATGTTGAATTTGATTACCTGTGCAAACAGTTTTGATCTAAATTAGCCACAGAGAAACTTGGCTTCTCTGGCATCTCATCAGGATCCATAATGTTATGATACTGTGATTGTATTTTTGAAAGAAAAGGGAAGAAAATTTTAAATAAAAGATAAACTTGTTGCGGACGGCTAATGTTGCCATTATTAAATTTTGGTAGCGAAAGAGTTATCCTCCCATTTCTTGCTGAAAAAGCCACTCATGAGAAATCTTAAATCTTTCCACCATGAATATTAATTATGCCCCCCCAAACAAAGTTGTGGGACATATTGTGTTTGCTCCATTTCTTCCTCTTATTGTTATTCTTCTTTCTTCCGATTTTTCTTCTTCTTCTTCCACAGTGAACTTTTGTCCGACACATTTTTCGGTAAGTAATAGTCTGATCCTGATGAAACTTCACATGAACATTGCTGGTTACATGCATATGTGCATCTTACTTTTCATTTTTAGCTCACCAGAGCACAAAGTGCTCAAGGTGAGCTATTGTGATACCCCTGTGTCCGGTGTCCGTCTGTCCGTCAACAATTTCAAACGACTTCTTCTCTGAAACCGACTGCCCAATTGTAACCAAACTTGGTCAGATACATACTGTGGGTGGGTGCTTCAAAAGTTGTTAAAAGATAGTGGGTGGGGCCATCGGTCTTGTTGCCATGGCAACCGTACACAATATCTAGAAAAAATCTTCTTCTCCAGAATGACTTGTCCGATTTGAATATAGTTTTCACCAAAATGTTTCTCAGTTGATAGACTTCAAAAGTTGTTAAAAGAATTTTGATCCGGCAAAAAACATGGCCGCCAGAGGGCGTGGTCATTTTTTCCATATATGGTAATACGGAATTTTCATAGGAAAATCTTAAAAAATCTTCTTCTCTGAAACTGTAAAGCCTAGATCTTTGATATTTGGTATGTAGCATGATCTTATGGTCCTCTACAAATATTGTTCAAATTATGGCCCCTGGGCCAAAAATGGCCCCGCCCAAGGGCTTATTAGTTTTTCATAGGAAAATCTTTAAAAATCTTCTTCTCTGAAACTGTTAGGCCTAGACCTTTGATATTTCGTATGTAGCATGATCTTATGGTCCTCTACAAATATTGTTCAAATTATGACCCCGGGGCCAAAAATGGCCCCGCCCAAGGGCTTATCAGTTTTTCATAGGAAAATCTTTAAAAATCTTCTTCTCTGAAACTGTAAGGCCTAGACCTTTGATATTTGGTATGTAGCATGATCTTATGGTCCTCTACAAAGATTGTTCAAATTATGACCCCCAGAACAAAAATGGCCCCGCCCAAGGGCTTATCAGTTTTTCATAGGAAAATCTTTAAAAATCTTCTTCTCTGAAACTGTAAGGCCTAGACCTTTGATATTTGGTATGTAGCATGATCTTATGGTCCTCTACAAAGATTGTTCAAATCATGACCCCCGAGACAAAAATGGCCCCGCCCAAGGGCTTATCAGTTCTTCATAGTAAAATCTTTAAAAATCTTCTTCTCTGAAACTGTAAGGCCTAGACCTTTGATATTTCGTATGTAGCATGATCTTATGGTCCTCTACAAATATTGTTCAAATTATGACCCCGGGGCCAAAAATGGCCCCGCCCAAGGGCTTATCAGTTTTTCATAGGAAAATCTTTAAAAATCTTCTTCTCTGAAACTGTAAGGCCTAGACCTTTGATATTTGGTATGTAGCATGATCTTATGGTCCTCTACAAAGATTGTTCAAATTATGACCCCCGGGACAAAAATGGCCCCGCCCAAGGGCTTATCAGTTCTTCATAGTAAAATCTTTAAAAAATTTCTTCTCTGAAACTGTAAGGCCTAGACCTTTGATATTTCGTATGTAGCATGATCTTATGGTCCTCTACAAATATTGTTCAAATTATGACCCCCGGACCAAAAATGGCCCCGCCCAAGGGCTTACCAGTTTTGCATAGGAAAATCTTAAAAAATCTACTGAAACTGTAAGGCCTAGACCATTGATATTTGGTATGACTGACATGATCTAATGGTCCTCTATAAATATGTAGCCGTGGCTTGTGGTCCTCTGCCAAGAATGTTTAACTTACGACCCTGACCACTGGGCGAAACTTGGGCCTGCCCCAGGGCTTATCAGTTTTTCATGGGAAAAATATGAAATATTACTTTTCTCTGAAACCATAAGGCTTAGACCATTAATTAATGGCATACTGCTTTGCCTTGTGGTTCTCTACCAAGGTTGTGCACATGATTTCTTGTGGTCAAAAATGGCCCCGCCCCTGGGGTTATCTCAGGTGAGCGCTTCAGGGCCTCATGGCCCTCTTGTTTTCAAATCGCCATAACATCCAAATGGTGGGCTCTGATTGGTCGAAATTTAGATTTTGTTTGGCGAACATAGTACATATCATTCAATTTTCCTGAAAATTGGTATCATGGGATATTTTAGTACTCCAAATCAATTGGTAGGTCTTTCAAAATAATTGATTGCCATGGTAACTGAATGGTGATTCTGATTGGTCGAAATTTAGTTCGTTTTCGACGAATCAATATATATTTCGATTTTGCTGAAAATTGTAATTTCAGGATATTTTGGTACTCCGAATTGATTGGTATGTCTGTCGAATTAATTTGTTGCCATGGTAACTGAATGATGGGTTCTGATTGGTCGAAATTTAGATATTGTTCAAATTTGTTGAAAATTAGTCAGTAGGGGTATATGGGTATACCAAACTTAGTGGCCAGTGTTTTAAAAGTGTTGGTTGCCATGGTAACCCAGTGATAGCCTGTGATTGGTTGAAATTTAGATATTTTGTTCATCAATACCAGTTGCAGTTTCGTTTTTGGGGACAGATTCTGTTACAATTAGATCTTGTTTAATACGGCTTTAATATTCATGGACTGAATGTTTATAAATAATTTTTTATGCATTATCAACGAAATTTTTTGCTGTGTGTCAGAGTCTTCAAAATCAGATCTATATCTTTCCGTAAGCAAACAGAGCAGACCCTGATCAGACAGATCCTACAGGAACTGTCTGATCTGGGTATGCTCTTTGTGCTGTGTCAAAAGTTGTCTTTATGAGGAAAGAGCTAACTTAACCCTTTCTTTCAGACCTTTGTAAACAGAGTAGACCCATATTACATGGCTCCTGTTTGATCAGGGTCTGGTCAGTTTATAATAGACCTCACTACAGTTTCTATGAATACCAAACAATTATGTATGCATATGCCATTAACCCATTCCCGCATATTGACGCATTTTGACGCTTCTGTAAACGTCACTTTATGAAACCATTGTGATAAATAGAGCATTTGCTCCACAGGAGCAAATGCTCTATTATCACAATGGTTTCAAAACTACACAATTCTGAAAATTTCCTTTTCTCTAGTTAATGCTCCTTGTTGGTAGATTGAACCAAAGGGGTCAGGTCTAAAAATAGCCTAAGTGGGAATGGGTTAAAAAAATAAGCCAATAAATGCTCATTATGTCATTATTTCTTACATGATTATTGAACAGGGAAAGGGTTAACTCTGCATGCTAGCTGCGAAACTTACTTATGCAAACGGCTTGGATCTAGATGACATAATGCTCAAACTATGATCTGCCACAAGTTTTACTTCCAGTTTGTTAAAGCTTTGGAGAAGCCGTTGTTATATTTTATATATCAAGCAGAGCTACAGCTAAAGGTGCATACTCAAATAATAAATTCATATTTTCTCTAATAAACTCTATGTTCTGGCCACTCTTTGGAATTTTGTCTCCCACCACATAGTGGTGTGGGAACATATTGATTTACTCCTGTCGTCTGTCCGTCCGTCTGTCTTTCGCAAAATATTGTCCGCTCTCTAATTCTTAAAGTTCTCATCTAATCTTCACCAAACCTTATGAAAATGTTTATGGCTATAATATCTAGGCCAAGTTTGATATTCAGCAAGATTGTTTCAGGAACTTCAGGGTTTTGGCCCATGATTTATCCAAAGTTTGCCTTTTTTAGCCTTGTCCGCTCTCTAAGTCAAAAGCGTCTCATCCAGTCTTCACCAAACCTTCTAAAAATGTTTATGGCTATAATATCTAGGCCAAGTTCAATATCCAGCAAGTTTGTTTCAGGAACTTGACATGTCAAGGTCATGGTCATCCTTCAGGGTCAAAGATCAAATTAGAAACAGGGCATAGTGTTTCACAAACACGTCTTGCTTTAGCTTTGTCTACATTCTAAATCAAAAAGTCCTCATCCAGTCTCCAACAAAACTCATAAAAATGGTATTGGCCATAATGTCTTGGTCAAGCTTAATAATCAGCAAGATTACACCAGGCACTTTGGAGTTATGGCCCTTGAATTATTCAAAATTTGCTGTTTTAGCATTGCCTTTTACAAACTTCCAGAAAAACTTTATAGGAATAAAATATTGATCAAGTTAGATAAGCAGCTAAATTTCTTGAGGCATGTCAGGATTATACCCCTTGAAAATAAAAAGAAATGCCTGTTTTACCCTTGCCATTCCCGAACTCCAATAGTTTTCATAAGATCTTCACCGAATTTACTGAAAATATTACTTGTGAGTTTATTTTCTTTGTCAAGTAAAACAGCCATATTGTAGAAGGCATGTCAGTAAACACTCTTAATGTAGATATTAGGCATGCATGATGATATCAGGCAAGTCAGTAAACACCCTTAATGTAGATATTAGGCATGCATAAACACCCTTAATGTAGATATCAGGCAAGTCAGTAAACACCCTTAATGTAGATATCGGGCATGTCAGTAAACACACTTAATGTAGATATAAGCATGCATGACTTTGTCAGGCAATTCGGTAAACACACTTAATGTAGATATAAGCATGCATGATGATGTCAGGCAAGTCAGTAAACACACTTAATGTAGATATTAGGCATGCATGACGATGTCAGGCAAGTCAGTAAACACACTTAATGTAGATATTAGGCATGCATGATGATGTCAGGCAAGTCAGTAAACACACTTAATGTAGATATTAGGCATGCATGACGATGTCAGGCAAGTCAGTAAACACACTTATTGTAGAAGGCATGCATGACTATGTCAGGCAAGTCAGTAAACACACTTAATGTAGATATTAGGCATGCATGACTATGTCAGGCAAGTCAGTAAACACACTTAATGTAGATATTAGGCATGCATGACTATGTCAGGCAAGTCAGTAAACACCCTTAATGTAGATATTAGGCATGTCAGTGAACACCCTTAATGTAGATATTAGGAATGTCAGTGAACACACTTAATGTAGATATTAGGCATGCATGACTATGTCAGGCAAGTCAGTAAACACGCTTATTGTAGAAGGCATGCATGACGATGTCAGGATTATGTTCCTGGTCAAGTTAAGTAATTTCAACCTTGGATTTTATGTCCAGCCTTCAAGGATATTTCTTTAAATCTGGTTAACATATTATCTGTTTCAACCTCGGATTTTGTGTATACAGATTTCATGTTTGTAGATATATCGTCCAGAATTTATATTGGTATACCAGTTTTCTTTAAATTCATCAATGACTTGTGTAAGAATGACATATTGTATTTATTTTGGCATTTGTAGACCTTATCATTAGCTTCATTGTAAAGCAAAGGATATAAAACATCCTAA
This sequence comes from Azorinus chamasolen, assembly GCA_963576725.1. Taxonomy (NCBI): domain Eukaryota; kingdom Metazoa; phylum Mollusca; class Bivalvia; order Cardiida; family Solecurtidae; genus Azorinus; species Azorinus chamasolen. The sequence continues at coordinate 38,172,901 of OY755246.1, read as the reverse complement.
AATTCCACAAAAATGATCTTTGGAAAACATCCAATCATTTTTGAGACAGGAGCTGGTGGGAGACATATGTTTTTCTTAGAAACAAGCTCTAGTTGTCTTTGGATTTTAAAAAGTGGTCACAGGTCCAGATAGAATGCGTAAATTTAAACATTTGCAAAATTAACTTCCTTATTTCTCCACCAAACCCCTGTATTGTGACCACTCTTTAGAATCGTCTTGAAGAGGGTTTGCTGGAGAAATGAGAATTTTGGTATATGAGTCTGTTGCTCTGGTGGTCACAATATGGGTTTAGTGGAGAAATAAAGAAATTATGTTATAAAAATGTTACACATCTTATCTGGACCTCTATCATGGGATTATAAGGGGCAGTTGTCCTACACTCACATCTGAACCAGCTTGAATCCAGATTAAAGGTCTAGTTACTCAGAATCTCATCTGGATCGAGGCTATTTGCAAATGCCAGTCAGGTCACACACTTAGCATTATAGGGGTCTGAACATTTGTAGGTCTTTAACCCTTTACCTCATAGGCTATTTTTAGATCAAACCTCTTTGAATAAATCTACCGAAAAGGAGCATTAACTAGAGAAAAGGAAAATTTTAGAATTTTGTAGCTTGAAACCATTTTGATAAATAGAGCATTTGCTCCTATAGGAGCAAATGCTCTATTTATCACAATTGTTTCACAAAGTGACTTTTACAGAGTTGTCAAAAGTCGTCAATATGAGGGAATGGGTTAACCCTTTCCCTGTTCTATATTTTTTCCAAATTTCAATACTGAATATTAATGGGCATAACAGTTATAATGAAATATGGAATGTGGAACATTGCAGCCATTTTAGAAAGTTAAAACACAGAATTGTCAATGTCTTCTAGCAAACAGAGCAGACCCTGATCAAACAGCTCCTATAGGAGCTATCTGATATGGGTCTACTGTGTTTGAAAATATGCAAAAAAGTGTTAAAATGAAGGAAAGTGTTAAAACATGATGAGATTAATGCAGGAAAGTCCTATAATTTATCCATATCTTTCATTTAAACATTTTTCCACACATTTGCAAAGTAGACCCAGTTCAGATGGCTCTGTCTGACCCGGGTCTACTCTGTTAAATTTGCTTAGGACATAATATAGATCTAGTTCTACAGTTTTTGTCAAAGCAAAAAAAAATCCCTTGTAAAGTTTACATCATCAAAATTCTGCTAATAAATAATCATGATATCTTTATTTTTCTTACATGAATATTGAACAGGTAAATTTGGGTTAAAACTTGCTTATTGCAGAATGCGCATAATGCAAAAAAAGACATTTCTGCATTAGTTCATTTTATATTAACCCTTTATATTGATATAAGAAATAATGACATCATGAGTATTAGTTAGCTGATTTTTTACCATTGTATATCAACCTAGTGTATTTTGGCCATAGGAGAAAACTATAGAATCAGATCTGATTTCATAGCAAACAGATCAGTCCCAGTTCAGGCGAATTCTACAGGATCGGTCTGAACTGGGTCTGCTCTGTTTTCAGAGGTGTTAAAAGGTGTATCTATGGAGTAGAGGGTTAATGAGGTTCATGATGTCATTGCCAAGATCAGAGATTCATCTTGCGATGTCCAGGAGGCAAGGCTCAGCTTTCATGAAGAGATTTGTCAGAAGGCATCTTGAGCTGACATAATGTTATTTAACTATCAAGTTCTGTATAAGGATAAATTTGTAACGAATTTGCAGATACCATTACCAGCGTTTTTCACCAACAGCCAACATTGCATAACTGTGGCAGTAATACTGTGGACAGCACCAAGGGCTCAAATCTTCAGATTTGAAAGAAGTCAAATTGAGAAGCTTTGTGAAAGCAGGTTCTTGGCAAATTGGCAAATTTGCCATTATTTAATCCAGAGAGATGCAGAGTAAATCAGCATCTCAACAGAATCTAAACTGTTCATACTTGGCTTACATTTTCATAGAAAAATTATTGTGAAATTACTGTGGAAAGCAGACAGAGATATGTAAATGAAGATGTGTAATTATAGCCTACACAACAAAGTAGCACAGGGTATATAGTTTTTGACCCATCCATCCATCCATCCATCAGTCAATCCGTCTGTCTGTGTATCCTAATACCGTACATTGTTGCTCATCTAGCACTTTTCATTTCTTGACCAATTTTTCTCAAATTTGCTTTAAGAATTGTCATGAATAACAGCTTGGATGAGTTCGATTTTTCAGAGGAATCTGTCATGGGGAGCCACTTTTTTCTCTGACGGCGGCGTGCGCTGTGTGAGCTTGCTTACTAAAGTTCTTGAATTTAAACATTTTCAAGAATAGCTCCTTTATTTCTGTACCAAACCCAATGGTGTGACCAGTCTTTAGAGTCATCTCTTTGAAATGATTCTGAAGATTGGCCACAACATAGAGTTTGGTGGAGAAATGACAGTTTTACTATTTGAAATGCATCCTTTATTTATAGCTCTGGGACAGAAACTGTTTTCAAACAAATAATTTATCAGTACGCAAAAGGCTTATTTATATCAGGTCCTGGGTCCAAGGTTATAAAACTTCTGAGTCAGAATCTGACCAATCAGATGCTTGTGAATGATCTCAGACTCAAGCAAAAAGTATTATTAACTTCTGGGCCTAATTTCTTTGGATACAAGCAGTGAATTCCTTTTCATTACCTGTATACAACCAGTTTGGATCCAAATGAGACTCTGAGTAACATTTTTCAATTTCTAATTGTCCTTTTTGTGTCACCTGCAGAGAGGCAGTGTGTCACTTAGGGATCATTTTTATACCCCCACAAAGTTTGAGGGGGGTATAAAGGAGTCACCTTGTCGGTCAGGCGGTCGGTCTGTTGACTTTTGTTTCCGCGCGGTTTCTCAGTAACCCCTGACTAGAATTCAATGAAACTTAACATGATGCTTTATCATAAAGAGGAGATGTGCATCTAATTATTATTTTCCGGCTCAGTGATTTCCTTACAGAGTTATGCCCCTTTGTCTAAAATTTTTGTGTTGGTTTGTTTCCGTGCGGTTTCTCAGTAACTGCTGACTAGAATTCAATGAAACTTTACATGATGCTTTATCAAAAAGAGGACATGTGCATCCAGTTATAATCTTCCAGCTCAGTGATTTCCTTACAGAGTTATGCCCCTTTGTTTAAATTATTTGTGTTGGTCTGTTGACTTTTGTTTCCGCACAGTTTCTCAGTAACCACTGACTAGAATTCCATGAAACTTGTCATGATGCTTTATCATAAATTGGACATGTGCATCCAATTATTATTTTCCAGCTCAGTGATTTCCTTACAGAGTTATGCCCCTTTGTTTAAAATGTTTGTGTTGGCTTGTTTCTGCGCGGTTTCTCAGTAACTGCTGACTAGAATTCAATGAAACTTGACATGATGCTTTATCATAAAAAGGACAATGCCATGTGCATCCAATTATTATTTTCCAGCTCAGTGATTTCCTTACAGAGTTATTCCCCTTTGTTTTAAATGTTTGTGTTGGTCTGTTAACTTTTGTTTCTGCGCGGTTTCTCAGTAACCCCTGAATGGAATCCAACGATACTTGACATGATGCGTTATCATAAATCATAAAGAGGACATGCGCATCCAATTATAGTTTTCCAGTTTATCTTTTTCCTTACAGAGTTATGCCCCTTGATATTGTGCAAAGCTTTTCATGTGACAGTCACGTTTGTAGGGGTATTTATCACCTTCAGTGATAGTTCTAGTTCCGTCATCTGTCTGTCGGTCCGCCCATCCCGTCAGTCCGTCCATCTGTCTGTTTGTCTGTCTGTCACGCTTTCCTTTTTTTTGCCGTCATTACTAAATTAATCATCATAGAGCTTTCAGATTTCACATGTGTCTTCCTCTCATTGAGGACCATTAATGTAACTAAGGTTTGTCACTCTACATGCAATACTTTTTGAGTTCCGATTTTCGCACTCCACCGGATTAACAGTTTTTGTGTCACCTTCGAACACTTTTATTATACCCCTGCAAACTTGTTTGACGAGGTATACTGGAATCACTCTGTCCGGCAATCGGTTGGTTGAGGGGTCCACATTTGAACATGGGTAGTTGGTGTCGCGAACGTCTCTTTCAGTTTTAAAGTTTCTGAATGTATAATTGGTGTACATAATAACCACGAATGATAGATGTGCAAGACTCAATTTTCATGTGTTTACTGCTGGCCATTGCAGAATTATCTCCCCCTGAACTTTGAGATTTTTTTGTCATTTTTGCATGAAACATGAGTAGTTGGTGTCGGGAACTCCTCCTTCAATCTGAAAGTTATTCAGTTTATATTTGGTATACATAATAACCATGAACGGTAGATGTGCAAGACACAATTTTCACTTGTTTAGCGCTGGGCATTGCAGAATTGCCTCCCCTTGAACTTGGATTTTTTTTGTCATTTTTACATGAAACATGGGGAGTTTGTGTCACAAACTTCTCCTTCAGTTTTTAAGTTATTTTGTGTCACAAACTTCTCCTTCAGTTTTTAAGTTATTTGATTTATATGTGGTACACATAATAACCATGAATAGTAGATGTGCAAGACGCAATTTTCATGTGTTTACTGCCGGCCATTGCAGAATTATCTCCCCCTGAACTTTGAGTATTTTTTGTCATTTTTGCATGTGACATGGGGAGTTGCTGTTGCCAACTCCTCCTTTAGTTTTAAAGTAATTGAATTTATATTTGATATACATAATAAACAGGAATAGTACATGACTGTGCAAAACACAATTTTATGTGTACATGGCTGGCCATTGCAGAATTATCTCCCCCTGAACGTTGCATATTTTTTGTCATTTTTGCATGAAACATGGGGAGTTGGTTTCACAAACTCCTCCTTCATTTTGAAACTTATTGAATTGATACTTGTAATACATACTAAACACGAATAGAATAGTATATGTGCAAGACACAATTTTCCTGTATTTAGTGGCAGCCATTACAGAATTTTCGCCATTTGAACTTTGAGTATTTTTGTCATTTGGTCCTGTTACATAGGTAGTCACAAACTTGGATTGTTGCCATGCGGGGATAGTTCTAGTTTAGCTCATCAGGCATAAAATGCTTAGTCAAGCTGTTAGAATCGCCGTGTTCATTGTCTCAAGTGTGGCATCAACAGTTTCTGTAAACAATATCTGCTGAACTACTAGATGGAATTATTATAGGAGCCTGCTGATCTTGGTCTTCTCTGTTTGCAAAGGCATTAAAAGTAAAAGTCATTAACATGGAGTAAAGGGATCAACAGTTAATTAATGGATCATTAATGCCAGAAGATAAAAAAAAATACGGCCAAAACTTTAATGCAGGATATGCATATGCCATTACCGCAGGTTAGATAACATTCAAAGATTATTGCAAACCTGCAGTCCATTTCCCTCCTTCATCATTTTTTCCAAGGGACCTAATTACCACTGTCTCATTAAGGCTCCCTCTAGATGGCACAGTTGCCTTTACTGGCGTGCAGTTAGGTTACTAGGTATGTGTGCATTAACCCTTTATCTGTAGTCATATTCTTGTAAAGAAATAATGACATCATGAATATTAGTTGTAATGGCACTAAAACGCAGGAAATTTTAGCTATGGCAGTAACTAGAATCATATACAGAAAAACCTCTCTATAACGACCACTAATTTACATAAAGTATTTTGTGTTAAAAGCAGGTGGATGCTTAAAGCAAGGTGAAAGTAAAACAGAACGCTCCTATAGGAGCGTTCTGTTTTACTTTCACCTTGCTTTAAGCAACCACCTGCCCAAAATACCAACTAATTAACACAATTTAGTGGTCGTTATAGAGGTTTTACTGTATGTATTATTTCATGAATAAACAACCAGAGTAGACCCTGATCAGATGGCTCCTATAGGAGTCTACTTTCAAGAGACTCTTTGGCTTCGACAAAAACTGTAGAATCAGTATAGGTTCATAAGCAAACAGGGAAGACCCTGATTAGCTCTTTGCACACGAAGTAATTTTTCGTCTGCAACAATTGTCGTCTGCTTCAATTCTTAAAAATAAATTTTCTCTCATTTATTTTCAAAAATATGGTCAAGATGACAAACAGTTTGGATCCTGATGAGACGCAGCATTATGCGGCGTCTCATCTGCATCCAAACTGTTTGCATAGGTCATAACAGTTTCGCAGCTAGCGTGCAAAGAGTTAGACAGCTGCTACAGGCACCATCTGATCTGGGTCTACTTTGTTTGCAAAAGCATTTATATGAGGGAAAAGGTAAATCTTCATGATGCCATTATTTCTTACCTGAATGAGCATGGTCTGTGAATGATTAAATCTTAAGTTGTAACCTATCCTAAACCATCCTAGTGCATCAGCATCTCATCATTCATCATAACTTTAAACCTTTACTCCATGAATATTCAGGAGGGGGGGGGGGGTAATGACATCATGAATATTAATTAGTTTGATCTTAATAATGACACATGAACACAGGAATTTTTGGCCATGGCAGAAGCTGTAGAATCATGTATGTATGATGTCATAAGCAAACAGAGCAGCACCTGATCAGACGACTCCTGCAGGAGTGGTCTGATCTGGGTCTACTCTGTTTGCAAAGATTTGTGGCAGACAATTACCTAGCATGCCCAAAGTTAATCCTTTACTCCATGAATATACATGTAAGAAATAATGACATCATGAATATTTATTAGATTATTTTGTATACAAGCACATGAATACAGGACATTTTGACCATGGCAGAAAATAGAAGAATCAGATCTATATACGGTACATGTAATTCCATAAGGAAAGAGAACAGACCCTGATCATAGGGCTCCTACAGGAGCTGTCTGATCTGCATCTACTCTGTTTGAACAGGTGTATAAAGGTGTATTTATGAAGTAAAGGGTTAAAACACTCCATAACCTCTTCGTATACCTGTATTGATTTCCTTGTGAAAAGAATTTAGATCAGTAAATTGTATCTTGGTAACCAAATGGCATTATTTTTTTTGTGGCTTTGTCTACAGTATGACTGCAGGCTGCGCTCCAGTGAGTCCGCACTGGTGACATACTCTGTTTGAATGGGTCCTATATAAATATGTATACAGTAATAATAAAGACGCTATCACAGGTTGCGTCGCTTCAATAGGTACCTTTACCTGGGTTAAGCCGGAAATGGCTGCTTACCACAAAGATAACGGCATATTAGGATTTATTTAGATTTTAAAATATACGTATCCAGGTAGATTTTAGGCAGGGTATACATGCCTATAAGACATCCAGTTGTAAAGATTTCAGAATAAAGTTTAACCCTTTCCCAGTTCTATATTTAGTCCAAATTTCGATACCTTCTGAATATTCATTGACAAAATAGTTACAGTTAAACCTCTCTATAACGACCACTAAATTACATCAAGTATTTTGTATTAAAGGCAGGTGGTTGCTTAGAGCAAGGTGAAAGTTAAACAGAATGTTCCTATTTGAGCGTTCTGTTTTACTTTCACCTTGCTTTAAGCAGCCACCTGCCCTAAATACTAACCAATTAACACAATGTAGTGTTCGTTATAGAGAGGTTTTACTATATAATGAAATATGGAAGGTGGAACATTTTAGAAATTAAAGAAACAGATCTATCAAATTCCATTAGCAAACATAGCAGACTATGATCAGACGGCTCCTTTAAGACCCGTCTGATCTGGGTCAACTCTGTATGCAGATGCGTGAAAACGCATTTATATGAGGGAAAGGATTAACACTCTAAAGTTTGAAAGTGGTCCGTCTGTCTGTGTGTAACTTTGGAATGTGAGAAAAAAGCACTTGCAAACTGTGTAGATCATGATCAGAAGGTTCCTAATGGAGCCCCTTTTATCAGATTCTGTATTCTTTGTCATGAAGAATTCTCTATTCCTGTAGATGTCTGATCAGGGTCTGCTCTATTTGCTGGTGGAATTATATAGATCTTAATTCTAATTTCTTCCATGACAAACATTTTCCTGTGTTAACCTTGTTAACCTTTCCCTCATATAAACGTGTTTTCACGCATTTGCAAACAGAGTAGACCCAGATCAGACGGCTCCTAGAGGAGCCGTCTGATCAGGGTCTACTCTGTTTGCTACTAGAATTTGAAAGATCTATTTCTTTGCTTTCTAAAATGTCTACAATGCTCCACCTTTCATATTTATTTATAACTATTTTGTTAATGAATATTCAGTAGGTATTGGAATTTGGGCTGAATATAGAACAGGGAAAGGGTTAAATAACACTTATGATGTTTTTTTTACATGGATATGTAAGTCACTGATAGGCCATTCCATTGTGAATATTCATCATTCAATGGGCCTAAAGACTTCAGATATGGAAGCTATATCCCTTTCCCTATTTAATATTCATGTAAGACATACTGACATCATTAATATTTATTAACTGAATTCTTATGCCCCCAGATCTGATCTGGGGGACATTATTGTGTTTGCCCTGTCTGTTTGCCCTGTCTGTTTGTCTGTTTGCTTGTTTGTCACCAACTTTAACATTGGTCATACCTTTTGAGCCAGTACAGAATCTGATCGAGACTTGATATTTGGCATGCATATGTATCTCATAAAGCCGCACATTTTGAGGGGTGACATGTCATGCTCAAAGTCAAATATATATATATCAAATATATAGAGGTCAAATCACCGTCTTTAACATTGGCCATTACTTTTGAACCAGTAGAGATGGAGACTTGATATTTGGCATGCATGTGTATCTCATGAAGCTGCACATTTTGAGGGGTGACATGTCAAGGTCATCCTTCAGGGTCAAAGGTCAAATTGCCTAGGGGGCATAGTGTTTCACAAACACATCTTGTTATTTTAAAGGGATATCAGTATTAACCCTTTCCTCCATAAATACACCTTTCTATGCCTCTTTAAAAGTGCTCCTATAGGAGCAAATGCTCTATATATCAAAATGGTTTCAAACTATAAAATTCTAAAAAAAAAACCTTTTCTCTAGTTAATGCTCCTTTTCGTTAGATTTATTGAAAGTGGTTGGATCTAAAAAATAGCCTTTGGAGGAAAGGGTTAAATTGGACTACAAGATCAGTAGTTTGCTTAGTAGTTTCTGTAAACTGTACTGGCTAACTTTTCAATACTTTTTCCCTTAGAGACGTCGTTTAATGCTGTTGCAAACAGAATAGACCCAGATCATACAGCTCCTGTTGGAGCCTTCTGATCAGGGTCTGATGTTTGCTTATTGAATTATTGAATAAACAAATATGCATACAAGTGTTTACAAAAGTAGATGGAAGCTTTATGCAGGACAAAAGTAATGCAGAAAGCTCTAATGGAAGCTTTCTGACATACTTTTTCATTAGGCTACTGCCTGTCTGAAAGGTCTGCTGTTAGACTTCCATTCAGTTGTTGCTGGCCTCTTTGCGCACTAAGTAAATTTTTTTGTCTGCAACAATTGTCGTCTGCTTCAATTCTTACCATAAAATATCTTTCATTTCTATTAACTATTTGCATAGGTAATCACGGTTTCGCCGTAAATGTGCAAAGTGTCTACCCATTCCCTCTTATTGACGACTTTGACGCCTCTGTAAAAGTCACTTTCTGAAACCATTGTTTTGAATGGAGCATTTCACAATGGTTTCTAAACTACCCAATTCTAAAAGTTATCTTTTTTTCTGGTAAATACTCTTTTGGGTAGATTTATTAAAAATAAATTTTGCATGCCAAGTAATTGTCATTTCTAAACAGTGTCCAGCTGCATCAGTTATCAAATTGATTTTTCTTTAGTTTCTCATAAAATATACAGTCAGTGTGTTAAGTAATTTAGTTTGGATCTTGATGAGATGCTAAACAAGTTGGCATCTTGTCTTGGTCTATTTGCATAATGTTACCACCTTCTACTAAGGGTTTATTCGACTTATTCCAAAGTCTATATTAGATGCGTAAATTAAAACATTTTCAAGAATAAGTCCCTTTATTTCTCCACCAAACCCTATACTGTGACCACTCTTTAGAATCGTCTCTTCAAGACGATTCTAAAGAGTGGTCACAGTATAGGGTTTGGTGGAGAAATGACGATTTTAGCATTTGGGTACACACCTTTATCTGTAGCTCAGTTATAGTGTTATTGTCATAAAGTTCAAATCCAGAGTGTTTGCAGAGTCTTATCGAGGAATTGCGTATGACGGAATAACGGAAATCAGGAAGTATTGATAGAAATATATGATAGACTCCCAAGTAGTTGGGCTATGTTTACTTTGACCAAATATTTTCCCTACACTTTTTTCAATAAAAGTAAACCATGAGAGGTGGGCTATTTACTCACTGGATTTGGATCATGATAAGATTCTTGACAAAAAAATACAAGGGGGAAAAACGGAACAGAAATCGAAATGATAAATCTGGGAGTTTTTTTCCTACAGTTATATTAACTCTTAACCCATTCCCTCATAGGCTATTTTAAGGTCCTACCTCTTTGAATATATCTTACCGAAAAGGAGCATTAACTAGAGGAAAGGAAATTTTTAGAATTGCTTAGACTGTTGAAACCATTGTGATAGATAGAGCATTTGCTCCTATGGAGCAAATGCTCTACTTATCACAATGGTTTCAGAAAGTGAGGTTTACAGAGGCGTCAAAAGGTGCCAATATGAGGGAATGGGTTTACCCATTACTTCATGGGCTATTTTAAAACCCAACCTTTTTAGCTCACCTGGCATGAAGTGCCAAGGTGAGCTATTGTGATCGCCCTGTGTCCGTCGTCCGTTGTCAACTTTTTCTTAAAATAACATCTCCTCCTAAATTACTTGCTGGATTTTTACCAAACTTCAAACTTGGCAGAAATGTTTCATGGGTTAACCTGTTTCAAAGTTGTTCAAAGAATTTGATTCCATGCTGAACTCTGGTTGCTATGGCAACCAATGTCCAAAAAGAAGTAATATCTTTAAAAATCTTCTTGTCATAAACTGTAAGGCCTAGGGCTACCAAATTTGGTATGTAGAATCATCTAGTAGACCTCTACGTGGATTGTTCAAATTTTGCCCCTGGGGTTAAAATTGGCCCAACCCTGGGGGTCACAAGTTTTACATAAGATTATATAGTAAAAACTTTAAAGATCTTCTTGTCTGAAACCAAAAAGCTTAGAGCTGTGATATTTGGTATGTAGCATCATCTGGTGAACCTTTACTAAGGTTTTCAAATTATGCCCCTGGGGTCAAACACCGCCACACCTTTGGGGTAACGTATTTTACACAGGATTATATAGTAAATACTTAAAAATCTTCATGTCTCAAACCTGAAAGGCTTGAGCTGTGATATTTGGTAAGAGGCATCATCTGGTGAACCTTTACTAAGATTGTTCAAATTATGCCCCTAGGGTCAAAATTGTCCTCACCCTGGGGGTCACAAATTTTACTGAAAATCTTCTTGTCAAAAACTGTAAGGCCTAGGGCTACCAAATTTGGAATGCAGAATCATCTAGTGGACCTCTACATAGATTGTTCAAACATTGTCCGAATGACCGTTCAGCCGACTGTACAGTTACACCCCTGGTCATTGAGTCATTCGCCTACAATATTGAGCACTGCTAACATTATGGCGTAATCATGCAGCGGCAGTATCAGCTAGTGACCCTCACAGGTACCCATTTTAACCCTTTGTTGAAGAGGAGGTGTGGGTGGGAGACACTGAAAAGCATCTCTGAAATTTCCGGGAGGGACCGGGATTTGAACCCTGGACCTCTGGATTGGTAGTCAAGCGCGTTACCACTAGACCACCGCACACCAGCAAGTGACTTTAACAGAGGTGTCAAAAGGCTTCAATATTAGGGAACGGTTTAAAGTGCAGGATCCGAGTATATAAGAGCTTCGCAAACATTGTAGCCCCAGGTCAAAGGGTTCCTGTTTGTCATAAAAATTGTCATTTTATTTTGATACAGTCTTTTATGCTTCCATTGACGATAGTCAGGGGGCATTATGTTTTGCACCTGTCCGTCCGTCTGTGTGTCATGCTTTTTACGTGCAGTTGGTTGTCACAGTTTTTTCATTGTCCTATATCTCACTAACCACTATAGGTATTGGCATGGAATTGCATATACACATTAAACACCATCCATACTTTCATTGCGCTCCCAGCCCATGCTGCCCACAAGCCCAAGTTCAAGGTCAAGTGACTTAGGAATTTTATGTACAGCTAGGCAAGCAGTTTTCTAGTTATCAGTTCGAGCTTGTGGACATCAGTACATTTACAGCTATCACTATTGGTGATTGTCTTTTATCATTGTTGTGAGCTTGTTGGCATCAGTACAGCTATCACTATTGGTGATTGTCTTTTATCATTGTTGTGAGCTTGTTGGCATCAGTACAGCTATCACTATTGGTGATTGTCTTTTATCATTGTTGTGAGCTTGTTGACATCAGTACAGCTATCACTATTGGTGATTGTCTTTTATCATTGTTGTGAGCTTGTTGGCATCAGTACAGCTATCACTATTGGTGATTGTCTTTTATCATTGTTGTGAGCTTGTTGGCATCAGTACAGCTATCACTATTGGTGATTGTCTTTTATCATTGTTGTGAGCTTGTTGGCATCAGTACAGCTATCACTATTGGTGATTGTCTTTTATCATTGTTGTGAGCTTGTTGGCATCAGTATTGTTGTGAGCTTGTTGACATCAGTACAGCTATCACTATTGGTGATTGTCTTTTATCATTGTTGTGAGCTTGTTGGCATCAGTACAGCTATCACTATTGGTGATTGTCTTTTATTATCATTGTGAGCTTGTTGGCATCAGTACAGCTATCACTATTGGTGATTGTCTTTTATCATTGCTGTGAGCTTGTTGGCATCAGTACAGCTATCACTATTGGTGATTGTCTTTTATCATTGTTGTGAGCTTGTTGACATCAGTACAGCTATCACTATTGGTGATTGTCTTTTATCATTGTTGTGAGCTTGTTGGCATCAGTACAGCTACCACTATTGGTGATTGTCTTTTATCATTGTTGTGAGCTTGTTGGCATCAGTACAGCTATCACTATTGGTGATTGTCTTTTATCATTGCTGTGAGCTTGTTGGCATCAGTACAGCTATCACTATTGGTGATTGTCTTTTATCATTGTTGTGAGCTTGTTGGCATCAGTACAGCTATCACTATTGGTGATTGTCTTTTATCATTGCTGTGAGCTTGTTGGCATCAGTACAGCTGTCACTATTGGTGATTGTCTTTTATTATCATTGTGAGCTTGTTGGCATCAGTACAGCTATCACTACTGGTGATTGTCTTTTATCATTGCTGTGAGCTTGTTGGCATCAGTACAGCTATCACTATTGGTGATTGTCTTTTATCATTGCTGTGAGCTTGTTGGCATCAGTACAGCTATCACTATTGGTGATTGTCTTTTATCATTGCTGTGAGCTTGTTGGCATCAGTACAGCTATCACTATTGGTGATTGTCTTTTATCATTGCTGTGAGCTTGTTGGCATCAGTACAGCTATCACTATTGGTGATTGTCTTTTATCATTGTTGTGAGCTTGTTGGCATCAGTACAGCTATCACTATTGGTGATTGTCTTTTATCATTGCTGTGAACTTGTTGGCATCAGTACAGCTATCACTATTGGTGATTGTCTTTTATTATCATTGTGAGCTTGTTGACATCAGTACAGCTATCACTATTGGTGATTGTCTTTTATTATCATTGTGAGCTTGTTGGCATCAGTACAGCTATCACTATTGGTGATTGTCTTTTATCATTGCTGTGAGCTTGCTGACATCAGTACAGCTATTAACATCACAAGGGCTACACTCTGGCAAGGTTATTGGCCATCACTCTGTCCATTAACCATTTACCTGATGAATATTGATTTAATTATGATGTCATGAATGATCTGGGTCTTCTCTGTTAGCAAAGACATAGAAATGTGTATTCATGGAGTAAAGGGTGAAGAAACATTGATTTTTCCAACAGACAAGCATTGGCATTCATATGTGGTGCACTTATTTGAATGAATACCAGGAGCATTATTACTGAAAAAGATGCAGTGTTTACATAATGTAAGCCCTTAAGGTTCCTTTTATAGCTGTATTAGGAATATGATACCAGCCTCTTGTGGGCCATAAAGGCACATATTACAATATGGACTACAAGATTCTTACAGAGATTAACCCTTATTCCAGTATCCGCGAAATGACTCGGAATTTTCAAACCGACTGGATCCAGATGAAACGCCAAGTAACTTGTGGTCTGATCAGGATCCAGTCTGTTTGGCTTCTCAAAAGCTTTATCAAATCGATACTAGACTAAATTGCACAAGATGCAAATTTAACTCTTTGCATGCTAAGTAATTTTTCGTCTGCAACACTTGTCTGCTTCAATTCTTAAAATAAACTTTCTCACATTTTTTTGCAAAAATATGGTCAAGATGACAAAGAGTTTGGATCCTGATGAGACGCCGCATTATGCGGCATCTCATCTGGATCCAAACTGTTTGCATAGGTAATCACAGTTTCGCAGCTGGCGTGCAAAGAGTTATAAGAGACATTATGTTTTCACAGTGGGTTAAAGATTAACACTTTGCTTCAACCGTTTGGTGCAAAGAAGATGTCCAGTAACATTGCCCAGATATATTAACCCATTACTCCATGAATATTTCCATAGATTAACCCATTACTCCATGAATATTTCCATATATTAACCCATTGCTCCATGAATATTGCCGTAAGAAAGAATGACATCATGAATAATTATGAATTAGATTAATTTTTATAATGGCACATGGACACAGGAATTTTTGGCCATAGTAGAAACTGTACAAACATGTTTATATAATTTCATAAGCAAACAGAGTAGACCCTGATCAGACAGCTCCTACATGAACCGTCTGATCTGGATCTACACTGCTTGCAAAGGTGTAGAAAGGTATATTTGTCGAGTAGAGGGTTTAGAGAAATTAGGAAATTTTAAACAGATAATTGTAGTAGACATCAGATTTTGTCGAAGACAATTACCCTGAGTATTCTGACAGACAGCAAATAGTGCAGACCCAGATCCAATGATTCCTGAAGGATTGTACATGTAGTATACACTTTTGGAGTGTCCATTTAGTCCATTGTCAGTTCTAATTTATTGTTATCAAAATACAGTAGAACTTGTCTTAAGTGATTATCAAAAAGAGGTCTAGTTATAGGTGTGTAAGGCAGATGGTAGCTTAATGCAGGTCAAAAGTAATGCCGAAAGCTCCTATAGGAGATTGGGTGTTCAAATCAGTATTGCATGTTAAGAGTTGTCACTTAATATTGTATTAATCTTAACCCTTTACTCCATGAATACGCCTTTCTACATTAATTGCATGACGGAGGAATTGTACCATTGTAGTTGTATAATTGTCATTTAATGCAAAAAATTTATAACTACAGTTGAACTTCTATATCTCGAACTCAGATAACTTGAACTACTGTAGGAGCTTTCAGCATTACTTTAGACCTGCATTAAGCTGTGAACTTGAGAAATTGTCCAGATCATAAATCAGATGATCGACTAGAACTTCTGTTATATCGAATTAATTTGTATAGTCCCTTTAAGTTTGAGATACTGACGTTTAACTGTATAGCAAATCCGGAGGCCTAGATAAGATCATTTTCAAGAATAGCTCCTTTATTTCTCCACCACACCACCAGACCCTATCACTTTAGAGTGGTTACATAATAGTGTTGGGAGGAGAATGATGATTTTAGTATCTGAATACACTTCTTTATCTGTTGCTCTGATATTACCTGATAGCTTCGAGGTTTAGATATTGATGACGTAAATAATACAAAATCTAAATTACATTTTGAACAAATTCTAAGTAGTTTCAAGTGACGAATAATAAATTGTTTCTTCATGAATTATAAGAATCTCCAAAAGATTTCAATGAAATTAAGCAGTCGTGTCTGTTCTGACGTCATTAGCCCTTTATACCATGAATATTCATGTAAGATTAATAACAGTTTTTATAATGGCTCTTGAGCACAGGAAATTTTGGCCTTTGCAGAAACATCTGTTGTTTTTTTACTGAATAATCTTACTGATAATTCTATTGTTAACCCATTCCCTCATATGCTAATTTTAGATAACCCATTCCCTCGTTAGCTAATTTTAGACCCAACCTCTTTCAAAAAACCTACTGAAAAGGAGCATTTATTAGAGAAAAGGAAAGTTTTAGAATTGTGTAATTTTGAAACCACTGTGATAAATAGAGCATTTATTATGCTCTCCAACAACAGTGTTGGGGGAGCATAAATTATAGTGGCCGCTTTGTTCGACCTTCCCTTTGTCCGTCCATCTCTTTGTCCGTCCGTCCGAACTTTGTCCGGAGCATACCACAAAAACTGTTATAGATATCAACATGAAACTTCATAGGTAGATTGATCTCGATGAGGAGAAGTGCAGTGCACAAGAAAACATCACTCTCTTTTGCATAATTCAGGAGTTATTGCCCTTTGTTATTTTTCATACTTAAAATTTGTTCGGAGCATAACACAAAAACTATTATAGGTATCAACATGAAACTTCATAGGTAGATTGATCTTGATGAGGCAAAGTGCAGTGCACAAGAATCATCACTCTCTTTTGCATAGTTTAGGAGTTATTGCCCTTTGTTATTTTTCATACTTAAAATTTGTCTGCAGTTGGGGAGCATCCATCGGTTCTACCGATTCTCTTGTTCCTATGGAGCAAATGCTCTATTTATCGCAATGGTTTCAAAGGGTGACCTTTACAGAGGTGTCAAAAGGTGTCAATATGAGGGAATGGGATAAACGTTGATAGACCACTCCATTTGGAAAACTCAGTATTTAAAGGTTAATGGCATCATTGTTGCTCTATGTGTAGCTTCACAATTAGACAATTACATCCTTCAGGAGCAGTTTGATCTTAAGGTCTGCACTATTTGCCTAAATTTGTCTGTCCCAATCCTTAGGTTAATGATCGCAATTGCATTTTTATCAGCGCAAACTGCAACTGAATTTTGATATGCTTCATAAATGCTCAATTAATTAACCCTTTCCTTCATTAATTAACCCTTTCCTTCATACAAGCAATTTCACGTCTTGGCAAACAGAGTAGACCTGTCTGATCAGATCAGAATCTGCTCTATTTGCTTATTAAATGATATATGATTCTGGTCTCTTTCATGACTAAAACTTCCTTTGTACATAATATTATGCCACTATAAACATTTAGTTACCCTTTCATGTAAGAAATAATGACTCATGAATATTTAT
This sequence comes from Azorinus chamasolen, assembly GCA_963576725.1. Lineage (NCBI taxonomy): Eukaryota > Metazoa > Mollusca > Bivalvia > Cardiida > Solecurtidae > Azorinus > Azorinus chamasolen. The sequence goes on along the minus strand of OY755246.1, from coordinate 38,155,669 downwards.
TAACTGAATTTTTATAATGTGAATTTTTTTCAATGATATTAGGCTTTTACAAAAAGTGTAGAATCAGATCTGTATTATGTCAAAAGCAAACAGAGCAGACCCTGATGAGATGGCTCCTATAGGTACCGTTTGATCTGGGTCTACTCTGTTTGCAAATGTGTGAAAAAGGGGTTTATGTGAGGGAAAGGGTTAATTAATATTCATATAGTAGTTATTTTTAGCTTGTCTGTTTCGAAGAAATCACAAGCTATTGTCGTAACTCCGGCGTCCACGTCGTCGTTGTTGTCCGAAATCTTAACATTGACCATAACTTCTTCAATTTTTAGCTCACCAGAGCACAAAGTGCTCAGGGTGAGCTTTTGTGATCGCCCGTTGTCCGTCGTCCGTCGGCGTGCGTCGTTCGTCGTTCGTCGTCCGTCGTCAACAATTTGAACCTTTAAAACTCTTCTCCTCTGAATCTACAGGGATCTCAACTTTCATCTTTGGCACATAGCATCATATTCAGGTCCTCTACAAAAGTTATATAAATTATGCCCCTGGGGTCAAAATTGACCCCGCCCCAGGGGTGCCTTGTTTTCAATAGAAACATATAGTAAAACTTTGAAAATCTTCTCCTCTGAAACCAGAATGTTCTCAGCTTTCATAATTGGCACATAGCATCATGTTCAGGTCCTCTACAAAAGTTATATAAATTATGGCCCTGGGGTCAAAGTTGGCCCCGCCCCAGGGGTGGGCAGTTTTCAATAGAATCATATAGTGCAAACTTCGAAAATCTTCTCCTCTGAAACTGGAAGGTTCTCAGCTTTCATATTTGGCACATAGCATCATGTTCAGGTCCTCTACAAAAGTTATATAAATTATGGCCCCGGGGTCAAAATTGGCCACGCCCCAGGGGTGGGCAGTTTTCAATAGAAACAAATAGTGAAATCTTTGAAAATCTTCTTCTCTGAAACTGGAAGGCTCTTAGCTTTCATATTTGGCACATAGCATCATGTTCAGGTCCTCTACATAAGTTATATTATTTATGGCCCCGGGGTCAAAATTGGCCCCACCCCAGGGGTGGGCAGTTTTCAAAAGAAACAAATAGTGAAATCTTTGAAAATCTTCTCCTGAAACTGGAAGGTTCTCAGCTTTCATATTTGGCACATAGCATCATGTTCAGGTCCTCTACAAAAGTTATATAAATTATGGCCCCGGGGTCAAAATTGGCCCGGCCCCAGGGGTGGGCAGTTTTCAATAGAAACAAATAGTGAAATCTTTGAAAATCTTCTTCTCTGAAACTGGAAGGCTCTCAGCTTTCATATTTGGCACATAGCATCATGTTCAGGTCCTCTACAAAACTTATATAAATTATGGCCCCGGGGTCAAAATTGGCCCCGCCCCAGGGGTGGGCAGTTTTCAATAGAAACAAATAGTGAAATCTTTGAAAATCTTCTCGTCTGAAACTGGAAGGTTCTTATCTTTCATATTTGGCACATATCATCATGTTCAGGTCCTCTACAAAAGTTATATAAATTATGGCCCTGGGGTCAAAATTGGCCCCGCCCCAGGGGTGAACAGATTTCAATAGAAACAAATAGTGAAATCTTTGAAAATCTTCTTCTCTGAAACTGGAAGGCTCTCAGCTTTCATATTTGGCACAGAGCATCATGTTCAGGTCCTCTACAAAAGTTATATAAATTATGGTCTCGGGGTTAAAATTGGCCCTGCCACAGGGGTGGGCCGTTTTCAATAGAAACATATTGAGAAAACTTTGAAAATCTTCTTCTCTGAAACTGGAATGTTAATCTCAGCTTTCATATTTGGCTCATAGCATCATGTTCAGGTCCCCTACAAGTTTTTCTAAATTATGGCCCCAGGGTCAAAATTGGCCCGCCCCAGGGCCGACTAGTTTTCTATAGAAACATATCGTGAAAACTTTGAAAATCTTCTCCTCTGATTGTCTGGTGAGCGCTTCAGGGCCATTCTGGCCCTCTTGTTCATTTACAACCTTCATTTTTGGTATGCATGTTCATCTTGACAATGATGACAGACGAGCGTTGGCACCCGCTTGCGGTGCTCTTGTTAATGACTATTCATGCGGTTTTAAGTAGTTTGGTGTTTACCTCTGTTACCACTTTGATATGTTATAAGTTGCCCAAGACATATCAATCATATCAACAAAGTTTTAGTCAACAGGAAACTTAATTTCTTTCGGTAATCATAAATCTTAGGTAATCATGCAATGCAATTTTCAAATGATTGTGACAAAATAAATATCATATGTAGTGGTTAAAGAGATTTAATATGCTCCTTTTCAGTACCGAAACGTGTCAAAAGATATCTCTATCAGGGAAGAAATAATAACATCATGAATATTGAATAGCTCATGTTTTTATAATGACATATGAACGTAGATTTTTTTCACTGTGGCAAAAACTGTAGAATCGGATCTATATTAACCCTTTCCCTCATACAAACGTGTTTTCACGTATTTGCAAACAGAGTAGACCCAGATCAGACGGCTCCTAGAGGAGCCGTCTGATCAGGGTCTGCTCTGTTTGCTAATAGAATTTGATTGATCTGGTTCTTTAGTTTCTAAAATGGCTACAATATCCAACCTTCCTTATTTCATTATAATTATTTTGCCATGAATATTCAGTAGGTATTAAATTTGAAATAAACATAGAACAGGGAAAGGGTTAATATCCATAAGCAAACAGAGCAAACCCAGATCCTGTAGGAGCCATCTGATCTGAGTCTACTCTGTTATCTCTGAGGAGTATCAGAGGGAATTCTGCTGTGTTCATTTTCACTGACAGGAAAATATTATAGTTGTCTGATCTGGGTCTACTCTGTTTACAAAGGCATGAAAAGGTGTCTCTTTTGAGATAGAGGGTTAAACCTTTACTCAATAAATAAATACACTTTTCTGTGCATTTGCAAACACAGTAGACCCAGATCAGATGGCTCCTATAGGAGCCATCTGATCAGGGTCTGCTTTGTTTGCTTATGATATAATAGATATATATATATGATCCTACAGTTTGTGCCATGTCCAAAAGTTCCTCTGTCCATAATAATTATTATGCCAGTATAAAAATCAATTTAATTAATATTCATGATATCATTATTCCTTACATAAATATTCAAGGGTTAAATAGATTTCTACTGTTTTCATTTACGCAGACAGGAAAATATTGCGTTTCAAGATATACGGTCTGTCTACATCCTTTGACCCTGATGTCTTGTATCTTACTGAAAAGAAAACACTTGTAAATCAACAGGAAGAGTGAGTGTTAGTTCTGAAGTACAGTATGAAATATGGTATAATTATCAATTTCATATAAATATTGTAAAAATTGCAGTCGCTATCATGATTTACGAGAGCCAGCTTAAAATAAGATACAGCAAACAGTGCAGACTCGGACCACACTGTACCGCATTTACTGATACTTGTCATAGAGGTCCATTTAAGATGCGTAGATTAAAACATTTTCAAGAATAACTTCTTTATTTCTCCACCAAACCCTATACTGTGACCACTCTTTAGAATCAATCACATAGGGTTTGGTGGAGAGAGACGATTCTAAAGAGTGGTTACAACATAGGGTTAGGGGGAGAAATGACGATTTTAGTATTTGAGTACGCACCTTTAGCTATTGCTCTGTTGTCAACGTATGCGGTATTTTATTTTCCAATTACATGGGCCATATTCAAATACTAAAATGTCATTTCTCCACCAGAACCTATGTTTCAACCACGTTTTAGATTTATCTTTTAGAGGTGATTGAAAAAAGTGGTCACAACATAGGGTTCGGTTGAGAAATATGGGAGCACTGGTTCTGCACGCTTTGCCATAAAAATCATTTTCTTCTGTGATAGAATTGTTAATTAATATTTAGACAGGAGCTAGTTTTAATTATTCTGCATGTTAACCCTTCGCTTGCTATTCACGTCAATATACGTATCTGTAAATAGTGAAGACCCAGATGAGACAGCTCCTGCAGGAGCTGTCTCATCAGGGTCTGCACTATTTACAAGTTGATTGTGCAACCAGTGCACTCCACAGCAGTGATTACACAGCGAAATACTTGTACACAGTGAGGATATATGTAATTATACAACAGGGCATGGGTAAAGAAGGAGAAATGTATTTTAAAATTCAGCAAGCGAAGGGTAAAGTATTAAAAAAATAGTGGTGTGTCATTCAGTATGGATCCTGATAAGATGCTGAGTTATTCGGAGTCTCTTGATCCAAATAGTTTGCAAAGGCAATCACAGAATCACCCGCTGCAGGAGGCCCTATGAGTTGCTTTCTGGCGACTTTGACAGTGAAAGAATTAACTTTTTGCTCGCTAGCAGAGAAACTGTCGTTACTTATGCAAACGGTTTGGATCCAGTTGGGAGGCTGCATAATGCATCTCATCAGAATCGAAACTCTGACCATACTATTGCAAAGAAATGAGAGAAATTTTGAGGCAGAAGACAAATGTTGCAGACGAAAAATTGAAGAGTACAAAGAGTGAAAGAGGTGCCACTGTAAGCTTGTCTATTGCTAATAGACATGATTTCCAGTATGCCAGACATTCTGGGGTTATTTGAACATTTCCAATGACAGATTTATGGAAAATAAACTCAAGAACTATCAAGATGGCTATATAAGAATGATAAACTCGTACCTATCCATAAACGGATATGTTTTATTGCTGTCAAAGATGTTAAGATGGGAGTTTTGCCATCTGGTCTCCAGGATCTATTGAAGTAGGATTTACTTGATCAATTCATTGCCCTCCAAAAACCTGTATATACAGTAAAACCTCAATTATTTGAAATTTAAGTATAAAAGAATTTAGATCCTTTTAGGCAGATGGTTGCTTGATGCATGGTGAAAGTCATGCCGAGAGTTCCTAGAGGAGCTTTCTGCATGACTTTCACCATGCATTAAACTGCCATTAAGTGTTCAAATAATCAAGATTTTACTGTACCAGATAATAAAAAATAATAAGGAACAGGGCTCAACATTAACTTTTTTGCTTACTAGACCTGAGTCGGGCTAGTGGTTTTGAAAACTACTAGCCCTGACCAAAATGTCTTGTGCCCTGACTTGGTGATAAACTATTTTGGTCTTTAAAAACTCGTGAGATGTTGAACCTGTATGAAGTGTCAAATCCTGCTTTAAATACATTTTATCAAGAAGATTTAGAGAAGAGCATGGTTGTTAAAATGTGTTTATAGGTAGTGAATAATCTGTTATATTTGAATGTTCATGAAAACAAGTTGGCTTCCTTCTAAAAGGAAGCCAAGGAGAGACCTGCAGCAGTTTTTTTTATTGAACATTTGCTATATACAGGAGCCGTTTGACAATGTTTTGGCACCGGATCGTAAATAGGTTTCTATAAATAACTATTGTGCATATCAAGTACTACGTGCGTTATAATTAGAACGAAGACGGTGAATATCAAGCGCCACTGCTTAGGAGATATATAATGCTTTAATCGTTGCAAGTACACAGTCATGTAGTTGTTTGAAAAAAAAAGTTTCTTTGAATTGGAATTAATCCAGTCAGCAAGCTTCTCTAGTGATGTAATAAAGGGGCACGGATAAACTTCGGTTTCTTAGAATTGAATAGAATATATATTAGAACAGGTTTTATTTACCAACCACGGACCCTCTCGGGTTACAAATGAATGCGTTCTAAAACATTTATGATTTACATAATTTACATGAAACTAAAGCATGTGTATCATATCTTAGGCACATACTGGTTAATCACATATAAACAACAATGCATTTTATTCATCTTGCTTCCGTGAAGTTCTAAGGCACATGGACACACCAGTCAAAACATTGATTTATGCATCTAGCAAGCACTTCCAAATGAGCTAGATCCTCCTATTAGTTTTCTTCCGGTAGTATCTAGAAGGTTTATTAGGTTAGTGATAATACTAGCCGTTTCTAAGGCATAATGATCCTTAACAAGGTAAGTAGATGTATTTCAATTTTCTGTAAATATGCATTATGTTGATGGAATAACGGAAAAATCACCTCTAGACTTATACAAATAAGTAAAAAAGAAAAAAATTAGAAAAAAAATGTGGGGGGTTATAGTTGGATTCGAACCCACGCCAGGTCAATCAAAACGTAAACTGAAACACTTTTTTTGCCAACAGCTTAGACCGCTCGGCCACTCTGCCATCGATAGTAAACAGCCCTGATTTATAAGTATTATTAACTTAATCCACCGTTGGAGAAACGCGGTTTAATAAGAATCAAGTCGAAAAGCAAAGATTAATGGATAAAAAGTACACGTTTCCATTCTATTCGCATGCTAATTAGATTTAAGAAGCTTTTAAAGGGACGGGAATTGGCACAGACCTAAATAATATGTTCAGCTCCATCGAGGTCAATCTAAAAATAGAAACTGATCCGATCGTTACTCGAATTTTATACGGAATGCAAAAATGACTGCACTTTGTTCTGGGATAAAATAATCATTTGAATTAAAATATCGACAATCTGGATTCAACTGATCCTATTGTTCAAATTAAATCACGTTTTCTATAAATACATTAATATTCAAACTCTTTATTGGTTAGTGATAGTTTGACTGCGTATTTTCTATATTACCAAAACTCACGCATGCGAATAGCCACAACTCGTCCCGTCCGGTAGACGGCGATATTCTTTTTACTATCCCAATTCAAAACTCCTTGAGATAAATTGTAAACCATACCAGAATACGCCGACATCCAATTCCAACACTGAGGAGAGACCCTGGGGGTCCTCATTGAAGAATGAGCGTTGTTTTACTTTCACCTTGCTTTAAGCAACCACCTGCCCTAAATACCAACTAATTAACACAATTTAGTGGCCGTTATAGAGAGGTTTTACTGTATATAGACATTGTAAAAGGTCAGGCTTTTAGAAGACTTGTATTTTTAGTTCCTCTACTGGCAACACCGAAGGGGACTATCTGTTTGCATTACAACGTCCGTTAGTCAGTGACACTTTGGTTTTCCGGACTTTTCTACTGAACCCTTGAAGATATTGAAGTGATATTTGGTATGTAGCTTTATTGTATAAGTTACGTATCAAGTTTGAATTTTGTTACGCTACATTGATTTTTACGGAATTACAGCAGTTGGAATTAGAATTCAGTGGGATGGGTACTATGGCATAATGCTTTCAATGCTTCCTTTACTTGTTTTTATGCCCCCACATAGTTGTAGCATATATAGTTGCCCTTGTCCGTACGTCCGTACGCACATCTAGAATTTGTCCTGACTTCTTCAAACTTTACACACATTGTTTGTGGCCATCATATCTTAGTCCAGTTTGATAGCCATGTAAATCGCTTCAGTCGTTTAGGAGTTGCAGCCCTTTATTTGTGAAAATGACTTTAAAAATGGCCCTTACTGTCTCTGACAAAAAGTCTGAAGTGGGGGCATCTGAGTGTCCTATGGACACATTTCTAGTTTTAGTATGAAACCCTTTTCCTGTTCTACATTTATTCTAAATTTCAATACCTTCTGAATATTCATGGACAAAATAGTTATAATGTGATATAGAAGGTGGAACATTGTAGCCATTTTCAGAAACTAAAGGAACAGATCTATCAAATTCCCTTAGCAAACAGAGCAGACTCTGATCAGACGGCTCCTATAGGAGCTGTCTGATCTGGGTCTACTCCGTTTGCAAATAGTTGAAAATGCGTTTATTTGAGGGAAAGGGTTAATATGAAAAAATATAATTTGCTAAATGGTTTGAATGATTAAACAGTGCCTTTAGTAATAACTGAATATTCATAGATAAAATAGTTATAATGAAATGTGGAAGGTGGGGCATTGCAGCCAATTTAGAAGGTAAATAAACAGAACTATCAAATTCCATTAACAAACAGAGCAGACCCTGATCAGACAGCTCCTCTAAACCAAACTGTGTACTGTGACTATTCTTTAGAATCATCTCTTCGAGACGATTCTAAAGAATGGTCACTGCATAGGGTTTTGTTGAGAAATGACAATTTTAGTATTAGGGTACGCTCCTTTATCTGTAGCTCTAAGACCTTGGATCAGACAGCTCCTAAAGGATCTGGATCTACTCTGTTTGCGAAGGTGTCTATCCGGTAAAGGGTTAAGCTGATTTGGTCAATGATGTAGTAACAATGACGACATAGGGTGGGCATCATTCCCCGCTCAAACAATTGTTATTTTTTGTATCATTGAAGATGTTGAATGGCTTCGTTTTAGATATTGTGAATGAGTTTTCTGTCAAATGCATATATTTTATGACAATGTCCTGGTCTTCCTAGAATGTTGACACCAGTCAGAGAAAGTCAATTCAGTGAATCGTGTTCGACATTCTTATAATATGTTGGGAAAGAAAAATACAGTAGAATCCCACTTAATGAATAAACATGAGTGTCTCTATTAGCAGGTGGTTGCTTAATGCAGGACAAAAGTAATGCAGAAAGCTCCTAGGAGCTTTCTGCATTACTTTTCTCCTGCATTAAGCTACCACCTGCATCTAGCACCCAGAATTATACCTCTTTTAGATGGTCACATTAGTGGGTTTTACAGTAGAAAAGAAATTACTTTTAAAGAATTGCACTTAAAGAATTTAAGTTTTGTAGATAGAGTACAGAGGACCAGATAAGATGCATAAATTAAAACATTTCCAAGAATAACAGTTCCTCCTTTATTTCTTTACCAAACCCTGCTTTATGACCACTCATTAGAATTGTCTCTTCGAGATGATTCTAAAGAGTGGTCACAACATAGTGCTTGATGGAGAAATGATGATTTTAGTATTTGAGTATGCACATTAATCTGTTGCTTTGGAATAATTGCTTTGTGTTAACCCTTTCCTCCATAAATATGCCTTTCTACGCCTCTGTAATAACCACTTCTTGAAACTATTGTGATAAATAGAGCATTTGCTCCTATCGGAGCAAATGCTCTATCACAATGGTTTCAAACTACAAAATTCTAAAAGTTTACGTTTCTCTAGCAAATTCTCCTTTTAGGTAGATTCATTCAAAAAGGTTGGATCTAAAAATAGCCTATGAGGGAATGGGTTAAACCCTATTTCCATAAATATTGATTAATTACTGCATGAATATTCTTAGACTTACATTTTGTAAGTAATTACACATAACCCTTTCCTCCATGTAAATTATTCATGTAAGAAATAATGATGTCATGAATATTAATTAGATTAATTTGTTACAGTAGCACATTGACACAGGAAATTTTGTAAATGGGAGAAACTTTAGAATCATATCTGTATTGTACAGTAGGCAAACAGAGCAGACCCTGATCAGACAACTCCTATAGGAGCCGTCTGATCTCGGTCTACTCTGTTTGCAAAGGCGTTAAAAGGCTTATTTATGGAGTAAAGGGTTATCACTTTCCCATATGACTTGATGAATATTCATTATCTGAGTTTGAGTATTGGTCAGTGAAAAATGGATTTTTAACCCTTTCCCTCATGTAAACGTGTTTTCACGCATTTGCAAACAGAGTAGACCCAGATCAGACGGCTCCTAGAAGAGCCGTCTGATCAGGGTCTACTCTGTTTGCTAATAGAATTTTATTAGATCTGTTTCTTGGCTTTCTAAGATGTCTACAATGTTTCATCTTCCATATTTCTTTATACCTATTTTGTTAATGAATATTCAGTAGGTATTGAAATTAGGCCTAAATACAGAACAGGGAAAGGGTTAAGCCATTTCAGAAACTGTAGATTCAGATCTATTATTTCATAAGCAAACAGCTCCTGTTGCAACTGTCCTGTTGGCTCCTGTCTATACTCTTGTTTGCAAAGTTGTCTATGAGGTGAAGGTTTAACCCTATTCCCCGTAGCTTGTTTTCAGTTTTATGACAGGTGGTTCCTTAAAGCAGGCTGAAAGTAAAAGCAAAAAGCTCCTTTTGGAACTTTCTGCTTTACTTTCAGCCTGCTTTAAGCATCCACCTGTCAGGATGCTGGAAAACCTTTTTTTTCCTCTTTAACAGGGTATGGTATAGGCATAAAAGGCCTCTCGATGAGGAATAAGTAAATGCGCTATATATTAGCTCTATGGGGGAAAGGGTTAAGAGAAATGAAAATTTAAACTTGCACTTCTTTTTGTCCTTACTGTACACGATATATGTATATATACATTAGCTCTGCCATAATGAAAGCCAACATTTAACCTTTTACTCCATAGAAATGCCTTTTAGCTCATTTGCAAACAGAGTACATACACCCAGATCAGATGGTTCTTGTCCTGTTTGCATAGGAGATAATATAGATCTGATTCTACAGTGCCTGCCAAGGCAAAGCATTCTGTGTTCATATACCTTTATAAAAATGCATCTATTTGATATTCATGATGTCATTATTTCTTACATGAATATTCATGGAGTAAAAGGAGTCATCTGATCTGGGTTTACTCTGTTTACAAAAAGGGAGTAAGGATTAACTGCTTTCCTTACTGAATATTCATGCATGAATTCATCTCTTTATGAATATTCATTAACCCTTTTCTTCATATAAATGCCTTTTCATGCATTTGCAAAGTATTTGCTCATGGAATTTTATAGATCTGTTTCTTTAGTTTCTACAATGTTCTACCTTCCATATTCCATTATAACTGTTTTGTCCATGAATATTCAGTAGTAGTTGCAATCTGGACTAAATTTAGAACAGGGAAAGTGTTAACTTAACTTTTATAATGTAAAATGTTTTTGGCAGAGACAAAAACTAGGATCAAATCTATATAATTCAATAAGCAAACAGAGCAGACCCTGACCAGACAGCTCCTATAGGAGCTACTCAGTGTTAACCCTTTACTCCATAAATATGCCTATCTATGGCTTTGCAACTAGAGTAGACCCAGAATAGACGGCTCCTATAGGAGCCGTCTGATTATATATAGGAGCCATCTGATTATATATAGGAGCCGTCTGATTATATATAGGAGCCGTCTGATTATATATAGGAGCCATCTGATTAGGATCTGCTCTGTTTGTTTAAGATATAATACAGGCTGATATAAATCTTCAATTTCAGCCATGGCCAAACATAATTATACTGTTTTATAGGCTATTTATAGATCCAACCACTTTGAATAAATCTACCAAAAAGGAGCATTAACTAGAAAAAAGGAGAAATTTAGAATTTTGTACTTTGTGATAAATAGAGCATTGCTCCTGTATTTTTATTTTTCTGCATGATAATGGTCAACATTGGCCTACTTTCTTTATTGAGATTGTGAAAATGCATGCACTTATGCTTTCACATGCACTTATGCTATCCCAATGTTGGGTAATTCCATGACTCGTTACCATGACACTGTCAGAGATTGGAATCAGATCAGTTACAGAGCACCTTCCATATATACTTCAAATATGCATACTTCATTATGATTTCATGGAAAGAATAAAGTTCTTTTTTCCAGAAATTAGCAAAATGGTACATTGCAAATAATAATTCAGTCAGATCCAAGGTTAAAATGCGTGCTTCCTTGAAAAAAAAATCATGCGTTAACTTTGAAATCTTTTCCTTGAATTTCTAAGAACCTTCTCGTTTCCATTTAGTTATTTACATGTCTTCACTTGTTGCTATGGTTATTCATGAAATTTTCTCAATTATGGCTTCCTTTGAATTATAACTGCATTTCAAAGCCCAGAGTAGAGAAAATGATCATAGCTTATCCAAACATTCAAAGCAATTGAGTACACTGCACAAAACTACGTAATAGTTTAGAAATTACGGTCAACCCAGATTCTCCATGATCAAATCATATGAAAGAAGTTTTTGATGTTCTGCGGGAAAAAATTCCAGGCTGGATAATACTTTAAAGGCATTTTGTGTCTTTGATATGGTCGCATGCAAAATTCACTATTCAAAGCTCTGCAGTTGGACAATTTTGAAATATGACATGTGCCTTGAACAAGTCTTGATGGTGATGACAGCTTATTTGAGGTCTCGATGATTATGTTTCAAAAAATACAGCAGGAAGAAAGACTAGTGCCGGATGTTGATCATATGATAAAGTCTTTAATACCAGCGCTCCGGTGCATCTTTCTGAGATTGCATGATTGGCTGTTCGATGGCGTGGTACATACATGTAGGATGCAAAAATTTAGGATCTTAAATTGAATTTATGCCCAAGATGTGTTACAGGGATGCATGAAACAAGGAAAATCTAATCTTGGAGCATTTAATTTCGCTGCATTAAACCCTTGCATCACCAGTGCCATAGACTGCCTTGAAACTTTCAACTGCCAAAATTCTTTACCATGCATTATCTGGAACAATCAGTCTTGACACAAAAATACAAATATCATGCAGATTGGTTATTGATAATATCTCCAGTTCCATTTAACTGGATCTAGATCCAGGCTGCGCAAGGAAGTGGTTTTTCAATGGGCGTTTTCAGGGTAAACTTAATATCCCTGCCAAGAAAACTGTAACGACATTCAAATATTTCCTGAATCTATTTTGGCTTGTCAGAGTAAAACGTTGTACTAAACATGAACAATACTAGAACGTTGTGTCTTGACTGATGCTGTCTGCCAGACTGTTTACAATCAGTGGCTAAATTCAGAGCTCCAGATAAGATGTGTTAATTAACATATATTCAAGTATAACTTTTTTTTATTTCTCCGCCAAACCCTATGTTGAGACAATTCTAAAGAGTGGTCACAACATTGGGTTTGATGGAGAAATGACAATTTTGGTATTTCAGTATGCACCGTTTTCTGTAGCTCTGTAAACTGCATATAGATTTTAACCCTAAATTACTCCATGAATATTCATATTAGAAATGATGAAAGCATGAATATTAATAGATTATTATTTAAAATGGCATATTGACACATGAAATTTTTGCCAAAGCAGAAACTGTAGAATCATATCTATATTATTTCATAAGCAAATAGAGTAGACGGTCTGATCAGATGGCTCATAAAGGAGCTGTCTGATCTGAGTCTACTCTGTTTGCAAATTTGAATATACAGGCAAATGTCAGGGAATTTTGAAGAAGAAAAAAATAGATTCACAGGGTTCTCAATAAGAACCGGCCAGCCGCCAAAATGACCGCTTCAAACCAGATTTTGACTGATTCAAATACGTCATGAAATATAAAAATGAAAGTTGAATAATCGCCGAACTTCCATGAAAAACCTGGGCTCTTAGAGGTCAGAGTCTGTACTGTTTGTCATGCAAAATCCTCTGAACTTCAAGCAGAATTTAGAATAACCTTAATTTTATCTTGTTCAACCTGTTTCCTGATGAATATTCATGAAAGGAATGATGACATGATGAATATTAATTAGATTAATTTTTAAGATTGCATATGAACACATGAATGTTTGACCATGGCAGAAACTGTAGAATCAGATTTATATTATTTCATTATGTCTCCCCCCATATTTATATGGGGGAGACATATTGTTTTCGTGAGAGTTGTCTGTCTGTCCGTCTGTCCGTCTGTCTGTCTGTCCGTCTGTCTGTCACACTTTTTGTCCGGACGATAACTTCAATATGCCTGATGCCAGTTGATTGAAACTTCATATATGGAAAGAGCATAATGAGAGGAAGTGTCATGCACAAGGTCCATAACTCTGGCTTCACTAATATTGGAGTTATTGCCCTTTGTAAAAAAAAATCACACTTTTTTGTCCGGACGATAACTCCTATATGGCTCATGCCATTGGATTGAAACTTCATATATGGAAAGATCATGACGATAGGAAGTGTCATGCACAAGGTCCATAACTCTAGCTTCACTAATATTGGAGTTATTGCCCTTTGTAAAAAATATCATAATTTTTTGTCCGGACAATAACTTCAATATGCCTGATGCCAGTTGATTGAAACTTCATATATGGAAAGAGCATAATGAGAAGGTACATAACTCTGGCTTCACTAATATAGGAGTTATTGCCCTTTGTAAAAAAAATACTACTTTTTTGTCCGGACGATAACTTCTATATGGCTCATGCCATTGGATTGAAACTTCATAAATGGAAAGATCATAACGAGAGGAAGTGTCATGCACAAGGTCCATAACTCTGGCTTCACTAATATTGGAGTTATTGCCCTTTGTAAAAAAAATCACAATTTTTTGTCCGGATGATTACTCCTATGTGACACATGCCATTGGAGTGAAACTTCATACATGGAACGATCATGATAAGAGAAAGTGTCATGCATAAGATCCTAAACTCGAGCTTCAATAAATTTAAGAGTTATTGCCCCTTGTACATTTGTTTAATTCTTTCTTGTTCGGACGATAACTCCTACATGGCTCTTGCCATCGTATTGAAACTTCATACATGGAAAGAGCATGATGAGAGAAAGTGTCATGAACAAGGGTCATAATTCTGGCTTCAATACTTTTGGAGTTATTGCCCTTTGTTACATTTTTTGGCCGATCAATAACTCCTGTTCGACTGATGCTATTGGAATGACATTTTATTTCTGGAAAGAGCATGATGAAATTAAGTGTCATGCACAAGGGCCATAAATCTGGTATCAGTATTTTTGGAGTTATTAGCTGTTATCATTTTCTTCTTGAAAAATGCAGTGTGAAAAACGCAAAATGAGGGGAAGTATCATTCATCAAGACCAAAACATTTTTAGTGATTTCCCTTTACATATTGTTTTTATTAGAGGGGAGACATCCGTTTTTTTGACAAAAACCTCTAGTTAGCATTTCCTATAAGAGCTGTCTGATCAGAGTCTACTCTGTTTGCTAATGGAATTTTGAAAGATTTGTTTCTTTACTTGTTAGAATGGCTACAATGTTCCCACATAGAACATGGATAGGGTTAAGGTTACCAAATTAAATTATTCAGCTTTATAATCTTGAGGAGAATGGATGCCCAAATAGTTTGGAGTGGAGAGGGGCGAATGGATGCCAAAATATTTTGGAGTAATACCAATAGATTTTAACATGTAAGAAAAAATGACATGGCATAATGTACACATGAATATTCGGTATCGGTAGAAACTGAAGAGTCAGATCTATTTTAATAACATAAGCAAACAGAGCAGACTCTGATCAGACAACTTCTACAGGAGCCATCAGGATCTGGGTCTAGTCTGTTTGCAAAGGCATGAAAAGGTGTTTATCCCTTTTCTACATAATTACGCCTTTCTACCACTTTCCAAACAGAGTAGACCAAGATCCTGTAGGAGCCGTCTGATCAGGGTCTACTCTGTTTGCTTATGATATATTATAGATATGATTCCACACTTTCTGCCTTGTCAAAATTCTGTGTCCATGTGTTGTTATAACAAATTAATCTAATTAATATTCATGACATCATTATTTCTTGCATGAATATTCATGGAGGAAAGGGTAATAAGAATAAAAGGGTTAAAGAAATTGAGAAGGAAAAAAAAAGAGAATTAGCTCTGTAAGCTAGCATTTGCAAACAGATTGGTTCCAGATCAAATGGGAAGTAAATCAAAGTTTTATAAGAATCCACATGCATTGACACGTACAGTATCATCTTGAATTGAGTTAACCCTTTCCCTCATATAAACGTGTTTTCACGCATTTGCAAACAGAGTAGACCCAGATCAGACGGCTCCTAGAGGAGCCGTCTGATCAGGGTCTACTCTGTTTGCTAATAGAATTTGAAAGATCTGTGTCTTCACTTTTTAAAATGGGTTTAATGTACCACCTTCCTCAATTCATTATTACTATTTTGGGCATTAATATTCAGTAGGTATTGAAATTTGGACTAAATATAGAACACGGAAAGGGTTAATAAGATGAAGTTTTGAAAAGACATCAGATTAGAGTTTGACGCTTTGCATGTTTGCAGATAGCTGTCTACAAAATTGTCGTCTGCTAAATTTCTCAGAATTATGTCCGTCTTCCGCTTGTCTTCAAAAATACAGTCAGAATATTAAAAGAGTTCGGATTCTGATGAGACATCAAATTACTCAGTGTCTCGCCTGGATCTGCACTGTTGTATAGATTATGATTGATACACTGCTAGCGTGCGGAGAGTTACTAGTGGAGGAAGAGTTTCATGGATGGGTAAGGGCTAATTCCATGGAAGGGTAAGGGCTAATTCCATTGCATTAGTGCACGCTCATGATGGCATGATCATGAGAAGCATGTACAATAAAAAAAAAAGTAAAATAATTCTGAGGATTGTGTTGCCATGGTATTTGGAAAAGTGCTGTCTTGCCCAAATTTGAGAAAACTAATCTTGCATCCTGTCACTTAGCCAATAGAAACCTGGATTTCATGACTTGAACTTTTTGCACGCTAGTGACAAATTTAACCCTTTCCCTGTTCAATGTTCATTTTAAATTTCAATACCTGAATGCTGAATATTCATGGACAAAAAAGTTATGATGAAATATGGAAGATGGAATATTGTAGCCATTTTTGAAAGTAAAGACAGAGATCTATAAAACTCATTAGCAAACAGAGCAGACCCTGATCAGATGGCTACTATAGAAGATCTGATCTGGATCTGCTCTGCTTGCAAATCTAGGAAAAGGTGTCTATATGAAGGTAAGGGTTAAGAACAGTTTGGAACCAGATGAGATGCAAAGTATCTTGGAAATCACCAAGATTTAGACACAGTGTTGACTCAGATCAGTTGCAGCATCTTATGATCAGGCACTTTGATAACCCATTACCTCATAGGCTATTTTTAGATCCAGCCTCTGAATAAATCTACCGAAAAGGAGCATTAACTACAGAAAAGGAAAATTTTAGAATGTCGTAGTTTGAAACCATTGTGATAAATAGAGCATTAAAAAAAATTTGCTCCTACAGGAGCAAATGCTCTTTTATCACAATGGTGTCAAAACTACACAATTCTAACATTTTCCCTTTTTCTAGTAAATGCTCCTTTTCAGTAGATTTATTTAAATAGGTTGGGTCTAAAAATAACCTATGAGGGAATAGGTTAATAACAGGTGGCTTCTACAGGTGCCGTTTGATCTGGATCTACTCTGTTTGCAAAAAAGCCAAAAGATGTGGAAAAATGACTTATGCATGTGCTTTCCGATAACTGTTGTTCTGCATTAAGCTACCACCTGCAGTTAAACACAATTAAACCTGTCTGAATTGGGTCTACGCTGCTTGCAAAGTTGTTAAAGGCGTCACTGTCAGGTAAAATATTTAAGGCTGTTATCACAAGGTATTGGAAAGATATCTGTTAGATACCAGGACGCTAATTCTTTAACCTGTAACTTCATGAATATTAATTCAAACATTTATGACTGTGAATATTCATGGACAGAAATTTTATAATTACAAATTTACAGGGAAAGTGTTGGCTGTGACAGGAACATCAGAATTAGATCTTTATTATTCCATAAGCAAACAGAATGGATCCTGATCAGACAGTTCCTGTATGAGATGTCTGATCTGGGTCTATACTGTTTGCAAATGTGCTAGAAGTTGTCTTAATGAAGGAAAACATTTAACCCTTTATTCTACCATTATGAAAATTAAGTTAATTATTGTAAAAGAAAATAAGTTGCCATGACAGTATTTATCCATGCGTTTTTCTTACATGAATATTCGTTAACCCTTTCCTCAGTCAATACACCTTTCTACGGCCTTGCAAACAGAGAGGAGGACCCAGATACTGATCAGAGTCTGCTCTATTTGCTTATGGTTTCTGCCAGGACAACAAATTCCTGTGTCTATGATGTGCTATTATAACAATCTAATTAAGTTTGATGAGGTCATTATTTCTTACCTGAATATTCATGGAGTAAAGGGTTAAGCAAAGGTAGGCTGAATCTGCAGTTATGGTCTGAATGTGGATTACTGCAATCACATTTGTTGCTTCAAATTTTCAGTTGAGACCAGTGACACTTAGTTCAGATCTGGTTGACCCTAATTACCCAATAGAGTATTCAGACACACTAACAAACATAGGCTAGTGCAGTCACATGTTAAGTGGCTCCTTAATTAGCTCTTGGATCAGGTTATACACTATTTGCTACTATGTTACTCTAATTTAACCCTTTACTCTCAGGAATATTTATGAAAGAAATAATGATGTCATGAATAGTAATTAGATTCATTTTTATAATGGCATATGAACACAGGATTTTTTGGCCGTGGCAAAAGCTGTAGAATCAGATCTATAATGTGTTATAAGCAAACAGAGCAGATCCTTATCAGATGGCTCCTATAGAAGCCGTCTGATTAGGGTCTACTCTGTTTGCTTATGTAATTACATAGGTCTGATACTTCACTAGTGTGCCCTGGACAAAGTTGTTTTTTATGTGTCATTCTAAAATAAATAATATAATTGAGATTCATGTCATGATTCTGACTTTAACCCTTTACTCGATGAATATTCATGTACGAAAGAATGACAATGAATATTAACTACAGTCAAACCTCTCTATAACGGCCACGGAATTACATCAAGTATTTTGTGTTAAAGGCAGGTTGCTACTTAAAGCAAGGTGAAAGTAAAACAGAACGCTACTACAGGAGCGTTGTGTTTTACTTTCACCTTGCTTTAAGCAGCCACCTGCCCTAAATACCAACTAATTAACACAATTTAGTGGCCGTTATAGAGAGGTTTTACTGTACATTAATTGTTATAATAACACAGGAATCATTGACCATGGCAGAAACTGTAGAATCATATCTATATCATATCATAAGCAAACAGAGCAGACCCTAATCAGACGGCTCCTAATATTCATGTATTAAGCCTAGGTTATTATTTACTCTGACAATGATGACAGCAAGCTGAAGGTATTATAGGCTGCCGGTGTCGGCTTATCTCTTACATAGCCCCTGCTTGTATACCCTGCCAGTTTATTATATCAGATTAAAAAGTGTGTAAATATTGTTTCCGTCTCTGCAGGAGTGTCACCTGTATTGTATATGGCCCTGGCTAACGGTTACCGTGGTAATTTACTATATCTATATTTGTATTTACTCAATCGTTGAAAGATTTCCTGTTTCACCTGTGCCTTTCGGTTCACATACCATCTTGATAGTCACCAAAGTTTGGACAAATCAGAGATAGGGGGATAAAATCTACAGGTAGGTTTAAGCCTTAAACCCGCTACTCCATATATATATATAGATACAACTTTTAATGCCTTTGCAAACAGAGTAGACCCAGATCAGATGGCTCCTGTTGGAGCCATCTGATCTGGGTCTGCTTTGTTTGTTTATGGAGTGATGTAGATCTGATTCTAATTTCTGCCGTGGTAAAAAAAACGACAGTGTTCATGTCATTATATTCATGGAGTAAAGGGTTAAGGATAATAAGCGGGGTTTAGTTCTCTGCACGCTAGCTGTAAATGCAAAATAATGCATGCATCTTGTTTGCATCTAGATGAAATTCTGAGTAGCTCGGCAACTCATCAGGATCCAGACAAATTTCATACTGACATAGCTTTGAAAAGAAGTCGAAGAAAAAAGTAGTTTGAGAATTTGGCAGATGACATTTTTTGCAAACAGCATAGTGAACAAAGAATTAAAAAAATGGCATATTTATGATGACTCATGTAAACTGTTTGGATCCAGATGAGATGCTGAGTTATCCAAACTCCGGGGGAAAGGGAACACCTACTCTTAAAATTTCTAACAAAACAAACGAATGGTAATATAGTCAAAGAGTTATATGCTTTCGTAATTATCATCATAACAATCATTTATTTAAATAGTATAGCAATGATCATTTGTATAGTATAACAATCGTTTGAATAATATAACAATTATTAATGTTATTATATATTTGAATAATATAATCATTTGAATAATATAATCATTTGAATAATATAACAATACTATTGTTTGAATAATATAACTATAATTGGAATGATTTGATTAATGTAACAATTGTAATATAATATAATTATTTGAATTGAATAATATAATAAACTAACATTTAGTACAGAAAAGCACATAGTGTTGTTTGAATTATCATTGTCACATTCATGTGGATCAAAGTTTCTAGGACAAACAGTGACCATGATTGCAAAACAATTCAGCTGACAGTTTCTCTTCTGTTCTCAAATGTTTAAGTTTTGACCTTTTAACCCTTTCCTCCATAGGCTATTTTTAGACACAACCTCTTTGAATGAATCTAGCGAAAGGAGCATTAACTAGAGAAAAGGAAAATTTTAGAATTTTGTAGTTTTGAAACCATTGTGTTAAATAGAGCATTTGCTCCTAAGGAGCAAATGCTCTATTTATCACAATGGTTTCAAGAAGTGACTTTCACAGAGGTGTAGAAAGGCGTATTTATGGAGGAAAAGGTTAAATACCTGAAACTAGTTTACTGAAATTTGCAAACAAGTGTAGGCAGAAATCAGGGTCTGCACTGTTTATCATTCAAAATTCTTTAGCAAATTTAATCCTTTTGCAAAGCTTGGGATGCTGAATTTTCAAAGTTGAATGGTTCATCAATGTTTCACCTTTACCTGTTCAATATTCATGTCAGAAAATTAATAACAATGAATATTTATTAGCTTAATTCAGGGGTCATAGCGACTCCTACTTTTCCTACTTTTTCCTACTATTTCCTACTTTTTAAAAATGCTCCTACTTTTTCCTACTTTTCCAAAAAAAGCTCCTACTATTCCTACTTTTTCACTTGAACTGGAGCAAAAAAAAAAAAGAGAGAAAAAAAACAACAAAACCTTAAATTAGTTTGCCAATTGCTGTCATTTATGATTGTGATTCAATAATAGGTAATGTTAAGATTTACTGATTATGCATTAAATACTATGAATCATCTGGTCAACAAACCCTATACTCTAGGGTTAGAGTAAATGAGAGTACTCAGAGGAATATTATTATTTTTTAGCTCACCTAGTATCAAGTGCCAATGTGAGCTATTGTCTGTTGTGTCTGTTGTCGTTCATTATCAATTTTTTTCTTAAAATGACATCTCCTCCTAAACTGCTTTCTTGGTTTTTACCAATCTTCGCAGGAATGTTCCTTGGGTCAACCTCTTCCAAAGTTGTTCAAAGAATTTGAATCCATGCAGAACACTGGTTGCCATGTCCAAAAAGAACTAAAAACTTAAAAAATCTTCTTGTAAAAAAAAAGCTGTAAAGCATAGGGCTACCATATTTGGTATGCAGAATCACCATGGGGTCACAAGTTTCACATATATATAGTAAAAACTTTAAAATTCTTCTTGTCCGAAACTGAAAGGCTTAGAGCTGTGATGTTTGGTATATAGCACCATCTAGTAAACCTTTATCAAGATTGTTCAAATTAGGCCCCTATGGTCAAAATTGGTTCTGCCCCGGGGGTCACAAATTTTACTGAAAACTTTAAAAATCTTATTGTCAAATTCCGTAAGGCCTAGAGCTTAACCACATTTGGTATGAAGCGTCATCTGCTGGACCTCTACAAAGATTGTTCAAAGTTTGCCTCTGGGGTCAAGCTGGCTCTACCCTGGGGGTCACAAGTTTTACAAAGGATTATATAGTAAAAACTTAAAAAGCCACTTGTCTGAAACCCAAAGGATTAGTTCTGTGATATTTGTTTTGTAGCATTATCTAGTAGATCTCCTCAAATATTATTTAATTTTTGTCCCAGGGTAAAAGTGACCCTGCCCTTTGGGTTGTCAGTTCACATAGAGTTATATAATGAAATCTTCAGTTCACACATCTTCTCTGAAACTAATATGGTCAGAGCTTTGATAGAAAACAAAGCAAACCAGGTGAGCGATACAGGGCCATCATGGCCCTCTTATTTCTTTACTTAGGAATTTTAGAGACACTGTAGAGTCTATCTCCTTCATAGGCAAGAACATTCAAGGGCGGGATTGAAGACAACCGTTTCTGAAATGCCTCCTTTGAATTAAAATGCAACATATTCACCATGATAATCTCATGTTTTTTCAAAATTTTCGCCGCAGCGCTTGGCAGAAGGGGAAACCCCTCCCGCACCCACCCCTTATCACTCAAAATGTCACCCCATCCTAAAATCTTAGGGTAGGCTCTGGTCAATAACATCTGATCGTGGTATATGAAGTTGTATATTTTGCAGAAGGGAGAGGGGTGGGGGAGCTGGATGCTGAGTTGAAAGGCTCTTTGAATGTACAGTGCTGTGATGGTTACTAAGAACAGTCTTCCCCCTGCTTCTTCATAAGGTTGGCATGTGACTTGTGTGTGCCCCTCAAAGTACTGCAGAAGCAAAGAGCCTTCCAATTCAGCACCCAGTGGTCTAAGAGTGAGGTAAACTGAAACCTATCATATGATATAAGGTATAGCTTTGTGTTTAGAAGTTCCTACTTTATTGTTTGAATTCCTACTTTTTCCTACTTTTCTCCTACTTTTTTATGGTTTGAGTTCCTACTTTTCTCCTACTTTTTTGTGACATGCCACTATGAGGCCTGTTAATTTTTATCTCTTCTGTTTCGAAGATACGTCTAGCTATTGTGATCATAGCTATTGTGATCACTGGGTGGTATGCGTTGCATACGTGGCGGCAAAGTGTAAAAACTTTAATGTAGCTGATTAATCAAAAAGTATAAGAGGTATCAACATGAAACTTAATTGGTTGGTAGATCTCCGAGTAAAAGTGTATGCAGCGGACAAGCAGCCAATTAGACGAGCATTGGCGCTGCACACGGCTCTTTTATATTGTAAAATTTTCAAGGGAATTCAGTTTTCTGTGGAACAGATCTATATCATGACTTAAGCAAACAGGGCAGACCCAGATCAGACGGCTCCTAAAGGAGCTGTCTGATCTGGGTCTACTCTGTTTGTAAAGGCATGAAAGAAGTATTTATATGAAGAAAAGGGTTCATGATAAAGTCAACTCAGTATGAAAGTGTACAATTTGGGAGAAGAGTTTGAATGACAAACAGTGCAGATCCTGATCAGGAGCTTCTATAGGGTATACTTGATTGCATCACCCAAAGGGACAATCCTTGGACTGCACAGTGTTCCTGTTTGAAAATGCAGCATGCAAGGGATGAACTCTTGTAAACCAATTTGAGGCTGAAATTTTGTGAATGCATGCTGCCATTATTCTATATTACAAAATTCATTCATTCTGAAAAGGTGGTCTTTACAGGATTATAGCAGATTAAAACGGTTTGCCAGTACTAGTTAATTTATTTCAGGTTTTGGTTTTGTTCTTTTTGTAATTTTTACCACTTTCTTGAAGGATACTGTTGATTTAGTGTCGTAGCCATGTGGTGCATTTGTCAACCAAGAAAGAGTGTGATTCTTGTTCAGTTTTGGTCAGAACATCTGCATGACACGTTTGAGAAATATCACATTCTGATCAACCTTTTTTCTCCCCCCCCCCCCCCCCCCCAACTTTGTGACACCTTTGCAAACAGGTCTATAGCAGCTGTCTGACCAGGGTTTCAGGGTTCTGGCGAGGATTGAAAATATTTGAGACATGTGTCCCATTGACAGTTAAAAAGTAGGGACATTTTCAAAATCTGTGAGACACCGACAAGTGTGAAAATATTTTTTCAACCATTATTCATTATGAAAATGCTATGTTTATGAATCTTTGATCTATGACTGATTTCCTTAATATGTAAATATTTTCTCTGATCATATTCACGGTTTGATTTGATCTAAATCTGATCTGGTTACTTTGGACTATTCTGGTAAGAACTGACATTTTTGAGACACTTGTCCCAATGACAGTAAAAAAATGGGGACATTTCTAATTTTGATGGGGAAAATGTCCCAATAGAACCCTGGGGTTTGCTTTATTTGCTTATGGAATAACATAGATCTAATTCTGAAGTGTCGGTCATAGCTAAATGTTTCCTTATAAAAAGTCAATGAATATTCATGCAGTCTTAATATTCCTGCAGGAGCTGTCTGATTTGGGTGTACTCTGTTTGCAAAGGTGTAAAAAGACACCTCTAATCAGGGACAGGGTTATAAGCCATAACTCTTTACTTATTGACAGAGTTATGGGACTTTGTAAGTAGAGTGCTGTGATTTCTGACAGTTTTGCTGTCTAATTATTTTTTTACAGCAGTAATATTGAATGTCATAATTACTGACAGTTCTGCCATGATTACTTGGAGCAGTAACATTGAGCACCACAATTTCTGACAGCAGTAATATTGAGGACCATTATTTCTGACAGCAGTAATATTGAGCACCACAATTTCTGACAGCAGTAATATTGAGCACCATTATATCTGACAGCAGTAATATTAATATTGACTGTCACGATTTCTTACAGCTGTAATGTTGAGCACCATTATTTCTGACAGCAGTAATATTGAGCACTACAATTTCTGACAGCAGTAATATTGGGCACTACAATTTCTGACAGCAGTAATATTGGCACTACAATTTCTGATAGCAGTAATATTGAGCACTACAATTTCTTACATTGAGCACTACAATTTCTGACAACAGTAATATTGAACACTGTTATTACTAATAGCAATAATATTAAGCACATTTTTTACAGCAGTAATGTTAAGCACCATTGATTTTTTTTATGGCAGTGATATTGAACAGCATGATTTCTGACAGCAATAATATTGAGTGCCAGGCTTTCATTTCATCATGCAATTATTTGTTCATCTATTATTGGCACTATATGATATTTTTGTGTCATAGTACTGCTAAACTAAACTCAGACTAATATTGAGTGTTAGGGTTTCTGACAGTAGTATTATTGGCACTATAATTATGACCTTTTTGACTGGCAGTGCCATCAGACCATACTCAAACTAATAATACATGAACATCAATTAACCAAATGATACTGCTATGATTTCTGACAGTTTTGCTGTCTAATGCCTTGATTTTTGACAACAGTAATGTTGAATTTCGTGATTGCTGACAGTTCTGTCGTGGGAGTATTTTATGAATTTGAAGTTTTAAAAAAAGAGGTTGATGTTCAATTAGTCCTTTACTTCATGAATATTCATGCAAGAAATAATGGTATCATGAATATTAATTCTCTTTACATTTATAATTGCATATGAACACAGAATTTTATGATTCTGGCAGAAACTGTAGAATCAGGTATATAATTCCATAAACAAGCAGAGCAGACCATGATCAGTCTCCTACAGGAGCCATCTGATCTGTGTCTACTATGTTTGCAAAGGCGAAAAAGGGGTTGTAATGTAGCAAAAGATTAAAAGAATTATTATACTCATTACCTCCTAAGCTATTTTTAGATCCAACCTTTTTGAATAAATCTACAGAAAAGGAGCTTTAACTATAGAAAAGGAAACTTTTAGAATTGTGTAGTTTTGAAACCATTGTGATAAATAGAGCAAGTGCTCTATTTATCACAATGGTTTCAGATAGTGACGTTTACAGAGACGTCAAAAGGTGTCATTATAAGGGAATGGGTTAAGGACCCAGTTTTTAACCCTTTTAGAGTTACTCGGCGTCTCATCTGGATCCAAACTGCTTGCAAATGATGGTTTGGTCGTGATCGGCACGATACGGGTCAAGAGTGAAACCAGCTACTAAGTAATCAGAAGTGATAATGGAAATTTGATACCAGAGATCCAGAGATAAGATGCGTAAATTTCAACATTTTCAAGAATAGCTCCTTTGTTTCTCCACCAAACCCTATACTGTGACCACTCTTTAGAATCGTCTCGAAGACACGATTCTAAAGAGTGGTCACAGTACAGGGTTTGGTGGAGAAATGACGATTTTAGTAATTTGGTATGCACCGTTATCTGTAGCTCTGGATACCAGTATGTATATTAAAATTCAGAATCACTGCATGCAAAAACATTATTACCTGTACAACGATTGTCAATTTAACCCTTTACTGCATGAAAATGATAACATCATGAATATTAATTAGCTGAATTTATATAATGGCTAAGAACAATGGAAATTTGGACTGTTACAGAAACTGGAGAATTATATCTTTATTATTTCAAATTGAGTAGACCCTGGTTAGACGGCTCTGATAGGCTCTGAGGTCTACTCTGTTTGCAATGATGTTAAAAGGTGTATTTAGGGTTAACGTGTAGTACGCTAAGTAAACTTAGTTTGCAACATTTATCATCTGCTACTAATATTCTTAAAATGATTTTTTTCCCCCTAATTTATTTTCAAAATCCGTGATGGGAGAGTGAAACAAGTGTGATCCTGATAGATATCAAGTTAATCAGCATCGCACCTAGATCCGAACTGTTTGCACAAGTAATCACAATTTCATCTGTAGCATGCATAAAGCTAAACCAAGGCAGCTGCTTTGCGCTTGATCGGTTGTAAAAAGAATACTGTTTGATGTATTTGTATTCATGTTACTATCCTATGATAGGAGGACCCAGTCTATAGATAAAAGGTAAATAAACCAAGCTTTTGAAATTTTAGTGAAAGGACAGGAGATTGCTATAGAAATGAAAATGTCTTAAGTATTCCCCTCATATCAAGTTACCGCGTGGCCTAGATAAATACTGTTTGTAAGTCGAAAGTTACATATTTCAACAAAGAAAATTCACTTCCTGTCATTCAAAAGTGTTGTTCCCCTGTCTCCCTGGCTTCAAAGGTTTTTCAGGTGAGAAGTGTAACAACCGTTGTGGCGAAGATATTTGATTAAAGGTTCGGAATATTTTTTTCCTTTCGATAACGGAAAGGATCAATTGGCTGTAAGTGATGTTTATTTAGTAGGGGAAGAAAAGAACTTTTTTCCCTAAATCAATCTTTTTTTCTGTGTAGTAGACCATTTGAAATTGATTGGTTTCTAAAAGAAGTTTACTGCTTATAAGAATTCATTTACTACAAATAATTATAAAAACGTCGTGGTTTTGATTCATTGCATTCTGTAGATGAAAAGCTTATCTCTACTTAATGTATGGCCTTAGAAGAATATAAATATAAAAAATAATTGGTTTTTGTATTATCACGAAGTGTTTGAAGGGTATAATGTACGAGGCTTTACACAGGATTTAATCAATAGCCATATTTAGCCACAAAGTGGTTGACGTTCGGACTTACTGGGGAATGGAATTGATAAAATCATATCAGAAATTCTGTTTACCTACTTGTTGCATGCAGTCTCCAAGATTCTGTCCCATGGTTCGTGTCGTTAGCGTGATAGCAGAGCAACCGTATAGTTATATAGATGCGTAAGATGGCCTGACTAATAGTTTTCATGTTTTCCAATAATACCCCGATGCTGCGTATAGGTGCCTGTCACTTCTGAAATAATCGTTGTTTGTTGATGGGCTGAGTAAACTCATTTTGATTGTTGTGGAGTACTTTGTTTGGGCTCTGAAACAATCTGCATTGAAGGAAAAGGTCTGAAAATATTAAAATTGATTACGCACACTAGATGAGGAAATTACAGGCGGGGTTAATGGACCTGCTGATGGCAGGTAGGTACATTATATTCTATTGTAATTAACTCTTTACCTGTTGAATATTCATGTAAGAAATAATGAAGTCCTGAATAATAACTAGATTATTTGTTATAACTGCACATTGACACAGGAATGTTTGGCCATGGCAGAAACTGTAGAATCATATCCATATTATATAAGCAAACAGAGCAGACCCTGATCAGACGTCTCCTACAGTTTGCAAACTTGTAGAAAGTTGTATTGATGGAGTAAAGGCTTAACCCTTACAACGCTGAATTTTCAAATGGAATATTCCAAAATTCAAATAGGTCAAGCTTATAGTGAATATTTAGGGATGTTTTCTGAAGAAAAGTGTAATATGACAAACAGTGCAGACCCTGATGAGAGGGCTCCCTTAGGAGCCCTCTCATCTGGGTCTACACTGTTTGCAAAGGACATTAGTGACTCGGGTCCCGCACTGTAAGGGTTAACTCTTTGAATACTGAATTTTCAAAGTGGAATTGTCCGTCATTACTTAACTCCTTACTTCATGATTATCTATACAAGAATTCATGACTTCATGAATAGTCATGAACTGAATTTTTATAATGACAACTGAACAAAAGAATCTTTTACCATAGCAGTATGTCATAATCAAACAGATCAGACTCTGATCAGACAGTTCGTACAGGAACCATGTGTCCGGGGTCTACTCGGTTTGAAAAGGTGTCTCTATCAGGTAATGGGTTGACAGTAGAAAAGTAAGCAGAGCTACAGATAAAGGTGCATACCCAAATACTGAAGTCGTCATTTCTCAACCAAATCCTATACTGTGACCACTCTTTAGAATCATCTCTTCGAGACGATTCTAAAGAGTGGTCATAGTATAGGGTTTGGTGGAGAATTACAGGAGCTATTCTTGGAAATGTTTAAATTTACGCATCTTATCTGGACCTCTTGAGTTAGTATAGCTTTTTGTAACACCCATAGATTTGTAGGCCATCAGTGCATGAGATATACAAGGACAGATCAGATGTTGTTTTAATGGGAACTTTGTTAGCGAGATTTGCCGACTGATAATGCTAATGACAGGTGATTTTTTAAGGTAAATTTTCTATATCCCAGTATGAGGAAATTTGTTTGTGCAAATATTTGTGTAAAGTAAGTCATATTTCAAAATGTATTATGTATAGACAGTTTAGCGATCAGATTACTTGAATAATTAAAGCATCATTGATATTACATCCTGTGGGATATAACATATGTATCTTCCGCAAGTACCTAGAATATTTATACCTTTCTCCATGAATTTTCATGTCAGGAATAGTTACATCATGAATATTAATTACATGTAGGTTAATTTTTATAATAGCCAATGTAATATAAAATAATAGGACACTGTAGAATCATATCTATATTACATACATCATATAAGCAAACAGAGCAGACCCTCAGATCAGACAGCTCCTACTGTTTAGCTTGACAAACTCATGTGAACAGTGTAGACCCAGATTAAAGAGTTCCTGATATGATCAGATCAGAGCTGACCCTGTTTGCTACTCCACTTGTTTCATAGCAAGTTATCGAGAAGTTGCCAAACTGACTTACTCAAAATTACACATCAGTACAGAATGGAGACTGGTTCTCAAAATATGTATAGTCATGTAGTAAAAGGAATATTTTCCTTCATTTCTTTTGAAAAAACCTACAGTATTATCTGTAATAAAAATTGCAGGTGAAAAAGAGCTTCTTTGACCCTTTCCTTCATACAATCCTTTTTCAAACGTTTTCAGAGTAGACCCACGGCTCCTGTCACTAAGGAACTGTCTGATTAGGGTTTGCTCTGCTTATGAAATTATACAGTAAAACCCCGCTATTGCAACCACCTGAAATGGGTATAATTCTGGGTGCTAGATGCAGGTGGTAGCTTAATGCAGGACAAAAGTAATGCAGAAAACTCCTAGGAGCAATTTCTACCAGTACCAAAAAAAACCTCAGTATATATATGCCATTATAATAATAGTTCAGCTAATGAATATTCATGATGTCATTATTTCATACACGGATATTCCATTGGGAAAGGGTTAAATTGCTTGAAGGAAAACAAAAAATATTTATAAAGCTATCATTCAACCCTTTACTCCATAAATACACCTTTCTATGCCTTTGCAAACAGAGTAGACCCAGATCAGACATCTTCTTTAGCAGCCGTCTCTGTTGCTTATGATATAATGTCTTTCCTACTGTTTCTGCCATGGCCAACACTTTCGGTGTCCATGTACTATTAAAATAATTAATGGTAATTAATATTCATGATATCATTATTTCTTACATGAATATTCATGGAGTAAAGGGTTAAGAATATTGAAAGCATCCATAGGGTTTGTGAAAGTCTTTCTGTATGGCAGATTAACAAGTATCAGCTGATGACAGTTATTGGTCTTGGCCCTTAGTGATATCTGTGTCTAAACGGACTTGTAGAAACCAGTACTGATGCAGAGATTGTTTGAAATTATGATGGAACCAAAGAAATGTCATTATTCCAGCCTTGAAATATTTTTGTAAGGTAATAGTAATAAGAATGTACTATGGTGTCAACAGACCAATACATGAAGATGCGTATTCTAATACTAAAATCGTCATTTTTTCACTAAACCCAATGCTATGACCAGTCTTTAGAATCGTATTTTTAAGACGATTCTAAAGAGTGGTCACAGCATAGGGTTTGGTTGAGAAATAAAGGAACTAGTTTTAAAAGGTTTTAAATATTACTGTCTCCTGAAATATGTATATTCTCGATTTACCCCCAAGTATTCGGTCAGACAAACTTTGGGCAAATAATGTAGATCCAGCATAAACTGCTCTTGAAGGAGGAGTTTGATCAGAGTCTGGAGTATTTGCTACTATGTCTAATTTTAAGAGTAATTTTAACCCTTTACTTCATGAATATTCATGTCAGAAATAATAACATCATGAATATTAATTAGATTATATTTTATAACGGCACAGGGACACAAGATTTTTTGGCCATAATAGAAACTGTAGAATCATATCTATATTCATAAACAAGCAAAGCAGACCCTGACCAGATGGTTCTTATGGGAGCAGTCTGATCTGGGTCTACTCTGTTTGCAAAGGCATAGAAAGGCGTATTTATGGAGTAAAGGGTTAATTTAAAGTTATCAGGGTGTTACCAAATTGATTTACTCAGATTTACAAACCAATAAATAGAGAGGGAAAATTGTCAGATAAAAACTTTGCAGGATTTACATCTAGATTTAGATATACAGTGAAATTGATTTAAAAATGCAATTTTGAGTCACTCCAACACACGTGTTACTTTAACCCTTGAATACAGGACACGAATGCACGGATACTTGCAAACAGTGTAGACCCAGACCAGATCCTAAGGAGCCCTCTGTTCAGGGTCTGCACTGTTCGTCATTCTGAGTCATCTGACAAGTTTAAGCCTTTCATATTGAGCAGAGTCCTAGTTGAATACTGATGAGTTTTTCCCACTCTGAAAATTCAGCGTTGAAAGGGTTATATGTTCACCTATACTCTGTCCTTGCAGTACAGTATCTACTAAGGTGTTGCAAGTGTAAATATAAAACCCGCGTAACCACCAAAGGGACTGGGGGCCTTTGAAACCCTATATGTACAAAATGTAATGGGGCTTGTTTAAAGCTAATCTGCAACAGTTAATCCTCTACCTGGTGCCCAGGTAACTGGATGACTAAAATGTAGATTTCTTTTGTTCGGGGTTAGGTTTATCTTGATCAATATCTTTGTTTATATTTTTAACGGGTGATTGACACGTGAGCTGCGTTATTTCCGAGGGTCTTTGTGTGCAAGTCCGAGATGGTGAAGTTAAAATAAGTGCCGCACAGATTAGCAATATAGATGAGGAAAATATTGAATTGTATTGAATGTTTAGCTCTAGTTTATTGATACAATCAATAAATTGGTATCGCTGTTGTAACAACTGCTCTTTTATCATTCGTTTGTGTGGAAGGGAAATGCGCAGTGAGTTCACGGAGATAATGTTGGTATGTTCAGCGGCTACTCAGGTAAGCAAAGAACTGCTTTTGTTTGAAGTGTCGTGGATCATATTTAGAGTACATGTACATTTCGACCATGTGCTTTGTGGTTTACCATGTGCTGTGTATCATGTCTATATTTGGAATTTCTATGTTTCTCGTAAGTGTACTATCTACAATATTTTCACTGACTGATATGTAAAAAAGAAAAACTTGCAAAGTTTTTTGTTTGTTTCACCCATTTACTCCATGAATATTCATGTGCTATATAATAATATCATGAATATTGATTAGTTGAAATTTTATAACGGTACATGTACACAGGTAGTTTTAGCTATGGAAGAAACTATAGAATGAGATCTGTATTATTTCATAATCAAACAGAGCAGACCCTGATCATAAGCTCCTACAAAGAGCTCTCTGAACTGGGTCTTCTCTGTTTGAAAATGTGTTAAAAGGCATATTTATGGAGTACATTAAAACCTCTATAAAGGCCACTAAATTACATTAAGTAATTTGTGTTAAAGGCAGATGGCTGCTTAAAGCAAGGTGAAAGTAAAACAACGCTCCTGTAGGAGACTTCTGTTTTACTTTCACCTTGCTTTAAGCAACCACCTGCACGAAATACCACCTAATTAACACAATTTAGTGGCTGTTATAAAGAGGTTTTACTGTAAAGGGTTTAAATCTTTCACTGTTCTGTATTTATTCCAAATTTCATTAACTACTGAATATTCATGGACAAATAGTTAAATATGGAAAATGGAAAATTTTAGCCATTATAGAAGGTAAAGAAACAGATCTTTCAAATTCCATTAGCAAACAGAACAAACCCTGATCAGACGGCTCCTATAAGAGCCATCTGATCTGGTCTACTCTGTTTGCAAATGAGATAAAACATTTAACATTTATATGAAGGAAAGGGTTAAGACAAGTTTCCAATCAGAATTTGGGGATTAACTTATTACATAATAAGTAGTTTTTGTCTGCCAAAACACTTGTCCCCATTGTTTTTCAAACACCATGATCAAAGTTTCAAACAGTTTTGATCCTGATGAGATGCCAATTATCTCAGCATCTCTTCTAGATCCACACTGTTAGCATAGTTCATCATTGTAATGCTGCTAAGATGGAAAGAGTTATGAAGAATCTTCAGAATTTCAATTTCCAAGTTTTTCAGGTATATAATTTGTCTTTAGAATGATGAAATTTCAAATCGGAATGGCCTTGTCCTAGTAATAGTAATATCTATGTATTAAATAATATAAATGTATTAAACAGTAATAGCTATGTATTAAGCAGTAATAGCTCTATGTATTAAACAGTAATAATATAAAATGTATTAAACAGTAATAGCTATGTATTAAGCAGTAATAGCTCTATGTATTAAACAGTAATAATAGTTATGTATAAAAAGTAATAGTTATGTATTAAACAGTAATATTATTATATATGTATTAAATAATATCTATGTATTACACAGTAATATCTATGTATTAAACAGTAATAGTAATAATAGCTATGTATAAAACTGTAATAGTAATATTTATTTATTAAAAAGTAATAGTTATGTATTAAACAGTAACAGTTAACTAATAGCTATGTATAAAATGGTAATAATTATGTATAAAACAGTAATAGTTATGTATTAAACAGTAATAGTAATTATTATGTATAAAACAGTAATAGTAATAATTATTATAAGCTTCAGTAAAATCTCGATTTATTCAAACACTAAAATACATATTATTATCAATCTTTAAAACAGGTGGCAACTTAATGAATGGTGAAAGTCTAAATTCTTCTTTACATAAAATTCGAACAATCGAGATTTTACTGTATGTATAAAACAGTTATTATGATAATAAGTAATGTAAGAATTATCGTTATATGACAATTATATCAGTAATTAATGTATTGCATCTATTTGCTGTAAATAAATGTGTTGCTATAATTAACCCTTTACTCCATATATAGGCATTTCTATGCATTTGCAAACGGAGTAGACTCAGAAACTGTCTTATCAGGAACTGCTTAGTTTGCTTATATATGAATATAGATCTGATTCTAGAGGTTTTGCATGGGCCGACATTTTCTTGTTCACAGACCATTATATAAATTCAGTTAATTCATATTCATTAAGTCATTGGTTATTACATGAATATTCATGAAGTAAAGGGTTATTACCACTGTATACAATGTAATTGATACTGCAAGATGCATTAAGATATTGTAATTATTACAATGCACAGTATAATTGATAGAAACAATGTACACTAAGATATTGTAATTATTACAATTCACAATATTACAATGCACAATGTTACTAATGTTTACTTAATATTGTAACTTTTACGTTACACAGTATTATTGATACTACAATGTACACTTAAAAAAAAATAAAAAAATATTGTAGTTATTACAATACACAGTATAATTGATACTCCATTGTACATTAAGCTAATGTAATTATTACAATGCACACAGTCTAATTGATGCTACAATGTACACTAAAAAATATTGTAGTTATTACAATACACAGTATAATTGATACTCCAATGTACATTAAGCTAATGTAATTATTACAATGCACACAGTCTAATTGATACTACAATGTACACTAAAAAAATATTGTAGTTATTACAATACACAGTATAATTGATACTGCAATGTGCATTAAGATAATGTAATTATTACAATGCACACAGTCTAATTGATACTACAATGTACACTTAAATATTGTAACTATTACAATTGACTGTGTTATCGAAACTACAGTGTATACTAAACTATTGTAATTATTACAATACACAGTATAATTAATATGTAAAGTAAGATATTGTATTTTTATGCCCCCATTGACGATAGTCGGGGGGCATATTGTTTTTGCCCAGTCTGTTTGTCTGTTTGTTTGTATGTCAGCAACTTTAACATTGGTCATAACTTTTGAGCCAGTACAGGATAGAGACTTGATATTTGGCATGCTTATGTATCTCATAAAGCCGCACATTTTGAGGGGTGACATGTCAAGGTCAAAGTCATCCTTCAAGGTCAGAGGTCAAATATATGGGTCAAATCGCCGACTTTAACATTGGCCATAACTTTTGGACCAGTAGAGATAGAGACTTGATATTTGGCATGCTTGTGTATCTCATGAGGCTGCACATTTTGAGGGGTGACATGTCAAGGTCAAGGTCATACTTCAAGGTCAGAGGTCAAATATATGAGGGGGCATAGTGTTTCACAAACACATCTTGTTTAAAATGTGCAATATTTCCAATACTACAATATACAATAAGATTTTGTATTAATTTTGTATTATTGAAATGTTCACAGTACACCATAATCTAAAATAATGAACATGTACATCAAGTTATTATTATAATCATAATATACACCAAGTTATTTTTATTTTAATATGCATCTTGTTGTTATTGTTATCATACTGTACACCAAGTTATCATCACAATGTACACCAAGTAATTATTACTATCATAATGTATACCAAGTTATTATTATCATAATGTGCACCACATTATTATTATCATAATGTATACCAAGTTATTATTATATTATAATGTGCACCTAGTTGTTATTATCATCATCACCAAGTTATTGTTACAGTAATGTATGATTATTATCATAATGTACACCAAGTTGTTATTATATTATAATGTTCACCAAGTTATTATCATCATCATCACCAAGTTACTGTTATAATTATTATAATGTACACCACAAGTTGTTTTCATTATCATACTGTACACCAATATGCCCTTTCTTTATGATATATTACCCAGCAGGATGTTGGATATTACCATTTATTGCATTAACCCATTCCCTAATAATTGACGACTTTTGACGACTCTGTAAAAGTCACTTTGTGAAATCATTGAAATCATTGTAATAAATAGAGCATTTGCTCCTATAGGAGCAAATGCTCTATTTATCACAATGGTTTCAAACTACAAAATTCTAAAATGTCCCTTTTCTCTAGTTAATGCTCCTTTTCAGTAGGTTTATTCAAAGAGGTTGGATCTAAAAATAGCCTATGAGGGAATGGGTTAAAGTCAGATCAATCAGTGTGGTTTAATACTGGTAAACCATCTAATAAAATAATTATTATCCAATAGTTGGGCTATTGTCAACAGCATATTTTTCATCTGCTTCAATGCTCAAGCTAGAATTTTTAACCATTTCTTATCCACAACATGATCAGTGTCAAGTGATTTGGGTCTTGCTGCATGTCTCGTCAGTATCCAAACTGTTTGCAACAGTGATTCCAGGTATAACGTATTGTGTGCTGAAGGTTCAGTTTCATTCTACCACCTTGCTGTTGTTTACCAAAACTATAAAATTACAACCACAGAAACCACCGCGCCACCAATGACACAATTTGCATAGAAGTAAGCCAACTGATACACAAATTACTACCGCGATGGACTCGTCAAGGTGAAGTTACCTAGGATTATTTTTAAACCCCTTAAATTGAATATTCATGAATAACACTCCTTACTGTTCAGCGTGCCCTGCTGATCACAAAAATGTCAACCACTGCTTACCCTTTTTATGCTCAAACAGAACCATCCAATATGAATATTAATTAGCTTTTTAAAGTTAGATCAATTGTAGCCAATCATGGCAAATAGTGCAGACCCATATGAGACAGCTCCTATAGGAGCTGCCTCATATGGGTCTTCACTATTTGCAAATGCAGGTATTACACTAACGCCATCGTTAAAAACTACCATGTCTTGATTTCAGTAATCTGCACTTTAATCCTATTTCATTTAGATGACTTGGCACCAATGCAGACAGAATAGACCCAGATCAGACAGCTCTTGTAGAAGCTGTATAATCAGGCTCTGCTCTGTTTGCTTATGGAATAAGATAGATCTGATTCTGAAGTTCCTGTTTCAGCCAAAACTGTGTGACAAACGGTGCAGAGCTCCCCTGTGTCATGTGATTAATCCCTTCCCTTATATACCTGACTTTTGGCACCTTTGCAGACAGAGTAAACCCAGATTAGATGGTTCCTATTAAAACCATCTGATCAGGATCTGCTCTGTTTGCTGATTAAATTACAGTAAAACCCCTCTAATGCGACCACCTAAAAGAGGTATAATTCTGGGTGGTAGAGGCAGGTGGTAGCTTAATGCAAGACAAAAGTAATGCAGAAAGCTCCTAGAGGAGCTTTCTGCATTACTGTTGTCCTGCATTAAGCAACCACTTGCTTATAATGTGTATTTATTAAGTGATCACATTAGAGGGGTTCTACTGTATATAGAATTGATTCCACAGTTTCTGCCAAAGCTAAAATAACTTGTATTCATATTGAATATTCATGATATTTTATATCTTTCATGAATATTAATAAAGGAAAGAGTTAACTGATAACAGACATCAGAGACAGAAAGGAATTCGATAAAATTGTTTTGATCCTTCTCATATACCTGATTTTGAGATTTCATGTGACAAATGAGTCAGGGCAGTATTTCAGATATCCATGACAGTTGATTGTGGATAGGTCCGATTCTGAAGCATTAACAAGGGATTTTTTTTACCAACGCTAATATAGATTCAGATCTATATAAATTTCATAAGGAAACGAAGCAGACCCTGATTCGAAGGCTCCTGTTTGCAAAACGATACAAAGGCACATTTATTGAGTAAAGGGTTAAGAAACTTTTCCGTCAACACTATTTATGTAAGCATTATGGTCAGTGTATATCTGTAATCTCTCAGCAACGGAAGTCGTATCTTAAAATGTCATACATTTAGTCCCTTGTTATGTCACTTTTATACCCATCTTACTGATCACGGTAAACTGGCTTGTTACACAAATATTCTAGATCC
Organism: Azorinus chamasolen; assembly: GCA_963576725.1. Taxonomy (NCBI): domain Eukaryota; kingdom Metazoa; phylum Mollusca; class Bivalvia; order Cardiida; family Solecurtidae; genus Azorinus; species Azorinus chamasolen. The sequence continues at coordinate 38,118,516 of OY755246.1, read as the reverse complement.
TGTTTTGAGATGAGTAAATCTGCCATCATCAACAACTGCAATCTTTTCATTGCAAAGCAGGGAAGTAAGGCATTTATGTCCTTTGCAAACAGTGTAGACCCAGATGAGAGGGCTCCTAGAGGAGCCCTCTCATCAGGGCCTTCACTGTTTGTCATTGTTCTTTGAAAAGGAAAGCCCTGATTTTTCACTGTAAGCTTGGCCTCTTTGAATTTTGAAATTCAGCATTGAAAGGGTTATTTATCGCACCCAAAACCTGCTTAGTATAAAATATGGAAGATCAAACTGGTCTGCACTGTTTGCTACAAGGTCAGTCTAATTTAAAGTTATCATAATGGTGCCAAAATGACTTATTCAGCTTTAGAGAAAAGGTATCCATATATTTAGGGCAATTAGGCGAATACTTCCTTTCTTCATGCGAGGGATTTACCTGTTATGAAGATGATGTTTGGCTTAGCTCAACTTTATCAACAAATCTGACAGTGGAGAAATTTTATAAGATACAACATTGTCAGAAATGCTAGATTAATGACGGCTTTTAAAAGTATACACACTGATAACAAGGGTTAGTGCATTAAAAGAATTTCTTTCATGAATAAATTGTGGACCTGAGGGTTATCTCCCTTTAATGGTGTCACAAACCATTTATCCTTGAAAATTCATGTAAGAAGTTGTGACATCTTGAATATTAATTAGATAAAAAAATTATATAGTGTATTAACGCAGGCAGTTTTTGCTATGGCCGAAACTGTAGAAATTTGCATGTGATCTATATTGTATACATTCTGCATTCACATAATGCAGGCTGAAAGTATTATAGAAAGATCCCAAAGGAAAATCCTGCATTACTTTTGTTTTGCATTAACCTATTCCCTCTTTAGCTATTTTTAGATCCAACCACTTTGAATGAATCTACCGAAAAGGTCAGCATTAACTAGAGAAAAAGACTTTGCAAATTTCTCCAAAAGTGTTGAAAGGGCTATGAAAGTGTGATACAGTAAAAAATTCTGTGAATAAGTCTATTTCCTAGTTTTCAAGATAGGTGGTAGCTTAATGCAGGATGAAAGTAATGCAGAAAGCTCCTCTAGTAGCTTTCTGCATTACCGGTATTTTTATCCTGCATTGGGCAACCACCTGCTCTTATATACTCACATATTTATTCGTTGTATAGTCGCTGTAACCAGATTAGTCTGTATTTCTCTAAAGTTTACTCATGACGTTCAGGAATTATGTAATAAAAATGATGCTCCGACACCAGTTATGTAAAATCAAAGATGTTCTGAGACATTTACATAATAAGGAAACGGACTGTAACATTACCCATGATTAATGCCCGGAGTTACTCTCCTTTTAAATCACACGTATCAGATTTGAACAAAAATTCATTTTGATTGCATCGTTTTGTAACGAACATGCCCTCTTACTGTGGAACTAAATTGAATTCCTGGTGTCATTGGGAAGAATTGATGCAAACAAGATGCCGTTGTGAAAATAAATGTGTTTTCATCATTAGTACATTTGTTTGGAATCTTGCTTGGAGATAAAAAAAAATCTGAAATTCAGATTTCACTATGTATCTTATATCATGATTGCGTAAAATCTCATAAAGCGTAGCCGCGGTAACTGTTGCTTTTATCCAATAACAGTAACCCTGGCTCCAGTGATAGTGACACATTCAAGACCATAGTTGTAGCTCTATTTAGTCGTTGATAGATACAAGTCAGAAATCAATGCCATACTAATTGCACATCATTTTCTGCTATTGTTAAGGACATATTATATATTTACTTTTTCTTACGTGACACTTTTTTTAAATGTACCGCAAATATTATCAGTAACCATTCCTTGTCTAATGAAATCTAGGCCTTTTTATTTACTGATTTTGTCGTAAATATATATCCCCGCAGACAAGTGTTGAGAGAAAGCTAGCATGAAACATCGGAGAAAATTGGATAACTGATTGGCTCAGAACTGTCATCACCCACAAATTTACCAATTCCAGTATTGCCCTAAATGGTTTTTATGAATAAAATGTGGTAATCTCTTGAGGGCTAATATATAGTAGTATAGATATAAAGCATGTTTTGACCAAATGATTGCAATAGACTAAAGACAATTTTTGTGGATTTCTTAGACGCAGTGGCTTAACGAATATATTGTATGATCGAGAGTTAAGCTTTATTTCTCCCCATTTTAGCTCACCAGAGCACAATTTAGTGCTCATGATGAGCTTTAGTGATCACCTGTTTGTCTGTCAGTCTTCTCCTCTGATTGTCTGGTGAGCGACATCAGGGCCATCATGGCCCTCTTGTTTGTCTAGTTAACAGAGGTCCTGATAAGATGTGTAAATAAAAACATTTTCAAGAATAAATTCTTATATATATTATGTAACTTCAAAAATAGTACATAACTGTTATCCTGCATAAGGCTAACACCTGATTTAACCCTTTCCTTCATAGGCTATTTTTAGACCCAAACTCTTTGAATAAAATAGTCTACTGAAAAGGAGCATTTACTAGAGAAAAGGAAACTTTTAGAATTGTGTAGTTTTGAAACCATTGTGATAAATAGATAATTTACTCCTATGGAGCAAATACTCTATTTGTCACAATGGTTTCAAAGAGTGACTTTTACAGAGGCGTAGAAAGGTGTATTTATGGAGGAAAGAGTTAAAACTCCAGAATTAGACGACTTCTATTGAGAGATTGTGTTAGCAAGAGTTTACTGTTGTAAACCTTAATTCTTCACTGAACCCTATGTTTATTTTATAATACCATATTTATATAGCACTCTGATCTCTTTGAATAAATCTACTGAAAAGGAGCATTTACGAGAAAAAAGGAAACTTTTAGAATTGTGTAGTTAAGAAACCATTGTGACTTATAGAGTATTTTGCTCCTATGCAGCAAATGCTTTGTTTTTCACAATGGTTTCAAAACGTCACTTTTACAGAGGCATGAAAAGGTGTCAATATGAGGAGATGGGTTAATGAAAGTGATCTAAAACTCTCCTATGGAAGCTTTTCTGAATAACTTTCAACGTGCATCAAGCTACTGCACCTGTCTTAACTCTTTCCTTCATATCAATGCATTTTTATGCCTTTGCAAACAGAAAAGACCCAGATCAGACGGCTCCTATTGGAGCCGTCTAATCAGGGTCTGGTCTGTTTGCTTATGAAATTATTACAGATCTGACTCTTCGCTTTCTACCAATATCAAAAACTCCTGTATACATATACTATTATAAAATTTCGCCTAATAATGTTCATGACATCATTATTTACATGAATATCGAATTGGGAAAGGCGAAACAAATGGAATTACACTGTGAATGGTCATTGCTGAAAGTTTTTAAAACATCATAGCTCATACTCGTACCGAGACTTCGGAGTTACTTGTGCAGTTCATTACATTTTGAAAATTAGCATCCAAGGGTTAAAGCTTTATGCATGTGTTTAGCGCTATCATACCCGTATAAGTCATCTCCTGTTTGGCTGTAATAATTGGTTTACAGGCGCTTTCATTTCACAAGTGTCATCGTAAACAAGATTTTCATTTTCTCTCATGATTAGTAGCTCACTTTTTCAAATCAATAATCATGAAAAATCATGATTTATGTCGAAATGCGATTGTTGTTAGTAAACTTTTGAAATGTGGGTCACAGTTCTGAATGAAATACTTGTAAAAAATGACATAGTTCACCCCAGTACTTCATCGATATGCCTTTTTTTATGCCGTTGCAAACAGAGAAGACTCAGATCAGATGGCTCCTGTAGGAGCCGTCTAATCAGGGTCTGCTCTGTTTGCTTATGAAATAATATAGATCTGATTCTACAGTTTGTGCCATGGACAAAAATTGCTGTGTTCATATGTCAGTATAGATCATAAATTCTGCTGATTGATAATCATGTTGTCATTAATTATTGCATGAATATTCATGAAGTGTCATTAATTATATGCATGAATATTCATAAAGTAAAGGGTTAGGGGGGGGGGGGGGGCAAATAATGTATAAAAAATGGAGGGTTTATTGACTTGAGTTATTTTGCAATGACTTTGGCAAAGGTTATACAGGCCATCTATTTAACCTATTCCCTGTTCTGTATTTATTCCAAATTTCAATATCTCAAATCTCATCAGGATCCAGGATTTGACACTCTCTGCTTTATTTTTGAAGAAAATATGAAAGCAAATTACATTGAGACTTGCAACTGATGATAATGTTTGCAGTAATTTAGTTATGCGAAGAGCAAAACAATACAAAATCGTACATAAAGAGGCCTATTAATATTTGCAGCAATTTAGTTATGATAAGAGCAAAACAATACAGAGTCGTACATGAAGAGGCGTATTATAAACACAGTAGAACCCCTCTAATGCAACCACTAAATGAATAAACGTGGCTGTCTTTATAAACAGGTGGTTGCTTAAAATTCTTATAGGAGCTTTCTGCATTGCTTTCATTCTGCATTAAGCAACCACCTGCCTCTAGCACTCAGAATTAGACCTGTTTTTGATGGTCACATTAGAGGGGTTTTACTCTACTAAATTAGTCATCTCTACACCAAACTATACGTCGTGTCCACTCTTTAGAATTATCACTTTGGTTACAACGTAATGGTTTGTTGGAGAAATAAAGGAGCTATTCCTAAAGCAGTGTAAAACTGCCTTTATGTATTGGAGATTAGAATTATTACAGTAAAACCTCTCTATAATGGTCACTAAATTATATCAAGTATTTTGTATTGAAGGCAGGTGGTGGCTTAAAGCAAGGTGAAAGTAAAACAGAATGCTCCTATACTTTCACTTTGCTTTAAGCATCCACCTGCCCTAATATACCAACTAATTAACACAATTTAGAGGCCGTTATAGAGAGGTTTTACTGTATACAGTACAACAGCTTTATAAAGTTAAGAAGAAGAATTTCATAAGCAAGCAGTGCAGACCCTGGTCAAATGGTTCCTACAGGAGCTATCTGATTTTGGGTTTACTCTGTTTGCCAAGGTGTGAAAAAGCATTTGTATGAGAGGTAAAGCGGTTAATACAGATTTAAAGTCATGCAGCAAACTCCCAGAGCAGCTTTCTTCATGCCTTTCACCTTGCATTAAGCTGCCACTTTTTGTAAAGACCGATAATGACATGTATTTATCAGATTAGCGCAGTTTACTGTAGTTCTTAATATTACTAGCTTGCTCAGAGACTGCAGTTATAATTGTTTATTCCCAAAGGCCCAGATAAGATGCCTAAATTTAAATAGTTTTCAGAATAGCACCTTTATTCCTCCAGCAAACCCTATGTTGTGAGCACTCTTTAGAATCATCTCGAAGAGACGATTCTAAAGAGTGTCACAACATAGGTTTTGACGGAGAAATGGCGATTTTAGTATTTGAATATGCACCTTTAAGTACTGCTCTGATTCCATGGATCCAGAACAGTATAGACTCAGATCAGACAGCTGCTGGAAGAGCTAGGTGTTCACAGGTTGCACAATTTGCTATTGCTTATTAGTAAATCGGCAGTCTGCAAGAACAGAAATATAATTATGTATGAATCAAGAATTACCAGTTAGGGAAATATGAAGTTAGTCAAGTTTACCTGGAAATATAGACATGATTTTTGACTATAAAATGATTGATTTTGTATCTCTTCAGAAATAAGACTACAATGACAAGAGTGTGAGATGGGCCCAGCCAATTTCTGAGACAACAAGGTTTCGAAATACTTCATCAGTACAGAACACAGGACCGAAAAAACTGATATTTCGCTGTTAGGATCTGCATCAAGGAAGAAAAGGTAAGCTGTATATCGTATATCTGTGGTTAGAAAAAGGTGTACCTTATATCTATTGTTAGTGTAGGCCTTTTCATGCATTTGCAAACAGAGTATACCCAGATCAGACGATTACCTGTAGGTACCATCTGATTAGTGTTTGCTCTGTTTGATTATTGGTTCATATAGATTGTTTCATGGTCAGACATTCCCGTGTTCATGTACCATTTTAAAAATTAATTAATATTCATGATTTTGTTATTTCTTAATATGATTTTAATAAAAATGTGAAGTTAAAACCATAAAAGAAAAGGCAAATGCGTTTTTTGTCAATCCTACCTTTGGTCATCTCAACAGTTACTACAATGACAGTATGACTGTGTTCATCTGATTACCCTTTTACCATAAGTATTTGGACAGATAAAATTAGGCAAATACTCAGATTAAATGACTCCCTTGGGTGCGGTTTAATCAGGATCTACACTCTTTGGTACTATAAGGGTACACTATTTGGTACTATGTCAGTCCAATTTAAAATATAACATGGTATCAAATGCTACAGAGGTTCAGATAGGATGCGTAAACTAAAATATTTCAAGAATAATTCCTTTATTTCTCCACAAAACCCTATGTTGTGACCACTTCTTAGAATCGTCTCTGTTAGACGATTCTAAAGAGTGGTCACAACATAGGGTTTGGTGAAGAATATACTGGTGGAGAAAAGAATTTGGTTGTTTGAATACTTAAGATATTGGGTTATGTTCAGAAAGTTACTTTTTATGCACGGTGTTCAGTGTATTTTGGCACCTGTCTTAACCCATTCCCTCAGAGGAGCAAATTCTCTATTTATTAATCCCCCGCCACTAAGTTGAAGGGGATTATAGGAAAGGCGTCAGTCTGTCCGTCCGTCTGTCTGTCCGTAACAATTTCATGTCCGCTCCATATCTTCTATACCCCTGGGAGGGTTTTCATGAAACTTGCCTCAAATGTTAACCAAGTTGAGATGATGTGCAGAACACATGTGGCAGTCATGTCGGCTCAAGGTCAAGGTCACATTTGAAGGTAAAATATTTTACATTTTCGTGTCTGCTCCATATCTTCTAAACCCTTTGGAAGGATTTTCATAAAACTTTAGTCAAATGTTAGCTAAATTGAGACAATGTGCAGAACACATGTGACAGTCATGTTGGCTCAAGGTCAAGGTCACATTTGAAGGTCAAGTGTAATTTTGTGTCCTCTCCATATCTCCTATACCCCTGGAAGGATTTTCATGAAACTTGCCTCAAATGTTAACCAATTCAGAAGATTTGCAAAACACATGTGGCAGTCATGTCAGCTCAAGGTCAAAGTCACATTTGAAGGTCAACTGCAATGTCATAATTTAGGTGGGGGCGGGGGTTTTAGCTGTCCTTTGGACTGCCTTGTCACAATGGTTTCAAAAAGTGACTTTTACAGAGGTGTCAAAAGGCGTCAATATGAGGGAATGGGTTAATCATTAGTATAAAGTGTGTTGGGTATAAGAACAATAACTCTAGCATCACTTGTGTTTGAATAATCTTCATGTTTCTTAATGCTTTACTCCATGAATATTCATGTAAGAAATAATGACATCATGAATATTTATTAGATTATTTTAGATACTGGCATATGAGTACAGGAAATTTTTACCATGGCAGAAAGTGTAGTCATATTATTTCATAAGCAAACAGAGCAGACCCTGATCAGATAGCTCCGGTAGGAGCAATCTGATCTTGGTCTACTCTGTTTGAAAAGGCATAAAATTGTGTATCCTTGCAGTAAAGGGTTAAGTTGATTATGACTGCACTAGGACTCAACATTATTATCATCATGGACCATCTAGAATTTTGCACAAGCAGTGATTTACCAGTCAGATTAGGGATTTTATTCCAGTTTTAACAAGTAATTTCACAAACTTTCTGTTTCGGTCATTTTAAGAAAAAAGCTAGAATAATTGTTTTTTCTAACATGATTAAAATAAGATCCTGATTTGTAGAAAACTCATAATATGGTGCATCGAATATTTATTGTTCCCTAGATACCCTAAGTATTTGGACAGGCAAATTATGGCAAATAGCGCAGACCCAGATCAAACCACTCCTGAAGGAAAATGTATAATCGGGGCTACACTAATTGCTATTATGTCAGTCAGATTTAAAGTTATAAAATGGTAATTCAGCTTCATAGGCCCATGAAGAGGGCAGATTGGGTGTCCGAATACTTAAGAGTAGTTACAGTAAAAGATGTCTAATAAAAACAACCAGAATCTATCAATTAAATGTATTGCTTCATGTTATTTCCTGCAAGTAAACGCAGAAACCAACATAATGATGTGTTTATTCGTCCTAGTTCCCTATCATGTTACAAGATTTTTACTCAAAATTGAGGCATGTGCATCAAAACACATTAAAAAACCCTTAACATGCAGGAAAAAATTGTTTACTAGTCGCGATTTGTTGTTATGGTTCGTAACATAATCCTTAACTCCATAAATATGCTTTTATACGCCTTTGCAAACAGAGTAGACCCAGATCAGATGGCTCCTGTAGGAGCCGTCTGATCAGGGTCTGCTCTGTTTGCTTTTGACATGATATAGATCAGATTCTTAGTAACAGCTTTTGTCAGAGCAAAACATTTCCTGGAATAGTTTAGGTTATAAAAGTTCTACTAATAAATATTCCTGAAATCTTTTTATTTTTTCTCATGGATATTGAACATGGAAAGGGTTAATTCCCATTTGTTTAACCCTTTCCCTGTTCAGTATTTAGGCCAATTTTCAGTACCTACTGAATATTCATTAACAAAATAGTTATAAAGAATTCTGGAAGGTGGAACATTGTAGGCATTTTAGAAAGTAAAGAAACAGATCTATCAAATTCTATTAGCAAACAGAGCAGACCCTGATCAGACGGCTCCTCTAGGAGCCGTCTGATCTGGGTTTACTCTGTTTGCAAATGCGTGAAAACACGTTTATATGAGGGAAAGGGTTAAACTTTTGAGACACTACAGATGGAGTGTCAAACAGCTTGGATCCTAATGAGAGATGGGATTACTTGGCACCTTTTCTGGATCCAGCTGTTTTGCAAATGCAAGGTTGTAAAAATGTTCGAGTTTGAGTCTTGATTCCTTTCTCTAGCACCGATTGGTCAGAATTTGAGCTTGCACAAACTTGACTAATCAGATACTCAAGATTGAACTCGGACTCAAAACTCATAAACATAACCTGAAACCTGTTTCACTTTTCACAAATGAATCTTACGTCCTCATTCAGAGGACTTACCAAATTGCTCGATGTGCAGTTATCCACTCTAAACCCTTTACACCATGAATATTCACACAAGAAATAATGACGTCATGAATATTAATTAGATTAACATTTCTGATTGCACACGAATGCAGGAATGTTTCGCCATGGCAGAAACTGTAGAATATGATATCTATATTGTATCATAAGCAAGCAATGCAGACCCTGATCAGACAGCTCCTACAGGAGCTGTCAGATCTGGGTCTACTCAGTTTGCCAAGCCATAGAAAAGCATTCCTATAAAGTAAAGGGTTAAGTAACTAAGAATAAACCCTTATCCTGCTTAGTGTGAGGTTATAAAACATTTTGCTTGGGTCTGAGATCATTCTCAACCATCTGATTGGTCAGGTTCATTAGAGCTTGCTCAGAATCTGACCAATCAGTTACTTGAGAATGATCTCAGACTCAGAAGTTTTATAACCTTGGACTGGTTTTTACAGACAGTTGGATCCAGACAAGAAACTGGGTTTCTCGGCATATTATCAGGATCTAGTACAATAGTTTCTCAAAAAGCTTGACGTAATCGTAAGTAATTAACTCTTTCAAATGAGGAGAGTTTGAGTAGAGATATTGACAGTAGGTTACGTGTCAATGAATCCTTTACTCCATAGAAACGCTTATAACACCTTTGCAAATAGAGTAGACCCTGATCATATGGCTCCTGTAGGAGCTGTCTGATCAGGGTCTACTCTGTTTGCTTATGAAATAATATACAGATATGATTCTATGGTTTCTGTCATGATATAATAATCCCTTGTTTATAATGTCAGTATAAAAGTTCAGTTTATTAACCCTTCTCTTGCAGAATTTTAAAATACATTTCTTCTTCTTTACCCATGCCCTGTTGTATAATTACATATATCTTCACTGTGTACAAGTATTTCGCTGTGCAATCACTTTTGTGGAGTGCACTGGTTACACAATCAACTTGTAAATAGTGCAGGAGCTGTCTCATCTGGGTCTTCACTATTTACAGGTAGGTATATTGACGCGAATAGCAAGCGAAGGGTTAATATTCATGGTGTCTTTCTTTTTTTCTTACATGAATATTCATGGAGTAAATGGTTAATAAGATATAACTGAGATGGGTGACAAACAAAAGAGAGAAACAATTAAAACAAGTTAGTAACCACCTGAAATGGGCTCGGTCACCGAGGCGCTAAGTTTTGTTAAGTTCGCTTTCGGTTCGTTTAACATTATGGTCACATTGGGAGTTGCGTGTATATATGTGTGTGTGTTTTCCTATCAGTCTGCCTGATTTTATCTTAGTCATAACTTTATTTTGCATTGACGAGTTTCAGTATAATTTTGCACACTTGTAAATCATGATAAAAACAAAGCTATGTATGAGAAACAGAACTCTTGAGCTATTTTGAATTATCTCCCTTTCTGATACACATAACAGTTGTTTTACCCATTCCCGCATAGGTTATTTTTTAGATCCAACCTCTTTGATTAATTCTACCAAAAAGGAGCATTTACTAGAGAAAAGGAAAATTTTAGAATAGGAGCAAATGCTCTATTTATCATAATGGTTTCCAAAAAAGTTTTTACAGATGGGTCAAAAGGTGTCAATATGGGGGAATTGGTTAATTATTAGATTTCAACAAAATAATGAATTAAGTTTCATGAGTAAAACGTAAATTTTCTTCTATGTAGCAAATGCTCTATTTATCATAATGGTTTCCCAAAACATTTTGTACAGACGGGTCAAAAGGCGTCAATATGGGGGAATTGGTTACTTATTAGATTTCAACAAAAATAATGAATTAAGTTTCATTAGTAAAAAGTAAATTTTCTTCTATGTAGTTATCCTTTCTTTCATATAAACAATTTTCCACGCCTTTGCACACAGAGAAGACCTAGATTAGACAGCTCCTGTTGGAGCCATCTGATCAGGGTCTGATCTAATTACTTGCTTATGAAATTAAAATAGATCTGACCCTACAGTTTCTACCAATACAAAAAATCTGTAGATATGCCATTATAAAAATTCAGCCAATAAATATTCATGATGCCATTATTTCTTACATGAATATTCAACAGGGAAAAGGTTAACCCTTTACACATTTGCAAACAGAGCAGACCCAGATCAGACAGCTCTTGTAGGAGCTGTCTGATCAGGGTCTGCTCTGTTTGCTTGTGATGTAATATAGATATGATTCTACAGTTTCTGTAATCACCAAAAAATTCCTGTACTCATGTGGCATTATTAAAATTAAATTATTAATATTCATGATATCATTATTTCTTTCATGAATATTCATGGAGTAATGGGTTAAAGCAATACTACCAGAGTGTCATCAGTTGGTTTGGACCCTGATGACAAATGGTATCAATAGCATCTCATCCATCCATTCTGCTTTGTGAATGATGTCTCGGATTCAGCCCCAAGAGTTGTATAGGATCTGTCACGGAATTTTCTTTGAGATCGACTCGTCCTAAATGCATCTTGAAAAAAATGTATTAAGTGAGCCATTGGCAATCTTAATGGCTTCTTTCTAGACGAGTTTAAGAAAATGCATCTCAAGGAGTAACGAGTGAGAGAAAAGACGATCCCATATAAAAACAAAGGAGAGGACCTTTTTGTCATATAACTGCTATGCAAACTAGATGAAATCTTATAGTAAAATGATACGATATTATATCTAATCTTACATAAATTATATGCATACGACATAAATATTTAAAAAAAGTTAACCCTTTACTTCATACAAATGCTTTTTCACACCTTTGCAAACAGAGTAGACCCAGGTCCTATAGGATCCGTCTGATCAGGATCTGCTCTGCTCTGCTTGCTTATCAAATAATATAGATATGATTCTACTGTTTCTACCATGGAAAAATGTTATGTTGCCATTAGAAAAGTTCAGCTAATTGATATTCATATATTCATTATTTCTTAATAACTATTCATGGGGTAAAAGGTTAACCTGAGGACATTGTTAGTTGTGTGATAAAACCTTACCCTCACTTGTTTGTTAGTTGTGTGATAAAACCTTACCCTCACTTGTTCCATCAGATGAGTTTATTTTGTCATTGTTAGATAAGTTTGTCTGAACTTTCAACACTGTACTGCCAAAATTGTGATAACAGTTGCAAACAGCTTGTTGCATCCAGAGGAAATTGTGATAACAGTTGCAAACAGCTTGTTGCATCCAGAGGAAATTGTGATAACAGTTGCAAACAGCTTGTTGCATCCAGAGGAAATTGTGATAACAGAAACTGTTGCAAATGGCTTGTTGCAACCTAGAGATACTGTTTCAACCTTTACCTGCTCAAGGTATATAGTTTTTGACCTGTCTGCCAGTCAGTCTGACTATCAGTCAGTCTGTGTATCATAATACATTGTTGCTCATCTAGCACTTTCATTTCTTGACCAATTAATCTCAAATTTGTTTTAAGAATTGTCATGAATAAAAACTTAGATCAGTTTGATTTTCAGAGGAATCTGTCAATGGGCAACCACTTTATTTCTCTGACAATGTGGGGGTGTGGGGTATGTGAGCTTCACTAAATTAAGTTCTTCAATAATATAAGAAGTAATGCCACAATGATTATTATTTAATTGAATGTTATAATGACAAATGAACAGTAGACTTCTTGACCATGGTACACATTGTTGAATCAGTTCTATATTATGTAAACAGAGCAGACCCTGAGCAGATCTATATTATGTAAACAGAGCAGACCCTGAGCAGATCTATATTATGTAAACAGAGCAGACCCTGAGCAGATGACTCATAAAGGAGTGAAAAGGTGTGAAAAAGCATTTATTTGCGAAGATGTGGAAAAGCATTTATATTAAGAAAAGGTAAATATTTGACTTAAACCGTTTACTCCATAAAATTAAAATATGCCTTTCCATGTCTTTGCAAGCAGGGTAGACTCAGATCAGGGTCTGTTCTGTTTGCTTATGATATTATAATAGATATGATTATACAGTTTCTGCCATGGCCAAACATTTCTCTGTGCATGTTACATTATAACAATTAATCTAGGTTTTAACCCATTCCCTCATAGGCTATTTTTAGATCCAAAAGGAGCATTTAGGAGCAACTAGAGAAAAGATTTATTTTAGAATTTTATAGTTTGAAACAATTGTGATAAATAGAGCATTTGTTCCTATCGGAGCAAATGCTCTATTTATCACAATGGTTTTCAAGAAGTGACTATTACAGAAGCGTAAAAAGGGGTATTTATGAAGGAAAGGGTTAAACAAAGGTCGACTAGAGATTTGAAAACTCACCAGAATCAAAACTACTTGAAAATTCTGGATTGATTTTGTTTTTTATACGTCCATCTGCAGATGGGACATCAGAGGTCCAGATACGTTATGTAAATGACAAACATTTTCATGATGGCTGCTTTGTTTCTCCACCTAACCCTATGTTGTGATCTCTCTTCAGAATTGTCTCGGACGTATCTTGATGAAGTTTTATAACCAGTTTTATAGCTCTGCTCAGTTTAAAGTTATGGCCCTTTGTTTGCAGAAATTCTTATTTTGGAATTATGCTTCAGATAGGAATATTTTGTGTCCATCCAGTTGAAAAATGGCAAGATTGAGAAGCTGCAGGCAACAAATTTGCAGCCAACAGCTTCTTTAAGTGCTAGCTAGAGGGTTTAAATGTCCTGATTTTCCAAGCATTATCGTATTATGTACAATGTGTCAAATTCTGCATCTAGTGTGGTGCAGCAGGGATGCACCTCCATTCAGATGATTGTTAAATTTTCATTTGTACGATCGAAGAACATGAATCTTGAAAGACTCGAAAACTCTCAATAAAGTGTTAACTTTTAACTCAATTTGAATTTCAAATTTATTACTTCCCTTCGATGATATTGCATCAACAAAAGAAAAATCGCAAGGGTTATTGCTTAACCCTTTGCACGCTAAGTAATTTTTCCATCTGCAACAATTGTCGTTTGCTTCAGTTTCTCTTATTTCTTTGCAAAAATATAATCAAAGTGTCAAATAGTTTACATCCTGATGAGACACGGTATTATGCAGTATCTCATCTAGATCCAAACTGTTTATGTAGATAACCAGTTTCACCGAAAGCGTACAAAGAGTTAACTCTAAACATGTCAAGTAAGTGTTGTCCGGAAATAATTGTTGTTTTCTTCAATTCTTGAGGTTTACTTTTCCTCCATTTTCTCTCAAACATTTTATCACAGTGTCAAAACAGTTTGGATTTTAATTTGACGTTCAATTATATTTGGTATCTCATACAGATTCAAAGTGTTTACGTAAGATTTTCATGACTTTACAGCTAGAGTTTTATTCATTATTGGAAGAAATAAAAACACTGCAGATTCATGGGTTTCAATGTACATTGTATATTTCTTTGAACCCCGCATTGATTTGTACTTTATAGGATGTTGAAACAAACAGGTTCCGAAATTATAAAACTTCTGCATCTAAGTCTTAAATTCATACTCAAGTATCTGATTGGTCAGACGATTCTAAAGAGTGGTCACAACATAGGATTTGATGGAGAAATAAAGAAGTTATTCTTAAAAATGTTTTAATTTACACATCTTATCTGGAGCTCTGCATATACCATTATGAAAATCCAGCTTATTTATATTATTGATGCCATTCTTTCCTACATGAATATTCCTGAGGTAGAGAGTAAATATAAGTGGGTATTATGTAGGCTGACTGTCAAGAAAAATTACCCAAAAGGCTTTGTATGTTTTGTTCAAATTTTTTACATCAATCAGCTTCAACAGCACTAGCAGAGGCCCATATAAAATTGAAATATTTCAAAATAGCTCCTTAATTTCTGTCGCACAGTACAGTAAGTTCTCTCTACAAGATCCACTCGAAAGAAATCTGAACCCTTTACTCCATGAATATTCTTGAAAATATATAATGACATCATGTATGATAATTAGACTATTTTTAGCCTGTCTGTTTCGAAGAAAAGTCGAGCAGTTGTGATCACTGGGTGACATAGGCGTTGGCGTTGTCGGCGGTGGCGGCGTGCAAAACTTTAATGTAGCTCATTACTCAAAAAGTGTAAGAGGTATCAACATGAAACTTCATAGGTTAGTAGATCTCATTGAAGGGAAGGCCCCTAAATAAGAACAATAACTCTTGATTTCAAAATTTAGGAGTTATGGCCCTTTATGTTTTTCAATTTTTTAAATTTTGCTGGACAAGCACCAATGAGACGAGTGTTGGTGCCGCACGAGGCTCTTGTTTATAATGACACATGAATAGAGGAATATATGACCATGGAAGATACTGAAGAATCGTATTTATATTATTCCATGAGCCTACAGCAGCCGTCTGATCTGGGTCTACTCTGTTTGCAAAACACGTAGACAGGCATATTTATAGAGTAAAGAGTAAATTCTGGGTCTTTATAACATAGCGTATTTCTGTTAATCGCTGGTGCGTGGCTCTTGTTAAAAATGGCATATGTACATAGGAATTGTAATTTAAAGAAACTGTAGTCATATCTATATCATTTTATAAGCTCCTATAGGATCTGTCTGATCTGGGTCTTATCTGTTTGCAAAGGTTTGTATTAGGGATAGGGATGAACAAGGAAATATGTGGCTATTGTATACAATAGAATTTAATCTATATTATTCTATAAAGAAACTGAGAAGACATTTCCTACAATAGCTGGCTGACCTGGGTCTATTCTGTTTGTGAATACATAAATGTGTATCTGATTTAACTCTTTACTTCATGAATATTCATATAAGAAATAATGGCGTCATGAATATTCATAAGAGGAATTTTTCAATGGTATATGACTGCAGGATTTTCTGCACCCAGCAGAAGCTGTAGAATCAGATCTGTATTAGTCTATAAGCCAACAGAGCAAACCCTGATCCGATTGCTTCTATAGGATTCTTCTGATCTGGGTCCACTCTTTTTGTAACGGCGTTAAAAAGGCATATCTATGGGGTAAAGTGTTAAAATAGGTCGACGGTGTGTTTTTCAATGAAGTTGAAATTCTTCGATCAGAAACTTTCGGCAGAATCCTCGATTTTCAGACCATCTTATTAACATGAGCTAGATTGATATATGTATCATGAAGACGTTTTTCTTTCAACAAGCTCATGCACATGCATCTCAAATGCACGGCTATCAATATTACACAAAACTGCAGCTCCAGTGGTTGCTTAGCAACGAAGTTTATGTTCCCTCGGATTCTTTTTAAGTTACGTGCAAAAATGAGATTGAACATTTAAGTACGGGTTGCCGAGATTTAAGGAAATTATGTACTAGGAGTAGATTTGTTACTTCAGATTGAAATTGACAATTGATGTGTATGGCTATTTGTTTAGCTAGTTGTAAATTTTTCATGCATTTCGCTAATGCATATTCGTAAAATGGTTTGCAAATTTGTTCAAGGTGATGATTTTGCACCAATTTGGAAAATGTATGAACCTTCTAATGCGCTGAAGATTTAAGATTTTGAATTTGGAAGTTCAAGGAAAAGATATTGATTATTTAAATTTGAAAATGCATGCATGCATGTAGAAGCCTTTAATTAATCCAGCAGAGTTTTGTAGTTTGCCATGACAACTGATTTATAAGAAGAGAAAAAAATCTAATTCAATTGTATCAAATTTTAGAGTGAAGTTAATACACGCTGTTCCGAATTACCATCATTACGATTTGAATCGTTGCAGCAGAGGCATTTGAGAAACTGTGAAGTGTTCGCAATTGCATCACAGTTACTTGCAGATCAAGAAAATACTCATTTTAGTATGCTTCAGAATTAATCATTAAACAAATTCTTTGCCTAATTGAGATTTGCAAGTTCTCAATATCATGTATGATAAACTCTCTCGCAGCAGCCTATGGCGAATCTGTGATTACCTTTGCAAACAGTTTGGATCCAGATTAGACTTCCAGTAACGCAACATCTCGTTGGGATCCAAACTATTTAACAGTGAGATCACATTAATTTTTTGAAGATAAATGAAGAAAGTTAAACAATGGAAAGTTTAGCAGAAGACAAATTTTGCAGAGGACAGTATGTAACAATGAATATTATGTGAATAATAACCCTTTCCTCCATAAATACGCCTTTCTACACCTCTGTAAAAGTCACTTTATGAAACCATTGTAATAGGAGCAAATGCTCTATTTATCACAATGATTTCAAAACTACACAATTCTAAAATTTTCCTTTTCTCTAGTAAATGCTCCTTTTCGGTAGATTTAATCAAAGAGATTGGATCTAAAAATAGTCTATGGGGGAAAAGGGTTTAAGACAACTGGGCAGAAATAATTGTTGACCTTAGCTCTTTCCCTCATGAATATTTATATAGAAAATCATGACATCATGAATATTTATAATGGTGTACATATTCATGACAGAAGCTGTAGAATCAGATGTATATAATTCCATAAGTAAACAGCAGGCTGTGATCAGATGGCTCCTATCCGGGTCTACTCTGTTTGCAAAGGCATGAATCGGTTCTAGCTTGAACCTTCTTCGATTGTCGTCTGCAAATACTGCAGTCTGTTTCAACTCTAGAAGTATATTTATCTTTCATTCCTTTTAATGCTTTCTTTCATATAAACGCCTTTTTACGCATTTGCAAACAGATTAGATCCATATCAGATCGCTCCTATAGGTTATTTAACCCTTTCCTCAATAGGCAATTTTTAGACCCAACCTCTTTGAATGAATCTACCCAAAAGGAGCATTTACTAGAGAAAAGTAAAATTTTAGAAATATTCCTAAATGTTCACCATAAGCTTGACCTGTTTGAATTTTGGAATAGTCCATTTTGAAAACTCAGCATTGTAAGGCACTATATCTATTCACGAAGAGATTGTTTGAATGAGGTTCTGCTGTACAGTGTAAAAATTACAGAGTATTTTTCATGGCTAACTAACTTGACTGCCATCCTGCCTTTTTCGCACAGCGCTTTGTTTAATCACAGATCTCCCCAAAGATAATGTGGAATAATTAATGGTTTTAAAACACCAAAGAAATGCATGTACATGCATGCCATTGATCATTTTGCAAGGGATTTTGCAGAAATGCGTCATGACTGCATTTCTAAAATATAATTATGTTACAGTATTTCAAGGCACTTGTACTGGATATTTATGTCAAGTAAAAGGAAAGAAGACACCATTTAACTTCTTGCACGCTAGGAGCCAAATTGTGATTACTATGCCAAACAGTACTATACCAAACAGTTTGGATCCAAATTAGACAGTGAGTAACTCTGCATCTCATAAGGATCAAAACTGTTGGTCAATGTGTGTTTTAGCAATTAACCCTTTCCCTGTTCTGTGTTCATTCCAAATTTCAATACCTACTGAATATTCATAGATAAAATGATTATAACGATATATGGAAGATGGAAAATTGTAGCCATTTTAGAAAGTAAAGACACAGATCTTTGAAATTCTATCAGCAAACAGAGTAGACCCTGATCAGACGGCTCCTCTAGGAGCCGTCTGATCTGGGTCTACTCTGTTTGCAAATGCGTGAAAACACGTTTATATGAGGGAAAGAGTTAATTTTTCGTCTGCAATAATTGTCTTCTGCTTCAGTAGTTAAATACAAATTATTTCTCTCATTTCTTTGCAAAAATATAAACAAAGTGTCAAACAGTTTGGATCCTGATGATACGCCGAATTGTGTGGTATCTCATCTGGATCCAAACTGTTTATAACTCGCATTTTTGTCTATTAACTCCATAAATACGCCTTTTAATGCCAGCAGAGTAGACCCAGACCAAACAGCTCCTTTAGGAGTCACAAAATTACATTGATATAATTCTACAGTTTCTGCCATGACTACAAATTCCTGTGTCCATGTAAAGTACATTGATATAATTCTACAGTTTCTGCCATGACTACAAATTCCTGTGTCCATGTAAAGTAAAAAAAAACAAAAAAACCTAGTTATAGTCTACTTTCAGTCCGAATGACTACTCAACTGACTGTACATGTGTCGTTTGTTGATATTTAATTAGAGATTAATATTAACTATGTGATTATTTCATACATGAATATTGGTGGAGTAAAGAGTTTATGAAAAATAGATTTTTAAAACAGGAATATACAGTAAAACCTCTCTATAATGACCACTAAATTACATCAAGTATTTTATGTTAAAGGCAGGTGGCTGTTTAAAGCAAGGTGAAAGTAAAACAGAACGCTCCTATTGTAATATAATATGGAAATTAGCCGCAGCTTAAAGGTTCGACTTTAAGTCCAGGAAGTCACCTATTTGCTAGTGTATTGACGAAGGTCAATACACGATTTAAATTGGTGTTTCCTGGTTGAGATTTAGTATTTAAACAGCTCGAATTAGGAGCTAAGGGGAGATTCTAAAAGTCAGAGTTAGACGCTGCTAGCTTCCATATAGCTTAAGACTCTGAATAAAAGTTGAACAGAAAACTGAGGCGTTGTTGTACATCCGCTATATCACACAGCGTGAATTGGTGCCTAAGAACCAGGATCATGGACCAAAGGTTAGTGAACTTTTATTCTGTTTAGCTTGTTTTTGGGTCGCAACTATGGCTGATACTGATTTCGCCGGGCTACTGCATTCCTTGAATGATAAAATTGGGAATTTAGGGCTATCTGATACGGTACCTATATTTAACGGGGAACAATCAAAATTACGTTTCTGGTTGAAAGCTGTAGATAAATGTGCTGTCATAAATAACCTTCCAGAGACTAGTAAGGCTAAAGTCGCGTATAGGTTTAGTGAGGGAATAGTGTCGGACTTTCTGCAGAGACTTTTAGAGAGCAATCCAGACGCTAATTGGGATTTAGTAAAAAATGAATTAAAGATACGTTTTGGCGAGGTTTCTGACACGTACCATAATTTCTCAAAGTTACGGTCTGCTAAACAGGGTCGGTTCGAGAATGTACAGAATTTCGCGGATAGAATCACAACTTTGGCGCAAGAAGCGTACACAGGTTTTGACACAGGCCTGCGGGTTATAGATCATCAAATCATAGGGTTTTTCATAGATGGCCTCTTAGACAATGATATTAGGGTCAAACTAATCAGACAAAACCCGAATTCTTTCGACAACGCGGTACAAATTGCGGTACAAGAACAAAATGTCAAAATTAGGTGCAAGGCTAGGTTACCACAAACTACGGAAAATCCTCGCGCAAATTCGCAAACTTCTTATACAGAACAATTTAGGGGAAATACGAGAAACCCTTATCCTGAGTACGAAAGCATGGATATTAGTCACTTGCATAGGGGAAAATTTTGCACTTCATGCCGACGCAGGGGTCACAATCTAAATGAATGCAGAAGACGTAGCGTAAACGCTGTTAAATCAGACACAAATAGGCAAACACCGGCTAGGGATTTCTCAAAAATGAACACAATTCAGTGTTACTTTTGCCGCAAATTTGGTCACATACGTGCAAATTGCCTCGAGTGGCAACAGCTTCAAATGCGAAACGAAGAGTTTCAAAGGCCTTCAAAAAACTAAATTCTTCTCGCCGTACAGGGATCCACGGGTCAGAGAATATTTCAAACGAAATAGGAAACTCTTTTGTTGCAAATAAGGAAATTCCAAATTCTATGCTAATCAAAATAGGGAAACAGCCACTTAGAGCTTTAGTAGATACAGGTGCAAGTTGCAGTTTACTGAATTATTCAATATTCAAATATTTGAAACCTCACTATGAGTTAAGGAAATCAAACCTGTCACTACAATCTGCCTCTGGCAGTAGCCTAAATGTACTAGGTACAGCTAAAATTTCATTCAAGGTCAATAAGCTAATTTTAGATCATGTTTTCGTCATAGTAAATAATCTTAACCGGTCATGTATACTTGGTAAGGACTTTTTGGCAAAAAATAGTTGTAGAATTTATTTTGACCTAAACTGTATTAGAATAAAAGACACTTATGTAGCTTTACAAGATGACATTTGTATCGCCTCTATCATTAGGCTAACGAAAACCACTACATTAAAACCGCGCACTGTTTATCAGGTTCAAGGTAAATTGAAGCAAAACCCGTTTCTTCAAGTAAACCAACAATATGAAGTCTGTTCTGTTGACCGAGGTTATATTTATCAGGAACCCTTACTCCAAGTATCTGATGCATTAGTCACACTCACATCTGAGCGTAAAATTCCTGTATTAATCACCAACGGATCTAACAAAACCTTAACACTTTATAGAGGATCTGTTATCGGTCGTTTAGATCAGTTAACAAATGTCGAGTCTAGTTGTGTAGAAGTTATGTCGGTCGAACCGCGAGTTGCGACAAATGACCACCAAATACCTCTTGCAACAACTCCACAAGCTAGCTTCGATGTAAATGAGATAAACGCACCGCCAGAACATGTTAATACGTTGAAAACGCTTATTGAAGAATATTCTGACATATTCTCACAGTCGGAATACGATTTAGGTTGTTATCCCCACAGTCAGGTCGAGCTACCTACCTCCGAACAGTTGTTTAAACAAAGACCCTATAGAGTACCCTTTTCTGACAGGCAAACTTTAAGAGAAAAATTGGACGGTTTACTTAAAGCAGACGTCATACGACCGAGTATGTCGCCGTATGCTTCTCCCTGTTTATTAGTCAATAAAAAGGACGGGTCAAAACGTTTGGTAATAGACTTTCGCAAACTTAATTCATTGATCAAACCTACGAGTTACCCGCTACCTCGTGTGGACGATATTCTAAGTTCTCTCAACGGCTCAAAGTATTTCACTAGTTTAGATCTGTCCAATTCATACCACCAGTTGGAGTTATCTCCAAACGATCGCCAAAAAACAGGTTTTGTTTGTGAATTTGGCTTATTTGAATATAATAGACTCCCTTTTGGCATAAATATAGCGTGTGGCAAGTTTCAGTCTGTTATGGCACAAGTACTAAAAGACTGTGCGTCGTTTTGTCAAGTATATTTAGATGACATATTGATCCATAGTTCAACCCTGTCAGATCATATCAGGCATGTACGAGCAGTATTTGACTGCCTCCGGGCAAACTGTCTCAAGCTCAAACTACGTAAGTGTGCCTTTTTGAAAGAGAGCTGTCATTATCTAGGTCACGTGATAACGGCTAACGGTATCAAACCCGATGAGAACAAAGTCAAGGCCTTAAAGAAATTGCGTACTCCTAAAACTGTTAGAGATGTCAGGGCGTATTTAGGTTTGACAGGTTACTATAGACGATTTGTCAACAATTATGCAAAAATCAGTGAACCGTTGACACGCCTGACTCAGAAAAATGTTAAGTTTGAGTGGTCATCGCTTTGTGAGTCTAGTTTTCGCGAGATTAATAGGCGATTGGAGGAACTTCCAGAATTAGCTCACCCCGATCTGAATCTACCCTATACTCTATACACTGACGCATCCGACAATGCAATCGGGTCTGTGTTAGTTCAGTCTGCGACTGGTCACCCTGACAATGAACGTCCCATATTCTATTTGAGCCACAAGCTAAAACACAAAGGAAATATAGCACGATCCTAAAAGAAGCTTTTGCTATAGATTTCAGCCTTCAAAAGCTTAACTGTTATCTCCAAGGCAGTAAGTTTGTGATTAAGTCGGACCATCGGCCTCTTGAACACCTATTAACAGCTAATTTCGACAATAAACAGTTACAAAGGTACGCTTTAAACATCAGTTGTTATGACTGTAAAATCGAATATATTCCTGGACCGAAAAATCTAGCTGCCGACTTTTTGTCAAGACCCCAAGACCCGGTCACTGATAGTGACGTCACTTCTAGCCTCGAGGATCAAATCGAGCAATTGAACTCAAAGAAAGCTGCTGTATGCGCAATTAATAGCGAACGCCTCTGTCCCAAACGCCTTGCAAACCAATCTGACCCACCTGTCAAACTGCCTCATGATGACTTGCCTACGGTTATGTGTTACGACATGAAAGTCGAACAACTTATTGACCCGGAATTAAGCAAATTAATTAGACGTGTACAAACAAACTCCCTTACACATAGTGAAAACCGGAAATTTGTCATTAGAGATGACATACTGTATTACATAACCAATCCAGACAGTGAACCTGTCCTCAGAATCTACGTGCCTTCGCATTTAAAGGACATTGTACTTCAATCTTATCATGATGTAGGGCACCCCGGGTCTACTCGGTTGTATTCAGCTATCAAATCTAAGTACTATTGGCCAAACCTTTTTAAAGAATGTGTAACACTTGTCGAACAGTGTATATTCTGTCAGTCAGTTAATCCTAAGCCAAACCGTTCACCCCTTGCTGAACCTCCAATTCCAAGCTACCCGTTCAGCACAATTTCTGTCGACTGCGTTGGTCCTCTAACGGAGACGGCATCCAAAAATAAATACATGATAGTTTTTGTATGTCAGCTTACCGGATGGCCTGAAATAGTCCCGGCTAGCAATATCACTTCTGAAGCTGTCCTAAACGCATTCTATGAAAATATATTCTGGCGTTATGGGTCTGTACTGCGCATTATAACTGATAATGGCGCTTGTTTCGTCTCTAGGAGCTTTACGGACACTATGAAAGAGTTACGAATAAATCACGTACGTACCTCTGTTTACAGGCCACAGGGAAATGGCAAAAACGAGCGTTGCCATAAAACTTTCAATGCAATTTTAACGAAGTTGGCTATGCAAAACCCCTGCGATTGGGACATCGTAATCAATCAAGCGTTAGGCGGAATACGGTTTAACCCTTCTGAGAGTAGTCAGCATAGCCCCTACTTTTTGTTATTTGGCCGAGACCCAGTCTTGCCCATTGATACGTTACTTGGCAAACGCTTAAAGTATTATGGAAATGACTACCATTTGGAAATGTTAGAACGGAACCATGAGATCTATTGTAAGGTGTTTTCAAACTTGCTCAAGTCTCGAAAACGTGTTAAGCGCTACGCTGATAAGGGAACCAAACAGGAAAATTATAAGGTTAATGACTGTGTCTATTACAAGAATTTAAACAGACGTGATAAGCTTACGCAAAAGTGGTATCCTTATTACCGTGTGTTACAGATAAAAGGTCCAAAAACACTTCTAATTAAAAACCAGCTAGATAACCATGTAGTTTCCTGTCATATTGACCAAATAAGAAAGGCGGCCATTGAAGATTGGACGTTGCCTAGCGACCATGACTTTAACCCTAGACCTGTCAGAAATTGCCGCTATGTAATATCACCAAATCACTCTTCCACAGCCACTGATAACCAAGATCATAACAGTAACCCCCTAAGGGCTAAACGTCTACTGTCGAAACGCGCTAGAGATGCACGTAGTTCTCAAAACCGATCTAGTACAGATCCTGATGATTACATTCCCCTGCAGAAATTACAATGTAAACTACGGAAATCAGAATATGACAGAGTAATTCGGACGACTTCGGCGTCCTCCGATAACCCCTCCGATATGCGTGTGTCAAACTCCGAAACTGAGTGTCCCATAGTTACACCTGGTCCCATAATTACACCTGTTTCGACTGACACAATTTCGGAACCTTTTGATTCTGATACAGTTATCATTACAGACTCAGAAAATAGCATGTCTGAGCAATCTGACAGCCGCATGTCAGTGCAAGCCATATCCAAGTATTCCTACCCTGTCAATTGGATTAAAAATGCTCTCGGTTTAACTAGGCCAAAACAGTGAGAGAATTCTATGTTCGTTGTGTAGATCCCCTGGGTCGCAGCCCAGAGAACAACTGTAGACTGTACATGTAAATAGTAGCGATAATTATGTAGCCAACGTGTTGGCTGAAGGCAAACAGTTGCCTATACAGAAAGTAGGGTTCAGCAATGTGCTATTTTACCCTGTAGTTATGAGTTATAACTAACAAAAATATTACGTGATCTGAGAATTACGCGTATATGTAAATAGAAATGTCTTTGTAGATTTCTGTAGATTAAGGGTAAGCGATGTGCTATATAGTCCCTTATGCTGGTGATATTACTAACCAGGTTTGAGAGTTATAATAGATATGACGTCATTATAGAATAGTTGGTTGAATTTAAATTTATTCTGCTGTAAGTGATGCATTACTTATCTTATATGAAGATAAGGGGAATAAATTGTAAATTACAGAGAAAATCGAACATTGTGCACGTGTTTGATTAGGAGTTGTATATAGGATTGAAGTTGAGTAAATTGTTACTGAGTTGTAAAATTGATTGTTAGTTGTTTGAGCTCAATACTAACTGTCAACCGCAAACAGCGACTACCGAGTTGATTGTACATAGATTATTAAAGGGTTACCTCAATGCGTTGTTAAAATCTAATGTTATCTACATTAGTTGATGAAGTAATGTTGTTAATTATGATTATGTAGGTATCCTTGTTCTTGAGTAGATTGTACACTGATCCTATATTTTTTTTGTTTATTACAGTAGAGCCATTATGGTGCTCGCACTGCTACTCGTGACATTTTGCTCGCTCTCGTCAGGCGAAATAGTATTAAAAAACCATGTAGTGTTTAAAACTTTAAGACAAGTTTCTACGTCAAAGGCACATTGGAATCTAGCGCTAATTATAGATTTAAAGGCATACCCAATGATGTTGGGCGAACTCAGGACCCAGATCGTTCGAATTAGAGCTATTACTGAACGTGCTCAAGTTCAACTTGCTTCAGATAAACTCTCAAACACTAAACCCCTGACAGATACACTAGGAGAAATTAAAATGTACTTAGAAACATTTGATAGCACACATTCTGAACTACTTGACGAGTTTCGTTCCCTAACCTACTTCGCCCCTAGCAGAGACAAACGCTCCTTGCTACCTTTGGGCGGGATATTTAAATTTCTTTTCGGCACGGCCGATAGTCATGACATTGACGCGGTCAGCCGTCACGTAAATCAATTGGAAAATTCACAAAAACAAGTACTCCATATCTTAGAACATAACCTCTCAATATTAAACACTACCCGACTTGAAGTATCCCAAAACCGGGATACGATAAATAAAATTCTTACCTCACTCGCGGGTCTTCAACAGAAAATTGATGCTCAAGTCCATCGGTTAGAGAGACAAATCCTACAACTAACATCCTTCCACGAATTAATGAATTATATCCACACCATGATTGCTGATATCCAAACATTATATAACCGTGCACGATTGTACCTTTTAGATTTTGAAATCAAGTTAAATTCCCTGGCTAAGCAAAATGTGTCCCCTTCTGTGGTATCGTCTCACAAACTTTACGAATTATTAAACCAAATTCAAACGCACCTCCCAGAGGGATACGTATTTCCGGTCAAACTTAATGCATTGTGGTCCTACTACGGTTCACTGCATACGACTTCCCTCATGAATTCTAATCATCTAGCTATTGTCATGCAATTGCCCTTAAGGCCTGTCAATGAAATATTTTCGCTGATTCAAGCATATCCGATTCCTGTACCTTATAACAATGTGTCGGCTAATATTAAGCTGACGTCTGATTCCGGTACATTAACCGCTGCTGTTGAGTTGGAAACTAACCATTTCCTAATAAATGATAAACAGTCTCATTACGTCATGTTAACTGAATTTGAAGCAAAAAGTTGCCTGGCGGAAAAATTGCCATTTTGTGAAATTGGGAAGGGATTTTTATCAACTTATAACTCGGACATTTGTGTCATTAGATCTTATTTAAGCCATCACTCACCTCAAGCGCTTCCTTGTAGAACAATAGTCAGGTCAAATCAACTCTTACCCAGTGCAACTTCTCTAGCTCAAAATAGATGGCTACTGATTACGGATTCTGCCATTCCATTTGCCGTTAATTGCTTAAACGGAACGCGCTCTCAACTAGTCATCAGACCACCGATCAAGATCATAACCCTGCCCCCATTATGTCAAGCATATAGCTCCAAATTATCCTTACCTATGTTTTTCGAATCTAATACAACAGCTAATTTAGTCTCCGGCTACGATCTGGAGCCGATCAAACTTGAAAATTATACGTTATCGGAAATTTGGCAACCATTTCATAAACAATTCCAAAATACAACAGCTGTTGCTATTCCTAAAGCTCTGCAAAAGATGAAACAATTTCCTCTCAATGAGCTGATAGATCAAGTTAAATACATGTCTTCTACAAGTACGGGTTTTGAGATTTTACCTATTCTGGGAAATAAATGGGTTATAGGGGGAATTATTATATGCACATTAATAATTATAGCCGTATTAGTAATTGCCTGTCGCAAAAAGTTAATAGCCTGTGCGAGACGAGTAAATAGTCAGAAAATGCGATCTGGATCCAGTTATGCAGATGTTAAGTTCACCCAAGCCAGAACTACCCCGGAAACACGACAAATGGTCAACGAATGTAGCCGTCAGACATACGCTCCCGGAAGTTATCCGTCGGCACCTCAGAATGTATATCACGACAAACCTCAGCTGATTTACCCAACCATTTTAACGCCTCCCAGCGATCCGGATCATGAGAAATAGACGGAACCACGTCAAAACTACGACAGGGAAAATCAGAAAACGTCACAATTTATCACCCGTTTCCGGATTCTTCTATATAAAAATACTGACAAATACTTAATGACCCTGTTCGAATCTGAACAACCATTGCTATACGAAATATTTCTGGACTTACTGTTGAAAATCTACTACCATGAGTACCCAACACTTTGAGGAATTGTGGATGGAAGAGTGCTCCATTTGCGTAAATTACGCCGAGGTGGCCGTTTACGCGGTGAACAAGTGTTTATGTAAAAGTTCTGTGTGTGTGGACTGTTTTTCCCGCTGCACGACAACTTCTGAGACGGGACAACTGGTAAACCGTTGTCCCTTTTGTCGACACGAGCAGCCCGCTGTACCTGTGCCGATCCCCACGCCTACAAGATCCGCCCGAGAATTGTTGGCTAGGCGAGCCCGGCGGAATTGGAACCGCTGGTTCAGGGACCTATGTTACCTTGACATTCTGGAACCGTTTTTACCCTCCCAGCGGTACAACATGGACCCCGTCCACGAATTATTACGGACGGGGCGTTTCGACGACGCGGACCAGGCAGGAGTCTGTGCGGACCTGGACCAAGCGAAAGCTTTCGTAGTAAATCAGGTGGCTCGCTTTATGCGAGACGTGGCCAGAGACTGGCATCCGATTCCCAGAGGACGCCCTGGATAAACAGTGACAATCTAAGTGTGCGAGAGGACGCCCTGGATAAACAGTGACAATTTAAGTGTGCGAGTGAACTAGTGACTATTTTGTGTGCGAGTGGACTAATAACGATTCTGTGTGTGTGTGTGTTTTAGTGATAATTATGTGTCTGCGAGTAATGTGTAATCAAGGACTATGGAATATTAATTAATGAACGGTTTTATTGTTTTCTCTTCAATGTTTTCTTGTATATAGGATTGTCTACTATGATTATTAATTTTTTTTGCTTCTTTTGTTTCAGAGGGTGCCGGGTTATTTTACCTTTAAATCTTATCTTGTTTTTCAGTTGACACTATAGATGTTCGGATGGTTCAGCCCGAAAATTGTTATACTTTACTGTTTTGTTTTATATTTGTTTCAGAGTTGGCGATAAATAATATTCTTATAACTGTACACTGCGGAGAGTTAGTTTACATTTATGTTTTCGTTTTTATTTTTTGAATGGGTTGGGAAGGGGTGTAATATAATATGGAAATTAGCCGCAGCTTAAAGGTTCGACTTTAAGTCCAGGAAGTCACCTATTTGCTAGTGTATTGACGAAGGTCAATACACGATTTAAATTGGTGTTTCCTGGTTGAGATTTAGTATTTAAACAGCTCGAATTAGGAGCTAAGGGGAGATTCTAAAAGTCAGAGTTAGACGCTGCTAGCTTCCATATAGCTTAAGACTCTGAATAAAAGTTGAACAGAAAACTGAGGCGTTGTTGTACATCCGCTATATCACACTATAGGAGCATTCTGTTTTACTTTCACCTTGCTTTCAGCAGTTACCTGCCCTAAATAACAACTAATTAACACATTTTAGTGGCCATTATAGAGAGGTTTTACTGTACATACTGTATAACAGGTCCAGATAAGATGTGTAAATTAAAACATTTTCAAGAGTAACTCCTTTATTTCTCCGCTTAACCCTATGTTGTGACCACTCTTCGAGACAATTCTAAAGAGTGGTAAGTCGGTAACAACATAGGGTTTGGTGGAGAAATGAGGATTTTAGAATTTCGGTACACACTTTTATCTTGCTCTGCTGTATACTCTACCGTAGAATGTCAAGTTTAAACTCTTTCCCTGTTCTGTATTTAGGCCAAATTTCAATACCTACTGAATATTCATAGATCTGTTACTTTGCTTTCTAAAATGTCCTGCCTTCCATATTTCAGTAAAACTAATTTGCTAATGAATATTCAGTAGGTATTGATATTGAGCCAATATACAGAACAGGGAAAGGGTTAAGTGTCATATGTTGTTCAATTTTCATCTGCAACATTGTCAAAACTATTCATTTTCTGAGGATTTTTTGCAGAGGTTGAGCCTAAGTTACAAACAGTTTGGATATCAGATCAGGTCCCACATTTTGTGCAGCCTGATCTGGTTTCAAACAGTTTGCATTGGTCATTAATGGCAGGAGAATTCACCACAAGCATGCCAAGAGTTGAAGAAAATAATAATCTCGGAGAAATTTTACAACCAGTACTTTTTTGTATGATAAAGAGTAAATATGCAAAGTACAGCTGTTTTATTGAAATAAAATTTGTAACCGTTTTAAAATTAAGAATTGGATTACAATATTAGACTATATCACCTTTTTATACTTTTGCAGACTGAGTAGACCCAGATCAGGTATATCCTATAGGAGCTGTCTGATCAGTGTCTGCTCTATTTGCTTATATGCTACATATTGATTTGCTACTGTTTACCATGGCATTCCTGTTTTGTATTTTCAATACAAGAATCAAATTAATTATAATATTCATACTGGGGGGAGACTGCATGTAAAGGGTTAACAAATGATGGACCATTCGACTTTGATAATTCAGCATTCTAATTGGGTTAATTTGGAGATGCATTTATCCTGCAGCTTGCGTTGTGCTTAACGAGTTTCACAATGAAAGTGCAAAGTTGAAATAATCATTTTACTTTTAGCATGGCATTTTGTGAGGAGATGGTTGAAAAAGACAATTTCCAAAAGGAAAAAACAGAGTTTTGTCAGAAGCCCAGATAAGATGCATAAATTAGACATTTTCAGAAACAGCTCCTTTATTTCTCCATTAAACCGTATGTTGTGACCACTCTTTAGAATCGTCTCGAAGAGACGATTCTAAAGAGTGGTCACAACATAGGGTACGGTAGAGATTTTAGTATTTGATTTTCTATAGCTCTGGTTGTAGTTTAAATATATGTAAAGGAAGTCATCATTATGTATATAGAGTGTTTCATCCCACAGTGCCATGAACTGGTGTCCTAATTTTTAGAAATGTAAATTTTATCTCAAAGTTGCAATATGGGAATTTTGAGTTCTTTATTCATTGCATTAAAATTTCTTAGAAACATGTGCATAATCATGAGAAGCAGTGCAGTTTCCAAGGCAACCAAATTATTTTGTTTGTGCCTTGTGCAGTCTTTGCCCTGAAAATACTTGGCTAGATTGTACATGTATCAGTCTTGCCATTAATGTATTTAGAAGTTGTCTCTTGTAAAAATATTGTCAGCTTTATGTCTCAAACTATTTGTTTCCTATTTCAATCTATTCAACAGAGCTCTAGATAATATGTGTAAATTAAAATATTTTCAAGT
Source organism: Azorinus chamasolen (assembly GCA_963576725.1). Taxonomy (NCBI): domain Eukaryota; kingdom Metazoa; phylum Mollusca; class Bivalvia; order Cardiida; family Solecurtidae; genus Azorinus; species Azorinus chamasolen. Next base: position 38,087,750 of record OY755246.1, on the reverse strand, counting down.
ATAACTTCTTTATTTCTCCACCAAACACTATGTTGTGACCACTTGTTAGAATCGTCTCTTCGAGATGATTCTAAAGAGTGGTCACAACATAGGGTTTGGTGGAGAAATAACAATTTTAGTATTTGAGTACACGCTGTTATCCGTAGCTCTGTATTCCAATAGTTGGGATCAAGATGAGATGCCGTATAATTTGGGGTCTCTGATCAGGATCCAAGCTGTGTGACAATCTGACCATATAAATTTTTTGCGAAGTAATAGAGAAATTTTAATTTAAAGATTGAAGCAGATGACAATTGTTGCAGACAGCTCCTGTGATCAGTTCATATAATTTATAAGTAAAAATTTAGTTGCATTTGGATCCAACCTTTTCATGGTCCTTTTAGGTAGATTTAATCAAAGAGGTTGGCTCTAAAAATAGCCTATGAGGTAATGGGTTAAAGAAAAGTGTAAAATGACAAAAAGTGCAGCCTTTGGGAGAAGTCTCATCTGGATCTACACTGCCATTTGCAAACAGTGAAGACCCAGATCAGTGGGATCCTAGAGGAGCCCTTTGATCAGGTTCTGCACTGATTGGCAGCCACAGTATCTTCCTTCAAAATAAGCGTTATATGATGAATGGACTCCGTAATGAAACACTCATTGGCCAACAAGCTTTAACTGGCATTTGCAAGCAGTGAAGACCTACATCCGATGACTCCTGTAGGACTCTGTAATTAACCCATTCCCTGTTGAAAATTCTTGTAAGTAATTAATGACGTCATAAATATTTATTAGCTGAATTGTTTTTCATGGCATAATTATGTACACTGATTTTTGGTATTGGTAGAAACTGTAAAGTCAGATCTGTTATAATTTCATAAGCAAAGAGGACAGACCCAAATCGGACGACTCCGACAGGAGCCATCTGATCTGTGTCTACTCTGTAGAGGCATATACAGATGTCTATTTGATTGGATGGATTAACCCTTTCCCTGTTCTATGTTTATTACAAATTTCAATACCTATTGAATATTCATTAAGAAAATTGTTATAAAGAAATATGGAAGATGTAACATTGAAGACATTTTAGAAAGCAAAGAAACAGATCTTTCAAATTCTATTAGCAAACAGAGCATACCCTGATCAGACGGCTCCTCTAGGAGCCGTCTGATCTGGGTCTACTCTGTTTGCAAAGGCGTGAAAACACGTTTATATGAGGGAAAGGGTTAAGCACTAATATGCCTTTGCAAACAGAGTAGACCCAGATCAGACAGCTCCTTATGATATAATATAGATATGATTTTACATTACCTGCCATGGCCAAAAATACCTGTGTCCATGTACTATTGTAACAATTATTCCAATTAATATTTATGATGTCATATTATTTCTTATATAAATATTCATGGAGTAAAATGGTTAAATATTCAGCATATAAAGATTTAGGGTTTATGCATCTCATTATGTCATAGGGGGCACAGGTCACCATCTGGGCCCTTTTTTCCACGCTTGATAAATCAGAAATCAGCCTAAGTGGTAGACCACAGAAATAATTTCAGTTCAGAGTTAAGTTGAACTCCTTGACTTTTGTGATCGGCTTAGCATTTTTTTTATCTGTTTTATCTTCAGCAGCATAAGCGGTTACGATTTGGTCATCTATTGTGTTCAGTTGATGTCCGCCACCTCAGTTTGCCCCCCAGGACCCTAGCTTTGCATCTCTACACCTAACTGAATCTTATACTGGGTTGTCAAATTTGACGCTGATTAAAGTCAACGTTAGGTTTTATCCTATTCAAACATATCATGTTTTATTGTGATGCTGTGCATCCCTTGGTGTGACAGCATCGTCTTGGGGTTGTAAGAGGTGCGATTATATAATTGTCATTTGAACTTTGACACTCGTGGCTATTGTCCACACCCAGCTGTACTTGGCTGCGGCCCTGCTTATTGGATGCAATAATTAAATCCTATATTCACGACTGACAGAACTTAAGTCGGGTAAATTTAACCTGTTTATCAACACTATGGGTCATTGAATTGGAAATTGTGGGGACCAGGGCAGGATAGACAATGCTTACACTAGTTGACTGTGAACGTTTGTCCTGCAACTGACCCCTAACTTTTTGATACCAATGATTCAAAGTAGCATCTTTAATAGTTGCACAAGGACTTATGCTTGTCTACCAGCGCAACATGTCAAATCCCCAGCGTCAAGTCTCGGTCACCGATGGAAACGGAGATTTCAAAGATGACAAATGAACTGGCCCTAAATTACGATTTCAAGAAAGATCTTTACGGATTGGAGACACTTCTGTCATGAGTCTATTGTGTATTGGTAATGATTGCAACAAAGCTAAAACTTCTGCAAATAGTCCTGCACAAAAGAAATTAAGAAAAACTTTCGACATTATCGTAAAGCTGTCCATCAAGCAAAAGAAGAAGAGAGACCAGATTGGCTGTTTTCCCAGATTAATACAAATACATTCTTTAATAATGGCACTCTTTAAAACCCATGGTAAGATCTCGGCAAATAAAATGTTCTCATGTTTGTAAATGGTTGTACATAAAATATCTCATCGGAATTAAATTAATTATGTTGATTGGCCGAAGAGCTGTCAGCCTGACCAATCATTGTGCCTAGTTAATGAGCCTGTTTTCATGCTTTGCAAAAAGAGTGACATAACCCGATAATAAAAATGAGGCTGGTATTTACATAGTTAGGGGCAAGCTGCACTGACCCCAGGTCAAGTAGATAGTTTGAAACTTAGAAATAATGGGATCACGATAAGACTGACATCTCCCGGAATCAAAATTAGTTGAATGCATGCTGTCCAAACTGCTTTACTGATTAATTGTGAAGAGTTCAGTGAAACATTTCAAGTGCAGCCCATTTTGGTTGATTTCATGATTTCATGATTTTTCTCTAGTAGACCCATTTTCAAAATGTCTTTTAGATGGATGGTCGTAGCTTAAAACTGAAGTGTGTACTTTGTATGCAAGTTTTAGCTGTTAAAGTTTTAGCTGTTTAAGTGCAAGTTTTTCTTCGAGCATAATGCAGAGTTGTTGCATCTGTACATTAGGATTTAAGACCTGCAAGAGTGTTTCAAGACGGGGGATTTTTGTCAATGATTTAAGCAAATGCGCTGGAATGACTGCCAGCGGTGGTAAATGCTGCTAGCTTTTACAGTTCCCCAATAAATTAAAAAGGTTACCCAGAAAAGAAAATGAAAACATGTAATTTAGGTTGGTAGGGAGAGGAGGAATGACTTTAGTTTACGGAGTTGGATTCAATTAAGATAAAAGGGTATAAAAACTAAGATGTATTTAACTTAAGTTTGAGTATCTATTTAGCTGTGATTGCATGAGTGCTGGAGTAAGTGTCACGCAGAATACGACCGTTTTGATAATAATTCATGGCCATGTACGATTTTGTAGGTTAATGTTTGCTTGTACAAGGTCTTTTGGGAGAGAGGGAAGTACTTTAGTGTTTGTCATGATCAACATGCATTTACTCCGAATGCAACACATATTTTAACCCTTTCCCTGTTCTGTATTTCGACCAACTTTCAACACCTACTGAATATTCATGGACAAACAGGTTATAAAGAAATATGGAAGGTGGAACATTGTAGACATTTTAGAAAGCAAAGAAACAGATTTATCAAATTCTATTAGCAAACAGAGCAGACCCTGATCGAGACGTCTGATCTGGGTCTACTCTGTTTGCAGATGCGTGAAAACACGTTTATATGAGGGAAAGGGTTAAGATGCAATATATATAGGCTGTAATATGGTTTTACCAGCAGTGACTAAGATAGTGCCATAGCTGATACCATTATACCAGCAGTGACTAATATAGTGCCATTACTGTTACAGCTTTTACCAGCAGTGACTAAGTCACATCGCTGGTACTGTTACAACTTTTAACCAGCAGTGACTAAGTCCCATCGCTGGCACTGTTACAACTTTTACTAGCAGTGACTAAGTCCCATCGCTGGTACTGTTACAACTTTTACCAGCAGTGACTAAGATAGTGCCATAGCAGGTACTGTTACAACTTTTACCAGCAGTACCAGCAATAGTACCATAGCTGCTATTTCTAGAGCTATTACTAGCAGTATCTCTGACACTAACTATGATATTGCCATAGCAGGTATAACTATAGTATCTGCAGTGACTGATATTGCCATTGCAGGTATAACTAGTGTCTACCAGCAGTGACTATGATATTGCCATTGTAGGTATAACTATAGTGTCTACCAACAGTGACTATGATATTGCCGTTGTAGGTATAACTATAGTGTCTACCAGCAGTGACTATGATATTGCCATTGTAGGTATAACTATAGTGTCTACCAGCAGTGACTATGATATTACCGTTGTAGGTATAACTGATACCTAGAGTGTCTACCAGCAGTGCTGATTGTGCTACACCTTGTTTACAGTGAGTTAGTATGGTATTGCAATTTGCTTTTTACTACAGCTTGCATTTAGCATTGACCCTTATATTGCCATTGCTGGTACAATTACAGCAAGTATAAGCACTTCCAGTGATACTGCAATTGCTGGTACAATTACAGCAAGTATAAGCACTTCCAATGATACTGCAATTGCTGATACTATTACTCAATCTACTAGCAGTGTACAGTAAAACCCCTCTAAACTGGACGTTAAATTTAGTATATAGATATTGGTCTTATATATATTTGGTATATAGATATTGGTCTTGGGAGACAGGTGGCAGCTTAATGCAGGATGAAAGTCATGCAGAAAGCTCCTCTAGGAGCTTTCTGCATAACTTTCACCCTGCATTTAAGCAGCCACCTACATAAAAGTATCTAAATTCGCCTCTAGCAGAATTCTGGTTTAAGAGGGGTTTTACTGTATATATTATACCAGTGTATGTATTATAGCATTAGCTACTTGAAATGCCATTTATATTACCATTGGTTGTACTATTGTGGAGTCTTATAGAATGCCTATGATGCTGCAAATACAGGTACTAATGTAGCTTACACTTAAGTGCATTGGCTGCAGCCACCTTTAAAGCTGACAGTTCAAACAACTCCTACTACTATCTTGTACTTTTAATACTACTGCTAATAGTAATTCCAGCACCATTACAACTGCAGTGCCTTTGATCAGGTAGTTTTCAGTTAAGTTAACGGTCTTATTTTCGTTAAATCTACATAGATTTCACATCAGAAGTTTTCCAGTTCACTACACTCCCGATATCTATTCCTGTTTTGCTATATAACTTTGAAACTTTAATGACTTTAAAACGATGATATCTCCAAAGGGTGAATTGTTTTGTGGAACCTTTTGGCTATGTGTACATATTTCATGATAAAGCTGCATCGCTGTTGAATATTTCATGAAGCTTTTTTTTCCCCTACAAAGTTGCATAATTGAAATTTATCATGCGAGGCTTGTGCGTGTTTTTAATTGATGAATGTTGCATGTCTTCTGCATGAACAGTCATTTACACCTTTGCTTCTCTGTTTTGAGGGCACAATGCAAAATTGCTGTAAATACAGTCAATCCTCTATATAATGGCCTCGCAAAACAAGTCTTAACTATTTAGCTTTAAACCTTTGCCTCATGAATATTCATGTAAGCAATAATAATACAGTAAAACCTCGATTATCCGAACACTAAAATACGTATTATTATCGATCTTTAAGACAGGTGGCAGCTTAATGCATGGTGAAAGTCATGCAGAAAGCTCCTAGGAGCTTTCTGCATGACTTTCATCATGCATTAAGCAGCCACCTGTCTAAAAGGGTCTAAATTCGTTTATAACGAAAATTCGAATAATCGAGGTTTTACTGTATTAACAAATATTAACCCTTTAGCTGTTGAATATTTGTGTAAGAAATAATGATATCATGAATACTTATAAGCTGAAGTTTTACAATGTCTTATGTACACTGGATATAGTTGGTATTGGTAGAAACTAGTCCGGTCAATGATAATTTCATAATCAAACAGAGTAGTCCCGGATCTTGGTCTACTCTGTTTACAAAGGCATGGAAAAGTGTTTATATAAGGGAGGTTTGCTTAATGCATTAAGCTACAACCTGTCTTTAAGACTCATACTTATATTTCTTTTAAGTGGTTGCTTAACCCAATACCTCATAGGCTATTTTTAGATCCAACCACTTTGAATAAATCTACTGAAAAGGAGCATTAACTAGAGAAAAGGAAAATTCTAGAATTTTGTAGTTTGAAACCATTGTGATAAATAGAGCATTTGCTCCTATAGGAACAAATGCTGTATTTATCACAATGGTTTCAACAGGTGACTTTTGCAGAGTCGTCAAAAGGCATCAATATGAGGGAATGGGTTAACTGCCTCGCAAAAGATTCTTAAATTTGGAGCTGTAGCCCGTCACCTCATGAATGTTCATGTAAGAAATAATGATAGTACGAATATTGATTAGATGAATTTTTGTAATGTCTATGAACACAGCAAATGTCGGCCAAGTCAGAAAATGTATGATATTCTATAAACAAACACAGTAGATGGCTCCTATAGGCGATCTGGGTTTAGTCTGTTTGAACAAATTCGCAGCAAGTATGCATCTATAAAAATAAAAAATTATTAAAAATAATCTACATTTGTAATAAAAATTCATGATGTCATTTCTTGCATGAATATGCATGGAGTAAAAGGTTAACCCTTCCCTTCATGTAAATACTTTTTCACATCTTTGTAAAGAGAGTAGACCCAGATTAGATGCCATTTTTTAGGCTCTGCTCTGTTTGCTTATACTCATGATAGTTTGTTTGCTTATGAGATTATGATAGATCTGACTCTACACTTTCTACCCAGGCCAAAATATCCTCTGTATAATAGGTCGTTATAAAACAAATTAACTAATAAATATTTGTTATATTTTTATTTCTTACATGAGTATGCATGGAGTCAAGGGTTAAACAGATGAAGTTTTTTGTTGGTTTTGTTTTTGCAGAGGAAATTGACAATTCATGAGTGAAAACTACAAATACCAAGATACTCATGATAAAGTTTTTAAAGATATTTTTTTTAATTATTGTTCTTGTTCATTAAAGATAAATTTCAGGAGAGAAAAAAAATCTTCATCAGTGCAGTTTCTTTGGAAAGTGTATGTTTTCCTATGAAATTTAGATTGTGCAATCCCCTTGGGGGACGGCTGGAATTAATTGTCGAAGTCTCCTGCTGTCTCAATCTGGAATTTTTTTCCCAAGTCATTCATTGTTTTTGTTTTTATCAATTTGTTAAGAAAGGAATAAAACTTGTACTATTTGAGCCTATTTTAGGGAAAACAAAGATTAATAATTGGTTTTTGTACTTTTGGCTGAGAGCACATAGTATGTTTGGGGTTTTCCATGAATTTAGACATGTCATGGAAATTTGAACACTTCTTATGGTATTAGCATTATAGCATACATATCTGCCTTTGCAATTGAATAGTGTAGACATACAGTAAAACCCTGCTAATGCGACCACCTAAAGGAGGTATAATTCTTGGTGCTAGATGCAGGTGGTAGCTTAATGTAGGACAAAAGTAATACAGAAAGCTCCTGCATTACTTTTGTCCTGCATTAAGCAACCACCTGCTTATAAATCACCCATGTTTATTCATTAAGTGGTCCCATTAGAGAGGTTATACTGTATATGAGACAGTTACAGTTAGCCTTAATTACTGTGCACTTAAAAAGAGCGATAATTTCAGCTAACCGAGTAGTAGCGATGGTAATAAATTAGAACTTAAGTTAATTTGAGTTGTACAATGCTTAGTAAGATAGGCCCTTGGATATAGATATGATATGTGTTTAGTAATACAATTCATGTACTAAAAATGTAATTTCTCTATGAAACCCTGTCTCAGAGACAATTCTAAAGAGTGGTCACAATATAGGGATTGGTGGTAAAATTAAGGAGTTGTTGTTAAAAATGTTTTATTTTATGTACATTATCTAGGCCATTATACATAGACATACATGAGTGAGGGCGTCCATCTCCTATGAACACATGTCTAGTTTTGATTAGACTTTCTTCCATTTTCTAGAGAAGCCATTTTTGATTGATTATTCTAAATGATAGATATGGTAAACACTGAATGCTTATCCCCCTAAAATGTTTTACAATGTTTAGGTTGCTATGACAACTTAAGTGACCTAGTTTAATTGTATTATTTCTTTGCATGCTATTGGCAACTTTCTTATAAGGTATGCAAATAGATTGGATACAGACGAGATGCAGAGTTGCACAGTGTCTCATCAGGATCCAAACTGTCTAAAATTGTTGCTGAAATTTTTTTTGGCAGATGGATAAAACGTTAACTAGACAATTACTGATCATGCAAAGAGTTAACCCTTACAACACTGAATTTTCAAATGGACCATTCCAAAATTCAAGCAGGTCAAGCTTAGGGTGAATATTTAGGGATTTTTCTGAAGAAAAGTGTAATATGACAAACAGTGCAGACCCAGATGAGAAGGCTCCTCTAGGAGACCCCTCATCTGGGTCTACACTGTTTGCAAAGGACATCAGTGACTTGTGTCCCACACTGTTAGGGATAAAACAGCTCATCTTCAGACATATAAGAGGGAATGGATTTGGTTTTAATGGGTTGGGGTTACAATCGAAATGAATCGAGCGAAATGAAAATGTACGATCCTGAATAGCATTATCATGATGATGAATTCTAGTATCATGAATGTAATCATTATCTCTCTTTGAATGCTGGGAAGAATGTGCTGACATTTGCAAACCGTGTAGGCCCAGATCAGAGGTCTCCTATAGGAGCCCTTTGATCATGGTCTACATTGTTGGTCGTTCAAAATCATCCAGCATATTTAAGCCTTTCATACTGAATGGTCTCCAATAGCTAAACATCAATGATCTATTCCACTTTGAAAATTCAGTATTTAAAGTGTCGTCTTGCCTATATTTGTCCTTATCTTATAATTGCAACATTGAATGAAATCTTCAAGCAGATTCAATCGAGTAACTCGGTTTATGATCAGGATCCAAACATTTTCATTCATTCCATAATTCTCAAAGATTAAGCGAATTTGATCGAGTTTTAAAATGAAGCGAGCAGCAGTTTCACTTTCAGTCGTAGACTTTTCTTTTTACAGCTGGGTAAAGCTTAAAAATGTTCATGGTTCTTGCACTGATTATTACCAGCCCAAGGGACAAAATTTGCATCAATCAGTAATATTTCAAACGCAAATTTCCAGCAGAAACTTAACAATACAATGTGTTATATCATAAGTAATGAAAGTACCCATGAATTCTCCAAGAAGTCATGATTAGTTATTATTGTAAAGGATTTTTTCATACAAAAAATGAACGGGGAATATAATACTTTCTTATATTGTCATTTATTCCACAGCTGACAACTACAAGGTAGAATTTTGTTGGTTTGCAAGCACTACAGACCAGACCAGTGGTTACTAAGTGTTGCTTAACTAACCCTTTTCTTTATATTATAAACGCTTTTTCATGCCTTTGCAAACAGAGTAGATCCAGATCAGATGGCTCCTACAGGAGTCTGCTCTGTTTGCTTATGGCATGATTAGATCTGATTCCACAGTTTTTGTCAAAGCACAAAATTCCATTGAAAAATTTACATTATAAAAATTCAGTAACTAAATGTCATAATTTCTTACATGAATATTGAACAGGATAAAGGGTTAACCTTTTACCTCATGAATATTCATCGTGAGTATTAGTTCGATTTTTTTTTTGTGTCACCTGCCGAGAGGCAGTGTGTCACTTAGGGATCACTTTTCTGTCGTCTGTCTGTCTGTCCGTCCATCCGTCTCTGTCTGTCGATCCATCACACTTTCTTTTTTTGACCGTCATTTCTAAACTAATCATTATAAAGCTTTCAAATTTCATATGTGCCTTCCTATCATTGATGACCATTGATGTAACTAAGGTCTGTCACTCTACATGCAATACTTGAGTTATTCCTCTTAATTCTGATTTTCGCACTCCAACAGATTAACAGTTTTTGTGTCAATTGTCAGCAGGTGACACATGTATTGTGTTCCTTCGAACAGTCTTGTATTAATGGCATATGAATATTGGCCGTGACTGATACAGTAAGTATCAGACCTATATTACTTCATAAGCAAACGGAGCAAATCCTGATCTAATGGCTCCGGTGGAGCCGTTAGCTAGCTCAGTATGTTTATTGAGTAATATAGATCTGATTCTAGTTTCTGTCATGCCCAAAATTGTCTGTGTTTACATGCCATGAGAGGGGGCTGTTCTCTCTGATCAGGATCTGCACTGGTTGTCATTCAAAATCCCATTGCAAATTATAGCGTTTCATTCTGAATGGCTCCATAATGAACCACTGATGGGCTATTCCACTTTGATATTCAGCATTCAAAGGGTTAAAGAATAGCATATAAGCTAATCCTATTCATGAAAAGAAATGATAAGCATGTAATTGGAATTTTGACCGTGGCAGAAACTGCATAATTAGATCTATATTATTCCATAAGCAAACAGAGCAGACTCTGATCAGAAGCTCCTACAGGGGCTGTCTGATCTGGGTCTGCTCTGTTTGCAAAGGCGTTAAAAAAAAGATGCGTCTACAGAGTAAATGTTCAATAAGCTATGATTGCTGTATGATCAATGTTTTCACTGTCTCACCACATACGTGAGTAAACCAATGACTAAAGTCTGTGTCAATCGGAGTACTGTGCAGCTCATAAAAAGTAATACTGAATGATACTGTAGACAACAAAGTAAGTTTATCATGAGTAATAAAACCAGTTACTGTGATTCAGTCTAAGAGTGTCACGCTAGTTCAGGTTCCTCATGATTCAGTCCAAGAGTGTCTCGCCTGGTCAGGATCTCAAGATCGACCAGAACCTTTCATAATTGGATTTATCAGTTGTGAGAATACTTGACTAGTACTGTTGACAGGTTTATAGGTTTATATGTGGCTTTACTCTATGAATATTCATGTAAGAAATAATGACATCATGAATATTAATCAGATTTTTTTAATTTGCAATAATAGCACATGGACACAGGAATTTTTGCCCATAGAATCATATCTATATTTTATCATAAGCAAACAGGGCAGACCCTGATCAGACAGCTCCTATAGGAGCCATCTGATCTGGGTCTACTCTGTTTGCAAAGGTGTAGAAAGGCGTATTTATGGAGGAAAGGGTTAAACCCTTTACTCTTTGAATATTCATGTAAGAAATAATGACATCATGAATATTAATTACCTGAATTTTTATAATGGCATATAGTGAACACAGGAATTTCATGGCCATGCTAAAATCTGTAGAATCAGACCTGTATCATTTCGTGAGCAAACAGAGCAAACTCTGGGTCATCTCAGTTTGAATGTTTTATATGAGAGAAAGGGATTATTCTTTGAACTGGTAATTTTCAGAGTGGAATAAAGCATCAGTGTTTATCTATAATAGAGTGCACTCAATATGAAGGGCTGAAACTTGCTAGAGGACAAACAGTGTAGAGCCCTCTGATCTGGTCTACACTGTATGAAAGGCTTAAACTTGCTAGTGGATTTTAATGACAAACAGTGTAGACCCTGATCAGAGTGCTCCTGTAGAGCCCTCTGAACTGGATCTACTCTGTTTGTTTAATGGCAGTGCATCATTATTCTGCATTCAATGGATAAACCATAAAGATGTCTCTTGCTCCATAGAACTGTCTTTTAATGCCTTTTTAACACAGTCATTATCCCCTAGTGACGCATTTTTGTGCACTTTATGAAACCATTGTGATAAATAGAGCATTTGCTCCTATAGGAGCAAATGCTCTATTTATCACAATGGTTTCAAACTACAGAATTCTAAATTTTTCTTTTCCTCTAGTTAATGCTTCTTTTCGGTAGATACATTCAAAGAGGTTGGGTCTAAAAATAGCCTATGGAGGAAAGGGTTAATGCCTTTTTAAACAGAGAATGTCCAGATCAGATGGCTCAAATAAGCGTGGTCTGATCAGGATTTGCTTTTGTTTGCGTATAGAATTATTTAATAGTATCTGCCATGGCCAAAATTTCTTGTGTTCAGCTCATAAATAAGTGTGATGTCATCATTTCTTACGTAATTCATCAGGTAAAGCTTGAATTGAGATAATAAAATGTTGGATTTCATCACCTGCAGATTTATCTTTGACAAGTTGTAAAGCTGAGAAGATTTGCATTTAATATTGGGTTTCATCTTGATTGTTTTGTTTGGACAATCATTCATGTACCAGGCCTCTATCTTAGGCTTGCAGATAAATGTACAAGTTCTAAAATTATTTGAAAGCCGATAAATGTTTCCTTCTTTTTATTTTATACCAAGTATGTTGTCCATTTTGACCAATTAAATTTTTTACTGGTCCCAAAGATGCGACCTTTTTGACACTAAGTAATTTTGTCTGCCTAGCCTGGCATCTGCTTGCAACAATAATCATTAAGTCCATAGATACGCCTTTTCCTGTTTAATATTCATTTAAGAAATAATGACATGAATATTCATTAGCTGAATTTTTATAATGATTAATACACAAAGGTTTGTTTTATATATATTAGTAGAAACTGTAGTCCGATCTATTATATGATTTAATCAAATTGACTATTCCAAAATTCAGACAGGTTCAGCTTACCAAGAATATTCAGGGATTTTTATCTCATCTGTTTCAAAGATATCACAAGCTATTGTCGTAACTCCGGCATCTGCGTCGTTGTTGTCGTCTTCATTGTCGTCGTCATCCGAAAACTTAACATTGACCATAACTTCTTCAACCTTCATTTTTGGTATGCATGTTCATCTTGACGAGGCCTATCCACACATACCAAAATGATAACAGACGAGCGTTTGCACCTGCTTGCGGTGCTCTTATTAAGATAAAAGTGTGTAATATGACAAACAGTTCTGACCCTGATGAAAGGGCTCCTCTGGGAGCTCTCATCTGGTTCTACACTGTTTGCATTTAGGACAGTTGTTATTCATTTCCCACACTGAAAGAGTAAATGGCAGTGTTGCAAATATGTTAGTCTCTTTCAAATTTAATCCTTTACTCCATAAATATGCCTTTCTACGCCGTTGCAAACAGAGTAGACCTAGATCAGACAGCCCCTGTAGAAGCTGTCTGATCAGGGTCTGCTCTGTTTGTTTATGAAATTATAATAGACCTGACTCTACATTTTCTGAAAATACACAAAAATCTATGTACATAATTATGTCATCAAAAAAATTCAGCTAATAAATATTCATTTCATGAACAGAGAAAAGGTTAAAGTAAAATTTTCTTCCATTTCTATTAACCCTTTCCTTCATATTTAAACATGTTTTCACGCATTTGCAAACAGAGTAGACCAGATCAGACAGCTTCTATAAGAGCGTTCTGGACAGGGTCTGCTCTGTTTGCTTATGTAATTATAATAGATCTGACTCGCTGGTGTCAATCAGTATCAAAAATCCTGTATACACGTATCATTAAAACAATTCAGCTAATAAATATTCATGACATCAATATTTCTTACATGAATATTGAACAGGGAAAAGGTTAAACATACAATGTGAGTGTCATACGGTTTTATACGGTCTATAAACCATTCAATCTGCTTTGTTGTTGTGAGAGGAACCTTTGTAACCTTGACACAATGAGCAAAGAAAAGTTTTAAGAATCATGCCTCGTTTGGTTCTGTTTCTCTCAGATTGGTCACGCTTTATATTTCCACTGAAGTAGCTATAGTGATAATAACTTTCAAGATTGTGTAGTTTATTTATGTTTCTTGTGAAACATTTTATAGATCGTAATATCCGCTGTTTTGCCAAAGATAATTGCACGTATGCAGCTATGCGAAATATGCCGCAAACATGCAAATGTTGTAATTCGATTCTCCAAGGAAGTACCTTGCCGCTTCAATTGAAATTCTACGGTTCTCCATGAAATGGAATTAAAATTTGCTGTGTGTGGGATTATTAGCCTTCCACATAGACCATATAATAATGCTCATTTCAATGTATTGTTTCAGAGCTACAGATAAAGGTGCATCGTAACCCAAATACAGATAAAGGTGCGTACCCAAATACTAAAATCGTCCTTTCTCCACCAAACCCTATACTCTGACCAATCTTTAGAATCGTCTCTTTGAGACGATTCTAAAGAGTGGTCACAGTATCAGGTTTGGTGGAGAAATAAAGGAGCTATTGTTGAAAATGTTTAAATTTATGCATCTAATCTGGACCTCCATGTTTTTGTCGGTTGCCTTGTACCTGCATGAAATTCTGGAGAAGGCTTGTGGGTAAAAAAGACTGAAACACATGACATGCGTGTTTGTAAATTGGTCATGCAATGGGATGCTGTTACCATTTATCTCAGACTGCTCTTGTGGCTTCAACCTTTGCAACGCTCAGTGATTAATGTTGGCTAAAACATTGTCATTTATTTCAATACCCAAACAATATATATATATATCTTCTTAACATTTCAAACAATAATGTCAGATTGAGAAGCAGTTTTCTGATTACAGATTGAGTTATTTGGCATGTCATCTGGATCCAAACTGTTTGCAAATGTTTCCCGAAATTCACTGGTATTTTGAAAAGAGTTAAAATGCTTATTATTTTGCACTGGTGAATGTGTTCATTACGTCGACTTTGAATTTGTCCATTTGTCATATTTGCTTTTGGGGCCGAATTGTGCATTTGTTATTGCGTTTTTAGCTCACAGTTACGCATGTGTTGGAAAGACGCTACTCGAATTACTCATTAATATGAATTAATAATGAGGGGTTTCTCTTTTGAGCTGTATGATGGAGGGTCCAAAGGCATCTTGAATTGTATGTACATGCAATATGGTGCTATTTGTTATGGCTCTCTGTTTTATCATTTTTCAAAAGGAAAGGAAAAAGTTGAACATGGAATCATAGTCATTGAGTTACGTCATGTATTTAAGGCCTATGCGACATTTTGCTGTGCAGTTTCTTTGATGTTTGTATAGGTCAAGAGTTTGAATCCTGACATTCCATCAGAAAAACGGTAATGATTTGTAGATTCTAATTAGAAGATGTAAGGCAATAGTGTTTTACATTACTTGATTAAGTCTTAATGATAAATCATTAATTGATAGTGCCGATAAATTCTAGTTTCATTGATGTTTCATGCCGAAATGCATTTTGATTTGTTCAAGCACTGTGAACAAAGTCATGATTGATATGCCAAAATTACCGTAAGTATTCAGACACCCAATCGGCTCGCCTCTCCACTAGTTTGTAAATTTGTCACCATTTTGATAACTTTGAATTAAAATGACATAGTAGCAAACAGTGCATATCCAGATCAAATCATGGCTCCTTCAGGAACCATTTGATCTGGATCTGCACTGTTTGCATGTTTGATCTGGATCTGCACTGTTTGCATGTCCAAATACTTAGGATAGTCATATTTTATTATTCACATAACAGATCGTTAACCCTTTCCTCCATAAATACGCCTTTCTACTCCTCTGTAAAAGTCACTTTATGAAACCATTGTGATAAATAGAGCATGTCTCCTATAGGAGCAAATGCTCTATTTATCACAATGGTTTCAAACTACAAAATTCTAAAAAAAATTCCTTTTCTCAAGTTAATGCTCCTTTTCGGTAGATTTATTCAAAGTGGTTGGATCTAAAAATAGCTTATGAGGGAAAGGGTTAATATGCGATAAACTTAAGATTTGTTCAGTGATAAAATTAAATTTTTGTTCAATGATGAGCAGTCAGCAAATTCATGCTAAAGTAGATTATAGGAATATAGGAATCACATTTTCTGTCTGTCTGTCCGTCCGTCAACACTTTTGATGTGATTCTATATAACTCAAATAGTACTTCACATATTGGTTTCATATTAAAGGCATATGCTTAGTATCATCAGAGGAAGACGCCTATAGTTTTTGCGTTGAATCAGATCACTATGTCTAGAGTTATCTTACCTTGATTACAGGGCTCCTCTAAGTCAGTTTTCTAGTTCTTGTTAGAAACTACATCAGAGCACTAAACCCTTTCCTTCATATGAATGCCTTTTCATACCTGTAGGAGTCGTCTGATCAGGGTCTGCTCTGTTTGCTTTTGGTTTAATGTAGATCTGTTTCTTCAGTCTCTGCCTGAGTCATGAATATTTACAAGTTCAATTTTTATAATGTAACTTTTTTTTGGATTTTTTTTTTTGCTTTGACAAAAACTGGAGAATCCGATCTATATCATGTCAGAAAGCATTCAGAGCAGACCCAGATCAGATGGCTCCTATAGGAGCTGTCTGATCTGGGTCTACTCTGTTTGCAAATGTGTGAAAACATGTTTATATGAAGGAAAGGGTTAATTTGTGCTGACAGAGTGATTACATTTTGAGGGGGCAACCAGACCCTATCAGTACTTGTTACCTGTAAAATCAAGCAGATATACCGAGCTATGTTTTTATGTACTTTTCATATAATCACGTTGCACACACTTTTTATGAATGAAAGGAAGTGAGAATTAAGTGCTCATACCATATAAGTATTTCCCACAGTTCGTGTCAATTCCCAGGGGCGTTTTTGTGGATCTATTTCTGTCCAACACTCCGTGATCAATTCATTGATGGCACGGTACCCCCAGAGTACATCTGAACACTCTACAAAGAGAATGAAAACCGCTTTTCTTTATTCGTTTACTACATGCTTTGATTTATGCATTTTTCATACAGCCATTGTATATTGATCCTCCTAATTCTAATCATAAAAACTGTAATTGACCGATGCTTGATTTAAGGCGCACTCATTAGCCCAGCATTGTTTGCGTACAAAGGTTTAGCTGCCCGTTTTCCCTTTTGAAACAACACTGAAAAGAAAGCGATTAGTTTGCTTGAATTTGTATCCAGTGAAATCCATCCATCTTGCGCTGTTGTTTTTCCCTTGAAAAATTCTGCTACATTCTTATTCTGTCCTACCTATAGTATTTTAAGCAATTTGCCACAATGAAAATGTCAAATTTTATATTTTAACAATTAATCACAAACATAGTAAGAAGTGAATTTCTTCATTAAATCTAAAGTAAGAATTACCATATGAGATAGAATCAAAGTGTGTAAATGTGAGAATTTAGCAAATTTTACCTCAAATACACATCATGAAGCAAATTGACCTTAATTAATTTTGGACAAAAATAACCGAGTACTAAAGGAAGTTGAGACATTTGCAGTAAACATGCAGCTGTTTTCTGATTGGTTGTCAATATGTGCAAATTTTACTGGCATCGGCACTCCGGCTTGTAGAGAGCTGCAATAGATTAGCGCAAGTTAGAACACCAGAGTGTGCAATCTTGAGCTGTGAATTATGGCACTGCCATGCAAAATGCAGAAGTTGCAAGGCATCTTGGGTATTTTTTCTCTCCTCCTCTGGATTAAATGCCTCAACTAGAATTAGGAGAATGCCAAGAAATTGTGGCAGTTCGATGTACTCACTAAAATGGAAAGATGATTTAATTTCATCCTTTTGAGTGTTGAGTTTTCAAATTGGATTGATCCATCATTGTGTAATGGTAGAGTTCATTGAGAACTAAAGAATTGAATCTGGTAGAGGATTTTTAATGCCAAACAGTGCATATCCTGATCAGTAGGGTCCCCTGGGATCTGGGTCTACATTTTGGTAAATGGTTTTCCTGCATTTAAAGGGTTCCAGGGGGGAATTTCATGACAACTTTTACAACAGTTTTGATACAGAGCTGATGTATAATAGCTTAACCCTTTACTTGTTCAGTATTCATGTAAGAAATGACAGTATGAGTCTTAACCCTTCTCTTGCTGAATTTTAAAATACATTTCTCCTTCTTTACCCATGCCCTGTTGTATAATTACATATATCTTCACTGTGTACAAGTATTTCGCTGTGCAATCACTGCTGTGAAGTGCACTGGTTGCACAATCAATTTGTAAATAGTGCAGACCCTGATGAGACAGCTCCTGCAGGAGCTGTCTCATCTGGGTCTTCACTATTTACAGGTAGGTATATTGACGCGAATAGCAAGCGAAGGGTTAATAAAATTATTTTTAGCTTGTCTGTTTCGAAGAAAAGTCGAGCTATTGTGATCACTGGGTCGTAGGCGTTGTAGTCGTTGTTGTCATCGGTGGCTGCATGCAAAACATTTTATGTGGCTCAATACGCGAAAAGTATAAGAGGTATAATAATAATAATAATAATAATAATAATAACGACTTTATTTTAAGTGGATTACATATTTGGTACAAGACCAATTTTCAATATGGTCCACATGACAAGAACATTAATATACAAAACATATAAATAGAATTGAAAACCCAAGCTGACCCTGTTTAGACTTAAGAAGGTACTACTAATGCAAATAAATTTATATCAAGATCAGGTTGGACTGTTAAGGAGACCTGATTTTGAGGTAAGCTTAACTCGTAATGAAAGTATAATTTGGAATCAACATGAAACTTCATAGGTTAGTAGATCTCATTGAGGGGAAGGCTCCTATATAAGAACCATATACTCTTGATTTCAAAAGTTTGGAATTATGGCCCTTTATTGTTTTCACAAATATTAAATTTAGCTGGACAAGCCCCAGATCAGACATGTGTTGGCGCTACTCTTGTTTAAAAACAGCATTATGAACGAAAGAAATTTTGGCTGAGACAGACACTGAAGAATCAGATCTATAATTTATCATAATCAAACAGACCCAGATCACACGCCTTCAAAGGGTAAAGGCAGTGCAGTTACCTTTCTAATGAGGACAGATTTGAGGCAGATAATTATCTTGTACCAGAGGCTAAGATAAAGATGCTTAAATTCAATTTCTTAAGAATACAGTAGAACCTGTCTTAACCCTTTACTCCATAAACACGTCTTTCTACGCCTTGGCAAACAGAGCAGATCCAGATCAGACTGTTCCTATAGGAGCTGTCTGATCCGGGTCTGCTCTGTTTGCTTATGATATAATATAGATAAGTTTCTACAGTTTCTGCCAGTGCCAAACATTCCTGTGTCCATATCGAGAGTTTGGTGCAAAACTATTCTAACTCCTTGCACCAAGCCCTCGATATGCTATTATAGCAAATTTATCTAAGTAGTATTCATGACATCATTAATGAATACATGAATATTCATGGAGGAAAGGGTTAAGCGACCATTAAAAAGAAGGGTAAATCTGGGTGTTTAGACAGTTGGTTGCTTAATGCAGGTCTAAAGTAATGCAGAAAGCTCCTATTCCACATGTAAACAGAGCAATTGTGTGAAAAGGCGTTTCTATCAGGTAACAGTTAAATATTTGTGGTCTGCTAAAAAATCATCTGCCTAACCTTTTACTCCATAAATACACCTTTCTATGCCTTTGCAGAGGGTCTGCTCTGTTTGTTTATAAAATAATATAGATTTGATCCTGCCATGTCCAAACATTCCTGCATGTGTCCATGTGATATTATAACAATTAATATTCATGATGTCATTATTTCTTACATGAATATTCATGGAGTATAGGTTTAATGTTCAGGGTGTCAAACAGTTTGGATCCTGATCACATGCACAGAGATTCAAGTTAAAACGTTAAAATTGCAAAATTATGTAATTACACAGTTGTTGCTTGTGTGCAAACAGTCAACTCGTTAAATGCGAGAAACCAGTATACTGACATTTGCAATCAGTGTAGACCCAGATCAGAGGGCTCCTGTAGGAGCCCTCTGATCAGGGTCTGCACTCTTTGTTACTCAAAATCCTCTCTAAGTGACACTCTTTCAAACTGGATGGACTCTATCAACACTTTAGCTGCCAACTTTTGCCATGTGCAAACTTTGTCGTCTGTTACAATTTTTATTTTCTTAATTTTTGTGTTAAAAAAAACAGTCTGGGTCTGGTTACCCGGCATCTCATCTGGATCCAAACCGTTTGCATAGGTAATGAGACAGATGTGAAATTTGGGAGCAAAAGAGTTATATGATAATAAAATCATTTCACAGTGAATATTCCAACATTCAAAGGTCGGCCCTTTTTGTACCTCATGAATATTCATGTAAGATATTTTGAATATTTATTAGCTGAATTCTGATAATGGTGTATTAACACAGGACAACTGTTACCATGGCAGCAAATAGAGTCAGATCTGTATTATTCT
Source organism: Azorinus chamasolen (assembly GCA_963576725.1). Lineage (NCBI taxonomy): Eukaryota > Metazoa > Mollusca > Bivalvia > Cardiida > Solecurtidae > Azorinus > Azorinus chamasolen. The sequence continues at coordinate 38,067,643 of OY755246.1, read as the reverse complement.
ACAAGTTCACAGAGCAGACCCTGATCAGGCCGCTCCTACCCCTTTCCCTCATATGCTATTTTTAGATACAACCTTTTTGAATAAATCTACCGAAAAGGAGCATTAGCTAGAGAAAAGGACAATAATAATTATTTTAGAATTTTGTAGTTTGAAACCATTGTGATAAATAGAGCATTTGCTCCTTTAGGAGCAAATGCTCTATTTATCATAATGGTTTCAACAGGTGATTTTTACGGAGGCGTAGACAGGCGTATTTATGGAGGAGCCCTCTGATCTTGGTCTGCACTGTTTGCAAAGGCATAGACAGGTTTCTCTGTCAGGTAAAGGGTTAAATCATGAATAGAGGATTCTAATTATTTGAAATGCTGAGTTCAATGTCACACAAAAATCATTTTCTCAGAAGGCATGATGTTTTATTTACTATTTTATTTGGGAACCCTCAGATTTCAGTGTCATGACAACCTAAACCGTCTCTCTGAAGAAAAAAAAGGGACAAAAATCTCAGAGGAAAATTTGATGTATGAGTTTCTTAATTGTCTTTAAAACAAGTTGCAGCTTAATGCAGGACAAAAGTGTGCAAAAAAAGCTCCATCTTTTACATTATTTCTGAACTGCATCAACCCTTTCCCTGTTGTATTCATGTAAGAAATAATGATGTCATGAATATTTATTAACTTAATTTTTATAAGGGCATAATGTTCACAGGATTGTTTTGGTATTGGAAGAAACTGTAGAATCAGATATTTAGATTTATTAAAATTTCTTAAAGTATGCTTAGTTTGCTTATGAAATTATAATATATCTGACTGCAGTTTCAAAAGCTCATAAATATTTATGATGTTATTATTTCTTACATGAATATGCAACAGGTAAATGATTAATGCCTTTGCAAACAGAATAGACCCAGAGTAGACTAATTTTTTGGGACTGCGCTATTTTTCATTGAACATCCTGGACTCTGCCATTACACAGTGGTGGTGGTCCATTCCACTATGAATATACAGTAAAAATGTGATGCCACGAAATTTTAAAAAGGAGGAATTTATGTCTTTGTAGGCAAGTGGCAGCTTAATGCAAGGTGAAAGTCATGCAGAAAGCTCCTAGAGGAGCTTTCTGCATGACTTTTACCCTGCATTAAGCAGCCACCTGTGTTGAAGACCAATAGTGGTACGTATTTGAGTATTCGTAGTATTGCATTGTTACTGTACCACATTGTACCCTTATTCTGCTTGTGAAACTTTTGCTGACTTTTGCAAACAGTTTTGATCCAGATCAGATGCATACAGAGGTCCAGATAAGGTGCATAAATTAAAATATTTATAGGAATAACTTCTGTTTTTCCACCAAACCCTATACTGTGACCACTCTTTTGAATCGGCTCGAAGAGACGATTCTAAAGAGTGGTCACAGTAAAGGGTTTGATGGAGAAATGACAATTTTAGGATTTGAGTACACACCTTTATCTGTAGCTCTGTGCATAGCAATGTCTGGTCTGGATCCAAACCCTTAACTAGCTATCTTGAAATATTTGTAAAAGATATGATAGGATTAGTTTAGTTTAAACATATTTTATTGCCAATATACAATGCATATACAATCTGGGTAGTACATAACATAATTATACAAGAAAAACAATCATATCAATGTCATGTATACTAGCAAATGGGTTGGGCCACAAGTTCTGACAACATTAGTTACGGCCCTCCCCGTGTGATAGGATTAAATATTGAAAATGTATTTGAATACATCCTATAGGAACTGTCTGATCTGGGTCTACTCCTTTTGTAATGGCCTGAAAATGTGTGGTATATGCGGGAAAAGGGTTAAAAGTTTAAAACAAGGAATTTTATTGCCATGGCTAACAGTTTAGATTATGTCTGTAACATGGAAGCAAACAGAGCAGATCTAGACTGATAGCTTCTACTGGAGTTATCTGATCTGGATCTACTCTGTTTACAAAGGTGTAAAAAAAAGTGGCATTATCATGTAAAAGAGTTGAATAGTTGAATATTCAACTTTTAGATGCCTGATATTAAAAATTCCAATTTTATATCACACCAATTTTTACATCATAAATCAATTACATAATTATTTTGAGCCACTAATTTTGAAATCCATCTTTTAGTTGATTGCCATTTCTATATAAAAACTCGCTAAAGATTGAAAATTTCCATGATAGTTTTTTTTCACTTTTACAGAACAAGTTTTCATGAATTGATTGATGAAAAGAAAAATGTTGATAATATTCATGAAAGCCTTAGCATAAATTCTGACTTCATTATTCGATTGTGCAAATTGCCTTTTTTACTTGATTGTGCAAATTGCCTTTTTTTCCCTTCTCTGTTCCCTGCCTGGACCCTCCCTCTCAAGTTGTAAATATTAATGAGATATTATCTCACAACTTTTTATCTCGTTGTATTGCTATAGTAACTGATTTAAATGCTAATGTATTTTCTGTGATATCTAAGCCATTGTGTGTATGATGTACAGTCAAATCTGTTCAATACGATAGAATTACTCTGCAGAGTTCAATAAACAGTGATCTTGTACTAGTTTTAATTGATGTATACGTCGGTATTGAAGCGCTCCTTCGACTCTTCACAATGCCAGCTTCTGGGCCTGATTTGTTGCAATTTAAACACCCATTGATTTCACGCCTTGTTCAGCTGGCGTTATGATAGGTCTATAATCGTACAGTTCGTACTACACTTAGAGTAGCGATCTCCATATATGGTAAATGTATCCCAGCGTTCCTTGAGAAACCATGTGTGCATGAGGGGAAACAATGGGTTGGGGGTAAATATAGAGTAGTTGGCACTGCTCGAATGACTCGTATGTTTTGTCTACGGCACTGGAGCCTGCGTGAGTCACGTTGTAATTAACTCATACACAACTTAAATGATAGACGCTAAATGTAATTTCAGAACTTCGCAGCATGCACATAAATGCAGCAGTAATTGTACTGTTACATAATTAATAGAAAAGTTGTGTATAGGAAATTGATTGGCTACTGTTTTAAGGAAGCAGTGCTGACAAAGAAATTAGATGAGATGTTACGTAACTAAGCCTGAAAGCTTTTCTTTAAGTTAATTGAGAAGCTTGATTGAGCAGTGATACGAGAAAAATGGTGTTTTCGGGATTATATAAACAACATAATCTGAGACTAGTTGCTGCATCAGATCATGAATCATCTAATCAGGGTCTACACTGTTTGTCAAATTGAATAATTTTATCCTTAAATAATGTTGAATGTCAAACAGACTAGACCCTCATCAGATGCCTGGTCATTGGGGTGGTCTGGGTCTACACTATTTGCATATAGCCCCAAAGACATAAATCCTGAATGTGCAATTGAGTCCACTGAGTATGAAAGGGTTAAATTTGCAATAGGATTTAGAATGAATAACAGTGCAAAGCCTGATTAACCCTTTCCCTGTTCTATGTTTATTACAAATTTCAATACCTACTGAATATTCATGGACAAAAAGGTTATTATGAGATATGGAAGATGGATCATTGTAGCCATTTTAGAAAGTAAAGACACAGATCTTTGAATTTCTACTAGCAAACAGAGTAGACCCTGTTCAGACGGCTCCTCTAGGAGCCATCTGATCTGGGTCTACTCTGTTTGCAGATGCGTGAAAACACGTTTATATTAGGGAAAGGGTTAAGAGCCCCGGACACTTTGGAGTCCTCTGATCTGGGTCTATACTGTTTGCAAAAGCTAATGCACTCGTTTCTCGCATTTAGAGGGTTAAGTGAATGATTTCAGGCATTCAGAGCTAAAGACAACTATCATCGCAAATGTGAAAAGTCGCATTTCAGAGTTTTATTTGTTGGAAATTTTTTTCAACCAAAAAAAAAAAATAACAAAAATCAGCAGAAAGCAATATCCTTGTAGAAGATGAACACAAATTGATAGTAACTACATTTATTCCTTTATATGATGAATATTCATGTTTAATGTAAAATTTTCAAGGGACAAAAACAGTAAAATATCATAATTATATATACAGTAAAACCTCTATAACAGACTATATTTGTGTTAATTATTTGGTATGAGTCTACTCCGTTTAGCGTGAAAAAGCGTTATGGTAAAACATAATTTAATTATTTTGCAAAAATATTAATGTTAAAATGCACCTTATTGCCACATGACAAACGGAAGAAAATCAGATTTGTGACATATATGAACAGAGCAGACCTTGATCAGTCAGTTTCCACATTAGCTGTTTGATCTGGGTCTATTCTGTTTGCAAATGCATGGAAAAGGTAGAATTGTTAAGTAACTAAAAGCAAAAAGAACAAACCCTGATCATACAGTTCTAACAGCTGTCTAATCTGGGTCTATCCTTTTTGCAAAGGCATAAAATGGTACCATTTTAAATGAAAGGTTTACCCTTTCCCTTGTAGATATGCCTTTTCACACCTTTACCAACAGAATAGACCCGGATCTTGTAGAAATTGTCTGATTAGGGTCTGCCCTGTTTGCTTATGAAATAATATAGATATAAGATGGGATTCTACAGTTTCTGTGGTGGCCAAAATTGTCTTTGTTCATGATTGTACCATTATAAAATCTGATCTAATTAATATTCATAATGTCATTGTTTTTGACATGAACATTCATGGAGTGAAAGGGTTAATGAAGTAGGAACTGACTTTCTCATGGACAAGCAACTTGTTTTGTAAATTACATGCATGGAGTTGATCATGATATGAATATGGCTTCTTGCTATTGTACGCCTTGACACATCATAAAATATACAGTAAAACCCCTCCAAACCGGAATTCTAATAGAGAAGAATTCAAGTACTTTTAGGCAGGTGGCTGCTTAATGCAAGGTGAAAGTCATGCAGAAAGCTCCTAGAGCTCCTAGGAGCTTCCTGCATGACTTTCACCCTGCATTAAGCTGCCATTAATCTCCAAGACCGATATTTATACCAAATTTGGCATCCGCTTTAAAGGAGTTTTACTGTAAATCAAAATGAACTTCAGATGGTTGTCTTGTCAGAGTATGATATCTGTAGGTTAAAGGTGTCAAGATTGTAGTTAAGATTTTTTATCATCACCCATGCATGTTAAAAAGGTGATTGTTTAAAGTTTATGAAACATAAAATAGATGGCTGGCAGTTGGCACGCTTTTGTTGCCCCGAGGCAGGCGACACCACTTAACTGTTCAGGGGAGGCTACTCCATGGGACCTTTTAGTGGCAGGTGTTAACTGTTACAAGTAAATCAATATTGATAAACCCGTCTTTCCTTTTCCTCGCCTGCTCCCAAATTCTACTTTGTTAAAGATGTATGCACCCATTTCTCATAAATTCACAACTGAACTTTTTTGCCTTTGAGGATTTTAAAGTGAGAATATGTTTTTGATGATGTTAATAGTGCTATTTAAGCTATGTATGATCTGAATATAGCTTTTGTTATCATACAAATATGGTAAATATTGGCCAATGCAAGGTTATACCCACATCTCTTTGTTAAAAATATAACTGATTTGTTGGCCCACTGCACAAAGGGAGTTTACGCACCGATGTACTTAAGTGCTGTTAAGCAGTCTAGCTTGCTTCTGATGACAACTAGATAAACCTAACAATATATAATTGTAGGTAATGGTATGTATGGATGATTGCTGCAGAGATGGATGTTGATAACATCTCATATGTCCCCAGTATCATCTGTACAAAAGGTCTCTGAACTTAAGCTGGCAGTAAGAAAAAAATAGAGTTTAAAGTTTTAACTTGTACCTCAGCAAAACGCTGCTCAAATTTTTAGTTAGCTTACATGCAGAAAAAAAGTACTAGATTTTTTAAACAACATAAATGATATTCCAATTTTAATTGCTAGTCAAATTGGTTATAAAACGGCATGATGGCTGACAGGCAGATCAAAGGCTAATTCACAATGCACTAGGTTCATTGAATGACCAAGCTCTGGATAGGTTTTCTTTAGCAAAATTAAAATCAATACTTATGGGATGACAGATAAAGACTTTTGTCACATGCCCACCTATCTGTGATTGGTTCACTGAGATTTGTGGGGCTGGGGCTTCTGTGTATTTATGATGGTTTATGACTTGAGTACACAGTCGCCACCTGCTCGCTTTTTTGTGACTTTGTTTACCACCCCATATGTATGTAAATATTGGCTTTCTTTCTTAGTCCCCCAACTACACCCCAGTCCCTTTATCTGATAAAGTCTATGCAGTGAAAGGGGACAACAAAAAAGGCCCCAGTGTCATTTGTGTTAGGGACTTACTGACATACAGACCTGGGTTTTATTGTGCGGTACGACTCAATGCTGGGACATTTTCGATATCAGCACCAGCAGCTGCACTGTAAAGAAAGAGATATTGAAAAGTTGTACATTTCGATAAAAGAGAAATCATGTGTATTGATTTCTGCATGATTGTGCCAATAGTATCGTAAGCTGCACAGTCGTACGTAGCTTCCCGTTTCAGAGGTAGGGGTTTATTGTTTGAAAGTTTGCGGACTTAAAAGTTTGTTTCCACTACCTGCCACATTAAGGATTATTGTTTTTCGGACACAAATCGCTGTGGACCTATCACTACAGTGTATCGGAAACAAATTAAACGTTTTATTGCCATTGTCGTAGCATCCCGACTGCTGAGAAGATAATTGTTTATGCTGCTTATACTTCAATCAAGGACTGTATCTCTACCGTCAGGAAGCATCAACAGTGTCCCAGCCTGGGATCTAACAGAAGGGAAAAGAAAGAACTCAGAATCTGATAAAAGAATTCATAGAATCACAGTGAGTTATTACGAAGTCCACCAAATATGACATTTATGCGTATGAGGTACATATAAAGTCTACTACTGGCATATCAAGTGTATCTATCGAGAGGTAATTCCATCGACTGCACGAGATTTATGAGAACGAGGAAATACATGGGCAACTGCTGACACTGTCTTGCTTGGGAAGCTTCTGATCTGTTACACTTGGATCTCTTAATGGAGACTGTACGTATTTTAGATATTCTCTGATCATTGTACTCTGAACTGATTGCATGTTCAGTAATTACTTCATCTACAAAAGGTTGTTAATTGTCTAATCCGAAAGTTAATTTTACCATGGTTTCTCTTCAAAACTGAGGTCAGAGTGTCAAAGTCTTGGATATTGACGAGATGCCGAATTATGCAGCGTCTGATCTGGATCCAGACTGTTTGAATTGCCAATCATAAATTCGCTGCTAGCCAATAGAACATGGTTCTTTTTACAGTACATTAACCCTTTACTCCATAAATACGTCTTTTTACGCCTTTGCAAAGAGAGTAGACCTAGATCAGACAGGTCCTATAGGAGTCCTCTGATCAGGGTCTGCTCCGTTTGCTTAAGAAATAATATAGATATGATTCTACAGTTTCCGCCATGGCCAAAGCTTCCCGTGCTCATTTCATTGTACAAATTAACTCATTAACATTCATGGTGCCATATTTTCTTTCATGCATATTCATGGAGTATAAGGTTATGAAAATTATTTCTTTCATTGTAATGATAACTATACTGAGGGAATAGAACAAACCTGCTATTACCCTTTTGATGAGAGAAAGAAGTGTACTGACATTTGCAAACAGTGTAGACCCAGATCCGAGGGCTTTCTAGAGAAGCCCTGTCTGAACAAGGTCTGCACTGTTTGTCAAGGTACATGTATAATTTGCTGTCTGAACAAGGTCTGCACTGTTTGTCAAGGTATAATTTGCGAGAAGATTCTGAATGACATACTGAATGGACTCTTTTGTTAATGCTTTACTCTATGAATATTTATGTCAGATATAATGAATATTAATTATGTTAATTCTTAAAATACCGTATTAACACGTGAATGTTTCACTGAAGCAGATACGGTACTATAAAATTGTATCTATATATTATTTCATATAAAAACAGAGCAGACCCTGATCAGAAGACTCCTGTAGGAACTGTCTGATCTGGGTCAACTCTGTTTGCAAGGGTGTAGAAAGGCGTATTTATGGAGTTAACCCATTACCTCATAGGCTATTTTTAGATACAACCTCTTTGAATAAATCTACCGAAAAGGAGCATTAACTAGAAAAAAAGGAAAATTTTAGAATTGTGTAGTTTGAAACCATTGTGATAAATAGAGCATTTGCTCCTATAGGAGCAAATGCTCTATTTATCACAATGGTTTCACAAAGTGACTTTTACAAAGTCGTCAATATGAGGGAATTAGGGTTAAAGGTTAAACACTGATAGATCATTCTACTTGAATATTCAGCACTCAAGAGGGTTAATTCTTCAAAATTCTTTGAATGTTGATTTGTATCATGATCTTTAATCAAACCATATTTATCTTGATCCTGAAATTGAATTGTATGGTAAGGTGTCAGCTCTCCGTAATCAATAACTCTTTAACCCTTTCCCTGTTTCGATATTCATGTAAGAAATAATGACATCGTGATTATTTATTAGATGATTTTTTTATAAATTAAACTTTTCAAGGAAACTTTTTGCTTTGACAAATTCTGTAGAATCAGATCTATATCATCTCACAAACAAGAGCAGACCCATATCAGATATCTGGGTCTACTCTGTTTGCAAATGCGTGAAAAGGCATTAACATAAGGGTAAGCGTTAAACAAGTAAATGTTCAGAAACTTTGCGTCTATTTCCTATCACAATACATGTACTTTTCTTTGTAATGTCAAAGTTACAAAGCATAAAAAAACCAACAATTTTGATCTGTTTCCTACCTTTCGACATGCGTAAGGCATGTTGTATTTCTTCAGCATAAAATGCACTACTTGCATAAACATCAATCTGAATCCATGATCCGATCCATTTCTCGACCAAATTTAGAAAATTGTTTCATCAGCCAAACCAGTGCTTTGCGTGCTGTATTTTTAGTTTGGTGTGCAAAATGTGCCAATAATTGGCTAAAATGGACATGATTTCTGAAATGTTCTCTTGCAAGATTCAGTTTTGATTAGCCGCTGGCTATTTGTCTTGTGCCTTATGTGTAGAGACAGGGTACAGCATGTTTGCATGAAAAATATTATTCGGTAAAACCTGTCTTAATTAAGCAGTGTAATTTGGTATCTTTAAGACAGACAGTAGCTTAATGCAGGATTGAGCTAATGCAAAAAGAGCTTTTGCATAACATTTGCCCTGCATTATGCACTGCTTATTTAACCCTTTCCCTCATATAAACTTGTTTTCACGCATTTGCAAACAGAGTAGACCCAGATCAGACGGCTCCTAGAGGAGCCGTCTGATCAGGGTCTGCTCTGTTTGCTAATAGAATTTGAAAGATCTGTTTCTTTACTTTCTGAAATGTCTACAATATTCCACCTTCCATGTTTGGTTATAGCTATTTTGTTAATGAATATTCAGTAGGTATTGAAATTTGGGATGAATATAGAACAGGGAAAGGGTTAAAGACTCACATATTTCAATTCTGTGTTTAAGACAGAAAGTATCACTCAGCCCATACACAAGCCATTTCACTGGATCTTCTATGTTTGCTAAGGCGTCCAAATGCATATCTGCGGAGTAAAGGAATAAAGAATTGTTTGAAACATATTCCATTAGATCTACAATTTTCCTATGCAGCAGCGACTGAGAATTGTCATGGGTTTAACTCTTTCCTTAACCCTTTCACTGCCACAGTCGCATAAATGCACCACGACAAATAGTGCAGTCCCAGATCAGACGCCGCCTTTACAAGGATCAGGGACTTCACTATTTGTCTCAATCTCTATTTCTATTCCTTTGAAATTTGCATTTATTTATCTCATTTCCTTATTTTACTGAATGATTTAGCAAACTTGGATTGCAGATGACAATTAGAAATTTGGCGCCGAAAGGGTTAATGAATATTTCCATAGGAAATAATGACCTCATGAATATTTATTAACTGAGTATGTACACAGGCTTATTTGGTAGTGGTAGAATCTGTACAGTCAGGTCTGTTATTATAATTTGATAAGCAAACAGGGCAGATTCCCTACATATGTTTGATTTGTGTCTACTCTGTTTTGTTAACCCATTCCTTCATAGGCTATTTTTAGATCCAACCACTGAATATATCTACCGAAAGGGAACATTAACTACAGAAAAGGAAAATTAGAATTTTGTAGCTTGAAACCATTGTGATAAAAAGAGCATTTGCTCCTATAGGAGCAAATGCTCTATTTATCACAATGGTTTCAATAGGTGATTTTTACAGAGGCGTAGAAAGGCGTATTTATGGAGGAAAGGGTTAAGGCATGAAAAGGCATTTATATAAGAGAGAAAGGGTTTAAATTCCATATGCGCTCTGTATTCTGTGATGTACGATAAAATTATTGAAATGATCTGAGTCATAAAGAGTATCTGTCTGGTATCGAGAGCATAATACATTAAAGATGTGTAAAGTTTTATCTCCGTCAGGCTTATCATGACACTAATCAGTGATTATTTTCAAGGATGTCCAAATAAGATGCGTTTTCTTATTCATAGCAGTAAAATTACTATGTAGTATCGTTTGTAGTTCCAAAAATACACAATTTTATCTACAGTTCTGACATATAATAATACAATTGGTTTCCATCAGATATCAGTTAACCCATTCCCTGTTCTATGTTTATTTCAAATCTTAATATCTACCAAAATATTCATGAAATATGGAAGGTGGAATATTGTAGCCATTTTAGAAACTAAAGAAAGCAGTTATCAAATTCCAGAAGCAAATAGAGCAGACCCTGATCAGACAGAGCCGTCTGATCTGAGTCTACTCTGTTGGCAAGTATGTGAAAACGAGTTTATATGAGGGAAAGGGTTAAGCATCTATACAATATTCTGTTAAAAAATGACATCATGAATATTTATCAGCTGAATTTTTAAATGTAAATTTTCAAGGGAATGTATTTTTTCGTTTACAAAAACAGTATAATCGGATCTATATCCTGGCATAAGCAAGCGAAGCAGATGCTGATCATACAGCTTCTATAACCCTTTCCTCCATAGGCTATTTTTAGATCCATCCACTTTGATAAATCTACCGAAAAGGAACATTATTTAGAGAAAAGGAAAATTTTAGAATTTAGTAGTTTGAAACCATTGTGATAAATAGAGCATTTGCTCCTATAGGAGCAACTGCTCTATTTATCACAATGGTTTCATAAAGTGCCTTTTACAGAGGCGTAGAAAGGCGTATTTATGGAGGAAAGGGATAAGACTAAAGAGCCATCTGATCAAGTCTTGCTCTGTCTGATTATGGAAAAATATAGATCTGATTTTACAGGTTCTGCTAAGGTAAAAAAAAATCCCGTGTCCATGCAGCCATTATAAACATTCTGCTCATAAATATTCATGACATCATTATTTCTTATATGAATATTGAAGAGGTAAAGGTAGGAAAAAGATGTATAGTAGAACCTGCCTTAAGTGTTCATCAAAAGGTGGTCTATAAGGAAAATGGTAGCCTAATGCAGGTCAAAAGTAATGCAGAAAGCTCATATAGGAGCTTTCTGCATTACTTTTGCCCAGCATTAGTCAACCACCTGCTTTTTATAGACTCGTATGTTTAATAAATGAATGGCCGCTTAAGACAGGTTCTACTGTAGTAGAAAATTACTTAGTTGGAACAGAGTGAAAAAGGTTATCATTTATCTACTGCTAGTAGTGAATTTAGAACTAATGCAGAGCTTCGTTTTCCATGTGGTGTTATTTTACCAGAAACGTACATTAACCTTTGGCACACTACTGGTAACAGTGTGATTACATTTGCAAACAGTTTCGGTCCAGTAACTCGGCGTCTCATCAGGATCCAAACTGTTTGTCACTCTGACACTTTTTTTGAAAAGAAATTTGAAGAAATATGTACTTTTAGAATTGAAATAGACGACAATTTTTGCAGACGACATTTGCTCGGAGTGCAAAAGGTTAACCCTTTCAGCGCCATCATTGTCATCTGCTGGACACTTTTTCATCTGCTTCAAGTTTTAGTGCGTGTGTTTCTTCAATTTCTTTATGAAAACAGAGACCTTGTCAAACAGTTTGGATCCAGGTGAGACACTGAGTTGCCCGGTGTTTTACGTAGATCCAAACTGTTTGCGTATGATATCACAGGCCCAGCTTCATGACAGTCAAAGTAGATGGAGATACTCAAATGTAGATTGGATGAAAAACAAATTTGTCTAAACTGAACCATGTCACTTAGTTTTTGAAACTTATATGTAATTGTGCCATGTATTAGCCCTTTCCCTGCTCTGAACAAATATAATGTTTGATAAAAGTGTAATTTGGACTAATCCCAATGTAGAGGTCCAGATAAGGTACGTAAATTCAAACATTTTCAACAATAACTCCTTTATTTCTCCACCAAATCTATACTGTGACCACTCTTTAGAATCGTCTTTTCGAGACGATTCTAAAGAGTGGTCACAGTATAGGGTTTGGTGGAGAAATGACAATTTTGGTATTATGGGTACGCATCCTTATCTGTAGCTCTGCCAATATGATCAAGCTTTTGAAAAACTATTAACCGAGTGTCAAAGAACTTGGCTTCTGAAGAGATGCAAAGATAATTCAGTGACTGATCTGGATCTAAGCTGTTTACAAGTTCACGTCAGTGTTCACAAATAGTGGGTAAGGGGTTAATTCCGTTCCCTCATGGAAACGCCTTTGAAAACAGAGTAGACTCAGACAGACAGCCGCTGTAGGAACTGTCTGATCAATCAGAGTCTGCTCTGTTAGCTTATGTAATTTCTTAAATCTGATGGAACAATTTTTGTTAAAGCCAAAAATTCCCTTGGAAAAAATTACATTTTAAAAAAATAACTTAATGAATATGCATGAAGTTCAATAGGGAAGGGTTTAATGAAACTTATAGTGTATTAAAAAGTATAAACAGTGTACAATAAAACCTCTCTAAACCGGACACTTAAATTAGTATTAATGCTAGTCTGTAAGACAGGTGGCTGCTTAATGCAGGATGAAAGCCATGCAGAAAGCTCCTCAAGGAGCTTTCTGCATGACTTTCACCCTGCATTAAGCAGCCACCTGCCTAAAAGTATCGAAATTCTTCTCAACTAGAATTCCGGTTTAGAGAGGTTTTACTGTAATCAAATTACTTCTTCAAGAGCAGCTGTTGATCTGGGTTTACACTATTTACCAAAGTTGGTCAGGCTGAATATTTACTGTTAATATGGTTATACCAATAAGTTAACCCTTTCCCTCATGGAAACACCTTTGCAAACAGAGTAGACCGAAATCAGACAGTTCCTGTAGGAGCTGTCTGATCAGGGTCTTCTCTGTTTGCTTATGAAATTTCATAAAGCTTTGAAGTTTGATAATCATCATAAGCTAGGAGAGTCATTTTTTGCATATAAAGGGTTAACAGCCTGCGAAGGTTGATTGATGGACAAGAAGATGGAGCAGCAAAGGATTATGGGTAGAAAGAAAGCACAAAGAGTGTTTGGCAATATGAAATTTGCGAAAGGATTTTCAATTATTGTTTGACAATAGTTTATGATGATTATGAAATTTGAAAGCTTTCCATCAAATTCTGATGGAAACAAATTTCTGAATAGTACCACTAAACATTGGTGAAAATTTTAACTTCTCAGATTATCAAAATTATACTGGCAGATTGTGGTCGTCTCTGATTTGAAAACATCATGATAAATTGCAGCTTTAAACCCTTTGAATGCTTTTAACCCTTTACTCCTTTCTACGCCTTTGCAAACAGACTAGAGCCAGATCAGACAGCTCCTGTAGGAACCATTGGATCAGGGTCTGCTGTGTTTGCTTGTGATATTATATAGATATGATTCTAATTTATACAGTATCTGCCATGACCAGTAATTCCTATTTCTATATACTTTTATAACAATCCAAGTAATATTAAGGATTTCATTATTTTTACATGAATATTCAAGGTCTGCTCTATTTGTTAAAGGAATTCTTTAGAACTTGTTCCGATGTTTCTACCATTGTTAAAAAAAATTCAGTCTCCATGTCCTACAATGAAAATTCTGTCAATGAATATTCATAAGGTAATGAAATTTGAAAGAAATTATACTGAACGGGGTTAATGCCATCATAACTGAGGATGAATAAATCAACTAAAACTCTATAAAATAAACATTAAATGAACAAATACAGGATTTTCAAAAAACACAGGTGGTAGTTTAATGCAGTCTGAAAGCAATGCAGAAAGCTCCCCTAGGAACGTTCTGCATTGCTATCAGTCTGCATTAAGCAACCACCAGTGTTAAAAATGCAAGAGGCTCCTTTTAAAAAACATTGCGCCCCCAACGGCATTATTAGAGAAAATAGGGTAAATACAGTACTTGCAAAATCAAATACAGTAAAACCTCTCTATAACGACCACTAAATTGTGTTAATTAGTTGGTATTTAGAGCAGGTGGCTGCTTATAGCAAGGTGAAAGTAAATCTGTTTTACTTTCACCTTGCTTTAAGCAGCCACCTGTCTTTAACACAAACTACTTGGTGTAATTTAGTGGCCGTTATAGAGAGGTTTTACTGTACACTATGAACAAAGTTTTTAGTCATTGAATTTTTTTTTTTTATTGCATAGTAAAACCAAATTTTTTTTCGGTTCTATGAAATTAAAAACCAATGGAGAATTGCATGTCTTCCTTTCTTACACATAAGTGCAATCAAGTTGATGGTGTGAAATTCTGCAGTTTTTAGAATGGTTACCATGGTAACTGTATCACTCATTTTTCAACTGTTGATAAATTTGTGTCATATTGCAAATTGCTGTCAACATGGGATTATTTGTTTTATTGCAATTTTATGACATGCATCAAACATTTTATATAAAATGCAGGCAATTCAATTAGGAACGAAATGAAAAAAAGTAAATATGCAAATGAAATACAACGTGTTCTATGTTGTTGCATCTACAGTTTAACCATTTCCCTGGTGTAAATGCTTTTTCATGCATTTGCAAACAGAGTAGACCCAGATCAGATGGCTGTTTGCTTATGAAATAATATAAATTTGATTCTACAGTTTCTGCAAGGGCAAAAAGTTCCCTTGCTAATAGTTCCCTTGTTAAAAAACATGACTAATTATCACTCACGATATCACGACTTCATGAATATTCATGAAAAACTATTATTGTGAAATTTTGTGAATATTAAGTTGATTATTGTGGTAAGAGTTTGCAATAAGGCTATTTATTGCCATGTTTAACAGTAAGAGAATAAGTTCCGTAAGATTAGCAAACAAAGCAAGACTCTTATAAGACAGTTTCTTAAGGAGCTGTCTGATTTGGGTCTGCTCTGTTTGCAAGGGTCTAAAAAGTTAAGATTATAGAGAAAAGTGTTAAGTGCATTTATAGACTGGGATATTTTTTTTAACCCTTTCCTCCATAAATACGCCTTTCTATGCCTCTGTAAAACCATTGTGATAAATAGAGCATTTGCTCCTATAGGAGCAAATGCTCTTTTTATCACAATGGTTTCAAACTACAAAATTCTTTTTAAAAAAAAAGCCTTTTCTCTAGTTAGTGCTCCTTTTCGGTAGATTTATTCAAAGTGGTTGGATCTAAAAATAGCCTATGAGGGAATGGGTTAATTGTTGGTGATTGCCATTTCCAATGGAAGCATAAGCATAATTTTGTTGTCATTTCTAATGGAAGCATAAGCATTATTTTAATTCTGTGATTTTTGACACTGTGGAATCTGTCTGATTACTACTGTCAAAGATAGTTAATACGGTAATCTGTGATCTTTTGAAAAGCAGCCGGCACTTCATTGGACAAATTAGAAACAGACAACATAATCTTCTAGAATAATAAGGTTATCGTTCTAGACAAAAAAGCATCCCTTGGAATATGGTCTGGACAAGCGAGTCACAACTAATGGTTAGATGATAATAGATTTCACGGGATTAGTTTCTGCCTCAGGATAACAATGTAGTGGCCGTCAAAGGATATTAGAGCCTACTGAAATTGACGACAATTCGATGTGTAGCACTTCATCTGGCGCTGAATTAATCGTGAAATTGATGTGTAGATTCTGTATGTTTGTAGATGTTGTTGATATATTATCCTCCTGACAATGGGTACTTACGATTTAGAAAAACGGATCGGATTTAAGAACCAGCATCAAATGCGTAAAAATTAGCGTTACCTGTCAGCCTATTGTGAATGCTTTGAAGACGAAGTGCATTGTAGATTCGGAGGGTGTTACAGCCGGGACAAAAGGCGTATACTGTAACAAAGGGACTTGGGGCATCTGTAGCAGTGGCCCCACTAAAGGCTGTCGAAGTTAACGCCAATCAAAGAAGTTAAATGAATCGTTGGGTGTATGTATAAAGAAATGGGGGTGACCGTATCAATTTCAAGGAGCTTTGTAGACAACATTGACAGCCTAATCTTGTTTGTTAAATGTCGTATACAATTTTACATGGTTAAATTAGATTTTCCCACCGTTTTATATTATTTATGCTGGATGCGGCAAAGGAGGTTGGATGAATTAACAGGAAGTAGGTGGGTAAAGCAAGAGGATGTACAAGCTGTCATTAAAAACATATCTTGTCCATGGTGACCGTTGTAAATTGACCCTTAAATTAACTCTTTCGACCCTGAAGTTTCAGAGTGGAATAGCCCATTAGTGTTTCACTACCGTGTCCACTCAGTAAGAAAGGCGTAAACTTACTAGAGGATTTTGAATGACAAACAGTGCAGACCCTGATCTAGGAGCTCTCTGATCTGGGTCTACACTGTTTGCAAATGACGGTGTATGCACGTCTCCAGTAGAAAGGGTTAAGCTCTAGTACTCGAATGGCTAGTTTCTGCACTTGAATTAGAAAAGAATAATAGGCCAATTAGAAAAGTCTTTTACTGTAATAGGTCAATTTCACAACTAACAGTACCTAGTAAAACCAAATGCAAACATAATTTCGGAATTGTAATAAAAATATTTGCATTAAAAAATGACTTCAGTTTCTTAAATAAATTCCTTTTCAAGCCTTTGCAAACAGAGTAGACTCAGATCAGATCGCTGCTGTATAAAGAGTCTCACATCAGGGTCTCCTCTGTTTTTCTTATGACAAGATATATTTTTTCTGATTCTACAGTTTCTGCCATGACAAAAAAATGCCCTAATTCAAAATAACATTTTATCAAAGAGACGATTCTACAGGAAATCAACATAGAGTTTTGGGGAGAACTAAAGGAGTCATTCTTGATAATGTTTTAATTTATACATCTTGTCAGACCCCTGATCCAGCAGGTTAACCCTGCTATTCCAAAATTTAAACAGACCAAGCTTATGGTGAATATAAGGGATTTTTCTAAAGAAAAGTGTAACATGACAAACAGTGCAGATCTTGATGAGAGGGCTCCTCTTTGAGCACTCTCATCTGGGTCTACCCTTTTTGCAAAAGACAATAGTGACTCAGAGCTCCAGATAAGATGCGTAAATTAAAACACTTTCAAGAATAACTCCTTCATTTCTCCACCAAACCCTATACTGTGACCACACTTTAGAAATGTCTCTTTGAGACGATTCTAAAGAATGGTCACAGTATAGGGTTTGGCATAGAAATGACGATTTTAGTATTTGGGTACGCACCCTTGTCTGTAGCTCTGGTGACTTGTGTCCCCCACTGTAAGGGGTTAAGGAGAATGTAGGGTATGTTTTGCAATATGATGGCACTCTAATGTCCATTATTCAATATTTGCATGGAACGATAAAAAACAGGGCCCGTATACTTAGTCAGGCCTGACAGTCAATTAAAAATTAATGGATAGTTCTGTGTTACATATACTGCTTTACGTATGAGGTATAATTAAATCGGATCATCCTGTCCGTGATATGAATTAATAGATATCAAACACGGGCTTTTAGTTAGCCCACAGGGCGACTTTATTATATTCACATTACTGTTTGTATACCAGGTAAAACATTATTCATCCATTTTCAATTCAATATCAAACAAAGAGAAATTAGACCAACTCCATACAGTAAAACCTCTCTATAACGACCACTAAATTACATCAAGTATTTTGTGTTAAAGACAGGTGGATGCTTAGAGCAAGGTGAAAGTAAAACAGAACGCTCCCATAGGAGCGTTCTGTTTTACTTTCACCTTGCTTTAAGCAACCACCTGCCCAAAATACCAACTGATTAACACAATTTAGTGGTCGTTATAGAGGGTTTTACTGTATAACAGAAACTGTTTGAACTTAATTACAGTATACGCTGAAGTAAGGATGTACGTTTTGTCATCAGATCAATATAATTTATATTCATAATGGCTCGTTATTCATTGATCAGATCGATAGCTATTAACTCTTTTGCTGCCAATGCCGCATATGTGATTACCCCTGAAAACAATTTGGATCCAGATGAGATGCTGAGTAACTTGGTGTCTCATCGGGATCCATATTGCTGGTGTAGCATTTTTAAAGAAAGGGGTAAAAAATCATACAAACAAAAATTGTAGCAGACGACAAATTTTGCAGACGACATTATTTGGCAGGGAAAGAGTTAAATGTTATTACGGTAGATCTATTTTACTGTTTTATTGTATTTGATTACTTTATGTCATCAAAATGGAATTATCATGTCGAAGGGGTGGGGGAGATCAATACAGAGTAGATATGATACAGGAATTGCTGGCTTCTTGTGGACCGGGTTACGATTTACAAAGCATCTCATATCTCCGGCAGACAGGGTTCATGAATTATACATACGATATAGAATGTCCAGTGACAGATTTATATTATAGGTTTAATAAAAGTAATATTACAGTACGCTTCTTATGATAAACACAATTAGAGTGTATAGAATGTTCGAAGAAGCGTGCCATGAAATTATTCCTGTTCTGCAATTTCTATTCCTGTAGTCTCTCGGCCGATTATGTACTGGACAATTGTGGTTTAGAATTTTGTAAGCCACAGTACTGTAATTATCCCAAGTTTTTGGACACCTCATCTCCCCTCTCCACTTTCTTGAAACACTGAATACTGTAAAATCCCTCTAGAGCGGATGTTCAAATTAGTATTAATGCTGCTTAATGCAAGGTGAAAGTTATCCAGGAGCTTTCTGCATGAGTTTCACCCTGCATTAAGCAGTCGTCCTGTCTAAAATTACCTAAATTCTTCTTCATAAAATTTTGGTTTAAAGGGAGTTTAAATTAATGTAATTCAGTTTTGCTGTAGCAGAGCAGACTCTTACAAGAGCTCTCTGATCCAGGTCTGCGCTGTTTGCAATTGACAGCTAAAATCAGAGATATAGAAAAGGTCCAAATAAGATGCATAAGTTCAAACATTTTCAAGAATATATCCAAACCCTATACAATGTACTGTTACCACTCTTTAGAATCGTCTCAAAGAGCCGATTCCAAAGAGTGGTCACAGTATAGGGTTTGGTGGAGAAATGACAAATTTTAGTATTTGGGTACGTGCCTTTATGTGTAGCTCTGGTTTTTCTACTAGGATTTAATCTGACAGCAAATTTTGTAGTTGACAGTTTCTGAGTATGCAATGAATTGCTATGGCAAGGGAATTTGATCAGCTATGCTCTGGCATGACGACAAGTAATATAAATCATTTTATGAAGGTGAAAATAAAAGTAAATTTTATGTGATAATGATTGCAATTAATAATTCATTTTACCTTCAATTATTTCTGTAATAAAGACCTCTCATTTAGGTTAATGCATATTTCTTTCATCATATAGATGTGCATTGGGTAAAGATGTGCGATAAAACGAGGTTGAAGCAAAAACCGTAGGCAGTGCATTGACATGCAACTACAATAGATGAAACGCAGAACATAACTTGAAAGACATTGTTATATAAAAGGTATCCCAAAGCGGGACCGCACAATTTATTTTTATTAAACACTATAGAATGCATTAAATTTTGTAATTAATGGGTTGATTGATTTTCCCCTGGGGGACAATTGAATAACAGTTCCAGTCAACTGTACCAGGTATATACCAAGTCTGAACCTACGTACAGGTGTTCATTCTTTGTTAACCCTTTCCCTGTTCTTTATTTTGTCCAAATTTCAATACCTACTGAATATCCATGGACAAAATAGTTATAATGAAATGTGGAAGGAGGAGCATTGTAGCCATTTAACCCTTTCCTCCATGAATACGCCTCTCTACACCTCTGTAATAACCACTTTTTGAAACCATTGTGATAAATAGAGCATTTGCTCCTATAGGAGCAAATGCTCTATTTATCACAATGGTTTCAGAGCTACAAAATTCTAAAAAAAAATCCTTTTCTCTAGTTGATGCTCCTTTTGGGTAGATTCATTCAAAGAGGTTGGGCCTAAAAATAGCCTATGGAGGAAAGGATTAAGAAACCGTCATCTCAAACACTTTCAGCAAACTGTACAACAGAGCTAAGACCCTGATCAGACAGCTCCTACAGGAACTGTCTGATCTGGGGCTACTCTGCTTGCAAATGCATGAAAAAGCATTTATATAGGGGAAAGAGTTAACCCTTTACTCCATGAATATTTATTAAGAAGTCATGAATATATGAATAGCAATTAACTGTATGTTTATAATGGCATTATGTACAAAGGCAGAAACTATAGAATCACATCTATATTTTTCCATACAGGAGCTGTCTGATCTTGGTCTACTCTGTTTGCAAATATGATGAGCTTATCTATGGAATTAAAGGATTACTTGTTGCTTGATAAAGACACACATTTATTGATTTGAAAACAGAGCAGACACAGGCCAGACAGCTCCTGTAGGAAGTGTCTGAGCAGGTCTTCTCTGTTTGCGTACATAATATCTGATTCCGCAGTTTTTGCCATGGCAAGGCTACCATTATTAATATACCATTTTAAAGATCATCTTATTAATATTCATAATCATTATATCTCTCATTATTATTTATGGTAGAAACTGTAGATACAGATCAATTTAATTCCATAAACAATCAGAATGACCCTTATCAGACAGCTCCTACAGGGCCCATCTGATCTTGGTCTGCTCTGTTCGTAAAATCAAGAAAAAAGGCATCTGTATCAGAGAAACGGTTATTACTGTTCATTCCTTTTGAATCGAGCCATAAGAGTACATTGCCAGACTCCTTAGTAATTAAAACAAAGAAAAATAGGCTTCAAATCTAATCAAGGAAAAAACAACAACAAAGAACATGGCCACCTGCAGATTAGTCGTGAGCATGCAATTGACTAAATTATGAGGGTAACATACTGTTTGGATCCAGATGAGATGCCAAATAATTGACAGCTAATCAGGGTAATAACCATTTGACACATTAATTTTGTGCAGGTTTGTTTGGAAAGAAATGGAAGTAAACTTGCACCAGACAACAATGTTTGCAGACAACAATTTTTGATTAGCATGCTAAAGGTCAACACTTTCAGTGCGGGGAATGGGTTAAAAACATCCTTTGCAAACAGTGTAGACCCAGATGAGAGGGCTCCTAGAGGAACCCTATCATCAGAGTCTGCACTGTTTGTCATGTTACACTTTTCTTTTAAAAAGATCCTTGAATATTCTTGGTAATCTTGGACCTGTTTGAATTTTGGAATAGTCCATTTGAGAATTCATAATGGAAAGGGTTAAATATTGCATCTGTTAGGTACTTGAGTACTTTGATGGGTAGTCCAGAGGCAAAACAATGGAGGAACTGGTCTTATGAATACTTTACATTCAAATGAGACTAAAATTTAACTCTGGAAATGCAGGAGATCTGGATTTTTCAAACAATGGAGACCCCGGTAATACACCTGGATCTCTTTGAGATGATTTTAAAAAGTGGAAAGAAGTTATTCTTGAAAATGTTTTTAATTTACACAACTTATCTGGACTTCTGTTCACTGTATTGGATAAGAGCATGAAAGATTTGGAGCAAATTTGCAAATGACAAAATTTACATATTAGGCATACTTAATATGATAAGAAATATGGTTAAATTTAAAAAATTTACCATAAAAATTACAAATGCAATGTAGCAAGTGTCATTTTTAGAATGCGCAGCAGTCTTATCAGGTCTCCAATCCCATGTAAGATCAGCCTCCCCGTTCCGTCCTTATCTCTGCGTACTCCACTGTACATCAAATATAATATTTGCTCTGTATTGATTGTACATTCCCCATTTGCTTATTAATTACATATTCATCTGTTCAGGTGTATCCTTAAACTAGCCATATACTGACATATATTGGCAAGCAGTTTGTTACCAGATCATGTAGTGAGTATCGCTGATTCGGGTAACAATCTAAACCGTCTCCCAATCAAATAACAGCTAAGTGACAAAAACGTCATTTAGTGTCACAACTGTAGCAGACAGCACTTTAGCAGATGATGTGCTATCAGTCATCGGAAGGTATATGAGGTGGTTTTATATAGCAGATGGCCGATGTTTGTTTAATGGTAGCCATTAAAATCCGCGTCCCATTGTTTATCTTTGTTTAGTAGATTTTCAGTTGTTATGGTATAATGTAAATGATAACTACGACCTAATGTAAATGTCACTTAATTGGTTCTTTGTTTGGTCCAGTGCCGGGGATATTTATCAGAGTTTATTCCCGATTCAGTTTTTGTCACAGACGTGACAATAGCCATCGTTTAGTTTAAAGAAGTAATATATTTATTGGATTACATTTATTGGATTTGCTTTGCAATAATTAATGATGAAAATGAAAACGGCTGCAGGAGTTGGTTTTGGGGTCATAAGGCCATGTTGAGTATGAAAGTTAGATAAGTAAACTTCACTAATTTGAACTTTTAGTAAAAAAAAATTAGAGAAAGTTTAGGCAGCTGGCAGTTTAACCCTTTCCCTGTTCTATCTTTATTACAAATTTCAATACCTACTGAAAATTCTTGGACAAAATAGGCATAATGAAATAATTGGAAGTTGGAACATTGTAGCCATTTTAGAAAATAAAGAAACAGATCTATCTGCATTGGGTTAGTAATTGTGTAAAAGGTAAAACAATTAAAGCTATCATGTACAGAAAATTATGCCTTAAAGATAATTTTTTTGGTTAACAAATTAAACTCTCTTGATTAAATTGATTTTCATTCCCCTCCATAAGACAATTTTGCCATGCTCAGGGTTTTATATCAGTGATAAATTTGGGATATATAACTCCAGCAACATATGATAGTCTATGCAAACAGTTTAGATCCAGATGAGACACTGATTAACTCCACATCTTATCAGGATCAAACTCTCTGATCAGTTGTGTATTTATACATTTTAACACTTTTGCAAACAGAGTAGATCCAGATCAGATGGCTCCTGTGTAGGACCTGTCTGATCAGGGTCTGCTCTTGTTTGATTATGAAATGATATAGATCTGATTCCACAATTTATGCCATTAAAAATTCTATTTATAATATTCATTATATCATTATTTCTTACTTGAATATTCATCAGGTAACTGGTTAAAGGGTTAAATTCGCTTGTTTAACCCATTCCTTCATAGACTATTTTTAGATCCAACCTCTGAATAGATCTACCAAAAAGGAGCATTAACTAGAGAAAAGGAAAATATTTGAATTGTGTAGTATTGAAACCATTGTGATAAATAGAGCATTTTGCTCCTATGGAGCATATTCTATTTACCACAATGGTTTCAAAAAGTGTAGAAGGCATATATATGGAGGAAAGGGTTAATTCATTATTTTGTTGCTTTCATTTATCGGATTTTACATGTTTTTTTAAAATCTCTGAAAATGTTGTGAATAAATTTTCTGATTGTGGATTATTTCCCAATATTCATAACTTCATAATGTCCTGTTTTCCAAATACGCATATGAAGTGTTTGATCTCTTTCACTAATCAAAAATAATGGTTCTTTTAGAAATAATATATTATTTGGAAAATAATATTTCCAAAAAATTACAGAGCATGTTGATAAACATGTAAATGAACATAATTTTTTGGCAAAGCTCACCCTTTTAATTTGTTATAAAATGAATTTCATGTTTTACTACCACATTTTTAAGTGAGACGAGGTCCCGCAGAGTAACAGGTTTGAAAATTCGATATGATTCAATTACGCTAGATGAATTGACTATAAAGTATGAGCAGTAAAAAAGTGAAATGCATTTAAATTGTTAAAAATGAAGAACAAATTTAAATGACAGGACAGTGGTCATTATTTTATTATCAGTGAACAATTGATGGACGATTTTAAAAACTAGCAAACATTCCGATTGTTTGGCTGACCATTGAGATTTGAGTGGCCGTGCCATTAATTATTTGGACAGAAATTACACGTATTGCGCCATTTAATGCTAATCTCACTCAATCCTTACAATCTAATGTATATTTTATGCTTCACAATTTAAACTTCATTCGATTTTAGTGGTTGAAATTAAAATTTATTATGCTAATTCCCATGAAAATGTTTGATTTCAAAGGATGATGGTCGAAACTGTAGCCATTCCTGTATAAATGAACTGCCTGCTGCCTAGGGGTCACCACAATGACCCCAATGGGCCATGTCCGGTGACCTTTAGAACTTCGTTACATGTTTTCTATTGTTAATAAGTGGTTTGAGGATTTCAGCCCCACCCCCTTTTGGACACTCAGCAGAATAATGGGGATGTAACTAAGTAGTATGATCCCTTTTGATCAGGGGCTCCTAAATACGGCTTGCCATGCAGCTGGTATCAAGCATGTATACTGTCGCGCAATGTGATTGGCTGCCTTAGGGTCATGTGACAAATTGCTGTGACTTTCACCTGATTGAGACAAATTTTCAAATTGATGATATATCATTTTCTTTCATCATTTTGTCATTTGGTTAAACCTTTCCTCTATAAATATGCCTTTTTACACCTTTGCAAACAGGAGTCATTTTGCCTATGAAATTATAAATGATTCTACAGTTTCTACTATGGCAAAAATTCCCGTGTCCATGTGCTATTATAAAAATTAATCTAATTAAAGCTTAATCATCTGTCTGTGTCTGTCTGTCTGTTGTCTACCTGTCTGTCAGTACATTTGTCCCTCTGTCTGTATGTCATGCTTATTCTGCAAGCAAATGACACTTGTATTGTTTTATATATTTCTTTTAACACTTTGATAGCAGAAAAACATGTGCACTGTCATTTGCAAACAGTTTAGACCAAGATGAGAGGGTTCCTAGAGGAGCCCTCTGATCAGAGTCTGCACTGTTTGTCATTTAAACTCATCTCTTAACTGTAACTCTTTCCGTCATATAGAGGAGCCGTCTGATCAGGGTTTGCTAATAGAATTCGATAGATCTGTTTCTTTACTTTCTTAAATGGCTACAATGATTCACCTTCCATACATTATTATACCTATTTTGACCAAGAACATTCAATGGGTATTTAAATTTGGGTTTAACATAGACCAGGGAAAGTGTTAACCCTTTCAAACTGTAATGACTCTACCAATAAACAATGATGGACTATTCTACGCTGAAAGGGTTAACCATAACATCAATGCCTGTAGCCTTATCAACTTTTGATTCTTGTTTATTGTCACAAGAGTCACATTATGACAAAGAACCGTAACCAATAATGCATGCAGTTAAGAGTTAAGCACCTTTGAAAACAAAGGCATTGCCAATGCTCTTTGTTATTGCTCTTTGTTTCTAATTGATCTACACATACCATAATGCGTCATGCGAACATGCAAATTTATTATTTTCTGGGCAAACTTTTCACTTTTTAGACGAGAGTGGGTGGAGGGGAGCATAATTGAGCAATATATTCTCAGAAATCATGAGTCATGAATATTTAATCAGTTGTGAATTGAAAGATTTAAAGATTGGAAAGCTTGGCGAGCTTCTTCGCTTCTTACCCCCTCTGTTCTGAATATGTATGATAAATCTTGTTTCATAACTTGCTATGCAATTTTAATGTTGAAAATCTAATGTTGTCTCCCTTCAATTCTATTTCTTTTCATGCTAAATAATTGTCGTCTGCTGCAGTTTGGAAATTAACATTATTCCTCTTTTAACAGTAAGTGTCAAATAATTTGCATCCTGATGAGATGCCATGCTACCCGGCAATTTATTTGGATCCAAACCATTTGCATAGGTTATTGCAAACTCACTGCTTGCTTTCAAAGAGCTACACGGTATGGATCCTTATGAGACATCAATTGACTCGATGGCTCATTGTCTTCCAGACTGTTTGCATAGATAATCACCCATCGCGTGCATAAACTTAATAACTTTTTAGCATGCCATGAGTGAATTCAGTAAAACCACTGCAAAAAATATGGATCATCTTTAACCCTTTGCATGTGCAGTAATATGTCGTCTGCAACAATTTTTGTCTGTTTCAAGTCTTAAAATAAAATTTCCTTCATTTCTTTGCGAAAATATAGTGAACTGGTCAAACAGCTTAGATCCTGATGAGACGCCGCACTATGTGGCACCTCATCTGGATCCAAACTGTTTGCATAGGTTGTCACGGTTTTGCCGCTACCGTGCAAAGAGTTAACCCTTTAAGCTTTAAATTTTCAAAATGGTATGGTCCATTATGGCATCATGGTACAGTCTATTTAGAATGAAAGGTTATAATTTGTGACATGATTTTGAATGACAAGTAGTGCAATCCCTGATCAGTATTCCTCTTGGAGCCCTCTGATCTGGGTCTACGCTCTTTTCAAATGCCAATACTCAAGTTTTGCACATTCAAAGGTTTAATGAGATGCTGAGTAACTCCTATCAAAATTGAAAAAAATAAAAAAATGAAAACGGAAGAAAAATTAGTGTAGAGAAATGAAGCGTACACCAATTTTTTACGCAAAAATTGTGAAGTAAAATTTAATGCCAATTATTTGTTTAATTCTTTTCGGTATCATTGACATATCTGTGATGACCTTTGCAAACAGTTTAGATCCAGATGAGACGTTAAGTTACTCAGCATCTTATATGAATCCGAACTGGTTGATACTGCAATTTTGATTCTGAAACAATATAGGAAGAAATTTCGACAATAAAAAAGAAGCAGACAATAGTTTTGCAGACGACAATACCCAAATTACCCATAACCCTTTACTCCGTGAATATTTATGTAAGATCTAATGTATGTATGAATATGAATTAGCTTAATATTTATTATAGCATAAGAATAAGAAAACTTTTGATTCTGGTAAAAACTATTGACTTAGATTTATATTACACCATAATCAAACAGAGCAGACTCTGATCAGACAACTCCTGTAAGAGCCATCTGATCTTCATCTGCTCTGTTTTCAAAAGGTGTAGAGAGGTGTATTTATGGAGTAAGGGGTTAATCATTTTTACCCTGAATTACATAAACCAGAATGGATTAGCCCATCAGTGTTTAACCCTTTCCCTGTTCTATGTTTATTCCAAATTTCAGTACTTACTGAATATTCATGAACAAAATAGTAATAATGAAATATGGAAGGTGGAACATTGTAGCCATTTCAGAAACTAAGAAACATGTATCAAATTCCATTAGCAAACAGAGCAGACCCTGATCAGATGGCTCCTGGAGGAGCCATCTGATCTGGGTCTACTCTTTTTGCAAATGCGTGAAAACACGTTTATATGAGGGAAAGGGTTAACCCATTACTCCATGAATATTCATGTAAGAAATAATATTAATCAGACTAATTTTTTATAATAGCATATTGATACAGACATTTTTGGCCATGACAGATACTGTAGAATTGTATCTATATAATATCATAAGCAAACAGAGTAGACCCTGATCAGAAGGCTCCTCTCTGTTTGCAAAGGCGTAGAAAAGCATACTTATGGTGGAAAGGGTTAACTATAGAGTCCACTCGGTATGAAAGGCTTAAACTTGCTAGAGGAGGATCGATGACCAATAGTGCAGACCCTGATCAGAGCTCTCATCTAGGAGCCCTCTGATCAGGGTCTGCAGTTTGCAATTGACAGTTCATCTTACAGGAGCTGTCTGATCAGGGTCTACACTGCTTGTGTTGGAAATATGCAGGCGATGAAGCTGTTGTCACAACAATACTTCTTAGTACTCTCATTCTTTCTGCTTCGTAATAGAAATAGACTGGGCAGGTGGTTGCTTCATGCACAATATAGATCTGGGTCCATGCTTATAAAGCTTTTAGTTGAGTCTGAGTTTCGTTCTCAAGCTTTTGATTGGTCAGATTTGAGTTCTCAAGCTTTTGATTGGTCAGATTAGAGCCAAAGGCTCAAATCTGACCAATCAAAATCTTGAGAACGAACTCAGACTCAACTAAACGTTTTATAAGCATGGACCCAGATTCTGCAGTTTCTGCCATGGCTAAAAATTCCTGCGTTCATTTGACATTATAAAAAACTCATCTAATTAATATTCATGGTGTCATTATTTCTTACATGAATATTCATGAAGTAAAAGGCTAAATGGTGGTTTGCATCACCAGGATGTACAACAATGGGAGTCTGGTTTTATGTATCATATGTCTATCCTTACATCATATCCTGACCTCCAAGCCACGGGTCAGTCTGGTCAGTCTCAAGTGACCCCACAATTGACCAGTGTTGGCTGGCTTGGGGCTTCATTATGCCCTTGATCCACCCATAAGAAAGGTCGTAGCTGAATGAAAACCAGTGTAGATCTAGATTAGGGGACTGTTTCCTTTGTGGAGCTGGTCTTCAATGATTGGGTGTCGTATTTATATATCACTGGAGCTTGTTCTGTTACAGCCTGTTTTTAAATTGATAAGAAAATCTGTTTGCAAAATTCACCACATTCAATAATGACCGGCAGTGGTTTTAAAAGATAAAGTGATGTGGTTACATCATGGATTGACCACAGGTCAACCTATTGCCCAGGTCAAATGTCTACATAGCAATTAAGGAGTTACAGAGACTGCTGAGAGAGATGGGGTGAAAAATTGACTTTTGACAGAAAGAAGGAAGGGAGCCATCAGAGGTCACATGGTTTTGTATGGAAGAGTTTGCTAGTAATCCTATTGTTACTAAAAGTAAATTGATAGTATAGTGGTTTTTTGACCATCAGAGTAACTTGTAAAGTGTTGTCTGCGTTTCAAGGATGAAAAGCCTTGAACAATTTTCAAAACACACCCAAAGTATTTGGACAGACAAACTTGGGCAAATAGTGTAGATCCAGATTAAACAGCTCTCAAAGGAGTCATTTGTTCTGGGTCTTCACTATTCACTACTATGTCAGTTTAATCTAACCCTTTCCCTGATGAGTGAGTGAGTGAATTGGGTTTAACGTCCGACCAACAGTATTTCAGTTATTTGCAGACGGCAACCGCATGAGACAAGTTATAGTGCTGCCTCACTGGAATGCCCCTGTCGCTGGCACATGACAAGGGAACCCCACCCAGTCACATTATCCTGACACCGGGCCGGGGATCGAATTTCCCTAATGATCATTTATGGATTATGAATTGATCACTTAATATATATTTATTAACTTATGTTTGAAAAGGTTGCAAACTGTTGGCTGAGACAAAAATCTTTGCAAACAGAATAGACCTAGATCAGACAGCTCTTATCTGTTAAGGGTTTGCTGTTTTCTTATGATATAATAGTAATAGATCAGAATCTACAATATCTACCTGTACGAAAACTTTCAGTGTATATATACATTATTATGAAAATCCAGTTAATAAATATTCATGGTATCATTATTTCTTACATGAATATTCAACAGGGAAAGGGTTTATAAGCATCAAATTTTGATTAAAACTGATCACTAAAGTTTGTAGCAAATAACAATGTACACCAGAGGTCCAGGTAAGATGTGTAAATTTAAACATTTTCAAAAATATCTCCTTTATTTCTCCACTAAACCCTATACTGTGACCGTTCTTTAGAATCGTCTTGAAGAGACGATTCTAAAGAGTGGTCACAGTATAGGGTTTGGTGGAGAAATGAAGATTTTAGTATTTGGGTACCCACCTTTATCTGTAGCTCTGGTGCACGCAAAGAGTTACTGTAATACAAATTCAGATTCTAGTAGTTATCTATGTTGGAGACCTGATGGTGATAAATGCTGATTTTCTTGTCATTCATTCACCAGTTTCCCGCCAAAACTTTACCTCCACTATACCCAGTAGGTGCAGACACATAGTAACTGCAATGAAAATTGATACACCTCCAGTTTTAAACTCTTTCACTGCCAGTTATTGTCGGCTGAACATTTGTTTGCTGCCTCAATTTTCTTCTT
Organism: Azorinus chamasolen; assembly: GCA_963576725.1. Lineage (NCBI taxonomy): Eukaryota > Metazoa > Mollusca > Bivalvia > Cardiida > Solecurtidae > Azorinus > Azorinus chamasolen. The sequence continues at coordinate 38,037,508 of OY755246.1, read as the reverse complement.
TCTTTTGCTTTTTTTCTTACTTGAAACATAATCATAGTAACAAACAGTTTGGAATCTGATTAGACACTGATTTACAGAGCATCTTATCTGATACAAACATTTTATAACTGCTGTCACAGATTCTCCAGTCTTTGAAGTTTAACTCATTCAATGATTTTACTTATAGTTTAGGTAGCTTTTTTCAGTGCACAAAACCTGTACGCAGAAGTACTAAATAGAAAGAAAACTTGCAGTGTGGGAAAACAATGTGGCCAGGAGATAGACGCTAAGGAAAAATTGAGCAGGTTAACTATTTAGCCACAGTGTCCATTTTAAGGGACAGGGGCATCGCCCATTGTGTATAGATAATAGTTACAGCAGGATCTGACTTTTCATGCAGGGATCAAGACCTTTTGAACTTTGATCTCCTTAAGGAGCCCACCACAACTTGGAATTGCAATTACAAAAGCAGCCAGAGATCCAGATCAATTTTGGAGCAGGCTTGCATATGATCAGATTTCAATGCAGTCAATATATAAAAGAAACTAATTTCCAAAATCTAAAACAAAAGGAAACATCAGAAAACATAGCAGAAGGCCAATATTTTGAAAAATGCGACCAGATAGGCGTGAAGCAGCTAAGCTGCATCAATGGTCATCCGATCGATGCAATGGATACTTAGTTTGCAGATGACATTGTAATCGCAGAGACCCATGCAGATGGCGTTTTTTTTGGTTGAGAAATCAAAGGGGGTTGCTATTCATACAGGACGGAGGATAATGTCACCATTGAGTAACCCATAAGTCTGTACAAACTAATCGTTACTGTACTCCTGTTCAGCGTTTAAACCCGTAAAGTGCAGTATATTTCACTGCAAACAGTGTAGTCCCAAATCAAACGGAGCCCATTGATCAGGGTCTGCACAGTGTTTGTTGTACATTTCATTTTCTTCAGAAATAAATTCTGATACAATTTGATTAATTAATATGCAGAGAGGGAGGAGCTAGCTTTAATTATTCAGCAGGTTTAGGTTTAAAGTGCAGATTTTTTTCCCCCAACAACTTTTAACGGCTCAAATTTCTTATTAGTATGCGGTCTTCTTTGCAAGGTGGTTTCAAAGTACTTTGTAACTACTTTCAAATAGCTGGGCTTCTGTAGTTTATTGACAGTGGACAAAAAAAAAATTCCGCTTTGAAATTACTTATTATACAGTAAAACCTTAAAAATTCCATGTATTAAATAATCATAGGTACCTTTACTTAATGATTATTCATGTAAGTAATAAAATTATCAAGAATACATGTCTAATACATCTGTTTCTTTAGTTTCTAAAATGGCTATAATGTTCACCCTTTCATATTTCAAAATAACTGTTTTATCTATGAATATTCAGTAGGTATTGAAATTTGGACTGAATATAGAACAAGGAAAGGGTCAAAGCCATCATTTTTTACAATGGAATCTTGATTAGGACAATTTTAGTAATTAATTCTTAATCTACACTGCATGCATGTTTGATCACATGATCATGAAAGGGCTTGGTTCAGCACTATGTAGTAGATAATTAGCAGTGTAATGGAGCCCAGGAGCCCTGTCTGTGGTGGTGACTGGTCAAGCGGTCAGTGTTTAAGGTGGGCTGTGGTATAAGCGGAGGAATATGATTGGTAAGTCTGGCCTCCTCCGTATCAGCCCATCAGCTAAATCAGGTGGTCAATTTAAATCTACAACCTTGCCCGGGTGTTAAGACTTAATGAGAAAAGTCAGTGTTATATATACTAGAATAATATAGGAGAGTAAAAGCCTCATTGCTATTGAAGTTGTAATTGATTGATTACCCCTGGATTAGGGATTTGCATAATAAAGTGATTAATTCATTATGTGCAGGTAAGAAAATTCAGCATATATTTTGAAGCATTTAGTAGTGTGAACTATAGAACTACAGAATGATTGTTACTGGAATGGTATTGACATTTGGACTTTAACTCTAAGTAATTTTTCGTCTGCAACAATTGTCGTCTGATTCAATTCTTAAAATAAACTTTTTCTCATTTCTTTGCAAAAATATGGTCAAGACGACAAACAGTTTGGATCCTGATGAGATGCCGCATTATGCGGCGTCTCATCTGGATCCAAACTGTTTGCATGGGTAATCACAGTTTTGCCGCTAGCGTGTAAAGAGTTATTAATAGTGTTCATTGTGCTTCAATTAATGAAAACATATATATTCTTGAAAATAAGTATGGGGGAAAAAAAGATACAATATTAATATAAGCTTTTGATACGATAGCTGTGACATATGTTGACATTTTATCACGTTACATGAATTCTAGAAACATTAAACTTGGAAATGATCTTATAAAATGGTATCAACTGTTGAGCTGGAATTAAAATTGAAATATCATTTTATCATATTCTTCTTCTATCAGTTGTTGTTTATTAAATCATAAGAGATCTGAATCTACAGTGTCTACAAAAAATCCCGTGTATAGTTATGCCATTATAAAAATTCAGCTAATAAATATACGTAAATGTCTATGTAAGTGTCCATGGTGTTATAACCCTTTACTCCATAAATACACTTTTCTATGCCTTTACAAACAGAGTAGACCCAGTTCAGATTGTTGATCAAGGTCTACTGGGTTTGCTTATGAAATAATATAGATATGATTCTACAGTTTCTAATTTGGCCAAACATTCCTGTATCCATGTTCTATTTTAACATTTTATCTAGTTAATATTCATTATGTTGTTATTTCTTATGTGAATATTCATGGAGTAAAGGATTAACCCTTTACTCCATACAAACACCTTTCTGCGCCTTTGCAAATAGAGTAGACCCAGATCAGATGGCTCATATAGGAGCTGTCTGATCAGGGTCTGCTCTGTTTGCTTATGATATAATATAGATATGATTCTACAATTTCTGCTATTACCAAAACTTCCTGTGTCCATGTGCTATTATAACAAATTAATCTAATAAATATTCATGATGTCATGATCTCTTACATGAATGTTCATGGAGGAAAGGTTTAAGGAAAGAGTAAACAGCAAAAATAATAGTAGTGGTTGTGGTAAAATAAGATTTAAGAGTTATTGCATGATTTGAGCTTTTAAACTTCATGAATATTCATGTAAAAAATAATGATATCATCAATATTGATTAGCTGCATTTTTATAATGGCATAATTATGTACATAGGATGTTTTGGTAGAAACCGTAGAGTCAGATCTATTATAATTTCATAAGCAAACAGAGCAGACCCTGATCAGACGGCTCCTATAGCCGTCTGATCTAGGTCTACTCCGTTTGCTGAGGCGTAGAAAGGCGTATTTATGGAGTAAAGGGTTAAAATGGATGTATACTAGAAAAAAACATTTTGGAGAAAAAAAAATTAGATTTTTAGTGGGATTACAGTTGATGAGGCTATTCAGTATCATGCTAAGCTTTAGATGTCTTTTTGAAAATAACAGAAACAAAATTAACGATGTAATTTGAGATGGACACCAAAGGAGAAAACATTTATGTAACTTCAAAATTATAGTAAGTAATTTAGTAAAAATACTTGTGCTTTGATTATAGAAATAGATAAATAACATATAATCTTTTAAACATTTGAGATCAAATAAAAGATGCATGTGTAAATTATTTTGAATTATATGAAACAAAATACATTAGAAAAACTGAACATTTAAATTAGTCAGAAAATTAGAATATTCGAGGACTTAAACATTTTGCTATTCCACAATTTTGTTCCAGTTTAAATAGAATTCACACAAAAATAGATCCTAATTGAGATTTTAACCATTTTCTCCATGAATATTCATGTAAGAAATAATGACGTCATAAATATTAATAAGATGAATGTGAACGCAGGAAATTTCGGCCATTGCAGACACAGTAACGTCAAGATCTACAGTAAAAACCCCGCTTATGCGACCACCTAAAAGAGTTATAATTCAGGGTGCTAGATGCAGGTGGTAGCTTAATGCAGGACAAAAGTAATGCAGAAAGCTCCTAGTGGAGCTTTCTGCATTACTTTTGGCCAGCATTAAGCAACCACCTGCTTATAAAGACAACCATGTGTATTTATTAAGTGGTCGCATTAGAGGGGTTCTACTGTATATTATTCCACAAGCAAGCAGAGCAGGCCCTGATCAGACAGCTCCATAAAGGATCCGTCTAATCTGGGTCTGTTGTGTTTGCAAAGGCATCAAGTAGGAGTATCTGTGGGGTAAAGGCTTAAATAAATTAAAACAGATTACAATATATGGTAGCAAAAAAGAAATTAACCTAAAAACACCTTTTCAAGCTTTTCAGCTATAGAATAGTAATGATGTCATTATTTCTTACATAAATATTCATGAGAGAAATTGTTAAGGGCTTTTAGGGGGGAATGCTGTACAGTTGAGTCTCACTAATTAATATTAGTAGTCATCTGATATTTTTTTTTAAGAAGAAAATTCGTGGAAAATTTTGCTGTTGTGATCCAAATCCAAATGCAAACTTTGAAAATGTATGTTATTCAACTGTTGACTGATTCATAAGATGCCTGTTAGGAATAATCTAATAATAGTTTGGTACGGAATTATTATTTACGACTTTTGCCATGATTGAAGAAAAAAATGACTAATACTTCAACCTTAACCCATATTGAGCTTGATGGCAGTAACCGTAATTTCTCTAGTAAACACAACCAGGGCCTTTACAAATTTGTAAAGTAGCATACAGGTTGTATGCTTAATGCAGAATGAAAGCAATACAGAAAGCTCCATGAGGAGCTTTCTGCATTGCTTTTTAAGTCTGCATTAAGCTACCACCAGAATTTAGAAACATATTCTTTATTTTAATGGTTGTCATGCAGGGTTTTAGAATTTTATTCATTTTTAGTTTCCTGCTGATTTAAGGGGGATGCTTATTAGGGACAATATGGTAGATGAATTTTGAAATAGGCGGCACCACCCCTACCATATGTGTAAATTTTATTTATAGCCATAAAATACGCACAGAATTGGTCCGAATTACACCTTACTGAAAAATGCTGTCATAAATCTGAATAATCGAGTAAGATTCCTTCTTATTTCTTCTTGTTTGCCAATCTTGGAAAACAAGTTTTCATGAAAACGCTCAGAATATAATGGATGTTATAGTTTATTGGCATACATGGGCACGTGCTAATAATGTTTCGGAGTGCTGCACATAAATTTGATTTTCCCGATGCCTTTTGAATATTGATTAAGGTTTTTAGAATTTGAAGGTCTTCGCTGCGTGCTTGAAACAAAAATGGTATGTGGAATGTTGCAGTGGTGCAGAAATTCCGTGCAAGTCTGTGGGGAGAGTTAAAACCACTGACAGCATGCGCGTAAAATGCTCATGATCCGGGCATTTCATTACAACTCGGGAAAAGAGAAAAGTTTAGAATCATTTTGTATGAGAATAAAGGAATCATGCCTTGACAGTGTTCTACTGACATATATAAAGACATGAAAACTCTGGTTTTAAGTTTTAGCCAACATAATCAATGTAACCCATTCCCTGTTCAGTATTTATATAAGAAATAATACCATCATGAATATTTATTAGCTGAATTTTCATAATGTCAACTGTTCATGGTTAGTTTTTGATTTGACAAAAACTGTAGAATCAGATCTGTAGAGAAAAACCTGATTAGATGGCTCCAATAGTAGCTGACTGATCTGGGTCTACTCTGTTTGCAAATGCATGAAACATGTATTTATATGAGGGAGGAGTCCTGATCAGGGTCTGCAGTGTTTGCCATTCAAACTCCAGTAGCAAGTTTAAGCCATTCATGCTGAGTGAAGTATATAGTTTAACCCTTTCTATGTTTATTTTAAATTTCAATACCTAATGACTATTCATTAATAAAATAGTTATAAAGAAATATGCAAGCTGGAACATTGTAGACATTTTAGAAAGCAAAGAAACAGATCTATCAAATTATACTAGCAAACAGAGCAGACCCTGATCAGACTGCTCCTAGGAGCAGTCTGATCTGGGTCTACTCTGTTTGCAGATGCGTGAAAACACGCTTATATGAGGGAAAGGGTTAATTCTACTGTGATATTTCAGGGTTTTTATGCTAAAAAAACTTCACTGTAGTTTCTGAACTACAGTAAAATCCCGCTAATGCGACCACCTAAAAGAGGTATAATTCTGGACGCTAGATGCAGGTGGTAGCTTAAAGGCATTTCGAAAGGAATGTTGACCCATTAACCCCATGCTGTGCATTTTGGGAGCCTACTGTCAGGGGTCTGATACACAAATTGATAAGGCGGGCTACCATCACAGAGGATCAATGTATAATTGCATAACCTTATCTCTTATGGCTATGGACCCTGACTGGACACTGCAGGAGCACAGCTGGATATTGTGTATATAGGGGGGGTCACTTATATAAGGAGCTTCGAAATGCCTTTAATGCATGACAACAGTAATACAGAAAGCTGCATTATTTTTGTCCTGCATTAAGCAACCTCCTGCTTATAGAGACACTCATGTTTATTCATTAAGTGGTCACATTAGAGGGGTTCTACTGTATACCCAGTATGGAATATTATGGCATTTGATTTTTATTGTGTAAACCTTTACCTGATGAATATTCATGTTAGAAATAATGGCATCATGAATATTAATTAATTATATCACATGGACACAGGATCTGTTAATCATTAACATCATGAATTTTTGTTAGCTGAATTTTTATAATGGCATATGTACAGATGAAGTATTGGTACTAGTAGAAACTATACAGTCAGATTTATTATGATATCATAAGCAAAGAGAGTAGAACTGGGTCAGATGACTGCTATAGGAACAGTCTGATCTTGGTCTACACTGTTTGCAATATCTTGGAAAAGCGTTTTTTATGAGGGAAAGAGTAGAATTGCTATATTGACATGTACTTTAGGGAGTTTTGGTCTAAGATGTAAAGTTTACAGAAAACTTAGATAAATTATGATTAAACAAAATTCGTCACAGTTTTAATCAATCTGCAATCAGAGAAGTAAGGGTCCATTTTGATCAACTAACGACTCGCATGCATTTGTCATGCGTATAAGTAGTTATTTTAATTGATCCATTGTAACCTTTATTCTGCTTTTTGCGAACTCGCTGGCATTAACAAACAGCATGAATCCAGATCGCAGACTCCACGAAACCCAATGTCTAATCAAGATCCACGCTATTTGACACGTAAGACTGATTTTTGTCCAAAAAATAGAGTAGTGGACTAAAAGAAAATTTGTAACGGTTGAGAATTTGAGCAAACCTTTTTTTGCAGCGGGATACGTTAGATTGGAATGGTTTCTGCATTAGGAAACTGGTTCATTAACCCTTTCAACGCTCAATTGTCAAATGGACTGTTTCAAAATTCAGGCAGGTCAAGCTTACTGTGAATATTCAGGGAAGTTTTTAAAGAAAAGTGTAATATGACAAACAGTGCAGACCCTGATGAGATTGGGCTCCTTTAGGAGCCCTCTCATCTGGGTCTGCACTGTTTGCAAATGTCATCAGTGACTCGTTCCACATACTAAAGAGTTAACTTAAGACAAGACCAGCCAATGTCTTTGTTTCCCATGTATAATTGTCCACAATTTTTTTTATACCAAAACAGCATCTTTAGACCTTTAATCTTCTGCAATCTGAGCAATTGTCGTCTGCTTCAAATGTTGTCGTCTGGAATAAAAAAGTACATTTTACTTTAATTTTCATCATAAAAAAAAATTAGAGAGTCATACAGGTTCTGATGAGTTGCTGGTCGAGTTACTCGGTGTCTCATCTGAATCGAGACTGTTTGCAAAAGTTATAACAAATTCGCCAGTAGAGAGCTGAAGATTTAGACCTAATGATGCACTTAAAATTTGCAAGACAACATGAATTAAACTTTTAATAGGATTTTTATATGGCATATTCTTTCTATTTAACCCTTTCACTTATAGATACACCTTTTTATGCCTTTTCAAACAGTGTAGACCTAGATTAGGAGCCAGCTGATCAGTGTCTGCTCTGTTGGTTTATAGGATGATATAGATATAATTTTTCAGTTTCTTCCATGGCCATTTAATATGCCATTATTAAAATATTATATAATTAATATTCATAAAGTATTTTTACATGAATATTCATGAAGTAGAATGTTAACTCTTTGCATGCTTTGTGACTGTCATGTGCAAAGAAATGTCACCTTTATGCCATACATACATATAATACATACATACATACATACATATAATTATAGTGTCAAATATAGACTTCATAGACTTGACTTGAGGTCAGCTGATGGCTTCTGTACGAGCTGTCTGATCAGAGTCCTCTCTCTACGCTTAACCCTTTACTTGATAAAAACACTTTTTCACACCAGTAGACCCAGATCAGACGGCTCCCTAGAAAAATATTTTTTCATAGTGGAAAATTAACCCTTTACTCCAAGAATATTTATGTAAGACATAATGACATTATGAATATTAATTAGATAGATTTTTATAATTAAAAATGAAAATAGGAAATTTAAATTGGCCATTGCAGAAACTAGAATCAGATCTTTATTGTTCCACAAGTGAATAGCATAAATCTGTAGACTGATGTCTACTCTGTCTGCAAAAACGGAAAAGATAATATATCTATGGAGAAAAGGGTTAAGAGAGGATTTTCTGGATTTGAAGAAGAAAAATTATTTTAAAAATTCTGTTTTAAGCAGTTTGTTGGCATGGTAGCCAATGTTTTTAGCAATTGAAGGGTTAAAAAATGGTGAACAGCTCATTAAACAAGACACTGTAATGCTGTCAAAGCGACTGCATCGTGACTGCAGTGGTAGATAAACATAGATATTGATTGAGCTGCGATATCTACAGCTTTAATAGCTACCGTAGTGTTTATGATTTTAATCGAGCAATGATAGGAGAGGGACAAAACAGACTGGTATTGATTAGAAATAAATAATTAATCATCTAAATGCCACTTTATTTCTATGGCTGGAGTTTATGCAGATAATTTTTTCCGACAGCAGACCTTGATGAGTGACAGCGACGGTCACAAAAGGGTAACAAAGAGACAACATCGTTGATGCCCAACATGACAGAAAAATGTCAAAAGCTTACAGAATTTATTTTTTTTTACTGACTGAATTTTAGTGACTAATACCATACCTTGTTCAGTTGAATTTTTTATGTGATGTTGATTATCAATCAAACTTTATCCAGGATAGATCCAGATAATTCTTTCCTGTATGAACGTGACCATTATTTGAAAGTAGTTTTAACCCTTTCCTCCAAACATACGCCTTTCTATGCCTTTGCAAACAGAGTAGACCCAGATTGGATGGCTCCTGTATGAGCCATCTGATCAGGGTCTGTTCTGTTAGCTTATGATATAATATAGATATGATTCAAAAATTTCTGCCAAGGCCAAAATTCCATGTGTTTATACTGAATTATAAGAATTCAACTCATTAATATTCATTATTTCTTGCATGAATATTTATGGAGTAGGGTTAACGGATTACTCCATGGATATTCATGCCAAAAATAATGACAGCATGAATATTGATAAACTAGATTTTTATAATGGCACTGAAATTGACTGAATATGGGAATTTTTATCATCTACAGTAAAACCTCTCTATAAGGGCCACTAAATTGTGTTAATTAGTTGGTATTTATAGCAGGTGGCTGTAGAAACTCGTCAATATTAATCTGTAAGCAAACAGCAGACCCTGATCAGATTGCTCTTACAGAAGTCACTTGATCTTGGTCTGCTCTGTTTGCAAAGGCCTGAAAATCAAGTAAACGTTGAAGCATCCTTTTGTTGACAAATTTGAAATTGTCCCAATTTTCAAAGGTGCAGGATTGGTTCATAATGATGTTTATACCCCCCTTTTGAAAAAATGGGGGTATATTGCTTTGCACATGTCGGTCGGTCGGTCGGTCGGTCTGTCGGTCGGTCGGTCGGTCGGTCGGTCGGTCGGTCGGTAGATCGATGGTTTCCGAATGATAACTAATAAACGACTTGGCCTAGAATCTTCAAACTTGCTGTGGTGGCTGGTCATGACAAGTAGATGACCCCTATTGTTTTTGAGGTCACTAGGTCAAAGGTCAAGGTCACCATGACCTAAAATGGTAAAATAGTTTCCGATCAATAACTGCTTTAGGGTTTGGCTTGGTTTCTTCAAACTTGCTGTGGTGGTTGGTCATGACCACTAGATGACCCCTATTGATTTTGAGGTCACTAGGTCAAAGGTCAAGGTCACCATGACCTTAACTGTTTAAATGGTTTCCGATCAATAACTGCTCAACGGTTTAGCTTAGAATCTTCAAACTTGCTGTGGTGGTTGGTCATGACCACTGGATGACCCCTATTGTTTTTGAGGTCACTAGGTCAAAGGTCAAGGTCACCATGACCTGAACTGGTAAAATGGTTTCTGATCAATAACTGCTCAAGGGTTTGACTTAGGATCTTCTAATTTGCTTAGGTGGTTGGTCATGACAAATAGATGAGTCCTATTGTTTTTTAGGTCACTAGGTCAAAGGTCAAGGTCACCATGACCATAACTGGTGAAATGGTTTCCGATCAATAACTGCTCAAGGGTTTGGCTTAGGATCTTCAAATTTGCTGTGGTGGTTGGTAATGACCACTAGATGATCCCTATTGTTTTTTAGGTCAATAGGTCAAAGGTCAAGGTCACAATGCTCTTAACTGGTTAAATGGTTTCCGATCAATAACTGCTCAAGGGTTTGGCTTAGAATCTTCAAACTTGCTGCGGTAGTTGGTCATGACAACTGGATGACCCCTGTTGTTTTTGAGGTCACTAGGTCAAAGGTCAAGGTCACCATGACCTTAAATTTATTAAATGGTTTCTGATCAATAACTGCTCAAGGGTTTGGCTTATGATCTTCAAATTTGCTTAGGTGGTTGGTCATGACAACTAGATGAGCCCTGTCGTTTTTGAGGTCACTAGGTCAAAGGTCAAGGTAACCATGACCTTAACTGGTGAAATGGTTTCCAATCAATAACTGCTCAAGGGTTTTGCTTAGGATCTTCAAACTTGCTGTGGTAGTTGGTCATGACCAATAGATAACCCCTATTGTTTTTGAGGTCACTAGGTCAAAGGTAAAGGTCACCATGACCTTAACTGGTGAAATGGTTTCCAATCAATAACTGCTCAAGGGTTTGGCTTAGGATCTTCAAACTTGCTGTGGTGGTTGGCCATGCCAACTAGATGACCCCTATTGATTTTGAGGTCACTAGGTCAAAGGTCAAGGTCATCATGACCTTAACTGATGAAATAGTTTCCAATTAATAACTGCTCAATGGTTTGGTTCGGGATCTTCAAACTTGCTGTGGTAGTTGGTCATGACCACTAGATGACCCCTATAGTTGTTGAGGTCACTAGGTCAAAGGTCAAGGTCACCATGACCTTAACTTGTGAAATGTTTTCAAATCAATAAATGATCAGTGGTTTGGCTTAGGATTTTCAAAGTTGCTGTGGTGATTAGTCATGACCGCTAGATGACCTCTATAGTTGAGGTCACTAGATCAAAGGTCAGGGGGTCTGGGGGTATACATGTTTTACAAACATCTCTTGTTTCATATAGAATTCAGAAGAAAGACAAACATTCCAAAATTTAGTGAATCTGATTTTTAAGCTGGTAAAAGTGTTTCATCCCAGATGGTTAAAAGATCAAATAAATGAATAGTGCGACAGCATGGCATGTCCTCAAAAGTCCTTCTTCTTCTTCGTAATTTATATTCGGAAGATGACAGATGTTATACACAGACAACACTGCACTGTCGTAATATCTGATAATATTTCAAAACTCATTTACACAAAACTGTGAATGTTTCATGTGGACAGATACTTCGCTGCGCAATCTGATAGGCAGCGAATTATTATTGTTCTTTGCATTGCCCTTGGTTTTTACGAGGCGATGCTATTTGGAATACTAGACATGATACATAGGAGCCCGTATTTTTCCATTGAATTAATATACAGCACAATTAAGTTGAGATCCCTCTTATATTGGCTGCGGCTGAAATATAGGGAGCCATCTGTCCCAGTATTATATTTAGGGGTCTCCTTAGGGATAGACATAATAGGAAAGAGGCTGGTAGGGAGTTGAAAGGGCCCAGTGTTAGAAAGGTTTTGTAAGCAGGATCTAACAGTTTGTGATGTAGGAATAATTGGTTGCCATGGCAATTTGGGGTATTTGAATTTAGACAATAGAGGATGTATTTTGGCCCACGGAGGTTCATATTTCTGCTCTTTGTCCATTGCATAAAGCCAGTCAAGATGGAAATGGTAAGAAGTTGTTGTCACAATGGGATACAGGGTGCAGTCGACATTGCTAATTGTTTTGCGGAGCCGATTCATTAATTGCTCCAGTATTACACATGCAACCATTTGCCTGGTCTGTATAATTGCATCTGTGAAAATTTTCATTGGTCTCTTTCAAAAACATCTCCAAGAGGTTGTCAAGTACAGTTTACATTGTAATTAAAGAGCTACAGACCGTGATCAATGAAATGGAGCCTTTGTTTTAACTAACTATATTTTTTAACTCTTTTGCTATCAAATATTGTTGTCTGTAAAATTTGTCGTCTGCACAATTTTATATTTTAATTTTTTTATTTATTTTTTTTCAAAAACATAATCATAGCACCGAACAGTTCTGATCCAGATGAGATACTGAGTTACTCGGTGTCTCATCTGGGTCCAAACTGTTTGTATAGATAATCACAGATTTGACATTAACGCGGAAGAGATAACCTTCATATGCTGGAAATAAATGACTGGCATTTGCGAACAGTATGAAACCAGATCAGAGGGCTCTTAGAAATGTGAGAAACAAGTGCACTTCCATTTGCAAAAATTGTAGACCAAGGTCAGAGGACTCTTAGAAATGTTTGGAAACAAGTGCCCTGACATTTGCAATCAATGTAGACCCAGATCAGAGGGCTCTTAGAGCAACTGTCTGATTAGGGTCTGCTCTGTTTAAAATTTGCTTATGGAATTGCATAGATCTGATTCAACAGTTTCTGCTTATGGCCAACAAGTCCTATGTTCATATGCCCTTTTAAACATCAAGCTAATTTAATATTTACTTCTTACATGAATATTCATGGAGTAAAGGGTTAACCCTTTCCCTCATATAAACGTGTTTTCACGCATCTGCAAACAGAGTAGACCCAGATCAGACGGCTCCTATAGGAGCCGTCTGATCAGGGTCTGCTCTGTTTGCTAATAAAATTTGATAGATCTGTTTCTGTACTTTCTAAAATAGCTACAATGTTCCACCTTCCATATTTCATTATAACTATTTTGTCCACAAATATTCAGTAGGTATTGAAATTTGTAATAAACATAGAACAGAGAAAGTGTTAATACAAAGAAAAAGTAACAGTGTATTGTACTGAAAACTGCAGATTACAAACTGTAGCAGATGACAGCCTTTGTTGTTTAAAAAAAATGCACTAATTTGGTGCATGGCCGCAATTAATGCACAAGAACATCTTTTTGAAGAGGTGTGAATAACCTCATCTGCTGTCTTCTTGTGGACGCTGTATAAATAAATCATGCACATCTACCTGTCATGCACATGCTGTGGATATCAATTCACCATTGACCTGATAAATATTCATGTAAGAAATAATGACATCATGAATACTAATTGACTGAATTTTTTTTATAATTGCATATAAACACATGAATGTTTCAAAATGGTAGAACACTATAGAATCAGATCTATATAATTCCATGAGCAAACAGAGTAGACCCTGATCAAACCACTCCTATAGGATCTGTGTATACTGTGTTTGCAAAGTGGTGAAAAGGCATTTCTATCAGGTGTAGGGTTAATGAAATGAAATAATCTTTTTACCTATTAATTCTTTGGAGCCTTGTCTTCTTCTTTAACCCTTTCCTCCATGAATATTATTGTATTAATATAAAAAATAATTATGCCATGAATATTGATTAATATATATTATAATATAATAATTAATATTGTTATAATATCACATGGATACAGGAATTTTTGACAACAGCATAAACTATGGAATCATATCTATATCATATCATATAAGCAAAAAGAGCAGACTCTTCCTACAGGACAAATATACAGCTAATTATCCGAGCAACAGATAATGTTACATACTCAAATGCTTAAAAGTTGTCATTTCTCCTCCAAACCCTATGTTGTGACCACTCTTTAGAATTGGCTCAAGGAGAGGATTCTAAAGAGTGGTCACATCATAGGGTTTGGTGGAGAAATAAGTTATTCTTGAAAATGTTCTAATTTACACTTTTTATCTGCACCTCTAAATTACACATTGTATTTAGAGGCTGCCAGATCACGATCATGTATTCCAATTCTTGAGTTTGTTAGTGTGCAGTATTTTAGAAACTGTTGTCTGTTGCAAAAGTATCTTCAAAATGTTTCAAAACATTTTTACAGCAGTAGATAGATTTTAACCTGTTTGAGTCTAGATTGATGGATAAATTGCTTTATTTAGATCCAGATCCAGGTTGATTGTTCCTTAATATATGACTTTTCCGAACAAGCAAACTAAAGGTTAATTGAGCTAGACTTTCATGAGAATGAATGATAATTATTTCATGTCATCAAATATATTTTGCTTTTGAATAATTGATTGGGCATTAGGTGAATTGGTGGAGCCCTCATTGGTGATTAACCTTGTACTTTCATGTCTCACCTTTCTAAACAGTTTAGCTCCAGATTAGTAACAGAACAACTGGGATTGATTTCCAGTGATTGCATTAGAAAACACAGTATAACCTGTTTTAAGTGGCCATTAATTTATTTAACATAGAAGTTTTAAAATGCAGTAGGCTTGATGCAGGGCAAATGTAATGCAGAAAGCTGCAATAGGAGCTTTCTGCATTATATTTAACCTGCATAAAGCTACCACCTGCCTTACCGATAATTCGACCTCTTTCTGATGGCCACTTAAGACGGGTTCTTCTGTAATTCTTGATCAGTTTCATCTGGGTATACATATCAAAGTCTGGCCACAGTGCAAGCAGTCATACAACTACCTCAAGGCCAATTTAATCCAACATAAATCCTCCTGTCGCTGTAAATGACTTCAGTTTTCACAGTGAGTACATCTCCCCGAGGGGCCCTAAAACACAGCATCATTAAATTTTCAAGGATATGTAATTATCGGCAATTTTCAAATCATTTATTTGCCACTTTAATGGCCATTTCAGTGTTGAATAAAATTAATAAATAGTTCTGTTGCTAACCTATGTCGGATTTCATCAAAATCCATATTTTTATTTATCTCAATTTGTATTCGGTAATGATCCGAAATATTCAGACAGAATTAATGCTTTGCTCCATGCATATTAATGCAAGAAATTATAACGTCATAAATATCAATTAGATTATTTTCTATAATGGCACATGAAAGTTTGACCATGGCAGAAACTGTAGAATCAGATCTGCGTAATCCATCAGCAAACTAACAAGACCCCGATTAGATGGCTCCTGCCCTCTGATCTGGGTTGTCCTTGTTTGCAATGGTGTTAAAAGGTTTTTTGAGTAAATGGTTAGGCCGGTATTGCAAACCCAAATCAAAAGGCTTCTGAAGGTCAAGGAGCTTCCCCCATTAATTTCATAAAAAGAGGTATAATTCTGGGTGCTAGATGCAGGTGGTTGCTTAATGCAGGACAAAAGTAATGCAGAAAACTCCTAGAGGAGCTTCCTGCATTACTTTTGTCCTGCATTAAGCAACTACCTGCTTATAAAGACAGCCATAATTATTTATTCATTAAGTGGTCGCATTAGAGGGGTTCTACTGTAGTTATAAAACTTTGGCTTGACTGAATGATATTGTGGTCAAAGGGAAACAACTCATGATACTCTATTGGAAGTTGTACTCTGTGGTAAAAGCTTTGAAATTAAAGTCATGTTTCTTCTTTTTTTCTTCTTTATTTTAATCATTTCATCAACATGTTTAATTTCATTTGAATGGTTTGTTATTGGAATTAATCATTTATAATGGTTCTCTGATGACCCTTTACTCCATAGATATGCCTGTAGGATCCCTCTGGTCAGGATCTGCTGTGATTGCTTATGAAATAATATAGATATGATTCTACAGTTTCTGTCATGGCCAAATATTCCTGTTTTTATGTGCCATTATAAAATTTATCTTAATTATGTTTATATTATGTCCAAGGAGTACAGGATTAAACTTTAAGACTATAATAAGGGACGAGAAAACACCAGCTGATATGAAAAACTGGACTTGCAGTACCCAGAGTGGACTTGCAGTAGCCAGAGTGTTCCCCATCCTGAATGCTTTAAACCCTTTCCTTTATATAAATGCATTTTCACACATTTGCAAACAGAGTAGACTCAGATCAGACGGCTTCTGTAAGAACCGTCTTATCAGCAGTACTGCTGTATTTACTTGTGAAATTATAATCGGTCTGACTCTACAGTTTCTACCAATGCCAAAACATCCTGTGTACATAATTATGCCATTATAAAACTTCAGCTAATGAATATTCATGTCATTATTTCTTACATGAATATTTAAGAGGGAGAGGAGTAAGACGTAATATATATAATACCATACATTATTTAGATAATCTATCATTCTGTCTTTGCATTTGTACATGTCTGCCTGAAATTTGGTGTCCTATTTATAAATCAAATGTTGATTTTGGCAACATATGACAAAATACAAATAAACTGTATAAGACGTTTCAGGAACAATCTTAATTTTGGCTGATTTATGATTTTCAGCATTTAGCTGGAGTATTTTATCTCAATTGATGTCTTTTGATAATTTTAGATCTATGTCTTAAAAAACTAAACGAGAAAATTTCACATTGATAAGACATTTATAAGCATTAGGGCATTTTGACCAATGAATCAACACTGAATTATATCGATGATTTATAAGAATTGTACGATATCTTGCGAGTGTCATTATCGCTTTCACTGCCACAATGTTGTCTTCTGCAAGTTTGTTGTCTGCTTCAAGTTTCGTTTCTGTAAATTTTCTTCCCTTTTTCTTTAAAAACACATCCTAGTATCAAACAGTTTGGATCCAGATTTGGATCCAGATCAGATGCCGTGTAACTCAGCATCTCATCTGGATCCAAACTGTTTACATAGATATTCACAAATTTTTATTTACAGTGAAAGCAGTTAATTGACTCAGATAAGACAGGAAAATAGCTCCGCAAATAATTATTTATACACATGTGTCACAGCCTTGTCACATATTTTTATCTGTGATCCTATTGATACGCTCTTCTCTCGGCTGGATAATTTTTCGTCTGCTTAAAATTTGTATTTAGTCTGTACTACAAACATCCAAAAAGTCCGAGTGTCAAACAGTTTGGAAACCAATGAGATGCCATGTTATTTTGCATCTTATGAGGATCCAAACTGCTTTGTAAAGATGGTTATAAGTTTGCCTGTATCGTGATAAAATTAAACTCTTTTCAAGTTAGCGGCAAATCCGTGGTTACCTATACAAACAGTTTGGATCCAGATGAGACGCCGCGTAATTCAACATCTCATCAGGATCAAAACTGTTTGTCACCTTGACGACCATTATTTTTGCAAAAAAGAGAGAAAGTTTATTTTAAGAATTGAAGCAGACGACAATTGTTGCAGAAGCAAAAAATTTCTTAGCATGGAAAGAAGATTTTAGTGGCTAATATGAGGTAATAAAATGTTATATAACTCATGGTCTTTTGGGTCTTATAATTCCCCTTTACATCACTTACTTGCCCATTTGGGTACACTCATTTGTCAAACTATTATCCTACAACAAATATTTTCACTTGATCAAATTTTTGTCTTTAAAATATGAAACCATTTCATAATATTATGATGGGCTGGCTCATTCTGAGAATCAACTTTAAATGGTTTGGATCACTATCGGTGAAGTTATTTTTGTAATGTCAATCCATTTTTTTTCGAATGTTGATCGAAGCAGTATGCAGATTTTGACAGAGTTGTGATCAGCTGGTCAAGGGACAACATCTACTTCTGCTGACACTGAAATGTGGCAACCTTAGCTTTCTAATTTAAATTTCAAATTCACAAATTTTAGAAAGCGCTGAAAGCTCCCTGGATACATAAAACACATACCTCATGTTGTCAGAGTATAAGATACGTGACGTATGAAGAAACTTCACCCCTGGTATGTCGAATTTTCGGTGGAATGGTCCGTCATCGTTTAATGGTAAAGTCTATTATGAAAGGGTAAAATTTGTAAGAAGATTTTAAATGGCTAACTGTACAGATGTTGATCAGAAGACTCCTATGAGCCCTGTGATCTTAGTCTACAATGTTTGCAAATGACATCACACAGATTCTCCACATTGAAAAGGTAAAGTCAGAAGTGAAGGACTGATTCAACTTTTTGAACCATAAGTAATTGTCATCTGCCATATTTAACCCTTTCAGTTGGGGAAACAAGTCACTTTATATCCTTTGCAAACAGTGTAGACCCAGTTAACCCTTTCCTCTATAAATACGCCTTTCTACGTCTCTGTAATAGTCACTTTATGAAATCATTGTAATAAATAGGAGCAAATGCTCTATTTATCACAATGGTTTCAAATCTACACAATTCTGAAATTTTCCTTTTCTCTGATTAATGCTCCTTTTCGGTAGATTTATTCAAAGAGGTAGGATCTAAAAATAGCCTAGGAGGGAGAAGGGTTAAGAGGGCTCCTAGAGGAGCCCTCTTATCAGGGTTGTCCCTGATTGTGATATTTCACTTTTTTGTCTGCACTGTTTGCCATTCAAACTCCTAGGAAGTGTACGCCTTTCATACTGAGTGGAGTCTATAGTGAAACACTGATGGGCTATTCTACTCTAATATCCCTTTCCTCCATAAATACGCCTTTCTACGCCTCTGTAATAACCTCTTCTTTAAACCATTGTGATAAATAGAGCATTTGCTCCTATAGGAGCAAATGCTCTATTTATCACAATGGTTTCAAACTACAAAATTTTAAAATTTTACTTTTCTCTAGTAAATGCTCCTTTTGGGTAGATTCATTCAAAGAGGTTGGGTCTAAAAATAGCCTGTGGAGGAAATGGTTAATGTTAATCTCGTATTACCCTCATTACCATGAGTTATCATACAGACAGACTTAGGCAAATAGTGTAGACCTAGATCAAACTGCTCCTGTAGGAGCACTTCGATCAAGATCTACACTATTTGTTTCTGTGTTAGTCCAGTTTAAAGTTATCACAACGGTGCCCAATTTATGAACACTGGGTGTGGCTACATTTGATATACATGTAGAAAGATTTACCTAATTAATATTCATAGTTGATAATTGCACAGTTTGAACGTTCAGCATGAGAAGAAATAATGGTATGATAAAGCAGAAATAGACATTTTTTTTTACACTTAACATGTTAAAGGTTTATCATGCCCTTCTTCAGGGTACAGTATCTTAACACCAGAGCTCCAGATAAGATGTGTAAATTTAAACATTTTCAACAATAGCTCCTTTATTTCTCCACCAAACCCTATACTGTGACCACTCTTTAGAATCATCTCAATGAGACGATTCTAAAGAGTGGTCACAGTATAGGGTTTGGTGGAGAAATGACGATTTTAGTATTTGGGTACGCCCCTTTATCTGTAGCTCAGCTCAGAACTAACTTGTAAAAGTGCTTTTAAGCAATTTCTTTGTTTGTGTAGTTGTTGTTATTAAAGATTAGTTAGCAAGGTGGCAAACACCCTGAATCCTGGAGAAATGTGTGTTACCGTCTCATCCGGATCTTATTTGTATGCTAATGCCACTCAGGGGTTCAAGCAGCAGGCTAAAGGTTTAAGAATATTGATTTGCATAGCAGCTTTCAGTGTAATTTATGTAATAACGCGGATGCAGCTATGTTTTTCTGCTGCTGTAAAAGATGCGAATTAACGAGCGCACGGAGGTAGAGAGTTAGTGTGTATTAGAACACGCTGCACGCAGAAGCATGCTGTTCCACAGGAAATTGACAAATGTTAATGACAATAGGCTTCTCGTGAAGTCGACTTGACTTGCATTCGATAATTGGTCCCCATGTTAATTTTATGTGTAATAAATACAAACTCAAAATCCACACTCTTTAAAGTAGATGCTGTTTTCAGAGCGTATGATAAAATATATCAAAAGCGTCCACTTAGTAAAGAAGCACGATAGTAAATAACCCTTTACTCTATGAATATTTATGTTCAAAATAATGACCATGAATATTCATGTTCAAAATAATGACATCATGAATATTACATAATTTTTAAAATGGAATAATAACATCTGAACTTTTTGAACTGTAGAATCATATCTACAGTAAAACCCCTCTAAACCGGAATTCTAGTAAAGAAGAAATTAGATACTTTTAGGCAGGTGGCTGCTTCATGCAGGGTGAAAGTCATGCAGAAAGCTCCTCTAGGAGCTTTCTACATGACTTTCACCCTGCATGAAGCAGCCACCTGTCTCCAAGACCGATATTTATACCAAATTTAACGTCCGGTTTAGAGGGTTTTTACTGTATATTATTCAGTATGCAAATAGAGCAGACCCTGATCAGACGGCTCCAAAAGGGGCCGTCTGATCTGGGTCTACATTGTTTGCAAAGGTATAGAAAGCCATATTTATGGAGTAAAAGGTTAAAACTAGTGAATGTGCTTAACTCAGATAGGCCATGTCAAAAATAATGATAAGATGTATAAAAATTCAACTAATTAAATATTCATGGTGTCTATTTTTCACATGAATATTCATGGGGTGAAGTTTTAAAACATTTTTGAATGAAGAAATGATCCTGATTTAACCCATTCCCTGTTCTATGTTTGTTTCAAATTTCAATACCTACTCTTTATTTATTGATAAAATAGTTATAATGAAGTATATATAAGCTGGATCATTGTACCCATTTTAGAAAGTAAAGAAACAGATCTTTCAATTTCTGTTAGCAAACAGAGTAGACCCTGATCAGACGGCTCCTCTGGGTCTACTCTGTTTGCAAATGCGTGAAAACACGTTTATATGAAGGAAAGGGTTAACCCTTTTCTCCATAGAAATGCCCTTTGACACCTTTACAAAGTAGACCCAGAACAGACTGCTTTTGTAGGAGCCATCTAATCAGGATCTGCTCCGTTTGCTTATGAAATTATGTAGATCTGCCGTTTCTTCCATGGCTAAAACAAATTGTTGTGGTTTGTCATAGCTTGGTCTTGTAAAAGTCATCATCATGCAAAGTGGTTCGAATCCCGGTCTAGGCATTTTGATTTTTCATGTGAGGAAGGCTTCCAGCTGGCTTGCGGTAGGTCGGTGGTTCTACCCGAATGTTTTTCTGTGCATGTAGCAATGCAATTTAGTCCGTTTGCAGAAGAACATCTGGGGTCTTCCTGTACCTGTAAATAGCTGGACGTCGTAATATGACTGAAATACCGTTGAAGTGACGCAAAACCTGATAAAAAACCCAAACTAATCATCATGCAAAAATGATTATCGTATTCCATACACAATGTCCTTTACATTGACAGAGTTAATTTCCTTTAAAGTAGATTTATTGCAATTGATTTTGTTCTTGCTTTAATGCCCCCACATTGTATATTAGATGCCATATTTAGTGTTGATTACTTTCACATTTTCAATGACAGAGCCATATATAATGGTGCATATTCAAAGACTAAAATCAACATTTCTCCACCGAATCCTATGTTGTGACCACTCTTTAGAATCGTCTCTTTGAGACGATTCTAAAAAGTGGTCCCGACATAGAATTTGGTGGAGATAAAGGAGCCGTCTGATCTGGGTCTACTCTGTTTGCAAAGATTTTATAAGTTGTATCTTTGGAGTAATGAGTTGATAAACCAATATGGTGGCTTCCATGTCTGGAGGTCAATTTATGAGTTTGCCCGGTCTACGATGTTTGCAAAGTTTAGTCAACTCATATAATGCACAGTAATTAGCCTCCAGTTTCATTGTTTCACAATTAAAAATGAAGGTTTCATATTCAGTTTTAATAGTTTATGTTGTGTTACTATTGTCTATTAAATTGTAACTGTATCGGCACTGGCATCCACGTAATTGGAAACATGAATTGTATAACTGGTTGACATTTTCATGAAGATTCTATTTCTGGATACAAAAATATCGTGCAAATGATAACTAACAATCTGACAGATTGTTCTTCGTTTTACTGAGAAGAGCTTGTGTAGAATTCAGTGTTACTGATGTTGAAAGGCTTCTGGATATGAAAATTTCAAAATATTTTGTTTTGCAATTGGGTACAGTGAATCCTCAATAATGTTTTAGTAAAACAAAAAAGAACTTTTTAGGCAGGTGGGTGCTTAATTCAGGGTGAACGTCATGCAGAAAGCTCCCAGAGGAACTTTCTGCATGTCATTGTCCTCCTTCGTAGATTAAGCTGCCATCTTGCTTAAAGGCAGACATCGAAGTTTGATTTTGCAAATTACATAATAATAAAATACATTCATGAAACACCAAAGCATGCCAACATATTATTATTACCACAAGAAATTATATTATAGAATTAGAGGTTTTATAATAATATACATGTCAGTACTCTTGAAATTTTGCCTCATCCATATATTAAAGCACAGGAAAATATGGCTGGAATCTCACGGATGAATGTATAGAAAATGAGCAGGCTTCGTGCCAGATTTTTCGACCCTTAAATTCTTGGCTGAGGCAGAAAGTAAAGATTAAATATTAATATGTAGTCTTACATTTTATGTTCAGGTTCAAATTCCTAACTGTAATATTTTTGCATGCTTATGTGTTTCGTGAATATAATTCATTAACCCATTACCTTATATTGACGCTTTTGTAAAAGTCACTTTTGAAACAATTGCTCAATAGGAGCAAATGCTCTATTTATCACAAATGTTTCAAAATTACAGAATTCTGAAATTTTCCTTTTCTCTGGTAAATGCTCCTTTTTGGTAGATTTATTCAAAGCGTTTGGATCTAAAAATAGTGTATGAGGTAATGGGTTAAGCAATTATGCAATATCAGACTTTAGTGCCTGCCTTAAAAGACCGATAATGATACTTATACTTTTCTGCTTAACGAGGTTTTTCTGTATTGTAATATTGGCTTAACTGTCAGAGGTCCAGATAAGGTGCGTAAATACATTTTCAAGTGTAATGTCTTTATTTCTCCACCAAACTCTATGTTGTTAACACTTTAGAATCGTCTCAAAGAGACAATTCTAAAAAGAGTGGTCACAACATAGAGTTTGGTGGAAAAATGAGGGTTTAAGTGTTTGAGTATGCACCTTTCTCTTCAGCTCTGATTAACAATGCTTAATTCTTTTTAAGAGATCATAATAATACTCAGAAAGAAAACATTATTAACCCATTACCTCATAGGCTATTTTTAGGTTGAACCACTTTGAATAAATCTACCGAAAAGGAGCATTAACTGGAGAAAAGGACAATATAGAATTCTGTAGTTTGAAACCATTGTGATAAATAGAGCATTTGGTCCTATAGGAGCAAATGCTCAATTTATCACAATGGTTTCAATAGGTGACTTTTGCAGAGGCGTCAATATGAGGGAATGGTTTAATTAGAAACAATGCAAAAGTGCATGTTTGTTTTTTGGAAAGATTCAAAGAACATTAATGCAGAAAGTCTTGAATTTTTCTTTTAAAATCTACATCTCATAAAATTAAGATAAAGATTTCCATTGCGATATAGGAATAGAGTTTGCACACATGGGAATTTAAATTAGGTCAGTTTTACGCATTTTGCCGCTCCTACTGCTGCTATATTTACTACGACAGCGGTTGATGCGGGGGAAGGAAGGAAACTGCAGCGATATTTACAGGAAAGATTCGGTTTTAAGTGTCAGGGAACTGCAAACATGGCAAATGTTTCAAAGCCACATGTGAAGTAATTGGTCTTGTGATGAAGCTAGGAAACTGCATATTGATTTCTGTCAAATTGGAGTCGTACAAATTGTAAAGTTCCATGAATTCATGAATTTTCAAAGTGTGCAAGAAAAGCGTGCAAGAAAATTCAATTTAGGTCGCATTTCTCTTGAAGGGTTGAAGCTTAACTCTGTGATTGCCAATGCTGAATCTGATCACTTTAGAAATAGTTTGGATCCAGATGAGATGCCTAGTAATTAGTGTCTCACCAGGAAAGAAACTGATGATGTGATTATATAATCTTTTTGAATAAAAAAGAAGGACATTCAAAAATAAATACTGAAGCAGTCTACAAACTTTGCAAATGACAAAACATGGCAGTGAAAGAGTTAATATATATAGTGGTAACATATTGTAGAATGAAAGGTACTGTAGATCTTGATCAGATGACATATTGGATGATCTTGATCTACAAGGTTGGCCAGTTCCCATAACTATAAATATTATCTTATGGATACCATGTGTAAGAAAAATCCTTCTACTCTCACCTTTTGACACAATTGCAAACAGAGTAGACCCAGATTAGACGGCTCCTGTAGGAGCTGTCTGATCAAGGTCTGCTCTGTTTGCTTATGACATTATGATTGACCCGACTCAGCAGATACCCTGGTACATCCACCACTATCAAAATTCAGCTAATAAATATTCATGATGTCATTATTTTATTCATGAATATTGAGCAGGGAAAGTGTGAACAGCTAGTGTGCAAACAGTGCAGACTGTATTATCAGATAGCAATTCACAAGACTTACTTCAACTAGTTAATCTGCGATTACCTTTGCAAACAGTTTGGATCCAGATGAGACGGCCGAGTAACTCAGCGTCTCATCAGGATCTAAACTGTGTAAAATAACACTTATATATTAGAAAAGAAATTGAAGGAAAGTCCCTCATAGCCTCTTGAATTAATCTACCGAAAAGGAGCATTTACTAGAGAAAAGGACAAGTTTGGACTTGTGTAGTTTTGAAACCATTGTGATAAATAGAGCATTTGCTCCTATGGAGCATAAGCTCTATTTATCACAATGGTTTCAAATAGTGACTTTTACAGAGGGGTAGAAAGGCGTATTTATGAAGGAAAGGGTTAAAACAGATGGCATTGTTTGCAGAAGAAAAATATTTTGCCACAAAAGAATTAATAGTTTGTAAAGCTGCATAATTCATACTTGCAACATTTCGATTAAAATTAAATTAGACAGAATGATGTAGTACCAAATTGTGAAGATGCTGTGGGAGATGCTGTTGATCTGAGTCTGCACTGTTTGTGTATATTTGGCTGTCTGAATACTTCAGTTAAATACGGTAATTTTTTTTAGCACATCAAAGGTACTATTATGCATGATAATCTTTATTATAATCTTTATAAGTTATTGCTTTTGGAATTTGACGGTGTCTTTGAAATGCAGTCATTCAGACTTTTATAAGAAGTCTTACAGGTTTCTTATGAATCATTTGCTTTTATTTTCTAGTAAAAACATGCTTTATGATACAAAAAACAACAAATTCATGATGCAGTTGCAAGTTTAGGTGCTTAGTTTTCTATTATTGCATATTGATAGAGAAAGATAGTATTATATCATATTTTCAACAGGTACTTTGTCAAATAGCGGAGGATTGAAAAAATCACCAAGATGATTAATATTTTTAGGGGGGAAGCATTGATCAAAGTTGGCTCAGAGAAGTTTAAACTCTTTGCTTGTTATCAGTGAAGTCGTCATAACCATTGGAAATGATCCGGATCCAGATCAGATGTTGCGTAACTTGGCATCTCTAGATGCAGTGTGTTTGATTCTCTAACCAAAGTTTTGAAATGATATAAAGATGAATTTAAGTTAGAGAATTGTAGCAGAGAATAATTCCTGCAGGTGACAATTACTTAGGGTGCAGGGAGTTAATGGTGCTAAAAAAATATCATGCATCCTCAATTGTGCACAGACTCATAGTAGAGACGAAAATTGGAGGATTCTGAATGATTAGTGCAAAACATGCACATGAAGTCATCCATTATAATTCCTCTGTCAGTTTTAACTCTTTCGCTGCCAAACATTGTCGTCTGTAAAATTTGTCATCTGCTCAATTTCATATTTTTATTTTTTTTAAATTTTTGTTTCAAAAAACATTATCGTAGCACCAAACAATTTGGATTCCGATGAGACGCCGCAGAGTTACATGGTGTCTCAACTGGATCCAAAATGTGTGCATAGGTAATCGCAGATTCGCCATTGACAGTGAAAGAGTTTGGCACAAATTGCTGTAACGACAGCATGTGACAAATGTTTTCTAATTTTCTCAATTTTTGAAGTTGGCGTGATTTAAAACAAGCATCATTAGGTTAGCGGTGTTTTAACAAAGTGTATCTCTTGTTTTCGATAAAATTTGTGATAATTAGGGATTTCTACACATTCTTCTGTGAAATATCTGTAACTGTATAAAGTCTGATCATGGATTTTGTAACTCTTCACTGTTGTAAATACTGGCATACCTTTGCATACAAAGTAGACCTAGATCAGACAAATCATGTAGGAGCTTTCTGATCAGGGTCTGCTCTGTTTGCCTGTAGAGTAATACCAATAGGATTATGCAGTTATCACCAAGGCCAAAAGCATTTCCTGTTGATATGCCACTATGAAATTTCAGTAAATATTCGTAAGTATTCAATATTCACAGATAGAACCTTAATGCAGGATAACATTGCAAAAGGAGATTTCTGTATTTCTCTTGTTCTGCATTAACCTTACCTGGTGAATAAGAAATAATGGCATCATGAATATTAGCAGACCCTGATCCTATAGGAGCCGTCTGATCTGGGTCTGCTTTGTTTGCAAAGGCATGGGAAGACGTTTATATGAGAGACAGGGTTAACAAAAGAACATTTTTCTGACCTGTTTGGCAAAATTTCCTTAACAATTGTACCCTCAGCAATTGTCGTCTGCAAATATTGCCTTCTGCTTCATTTCTAAAAATACATCTTTCTATCTTTTAGAAAAAGAGTGTCAGAGTGACAAAGAGATTGGATCCTGATGAGACAGCAAGTACTTCTGTATCTCATCTGGGTCCAAACCGTTGGCAAAGGTTATCGCAAAGTTGCCAGTAAAGGTTAAAAATGATGAATGGTACAGCTATTCAATTCTGATGGCTAAGTATAGAGACATGGGATGCAAATGCTGCCATGGAGATTAAACTTGTTTCTTTATTTTCTCGGAATGAAAAGCAAGGATAATTATCATTGTCATGGATAGAGACTGTTGGGTTTACTTGTCGGATTCATGAGTTGTTTAAAATGGGTTGAGGCGTCAGTTATGGGATTTTACGTTTATATTGCAAAACAAGTATTATGCAATGGGGCAAAAAGCGAAGCTGTTATGTCAAGTTAAGAGCATGATTTTGTTAAATATTACAAGATTCAGGGGTTTCTGAAGATAGGTCAGGCATTTTTTGAGCTTTGTAAACTTTACTGTGTGGTATTTGCAGTTATTTTTAAATATTTTATACAAATAGATGAATCTGAATATTACTGTGTAAATGATTTAGGAAAATGGGCTGGTATGCAAGCATTGAAGAAACTAACAATTAATTGTGACAATTATATTCATTGCCATGGCCCTCGGAATTAGTAAATCATTCGAAAAAGCTATTGCCTTGCTTGGCAGGAAGTATTTATTGGATATTTGACAGCCTGCAATCATGGATTAGCAACCATGAAAATTCATTTGAAGATGCAGCATGGTCTGTGTATTTCCTCTGATTAATCATACAATCATGTCTAATTGAGGCAGAATTGCCTAATCCGGCCTTTACAAAATACAGTAAAACCCCTCTAATGCGACCACTAAATGAATAAACATGGGTGTCTTTATAAGCAGGTGGTTGCTTAATGCAGGGCAAAAGTAATGCAGAAAGCTCCTCTAGGAGCTTTCTGCATTACTTTTGTCCTGTATTAAGCTACCACCTGCATCTAGTACCCAGAATTATACCTTTTTTAGGTGGTCGCATTAGCGGGGTTTTACTGTACTCCCCATCCACATAAATCTTGCAGTTTTTGTCTGGCTTGGAATTTTTCTTGCACAAAACAATTACGTTATTGATTGACAATCATGAAAATTATTTTGAGTTTTGATACATGAGGTTCTACTTAATTCTGTCCTCCGTTACATTTATTAAATGTCAGAGCTCTGAAGAAAGATGACATTTTGTAAATACTTCCAGATTCATCTTTTTCTGAACCCTCCACCATATAGACACACCTTTTGATGGCTTTGCAAATAGAGTAGACCCAGTAGGAGCCAACTGATCTGGGTCTGCTCTGTTTGCTTATGAAATTATCATAGATGTGACTCTACAGTTTCTACCAATACTAATGTACTTATGCCAACACTTTATTATTACAAGACAGTACTAGTGTCATTTTGTTGCAAGTGATTTGTGACACTTTATTACAAGTGTTTTGTGTCATTTTGTTGCAAGCGATTTGTGACACTTTATTAGTAGTACTATGTGTCATTTTGTTGCAAATGATTTGTGTCACTTTATTACAAGTGTTTTGTATCATTTTATTGCAGGTGATTTGTGTCAGTTTATTAGAAGTATTTTGTTTTTATCTATTTCAGGTTGTGTCTTTAGACTGTGGTAGATTGTCCCACCCACCATGTTGTTGCCAAGATGATGGATGTACAGTCTCCCTCCTGCTTTAGAGCCACAACCACATTACCTCGGAATTCCTCAGCCAATACGTTAACGCTTCAAACCCACACATCACCAAGATCCGACAACGCATCCAAATATACCTACCAAAGAAGTAACAGTTACACAGGAAATATGGTTGTTGAATCGCAAACCCTAAACTTTCGTTCTTTGACTCCAGATCCGCACCCAGACAATGTGGGGAAGACGGACACTGGCAAAGTTACTCTTCCAGAATCAAGGCAGCAAAATCTTTCTCTACCACCAGAGGGCGCTCTGGCACCGGGAGAGGAGCCACCCATGAAAAAACAAAAACTGCAGTTGCCAAATGATGAGTTTGTCACCAAAGAAAATGAATACATGGATCTCCATCGCATGTCAGGCTATACAATTGGGTCTGACGGCAAACAGGAGGAGAAGAGTGACATCATGTCAAATGTGAATGGAATGAAGTACAGTGAGAAGACTGTTAATGACTTTATGAATGGAAATGGGGAAATGAACTTTAGTGACAATCCTGAAAAGCACCAAAAAATGGATGCATCAATGCTAGAGGCAGCTTTTAAAATGGGCTTTGATAAAAGCCCACCCACTCTAAGCCCAAAGACAGTGTCAGATACTGATTTAGACTGTGCCAGTACTGGTAGTCCGAGTGTGAATGGAGAGCGACGGAGACGCAAACCAAACCTGGAAGATATTGTGCGACGAATGAAAGAGGTTGAAACTGATTATTACAGTGAAGATAGTGACAATGATGAAGACCTTGGAAGACAAGGAATGAACGGAGAAGGTGGAGCCGATGAAGTAGATGGCGACTATACCATGCAAATGCCCATTTTGGCTAATCAGATTGACAATTTAAATGGTGAGAAAAAGTCAGATAAAATAAGCCTTGATAAATTCTCTTCCGACAAGCTGAGAGATGGTGATCTAACAGAAAACAATAATGTCATTTCTAAAAGCAACAATGATATTGACAAGGACGCTAAAGATGAAATAAGGGCAGCAAATGATGGGAAAGATCCAGACATAGAGAACAAGGGGATTCCCCTACCAGCTTCATCTAAACCAGACCAGGTCGGATACGAGGCCGACCCAAGTGTAACCCAAGTCAACCAAACACCAACAAAACTGAGCGGGAGCGGCTGGCTACGCGGTGCTTTCAATAACTTTCCTATGTTTCCATTTCAAGCAAGCCCACCCGAACTTCCATTTGCCAATTTCATGAGTCCATTTGATAACAAGTACCCAGCAGCCGAGCTTGAGAAGGACTATTTGAAATGTCAATACTGTGAGAGGACGTTCCGCCGACAGAAGAACCTAGAGAACCACATTGAGAACACCCACCATGGAAAGAGCCCAGTCCGCAAGAAGCCTGGTGAAAACAATGACATGTACTTCAAATGCACTCACTGCCCATACACCACGAAACACCAAAGCAACCTGTATGTGCATCTACGTATCCATACTGGTAAGAAAAACACGTTCACCTAATGAATATTCATGTATAAAAGAATGATATGATGAATATGTATTAACAGAGTTCAAACTGTAGTGTCAGATCTATTATGAATTCATAAGCAAACAGAGCAGACTCAGATCAGATGGCTCCTGCAGGAGCCATTTGATCTGTGTCCTCTGTAAGCATTGGTGTGAAAAAGCATTTTTATGAAGGAAAAGGTTTAAAAATAATGGCATGTGAATATTTATGTCTCCCCCAGTATACTGGCGAGACATATTGTTTTTGTGGGCGGCGTCTGTCTGTCCGATTTTAATTTGTCTGTGCGGTTTCTCCAAAACCAAAAACATTTTCATGAAACTTCATAGGATTGATCAGCACCATGTCTAGATGTGCATATCTTATTCCTTTTCTGCAGAGTTATGGGACTTACATTTTTAAAATTTACATAAGAGGGGGAAGTGTGTGTGTGTGTGGGGGGGGGGGGGGGGGGGGGGACAGCAGTTTTTATATCAAAAATAATTCTAGATATTAGTTGATTTTTAATGGTATATGGAAATACCAATTTTTGGGCTTCAACAGAAAATGCAGAATTAAAACTATATTATTCCATTAATAAACAGTAAAGACCCTGATTAGATGATTTCTACCAGAGCCATCTGATCTGGGTTTTCTTTGTTTACCCTGTCTCTCATATAACCCTTTCCTTCGTGTAAATATGTTTTCACGCATTTGCAAACAGAGTAGACCCAGATCAGATGGCTCCTACAGGAGTCTGCTCTGTTTGCTAATGGAATTGATAGATTTGTTTCTACACTTTCTAAAAAGGATACAATGTTCCACCTTCCATATTTCATTATAACTATTTTGTCCATGAAAGGTATTGAACTTTGTAATAAACATAGAAGAGGGAAAGGGTTAAAAGGCATCTCTATCTTAGGTAAAGGTTAAGATTTGTCATCAAAGATCTTTACTCTTTGCATACAAAGAAAGTGCAGAGCACCAGGTAAAGGTGTATACTGAAACACTAAAACCATCATTTCTCCACCAAACCCTATGTTGTGACCACTCTTTAGAATCTTCTCAAAGAGACGATTCTAAAGAGTGGTCACAACATAGGGTTTGGCGGAGAAATAAAGAAGTTATTCTTGAAAATGTTTCAATTTATGCATCTTATCTGGACCTCTAGATCTGTAAGGCAGAGTTACTTCACATCTCATATGGATACATCCTGTTTGCATAGGTCATCAACAATTCATTGCTAGTATGCAAGAAATAGGTGCAGCTGAAAGTCGAACACTGCTAAGTTAAGACTTGAAATCAAATTTCTTAATGTTCAATTAATTTGCTGATCATGAAAATCTTTCTCCATCCCAGAGGAGAATTGCAAATTCATAATCTCCTCAGTGATCAAAGGGGAATTAGTCTATTTACATCATATATGAAATTTTAAAGAGCTCTTGGCTGTACCAGAACAGATATGCAAGCTCATCAGCATCATGCAGAAGCTTGATTTGACTGTTGATCATTGCTGACATGCATTTTAGAGGCTTGCTCTGATAAACTGTATCAACTGATTAAATTTGATAATAGAAACTGGATTTTTAATCAACTTCAAAATGAACTTTTGCATGAATTATGTAAAATTGAATCTGGAAAATACGTTTAGATAGGCAGAGATGCATAAGAACAGAGATATCAATGCACAAGTTAATCTGTATTGGTTGTCAGATTGAAGCCGCAGATCAAAGAAAATAGTGGTTTCTTCTATTGACCTACAACTTTTTTTTAACTCAATGAACGCTTTCAGCGAATGTGCGAATACATATTCAAAGGGTTAAGATCCAGATAGACTCCAAGTAATGTGATGTTTCCTTATTATTAAAACTATGATCAAGATTTTTGAAAAATTATGGGGAAACAGGGCTTAAATAAATTGTGGCAGACAAAACATTTTGCCGACAATTACTTAGCATACAAAGAGTTAATTTCTGATTAATTTGATATGGAGAGTGTTTTAATATCCTTGAGATCTGAGATGAAAATTCAATCATCGTCATATCTAGTAACTAAAATTAATCTTAAAAAAGCACAAAATTCTTCTGATGTAGATAAGCATAAAAAACATTTGAATATGGCAAGCGAGTGTACTTGCATTTTCAAACAGTGTAGACCCTGATAAACATTCAAAGGGTTATAGACTTACAATCAGTGGTGCTTGAAGTGTCATAGATACTTCACTTAACCCTTTATTTCATGAATATTCATGTAAGAAGTATGAGTATCAATTAGCTTCATTTTTATTATGGTATATGAACAGGGAACATTTCCCCATGACAAAAATTGTACATAATATCTGTATTATTTCATAAGCAGACTGAGTCGATCCTGATCAGATTGGCTCTGATCAGGGTCTATGGCGAAAATTGTACAATTAGATCTATATTTTTTCATAAGCAAACTGGGCAGATCGTGATCAGATGGTTTCTCATCTGGGTTGGATCTGTTTTCAAAGGCATAGTAAAGCATTTATATGAGGGATAGAGTTAGCTCTGTGACTCTTTCTTACCCATGGGGGCAAGAAAGCAACTCATACAGCTTGCTGCAATGGACAAATCTGTCAGTATTTTACTGAAGGAAAATTTAAACCTTTACGCCATAAATACTCCTTTCTATGCCTTTGCAAACAGAGTAAACTCAGATCAGATGGCTCCTAAAGGAGCCATCTGATCAGGGTCTGCTCTGTTTGCTTATGATATAATATATAATTATATATATGATTTTACAGTTTATGCCATAGCCAAAAGTTCCTGTGTCCATGTACTACAATAACAATGTAATTAATATTCATTATTTTGTACATGAATACTAATGGAGTAAAGGGTTAAGAGCATACTAAGAATTCAGCAAGTTATGTGCTTGACCAAGAAGAACTAGGTGTTGTATTATAGTAGACTGGGCCTTTGCATTTCTATGTTTCTGACCTTGTGTGTTTATTTTTTACCTTTCAGGTGAAAGACCATATATCTGTGGCGCTTGTGGAGTCCAATACAGTCAGAGTCACAGTCTCAAGTCTCATATCATCAACAAGCATGACGGAATCATGTCCTACTATATCAAAGAGAAACGAAACCGTTCTCCGCGAGGCATTGGTTACATGACCACGCAGCATATACCTGGCGATTCTCCAGTGTTCAAGATGCCCGCTTCCCCATTAATCCCACCTAACATGGCCCAGATGACGGGCACTCCAAACAGCATGCATCTCCAGCACTCCCCGCAGCAGAACATGGCACTTCAACATTCCCCCCACTCCCACCAGCTGGGCATCAGCATGCACAATATGTCATCTGTTCCCCACTCCCCTGTCATATCGCCAAATCTTCCAAGGTCCCAGGCCCCTCAGGGGTCACCGACTGGTCCCCAGCAGCAGCAGCAAATGTCCCCGCAGCAAATGCAGCATAGACCACCATTCCCACCACTTCCACACATACTGCCGGACGGTATTGACGCTGCCCAGAAATCTTTAGAGCTTGCCAAACTTGGATTCATGAACTTTCCATACTACGGCAAACCATTCCACAATAAGCTTAGTCCACCTTTCCACATGAACGGCTATGGTCCCGTGTCCCCACAGTACAACGGACATGACATGCAAATGCGACATGGGGACCAGATAATGCCAAGGAATGGTCAACAGAGTCAGCAACAATACCATAAAAACCCACTACAGGAGATCCATGAAAACAAAATACAAGACGAAAATGGTGCTATCGATCTTACAAAAAAGGCAAAAGATGAAGCTCTTGATTTGGCAATTTCGGACAAAAAGGCCAATTGTACAGAAGACAACCCAAACTGCAAAAACTGTCTCCACCTTCTTAAGCTGAAGATGCTGAGGATGAATGTTGTTCGAATGTTGAGCATCCTGGTTCCGAATCTGAATTTCGAAGAGAAGGGTATAAATGCTGAAGGTGATTCTGTAGATGATTTGCTACGTGATGTGATTGAGAGCAATATTCACGACGAAGACTCCAATGAGTGAAGGGATCGCAGAGTTAGGTCCGAGATAATATCAGTGGCAGTGTACCAGAATTTTAGCAGCAAAAAATTGGCAGCAGACATTTTTTGCGTTCACACCCACACCCATAGTGATTTTAACCCTTTCCTCCATAAACATGCCTTTTGCAATCAGAAGACCCATATCAGACGGCTCCTGTAGGGGCCATCTGATCAGGGGCTGCTGTGTTTGCTCATGGAATGATATAAGTGATTATACAGTTTCTGTTTTGACAAAAAAATATTCTGTATTAATATGCCTTTAAATAAATTGATCTAATTAGTATTCATGATGTCATTATTTCTTACATGAATGTTCATGGAGAAAAGGGTTAAAAAATGACACAAATAGTATTAATCTTAGTTTTTATCATGGATTCATATTTAGCATATATGAGAGTTTATCTTATATCTACATAGAGAATGACGGTGCAATAACATTTTTTGTCTCAAATATCCAAAGTGAACTTTCAAACACAGGCATATCAAGTCATCATCAGCACACAAGGAAACATTTTCATCGTCACATTTTTGTTAGTCAATCCATTTTCACCCATCATCTGCATAGAAGAAGGTGATAATAACGTATCGCCGTGTTCCACAGTGTTAGAACCATGTCGGCCAAAATGCAGCCAAGAAATCAACACTGGAGTCAACAGCATTTACTTAATTTATGGATTAAGAAATTCCTGCCTAGATTTATTATATTTTTATGAGGTTTTTGTTTTATTTCTTGATTTTTGAAGATTCACTATTTATTACTTATTAATCCTGCCATTCAGTTTGAGCGGATTGTGAAGCTATTTTTAGTTTTGATGAGTGAAGCTTCCGTGCGAAGCGGATTGATGTTAGTGATCATAATCATTGAGGAGGACGCAATATCCTAGTCAATATTAACAAACTGTCGCCTTTTCCTAGTTACATGCTTTGCAGCAAATTGGATAAGTCATTTCATAAAAAAATTGTTTAACATGTGATGGTTGTTCACGGACAAAGTATTTTTATGTAATGTCTCTTAATTTTCCCATCTGCAGTATGACTGCAGATGACTCGTTCTGTTTTTCACATATTTTTGGGTCTCAGACCTTCATCACCCATTACTCTGACTCTTTGAGATTTGGGGCAAACTACAGATTTTTTTATTTGTACCCAACGGATGAACTACTTCATAGTGGCAGCAATTTAATGTTCACCTGCGAGGTCAAGTTGATTTCTGTGTTAGAAAGTGTTAACATTCCATGTTCTTGGACCATTCCTTAAGGCAAAGAGCATTCCACAAGTTTGGAACACTTTTGTTTTTTACGTCCAAGCTGACTCAGTGCTGAGAAGTTGTGGGAGAGAAAAAGAGGTGACCATTCAGCTGGATTACAGTATTTACCTTAAATATTCAACAGAGCTCCAGATAAGAAGCGTAAATTAAAATATTTTCAAGCATAAATTCTTTATTTCTCCACCAAACCCTATATTGTGACCACTTTTTAGAATCCTCTCAAAGAGACGATTTTAAAGAGTGGTCACAACATAGGGTTTGGTGGAGAAATGACGATTGTAGTATTTGAGTACGCACAGGTATCTGTAGCTCTGTATTCAAACACCAAACCTCCTTTCTCAACTAGTTTGTGAAGCCAAATAAGACAATTTGGCATCGTTTTCATAGTGTTAGGAAACTATTTGAGTAGCAAATTGTGTAGAACCTGATCAAACTGCTCATGGAGGATCAGTTTAATCGTAGCCTACATTCTTTACTGAAGTTTGTCCGAATATTTAAGGTAATCAGCATATGGTACCAAGGAATATACAACATTTTCAAACTTTGGTGCCTTTCTGATGGCAGCCAAGCTGAATGTGTTAAACTGTGTTGAAAAATCTGTAATTTGTGCTAAATATTCAGAAAAAAATACAACATTTAAAACTGGTGCTGATGGTGGCAGAAAAACTAAAATGGTTAACATTACCAAAGAATTTTGTGTTGATGTAGTGTTGAGATACATATTGTCTAGTACCAAATCACACCTGTACATATTATCCGTGTGAGACATTCTTCTAACATGCCAAAATGTCAACATGACTGTGTAGTCTTGTCCTATTATCTAATGTGACACTTAAAAGGTTGTGAATCACCATCATGGAAACAAAACACGAGAGCCTCTCAAAGGCATCACTTGGGAGAACAGTGCATCGTCGAGGGAAGTGTTACGGTCCTTGGCGTCCAAGGAATGGAGGAGTTGTAGTTCCTTACCACACTAGTTTATCACAAAGAAGGTCTATGTCTCTATAACTGTCCTGTTTAATTGAATTTTTGTATTTCTTGGTACTGCAGAAACATCCAGTTTTTCTGCTGACGAATGTGCTGATTGTTATCATCTCTTATTCAGTGCTATACCTTAATGACCCTAAGTATTCACACACTTAATTAATAGCAAATAGTGTAGACCCTGATCAAAAGGCTCCTTTAGGAGTCATTTGATCTAGGTCTGCATTATTTGCCAGTTTGTCAGAATACTTCAGGCAATTAAGGTAATGTTAATTTCTTGTCTTTCTGAATTTTTTTTTTATTTTTATCAAACTTCAGCTGGAGTTTCCATAAATATTTGCTTAGCTAATTTCAGATGTAATTTGATAAGCTGGAAAAAATATGAAATATGAAAAAATTCAATGTTTAATTGTGTTTGATCCTTTTGCAAGAGCAAACAATCTCCATTTATAATGGTTCTACTCAAATCTCTCTTCATTCAGCCAAAACCTATTTTGTTGGTACACATTAGTACATTTAAATCTACTCAAGGTGAATCTAAAGAGAACCATCAAAGTAGAGTTTGGCTAAGAAATATAGAATTTTGTTTTATTCATTTATCTGGAACTCTGAATTAACCATAAACGCATCATCATACACCAATTAAGTCTTGTATTCATGTCTCATGATCTATACTAGGGCAATTGTTTAGCCATATCTCATACCATTAATTTGTTGTCTAGTCTATTTGTAGTCCATTCATCCTTACATCACCCAATTCTTGTAGTCTTCTGTAGGCTCTTCATGCAATAACACTTAAAGAGTCTTCTATAGGTCAATGGCCTACATGCAATTTTATCATATATTCTATAGATCCTTCACTTGTATGCAAGTCTGTCCTTTTCTGTAGTTGGTCTTTCATCTTTACAGACACCAGTTTACCTTAACTATTATCCTAAATATTTGGACATGCGATCACCCTGCTCGACCAGTTTGTAAAGCTGACACAAGTCAATAATTAGTCAGTATTATGATTATAGATTTAAGTCTTTACTCCATGAATACTCATGTAAGAAATGATGACATCATGAATATTAATTAGATTGATTTTAAAATGGTATATTTTGCTTAAGTAGAAACTATAGAATCAGATCTATATTATTCCATAAGCAAACAGCAGACCCTGATCAGATGATTCCTATAAGAGCTGTCTGATCTGGGTCTACTCTGTTTGCAAAGACGTATTTATGGAGGACAGGGTTAAATAATAAGGTAGCAAATGGTATAGACCCAGATCAAAAGTAACTGGTTGATCTTGGTCTACACTATATGCATTTGTAGGGTAGTTTGAATATCT
Organism: Azorinus chamasolen; assembly: GCA_963576725.1. NCBI lineage: Eukaryota > Metazoa > Mollusca > Bivalvia > Cardiida > Solecurtidae > Azorinus > Azorinus chamasolen. The sequence goes on along the minus strand of OY755246.1, from coordinate 37,999,769 downwards.
TACATGTATAGCAGTTAACCTCAACAATTCTAATACAATTTGATGACTTTGTTCACTGATTTCACGGATATACTTCTGTGATCCTTTACTCCATGAATATTCATGTCAGAAATATGAATGTTAATAAGCTGAAGTTTTATTACGACATCATGAACACGGGAATATTTACCATGGCAGAAACTGTAGAAATACATCTATGTTATTTCATAAGCAAACAGAAGAGACCCTGGTTGGACTGCTCCTACAGGGGCCATCTGATCTGGGTCTACTCTTTTCAAAAGTGCAAGAGGCGCCTGTATGGAGTAAAGGGATAAATGCTTGTTTTCAAAGATTCTAGGGTCCTGTTTAGGGATCTACTGTGTATTGATTATTACATGAATATTCATGGAGTAAATGGTTAAAAAAAAACCATATTAATCAAAAGTGAAACCTTAGTATTTATTGCAACATTCTGTATCATTTGTAAACACGAGTTTTAAAGTTAGGCATTCAACTGAGATCCATACTGGCTGCATTTGTTTAACTTTTGTATTGGAGATTAAAGATTTGAAAAAAAAATGAACAAGGTACTAATATTTGTTCGAGGTTGATGTTTAAATAAATGTTATTGAAGTTAATGATTGCTCTTGCAAATGGGTCTACGTTTATGGAAAATCACTTTAAAATTGCAGTTCCGTTGCATGGAAACAACTTGTTTCTGTAGCAGTTGCTATGGAAACTATTGAAACATACCACATAGGATACACATTTACATTTTATATGTCTTCTTCATTATTTACCTGTACTTTTGTACTGAAGTGAAGATAGGTGTTAGTCCATTATAGTATTGAGGAGAAAAAAATAAGAAAAAATGTCTTTCTACTCTGTTGTACTTTGCATTGTAAATTGTGTAGGAGAACTAAATCTTTACTTGTGTAGTCGAAGAAGAAAAAACTGCTGAATAAGGGCTGTGCAAACTAAAAGGAGAAAACTATTTTTCATTTTTATGAAAAAATTGCTGGTGAATAATGGTGCTTTTTGCAATCAAAATATGATTTTTGATATGATTCCATCAATGGCATGCAGGGGGGGCATGTTGCAGTTTTGGTGTCACCTATTCCTTCATTGTTAGCATGACCAGAGGTCCCGTGATGTTCCCACTCCTATGTGAAGAGTAGCCCCTATGCTTTATAGAATGATATATGGTAGACCCTCTCTTGACAGCAAAATGAATAAACATGGCTATCTTTAACCCATTACTCCTTAAATATGTTTTTGCAAACAAAGTAGACCCAGATCAGATGGCTCCAGTAGGAGCCATCTGATCAGGGTCTGCTCTGTTTGCTTATGGAATGATCAAGATCTGATTCTACAGTTTTTACCTGAGCCAGAACTGGTTGTGTTCATATGTTCTTACACATTGTAAGCTACAGTAAAACCTCTCTATAATGGCCACTCTATTGTGTTCATTAGTTAGTATTTAGGGCAGGTGGCTGCTTAAAGCAAGGTGAAAGTAAAACAGAACGCTCCTATAGGAGCGTTCTGTTTCACTTTCACATTGCTTTAAGCAGCCACCTGCCTTTAATACAAAATACTTGATGTAATTTAGTGGCCGTTATAGAGAGGTTTTACTGTATTATTTATTACATGAATATTCATGGGGTAAAGGGGGAAAAAATGTAGGCTCCTTAGTACAGAAAGCAGAAAGCCTTTCTTCTGGTACTATTCATTCATTGAATATTCATGTAAGAAATAATGTTTATATGGATATTAAAAAGCTTAATAGTTTATAATAGCCTATTAACAAGAAAGTTTGCAGCCGTGGTAAAAATTGTGAAGCAAGTTTTATTATAATTCCGTAAGTAAACAGTAGACCCATATTAGACAGTTCCTACAGGAGCCATCTGATCTGGGTCTACTCTATTTACAAAGGCGTATATGGAGTAGAGGGTTAAAACCGCAGAACTGCACTAATGACTTGTCGTAGAGAGGTTTTACCGTATTGCTTCAATTATTTTATGTACATGTATTGAATATTTCTAGATTTACCTTTCATACATGACACAAAAAAATACATTATTCTACAAATGTTTTCTTCAAAATTTTGATCTAAAAAGAAAAATGAAAAAGTTTTTAAATGTTTACTAAGTTTTTTAACCCTTTGCCTGATACTTATAATAGCCTTTGCAAACGGAGTACACCCAGATCAGATGGCTCCTATGGGAGCTGTCTAATCAGGGCCTGCTTTGTTTGCTTATGAAATTACAATAGGTCTGACTCTACAGTTTCTATCGATACAAAAAATTCTACTAATAAATATTTATAACGTCATTATTTCTTACATTAATATTCAACAGGGAAAGGGACAACCTTTTATGAGGTAGAGGGTTAACGAACTCCTTTCTTCAACAGTTGGTCCTCATATTTACAGAGTATACTTGAACACCAAAACAAGCTTTAAACCCTTTACTCCATAAATATGTCTTTCTATGCCTTTGTAAGCAGAGTAGACCCAGATCAGATGGCTCCTATTGGAGCTGTCTGATCAGGGTCTGCTCTGTTTGCATACAAATGATATAGATATGATTCTACAGTTTCTAACATTGCCAAATTTCTGTGTTCATGTGCCATCTTAAAACAAAATCTAATCAATATTCATGATTTCTTTATGTCTTACATGAATATTCATGGTGTAAAGGATTAAAATGCTAGCCCCATATCTACAACATAAACCTGCCCATTGTTTGATAAAAACTGTGATAATATCAGCCAATGCATATTATGGAGCTGCAAGTTGGGACTAGTATGCGTCCATGCTATTTAGGGTGGGATTAAACATGCAAATAAGCCAGCAGATGTGGTCACAAGACTTATGAATTTTAAAGGAGTACATTTCATGCCTTTGTTTTCTTGATCATAATTCTTCAGCATGTGGTAGCTTGATTTACTGAAGCAATTTCTTCAAGTAAGACCATCACGCATGATTATGGTGTATATAATGGAAGGACGTAATGCTCATTTTTTAAATTTTTTTTTAATTCTTTCATGAATAATCATTCCGGGCTTCCCCTTTTGAATATTATATTCTTGTATTAAAAATATTAAATAAGGAAATTTATTGCCGTGAAAGAGGGGAATCAGATTTGTAACGTATAATTATGCAAATTTATCACTTCATGAATATTCATTGACTGTATTTTACAATGGTACCTAAAGCAGGCCATGACAGACATTTAACAATAAGTTCTATATAATTCCATAAGCAAACACAGCAGACCCAGATCAGACAGCTTCTACAGGAACTGTCTGATCTGGGTCTACTCTATTCGCAAAGGCATAAAAGGGCGGGTTTATGGAGTAAAGGTTTAAAAAGATTAGATTCTATGTAAGGCTGCAAAAATTAGTCCAAAATTTGTGTTTTCTTTTCTAAAAAATCATAAATAGAAGTAGGAATCATTCTTGAAGCAAAATAAAATTCGTTTCTTGTTGGAAGGCAACCTGAAAATTTATTTGACATTTATCATGTTATAAGTAAATTGTTTATTACACTAAGTCTTGCAAACAGTGTAGTTCCAGATGAGATGCTGAGTAACTCAGAATCTAAACTATTTGAGGCATAGATTTTATGTTTGTATAAAAAGACAGAAATATTTTTGAAATAAGTCTAGGGGCCAAGTTTTGAAGGGGACAAAATATTCTTGGCTTGCTAAAGGTTGGAAACAAAACATGTTGCCTAGTGCTGGGGAATTATGATTATAGAAATTGCTCAAAAGTGTGTTAGGAATTGCCTTCAAATACGATGTTTGTGTCATTTCATTTTTGCAGCTATGTTCACTTCAAATTATGGTGCTTTGTAACAAATTTAAATGGCTAAACAATCCAAAGAGGATATAGGATTTATATTGTAGTGATAACGTGGAGATTTGTACGTCTAGTGATTATGTGACATGAAGCATTTTGGTAGAAGTTTTCAAGGCATCAAAAAGAGACTAATGATTTAACCCTTTGAATGTGGCACACACGTGTACTGACATTAATTTTGCAAACCGTGTAGACTCGGATCAGGGAGCTCCTATAAAAGCCCTCTGATCAGGGTCTGCACTGTTTGTCATTCAAAATCCACTAGCGACTTTAAGTCTTTCATTCTAAAGTCTATAGTCAACCCTTTCCTTTATATAAATGTGTTTTTCACACATTTGCAAACAGAGTAGACCCAGATCAGACGGCTCCTATAGGAGCCGTCTGATCAGGGTCTGCTCTGTTTGCTAGAGGAAATAGAAAGATATGGTTCTTTACTTTCTGAAATGGCTACAACGTTCCACCTTCCATATTTCATTATAACTACATGTATTTTGTCCGTGGATATTCAGTAGGTATTGAAGTTTGGAATAAACACAGAAAAGGGAAAGAGCTAAACACTGATTGGCTCTAGCCAATTAACTTTATTTAACCCTTTCCCCGTTCTGTGTTTATTACAAATGTCAATACCTACTGAATATTCATGGACAAAAAAGGTACACTGAAATATGGAAGGTGGAGCATTGTAGCCATTTTAGAAAGTAAAGACTCAGAACTTTGAAATTCTATTAGCAAACAGAGTAGACCCTGATCAGATGGCTCCCCTAGGAGCCATCTGATCTGGGTCTTCTCTGTTTGCAAATGCGTGAAAACACGTTAATATGAGGGAAAGGGTTAAGCCTTTTATTGTGGAGTATATGGACTATTCCTCTCTGAAATTTCTGCATTGAAAGGGTTAACTTTTTCTATCCACACACGCACACACACATATATATATATATATATGTATAATTATATATATATAAAGCATCTTGTTTGTGTTAAATTTATGCTGTTGTTGTGGCTCTGTGAAGGGTTTTGAAATTATCACAATTTTAGTAGGTTTCTCTTGCATATAATTAAAGGACTCCATAATCAGACTAAATTTTCGAGGGCTTGGTGCAAAACTATTCTAACTCCTTCACAAAGTTAGAGTTAGAATAGTTTTGCACCAAGTCCTCTATATTGTTTCAAAATATCAGATTTCTTATGTGTGAATTATGTTAGCACAATGGTTTTGAATATATATGAATATTGTTAAGCCTTTTTCTAATAAATATCCATGTAAGAAATGATAACTTTATGAATATTAATTTGTTGTAATTTTATAATCGCATATACAAACGATTTTTGGCTGTGGCAGAAACATGAATCAGATCTGTATTAGTTCTTAGAAACATATGGAGCAGACCCTGAACTGACAGCTCCTGAACAAACTGTCTGATCTGGATCTACTCTTTCGTGCAAAAGCGTGAAGAGGCAGGATTGTTAGTCAACCCATTGTTCTGATCAGGGTCCTCTCTGTTTACTTATGAAATGACAAAGGTCTGATTCTACTGTGTTTGCCATTGCTAAACCAGATAGTGCTGCAGGAGACATCGCTTACTTAACCCCTTACTCCATGAATATTCATGCAAGAAATAATGACACGAATACTACAGTTAGATTAATTTTTATAATGACATATGAATAAAGTTTTTTGACCAAGACAGATGCAGAAGAAACATATCTATTATTTTATAAACCAACAGAGCAGACACAGATCAGGCTGCTCATAAAGGAGCTATCTGATCTGGGTCTACTCTGTTTGCAAAGGTGTAAAAAAGCATATTTATGGAGTAAAAGAGGACATAAATTGAGAACGATGACTTTCAGTTTTATGTATACCGTCAAGATACTCTTTAAATCTTGAAGGAAAATCTAAGGAGGAATAGAAATAAATCAGAACAGTTTAGCAGACTACATATTTTACATACAGACAAGACTTAGTATGTAACATACAAAGTGTTTTATCAATCAAAAGCCTTTACAGAGCTACAATGTTTGCTGTGACCCTTGACCCCTTTGTATTTAGAACTAGTTTTGCCTGTTTCTATATTTAGCCCCTGTCTGTCCATGACCTTGTGCCTGTTATTATCTGAGGGCAGCAGAATGTAGCAAAGTTGAATTCCATGGTGCAAAATATTTCATTTTTTCTGCATATCTTTTTTCTGTGACATTATAATTATGATAATGATTATTATTATTATGACCAATGAGTGTGTTTTTTTGTCATTGAGTACCATATTTTATTCTCTTTAACTCTTTCGCTGCCGATGTTGCATCTGTGATTACCGATTTAAACAGTTTGTATCCAGATGAGACGCCGAGTAACTCGGCGTCTCATCAGGATCCAAACTGTTAGTTACTGTGACTGATGTTTGAAAAAATAAAATTAGAAGACAACAAAGTTTGCAGACGACAAAATTTGGCAGCAAAAGAGATAATGCAACAACTTGTATTCTATTGAATAGTGCAGTGGTAAGGTCTATACTTGTTGTATCTGTAAATTGGTGTTGTAAGTGCATAGACCATGCATTTCTAGATATATCTGCAAATAATGAAATCATCCTTGTTATATCTCTGTTAGAATTTTTCTTCATCTATAAGTCTATACAGCCAACAGATTTAGTCCGCTGTAACATCATTTATTTTACTAGATACTACATTGTCATTGTTCAAATTGGGAGTCAGATACCAAGATACCTGGCACTGTCAAATCAGAACAAAATATCTGGCATTGTCAAATCAAAAACAAAAGCATTCTGGCATTGTAACATTGTCACAATCACTTACCAATATATCTGGCATTGTCAAATCAAAGACATTCATATTTTGGCATTGTCAAATCAGAGACATTCACATTCTGGCATTGTCAAATCAGAGACATTCACATTCTGGCATTGTCCAAATCGGATACCACAATACCAAGATAACTGACATTGTTAAATCAGATACCAAGATTCTGGCATTGTCAGATCAGATGAGTTTGATAAGAACTATATGCTAGGATATGATACTAACTGCTTATTGTACAGAGGTACACAATAATGGCACCTTTGCTAGCAGTGTAGGTTCTGGCAACAAGCATTATTATCAATGTATTTTACCAGGGTCTCCACTGTTTGGGAAGTGGGAAAATATATTGTGAAGAAACACCATTGAATATCAAACATGTTGGACCCAAAGGTTAGAGACTGCACTGTCAACATGGTCCTCTGGGTGTAGATATTTACAAAATTGCTAGGGACACATGTCATAGATATACATAGTTTTGTCAGTTCTTATCTTAAACAAAAAGAAATGCTACCAAGTGGTCTCTTTCAAACCTTCCTTTCCTTAAATTCATCAGATATGCTCATCACTACATTCTTAATTTATAGTCATTGTTTGCTTAAGCTCTTGTTCCATTTGTCCATGATGTCACTACTAAGTCTTTGAATGCTAGTACTGCTAAATTTGGAATGTCCTATGCACATAGTTTGGACCCTGATGTGATGTATGACAAGTACTTGCAAAGTGTTTAACTTTTCTAGAATATCCTTATAGGCAACAATAATGGAACATGGTGCTTTTTTCACAATAAGAATTTTATAATCCTACAGAACTTTAATATTCTACATTTCGAAAGTGGAAAATATTTGCAGAGTGCTTTTTGAATTTTATGTGTTATCTAATGCAGCATTTTGGACAAATGGAAATATCAAAATATGCTTATGAATATTTCATCCACCATCTATAGGACCATTTATAACAGATCTCAATTTTGATTGGACAATTCTGTCTCTAGAGGGAGGTGCGCTTTGTATGATAGTACAGTCTCCAAGGAGGAGTCACAAATAAGCTCCGCCTTTCTTGTATTAATTGATTGTCTCTGTTTTTTGGGTTTCCAAAAATAATACATTTACTGTTTTTGAAGATCTAGAGGATATATAAGTAAAACTTGTTGTAATTGATAATAAAAAGAAGTAAAGGTAGATGAAAGCTAAACTTACTGCAGGACAAAAGTAATGCAGAAAGTATCCAAATGAAAAACACCCATTTCTTTCTTACTGCATTAAGCTTTCTAAGACTCCTATGTTAACCTTATGTCCCAAAAAGATGACATTTGACACATTTGCAAACAGAGTAGACCTATATCAGAAGCTCCTTAAGGGGCTGTCTGATCAGGGTCTGCTCTGTTTGCTTATGAAATAACTTTCCCTGTTAATGTGTAATTATAAAACTTTAGTCCATGAATATTAGTAATTACACGGTTATAACTTTTTCAATTAATATTCAGGATGGAAAGGGTTAAGTCAGCAAGATATTGCTTGAAACAGGTTTGACTGTATTTCTTCTGTTTTTGTTGAAATAAATGATTTTAGTACTTATCGACATAACACATGTAAAGTGTAATGTAATCTCTCAAGTGTTAATATTGTCGTAGTTATTGCCATGTAATAATCAAAATGATAGGCCAGAAATTATTGTGGAAGAGATATGAATAACGTAATTTATTGCTTTTAGACATATGCAAAATTATGACATATAACAGTATGTTTGAAATTTTAAGAGACATTTCTCCCATATAAATGCTAAAGTCTGTACATATTTCCAAGCTTTTGACTATAAAAGTGTTCAGATAGTTTTTAACTGCTAGAGTTGCTGTAATATGGCAATGAATAATTTATATAATATATTATGTATGAGGGAAAGTAAAGCTTTTTTCTTTCGTTTGTGAAAACATATTGGAAGTTTTGTAAATAGAACAGCATGGCTCATTGAGATATATATGTAAATTAACTGATTTATATGAAGCATTTGTTTTGAAGAAATATCTATAAATATTGAACAAATAAAGAGAGCTGTCTGTCACAAACCTGTTAATCAAAGAAGTGCTACAAGACGGATGGCTTACTTGTATATAGAGTACAGATCCTTAAGTGTTGTTTCTGATTGGACAGTATAATTAGATGCAGATATATGATTGGATGATATAAATAGATAGTAGGTACTGGTGTGATTTGAAGAGAGCGATTGTGTTTGATAGGAAATATTAGTGGAAGGTTTAGGAAGTTGTCAGATTCCGACTTAAGGCTTAGTACAAAACTATTATAACTACAGTCTTTGTGTATATTCACTATAAACTTTGCAAAGAGTTTTGATTCAGATGATAGACTGAGCAACTCATTGTCTCATAAAGGTCCGAACTGTTACATGATCACTGATCATATGTAGCAATATAAAGGAAGCTTTTTGCTCGAGTCTGAGATCATTCTGGAGCATCTGATTGGTCAGATTCTAACCAATCAGATACTTGAGAATGACCTCAGACTCAGAATCAGAAGTTTTATAACCTTGGACGATGATCACTGATCATGTGTAGCAAAATAAAAGAAGCAGGGCAAAGTCTAAAATTTGCAACAACTTTGCACTGCTTTATAAAGTTTAAAGTATGTGTTACACAATAGTTTGGATCTAAATTGCCAGCTTGCTTTCACAACTATTTAAGGCTGTTTTAACAAATGGCATTGTTAACATTGTTTTTTTTACTGATTTGCTGCTACTGTTTCAAAGTATACTGATATTACTTTCATGTAAAATTTGAATAAATACTGTTTGAGAACATTCACTACTATAATTAAGCCGTAGTTAATTGCCTTGAATGTGGGAAAGTAGAGTATGTGCAAACAGTGTAGACTCAGATCAAAATGCTTTTTCCAACATCGGCTATATATATATTGACCAGAAGCCATGTTTCAATTACAGTGGCTGACTTTAGATCTACACTGCATCCAGGGTACAAATATTAATTTTTACCTAAAATTTGAAAGTAGAAGAGCCCTCGAAAGCAAAAGTAGCAATGTGAAAAGAGAAAATTGCAGACTCACTTTTATTACACGTTCATGAGCAGTTATTAAAAGTGCAGCACTACTCACTTTACCCAAATAGTCTCTAGTGAAAACTGTACTTTCGGAAGTGTTGGTAAATGATATCGGCGGCTTTGAGGAATTAGCTGCAGTTCAGATACTTTTGTAACGACAGATATTTTATGTAAACATCCCACCCATTTGTACACAGCATATTCTTGTCTATACATTCTATAGCTATACTATGTTGTATTTTGTAAACTTTTCTTGAGCAGTATATTACCCTTTTTACTCCATGACTATTCATGTAATAAATAATGGCATCATGAATAGTAATTAGATTGTTATAATAGCACATGGAGACAGCAATTTTTTACCAAGGCAGAAACCGTTGAATCATATCTATATTATAACATAAGCAAACAAAGCAGACCCTGATCAGAGGGCTTCTATAGGAGCCATCTGATCTGGGTCTACTCTGTTTGCTAAGGCATAGAAAGTTTATCTGTGGAGTTATGGGTTAAACAATTATTTCCAGTCTGAAATACACTTTGTTCTATTCATGGCATAGAAAGTTTATCTGTGGAGTTATGGGTTAAACAATTATTTCCAGTCTGAAATACGCTCTGTTCTATTCATGGCATAGAAAGTTTATCTGTGGAGTTATGGGTTAAACAATTATTTCCAGTCTGAAATACACTTTGTTCTATTCATGGCATAGAAAGTTTATCTGTGGAGTTATGGGTTAAACAATTATTTCCAGTCTGAAATACGCTCTGTTCTATTCATGGCATAGGAAGTTTATCTGTGGAGTTAAGGGTTAAACAATTATTTCCAGTCTGAAATACGCTCTGTTCTATTCATTGCATAGAAAGTTTATCTGTGGAGTTATGGGTTAAACAATTATTTCCAGTCTGAAATACGCTTTGTTCTATTCAACAAAAAGAAATGGATACTGAATTTTGAAAAGAATTAATGCATAGCTAGTGATTTTTATTTAGTATGTCACAGGCTTGAAGCGATTCTGTTTTAACTACCAGTTTTGGGTAACTTTTTGAAATACTTGGATGCAGGTTAGCTTACACTTTAATAGCATCCAAACTCCTTATCAATTTGATAATGTTTTTGAAAAGAAATTTGATGGAAAATGTTTCGAAAAATGCAGGAGAGAATATTTTTGCACTTGCTTATACCTGTTTAAGAAAGTGGTTACAATGGATTTGTGTCAAGTCCTGGATAAGTATCATGTATATTTAATATCTGTAAAGAAAATATTGAACAATATTTTACATGGATTTATTGAAAAATCTCTGTAAATGCAGCAACTGTAGTGTTAATTGAACCAAAGTGAATATTCTGAAGTATTGTCATAGTCATTCCTTAACATCACGTTTCTTTGAGAGTTTTGGAGTTTGTTTTAGACTTATTGTTGTACAAAACCATTTGTAATCATTCTTTTTTCAACAACACAGGAATGTCTATCACTTATTCTATTACTATTAGCCTCCGGCACTCTACTGGCAATACGTGATAACCTTTGCAAACCGTAAGATTTAGATGAGAAACGGAGTAATTAGGCCTCTCATCTTGATCCAAACCGTTTGTCACTGTTTTTTTGTAAAGAAATGGAATTGGGAACAAAATATTAAAATTGAAGAGATTAAAACTATTTGCAGATGCCAATTTTTCAGAGTGCAGAAGGTTAGACAAATGAAACATCAGTGGCAGCAGTTAATTTCTAGCATAATGAGCAAATTTGATTATCATGTCTTCAAATTCTGATTTCGTTGCAGATTTTTTCAATTTGTTTTCAAACGTGATCAAATAATTTGAATTTCCAATTGGATGCTGGTTTGCTAAATGCAGGATGAAAGTTACGCAGCTAAAGGGTAGGTGGGTGCTTAATGCAGGATGGAAGTTATGCAGAAAGCTCCTACAGTATTAAGCAGCCACCTTCATTTAAGAACACTTGTTTATTCATAGAGCAGTTGCTTTAGAGGAGTTTTACTGTATCTTAAATTTTGATAATGACCAGATTGACAGGTGTTATTTCTATATCAAGTATGTCTGAAACCACAGTACACTATATGCTCTTCCACTTTTTGTCAAGAATTATACCAACTTTCTGAGATGGAAAATGCTTTTTTATGCAAGATGATTCTTTGTTATGGACAGATTAGTATTTTTTCAGAATCTTATTTAAGATGCATGACATAAACCCTTTTTTCTGAATCTCTACTAAACCTTGTGCTGTGACCAATATAACTCAGTTATAAATTGAAACAGTTTCAAGAATAACTTCTTTATATCTCCACCAAACCCTATGTTGTGACCATTCTTTAGAATTATCTCAAAGAGACGATTCTAAAGAGTGGTCACAACATAGGGTTTGTTTGAGAAATAACGATTTTAGTACTTGAGGTATACACTTTTAGTACTTAAGGTATACACTTTTAGTACTTGAGGTATACACTTTTATTTGTTGCTTTGTATGAGTATGAGGCATATAACATGTTGGTAACAATATAGGGTTGTATTGAGAGAAGTTGATTGTAGTATTTAAATACACACTTTTATCTGTGGCTGTTTTCTGTGTCTTTACCAAAGTCTTTGAAAGAAATAGTAATAAATTTGTTCACACCCAGATTTTCTCCCATGCAAAGATCAGCAACTCTGCAGGTTTTGTTAATGATTCTAGTGATAGATTGTCTCCCTTTGTAAATGTGAATGAGAGATTGTAGTGTGAATAGAAAACAATTTGTTGATAAGGTAGTGCATGAGTCGAGCATTCCAGTCGTGTTAACTTAAGGTTGTGATGATGTTGTTATAATGCAAGGCCAAGCAAGACTGAATTAGTTTGAATTTGATAAACAGTGAAACCTCCCAAAAATGGCCCCTCAAATCAAGTCTAACTGTCTGTTAACCCTTTATTCAGCGAATATTCATGTAAAAATTATGAACTCTTGAACATTAACTATTAATTTCTATAATGGCATTGTAGACAATATTTTTTTTATCATAACAGAAACTAGAATCAGATCTATATTATATCACAAGGAAACGGAGCAGACCCTGATCAGACAGTTCCTATAGGAGTCATCTGGTCTTGGTCTACTCTGTTTGCAAAGTTGTTTAAAGGTATATTTTTGGAGAGAGTTATACTATAAATTCTATTTTGTTGCAAATATATTCTTAATACTTTTTAAATTTCATTAACTCTTTTTGCCCTGAAACTTTATACTGGTATTTTATTGTTAAAAATATTGAATAGATTATCAATTCTTTAGAACATTTTTAACAAGTCTCATCAGTTGTCTTAATTTGTTAATATGACCTATTATATTATGTAAGTATTTGACATTTTTAAGATATTTTTATTCAACAAATTTTGTGTTTTATTTCATAATTGGAACAGAAAGTGTTTATGAAATGTTGACTGTCAGCACTCTACTGGAGAACTTTTCAAACAGCTTAACCCATTACCTCATTGGCTATATTTAGACCCAACCTCTTTGAATAAACCTACCGAAAAAGAGCATTAACTAGAGAAAAGGAAATGTTTAGAATTGTGTAGTTCTGAAACCATTGTGGTAAATAGAGCATTTGCTCTTGTGGAGCAAATGCTCTATTTATCACAATGGTTTGAAAAAGTGATTTTTGCAAAGGCGTCAATATGAGAGAATGGACTAAGATCCAGATGAGACACCGAGTAACTTGGCAATCTCTTTGGCATCCAAACTGTTTGACACTCAGATTACCTTTTAGCCCTTTCCTTGTTTGATATTTATGCAGGAAATAATGACATCATGAATATTTGTTTTGCTGAATTTTAATAATGGCATGTTCAATTTTAATAATGGCATGTGTACACATGAAATTTTGGTATTTGTAGTCAGATCTAATATAATTTCATAAGCAAACAGAGCAGACCCTGATCAGACAGCTCCTTTTGGAGCTGTCTGATATGGATCTACTCTGTTTGCAAATGCGTGAAAAGGCGTTAATATGAAGGAAAGGGTTAAAGAGGTGGTAAAAATGTTTATCCAGACAATTGCTATAAACAACAAAGTTTTAGCAAACACAAAACTGTCTTTACTCCATAGATTCACTTATTAATGCCTTTGCAAACAGAGTAGACCCATATCATACGGCTCCCACTGGAACCCTCTGATCAGGGTCTGCTCTGTTTGCCAATGGATTAATATAGATATGATTTTACAGTTTCTGTATCGGTGAACAATTTCTGTGTTCACCTGCCATTATAAAGATTCTGCTAATTAATATTCATAGTCATTATTTCTTACATGAATATTTATGGAGTAAAGGATGAAGACTCGGTAAGTTATGCTGACTGTTCATTTAGTCAATCACCCAACCATATCTCACTGTTTTTTGTCATCAAATTTGAAGCAGAAATCAGTCTTGTTTGATGCCAGTCTAATGTTAGTCTTTGAGTCCAGTGCCATTCTGTTCTTCACATTGCCATTTTCATTGTTATAGCAAAGACATTCCAAAGGCATATCAGAGGTCCAGATAAGATGCGTAAATTGAAACATGTTTAAGAATAACTCCTTTATTTCTACACTAAACCCTATCTTATGACCACTCTTTAGAATCGTCTCGAAGAGATGATTCCAAAGAGTTGGAATAGGGTTTGGTGGAGAAATGAGGATTTTAGTATTTGAGTACGCACCGTTATCTGTTACTCTGGTATATTACTGAACTAAAACATTCTGGAATTTTTGTTCGCCTGGTGCAAACACTAATTGTAACACTTGCATTAATTTTGACTATCATTCCATTGTTGATCCTTCTTCCGTTGTTCAGTATATTACTGTCATATGCAAGCAGCTTGGATCCAGATCTGATATGGAGTAAATTGACGTCTGATCTGGATCCAAACTATTTGTCACTTGACCAACAGTCCCTCAAACACTTCACCCTTTTAACGCCTAAGAGCAAAAACTGTCATTTATTAAAATTCTCTCAGAGTTTTTTTCTTTCCTTTCTTTGAGTGTCAAACAGTTTGGGTCCTGATAAGACACCAAGTTACTTGGCATCTCATCTGGATACAATATGCTTGTAAAGAGCATTACATTCAGTCCTTAGTGTTTACTCCATAAATTCGCCCTTGTGTTAGAAGAGTTAATATTAACCTGTAATCTGCTGAATAATTAAAACTGGCTCCTCCCTTTCTGAATATTAATTAAACAAAAACTTGTACCCAAATTTATTACTGAAGAAATTAATCATTCCTATGACAAACAGTGCAGACTGATCGAAGGGCTCCCTTAGGAACCCTTTGATCTGGGTCTACACTGTTTACAATTGTTTTACATACTCAGTTCCTGCACATTAGGGGTTAAAAGGGATTGTGTTTGAAAATGAGACAGATTGCCATTTGAATGGACAACAAATCTTCATAAGAGAATAAAAGTTGGGACTATTGTTCAATAGTCTGAACTCGCCCTTTTTCAGTTTCTATCTTAGCTTCCGTATGCTTGTTCACTTTGATATCTAATATTTGACATACTTCTAACAAAAGCTTGTCACTTTTCCAATAATCATATGAGTATTAACGCTTTACTTGATGATTATTCATGTAAGAAATAATGACATCATGAATATTAATTAGCTGGATTTGTACTATGGCATATGAATAGAGGATGTTTCGGCCATTGTAGAAACTAGGATCAGATTGATATCATTCGATAAGCAAACAGAACAGACCCTGATCATACTACTCCTACAGGAGCTGTCTGATCTAGATCTACTCTGTTTGCAAAGAGTTTAGAGGTTTGATATTGAAATAATTGAAAGAATTACTCTTTACTTCTTACTCCATTGATACACCTCCTGATGTCCTTGCAAACTGAGTAGATCTAGATCAGAAGGCTCCTGTAGCAGCCGTCAGATCAGGGTCTTCTTTGTTTGCTTATGGAATTATATACTTTCACACCAGGGCCAAAACTTAGCTTGTTCATATGTCATTATAAATATTAGCTTAATTAGTATTCGTCCCTATATCTCTTACATGAATATTTATGGAGTTCAGAGTTGACCAGTTTAGCCTGTTTATTTTCATAATCGTTTATACACTTCTCGCCCTCTTCCAATTTTTTTTTCTTCTTCCAATTCTGTGTGCCATGCTGATATTTGAGGAAAAATACTTTTACTAGTGATGTGTTCAGCTATGTGTATAGTAGTTGTGTTCAAATGGTTGTGTTCAACTTAACTTTACTAATCAATGTGTTCAGTTTATATGTGCTCACATTTTTGCTTTTAAATTGTGTTTTGTTTGTTTCTGATTTCATAGTGCTGTGCTTTATTTTATGTTATTCACTTTTTACTCATTTGAAATAAAATGGTCATTAACCCCTCCCCTTCATGAATATTCATTAAAAATTGACTTCATTAATATTAATTAGCTGAAAGTTCTTAGTGGTTTATTGAACAATTAATTTTGGCCAAAACAAAAACTGTATAAACAGATCTATATTCTGTAAACAGAGTAGACCCTTATCAAATAGCTCCTACAATAGCCATCTGATCTGGGTCTACTCTATTAACAAAAGCTTAAACATGTGTATACAGTAAAACCCCGCTAATGCGACCACCTAATAAAGGTATAATTCTGGGTACTAGATGCAGGTGGTAGCTTAATACAGGACAAAAGTAATGCAGAAAGCTCCTAGAGGAGCTTTCTGCATTACTTTTGCCCTGCATTAAGCAACCACCTGCTTATAAAGACACCCATGTTTATTCATTTAGTGGTCGCATTAGAGGGGTTCTACTGTATATGGAGTAAAGGGTTCAATGAAAAATAACCTTTTGATAATTAATATTTACAAATGATTACCCAAATTGTAATTCATTCTTCAATTATGTACATCAATATTTCAAATCTTCTCACTTTACAAAGTAATTTTTATGATACTTGCTTTCGTTTCAAGCTTTCACCGATGGTTTGCAGCTCGTGAGAAGTTAACCATTTATTGGCCATATCAGTCAAACCCGATCTCAACTCTTGTGAATGATGCTTCTTTAAATAACATATCTTTTTACCTATTTAGTTCTATTATTTCAAATGTGGCTTTGATATTTTGGCACAATGATGCTAGGTGTTTATTTTTGGGCACGCTTCTTAAATGTTTAATTTCGTGATGACCGTAGCAAAAAGTTTTGGTCTCCAGGAAACACTAAATTGTCTCACCTGGATATTAATTTCAACAGAGCTACAGGTAAAGGTGCGTACTCATACACATTTCTCCACCAAACCCTATGTTGTGACCACTCTTTAGAATAGTCTAGAGACGATTCTAAAGAGTGGTCACAACATAGGGTTTGGTGGAGAAATAAAGAAGCTACACTTAAAATATTTAAAATACTTTAATTGACGCATCTTATCTGAAGCTCTGCTTTCAATGATGATTTTTTCAAAGTGGAATAGTCCATCACTGATTAAAAGTAAATTTCACTTGGTATGAAAGGGCGTAATTTGTGAGTTGATTTGGAGTGACAAACAGTGTGGAACCTGACCAAATGGGTCCTCTTGTAGCTCTTTGATCTTGGTCTACACTCTTTGCAAATGGCGTTTTCCTCATTCAAAGGGTTAAGCTCTGATCATGAAAAGATCGATAATCAGTTTTGAGAATCCACACTTTTTGTCTGATATAGCTCGCTTTAGACAATTGTCACTTGACTTAAAAACCTCAATCCATCCCAATTGAGCCTTTGGGGATATTTTTCCGTAGGCCTAATGTCCGGTCTATTTTAATTTCTAGGTCATTTAAATATTTTTTCTGCACTGGTCAACTTTGTCCGGTGTGTTTTAATTTCTACATTGTTATGTTTAATTTTTGTATTCTGTATTTTTTTATAACTGTATCTTTGTTATGAGTTTTACCTCAGTATGTCGGCCCTTCACTATTTCGGTTAGTTTTGTTGTACATTTTCCTTGCATTTTTGTGTGCTTAGTTGTTGGGTCTTTTCCTGAATTGCCGTGAATGTTTAGATATGTATATATAGGAGTACTTTTTGCCCCTTTTTAAGTATTCAAATCCACCTTGTCTTGATCACTCCGTTTACAGGAGTGAAAAGTTTAGAAGTATTCCAAATATTACTTATTTTACACTGTTAAGCCCAATGAAACACTTTGGGAGTTATTTTTTGTGACTGCTTTTAGTATACATGTGTAGTTTACGATAATTTTTGTATGTTAGTTTTAAGAACAAAATCTCTTTGTAGATGTAGTACTATGGTGAAATAAAAGCAATACATAGAAAATATGGCTTATTTTATATTTCTTACGAAATCCATTAACTCATTTTAACCATTTACTCCATAAATACGCCCGTTTACGCCTCTGCGAACAGAGAACACCAGATGAGACAACTGTAGGAGGTGCTGTTTGCTTATGACAATATATCTGTCTGATTATACAGGTTCTGTCATGATATACAATTTACTTGTTCATAGTGCCATTATAGAATAAATCAGCTAAATACTATTAACCCTTCGCTTGCTGAATTTTAAAATACATTTCTCCTTCTTTACTCATGCCTTGTATAATTACATATATCTTCACTGTGTACAAGTATATCTGTGCAATCACTGCTCTTGAGTGCATTGGTTGCACAATCAACTTGTAAATAGTGCAGACCCTGATGAGACAGCTCCTACAGGAGCTGTCTCATCTTGGTCTTCACTATTTACAGGTAGGTATATTGACGTGAATAGCAAGCGAAGGGTTAATATTTCTTGCATGAATATTCATGAAGTAAAGGGTTTATCTGTATCTCTTAGAGGACGTGTCCTCTAAAAATATATTTCATTAATGTATGATGAATATTCATATAAGAAGTAATGGCTATGAATTTTTATACCCCTGCAAACATAGTTTGAGGGGTAATACTGGAATCGCCCCAGTGGCATGTCGGTTTGTGTCCGCCCGTCCGTCAACATTTAGACCTGTGTAGCTGGTGTCGCAAACTCCTTCAATTTGAGACTTACTGAATTGTTACATGCCAAACAATAACCACGAATAATAGATATGCATGACGAACGGGTCATGTGTTTTACGCCAGGCATTGCAGAATTATCTGCCCTTGAACTTTTTTTGTCATTTGGACCTGTAACATGGGTAGTTGTGTTGCATTATCAGCCCTAGGATTTGCGGTCAAGGCTGCTATACGGGGTATTCATCACGTTCAGAGATAGTTCTAGTTATAATTGGAATATGAACAAGAAAATGCTTGACAGAAACAGAACAATCAGGTTAATGTGTCATAAGCAAACAGAGCACACCCTGATACTACAAGTCATAGAGCCAAGTTACAAAACCAGTTCTGCAATAAAATGAATTTCGAAGCTGGTTGAGATGTAGAAATTGTTATTGTTATTTGGCAACCAGTTTTGCAATAACAACCGGAAAGGCAATTAACAGGCGGAATAAATGCTTTGCTGATGCATTTATTGGTGCTTCAAAAAAGCTCAAACCACTTTTAAACGCCACCTCCTGGTGGTATTAAAGCCCCAAAAGACGTATCTAATCAAAAGTGATCAGTATTGTGTTTTAATCCTTTCCCTGTTCTAAGCTTATTCCGAATTTC
Source organism: Azorinus chamasolen (assembly GCA_963576725.1). Lineage (NCBI taxonomy): Eukaryota > Metazoa > Mollusca > Bivalvia > Cardiida > Solecurtidae > Azorinus > Azorinus chamasolen. The sequence continues at coordinate 37,980,451 of OY755246.1, read as the reverse complement.
AATACTTACTGAATATTCATGGGAAAAATAGTTATACTGAAATATTATAAGTGGAACATTGTAACCATTTTAGAAAGTAAAGGCACCATATATTTCATATTCCGTTAGCGAACAGAGCAGACCCTGGTCAGACGGCTCCCATAGGATTCGTCTGATCTGGGTCTACTCTGTTTGCAAATGCTTGAAAACATTTTTGAAGGAACGTTCTTGTCCTTCCCACAAAAATTGTATATCCAACTCTTCATACACAAATGACAAAAAATTATTTAAACTTTCAAAGATGAACAATGCTGGTGTGAAAATGTTCGTAAAGAAGGAACGTTTTGCTCCGACCATTTCTAGCAGAGTTATGGGACTTTTTTTCTTCACTCTAAAACATATACATGTAGTTAAAAAAGGTGTGTGTTCAACTCGTCATACTCCAAAGCCAAGAATTACTTCAAACTTTGAAATATGAACAACGTTGATGTAAAGATCTGCGTAAGAAGGGGATGTTTGCTCCAACCATTTTTACCAAAGTTATGGGACTTTTGAAATTATAAAACATCGTGAAAATGAAAGCAAATGTGTATCCAACTCCTCATACACCAATGGGAGTACATGTATTTATTTCAAACTTTCACTGGTGAACAATGTTCATTTGAAGATATACGCGAAGAAGGGAATTTTTTCTCCGACCATTTTACAAGAGTTACGGGACTTTGAAATTGTCTTCACTATACATGTATAAGACGTAGTGAAAAAGAAATTGTGCGTTTTCCTCCTCATACACCAATGGGAGGATTCACTTTAAACTTTTACAGATAAACAAAGATGTATGTTAAGAAGGCGAGATTTGCTCCAACCATTATTTACCAGAGTCAAGCGATTACATAACAGACTGAAAATAGTTTGATTTAGAGACATGATAGGGGTGGGCATCTGTGTCCTATGGACTCAATTTTCTAGTTAAGATTAGAAAATTGACAGAAATGATGACATTGACCGAAGTAAACAAATTACATGTGCAATTCAAAGTCCATGCTATCAGATAATTGCAATAAGATCATTGCGAATCTGGTTGGGGTATTAAAGGTGTGGAAAACAATTACTTGCCAACCAACTTTGCAATAAAAATCGGAATTTTCAGGTGGAAAATTGCTTTGTTGGTGCATTTGTGAGTCTTGCACATAGTTCAGGATACATTATATATCACATCCTGATGATAAGCCTCAGTGGGTTTATCAGTAAATGACGTAAGTGACCAGATGTGACCAATTTTGTGGTTTTGTACGTCAGAACATTGACATAATTGATTAAATAGACCAACGTAAACGAACTATTTAAAAGTTTGTGCTTTGCGGATATTTAATGTGCTCTTTTATCTTAAAAAGGAAAAAGCAAACATTTTTCTCCCTTTGTAGCCAACTTGGGAACTTTTTTCACTTTATCAATTTATGAAAGAGCAAACATTTTTCTCCTTTTTTTCCTTCATTTTTGGACTTTTGGATATTTTTTTCAGGTTATTATTATATGATGGAGCAAAACTTGTTACTTCATTTCTGATCACTTGAGCAGTTTTCCAGCTACATCACAGCTTGGGCTTTAACCTATTCCCTCATACTGATGCATGTGACGCCTTTGTAAGTCACATTCTGAAACCATTGTGATAAATAGAGCATTCGTTCCATAGAAGCAAATTCTCTATTTACCACAATGGTTTCAAAAATATACAATTCTAAAAAATCCTTTTCTCTAGTAAATGCTTCTTTTAGGTAGATTTATTCAAAGATGTAGGATTTAAATATAGCCTATGAGGGAATAGGTTAATATCCTCAGGTTTTGGGTGTGATATTTTGTGCTATTTGCAACACAAGCAAATGCACACGCAATGCATTTCTTCCACCTGAAAAGTTTAGTGGAATTCCGGTTGTTTTCAGTAAAAGTTATTCCCCTTTTCATTGCAGTAATAACATTTTCGACACTTTTGTCATCTCAACCAGTTTCGCAACAAACTTTTTGCAATTCTCTACAGTGTCTCTGCTCGTAGGACATATAATTTGGTTTGTTTATAACCTAAACTATTGTTAACTTTCGGTCAGTTACTTAATTTGCTGAAAAGCCCGTTTAGGCTTTGATATTTCCAGGATGTGGCATTTAGAGACGTTTGCAGTACCTGCAAATGCAACAGCAAACCATTGCTTCCTCCTGAAAATAAATGTTTATTGCAATTCTGCTTGTTATGGCGAAACTGATTTTCAAGTAATTGCAATAACATTTTCGAAACTTTTGACATCCTAGCCAGCGTCGCGCAAGCAAACTTGCCCATATGTGACATCAACGTTTTCAGAACACAAATAATCTGATTATAATATGTAGATTTACCAGTAGACACATACGTAACAGGGTCGAATCATAGAACACGTCTGAATAGGATGCTCTGTTTGCTTATAAAATTATAACTCTTCAGTTTCTACCAATACCAAAACCATCATGTGTACATAATCAATTATAATAAATCAGCTAATACATATTCATAATGTCATTATTTCTTACATGGATATTCAACAGGGAAAGTGTTCACTGACATAATACAACACATTGGTAACTTAACCCTTTCGGCGCCAAATTTTTCTAATTGTCGTCTACAAACCACTTTTGTTAAATCATTTGGCAAAATAAGGAAATGAGATAGATAAATGCAATTTTCAAAGGAATAAAGAACAGATATAGAAATAGAGTTTGAGACAACAAAAATAAAGTCCCTGATCAGACGTCGCCTTGAAAGGGCGGCGTCTGATTTGGGACTGCGCTATTTGTCGTGGTGCATTTATGCAACATTGGCGGTGAAAGGGTTAACAGGAACTCCGTCCATGGACTCTGTCCCGTCCGCTCTACCCTTGCAGTAAGACATGAGACACAATACGAGATACTTACCTAGTGATCAGTGTCCCTAAAAAGGGACTAAAAAATTATCCCTCTGATCAGGGTCTTCACTGATTTGCAGTACCCATTGATGTCAATGCCTTATACCAGCAAATAGTTAATTGTGACACCTTCCATATGAAAAAAAATGGACGGCTTCCAAAATAAAATCTGCTCGAAGTTTTCCATAAATAGTTTGGTAATAAAATGGGTTATGTCTATACCAGGTCAATACCGACGTGGCGACTCTCTTCTCTATGGAGTACAGTAAAACCTCTCTAAACCGGAATTCTAGTAGATAAGAATTTAGATACTTTTAAACAGGTGGCTGCTTAATGCAGGGTGAAAGTCATGCAGAAAGCTCCTGGAGGAGCTTTCTGCATGACTTTCACCCTGCATTAAGCTGCCACCTGTCTCCAAGACCGATATTTATATCAAATTTAGCGTCCGGTTTAGAGGGGTTTTACATGTACCTGTTGCGTTGTGATCAGATCATTGGAATGGCAAATTCCTTGAGAGCATTCTAAAGCGCGCGTAAGGTCCCTAATACAAAGAAGTTATTCTAGGTTTTTGCATTTCTAGCTTTCTGCATTACTTTCATGTTGCACTTAGCAATCAACTTTTGTTGATCCTATGCTTGATAGAGACTCATTTTGACCTCTTTGTAAACAGAGTAAACCCAGACCAGACGACTTCTATACAAAGGTCCGGATAAGACGCATGAAATAACTATGCATACGAGATGCCGTCTGATTCACATTATCCGGCGTCACATGCAAATGCTAGTCATGACGCAGTTAGTGGCATACAAGTTAATGTAGTTGTTACCAAGCCATGAAACCCGGGATATACTGGACCCCAAGCGCTAACATGCAGATTTCCTAAGTATCCCCTGGGACTAGAAAAACAAATTACAACAAAACCGTTGAATGCACTGTCATTTGCAAACAGTGAAGACACAGATCAGAAGGCTCTTAAAGAGGCCCTCTGATCAGGGTCTGCACTGTTTGTCATTCAAACTCCTCAAGAAAGTTTAAGCCTTTCATACCGAGTGGACCCTATACTCTACCACTGGTGGGTTATTCCACTCGAACAATTCAGCGTTGAAAGGGTAACCCCTAAAATGTGCAAAAAGAAAACACTCGTGTGATTTGTTATATTTCTAATTGATACAGGTCCCAATCACACCAAGGAATTATTTCAGAACTTCATTTTTTCTTTCATAATGCAGAAATATTAAACTGGAAATCATTCTAGCTGCAATTATTTTAACCCCTTCAGTGCCATGAAGACGGGCTTGGTATGTCATGTGCAAATATTTTGGATCCAGATAAGACACCGAGTAACTTGGCGTTTCATCAGGATCCAAACTGTTTGACACTCTGTGTATCGTTTTATAAAGACATTGAATGATAGCCCACTCTAAAACTTGAAGCAGACGGAAATGTGTCTAGCAGACGACAATGCTGGGCACTGAAAGGGTTTAATACCCACGCGGAGGCATCGACCGCTGTTCTCATAGCTTTCATGGTGTGGAAAAATTAAAAGTGACGGTTTCCATTTGTAACATATAAGAAATGAACCAAACGTGCTCATTCTTTCACATTAATTCAATTGTTTAGTACGGTTTTGGCATGAAACATGTAACTACTAATGCTTCGTTTTTGCCTATCGCTTTCCTTTGCATCCTTGTAGTGCAAAACATCAAATAAAACAAAATTAGAGAAAAAAACAACAACCGACTAAACAGAAGATACAATAAGACCCCTCTAAACTGAAATGAGATCTTTTCAAGCAGCAGGTGGCTGGTTAACCCATTTCCTTATAATGACGACTTTTGACGACTCTGTAAAAGTCACTTTAGGAAACCATTGTGATAAACAGAGCATTTGCTCCTATAGGAGCAAATGCTCTATTTATCACAATGGTTTCAAACTACAAAATTCTAAAATTTTCCTTTTCTCTAGTTAATGCCCCTTTTCGGTAGATTCATTCAAAGAGGTTGTATCTTAAAATAGCCTATGAGGTAAAGGGTTAATGCAGAATGAATGTCGTGCACAAAGCTCCATTTACTATTACCATTTTAAATCTCAACCCTTTCACCGCCAAAGTCGCATAAATGCACCACGACAAATAGTGCAGCCCCAGATCACACGCCGCCTTTTCAAGGCGGCGTCTGATCAGGGACTTCACTTTTTGTCTCAATCTCTATTTTTATATATGTGTTTTATTCCTTTGAAATTTGCATTTATCTATCTCATTTCCTTATTTTACTGAATGGTTTAACACACTTGGATTGCCGACGACAATTAGAAATTTGGTGCCGAAATGCGAGTAGTCATTTTGTATAAACCGACATTAAACGAGTGTTGGAAAGTGTTATTAACCCATTCCCTCATATTGACGACTTTTGACGACTCTGTAAAAGTCATTTTGTAAAACCATTGTGATAAATAGAGCATTTGCTCCTATAGGAGCAAATGCTTTATTTTATCACAATGGTTTCAAACTACAAAATTCTAAAATTTTCCTTTTCTCTAGTTAATGCTCCTTTTCGGTAGGTTTATTCAAAGAGGTTGTATCTGAAAATAGCCTATGAGGTAATGGTAATAATATTTTCCAAGACTAGTTTAATATCAGTTGGCACAATGGAATGGGTATATACGTACACTGAATGGAATGTAACGTGTTCTATACTGATCATAAAAAGTACCGAATAAAATATTTCACATGAATTTTAATGTAGCGTTTTAGGACATGGGTAACTCTGTTGCATATGGAAATAAATGATTTGTTTCCCATAAAATGATGACATATGTTTTTAAAAGAGCCTTTTAAAAGCGGATATAAACATATAGTGTAGTACTAAAAAGCGCGGACCACGAATAAGCATAAAAATCCCTAAAATGGTATTCAACCCTTTGTATGCGAACTAATAGTCGTCTGCAAAATATGTGTCGTCTGCTACAATTCTCACAGTCATTTTCTCTTATATTTATCTTCAAAATTACAACGAGAGTGTCACATAGATTTGATCTTTATTAGAAGCCGAGTTACCGAGTTACTCCATGTCTCAACTGGATCCAAACTGTTTGCATATTTTTCGTCGTTAGCAAGCACAGTTTTTATGTCAACGTCACGGTATTTTATTGTTCGAAATTGTCAAACTTGTTGCTTTTAATATTTATCTTTTATTATAGAATTAAAACAGATCACCATGTTCTGTATAAGAATGCTGCCATTTCGTACATTTAAATGCAAATGCTATTTTAACACTTTATCCTGCTATCCGAAACTCGTCTCACATTTGCAAACAGCTTAGATCCAGATCAGACGCCGAGTTACTCTACATCTCACCAGGATCTAAGTTGTTTGATAATCACTTAATAGTTTCCAAAAAGCTCGTTCGAATCGGAAGTAGTTAAAATTGCAACAAATTCCAAATTTGAGCAGACATTATTTTCACAGTGGAATAAGAATTAATATCCGGACCATGGTCTTATTCCATAGGTTTCAGTTATTGAGAGTTACACATTTCCTTTGTATCTCATTGAATTTTGTGGAAAAAAATCTGCTCAATTTTCGATCTGGTACAATTTCGAATACGTCCAATTCGATCAAACTTTTCCGAAACTATTGACCGGGTGTCAAACAGCTTGGATCCTGATGAGAGGCGTCTCATCTGGATCCAAACTGTTTGACACCCTGATTGCATCAGTATCCAAGCTGTTTGTAATTGTGAGTCATGCCACGGATAGCAATATAAGGGTGAATATTGCATTACATAATTTTGCATATATTGAAGTGTATTTTGCGTAACTGATGTTGTAAATATGACAACCGATAGGCAATAAACCATGTACAGACACTTTGGATGACAACTCTGACAGTCGTTATCAATTCTTACATTTAGCAGGTGACACAATGACTGGATAAATTCTGTTTAAATCAAATCCCCCTGCTCTCAGGAGCAGTGCTTTGAAGTTTGTAATTTGATTGTAGCTGTTTTCTACGAATACATCAAATTAGAGCAAGAAATTACATTTGATGCATCTATGCATGAAGTCATAAACGAGAGCGGAAACAAGCGTTACACATAGGGGGTATCCTAAACCAGTTGGTGCCCAGTGTTGCCTTAACCCTTTCCTCCGTAAATACGTCTTTCTACGCCTCTGTTAAAGTCACTTTTTGAAACCATTGAGATAAATAGAGCATTTGCTCCTTAGGAGCAAATGCTTTATTTATCACAATGGTTTCAATACTACACACGTCTAAAAGTTTCCTTTTCACTAGTAAATGTCCCTTTTTGGTAGATTAATTCAAAGATGATGGGTCTAAAAATAGCCTATGGAGGAATGGGTTAAAGATGACCTAGTAACCCTCTGATCAGGGTCTGCATTGTTTGCAATGTGTTAATGGCTTATACCAATGAATATTTTGTTCGCTGTGTACCCTCCACATGAATAATGGATGGGTTCCAATATAATATCTGGACGCGTTTACTTAAATAATAGGGGAATACATGGGTGAAAAAGGCTTGCCATTGAAGAAATACTTTAATTTTTAAACCATTCTTCCATAAATACGCCTTTCTACGCCTCTGTAATAGCCACTTCTTGAAACCATTGTGATATATAGAGCATTTGCTCCTATGGAGCAAATGCTCTATTTATCACAATGGTTTCAATACTACACAATTCTAACAGTTTCCTTTTCTCTAGTAAAATGCTCCTTTTCAGTAGATTCATTCAAAGAGGTTGGGCCTAAAACTAGCCTATATGAATTTACACAATTCAGTGGCCGTTATAGAGAGGTTTTACTGTACCATCTTAAGTGTGGACCTGGTTCAATTGGTAGTACATCCGATTCGAACAATTTGTTTTCAGATTTTGTTTTAGAAAATATGAACCATGTGTTACACAGCTTTGATCCTGATGAGACACCGAGTTACTCAAAATCTCATGAGGATCAAAGCTGTTTGCAAATGCGAGCCAGGGCACGGTTGGCAGGAAATAGTTAAAAGCTAGCAATAGGTTGAATATTTATTTATTTATTTATATTCATATTCACTATTCATTTTAAAACATTTGAATGCAGAAAAACGAAATACATACGAATATAGCTTTCATTTTGAAACAATGAAGACACAAACCAAATGACTCCTTAAAGAGATCAGGATCTGCACTGTTTGTCATTCATATCTAGTAATGTTAAGCCTTTCGTACTAAGTGGAATGTATAGTTAAATACTGAATGGCCATCCCACTTTGAATATTCAGCATTAAAATGGTTAACAAATGAATAATTTGTAATGTGATACACAGAGGGTATGGTAAATCCTTTCTTACAAGAAAAACACAGCGATAAAAATACAGTATAACCTCTCTTAACCGGAATTCTAGTAGATAATAATTTAGATACTTTTAGGCAGGTGGCTGCTTAATGCAGGGTGAAAGTCATACAGAAAGCTCCTCTAGGAGCTTTCTGTATGACTTTCACCCTGCATTAAGTTGCCACCTGTCTCCAAGACCGATATTCATACTAAATTTAACTGCCGGTTAAGAGAGGTTTTACTGTACAATAGAAGTCAGTCAGGAAATTTGTAGATGACACACACAGTGCACGGCAACACTAGAAGCACAAAATAAATGCGTGCTCGCATACGACCTCAATAGAACTGTTCCTTGCCTGTTCCACACGAACATCATTTAGAGACACTGCACCGCTAGACCGGTCACGTAGTGCCAAAGGGTTTAGAACATAAAGGAATTTTATACAGGCGCAGATTCACAGCAAACGAAGAGCGCTCATAGATCACACATCTCATACACATATACCATACACATACACGTTGTTCTTTCTTTGCTCACCACCGACACCATATTAGCTGCTCCGTCAAACAAAAATTCGCAAAAAAAACAAAAGGAAATATATGACACCATAACTTACGCAAGTTGGTTTTTTTGTATGTGCATATTGTAAATACATTTACCATAACAGAAGACAGGTGGTAACTTAATACAGGGTTAACAACTTTCAAAACGTCCCTACAGGAGCTCTCTAATACGTCATAACCAGCTTTAACCTGCTTAGCCCGTTACCTCATAGGCTATTTTTAGATACAACCTCTTTGATAAAATCTACCGAAAAGGAGCATGAATTAGAGAAAAGAAAAACATTATAACTTTGTAGTTTGAAACCATTGTGCTAAATAGAGTATTTGCTCCTATAGGAGCAAATGCTCTATTTATCACAATGGTTTCACAAGATGACTTTTACAGAGTCGTCAAAAGTCGTCAATATCAAGGAATGGGTTAAAAGGTCAAACATCTTCTTTATCAAAAGTTTATTATACAGAAAATTCACTTTACTGTATAACTGTCGATGTTTGAAATATGAAGCTTGATTTAGGACGGTTGCTATGCTAAAAGTTTCCAATGGAAGAGACAATTCTAGCGAGTTGTCATTACAGAGTAACAGATAAATGTGCGTACTCAGATACTAGAATCGGCGTTTCTCCACCAATACTTTTATTGTGACCCCTCTGTAGAATAGAAGTGGTCGACCCCTTTACAGTTGGTCATTATGCTTTCCTCTTTGCTTGTGCGACGACGGAAAAGGCTTAATACTCTATGAAGATTCCCTCTGAAGCCCGTTTACGGAGGGAGGAAATTAGATATTTGTATTTTGCCAGTTCTGTCGTACCCCAAATGACTACTCCACAGCTGCTCTGACCTGAATAGTCATCGAGTACATGCCTACGATGTCAAGTTTATTCTTTTTCAAACAAAACAGTTGTGTATGATTAATATCCACTGGTAATTGTATTTTCTTGCGATTGATCTTTTAAATGTCGGTGTAGAAGTGTTTCAAATAGTTTTCCCGTACTTTTAAATTATGACGTCATTTACATGATGACGTCGCTTGTTTACTACTAATAGCGTTCATTTTCAAATCATTTTCATTTTGGCTTACATCGTTACGCATGTTGTGGTGTTGTCTGGAGGGGGAATTTTATTTACATTTTGACTTTGGTGAAAGTGGGATAAGGACGAGGTTGGGTACCCGTAAACCAGGTTTAAGTCCCCCAGTAGCCCTTTTTTTTATTGCTTTTGGCTGCTGGCCGTTCCAAGGCGGCACTCCTGCTTCAGCCTACGGTCAATTTTGTTTTTTAATATGCTTAATGTTTAATGTGTTTCGTCTTGATATGCGTCCTGTTATGTTTTGTCTTGCGGCTTTACCGTTTCTCGTTAGATGGTGTTTGATGCGGTGTCATTCCGTGTGTGGCTCTCCCTGTTTGACTATTTTTCCATATTTCTTATTTGGGAACCAACTGCCTATGAGGTTAGTGTGGCCAGAGCAGTATATTTACAGAGTTTTGGTATGTGTTTGGTTACCTAGTGAGTGGTTACATGTTTTTGTATAGTAACCTGGAATCTGTAAGTGTAGATAGTGTTCTATATTGGTTGTATATCAGGTTTTACTAAGTTTTATACATGTAGAATTGCTGGCCAAGTAGTGTGTATGTATATAATACAGTAGGGAATCAAGTGCTCGTGCGTTTTAAAGTGTACTAAGGCTATTGTGTTTATCAGTCAAGCTTGACCAGTGGCTAGTTGTGTGTTCTCTGCTCTGTGTAGATTTGTGTTTTTAAAGCTAACCTTCACATGGTGAACATGTAGAAATGCTTGCACATTGGAAGCATGCTATGGTAGATGGGCGTTTTACACTATGACAATTGTAAGTTGATATGTCCTCAGCCCATGCCCAAACTTATTTGCCTGTTATTTCTGTATTATTCGCAGGTTTTATATTTGTACTTTTATCCTTTATTAGTTGTTATATGGTATTTTCCCTCGGTCCAGCTTGGTAAATAAGGTTTCCATGTCATTGTAGGTGGCTCCCAATTATGGCCCTGTAAAGGCCCGATTAATGCTGTTATTTGGACCGAGTGGCTGGCCCAGTATGATTCATCGTCTGTGTGATATTTAGCTATAGTTGACAATAATAATTTAGTTTAGTAATACAGATATTACGTGGTATTATTAGCAGTGCTTATAGAACTATTGTATAGTCATATTTTAATAAAACTGTATTATAGTATAACCAGTCTCACTATCTAGTTAGCTACTAGTTAAACGAATTTCGGGATCACCATATTCTTAGTTTCCCAGGCTGAGAAAAGTGTGACAAATTCTAGCGAGTAGTCAACAGAGTAACAGATAAAGGTGCGTACTCAGATTCTAGAATCGGCGTTTCCCCACCAAGCCTTATATTCGAGACGAGTCTAAAGAGTTGTCACAACAAAGGGTTTGGTAGAGAAATAAAGGAGTTACTCTTGAAAATACTTTAATATACGCTTCCTATCTGGACATATTGGTCATGCCATAGAGTTTGGTGGATATATAAGGGAGATAGTCTTGAAAAAATGTTTAATCTGTATCTTTGATGTATATAATTTACAAAACGTTATACACGACAAACTATATGCATTGCAAAAAAAATATACATGTAATAACAATCCATCTTAGTGTCAAATCTTTTTGAAGACATTGCTTCTTCCAAATATTTTGGACCATTTGCTTTTCGAAGGTTTGGATCGTTTTAAAGAATCCAGATAAAACCATTCCATAGCTCTATAGGGCGAAAGGAGCTTGCAGTAAAGAACGCCGGAAGATTTCGCCATCGGATCGTCACTAACACTTGTCATGTAGGAGTATGACGTCACAGCAAGCTCTCCATTGGAACCATATTGGAGATTTAAAGAGGAACCCAACCACTCAACCACTGAGCCAATAGTTATATCGTTACTGAATGTCATATTAGGAGCATTTCGTTTCATTGCTCTTGATTTCACTACATCTGACGATGCATTGTAAGCGACGGCCATGGCGTGCTGGAAGAGGAAAGAATAAAATAAATTCCCGCATAATGACGCCTTTTGACGTCTCTGTAAAAGTCACTTTCTGAAACCTTTGTGATAAACATAAACAAAGGTTTCAAAACTGTAGTTATGTAAGTTTCCTTTTCTTTGATAAATACCCCTTTCTGGTAGATTTATTCAAAGAGGTAGGATATAAAATTAGCCTATGACGGAATAGGGTAATGTGTGGGAACCTTTATAATCAGTGTAGACTGGGGAACCCTACAATCAGGGTTTGCACTGGTTGTCATTAAAATCATATTCTTCAGTGATACATGTTTGATACATGTTTCCTCCATAAATACGCTTGTCTACGCCTTAACAAACAGAGAGGATCCAGATCCGAGGCTCCTGTAGGAGCTCTCTGATCAGGGCCAGTTTTATTCGTTTATGAAACAATATAAAAGTACAAAAATGAGTCATGCAGTAAACACCACATACAGAACAAACAGTCGCCCGAACAGCAACACAAGGAAACAGCAAATGTACATAACTATAAAAACATCAAGAGACGCACAAAGACAAAACAAACATACAATAGGAGGAAGATGGAAGTACCGCCTTGGACGGTCAGTGACAAAAGTCACTGGGGGGTTAAACCGGTTTATGGGCGCCCAACCTCACACTTATTCCATCCCCACCCTAAAAGACAAACAGTGTAAATAAACGTATCCCCTCTCCGACTTATCTACAACAACCGCGATGGCAAATACAGTGGTAAAGTGCATGTATAACGAAAACATTTAATTGAACGAACTGTATCCACCTACCGCTAGTGTACTCAATGATTGAGCTGCAAACAGAGTAACTGTAGAAAAGTAATAAAGGGTACGACAAAAACGAAATAGTACAGATATCCGACGTTCTCCTTCCGTTTCTGGATATAAGAGGTCGCCTTCATAGAGTAAACATGATCTACAGTTGCTGACAAGGGCATGTATCCTGTTTTCATCTAAAGTTATAAAAATGATCTAATTAATAGTCATGATGTCATTATTTCTTTTATTAATAGTCATTGAGCAAAGGGTTAATTAATATTCAGAAAAAGGGGAGCAAATGTAAATTATTTAGATTAAGTGTGAAACGTCTTACCTTATTTAAGTCTAGGCATGTTATATTTCTCCCATCCAATGACACGTTCTTCATGATGGCGTGCATTCCCACTTTTGATTTCATGATTGCTTGCAGTTCTGATGGTGTCTGTGGAAATTCTGACACATCTTCTGGGTCAAACGGCATGATGACGCTGGTAAATGTCTGTACATGCGCAGAGTCTCCATTTATGGATACATCCGGTTCATAGAACGCAACACTTTGTTCAGAGATTTCTGTGTTATTCACCTGTGTTATAAAATAACACATTATAATTAATGAAAGGAAAAACAAATATTTTCACTTTTGTATAAAACTCAAATAAATAAATTAATATTTCCAGCACAACATCAATAACTTCTGTTCTTGTTTATTTTGTATTAAAAGATAATGGCCATCATAAGTACCAACGTATCCAAAATAATTAAAAAATGCCCATATTTTTGGCCATTTGTTTTAAGAAGAAAAAACAAAACATGTATACCACTAGTGCTTTTCACATAGTATGGAACCTTTCTTGATCCCTTCTAGATCAATTTATCGATTGGTTATTTAGAACTATCTACTAGTGTGTTGGAGTCTACAAAACTGTGCTTTAACACGTTTGAAATTGCTTTGACGAATTGTAAACTTTGTTCTCATTTCAAACCATTTCTGTTAAATTTTTAGGGTATTGTTACTGCTGTCTTCCAATTCACCTCACATGACATTTCAGTTTAAAACTGTAACTATAACTTTACTTTCTCATTTTCATTTAGAGATACAGTTGCATGATTTATCATTGCGTTTCTTCATTACAACTTCATTATTTCTTTCAACATATTCTTTGTTTAAACTTTAGAATGTAAAAACTGAAATATTTATTTCTTTGTTGGGCATTTTGGCTTTCAAATTCACTCATATTAGCAACCGCATTCCATCAGCCAACCAGTTTGCTTGTGATAAACATCATAATTATGTAAATTTGTTTCAAATCGGAATTGCGTAGTGACGGTAATTCGGCGAATATCATTATACTTCAAATAGTATTTTGTTTTAAAGAGACATATCGCTCTAAAACCAAGTTTTTACAGTATAACATAATGCACCCTCAATGTACAATTTATTAATACTCAGATCTTTGATGCAAATAAAACAAAACTACATTGTATCTGAGGTGGGGTGAAAATGGCTCAACACCATTAACACCATGTAAATATAAAACAGTTCATGCAGTAGTGGCTGGGTGGGGTGTTAGAGACAGAAAGCATTACCTAATAGGCTATTTATAGACACAACCTCTTTGAATTAATCTACCGAAAAGGAGCATTAATTAGAGAAAAGGAAAATTTTAGAATTTTGTAGTTTGAAACCATTGTGATAAAGAGAGCATTTGCTCCTATAGAAGCAAATGCTCTATGTATCACAATGTTTTCGCAAAGTGACTTTTACATAGTCGTCAAAAGTCGTCAATATGAGGGAAAGGGTTAAACCTGTTTTTCTTATGCATATGTAATCACCCCTTTGTTCACAAAAGGTTGAATGGTAACTATATGAATACATTGTTGTTAAATAGTTTCACCAATATTAACCCTTTCCCTGTTCTATGTTTATACCAAATTGTAATACCTACTAGTATGGATGAAATATGGAACATTGTAGCCATTTTAGAAACTAAAGAAACAGATCTATCAAATTCCATTAGCAAACAGAGCAGACCCTGATTAGACAGTTCCCTTTGATCTAGGTCTACTTTGTTTGCAAATTGTCCAAAAACGTTTATATGAAGACATATGCCATACATTGATCTCCTGATATATCTCTAACTGTCGCTATCAGCTGTTTAACCCTTCGCTTGCTAATCACGTCAATATACCTACCAGTAAATAGTGAAGACCCAGATGAGACAGCTCCTGCAGGAGCTGTCTCATCAGGGTCTGCACTATTTACATGTTGATTGTGCAACCAGTGCACTCCACAGCAGTGATTGCACAGAAAAATAATTGTAGACAGTGAACATATATGTAATTATACAACAGGGCATGGGTAAAGAAGAAGAAATGCATTTTAAAATTCAGCAAGCGAAGGGTTAACACTGAATCTGCTGAACAATTAAAACTGGTTCCTCCGTTTCTGAATATTAACTAAACAAAAAGTAATATCAACATTTATCAGTACAGAAAGTGATTTGTGTTAACAAAATTCAGATCCTGGTCATAGGGATCACCGTGAGCCATTTGCATATGTCCTATATACTCTGTTCCCACACATTAAGGGTTCAGGTAATATGTAAACTTTTTTCAAGCTCGTTGTTAATTTATTGTTTCAGTTTTCATGACATATACATAGTCTATCAACCATATATACTAGTTTACTTGTGTTCGCCAGGTCTTGTGGTAAACCAGGTTTAAGTCCCCCAGTAGCTTATTTTGGTTACTGGCCGTTCCAAGGCGGCACTCCTGCTTTCAGCCTTTGGTCAATTTTGTTGTTTAATATGCTTAATGTTTAATGTTTTTCGTCTTGATATGCGTCCTGTTATGTTTTGTCTTGTGGCTTTACCGTTTCTTGTTTGATGGTGTTTGGTGCGGTGTCATTTCGTGTGTGGCTCTCCCTGTTTGACTATTTTTCCATATTAAATAAAATAGAAGTGAGGCAGGAAATTTGAAAATGACAAACGCCAGTGAACAATAACACCCGAAGCACAAAGGAAATGCACGCTCGTACGCAGTAATAGAAGAGCACGCACGCACACACGTACACATCACACTTACAAAACTATGACATGTGCACAACACAAACTCAAAATAGTGTGAAAAACAGGGGTAACACCTTGGAACGGTCAGTGGTAAAATTACCACTGGGGGTTTAAGCCATGGCTAGGGGACGAATGAACTTACTTGTATATGTTTTGACAGACTCTCTCCTAGGACCAACAGCTGATCATTTGTTGTTGTAATGGAACATTTCTCAGGATTTGTATCCATTGCTTTTACCGTCGACAATGGCTTAAAACAGTTATGCATACTGTCAGTAACGTCAATGTACAACACATAGTCACTTACAGTAAACATAGAATGTTAAGAACACATAGTCACTTACAGTAAACATAGAATATTAAGAAAATTATCTTGCACATTTAATGAGTTGACCCTTTAACTGATAGAAGTGCCTTTTCACGCCATTGCAAACATGGTAGACCAAAATTAGATGGCCCCTGTGGAAGCCGGCTGATTCCAGGTATACCACGATTGCTTATGGAAATATAGAGATCTGGGTCCATGCTTATAAAGCTTTTTAGTTGAGTCTGAGTTTGTTCTCAAGCTTTTGATTGGTCAGATTTGAATTCTCAAGCTTTTGATTGGTCAGATTTGAGCCAAAGGCTCAAATCTGACCAATCAAAAACTTGAGAACGAACTCAGACTCAACTAAAAGTTTTATAAGCATGGACCCTGATTCTAGTCTTGGAACTGACTTAAACATTCTGTGTTCATATACCATTATAAAAATTCAGTAAATAAATAGTATGTTGTAAGGAGGTTAGGCTAGGACATGTTATGTGTTAAAACGAAATCAGAAAAAGGAAACAATTAAAAGAAACAGGTTTGTAGCGTGTATCACGTGATAATTCTAACCAATTCAAAGGAAACAAAATTAGGTATATCCACCTAAAGAGATTTAATTTAGATATAATTTACATTCTAAGACTACTACTTCTAAATTAACTAATAGCATGCTGCTTATAATTTCCTTGTAGTTTTTATTTCATCAGTGTCCAAATTGTTTAAAACTTTCAACTACAGTAAAACATTCCTTAATACACCCACTCAAAATAATTCTATTTTTGGATTTTTAAAACAGGTGGTAGCTTAACGCATGACAAGGTGATACAGAAAGCTCCTATAGGAGCTTTCTGTGTCACTTTTGTCTTGCATTAAGCAATCACCTGCTTTTACAGCATACTATGCTATTAAATCATGTAGTCGCTTCTATAGCGAGACTTCATTGTATTTCAAATGTTAGCAAGCAGTAATGGTTTTCTAATGCTAGAAATAAAATCACTTACCTTAATGATATCTTTGGTGTTGAAATATGCAACTTTCATGGAAGCAACGGCTGTCAAAAAGTCTTCATTTGGTTGATGTAAGTTAACAATAAGGAAGTCAGCAACGTGCCTCGCTATGGTCGAGTGGGCGGAGTCGTACGTTACGTCATCGTCTACGTCAATATCATGTTGTAAGACATTTGGTGGCATCTGACCAGAAGCAAAGTGTCCATGGTTCAAGCCCTTCATGACAATTACTGGTCGCGTGTATATTAGACTCATGGGACTTGGGTTATGTACAGTTTCGTTCTCCAGCTCTCTAAAAAGATAGCGCACATGTGTATACTGGATATTACTGTGTCCCGATCACAACACATGAAATGTAGTATACTTATAAATGAGGCGCTCTCTAGGACAAGGGGTCCTACTGCATTACAGTGTAGACCCAGAACAGGCACTACGTATAGTATTAGGAATCTAATCAAATTTTACTTCTGTATAGCGAGTGACAAGTTGTGCAGACCTTGATTAGACGCCGCGACAAAGTCATTAAACCAGAGAGCACCCAAGACCTTGTCCAATGGCTTGATACAATGTTAACTCTTACTTCGCTGTAAAATAATGTTTGCTGAAATTCAGATCCAGTGCAATTTTGACTACTTCCGATTCGATCAAGCTTATAAGAAACTATTACCCAAGTGTGAAACATCTTGGATTCTAAGGAGACCCCGATTTACTCGGCGTCTGATATAGATCCTAGCTGTTTGCAAATGCGAGTTGCGTCGCGCTTAGCGGCAAGTGGGTTAATCAAGTATGTGATCGTATGATACGTGTAGAAAAAAGTGCATGGCTTGCTGTTGCTTGTGGCGTGTGGTGGTGTGTGGAGTGTTACAATATTGTATAAGGAAAATAGTTTTTCAATAAAAGATATTCATTCAATAATTTTAAATGTTTGTTTAATAAAAACTATATTTATTCAATAAATAATATATTTATTCAATCTCAGAAAAATATTTGTTCTAAAAAATAATTATGTTCATAAGAGAAAAATGCAACTCGGTTTTATTGAGTCTGTTCATGAGGAGCAATTAAAAGTGTAACACTACTCACGCCCCTAGCACTTAAGCAGTATTCAATTTTCAAAACTAATAACACCAAACCTAATGATCCCGAAGGACCAGAAATTATAACAACACTGAGAATGAGAATTCATTTAAAATCAATAACATCATGCATATAAATTAGCTGTATTTTTATAACAAAATATAAACACAGGAATATATAACAAAGACAGAAAGGGGCAAAATCAGATCTATATTATGTCATAATCAAATATAACAGACCCTGATAAGAGTAGACGGCTCGCTCCTAGAAAGGCGTATTACTGGAGAAAACCGTTACAGTAAAACCTCCCTTAACCGGAATTCTTGTAGAGAAGAATTTAGATATTTTAGGCAGGGGACTGTTTAATGCAGGGTGAAAGTCATGCAGAAAGCTCCTCTAGGAGCTTTCTGCATGACTTCCACCCTGCATTAAGCTGTCACCTGTCCCCAAGACCGATATTTATACTAAATTTAACGTCCGGTTAAGAGAGGTTTTACTGTAATTTGTCTTCCAAATATTGTTAACAATGTGAACGATTTTACATTTGAATGATTTTTGTTAAAAAAAGAAATTCTTCCAATTATTTCTTGACTCACTCGAACGTGTCCACAATACGCGTTATTCGCGTTAAGCCATCCAGATCTCCCGAAATAGTCAGCAAAGGTACCGGGTAGTCCCTGAGGTTGTGACCCCTAGTCAGATAGGAAGCAAACAACATGACCCCCTTCAGCTTGTCCGCATTAGACTGTCCAAAACTGGATACAAACACGCCTGTAATATACAGTAAATACAGTAAAACTGTATACATTAGACTTGAATAAAATGTATTGAATACAATGTAATCGAAAGCAGTATACATTTAATACAGTACAATACAGCACTGACCAACACAACAAAATACAACGCAATACAACATAACTCTTCACAATATAACACAACGCACAACACAAAGCAACACAATACAACACAACGAAACGAAAGCACAGTGCAACATAACACGAAACAATACAATACATTTTATACAACATAAGAAAATAAACATTGCTTCTAGACTACAAAACAAATGTATTGTAAAATACATTGCACAAAATAACGCATATAGCCATTATTTTAATCATTGCACAATAATGTCGTTTTTAATGAAGAACAAACATATTTGTGTAACATTTGCATTTTTGGTTATATATGGATTTGAAATCAATTTTGATATTAATATTTAATCTCCAAATAGATAGTTTATTAATATGTACATAGCAATGATTAACAGTGATTTCGCAAATAAATCTCATATTTGATGTCTTCATTTATAATGACGTTACTTCCGATGACAATATCACTGTTTTGTCGTATAATTTGCCATTTTTACTTAGAATTCATCAATATGTATTTCATAAACAGAGTCATCAATTTTTCAGGTTGATAATAACAAATCATATCACTGGAATCCGTTTGACAAACGGATAAAACCCCATTTTTTATGACGTATTTTAAAATTACGCTCTCTATATAAAACTCTTATGGTAGCAAGCAGCTTTATTATACAATTATATATAACCAGATTTCATGCGTATGAAAAACACTGGATTATTTGTACGATTCGTTAAGGGGATTATTGAAACAATAAGAGATTCAAAGAATAAAAGTTTGAAAGTTTTGGTGACACAACCCTAGAATGACATAATAAATTATTAAGTTGACCGTTTTAAAAGTGTCACCGTCAAAGTCGCCGTAAAGCGACTACCAATAGATTTGCCTGCTATAACCTTTGCAAATAATTTGGATCCAGATGAGACGCCGAGTAAGTCGGCGTCTCATCAGGATCCAAACTGTTTGACACACCACTTACGTTTTAGAAAAGAAATTAAAAGGAAATTCCATACTGAAACTTAAAACAAACGCCAATACATGCAGACAATATATGCAGACGGATATTACTTGGCCCCCAAAAGTTTGCGTTTACATGTATCTCAATTTCTACCTCCAAGGCTGTGTCCAGCTAGAACTACATTGTCTCCTTCAAATCCGGCGTTTTTCAGGTCCGAGACAGCTTGAGAGAAGCCGCTGCTCAAACTAAGTGGATTAGGAGTGTTGAAAATAAAGTCATGCAGAAGTGCAATCCATAGTCGCCCAGGAAATAATTTCTGAATCGCTTCTCCTGAAAATGCGAAAAGAAAGATAAATCAAAGTACTGACAGTACTGAAGGTTTCGGACATAATATATATCATATTGATTGTTTGCTGTGGATTTTTCTGAAAATCATGTCAGTAGTTTGGAAGACATTTAAAGAATTGTTTTATGAACATGTCACATACAGGGCGATTCCAATAGCTCATCTTGCCACTTTGTGCCAATAGAGCCAAAATTGATAGTTTATGTAGTAAAGAGCCATCACTCCATTATTTGAAAGTAAGGGTCAAGTCAAGTCGTGCTTAGCATAATAGAATTAACGATTCACCATTATCGTTGAATGAGAATACTGTAGGTCTAGACTGGACCCCGGATGATTCTGACCATTACTTGGTCAGTACCAAACATATGAAAGCAATGTCTGATTTATAAAAACCCTAATTTCCTTAACCCTTTCCCTGTTCTATGTTTATTCCAAATTTCAATACCTACTGAATATTTATGGACACAATAGTTACAATGAAACATGGCAATTAGTAGCCATTTAAGAAAGTAAAGAAAAAAAGAAAGAAAGAGTAGCCTATATATATAAGTGTGTAGGCAAAAGGGGCATTTAACTCAGAATCCGACAACAATATATCGGACTTTTGTAAATACCACAGGAAGGGTATGGACCTTTCAGAATCCGACGACCTTATGTCGGACTTCTGTTGTAATAAGACACCATGCTGTTTGAACAAAGGCGTTTGGATTGACAGTAGGTCATTGGTAAAATCTATTCATTTTATACTTGGAGATTTCATGAAAAATGGGTCTGTATAATTTGCATATTAAGTATGTACGTTCACTAGTCGTTGTTACTTTTCACACCTTTGTAGCGTTTAAATAGAACCATGTAACACTTATATATTGGGACCCAAGCGGTGGCCGAGGGGAAAGAGCTGCGTCTATGAATCTCTAGGTCCTTGGTTCGAATCCCGTCGAAACCAAATGGAAAACATATTCTTTATTCTGTATCTTTTTTTGATATTCTTTTCTCTAAATAAATTTAAAGCAAACAAACTAGAAAACATAAGCATGCCTCTTGAAACTTGTTATGGACTTTTTAAAGCATTATGCTATATTAACATACAGTCCTGGTGTCAATAGTATGCATTTCGATGAAACTTAGAGGCAGGATCCAGACTTTGTGCTAGGACAACTATGAATTTCGAAATTGTCACCTGCTCATTATTTTGTGTATTGCATATATAATTATTTAGATTCAATTAGTCTATGCTTTGCATAGTTTTATTTTAAAATTGTCAAACATCTAGGATCCTGATCACATACCGACACACACAATGTACAACTGGCAATTAGGTCACGCTAACCTGCATAATATTTGAAAAGTTAGTTTGTTTCAAAAGGAATTACTGCACAGTTCAAACTGACTATAAAAAAATCCCTGAGAATTTGAACAATAATTATATCAACACAATTAATAGTTTAAAAAAGTACATGTATATAGACACAGAGCGCAAATGTAACGGATCCATGTAAGAAACTTGATTCCTGTTCTATGTTTATTCTAAATTTCAATACCTACTGAATATTCATGAACAAAATAGTTATAATGAAACATGAAAAGTGGAAATTAGTAGCCATTTAAGAGAGGAATGAAAAAGATCTTTCAAATTCCATTAGCCAACAGAGCAGACCCTGATCAGACGACTTCTATAGGAGTCATCAGATCTGGGTCTACTCTGTTTACAAACGCGTGAAAAACATTTATATGAAGGAAAGGGTTAAGTGTTCTAGCACCCAGTCTATCCTCTCTACCAGTTTCTACAGCTGAATAAGTCAGTTTGGAAACATTTTTGCAACTTTAGATTTAACAGACATGGCAGCAAATAGTGAAAACCCTTCAAACGGGCCCATTAAGGAGGTGTTTGATCTGGGTCTGCACTATTTGCATAAGTGTGTTTGTCAAAATACCTAGGGTAATTAGGGTATCACTTGTAAATCTCTGAAATACATTCAAAAGTATAGATTTGACACCTTTTACAATACAGTAAAACCCCTCTTAACCCGACTTCTAGTAGATAAGAATTTAGAAACTTTTTAGGCAGGTGGCTGCTTAATGCAGAGTGAAAGTCATGCCGAGGAGCTTTCTGCATTATTTTCATCCTGCATTAAGCTGCCACCTGTCTCCAAGACTGATATTTATACTAAATTTAAAGTCTGGTTTAGAGGGGTTTTACTGTACATGTATTTTTGAAATTCTATTTCTTTCAAACCAGATCTTAGCAACAACGTCGCACGACCATCGATAAAATTCATCAGGAAACATTGTAATGTCGCAATGGAAACGAATTTCTGCATTTGAATTTTGATCTACCCTAGAAATAGTACCATTGATGTTCGATATTTTATGGTAGTTCACAAAATGTTGAAAGTGTATCGAAATATCAACCGTGGCTGTAATAATCAAATAATTCTTTTCGGTTATGTGTCCATTTCATGTAACTCCAACAATTCTATAATGTTCTGCAAAAATCTAACAATTATGTTACTTTGGTCTACCTAACTATTACAACGGTGAAATGGGATGTTCCAAAATTTAAACAAGTCAAGCTAAAATGAGCTTATGATTATTATTTAGGGACTTTTCCAAACAATAGTGTAACACGACAAACCGTGCAGATCCTGATTAGAGGGCTTCTCTATGAGCCTTCTTACCTGGGTCTCATCTGTTTGCAAAGGGCATAAGTGACTGGGCAAAAAGGGCATTTAACTCAGAATCCGACAACAATATATCGGACTTTTGTAAATACCACAGGAAGGGCATGGGACTTTCAGAATCCGACGACCTTATGTCGGACTACTGTTGTAAAAAGACACCATGCTGTTTGAACAAAGGCGTTTGGATTGACAGTAGGTCATTGGTAAAATCTATTCATTTTATACTTGGAGATTTCATGAAAAATGGGTCTGTATAATTTGCATATTAAGTATGTACGTTCACTAGTCGTTGTTGCTTTTCACACCTTTGTAGCGTTTAAATAGAACCATGTAACACTTATATATTGGGACCCAAGCGGTGGCCGAGGGGAAAGAGCTGCGTCTATGAATCTCTAGGTCCTTGGTTCGAATCCCGTCAAAACCAAATGGAAAACATATTCTTTATTCTTTATCTTTTTTTGATATTCTTTTCTCTAAATAAATTTAAAGCAAACAAACTAGAAAACATAAGCATGCCTCTTGAAACTTGTTATGGACTTTTTAAAGCATTATGCTATATTAACATACAGTCCTGGTGTCAATAGTATGCATTTCGATGAAACTTAGAGGCAGGATCCAGACTTTGTGCTAGGACAACTATGAATTCGAAAGTACCATGTTCAATTTAAAATTGTCACCTGCTCATTATTTTGTATTGTGTAGACACAGAGCGCAAATGGAACGGATCCATGTAAGAAACTTGATTCCTGTTCTATGTTTATTCCAATTTCAATACCTACTGAATATTCATGAACAAAATAATGGCTACTTATTTCCACTTTTCATGTTTCATTATATGAAACATGCAAAGTGGAAATGAGTAGCCATTTAAGAAAGGAAAGAAAAAGATCTTTCAAATTCCATTAGCCAACAGAGCATATCCTGATCAGACGACTCCTATAGGAGTCATCAGATCTGGGTCTACTCTGTTTACAAACGCGTGAAAAACATTTATATGAAGGAAAGGTTTAGTGTTCTAGCATCTCTACCAGTTTGTACAGCTGAATAAGTCAGCTTGGAAACAGTTTTGCAACTTTAGATTACAGCTTGCTTAATCCTTACAATGCTGAGTGATGTTTCGTTTGCAACAATTGACGTCTGCGTCAATTCGTCAATAAACTTTCTTTCATTTTATGCAAAAATATGATCAAGATGACAAACAGTTTGGATCCTGATGAGACGCAGAATTATGTGGCCTCTCATCTGGATCCAAACTGTTTGCATAGGTAATCACAGTTTCGCCGCTAGCGTGCAGAGAGTTAAGCGTATGACCTCTAGAGATTTTAGCATGATGTAACAGTTGCCCTGCACTACTGACCACCAGTGCGCTGTAACCTTTATACTGTAAAGAACGTACAGAACAGAAGAAGTCTATTTAACCCTTAATTTCCCCATATAAACTTGTTTTCATGCATCTGCAAATAGATTCGACCCAGATCAGACAGCTCGCTCCCGTAGATTCAGGGTCTGCTCTGTTGCTAATGGATCCACCTTCCATATTTCATTATAAATATTTTGTAAGATTCCGGAACCGGATTGTAAGCCAAGCACTGCACATGCGCGTATTCTCTTAGGGGGATTCCCGCTAGGTAGCGCTCGTGCAATAGGGTTTTCCGCCATAGTTTGAGTCGCAATCCATTTTATAAGGATTTCGGCAAAAGCCGAAACCCTAAAAAGTGTACCGTTACATCAATCGACCGTCTGAATAGTACAAGCCAATTTTTAATATGTTTACAATATTAATGAATCATTTACAAGATAGAGAGTGACGCCTTTTCACCCCTTTGCAAATAGAGTACACTCGGATCAGATGGCTCATGTAGGAGACGTCCAACCAGTGTTTGCTCTGTTCGCTTTAACTCTTTCCTCCATAAATACGCCTTTCTACGCCTCTGTAACAACCACTTCTTGAAATCATTGTGATAAATAGAGCATTTGCTCCTATAGGAGCAAATGCTCTATTTATCACAATGGTTTCAAACTACAAAATTCTAAAATTTTACTTTTCTCTAGTAAATGCTCCTTTTGGGTAGATTCATTCAAAGAGGTTGGGTCTAATATAGTCTATGGAGGAATGGGTTAATATGGAGATATGATTCTACAGTTTGTAAAACATTTCTTGTCCTTAATGCCTAAACATTCAGCTAATTAATATTAATATAGTCACTATTTATTACATAATATTCACGATGTAAATAGTAAATTATCAACAGTATAGATCTTGACCGGAAGCTTCGTCCAACACAGAACACCTGGTCTTGGTCTATACTGGTTACGTATTCAGGAAGGAACACTTTCTCACAGCGCGGCTTGACTAATTTCTGTACCGAATAGGTTTCCGTCGACTCACCAAGAGGTCTGTATGCCAGTCCATCAATGTCAGCACCGGGTGTTATGACTATAGCCACGTCCGCAGTCCCATTACTAGTACTGGACGGCTGAAGAAGCTCGACTTTTACGGAGGATGCCGGAAACAGCAGAACGGTAAGAACTGTCACACTAGCAATCAGCATATCTACCAAGGAACACCACGACCATGAATCACGTGACTTTTAAGGAAGAGTGCTCGGACAAAATGGCTGCCGAAAAACCTCCGATTCGGACACTGCAACCTTTACTCCATAAATATGCTTTTTATGCCTATGCAAACAGTAGCCTCAGATCAGACGGCTCCTGTAAGAACCGTCTGATCTGGGTCTGCTCTGTTTGCTTATGAAACAATATATTGAGACAAAACCTGTAGGGTCCTATCGATATCATTTAATAAGCAAACAGAGCAGACTCTGATTAGATGGCTCCTATAGGAGCCGACTAATCTGGGTCTACTCTGTTTGCAAAACGAGCGAAAAAGCGTTTATATGATAGAAAGGGTTAATATTCATGGTGAGTGTCATTATTTTCTTAGGTGAATATTCATGGAGTAAATACTTAATGTACGTAATTGCATAGGTTTACGCGTATCTTGTGAACTAAACCCCGATCAACATAAGCGTACTTGAGTATAGTATCCTCTGACGTGTCGTTCATGTTCCATATTTACATACCCTATAACAGTTCCTTGATCTGACAAAAATGGTACTGCAAGACGAATTCGCTTCCCACACAATACATTGTCTAGGTTAAATGACACCTCTATATGCGCCAGAGGCTTTGGAAATAGAACATTCCATTAATTTGCAAGAATGTGCCAATAAATTACAGATATCAAATTATCGTATAATCCGAAAATCTGCACGGTACGTTCCACGGACTGAAATCTCCCGTGATAGGTTTCGCGTAAAATACATTGGTAGGTTCCATGTACAAAATGACAATTAACGTGGAGTAAACTAAATCAAAATGTTCTAATAGTGTCAGTTTTAGTCAGATCAACGATGAGTTTGAACAGAGTATTTACCCGAGGAATATAAACGGAATATTGTAGGAATACGAGATATAATTATACACAAGTTCGATTACACTGGTCATGGATTGATTTATCAAATTACTTCATGAATATTCATGCAAGAAATAACGGCATCATGAATTATAATTAAAGGAACTGTCTGATCTTGGTCTACTCTGTTTGTCAAAGGGTCAAAACCGTATCTATTGAGTAATTAAGGGTTAAACTAAACACACGAGAGTGTGCAAGTACCTGATACAGTGTCCGAATCGAAGGTTTTTAACAAGTCATTTTCTCCGCGCGACCTACCGAAGCCGTTATACGTGATTCACAGCCGTGGTTCGAACAAGTGACCAAGGAAGGAAGGCACCACGAAATGGCTATGCTATTTATTTGCATATATCTTATCAGTGGGGACTACAGTACATGGCGTAGTATATGGGTCAATCAATGACTTTACGAGACAAGGTTTATGAAAGCAAGTACAGTAAAACATGTTTAAAGCGACTTTATACTGATTAAACAGAAGACTATTAACCATTTCCTTCATATAAACGCATTTTCACGCATTTGCAAAACGAGTAGACCCAGATCAGGCGGCTCCTATAGGAGCCGTCTGATCAGGGTCTGCTCTTTTTGCTTTTGACATGATATAGACCTGATTCTACAGTTTTTGTCCAAGCAATATATTTCCTTGAACAGTTTACATGATGAAACTAATAAATAATCACGACGGTATCATTTTCTACATAAATATTAAACAGGGAAAGGGTTAAATCAGTTGACTTTATGCAAGATAACTACTTTTATAGCTTTCTGCATTGCTCTGCCTCATTTATGTTACCTTATACTTTATGCTTCTTTAAAATAGGCAGTATCGTACTTCATCTCACTGTTGTTATATTGCTGGCCTTTTTGGATCATTAGTTTCAATGTTTTTATTTATGAAAATTGAAAACCGTTTAAACCATTCCCTCATATTGACGACTTTTGACGACTTTGTAAAAGTCACTCTGTGAAACCATTATGATAAATAGAGCATTTGCTCCTATAGGAGCAAATGCTCTATTTATCACAATGGTTTCAAATTACACATTTCTAAATGTTTTCTTTTCTCTAGTTAATCCTCTTTTTCGGTAGATTGTGTCTAAAACTAGCCTTTGAGGTAATGGGTTAAGCCGGTGCTAAGGGGTATAAGTAGTGTAGCACTTTAAATAACTGCTCATGAACAGTCTCAATAAAACCAAGTTTGTAATTTTCCCTTTTGTCATTGCTAATTTTACTTTCGAAGGATCCCCTACTTTCAGAATATATATAATTACTGTATCTTAAATTCACTATTAGTTTATCGGCACAAAGTCGCCTGCCAATTTATCAGAGCTCCAGATAAGATGCGTACATTTAAACATTTTCAACAATAGCTCCTTTATTTCTCCACCAAACCCTATACTATGACAACTCTTTAGGATCGTCTCTTCGAGACAATTCTAAGGAGTGGTCACAGTATAGGATTTGGTGGAGAAATGACGATTTTAGTATTTGAGTACGCACTGTGACGCCGCATAGACGTGTCGCAGCATAGACGTGACCGGTTTCGTCTATGCGTTGATTTGCAACGCATATGCAGGGCCCGTCTATGCGGCGAAAAAGCACACTTGCGCCTCATAGACGATACCAAATACACCAAATACATAGAACCTAGCGAGTCTGTGTTACTATACCGTCACACAAGGTAAGGAGGAGGGGAATATCACAATCGGACTGCCATTCTGCTCATATGTCCGTCCGTCTGCTTGTATGCCTTCAGACACACACTATCTATACTTTAAACACATGACCCAAACAAAATAAAATTTCATAGAAGCAATTGTCTTTTCCAGCGGATTGTATTCGTTTTTTATCACCTATATGATAATGACGGCACTGCTTCACTAGCCGTGCTACAAACTAACGAAACTTGGTGGACGATTGTTAAGTGGCTGATTAGTTCCTGTTCATTTCGAAAAATAACTTAAATACGTTTCCATAAACAAACCTTACTCAAACTTGTTTCCCAAGGGGCGGTGCCAGTTTTGGCCCCATGGACATCATTTAAAAATATTGTAAGAAGACCACGTAATGATTCTATTCATACCAAATAGCAAACTCCCTTTTCTTGCAGTTTTGGAGACTATGTTTTTAAATGTATTTTTCTAATAAGTCTATGTGACACATGTACTCCCAGAGTGGTGCATTTTTTTTTATCTTTGAGAAAAAGTTAGAACAATAATTATAATAATAATAATCATATAATAACAACAACAATTACAACAACAACAACAACAGCAGCAATTACAATAACAACAACAACTTACGCCTAAAAGTCACTTTTGAAACCATCATATTACATAGAGCATTTGTTACATAGGAGTTTGTCGAATCGGAAGTAGTCAAAAGAGCAGACATTATTTTTTTTTACAGCGGGATAAGAGATACTTTTTTACTCGATAATTACTCCTTTTTACGCCTTTGAAAACAGAATAGACCCAGATCAGACAGTTCCTGTAGGAGCCGTCTGATCAGGGTCTGCGCTGTTCGCTTTACGAAATAATAAAGATATGAATCTACAGTTTCTGTCATGGCCAATATTCATGTGTCCATGTACTGTTTTAGCAATGAATTAATTAACATTCAAGTTGTCATTATTTCATGACTATTCATGGAGTAAAGGGTTAAGTTGTCCCTTACCAAAGCGTTTAACAATGTGGCCCCTTTTTATAGCAATAGCTCAGAGGAGGTTTGGCTGTAGACATGTTTGTGTGTGTGTGCGAACGTTATGTTACGAGTAGCGTCACATGTTTTGAAATGTGGTCCTCATGCTTTGTTTTCGTACTCTGTAAACCACTGTGTTAGATAAGTGTCCTATAAACGAGTCGTGCCAAGATAAAGATGTACAGTTCAAAAACCCCATCTAAACCGGACTTATGGTATTTCTAGCAATGACCGTTTGTTTACTTCCTTTCAGTTTGACCTTCATATTAAAAATTGATTAAATCTATATTTTTAAAAATATTGAGCAATTATTTTAATACAGTTATTAAGTAAAGGTCCTAGTGTACTTATAAATGTTAAACAGCGCTTTTTAAGAGCTAAATTAAAACTTTAATTTTTACCTGAAAATATGCAAAAAAGAGGTGTCATATAACTCACTTTTCCAGATTTTTTTTTTCAAAAGTATCCTTCCAAATACCTTCTTTAGTCCTGTCTTTGTATTAATAAGTCTTTATTATATGATAAAAGTTCCAATTTCACTTTTCCCAACACCACTATATTTCAATCATAGCAAATTGTTCAACAAAATGTAAAGGATTAACACTTTCCCTGTTACCTGTTTATACCTACTGACTATTCATGGACAGAACAGTTATAATGAAATATGGAAGCTGGAACATTGTAGTCATTTTAGAAAGTAAAGATACAGATCTATCAAATTCCATTAGCAAAGACAGCAGACCCTGATCAGACGGCTCCTATAGGAAAAGGCCTTTATATGATGGAAAGGGTTAACCGTTCATTGTAAAGTTGCAGTAACGTGTTATGGCCGTTAATTTTCATATACAGTGCTCCCTCCCTACAACGGCCCTCTCAATAACGATTGCCTCCTTACAACAACGCATGTCACTGTTTCCGAAACAACACGACTCCAGAAAAAAACTTTTTCCATCGTATTTTCTTTATGCCTCCATCAAACCCTATGTTGTGACCACTCTTTAGAATCGTCACTTTGTGACGATTCTAAAAGGTGGTCACAACATAGGGTTTTATGGAGGCATAACGGTTTTAGTTCTCGAAATACACCCTATCTGGGGATCTGCAAACAAGCTAATTATGATTGATTTTCCCTCCCTATAACAACTCCCTCTGAACAACACATACAATTTTCGTATCCCAAAGGGTGTCGTTGTAGAGAGGGAGCACTGTAGTATTTTTTTACCTTTTGATTCTTCATGATTCGTTGTCCTGTCTAATCAATCCCAGTCATTTGTTTAATTCAAATATTATATGTAAATATGCGCTGTAACTAGTTTGAACATTTAGGTAACAGCCAATCAATAGGCTAAGAAAACATTGCGGAAACGTTTATGTTTGTACGACGCGAAAAAACGTTATAGCATATTTAGACTGGCCTAC
Source organism: Azorinus chamasolen (assembly GCA_963576725.1). NCBI lineage: Eukaryota > Metazoa > Mollusca > Bivalvia > Cardiida > Solecurtidae > Azorinus > Azorinus chamasolen. The sequence goes on along the minus strand of OY755246.1, from coordinate 37,949,962 downwards.
ATCCATTTACAATAAGTTTAAAGTCTTTTTAGTATTGGACGAGATCTACGCAGACTTAGGCATGTATTGGAACATACATGCACGGAATGAATACATATTAGACTGGTTTTAAATACATGTATTGCTAAAACACATATAACTCTGATAGCGCTGTTTAAACCAACATGTCTGGCTTCCAATCGGATATAGCATCAGCCCTAAAAGCCACTTAGAAATCATCTGGGCAAATCACATCTCCTAATTCGCCGATGCATTAAAGTATGTGCTTATAAAAATATCAGTTTCTGAGTTCCTTGAATGTATTTGACAACACATCAATATTTGTTTAACTCTATCATAAAATCATACGCATATCTATTTATAGATCCCTTGTCAACCCCTTGTAAATTCCTTGTCAACCGGCATTTTAATAAAGACCAAATTAGATTTCTTTAGACAGGTGGCCGCTTAATTCAGGTTGAAAGTCATACAGAGGAGCTTTCTGTATGACTTACAGTCTGTATTAAGCTGCCACCTGTCTGAAAGATCGGTATTGGTATTAATTATAACATCCGGGCTAGATGTGTCTTCAGAGATTACTATTCTTGTTACAGTAGCTGCTTTAGAGAGGAAATATTGTATGCACTAAAATACAGCTTCACGTACGAAACAAGTCCACAATACTTTCCTACTAAAATTATTGAATCTATGGTGGGCTTTTAACCTTTAGTCTATTACTGGCGGATGAGTGAATACATATGCAAACAGTTTGGATCCAGATGAGACGCCGTGTAACTCGGCGTCTCATCAAGTTCCAAACTGTATGACACCCTGATTGAATTTTGGTAGACCAATTGATTATAGCTTGAATTTTGGAAATGTAGTACATGTAGGTGAAATATTTTGTAAAAATGATTTGCTCGACAGGCTTAAGTTTAAGCAACACTCGGTTGGTACCTATCTTCCGCTGACTCGTAGACCCAATTACCAATAATTAAGGACAATTAACGCAACCTTATTTCAATAATCTCGCCCCAATATTTCTTAACATGATTTCTGTAACATGAGATCATCTGTAGTATTCTGTTCAATCTAATCAATAACATACATGCTTTCTCATTCAGACATTCTTTTTGCCCGATTTCTTTGTCGCTTGCATCAATAGTGTTCTTGTAGCAATTATTTTGGGCATGGATAAGATAAGAAGGGAGTTAACTCTTCTGTTGTCTACTTTATTATTTATACCTCTTATTTCCCCTGAACCCTGACGCACATTCTTGACATCATAAATGTGGTATATGAACACGTGAATTTTGGCATTAACAGAAATTATAGGATCTGATCTATATAATTTGGTAAACAAACAATGCAGATTCTGATCAGGTGGTTCGTGCAGGAACTGTCTGCTCTGGCTCTGGGTCTACTCTGTTAGCAAAAGTAATGTGTTAGACAATTTAATTCTGATGTTTTCATTATAACCTTTGCAAATAGTTTGGATTCAGGTGAGAGCCAAGTCATCGGTATGCCACTTTGGTTGGAAATTTCACTTAACCCATGTCACTTATCTCTTTCCTTCTTATAGATTCTTTGGCGCCTTTGCAAACAGAGCAAACCCTGGTCAGACGGCTCCAGAAGGCGTAAGAAGGGGACTATATCAGATAATTATTCCAGGAATAAAATAGGCCATATATTTCAGGAAAAAATATATATCGATGCGATCTAACAAAAACAGTTTCTGAACGTATTAATAAAAATCTTTAACATAAAAACACATTTCCCTTATACAGACGACGTTCGGCAATGCGCAGAGTAGACGCAAATCAGACGTCTCCATGGCAAATGTAATAATAGTACTGTGACAATAAGAGATCATTCACCGCTAATGTCGCAAAAATGCACCACGAAAAATAGTGCAGTCCCAGATCAGACGCCGCCTTTTCAAGGTGTCTCAATTTTTTCTATATATGTGGTTTATTCCTTTGGAATTTGCATTTATTTATCTCATTTCTTAATTTTACCATATGATTTAACAAAATTTGATTGCAGACGACAATAAGAAAGTTGGCGCCGAAGGGCTTAAACAATAACAATAGCAATAACAGTAGCCAAAGTAGTTTCCAGGTTCAACAGTAATAATAGTACTTGGATAATAAGAGGATAAGAAACACTAAACTGACTAATATCAGTTGTATCTGAACAACAGTGCACCAGGTTTAGCTGAAGTTGTACATAAAGGCAGAAGCAATAACAATAACGCTATCAGTTGTAGCTCAAGTAATATGCAATGTGGTAGTAATAACAATGGCAATATCAGTTGTATCTGAGCTAGTGCATAAAATGCCAATAGCAATAACAATAGCGTTATCAGTTGTAGCTCAAGTAGAGCACACTGTGGTAGCAATAACAATATCAATATCAATTGTATCTGAAGAAGCACATAAACTGACAATAGCAATAACAATAACGTCATCAGTTGTAGCTCAAGTAGTGCACACTGTGGTAGCAATAACAATATCAAAATCAATTGTATCTGAAGAAGCACATAAACTGACAACAGCAATAACAAGAATGTCATCAGTTGTAGCTCAAGAAGTACGCAATGTGGCATCAATAACAATGGCAATATCAGTTATAACACGGGCTGTAGCAAAATCATTAGCAATATCAGTTGTAGCTGAAATAGCGCATGCGGGCTGTTGCAATAAGAACAGCAATGCAATCGGTATCTGAAGTAGCAAGAGCAATATCAGTTGTAGCGGAATTTGTACACAGGAGCAGTGCATGGAATATTAGCACTCACTGTAAGTGTAGGCACACATGAAATGTAGCAATGACAATAAAAATACATGTAAAAGCATATTTGGAGTAACAATTAAGATTACATGGCATAATAGCAATTGCACTATTGATAATACATAAAGCAAGTATCATAATACATTATAATAGCGGTAGTAACAGTACCAGTCGTGGAAGTACATGGTATTGTGGTAATAGAAATAACAATCAACATAGCAGTAGTATAGTTGTACAAGAAACATTTGCTATAGTAATAACTGTAATAACATTGCTTGAAACTAATACATGGCTCAATATTTATTTTAATAATTTAACAACTGTAAAATAGAATTCCTCTATAGGGACCACTTAATGGATTTGAAATGCGTCTTTAGGAGCAGGTGGTGAATTAGATTAATGCAGAACGAAAGTAATGCAGAGAGCTTTATGTGATGTTCCTGCATAATTTTCGTTCTGTATTAAATGACTGCACGTCTTAACCCTTTACGCCACAGATACGCATTTTTACACATTTGCAAACAAAGTAAACACTGATTAGACGGCTCGTATCAGGGACTTCTCTGTTTGCTGATGGAATAACATTGATCTATTTCTATAATTTCTGCCATGATAAAAATGCCGTTGTTCATAGTGCCATCATTATATATCAGTTAAGTAGCATTTATGATTATTGCCATTAATTCTTGCATGCATATTCATAGAGTGAAGAATTAAAAAACCCGCCATAAAACTTTAATCATTGTATAGAAATTTTCCTGCAAAAGTAGTCTCCCTGGTATGAAGCCTTTCCATCATACTAACGCTTTTGCAAACTGGGTAGACACAGATCCTATATGAGCCGTCTGAAAAGAGTCTGCTCTGTTTGCTTATGAAATAATATAGATCCTAGTGTGCAGTTCAGTTTATGCATATACTAAGCAATCCTGTGTTCATATTCCATAATAAAAATCAGTTAACTCGTTCTCTCCTGGACTATTTTTAGACCCAAACTCGTTGAATAAATCTACTGAAAAGGAGCATTTGCTAGAGAAAAGGACATTTTTAGAATTATGTAGTTTTGAAGCCATTGTGATAAATAGAACATTTGCTCCTATGGAGCAAATGTTATATTTATCACAATGGCTTCAAAAATGACGTTTACAGATGCGCAATAAGGCGTAATTAGGAGATAATGGGTTCATAAATATTCACAGTATCATTACTTCTAACATATTCATCAGGTAAAGGGTTAAACGAAAACATGCATTTGTTATAACAGTAGCAACAAACTTTGTTTATATGTTGTATTCAATATTTTGCATAGTAGCTCAGTGGCTTATTGCTATCATTGGTTAGAATTGGCGAATTCTTTTGGTTGTTGGTCTCTTTATCTCACGAATCGTCATATTATCAGTTGAATATTTGTAATTTTATATTAAAACAGGATTGTTTTTGCCATGGCAGAAACTGTAGAATTAGATCTATAGTACGTAGTCTAGGCGGATTTCTAGAAATTGTGAAAAATGAAATAATAGTAGGCATTTCGCGTTAAAAGTTGGCAAACAGTTGTTTTTACATAATCTGGGTGTGCTGAATCCGAATATGCTGTTTGTCAAGCTGTATCTTCCATATTTAAGATACAAAATGGCGGAAAACAAAATTGCCGCCAATGAGTACTATTCCCAGGTAAACAAGGATATACTACACCTAAAATCTGGGCGAAACATTAAAATGTTCTGTTAAAATGTACAAACGACTAATGGAAGATCGTTTTCAATAGCTTAATTTCTTTTTATTGCATTCTAAATTATACCTATAAACCAAGATCACGGTTCGACATAAAGGGATGCACTTAATCTAATTTACAATTGTCGCACAATGTCGGTGACAGTCGGTGTGCGTTATACGGTGTACGTAACCGTCTGCTGTCTGTGTGATATGTACAGTCTGTCTGCGTGATACGTTGTACGTGACAGTCTGTCTGCGTGATACGTTGTACGTGACAGTCTGTCTGCGTGATACGTACCTGGCAGTCGGTCCGTGTGACTAGGTCGATGCGCGCTTTGAGCAGATCCGCCTTGGTTTGACTTGTTTTACAAATTACAGTAAAACATTTCAGCAGCGATCTTTCAACAGCGACTGTCATGAACAAACGCCTCCCTTCAGAATTTATGATCTAAGCGATCAATTAATGATAAAAGAAAAATATTAAGGTTACTTAGTGCATAATGAAAGTAATGCATGTTGCCCATGAGCTTCCTGTATAAGCCTGACTGGGTACCCCATTATTTTACATAGTCGTTTGTAGTCAGGTTTATGTTGTACATGCAAGTCAAATGTCTAGCTCTTGACCTCTGAGTGGTGCCTGAGAAAAATAGTTTAGTTTAGACAGCTCAACAAAGAACGTCAATAATTTTGGCAATATGCGAAGCAATATGCGAAAGTTCTAGATATTTCCACGTCAAGGGCTAAATACTGAATGAGCAGGGATTTCACTCAGAACCACATTGTCCAGACACTGAATAATGTTTTTACCAACACTTCTGATCTTTAACTATTTTTATTATACGCCCACCTAATAAAGGTGGTCGTATATTGTCGTGGCCCTGTCCGTCCGTCCGTTCGTTCGTTCGTTCGTTCGTCCGTCAACATTTTGTTTGTCCGCTATTTTCTGGGAAAACTATTTGACAGATATTAATGAAACTTAACACAAATGTTTAATGCATCAAGATCTGAAGCTGAGTTGATTCTGAGGTTCATTTGATTTTTCATTTCAGAGTTACGGCCCTTGTCCTAAAAATATGCAAATAGTTTGTCCGCTGTTTTCTGGGAAAACTATTTAAGAGATATTAATGAAACTTCACACAAATGTGCATCAAGATCTGAAGCTGAGTCGATTCTGAGGTTCATTTGATTTGTCGTTTTGGAGTTATGGCCCTTTTACTTAAAAAATAATGCAAATACATGAAAATAGTTTGTCCGCAGTTTTCTGGGAAAACTATTCGACAGATATTAATGAAACTTCACACAAATGTTTAATGCATCAAGATCTGAAGCTGAGTTGATTCTGAGATTCATTTGATTTATCATTTCAGAGTTATGGCCCTTGTCCTTAAAAATATGCAAATAGTTTGTCCGCTGTTTTCTGGAAAAACTATTTGAGAGATATTAATGAAACTTCACACAAATGTTTAATGCATCAAGATCTGAAGCTGAGTCAATTCTAAGGTTCATGTGATTTGTCGTTTCGGAGTTATGGCCCTTGTATTTAAAAAATAATGCAAATACATGCAACTAGTTTGTCCGCTGTTTTCTGGGAAAACTATTTGAGAGATATTAATGAAACTTCACACAAATGTTTAATGCATCAAGATCTGAAACTGAATTGATTCTGAGGATCATTTGATTTTTCGTTTCAGAGTTATGGCCCTTATCCTTAAAAAATAATGCAAATACATGCAAATAGTTTGTCCGCTGTTTTCTGGGAAAACTATTTGAGAGATATTAATGAAACTTCCCAAAAATGTTTAATGCATCACGATCTGATGCTGAGACGATTTTGAGGCTTATTTGATATGTCGTTTCGGAGTTATGGCCCTTTTACTTAAAAAATAATGCAAATATATGCATATAGTTTGTCCGCTGTTTTCTGGCAAAACTGTTTGACAGATATTAATGAAACTTCATACACATGTTTAATGCATCAAGACCTGAAGCTAATTCGATTCTGAGGATCATTTGATTTGTTGTTTCGGAGTTATGGCCATTGCACTTACAAAAATAATGCAAATCTATGCAAGTATGAGGATGGCCATAACTTTTTCATTTGAAATGATATTTACTTCATTTTTTTATATGGTTAAACCTTAATGTGAATTTCACATATATCATTTTATGGTCCTTGAACTTTGTGTGTTCGTTGCTTTGTTTGTCGGTCAACTTTTAGTTTGTCTGTTGTTTTCTGGGAAAAACTATTAAAATGATATAAATGAAACTTAACACAAATGTTTTAAGCAACAAAATTTGAAGCTGAGTTTATTTTGAGGTTCATTCAGTTTGTTTTTACAGAGTTATGGCCGTTGCACTTTACAAAAATCTGCAAAAATGAGGATTAGCTGTAACTTTTTTATTTAATAAGATATTCACTTCATTTTTTTTAAAAATTAGTATAGTATCACCTTAATATGGAAATCAAGATCTGAAGCACAGATTAGAAAATGTCAACACTTATAAGGCATGTTGAATCAGAGAAAGTTTGCAAGTGGGCGTATTATGTACCGTATGCGGTACTCTTGTTATACTACATTCATGACATTGTAAATTCGAAAGTCTATGTCTCGGGTGTAAATATAAGGTTCAGAGTGTTAACAAGTGTCAAACTTAACCCTTTTAGTGTATGGACTGATGTACGTATAGTATATTTCTGAACACTATACACCAATATCAAAGGATCTAATTAGGATCTGCACTATTTGACATAAAGGGACGCACTTAATCCAATTTACAACAGGTTAAAGACAAAATTCCACAGTAAGGGTTTATGTGATATGAAACAAACATTAGCAATAAACAAAAAGTCTGATACATTACCTTTTACTTAATTACTATTTCCATGCGACGTGTTCTATTACAAACTATTTCAAGGTCATTTTTACTAGGAAAACGAGTGTGTGTGTGTGTGTGTGTGTGTGTGTGTGTGTGTGTGTGTGTGTGTGGGGGGGGGGGTTGACTTAGGCAATTAAAGGGAGTCGTAAGCTTTTATTCGATTATAAAATGTCGCAACTGGCTACATATAGACGGTTAAGGACTCCCTTGGACTACTTATAGAAATGTGACGTTTCGGCATTCGCTGTATAAAAAGGTCGCATGTCATTACTATCTAAGTGTAAACAATGATACAGGCATAAGCGGCCATTAACTGAAGTATTATTAAGATCATTGAAGACAAGTGACTGCTTAGCCTTAATGCCGGGTGAACATATTCCAGAAAACGTCTATAGGAGTTTTATGCATTATTTTTATCCTGAATTAAACAATCACTTGTATTGAAGATATCGTCAAGGGTATTTTTTGAGTGACCGCTTAATACCATTTAAAAGTATTTTTAAAAGAGCGACGATTTTAATCTAGCAAATGCTTACGAATCCCTATACACATTAAAGATTCATGAAAACTGTCTGAAAAAGTGAATATGATAATTAGATGCCTGAAACAAGCTTTCGGTAGTTTTTAAATCAAATTATATGCCCCATAATGACTAATGGAACATATTGAATTAAACATCAAATTGACTAGTGACAAGTAAAACGAATCTTCATACTTTTATATACACATAAAAGTCCACAGAAATTAAAACCGTGTGGATATTATATTGATACAATAACTTGAATACAAATGTATGTTAATTTACATCAAACGTTACATGATCAGATAAACACGATACTTCTGTGAAAAACAACTAGAAATGTGTTTGTAACGCCGCCAGTGACATGCTTGACCATTAATGCAAACATTTAATAAGTCGATAACTGACATACAGGCAAACACTCAACCATGGTCACAGAGGTTAAGGTACAAGTTATTAAAGTTGTAATACAACATGCTGTTCTCATTCAAGTGCATTATAAGCATGAGCAGTTGCGTGACTGTAACTGTGGTACTTAGACCAAAACTACGTTACACACAAAACCTAACCAAGGTAACAGAGGTTAAGGTTAAAGATCAAAGTCGCCGAATTGCAATGAAACATGCTGAACTTATTTAGGCGGAAAGGCATGTTATGTTGTCTGACCTTAGCTGTTTAGGTGCCTAGTCTATTAGGTGCTTAATTAGTCCATAACTAAGTAAAAACGAAAAACATCACCAAAGGTGACATAGGTTAAGGTCAAAGGTCACCAAACTGCATCGCAATATGCTGTACAAATTTAAACGCATTAGTACGTGAAGTTGCATGATAGTAGCTACAGTGCTCAGTGCATAACTAAGTTAAACGCAAAACCTTAACCGAGATCAAGAGATGGTCATGGTTTTCAAACTGCCATGCACCATACTGTACTCGTTAAGAAGCTTAATAATGCACAGTTGTGTGACTGTAGCTGCAGTTCTAATTCCATAACTAAACTAAAGGCAAATACTAAATCTATGCCAGAGAGTTCAAAGGTCAAGGTAACCAATCTACAGTGCAACATGTTGTACTTATTAAGACGCATGTTCATGTAAAGTTGTGTGACCCTAGCTTTAGTAGTAAGTCCATAAATCATTCATCCCTGATAATTCAAAAGAACGATTCCAGTTTACAATTAAGTTTTGTCCAATTTTAATATTCATGGTTGTTTTGTTATTTTGTTAAATGACAAAGAGTGCAGACCCTGATCAGATGATTTCTTTAAGAACCCTTTGATCTGGGTCTACATTTTTATAGCACACATGTTCTCTTCGCAAGTGCAGTTTGTAAATGACGCATACTCGTGGTACTAGAGGGTAATGGGTTAAATGCACAAACTAACCAAGGGACACAGAACTCAATATAAAATATTTCAACAACTTTGTTGAAGGACATTTAATTGACCATGTATGAGAAATTCTGAAACTTGACCAGAACTGCAATATACTTTAAATAAAGTACTCGTACATGTATGTATATATGTTAGGTTTTTCTAACAAGAAGACGTTTTAAAGATTTTGTCTATCCTTGCCTTGACAACAAAACATGCACATAGAAAGGAGCAGTTGAAAATGTTCACTTCTGTAACATATGTGTAAAGTTTCACCAATGAACAACACATACATTAGAAGGAGATCGTCTTTGAACTAGAAACATGTTTGTAAAATTGCACATGTCCCCGCCTAACACAAAGTCTAACAAGAGAAATGTATCAAAGTCAAACCAAGATGTTAGACGGACGGGTGGAAAAAGCAAACACTTAATGCCCCACCACTATCGTCGGTGGGTCATTAAATGAAAATTGGCATTTACAGACGGCCGACAAAGGCTGTGTCATACTAATAATTCGTCTTGAGCATATGCTCAAGTGAGCTAAATACAAACTTTTTACCTCAACATAAATGGAAATGAATACTGCAAATGCTTCCTACAATATGAAAAATGTTATATATAAAAAATATCTTGAACTTCAAGGGACCATACAAATTAATTCGAGATCAGAGGGGTTCGAGTTATCCAATATATAATCTGACCAATATCTCAAAGTTCACAGCCTTATGCAGAGTGTTCCCTTTTGACTATCAATTACTTGTTTGTTGTGAAGAAAGTCTCATTCATTCATAAGTTTCGCAACTTGACTTTCCTCTCTGAAGACGTCTTCTGCAGTGCTAGACCATTCATAATCTCCAATTCATTTCTATGTTTTTGCTCAAAATAGCTTGGTAACTTGGCTATCAATTTCATGCAAAATTTACAGCTTTTTGTTCCATTTTTTCTTCCACCATGTCTCTTTGTAGACAGACTGCACCACAGTCATGTTTGGTGTTGCTAAATGGACAGCTATATCTTGGTATAGGACAATATCAGAATATCGCTGACACTTTCTTGAACAAGTTCTTCTGAGCTGTAATGTGCTGTTTCAGTATTGGTTTAAAACGGGCCTGTTGCCATTATCCCCGACATCATTTTCAGATTTTTTTATCATCATCACTTGAATCGCTCGTGGTATAATTGGATGGTGCATAGTCTTCAACTCTCCAAAGCTGCCCATTCTATTTCCTCTGAAAGTAAACACAGAAATTTAATTAGTTCTTGTCCATTCATAACATTAACAATCATTATAAAGTAACAAGAAATGTCTTTTTAAAAAGATATTCAGCGACATTCAAATATTGACAATAATGGTATTAAATATCTGCCATATTAATTTCAACGTTTGGAGATTCTATTAGTAGAGGGAACTAATTCTATGAAGGGTTGCTTATTATTATACTAGCAGAGAGGCATGCAATGGAAATGACGAAGCAATTATTGAAATATATCAAGTTACTTTATAGGAAATCACTATTAAACTGTACAATGGCAAAGCTTTTTTTAAATATCTAATTAGTTCTTCATTTTACCTATTATAAAATGTGCATGAAAGCGCGTATATCTATATTGATATGAAGATAACAAATTGAATACACTTTAAAGCATATAGAATTTAGTTTTTCTTTTGTGCAGAGTCTGTAATTACTTAAAGAACGGTATTTACCTAGCATAGATCAACGCATTAATCGACTTTTGTGTATCATCATTAGTGATATCATTAACTGAATCTACATGTATTGTAAAAAATATAAAGTTAGCAACCTCAACCTACTTCCACGATCCAAAGCACAAGGTGATAGAGCCGTAGCAATAGCCTTCAGTAAGTAGCTTTATATCACAGTGAGCCAACAACCAGAGCCCATATGCTGTGGTTGGGGAAAGTAATTAATACTATTACTGCCACTCTACTGCTATACTCTATCTCTCACTCTCTCGTGTTGGCTCAGGAAGAAGCTGTAGAATCAGATCTATATTACACCATAAGCAAACAGAGCAGACCCTATTTGTGAATGTTTACATAACATTACCAATGCATTGCACGTTTCGTAACATCTAAAATCAAGATGTTGCCAGGCGACGTGGTACTATCATGTTGTATACCTTTGAAGTATGCATGTGTTTAGTAGTTGGTCAATAATTCAAAACTAATAAAGCATGTATGTTTTCATTATCCAACTTAACACTTTAGTCTCGTCAAAATACTGGTTACTGTTGATTTAGTGAAAGATATTTGTTCTGTTGATATTTAAAGAGATTTATAGGATATGAACATTGATTTGATATAAATGACATAATGATTTCAGTGGTTCTGATCAGGATTTTAAACTTCACAAATCATTTATTGTTTGGCACAATAAAGGCTGCATTGTAGCACGGGTGTTTTATTTTACAAGCCCTGCCTGTGATTGGCTACGGTATTTATTGTATTTTCATCCCGTTCTAAATGCCGATGGTGATAAATAGCCTTACAAGTTCGTTTTACTGACGTGCATATGCCATACGCTCGTATATTTTTGCTGTATCAATCCATCTACTGCACCGCTGCTACACAAAATAGACTGATTTCATCATCATTCGTGAATTTGTCAATCTGCTAGATTATATTAATAAGCTAACGTTTTAGCTATTGCTTAATGCGGGCTATATTGTACTTGTTCACTGTCTGAAGTCAGACATCCTACCTAAATCACAAGTTGGAAGTTTGTAACACTTGACATGGATGTTCCTTTGCAGGTTTTATTCTGTCTTTCTGTATAAATATGTATAAATTAGCCATTTCCAACAAAGTACCGTACCGTGGATCGGTTATTTGCCGAAAATATTAATTTTATTTATTACTGTTGTAACCGACACTTTGTACTAATTAATATTGCTTTTCGAACATTTATTGGATCCAGATCATCTAACAAGAAGTAAGACTAATATTATAAATTGTTCCGTGCGTATGACCTTTTCACTTTCTGCTAATAATCGGTATAGAATTATCAACCCCTGTAATAATGGGCTGCAAATTCCAGGTGGTGATCAGTGGCTGCACTGATTGTCTAACCTGGGTCATTTTGATCTGGAAAACAACACAACTGGACTATTTATTTTTGTTACAAACGTTCAATATAGTTCTGTCATGTTACCACTACCTGTACCATAGGTGCGAACTACAATCACTATATAATTGCTCTCTAGGCGAAATCTCCAATTGGTTTACTATACATGTATATGTAATTGTAGGCGATTTCTTCACTAGGCGATTTCTCCAGCACCCGAGACTTCAAATTCATGGATCTGTTTACATTTATAATAAACAAATATTTTACTACATTCAGACAAATAAATTTATAAAACTGTATTTGAAGATAATTAATACTGATCCTGTTGTTTATACTCTGTCTATATATTGTTTCATACTGTTGAAGTGTATTACTTCTAGTTAGATTAGATCTATCACCAGTTACTATTAAAAACAATTGTTAAATTTTCACTACCATAACAATTTCGTTTGTCTAAATTCTTTAAATCCCAATCTATTATGACCCCAGGAATTTCGACACGTTAGAAGACTGTATATCTGGATTTTACATAGTTTGGCCATGTGTAGAGGCATTATAAAAAGGCTGTATGCCAGTAAATGTATTAACTAATGAAAATAAGTTTACTGCCAAATACTAGTAGGTAATATGCAACTTACAACGTAACATAGTTTCTGATTGGTGGAAAACTAGAACAAGAATGAAAATAGACAGCTAGCCGCTGAAAAGGTATGTTATGTGACGACCTTTGCAAAGCGGTTGGATCCAGATGGGATGTCAAATAACACAGATGCCCACGAGCATCAGAACTGTGTGAAACTCCGATCAAATCTTTGGAAAAAATCAGATGGAAATAAGAAAAGTATAAATATGAGTCATACAGGAAACACCACATACAGAAAAAACAGCCACCCGAACAGCAACACTTGACAACACAAAACTATTTACAAATACCAGTTCTTTTAGCAAAATAGGGGTTAAAAATGTTCTCAATTCTGAAAAAATATCTACATACAGTTCATTTTAGCAGCGGTTGGCAGGTACTTATTTCATTTTGAGAGCAATTGATTTTTCTTTCTTTCCTGATGAAGAGAGTCTCCTGAGATGTATATCCATATGTACAAAGACTAACATCACGAAGACTCCGACACTAACATCACGAGGACATACTAGACTGCGCGTTCAAACATCACTCCTTTACTAACCTTCACCATCTAAAGCCACTGCATCGCTTGAACTTGGAGAGAAACCTGGGTTAATCATTTTGGATAACATCCCTCCATTACCTATGCATTTTAAAGAAACGGTAGAACTATAAACATTTATCTAATATTGGTTTGATTTGTATTATTCTTATTAGATTTTCTATAGTTTAAACTCTTACTGTATATATTGGGCAGCTGTTATGCTTGGTTAGTTTTGTCCCTAAACACAACTCAAGCTGGTCTCCTGAGTTGTGTAAATTTTATGTACAAATATCCCAACATCATGAGGACTGACACTAACAACATGAGGACTTACTAGATTGTGTACAGTCCTACACTGTTTATTTCTATCTAAGATCACTGCTCTTATAAAACCTAGAACTGTGTTTGTAAAACACGGTGTCCCGCTGCTTGCTTAACCTTAAATGCAAACATTTTACTAGTCCATAGTAATAAAAAAGCAACCAGGTCAAAAAGGTCGGCGGACACTTACTGTGCATATTGAGCAGCTGTTATGCGTGGTTATTTGTTTTCATAAACACAAATTAAGGACATATCCTGAGTTATATAATTTATGTGTACACAGACTCTAATATCATGATAACTGGCATTAACATCACAAGGACTTACTAGACTGCGTTTTAAGTGCAGTCCTAAACTGGAGTGATCTCGTCTAATGTCCCTTCTATTTAAGAAACAAAACCTACGAATCTGTTTCAAATATTACTCCGTTACTAACATTCACTGTTTTTGGTCACAACAGGACTTGAACTTTGAGAGGGACTTGAGTCAAGTATTATAACATCCATTCATTACCTATGCCTTTGAAAGAAAAAATAGAATCATAAACATTTATCTATTATTAGTCTTGTTCGTTGTAATTCGTACTTTTAACATAGACGCTGTATATCTTCAACTTTGAACACATGTCATAAGTCAAATAAGGAAGTCCCGATGCATGCTTGACCAAATCTGCAACCATTTTATTAGATCATAACTGACTTAAACACAAAAATTTAACCAATATCACAAATGTCATGGTCAAAGTTTATGGTCACCAAAGTGCAATGCAACATGCTGTACTCACTAGGGTGCATAAGCATATACAATTGTGTGACCCTAGCTGCAGTAATTATTCATAGCCGAGTTAAACGTAAAAACTTAATTTCGGACGTACGTACGGACGGGCGGTCGTACGGACAAGGATAATATAATTTCATGGCCGAGTATACAAACTAAATGTAAAAATGTATCTCCATCTATAAAGTGATTGAACTTTTTGAAATAGGTCCCATATATGTTTAGCTTAGTGACTGAAAACACATGTTTTGAAATTTATTATATTTAAAATTTAAACACTTACTGTGCATAGTGAGCATATGTTAAGCGTGGTTATTTGTTTTTCTAAATACAAATTAAGTTAGTCTTCTGAGTTGTAAAATTCATATGTACAAAAACTCCAACATCACGATGACTGATGCTAACATCTTGAGGACTTACTACACCCTGTGTTAGTGCAGTCCTATACTACAATGAGTACGTCTAATGTCACTTCCGTTTACATTGACATCATATGGACTTACTAGACTGTGTGTTCAGTACAGTCCTACACTGAAATGATTACTTCTAATGACACTTCCGTTTAATAAACAAAACTTACGAATCTCCCTTCTTTACTAAAATTCACTGTCTTGGGTCACAATGGCACTTGAACTTGAAGAGGGAATTGGGTCAAGCATTGTGGATAGCATCCCTTTATTACCTATACATTTTAGAGAAACAGCAGAAAACAAATATTTAGCTATTATTGGTCTGGTTTGATGTAATCAGTATTTGTTACGCCGCATAGTGTTACATTAGAAGACGTCTCTTCTAAACACTAGAAATAGTTTTGTAAAACTAGTTAATAAAATACATATACACTGCTCCATGCTTAACCATATATGGAAACATTTATTAGTTCATGACTGAGTTCACCTAAAAATCTTAACTAGGTCAAAATGGTCAAACTACCAATTTTCAATGCAACATGCTGTACTCATTAAGGTGCATAAGCATATGAAGATGGTGACCCTAACTATAGTACTTGGGTCGCAACCCAGTTCAATGCAAAAACGAACCCTTCGGACTAAGCATGGACGGACGGAAGCACGGACAAGGGTTACAAGCAAAATATGCTCCGCAAAATTTCGTGACGAGGCATAAAACCCGTACAGAAACGTCACTCGAGTGTTATACCCTCATACGAATGTATCGAGCTTTGAAAAAAGTTCTTATATAAGTTGTTTTACCTCAGATACTAAGTATACATGTTTTGATTTTATTAGGATTTCTAAAGGTATAAACACTTACTGTGCATATTGAGCAGCTATTATGTGTGGTTATTTATGTTCCTAAACGCAAATTAAGTTAGTTTCCAGAGTTGTAAAATTCATATGTACAAAGACTCCAACATCATGAGGACTGATACTAACATCTTGAGGACTAACTACACCGTGTGTTAGTGCAGTCCTATACTACAATGAGTACGTCTAATGTCACCTCCGTTTAACAAACAAAACGAGTACGATTTAAATATCACGCCTTTACTAACTTTCACTCTCTTGGACCATCGCATCACTTGATTTTGGAGAACTTGATCTAAACATTGCTGATATCATCCCTTCATTACCTATATAGTTTAAATAAACAATAGAAAGATAAACATTTATTTAATATTGGTCTGGTTTGATGTAATCCTTATTTGTATTTTTACATAGACGCTGTATATAGTCAGACATGTCATAAATACCAGAAAAAAATACATTTGTAAATACGGATATCCCGCTGCATGCTTGACCATAAATGTAATTATTTGATTAATTCAAAACTTTGTGGTGGGGCATTAACGCCATTATGTTTTTATGTGTACATGTATATCCATCTATAAAGGTTTGGAGCGCTTTGAAATTAGTTCTCATATCTGCTTGACTCAGTATCTCACAGCAAATTAGTTTCCCGAGTTGTAGAACTCGTATTTACAACGATTCTAACATCATGAGGACTGACACTAACATCATGAGGACTTCATGTAACTGTATGTTCAGTGCAGTCCTATACTGGAATGATTACTTCTTATGTCACTTCTATTTAACACACAAACCTATGAATCTGTTTCAAATATCACTCCTTTGCCTGAAATGCTTGTAAAGTTTCAAGCTTATTTTCACCGAAGGGACTTGCTCTACAGTGATAGGCACTGGGGTGTACTTTTTCTTCTTAGAAGTACCAGCTTTAAATCTGAGCCTATTGCATGACATTATTTGAAAACGGGTTATGAGGAATACATAAATGTCAACATCTTCGCGGCAACCACAATTGTCTTTGATAGTGTTCATTCAATACAATGGATTATAACCCTGGTGTTAGCATCTTGGTGTTTGGATTCCGACATTACAATTTCAACCTCTGAAACAGATGGTTTGACGCCTTCTTCTTCACTGAACAAACCTTAGCTACGATAATTTGCACACAGAATAAGATGTTTGGGCAGAAATCTTGCAGGATCAGTTTTGAGCAGAAATTGTCCCCCATCTGCTTGGTAGAGAAACAACCCTGATTTCAGCCGGTCTAATGACGAATGTGTACTCCCGTAGAATGTGTACTCCCTAGTCCATATTCGACGTAGAAAAATACTCCCCGGTCGATATTCTACATAGAATATGGACTCCCTTTCCGTAGAATATGAACTCCTGTCATAGAATATGTACTACCCTGGGGAGTTTTTTACAAGGCAATTATTTTCTGTATAATGTAAATAAACGCATTCAATAAATAATCAACAGTGTGTAACACAGTTGCTAATTAATCACATTGATGTCACTAACCGTTTCAAGACAGTACTAGTACTCTCATATTTCTCCTGCCAAATGTTTGTTTCTGTTTTTGTGTGTGAAATACTTTGGTGTTATAGCCAGGCGCGTAGGCAAGTTTTGAAGATTGGGACCGCGGAGCCGCAGAGACGCGATGTTGTGGGTACAAGACGGGCGTCCCCTCCAAATCTGATTTTTTTTTAAATTGGTACTTTCTTATATGCTATTTAGATGCATTCTAAAACGATTTAGGGATAATTTACCGCATCAGTCCTACCCAGCGAACTCAAATCTGAAAAAGCGTGCCAACTACTTATTTTAATGTTAATAACGCCATTTCGACGCCCGAGTGAAGCGATGTTCCATCTACCATTTTCAGCTTTGGAGAAAACAGCTCACAAAGTTTTAAATTTAACGGATCATGCATTTATCATTTCTCATTATTAATTCTGTATGTTCGCACTGACAAACAGTATTTGGAAATGTACAAAAAAATTATATACATTTGTATTTTATGACAGATTTTTAATTATTCGCAATATTTACTTTCGAGATAGAGCATTTTGGTGGAAAAAGCTGAAAAGTTTTTAAATGTGTACTGCTCTAGTGGGAAATGGAACAAACTGACTCAGGACAACCTAATAATATTCAATAGAATTATTAACAGCGATTGATCTGTCACCTTCGTAAGTCTTTGTTACAAAAAGCCAAGAAGATAAACAATTTCTTATAATACAAGTGGCAATAATTTGTAACTGCAAAATAGTAATACAAACAAACTTAGCCACTGAAATAGACGGTAATACAAAATCATGATCATGTAGTGTCGGTTATTAAATTGTAATAAAGAAATGGAGCAATTTGCACTATAGAGATATTAACGCGGCAATGAAACAACCAACTATGTCATAGAAATAATATACATTGTAATATATGTGCTTTCAACAAAATTAGAAACAAAACATGGAATCACTAAATGAAATAAATTACAGTTGTCTAAGTATGTATGCTAATTAAAAATTGCACCTCAAATCTCACCTCATTGTTTACGTAAAATAATAACTTAACGATTGCAGAGGTAAAGTGACTAGTAGTTAGGACCTAGGATCAGGCCCATTATTTATGGCGTTTTAACTGGATCCAAACAGCATAAACATATTGCAGGCAATCAGAGAGAATCCAAAGAGTTATTCATTTCCCTGTAGAGCATCCATGTAGGATATAATGACATCATGAACATTTATTACCTGAATTTGTATATTGGCATACCTTATGTGTATTGGTTGAAACTGTAGAGTCAGATCTCTTATAATTTCATAAGCAAACAGAGCAAACCCTGATCAGATGACTCCTACAATAGGTGTCTGATCTCGGTCTACTCTGTTTGCAAAAGCGTGAAACAAATTTTATGCGTTTTATTGCTCTGCATTATAGATTAATTTAATATATTCCAGGTAACAAGCTGTTACCAGTCAGAAGGTTGTTGTCCAATAATGTAAGTGTGAATGATTCAGACAGATGGGCTTATTGGAGTGTTATTGCTTAACATTATAGTACATGTATTTCAGGAATACTACCACCTTCCTCTACATTAATGTTGGTGTATATGATTCTAACAGATTGGTTTATTTGAGTTTTATTGCGATTACTGAATATGAAGATGATGATTATGGAGATATGCAATTTACTATTTCTCGGATTTCTAAATCATCTTAGGTGCCTTCTGCTTTCCCCCGCCCACTCAATGTCCTATGAAAACATAGCCTGTTTCGGATATGATTGAGATAAACAAAATATGATAGAGTAAATGTTAAGAAATAAATATCCGAGTTCCATTTATCTGTCTAAATCAGTTTTCAATACAAAAATATTTACAGTTTTATTTCGGTTAATACCCCTATTCCACACAGACCACGAATCCAACGAATCGCCAAGAATTGATAAATTTTAGGGATTCGTGACGATTCGTGGAATTTTGTAAATGTTCTGGTCCAATTAGTGCCGCTCTACGATTCAAAATTTAAACCAATCGGAAGACAACAAAAATGCACCAAATCAGAATTTGAGCGGGCAATATATTGTACGGATATGTAAGGGTTTAGTGATTTTCTATCACCTTGCACTTTTGGACCGAAGCCAATAAATTGGTGACTTTAGCATGGCTTTCGCAATGCGTTCCATTTTAAATACTGAACATTCGATATATTACGTCTTTATTTTGTTTTCAGATTTTATAGTACAGTAAACCACCAACTAACCGATCGTTTAGTAATTAAGAACTTTTATGTCGTTTAGGCAGGTGGCTGCTTAATGCAATGTGAAAGTCGTACAGAAAATTGGGAGCTTTCTGTATGTCTTTCATCCTGCATTAAGCTGCCATCTGTTTTAAAACCCCGCATCGATACTTATTTTGACGCCATGTTTAGAGGGCTTATACAATACTTTGCACATTTCACAATAATCGGGCGTACAACTATACAAACACTGAGTTACGTACCGTCAGATCTGGAATCAAACATTCAATGCAGGTAAAGTTGAAATTAGCTGGAAATGCTTACTTTTATTGCTCAGTATTTCAGATTGTTACTCGAGATGGTCTACATTTTTCTCCGTACGGTGCTTAACTCTTTCCTTCTGATAGAAGCGCCGTTTGATGCCGTTTCAAACAGTGTAGAACTAGATTAGAAAGGCTAAAGCAATGGTTACCTAATCAGGGTATGCTCTGTATACTTATTGCATAAATATAAAGCTGAAGTTTCTGTTATAGTGAAATATTCTTGCTTTAATCCTTTCCCTCATACAAACACTTTTTAACGCATTTGCAAACAGAGTTGACCCAGATCAGACGGCTCCTATAGGAACCGTCTGATCAGGGTCTTCTCTGTTTGCTTATGGTGTAATACAGATCTGATCCTACAGCTTCCGCCTAAGCAAAAATGTCATGTGTTATATGCCATTGTAAAAAATAATCTAATTAATGTTAATGATGTCACTATTTCTTACATGAATGGTAAACAGGGAAAGGGTTAATATGCCTTATGAAAATCACAGAATCGATCTTCAAGGTATTATCATTTCTACTTTTTTAAGGTTTACCAAACCAGCTTTAAATCATAGGATGTGGTTAATTTTGTGTTTGTTCACACCAATGATGTTTGCCTTCCCTTTGTATGACGTATAAAAAAGGAATATCACTTGAACGCACAGTAAACCGATTGTCTGGTTTATATTTTTTTATGACTTTCACTTTGCGACCTGTTTTAATCCTTACATCCATATAAATGCCTTTTCACGTATGTGCAAACAGAGTATACCCAGATCAGACGGCGCCTCTAGGAGCCGTCTGATCAAGGTCTGTCCTGGTTGCTTAAGGAATTGTAATATATCTGACTCTAAGGTTTTTAACAATACCAAAAACATCATGTGTACATATGCTAAAACCCCAGCTAATGAATATTCATGGCGTCATTATTTCGTACATGTGCAACAGTAAAAGGGTTAAAGACATCCATTGATACTAAGTGTTACTACAATGTATATTGCTGCACATATGACTGCAATAAATTTTATATCGTGTAATATAGCGCTTGTACGAGATCAACATGTGACATAAAATAGATACTAAGCAATATATAGGGGGATAAAACTGTATCGATATATTTAGTCATATTTCATGAAAGTTGTAAATTGTATTGTGAGTAAACAAACCTGCCTATGATATAGCTTCAAATCTTAGCTCCTCTACAGGATAAGTTGTACATTATAAACAAACAATCTTTCATCACAATGGACAAATCTATGATAAGCTTTGCAAACAGTTTGGATCAAGACCATACACTGTGTTACTCGGCGTCTAATAAGGACCCAAACTACAGAAAAACCTCTCTATAACGACCACTAAAATGTGTTAATTATTTGGTATTTTGGGCAGGTTGTTGCTTAAAGCAAGGTGAAAGTAAAACAGAAGGCTCCTATAGGAGCGTTCTGTTTTACTTTCACCTTGCTTTAAGCACCCACCTGCTTTTAACACAAAATACTTGATGTAAATTAGTGGTCGTTATAGAGAGGTTTTACTGTATTGACACTCTGGCATTGTTTTTAAAAAGAAATGGGAGCAAAATGCAGTGTATAATGTCGATAGCGTATAACACGTTTGTATACAGTAGAATCTGTCCTAAGCGGCCATGAAAAAGAGGTCTGATGATTGGTTTATAAGGCATGTGGTAGCTTTATGCAGGTTAAAAGTTATACAGAGAATTCCTATAGGAGCTTTCTGCATTGCGTTTGACCTGTATTAAGATATCATCTACTTTTAAGGCCTCTATGTTCAATAACTGAATGACCGCTTAAGACACTTTCTTCTGTAGTTACCAAACTTACTTAATCTTGAAACGATTAACCCGGTACCTAATATAGACGCCGTTTGACACACTTGCAAAATGAGTAGACCCAGATCAGACGACTGCTATTGGTGTCACGTCTGATCAGAGTCTGATCCGCTTATTCATGGCACGATATACAGTAAATCCCCTTTAAACTCGGCTCCAGCCTCTTATTGCAGTGGTTTCCCATCTGGACACATAGGTTTTGTCCCAACACTCGGGTTCCCTCCCACACGAGTATTAACTTATGTGCCCACCCGAGACATCGAGTTCATTAACCCTTGCCCCTCTGTAAAAATAACGTCTGCACAAATGTGTATCTGGTGCACTTTAGACTACTTCCGGTTCCGCCAAGCTTTTAACCCATTCCCTCATAGGCTATTTTTAGACCACATCTCTTTGAATAAATCTACCAAAAAGGAGCATTAACTAGCGAAAAGGAAAATTTTAGAATTTTGTATTTGGAAACCATTGTGATAAATAGAGCACTTGCTCCTATAGGAGCAAATGCTCTTTTTATCACAATGGTTTCAACAGGTGATTTTTACAGAGGCGTAGAAAGGTGTTTTATGGAGGAAAAGGTTAAGAAGCTATTGCCGAAGCGACAAACATTTACTCGGCGGGTCATCTGGATCCAAGCTGTTTGCATACGTGAATCAGGACGAGAATAGCAGGAGAGAGGGGTTTAGGAGTAGTCTTTTTAGAAATTATGACATAATGAATATTAATTAGATTAATTATTATATGGACACAGAAAAATGTTGGCCATGGCAGAATATGTAGAAACAGATACAAACAGAGCAGACTCTAATCCTAAAGAGACATCTGAAATTTGATTTACTCAGTTTGCAAAGGCATTAAAAATACAGAATTTGTGTCATATAATCGACGTAAAATGAATAATCAAAATACACACGTCTTAAATTAATTTAGAATCCTAGATAGGGGACATTTTCAGGAATTCGATTTTTCCTATTCGATTAAGCTTTTGAGAAACTAGTGACCAAGTGTCATGCTGCAATCTTTTGAGAATCGTTTGGCCAAACATGGTCATGCCACAAGCTTTTGAGCAAGTGTCACGATACAAATTATTTTGAAACTATTGACCCGATTGTAAAAGAAGTTTGGAGGATTCTGATGAGAAGTCGAGACGCTGTTTGTAATTGTAACCCAGGCGCGGTTAGCAGGGTAGGGGCTAAAAGTACAAAAACAACTTGTTTTGCTTCTAAATAAGTCAACATCCGCAAATTCTATATTTACATTAAACATCGTGTCACTTAATATGTATTTGGATAATGGAAAGTACCATTCGTGAAATCCGGCCTATTAAATCAGACAGGATGAGGTGGTTATACATATATAATTATGTATGTACTTTTATTTGTGTCATTGAAATTGTTTGTGGTAGAATAAAAACATCCGAAACCTAGAAGTTTGAATACATGTGCAGTAGAACCGGACTTTTATTAAATAATAGTTTAGCTTTTCAGGCAGGTGGTTGCTTAATGTAGTTGAACGCAATGTAGAAAGCTTCTCTAGGAGCTTTATGCATGACTTTCAACCTTCATTTAGCTACAAATGTACCACCTGTCCTAAAGACCGGGTTTGATACTAATTTTAACGTCCTGTTTAGAGAGATTATTAGTGAGCGTTCGTCGAACGCTCACTATATTTACCAAACCGCATTTCAGAGGGATTTCGTTCGGATGTTGTTACCTAAGGATTCCTAGTAATCATCCACTGCAGAGATGTAGTGCATCGTCAGCGGACCTGAAACCCGGTTCAGATTTTTGCAAATGAAAAACGGAATACATTTTTGATAAACGTACTACAATTTCAGCGTTATATAATCATCAATTTGAGGTTCGATTCCGTATAAAACGCATGCAAAAAACAAGGTTTGGTCGGCGAAAAAAACCCAGTTCACCGATGATAAACGCATACGCAGTCTTATGACGTCACGGGTCCATTCATAAATCTGGACTATCGGGCTTTGCGAGTGATAATTCCGGTATACATGCGGTCATTGTCGACGAACAATAAATCAATTGCAATACGAATCGACAAATTACTGGCTTCATTTTTACCAGAGACTCTTTTAAAATTTCACTGAATTTACAGTTTTACTAACAATTTTTCCGGTTACGAAATGGCAAGGTGACGAGTTGACCACAGATACCCTCTCTTATATGAAGTACGAAACTAGGCCACCCTACATGTTGAATTTGTTATGATTGGAAACGCTATTTGAGTAAATGGTGGCTATCAAGAGAGCATTGAAAATAAACTGGATTAAGGTAAGTTGATAAGTTATGATTTCAGAGCGTTTTATAACAGTGTGGTCCTGGAGACCGAAACTCCACCAATCATGAAACTTGGGTGGGGTAATTTTTTAAGGTTTTAATATACCTTAAGCTATGCGCAACGTTGTACATAAACTACATTTAATTTCGTACGTGACATTTATGCAATTTATGCATAGTGATACTAAGCAGGATTCAATAAGGATATTGAGTTATATCCAGTCCATGCATGCATTCTTAAATAGTATTCTTAAAAGCTACTTTCGGTTTTGATATCTAATCATCTCATTGATGATACAAGATCCAGATCAAGCGCAAATTACTTAGTGTGATCAATAGCATATAAATGAAATTTGCAAATGAAACATAAAGAGAAGGGACAGAAATTATCTTCAGAATTGTTGATAGATAGAAAAAATATTGTTTTCTTTTCTCCTGTGAATTGATTCCGTAGAGAAAACATGTACAATTTTATTGTTTTTGAAAATGGTTTTGTAGGACAGAAATTATCTTCAGAATTGTTGATAGAATAAGATAGAAAAATATTTTTTTCTTTTCTCCTGTGAATTGATTCCTTGGAGAAAACATGTACAATTTTATTGTTTTTGAAAATGCTTTTGTACACCAGGCCAAAAGAAAACAAAGCATGATCAGTCATATTCTAAAAGGTTTGGACAACACATCTGCCACTCTTCTAATAGTAATTTAAAAGATGACTGTAGAACAAGGGGTAACAATATGAAACTCTGTAAGCCAAGGGCTAGAACTGAACAGAGAAAGGGTACTTTTAGCCATAGATAGGATAACGTAGCTCTATTCCTAAATAGAGCTAGTCATTATCAGTCTTACAGCTACGATATCGCATCTATTTTAGCCATAGAGTAATAGACCTCTGGAACTCTCTCCCTAACAGTGTAGTTCAGGTACCCACACTAAATGCATTTAAAACAAAGCTGAATGGGCACTGGGGGTCACTAATAAAGCTAACAAGTTTGATGCCAAGTGCTGTTACCCATATAATTGATACCCATATAATTGAAGTACGTGTCGACATTGACAAAAGACAGTAAAGCAGTATAGAACTGTATAGAACTGTGACTAGTATGTGTATATATGAAATGAAAGTGAAAATCAACGTTCACTCCTAGTGAACTGACAGTGTAGTTGGTTTTTTTAACACAAAATGAACTATATAACGGTATTCATGCAAGTGAAGTGACCCATAAAGAACAATACTGGTTTGGTTTGGTTTGTTTGTTTACGTCCGTTTCTGCCATCTAAGGGCTAATTGGACGCCCCAGAGAGAGGGGAGCGGATACAGAGAACCCGGGCGCGATGCCCTACTCTTATTATCGAAAGAGTTCTCTGGTTCTTTTAGATGCCCAGTGTAAAGCACTGATACATCGGACCTCGGTTTATAAAGTCTCATCCGAAAGACTTGGTCCGGCGGGGGCTCGAACTCACGACCCCTGGCATGGTAGTCGAGCGCGTTACCACTCGACCACCTCCGCAATACTGGAACCGATGTATAAAAATTCAACTGAAGAGAACAAATACAAATGGGCCGAAGAAGCTGCAAAGCTTATGCAACACTGATGCATCTGCTCTCGAATCTACATGAACGACATGAACTACATGAATCTGATCTGGATCTACTCTGTTTACAAAGGGATAAGAATCTATGGAGTAAAGTGTTAAAGTTAACAATTTCGGTACTGATTTGGTATCATTATGTCTATACCCCCATATTTATCAGTTCTCCTATGATTCCAAGCTATGTGTATGAGAACAATTGGGAATCAAACTCGGAGCTCATACAGTCACAGCCCACGTTGGGTGCCAAATGTAACAGGGTGTTCCTATAAAGAAACATACCCGCTCAGACCCTGGATCGAACCCAGGTCGCCAGGTTCGCAGTCATACACTCCAGCATGTGGCCATAAAAGCGCACTTGTACGCGGAAGGCCGTACAAGTGATGATAAACCGACACACTGTGACACATCTAAATTGGTTCCTAATTTACTGAGATACATGTGCATACGTTTTGTCTAGTTTACCATCTGAGTACTTAATTCTGTAAATTTCAGGATCTAGATCAAGCAGTCCTCAGTGAAGCCTGTGTACCAAATATCTTCCCAGGGAACAGCACCAAGAAAATCTCAAATGGCAAGTATTTATATGTTAGGAGGAGAAATACAAAAAAGTTTGTGTTACCCTTTACCTCATGAATATTTATGTAAAAAGTTATGATATCATGAATATTAATTTTATTTGATTATGGGTAATTTTTAAAATGGCATATCAACAAATGATTTCTTTGCTACAGAAATGGTTTTATCATGCTAGATATCAAATTTCTAAAAGAATCTGTATCCATGATGATGTAGAATGGGTTACTATCATCACAAAGTAAATCTGTATTTACTTCATGCTATCATATATGGCTACCGAAAGAAAAATATTTAAACATTTTTTCTCTCCAAAACCGGTGAACCAATTTGAATGACATTTGGTAGGAATAGTCGCCAAATAACCCTATAAATATCAAAATTGTAAAAAATCAAATTGATATTTTAAAAACCAGTTAATCTCTTTCCCTGTTCTATATTTAGTCCAAATTTCATTTCCTGCTGAATATTCATGGACAAAATACTTGTGTAGTTATAATTAAATATGGAAGGTGCAACACTGTAGCTACATGTTTTTCAGAAAGTAAAGAAATAGAGATCTATCAATTTCCATTTGCAAACAGACCAGACCCTGATCAGACAGCTCCTATAGGAGCCATCTGATCTGGGTCTACTCTGTTTGCAAATGTGTGAAAACACGTTTATAAACTGATTGAGAGAAAGGGTTAATGTTGATTCTCAGACCACTACCTCCCGTAGTATAATATTAGCAGGTTCCTACATGTAGGTGAACTGGAATCTTATCCTTAAAAACGTTAAACCAATGTGACTGATCCTAATAGGTATAACATTGCAGAGATCTTCTAGGAAAATTCTTTTGTTTGTTATTTTGTAAACAGCTAGTGTAGACAACAGACATGACAGAGCTCTCCGAAATGAGGAATTGCTACATTGGTGCCAGAACTTACAAACTAGAAGTGAAATACACTTATACTTCATTTTCAAGTGTTTTATGCACGTTGTTTAAAAGGCTTTTATATTTTTAGCTCACCAAACCACAAAGTGCTCGGAGTGAGCTTTTGTGTTCGCCTGATGTCTGTCTGCGTGCATCGTGTGTGGTCAGTTGTCAATAATTTAAACCTTAAATCTTCTCCTCTGAATCTACAAGGTTCTCAGCTTTTATCTTTGGCACATAGCATTATGTTAAAGCCACTGTTGTTTTTTTCCAGTTGTAATGCCTGAGACTCTATCACAACCCAACAAAAGAAAGGAGTCCGATTCAAGTGATCAACCTGGTTTACCCAAAGTGCAGCGGACACTACAAATTATAGATGTAGTTTGCCAAACAACTGATCATGATTATGTAAAATCCAGCAGTCCAGTACTTTCTGTGATTGACCGCACAGAACTTGAATGGTTCCATGAGCATCTAAGTTGGACCCATGGAAAAAATCCAATTATAAATACTATGACACTGGCCGTTAGTTATGCATCCAAATCGTGGGGAGGCAGATCTTTTGTCAAGCACAAAACTTTACAGGGTGAATTTTTCATGTATGGACAGGTCAGACTGTAATAGCTGTATGTGGATTCAATATAACAAGTGACCTTAAAAAGAAAGATGTGAACATTTCCAAAGCCAGTGTACACATTGATAGAATAAGTCAATGAATAGACTTCCACCTGGAGCAAATCATGAATTTAAATATGCAGGATTTGATGAAGCAAATTTTCACAGTGTGTTCATGTCTCACATACTTTAGCCCTTTCCTTCATATGCATGTTTTCTCGCATTTGCAAACAGAATAGACCGAGATCAGACGTATAGGAGCCGTCTGATCAGGGTCTACTCTGTTTGCTAATGAAATTTGACAGATCTGTTTCTTCAGTTTCTAAATGGCTGTGATGTTCAACCTTCCATATTTCATTACAACTGTATTGGCCATGAATATTCAATAGGTATTGAAATTTGGAATAAATATAGAACAGGGAAAGGGTTAAGCTGTCAATTAGTTGTTGTTGACTTGACTGTTTTATGTTGTACAGTGTACCAGAGGAGCAGATAAGAACTATAGTTTGAGTAATTCTCACTTTCAAAAGTAATTTAGCATCAAACAAAACAAATTGGGTACATGCACCTGGTCTAAGGTAATTGGACGTTTTAGATCAAATGAACTATTCCTAATTGTCATTTAATACATTTACCTCAAATGAATATAGTATCTACATAAATAATTTCCTATTGGTTTTTGTGTCATCTGCTGAGAAGCAGTTTGCCAGATAGGGATGATTTTTCCATCGTCTGTCTGTCAGTCTGTCTACCCGTCACAAATTGCAAGGTTCAGAGTTTAGGTCAGCCTCATTGGCAGATGACACATGTGTTCTGTGAACACCTCTTGTTACCCAAAACACTACTTATATTTTTTTCCTCTGGTATACTAGAATTGATTTGACTGAAAGTGTTTGGATACTGTATATTATACAATGTATGAATAAATATTATTTATGAATGATAGATAAGTTTAACCCTTTTCTCCATGAATATTCATGTAAGAAATAATGACATCACTATTATTTATTATGCCGCCACAATGTGGTGGCAAATAGGGTTTGCTCTTGTCTGTCCGTTGTTCCGTATGCACATCTTGAAGAATTTGTCGGGGCTCTTTCTTGGAAAGTATTTGTCAAATCCACACTAAACTTTACACACATGTTTGTGACCATTATGTCTTGGTCAAGTTCTATAGCCATGTAAATTGCTTCAGTGGTTTATGAGTTGCAACCCTTTATTTGCAAGAATGACTTTAAAAATATCTTGTCCAGACTCTTTCTTGAAAGTATTTGTCCAATTCTCATCAAACTTTACACACATGTCTGTTGCCATTATGTCTTGGTCATGGTTGATAACCATGTAAATCGCTTCAGTCATTTAGGAGTTGCGACCCTTTATTTGCAAAAATGATTTTAAAAATATTTTGTCCGGACTCTTTCTTGGAAAGTATTTGTCCCGTCTACACCAAACTTTACATGTTTATGGCCATTATATCTTGGTCAGATTTTATAGCAGTGTAAATCGCTGTAGTCATTTAGGAATTACGGCCCTTTTTTTCTTCAAAAGATGACTTTGAAAATATCTTGTCCGGACTTTTTCTTGGAAAGTATTTGTCCAATCCTCACCAAAATTCACACATGTTTGTGGCCATTATATCTTGGTCAAGTTCGATAGCCATGTAAATCGCTTCAGTCATTGCATACTTTACATGTTTATAAGCATATATAATCAATTTTATTATTATTATGGCACTTACTCTCTGTGACAAAAAAATCTGAAGTTGGGGCATGAGTGTCCAATGGACACATTTCTTCTTCGATATGAAATTTACATTAACACAAGAACTTTACGATTGTAGAATGACTAGAATCAGGTCTATAATTATCATTTTACAAGTAAAGCGAGCATACCCAGACCAGACGGTTCCTATAGAAGCTGTCTTATCTGGGTCTATGGTTTGAAAATGTGTTAAAAAAAGTATTATTGAATACCTTTACTATAAAAAGTAACAAAATTGCCGTAGAAAACTGTCATTACGGAGTCATGTGACCGATCCATAATGGCCCGGCGGGCCGATTATCCATAATCGGCCCACGATCTTTTTCACATGCAATGCGTTGATGTTAGCAACATAGCTCTAGATCTAGACCTATTCAAACATGGCCGGAGAAAGGGGTTTGACGTCGTTGTAAAATCGTATTCTAGATCTGGAAATCTGTAAAGTTTATAGTATAGATCTACAATCGTAAAATTCTATTAAAATCAATTGCTTTGTTTGTATTGATCGGTACTACCTAACTGTGTTTATGTTATTCAAAAATGACAGTTGTAACGTCATAATTTCACGTCATCCATCGGAAGTTCTCAAACAAATTTTTATAAGTTAAAACAATATAAAGGTTAATCGTTAGTGTTAGTGGTTATTATGTCGGACTACATATTTTTCGGCGGGGATTCGAATCCCCATGAAGGCATATAACTATTCCTTCCTCACTATTTTAAAGTACAGATCTATATCTATTTCTGTGGTTTGTTGGGATCTAGATCTAGATTGTATTGAAATGATAGGTGGCATATAGATATAGATCTAGTAAAAATTGTAAGATATTCAATAAAAAGGTCAAATTATGGCCTGTGTGTGCCTTCTGGTCATAATGGCACACCTGGTGTCACAATAGCACCAGGTGTGCCATTATGACCAGAAGGCACACCTAGGCCATATTTTAACCTCTTATTAATGGAGTAAAGGGTTATCACAGATGACAGGAGCATGCAGTCTTTTAACATGTACATTTGTAACAGGTAAAATTTACACTTTCAATACTGAATATCCATTTGGAATCTTTTATTATTTACTAAAAATGATGAGTTTGTATTGGCAATTTTTTGGGTGTTTTTTTTTTATCAAAATAATTTATGACAAACACATCAGACCCTTATGAGAGGGATTCTAGAGCCATCTCATCTTGGTTTACACTGTTTGCAAATGACATTGAATCTCAGTTGTGGCATTGTTAGGGTTAGGTTCGGTGTCATCATATTACAGTTGTAATTGCATATTACAATTGTAACATTGTATTGCCAATCTATGAAGACAAATCAAATATAAAATATGAACTTGTTTACTCTTGGCACCTTAACTCTTTCTCTATTCTATACTTCTGTAAGAAGTAATGCCATCATGAATATTTATTAACTGAATTTTATGATGGTGTATGTAGACAGGATGTTTTTGCTCAGGCAGAAACTATAGAATCATATCTTTACATGTACTCTACCATAAGCAAACAGAACAGCCATTGATCAGACGACTATAGGTGTCATCTGATCAGGTCTACTCTGTTTGCAAATAGTTAATACAGAAAAGGCATGTTAAATTTCTCAAACTCTTTCTTGAGTCTGATCAATAAAAATGTGATACACATGTACTAGGTCTACACTGTTTCAATGCCATGTATCCCTTTTGTTCCTTACAAGGAACATATTATCAGGGCTCTTAACTTCAGGGATTATCTCTTCTCCAATTGCTTATTTCTCAACCAATTCCTACTGTGTGCCTTCTCATCAGACTATGTAATGAATAGTCACAATGTAGATCTAGTATTTGATAGAGAAATAGTAAAAAGGATTGTTAGAAAATATTGATATTCTTTCTCCCATCAAGAGATATTAATTATGTTGTTAATAAACTTCGTGTACATGTACATCTACTACTTTCTGACCCATTCAAAAAACGCTCACTTTCAGTACTTTCAGTACTTTGATACTATACATGTACCTGCATTATTCGTTGCGCTAGTTGTACCAGTTTAGTACCCTAGTTCCTCTTTGTGTTCGGGCAGACAGACAACAAGGCAGATAATGCAGACCCAGATCAAAATACTCCTGAAAGAGCAGTTTGATTACAGAGTAACTGTTTGCTACTATGCCAGACCCTCAGTATACTTCAACCGTTTACATCGTGAATAGTCATGCTAGAAATGATGTCATGAATATTAAATAGGTTAATTATTACAATTGAACAGGAACACGAGAAAATGGCTACGACAGCATCTAGAGAATCAAATATACAGTAGAACTTGTCTTAAGCCAGCGGCCACTCATTTTAAACAGGAGTCTTAAAAAGCAGGTGGTTGCTTAATGCAGGACAGAAGTAATACAGAGAGCTCCTATAGGAGCTTTCTGCATTACTTTGACCTGCATTAAGCTACCACCTGCCATATAGACTCATAATTATACCTCTTTTTTATGACAGCTTGAGACAGGTTCTACTGTATATTATTTCACAGCAAACAGTGCAGACCCTGATCAGGTGGCTCTTTTAGGAACCATCTACTCCGGGTCTGATCTGTATGCTAAGCCGTTAAAGGACATGTATAATGGAACAAAGGGTTAAAAACATTTCATAATGGAATAAATAGTTTACAACAGGCCAACGTGTAGTCACATTGTAAAAAATTGTCATTTGTCATATTTTAGATTTTTTCTATTTCTTTACAAAATGCGATGCCATTTATCATCCACATTTGACGCCGAGTTACTTTTACTCGGATACTTATTAGCATTTTTGAGTCTGTTTGTTACCTTTATCACTGCTGTTATCACATCGCCGGAAGAGCAAATCGGGCCGCAATTGAATATATAATCTCTGATTAGTAATTACCTTGGCAAACAGTTTGGAATCCGGAATATTCAAACTAAGACTTAAAACAGGCGACACTGTTTGCAGACGAATATTATTTGGCGCCAAAATATATATGACTTATGGACCAATGTTTGGTGACCACTGCAAACAGTTTGGAAACTGATCGGGATTCAAAATAATTAAAACTCTTACTCTGTTATTTGGAAAGACAGTGTAGACTAACTGAAGCAGACGACAATTTCTGCAGACGAACGTTATTCGGTGTAGAAAATGGTTCGATTCGTGATGCTTTGAACACAGTTTTATGACCGTTTGATCTTTTCACCACTCAGTCACCCTGCAATACACAATACAGTAGGACCTCCGTATAGCGGCCATATAATGAGTTAATATGCAAGTCGATAGGAGAAGTGTTAATGCAGGACGGAAGTAATGCAGAAAGCTCCCATGGGGAACCTTCTGCATAACTTCCGTCCTGCATTACGCTACAACCCTGTTTTAAACCCCCAAAATTAGACCTAATTTCATTTACCCCTTTAACCCTTTCACCACCAATGTCGCAAAATGCATCACGACAAATAGTTCAGTCCCAGATCAGACGCCGCCTTTTCAAGGCGGCGTCTGATCAGGGACTGCACTTTTTGTCTCAATCGCTAGTTCTAGATCTGTGTTTTATCTGTTCCATTTCCCCTTTTTACCGACTGATTTAACAAAATTGGTTTGCAGACGACAATTAGAAAGTTGGCGCCGAAAATTTGGTTAAACAGGTCTTACTGTATTACTTTATTGAAATTAATTTTCATTGGAACGCAACAACTTTAGTCTATTAAGCCTTTTCTATATGAATATGTAGATCTATGTAAGATATAATGACATCATGAATATTAATGAGATTAATTTTTAATGTGGCATGTTTACACAGGAAATTTTGCCGCGGTAGAAACTGTAGAATCAAATCTTACATGTATGTTCTTTTATAAGCAAACAGAACAGATAATTATGAGACAGCTCCAACAGGTCTGGGTCTACCCTGCAAGGCGTTAAACGGTGCATTTATGGAGTAAAGGGTTAACGGAATTATTTACAATCAACCGTACAGTAAAACCTCTCTATAACGGCCACTTAATTGTGTTAATTAGTTGGTATTTAGGGCAGGTGGCTGCTTAAAGCAAGGTGAAAGTGAAACAGAACGCTCCTGTAGGAGCGTTCTTTTTTACTTTCATCTTGCTTTAAGCAGTCACCTGCCTTTAGCACAAAATACTTTATGTAATTTAGTGGCCGTTATAGAGAGGTTTTACTGTATATATCGGCTCTCAGGATCGAGGAGTCATATATCTACCTTTATCGAGACAACCTTAACTCATTACCTCATGGGCTATATTGAGATCCTACCTTTCTGAATAAATCTATCGAAAAGGAGCATTGTATTAGTGAAAAGGAAAAATAGAAGTGTGAAGTTTTAAAACCATTGTGATAAATAGAGCATTTGCTCATAATTTATTTATCATAATGATTCCAGAAAGTGACTTTTACAGAGACGCCAAAAGGCGTCAATATGAGGGAATGGGTTAAGTCTGAAAACAGTTCACGGAGGGATATGGAATACATAGTGGCTGTATCATCAACAGTCAACACTTAGACACTCTGATAATTACGCGTAAAGTTGAGGAACATCTATTCTTAGAATGGAAGCAGGCGATATTACATAAGACTGCAGACGAATACCCCGCTGTGAAAGATTTGGTTGTGGTACAACTCGAAAAACCCTTTGAGAAACTATTGACTCAGTATCAAATAGATTGGATCCTGATGAGGCACCGGTTACTCGGCGTCTAATCTGGATCCAAGCTGTTTGCAAATGTGAATCAGGTCGCGAGTGCCGTAATACGGATGAAAACTGTATATTCCTTCCAATACCTAGTGAAAGAAACAATGCTGAAAAAAGACACTGTCCTCTCCCAAGATGTGATAGACTTTCCCATCTGACAAAATGTAATGGCCTTGTCCTCTGGCAAAATGTAATTGTCCTTGTCCTCTGGAAAAATGTAGATGTCCTTGTCATCTTGCAAAAATGCAAATGACTCGCTGCCCCTGTCTTCTGACAAAATGTAAATGTCCATGTCCTCTTGCCAAATTTAAATAACTTAATGTCCCTGTCTTCTGACAAATTATAAATGTCATTGTCCTCTGGCAAAATGTAAATGACTTGACGCCACTGTCTACTGACAACATATAAGTGTCCCTGTCCTCTGGCAAAATGTAAATGACTTAATGCCCCGTTAGTTTGACAAAATGTAAATGTCCCTGTCCTCTGACAAAATGTAAATGTCCCTGTCCTCTGACAAAATGTAAATGTCCCTGTCCTCTGACAAACTGTAGTTGACGTTGTCCTCAGACAAAATGTTAATGTCATTGTCCTCTGGTGAAATGTAATTGTCATTGTCCTCTGACAGACTGTAATTATCCTTGTCCTTTGACAAACAGTTATTGTCCTTGTTCTCTGGTAAATTTAATCGTCATTATCCTCTGATATAATATAATTGCCATGTCTTCTGGTAAAATGTAACTGTCCTTGTCCTCTAACAAAATGTAATTGCCCCTGTCCTCTGACAAAATATAACTAAATATAACTCTCCTTGTCCTTTTGCAAAATGACATTGTCCTTTGACAAAATGTAATTACCCTTTGTCAAAATGGCATTGTCCTTTGCTAAAATGTAATTACCCTTTGACAAAATGACATTGTCCGTTGGTAAATGTAACTGCCCTCTGACAATATCTTATAAGCCTTGTCTGGCAAACTTATAATAATCCCTTCTTTTGGAAAAAAACCCAAATTGTCATTGTCATCCGAAATACTCTGGCAAACGGTTGTCTTATAAATTTGTAAAGCAACAGGAATACATATGCACATAAATTACTGCATTGGCTCAGACACTAAATATATGTAAGTATGTATGTACCGGAAGAGAAAATGTCAATTCAAGCAGAATTCAAAAGTCATCCCGTTTTACAACAATTATGTCTGCTCAAAGTCGAATCTCGTGCAATGTGGACTACCGCCGAGTCGATCATATATATGAGGAATAATTGACCATGTTTCAAACGCATTGGATCCTGATGAGACACCGAGCCACTGGACGTCTCATCTGGATCAAAACTGTATCAATATGCGGGTAAACTCATGATTAGTGAGAAAAGAGTGGCATGTAATTGGAGATTAACCATTTCCTTCATGAATATTCATGTTAGAAATAATGACGTCATGAATATTAATTAGATTATTTTATATAGCACATGGACACAGTAACTTTTGACCACTGCAGCAACTGTAGAATCAGATCTATATCATATGACAAGCAAACAGAGCAGACCCTGATCAGACGGCTCTCATAGGAGCCGTCTGATCTGGGTCTACCCTGTTTGCAAAAGCGTAGAAAGGCGTATTTTTGGAGGAAAGTATTAAATCTTGTTTACAAAAGTTCAACACGAAAATAGCTGCAAAAGAAAATCCAACCCTTCTACTATGCGGCACCTGAATTGCATATGTAAATAGATCCAGATGATATGCCGAGTAACTCGGCATCTCATCATGATTCAAGTTGTTTGAAACTCGGTCAATAGTTTCTCAAAGAAACCTTAAACGACACAGAAGCGACTAAGATTTCCATAGATCGGAGTTTAACCCATTCCCACTTATAGACACTATTTGATGCCTTTGCGGACAGAGTAGACCCAGATCAGACAGATACTATACTATAGGAGCGTTCTGTTTTACTTTCACATTGCTTTAAACAGCCACCTGCCCTAAATACCAACTAATTAACGCAATTTAGTGGTCGTTATAGAGATGTTTCACTGTACACCATGTTTAAAGCGAGATAATGTTAAAATGATCAGTTGGTACCTAGTGTTTGTAAACATTAAATGTCATTCTAATCAATAATAAAATAACAGTTAAACAGTTACATTGTATACAGCCACCAGTCTAATTCTTGGTCTACACCTTCCTGTGCATCTGCAGACAGAGTAGACCCATATCAGACGGCTCCTATAGGAGCCGTCTGATCAGGGTCTGCTATGTTTGCTTATGACATAACGATTCTAAAGTTTCTATAACAATTAATCTAATTAATATTCGTGATGTCATTATATCTTACATGAATATTTATGGAGAAAGAGTTAAAGTAAGATAGCATCTAAATGCAGTACGAAATTATACAGAATGTACCTGTATTAAGCAACCATTTGCTTTTTAAAGAAACCTAAAACAAAATAAATGATGTGATGTAACAGCTGCAGAAATGATGGAAGTAAAGAAAACGAAAAAGACTCAATAAATAGTTACAGGCATTTATTGTGCTTATAGATTCCTTTGTTACCTTGACACGAGTAGAAATGCCAAAATACCAACACATTCCATTATTGACCTTTGACCTTAAGCACGCGTAGTCACGTTTGCAAACCGTTTAGGTCTAGATGATTTTCTGGTTACCTCGGCGTCTTATCAGGATCAAAACTGTTTAACAACACGGTTGTTTATATTGTTGTAAAGAAATTGAGATTGTTTGCAGGAACAAATGTCATACAGAAAGCTCATATAGGAGCTTTCTGTATCGCTTTTACCCTGCATTAAGCAACCATCTACTTTTTAAGACTCATATGTTCAATAAATAAATGACCGCTTAACCCATTTCCTCATATGTTATTTTAGACCAAACCTCTTTGAATAAATCTACCGAAAAGGAGCATTTACTAGAGAAAAGGAAATTATGTAGTGATAAATAGAGCATTTGCTCCATAGGAGCAAATGCTCTATTTATCACAATTGTTTCAAAAATGACTTTTACAGAGGCGTCAAAAGGCGTCGATATGAGGGAATGGATTCAGTTATTCTGCTGCAGACGGCATTTTCTGACGACTATAATATAACCTGCACCGCAAACTAAAGGTTTGATTTGGGGGATACCGTACCAATGATATACTGTGGATGGAATGTCAACATGAAGCACGAAGTCATGAAAATGATCGCCTCTTAAGAATTCAAATCATGTAAACCAAATATATTCTTTTGAAAAACATGTAAAAGTCGCACCGGTAAATTGTCAACCTTGCCGTATTTGTCATATTTTAGATTTTTTCTATTTCTTTACAAAATGCGATGCCATTTATCATCCACATTTGACGCCGAGTTACTTTTACTCGGATACTTATTAGCATTTTTGAGTCTGTTTGTTACCTTTATCACTGCTGTTATCACATCGCCGGAAGAGCAAATCGGGCCGCAATTGAATATATAATCTCTGATTAGTAATTACCTTGGCAAACAGTTTGGAATCCGGAATATTCAAACTAAGACTTAAAACAGGCGACACTGTTTGCAGACGAATATTATTTGGCGCCAAAATATATATGACTTATGGACCAATGTTTGGTGACCACTGCAAACAGTTTGGAAACTGATCGGGATTCAAAATAATTAAAACTCTTACTCTGTTATTTGGAAAGACAGTGTAGACTAACTGAAGCAGACGACAATTTCTGCAGACGAACGTTATTCGGTGTAGAAAATGGTTCGATTCGTGATGCTTTGAACACAGTTTTATGACCGTTTGATCTTTTCACCACTCAGTCACCCTGCAATACACAATACAGTAGGACCTCCGTATAGCGGCCATATAATGAGTTAATATGCAAGTCGATAGGAGAAGTGTTAATGCAGGACGGAAGTAATGCAGAAAGCTCCCATGGGGAACCTTCTGCATAACTTCCGTCCTGCATTACGCTACAACCCTGTTTTAAACCCCCAAAATTAGACCTAATTTCATTTACCCCTTTAACCCTTTCACCACCAATGTCGCAAAATGCATCACGACAAATAGTTCAGTCCCAGATCAGACGCCGCCTTTTCAAGGCGGCGTCTGATCAGGGACTGCACTTTTTGTCTCAATCGCTAGTTCTAGATCTGTGTTTTATCTGTTCCATTTCCCCTTTTTACCGACTGATTTAACAAAATTGGTTTGCAGACGACAATTAGAAAGTTGGCGCCGAAAATTTGGTTAAACAGGTCTTACTGTATTACTTTATTGAAATTAATTTTCATTGGAACGCAACAACTTTAGTCTATTAAGCCTTTTCTATATGAATATGTAGATCTATGTAAGATATAATGACATCATGAATATTAATGAGATTAATTTTTAATGTGGCATGTTTACACAGGAAATTTTGCCGCGGTAGAAACTGTAGAATCAAATCTTACATGTATGTTCTTTTATAAGCAAACAGAACAGATAATTATGAGACAGCTCCAACAGGTCTGGGTCTACCCTGCAAGGCGTTAAACGGTGCATTTATGGAGTAAAGGGTTAACGGAATTATTTACAATCAACCGTACAGTAAAACCTCTCTATAACGGCCACTTAATTGTGTTAATTAGTTGGTATTTAGGGCAGGTGGCTGCTTAAAGCAAGGTGAAAGTGAAACAGAACGCTCCTGTAGGAGCGTTCTTTTTTACTTTCATCTTGCTTTAAGCAGTCACCTGCCTTTAGCACAAAATACTTTATGTAATTTAGTGGCCGTTATAGAGAGGTTTTACTGTATATATCGGCTCTCAGGATCGAGGAGTCATATATCTACCTTTATCGAGACAACCTTAACTCATTACCTCATGGGCTATATTGAGATCCTACCTTTCTGAATAAATCTATCGAAAAGGAGCATTGTATTAGTGAAAAGGAAAAATAGAAGTGTGAAGTTTTAAAACCATTGTGATAAATAGAGCATTTGCTCATAATTTATTTATCATAATGATTCCAGAAAGTGACTTTTACAGAGACGCCAAAAGGCGTCAATATGAGGGAATGGGTTAAGTCTGAAAACAGTTCACGGAGGGATATGGAATACATAGTGGCTGTATCATCAACAGTCAACACTTAGACACTCTGATAATTACGCGTAAAGTTGAGGAACATCTATTCTTAGAATGGAAGCAGGCGATATTACATAAGACTGCAGACGAATACCCCGCTGTGAAAGATTTGGTTGTGGTACAACTCGAAAAACCCTTTGAGAAACTATTGACTCAGTATCAAATAGATTGGATCCTGATGAGGCACCGGTTACTCGGCGTCTAATCTGGATCCAAGCTGTTTGCAAATGTGAATCAGGTCGCGAGTGCCGTAATACGGATGAAAACTGTATATTCCTTCCAATACCTAGTGAAAGAAACAATGCTGAAAAAAGACACTGTCCTCTCCCAAGATGTGATAGACTTTCCCATCTGACAAAATGTAATGGCCTTGTCCTCTGGCAAAATGTAATTGTCCTTGTCCTCTGGAAAAATGTAGATGTCCTTGTCATCTTGCAAAAATGCAAATGACTCGCTGCCCCTGTCTTCTGACAAAATGTAAATGTCCATGTCCTCTTGCCAAATTTAAATAACTTAATGTCCCTGTCTTCTGACAAATTATAAATGTCATTGTCCTCTGGCAAAATGTAAATGACTTGACGCCACTGTCTACTGACAACATATAAGTGTCCCTGTCCTCTGGCAAAATGTAAATGACTTAATGCCCCGTTAGTTTGACAAAATGTAAATGTCCCTGTCCTCTGACAAAATGTAAATGTCCCTGTCCTCTGACAAAATGTAAATGTCCCTGTCCTCTGACAAACTGTAGTTGACGTTGTCCTCAGACAAAATGTTAATGTCATTGTCCTCTGGTGAAATGTAATTGTCATTGTCCTCTGACAGACTGTAATTATCCTTGTCCTTTGACAAACAGTTATTGTCCTTGTTCTCTGGTAAATTTAATCGTCATTATCCTCTGATATAATATAATTGCCATGTCTTCTGGTAAAATGTAACTGTCCTTGTCCTCTAACAAAATGTAATTGCCCCTGTCCTCTGACAAAATATAACTAAATATAACTCTCCTTGTCCTTTTGCAAAATGACATTGTCCTTTGACAAAATGTAATTACCCTTTGTCAAAATGGCATTGTCCTTTGCTAAAATGTAATTACCCTTTGACAAAATGACATTGTCCGTTGGTAAATGTAACTGCCCTCTGACAATATCTTATAAGCCTTGTCTGGCAAACTTATAATAATCCCTTCTTTTGGAAAAAAACCCAAATTGTCATTGTCATCCGAAATACTCTGGCAAACGGTTGTCTTATAAATTTGTAAAGCAACAGGAATACATATGCACATAAATTACTGCATTGGCTCAGACACTAAATATATGTAAGTATGTATGTACCGGAAGAGAAAATGTCAATTCAAGCAGAATTCAAAAGTCATCCCGTTTTACAACAATTATGTCTGCTCAAAGTCGAATCTCGTGCAATGTGGACTACCGCCGAGTCGATCATATATATGAGGAATAATTGACCATGTTTCAAACGCATTGGATC
The DNA here is from genome assembly GCA_963576725.1 of Azorinus chamasolen. Lineage (NCBI taxonomy): Eukaryota > Metazoa > Mollusca > Bivalvia > Cardiida > Solecurtidae > Azorinus > Azorinus chamasolen. The sequence continues at coordinate 37,909,161 of OY755246.1, read as the reverse complement.
CTGATGAGACACCGAGCCACTGGACGTCTCATCTGGATCAAAACTGTATCAATATGCGGGTAAACTCATGATTAGTGAGAAAAGAGTGGCATGTAATTGGAGATTAACCATTTCCTTCATGAATATTCATGTTAGAAATAATGACGTCATGAATATTAATTAGATTATTTTATATAGCACATGGACACAGTAACTTTTGACCACTGCAGCAACTGTAGAATCAGATCTATATCATATGACAAGCAAACAGAGCAGACCCTGATCAGACGGCTCTCATAGGAGCCGTCTGATCTGGGTCTACCCTGTTTGCAAAAGCGTAGAAAGGCGTATTTTTGGAGGAAAGTATTAAATCTTGTTTACAAAAGTTCAACACGAAAATAGCTGCAAAAGAAAATCCAACCCTTCTACTATGCGGCACCTGAATTGCATATGTAAATAGATCCAGATGATATGCCGAGTAACTCGGCATCTCATCATGATTCAAGTTATTTGAAACTCGGTCAATAGTTTCTCAAAGAAACCTTAAACGACACAGAAGCGACTAAGATTTCCATAGATCGGAGTTTAACCCATTCCCACTTATAGACACTATTTGATGCCTTTGCGGACAGAGTAGACCCAGATCAGACAGATACTATACTATAGGAGCGTTCTGTTTTACTTTCACATTGCTTTAAACAGCCACCTGCCCTAAATACCAACTAATTAACGCAATTTAGTGGTCGTTATAGAGATGTTTCACTGTACACCATGTTTAAAGCGAGATAATGTTAAAATGATCAGTTGGTACCTAGTGTTTGTAAACATTAAATGTCATTCTAATCAATAATAAAATAACAGTTAAACAGTTACATTGTATACAGCCACCAGTCTAATTCTTGGTCTACACCTTCCTGTGCATCTGCAGACAGAGTAGACCCATATCAGACGGCTCCTATAGGAGCCGTCTGATCAGGGTCTGCTATGTTTGCTTATGACATAACGATTCTAAAGTTTCTATAACAATTAATCTAATTAATATTCGTGATGTCATTATATCTTACATGAATATTTATGGAGAAAGAGTTAAAGTAAGATAGCATCTAAATGCAGTACGAAATTATACAGAATGTACCTGTATTAAGCAACCATTTGCTTTTTAAAGAAACCTAAAACAAAATAAATGATGTGATGTAACAGCTGCAGAAATGATGGAAGTAAAGAAAACGAAAAAGACTCAATAAATAGTTACAGGCATTTATTGTGCTTATAGATTCCTTTGTTACCTTGACACGAGTAGAAATGCCAAAATACCAACACATTCCATTATTGACCTTTGACCTTAAGCACGCGTAGTCACGTTTGCAAACCGTTTAGGTCTAGATGATTTTCTGGTTACCTCGGCGTCTTATCAGGATCAAAACTGTTTAACAACACGGTTGTTTATATTGTTGTAAAGAAATTGAGATTGTTTGCAGGAACAAATGTCATACAGAAAGCTCATATAGGAGCTTTCTGTATCGCTTTTACCCTGCATTAAGCAACCATCTACTTTTTAAGACTCATATGTTCAATAAATAAATGACCGCTTAACCCATTTCCTCATATGTTATTTTAGACCAAACCTCTTTGAATAAATCTACCGAAAAGGAGCATTTACTAGAGAAAAGGAAATTATGTAGTGATAAATAGAGCATTTGCTCCATAGGAGCAAATGCTCTATTTATCACAATTGTTTCAAAAATGACTTTTACAGAGGCGTCAAAAGGCGTCGATATGAGGGAATGGATTCAGTTATTCTGCTGCAGACGGCATTTTCTGACGACTATAATATAACCTGCACCGCAAACTAAAGGTTTGATTTGGGGGATACCGTACCAATGATATACTGTGGATGGAATGTCAACATGAAGCACGAAGTCATGAAAATGATCGCCTCTTAAGAATTCAAATCATGTAAACCAAATATATTCTTTTGAAAAACATGTAAAAGTCGCACCGGTAAATTGTCAACCTTGCCGTATACAGCAGCCGTTAGAATAATTATTAGAATAGTCTATATTTGGGGTTTTAACCCTATCCCTTTTGTATATTCATGTTAGAAATAATGACATCATGCTTATTTATTTGCTGAATTTTTATAATGGTATATGTACACATGATTTTTGTACCGGTAGAAATTATAGAGGCAGGCATATAATTCCGTAAGCAAACATAGCAGTCCCTGATCAGACAGCTCCAACAAGAGCCGTCTGATCTGGGTCTACTCAGTTTGCAAAGGTGTGAAAATGCGTTTATATGAGGGAAAGGGTAAATACATGTAATAGCTTTATGCAGGACGAAACTTATGCAGAAAGCTAATTTGGGAGCTTTCTGCATTATATTCATTCTGCATTAAGCTACCACCTGCCTCTGTCGATCATCATTTTTGTTCACTATATGCAGGTTCTACTGTAGCCGTTAAAACATCTTTTTGAAGACCACTTAACCCATTCCCTCGTATGCTACTTTTGGACCCTTCCTCTTTGAATAAATCTACAGGAAATGAGCCTTTACTAGCAAAAAAAAGGAATTTTTGAATTGTGTAGTTTTGAAATCATCGTGCTAAGTAGAGCCTTAGATATTGCTCCTATGGCGCAAATGCCCTATTTATCACAATGGTTTCAAAAAGTGACATTTATCGAGACTTAGAAATGCGTATTTATGGAGGAAAGGGTTAATAAACACGAGGTTCTTTAAGAACGGTGGTTGCCTAATAAAGAACGAAAGTATGATTGAATTGTCATATTGAAACATGATGAGACAATGCTCTTGATTATATCACGACCTATATATGATATACTTACCCATTTCCTTCATATAAACGCTTTTCATGCATTTTCAAACAGAGTAGTTGCAGATCAGACAAGTTCTGTAGGAGCTTTCTGACCAGGGTATGTCCTGTTGCTTAAATAACGTTACTGATATACATGAATTTACACTGTCTGACATTGCAAAAACAAACAAACAAACAAACAGACATTATTTCATATAACGGAATTAAAAAATCAGACTTAATTAATACTCATGAAATAATAAATTCTTACATGAATAATCATGAAATGAAAGCATTAACCCATTACCTCATAGGCTATTTTTAGACCCAACCTTATTTAATTAATCTACCGAAAAGGAACATTAACTAGAGAAAAGGAAAACGTTAGAATTTTGTAGTTTGAAACCATTGTGATAAATAGAGCATTTGCTCCGATAGGAGCAAATGCTCTATTTATCACAATGGTTTCACAAAGTGACTTTTACAGAGTCGTCAAAAGTCGTCAATATGAGGGAAAGGGTTAAGGAATTAGATGTCCGTTGCTATGAGGGAAGACTGTATCTGTAAGGTATCTGTGTGTGTGACAGGCCGTCAGCTTAGTTCAATATTGCAAGTTTAACCCTTTCGTTCTCTTCCACAAACATCTGATCACAGTTGCAAACAGTTTGGATCCAGATGAGACGCCGAGTAACTCGGCGTCTCATTAGGATCCATACTGTTTTACACCATGATGATGCTTCTTGGAAGAATTTGGAAGAACATTTCAAAGATGAAAATTGAAGCAGACGACAACTTTTGCAGACGACACTTCGTGGCAGTGAAAGCGTTGGGAGATATATGGCAGTGCGCAACTTCAACGTATGTTTTCTCCCACGATTTGATAAATGAACCTTCAGCGTTTAAACGAATTTGGTAAGTGAGCAGGGGCATGTTTCTCGCGCATGCGCGGTGGTGACATATCGTCAAATACATGTTCTTTGGTCTTCAGAAGATAAACTATTTGTTTACATTTTCCCGTCCAGTGAGACGGAAAAAAGAGTGACATAAACTTTGAAAGAATATATCGGAATCTATTCCAAATTGGTGAGTTTTTTCTTATTTTGATAGGTTGTATTGATGATACAATTAAAACCGGCTAAATAATAGTAATTAAAACAAAATTTATGTAAACACTAATTTATTGATAGTTGGGTCAATATTTAGTAAACTCCTTCGATAAATGAACATGAATGTCTTTAAAGGCAGGTGTTTGCTTAATCCAGAAAGATAATATGCAGAAAGCTGATTTCTGCATAACTTTCTTCCTGCATCGAGTAACCCTTTCCCCCATATGAAAAAAAGCCTTTTTATGAATTTGCGAACATGGTAGACACAGATCAGACGGCTGCTGTAGGAGCCGTCTGTCCAGGGTCTACTCTGTTTGCTTAAGATCTGATTCTACAGTATCTGTCATGGCTAAAATAGCATGTGTTCTTATACCAGTATGAAATATAATCTAATTAATAGTCATGATTCATTTATTTTTACATTAAACGGAAAGGGTTACGATTCAGAGTTCGACCTCTGGTGGTTGCTTTAGACAGATTTTATTGTACATGGATAGACAGATAAAGTAAAAATAAAGACAATGGAAAATAGATAGCAAACACAGCCTGAAAAGAAGAAACAACTAACCCCTTAGTGCATGAATATTCATCATTAATAATTAGATTAATTTTTATGACAGTCTATGTACACATGATTTTTTGACCATGGCAGAAACTGTAGAATTATATCTATATTATATCATAAGCAAACAGAACAGATCCTGATCAGACAGATCCAAAAGGAGCTGCCTGGTCTGGGTCTACTCTGTTTGTAATGGCGTAGTATGACGCATCTATGGAGACAGACATACAAATAGACAAACAGGTAGCTGATGACTAGACAAATGCTGCTGACCTTCGATATCTCGAACTCGAATAACGCGAAATTCGTGATAACTCGAAGTAACAGTTGATTCCGGTTATTAAATGCATTTTTATATTGGCATTTCAACACAAGAAATGTTGACCAGGGCAGAAACTGAAGAATCAGATCTATATTATTCCATAAGCAAACAGAACAAACCTCCTACAGGAGCCGTCTGATATGGGTCTACTCTGTTTGATACTGCTTCGAAACGTGTCTCTATCGGATAAAATGCAAATGTCGCATCCGTAATTACCTATGCAAACAGTTTGGATCCGGGGGAGACGCCGAGTAACTCGGTGTCTCACCAGGGTCAAACATGAACAAAAATGAAAACTGTGGCAGACGACAAAGATTGCAGACGACAGAATTCGACAACAAAATAGATATATCTACATGGAACATTATCTTTAAGCGTTCTACAGACAAACTTTAATTACATTAAACACGTCTAAACCGGAATTTTAATAAAGAACAATTAGTGCAGGGTGAGCGTCGTACTGAACGCTCCTTTGGGAACTTTCAGCATTACTTTCAATCTGCATTCAGCTAGCACCTGTTTGAAAGACCATCAAATACACTAAGTTTAACCCATTCCCTCATATTGACGACTTTTGACGACTCTGTAAAAGTCACTCTGTGAAACCATTGTGATAAATAGAGCATTTGCTCCTATAGGAGCAAATGCTCTATTTATCACAATGGTTTCAAACTACTAAATTCTATTTTTCCCTTTCCTCAAGTTAATGCGGTAGATTTATTCAAAGAGGTTGTATCTTAAAATAGCCTATGCTGTAATGGGTTGACGTCCGGTTTAGAGGGGTCTTACTGTATTCATGCACCTTTTTATCCAAATGGGATATACCGAGTAACTCGACGTCTCATCAGGATCCAAACTGTTTTACACTCTGGATGTTTGTAGAGAAAAAAAATACTTATGTATTGGTCATTAGTAAAAAGTTTACTTATGTATTAGCAGAGTAAAAAGATTATACAAAAACTATTGACTAATATTGGAGGACTTCGGTATCTCGATCTTCAATGGTCCATACAATTTACTTCGAGATAACGGAAGTTCGGCTCATCAGATTTCTAATCTGAACAATGCAGGTCTAAAATAACATTGAAAGCTGCTGTAGAAGCTTCCACATTACTTTTGACCTGGGTCCATGCTTATAAAACTTTTAGTTGAGTCTGAGAACGTTCTCAAGCATTTGATTGGTCAGATTTGAGCCTTTGGCTCAAATCTGACCAATCAAAAGCTTGAGAACTCAAATCTGACCAATCAAATGCTTGAGAACGAAACTCAGACTCAACTAAAAGCTTTATAAGCATGGACCCTGAATTTAGTAGATATGCACAGGAGTACATTTCAGAACAATTCTGCGTTGTACATTTTTGAAGGACCAATCATTTACTTCGACGTATCCCGAGGTTCGAGTTATCCGAGTTCGAGATATCGAAGTTCAACTGTACATGTTTTCTTTTACAAAAAAAGGTTTTTATATATAATGTGCATTATTATTATTATTATCGAACCCAGTTGGGCTCGAGCCTAGAATGGGTTGGATATTTCTCACCACCGAGACCCATGGGAAATTAAGAAACTATTACTATTTCAAATGTCACGTGCTTTAATTTGTCGTCTGCTTATCTCCTAAGACTCATGGGGCGTTTTTCATAGATATGTAACAAATACAATAACACTAGTCTACAGACACCATCCAAAATAAGTCTAGTTTTGCAAACAGAGTAGACCCAGCTTATAGGAGCCGTCTGATCAGGGTCTGCTATGTTTGCTAATGGAATGTGATAGATCCATTCATTTACTTTCTAAATGGCTACAATGTTTCACCTTCCATATCTCATTGTAACTATTTTTCTATGAATATTCAGTATGTACTGACATTTTGAATACATTTTATATAGAACAGGAAAATGGTTATGACAGATGACAGCTTAATGCGTTATTTAGAAAGCTCCTCTAGGACCAAGTCCTTGGGATGAGACTTTATAAACCGAGGTCCGATGTATCAGTACTTTACACTGGACATCTAAAAGAACCAGAGAAACTCTATCGGTAATAAGAGCAGTACGTCGCGCCAGAGTTTCTCTGTATCCGCTCTCCTCTCTCTAGGGCGTCTAATTAGCCCATACTTGGCAGACATAGACGTTAATCGACACAAACAAACACAATCTAGGAACTTTCTGCATTAATGCTGACCTACTTTTAAACATTATTCACAGTGCCAAACAGTTTGGATCCAGATGAGATACACGGTCGCTCTATGGCGCATCTGGGTCCAAACTGTTTGCAATAGGTGGTAACAGATTCGCTCATGGCCGTGAGAGAGTTTGGGCAAATTAGTGGTTTGTTTACCCAATACCTCGTGCATATTCAAGAAACAATACGAGTATGAGTACTGTATCCCTGCTTTAAAACTAATTAGTTGAGTCTGAGTTCGTTCTCAAGTTTTTGATTGGTCAGATTTGAGCCAAAGGCTCAAATCTGACCAATCAAAAGCTTGAGAACAAACTCGGACTCAACTTAAAAGCTTTATTAAGCATGGACCCTGATTATATTCACCAGTTTCGTTAGTTAACCCATTTGCTCCCAGTGGATTCTTCCATGCTTATGTATTGGATTAGTCTATCTTTTATCTAAGGGATGTCTGGTCTAAATTTTCATTTTTGTTTTGTTTTATATTGAATTTCCTATCAGCCAAACAGTGTAGGCTCTGGTCAGACGCCCCATTATGCGGCGTCTGATCAGAGTCTACACTGTCTGCCTACGTCCCATATATCGGATCGTGGGAGCAAATGGGTTAACCCATTCCCTCCTAGGCTAGTTTAGACCCAACCTCATTGATTGAATCTACTAGACAAAAGGAATCTTTAGCATTGTGTAGTTTTGAAATCATTGTGATAAATAGAGCATTTGCTCATATGGATAAAAAGGTCTATTTATTACAATGTTTTCAAAAGTGACTTTTACAGAGGCCCCAAAAAGCGTAAATGAGGGAATATGCTAAACTGACGGTATTTTGAGATCCCCGCGTATATATGACATGAACATATTCAGAGATCAAATGGGACCTGTCGGTCGATGTTATAATGCACATTAACGAGCCAGTTTTAAAACGAGACATGCTGAGATCAAAAGATGCAAATGGATTTATGCATTACAGTAAACCCTGTCTTAAGCATCCATTTAGAAGAAGTGTATTTCTGAGTTCATAAGGTAGGTGATAGCTTAATGCAAGACAAACATAATTCAGAAAGCTTCAAAACTACACAGTTCCTTTTCTCTATAGTAAATACTCCTTTTCAGTAGATTTATTTAAAGTTGAAAATAGGTTATGGGGGGAAGTAGGTTAAGCAATCACCTGTTTTAAAGACAAACACGTTTCTTTAATTGGTGGTCGCTTAAAACAGGTTCTGTTGTATTAGTTTCTCTATATTGAAGATAATTGTAATAACACAGGAATGGTAAACATGAACCAGCTAAGATATATGTTGTCCGCTAAATCAAATGTCCCTGTACCATCATCAGTCATCATATCTAATTTTCAACTCATTATATGTACTGGTCTGGTTGTTCTAGATCCTACTGAGAACAACATTCAATGTAGGTCGTATTTTGATCACGACAGGCAGCCAGACAGACAGACGAACAAACAGATAGACAGACACACAGACACAGACAGATACCCAGATTCGGACCAAGACCCAGACCCAGACCCAGACATAGTCATAGGCATAAACATAGACACAGACACAGACACAAACAGACTGATATACAGACAAACAGAGAGACAGAGAGACAAACAGACAGACAGACAGGCAGACGAACGGAGGGACTGACGGTTGGGCAGACAGACAGTGTCTGTCAGACAAATAGACAGACGGACGGACGCTGGGACAGGCAGACATATAGTGTCTGTCAGACAGACAGGCAGTTAGACAGGTAGTGAGACAGGCAGTGACACGGACAGTGAGTCAGAAAGACGGACAAACGGAAAGACAAAATGACAGACAAAATGACAAACAAATGGACGAACGGAAAAAATGGACAGACAGACAAAAGGATAGACAATGTGACAAACAGATGGTAAGATAGACAACAACATCAAAGACAGACAGACAAACAAATGAGGGGCAAGTATAAAGTGCATATGATAGAGAATGAGAGAATAAAACAGAAAACAGTATGTAACACAATTTACGGACTCTGTCATAAGTATACACTACAATAGACAATGCAATAGACATAATTTACCACTTAATTTGCACGCTTTAGCATGATCGCACACAATTTTCTTCAATCTTAGCACGCTAAATTAGCATCGCAAACTAGTACAGTAAAAACTCGGTACTTCGAAATTTTACTACACTTAAAAATTTTAGTAATGAAGAATTGATGCCTTTTTAGGCAGGCAGACGACTGCTTAATGCAGGTCCTAGAGGAGCTTTCTGTATGACTATCACTCTGCGTTAAGCTGTCACCTGTAATTCTACGTCATTTACTGTTCAAACTATCGAGGGTTTACTGTAACTCCCTTCCTAAACAATTTCATAAACAAACAGAGCAGATCCTAATAAGATCAGCTCCTGCTGGCGTCCCTGCTGTATGAGAAGGCACACGTTTTGAGAAGACTTTGAATTACAAACAGTGCAGACCCTATCAAAGTATCACCCAGTCCTATTATTAATCTCACAATGCGGTGCGTCTAGCGAGAAGCAATTGGTATTATAAATGCATGTTGTTTGTTTGCAAAATGTTCATTACCTAAGTGGGCGTTGTGTCTCTCGTTCGAGGGGTCCAAACAACATCTCGCTTACATCGCATGAAGCAATACTAGATAGGCAGAGTATCCCTGTGGCATGGAAAGAAAGAATCCTGTTTATGTTTATATACATAGTATTATACTATTAAAAATACATTTGATAAGAGGGATGTTTATCAAAAAAAAAAATTAACATAATGTTATTGACATTCACAAAGCAAAAGTTCATGTCAATATTTACATGTAGACAGTTCTTCAGCATCTGAAATATTTAACCTTTACTCTATGAATATTCATGTAAGAAAATAATGACATCATGCATATTTTATAATGGCACAAAGACATGAGAATGTTTGGCCATGGCAGAAACTGTAGAATCCTATCTGTATTATTTCATAAGCAAACACTGAGCAGACCCTAATCAGACGACTCCGACAAGAGCTATCTGATCTGGGTCTACTCTGTTTGCAAATGCGTAGAGAGGCGTGTTTATGGAGTAAAGCGTTAACCCTTTCCCTCATATAAACGCGTTTTCACGCATTTGCAAACAGAGTAGACCCAGATCAGACGGCCCCTATAGGAGCCGTCTGGTCAGGGTCTTCTCTGTTTGCTAGTGGAATTTGAAATATTTGTTTCCTTACTTTCTAAAATGGTTACAATGTTCTGACTTCCATATTTCATTATAACTATTATGTACATGAATATTCAGTAGGTATGGAAATTTGAATAAACGTAGAACAGGGGAAAGGTTAAAACAAAGTAAAGGTCAAATAAAGCCTTAACTCTTTTTTACCTTTAGCCATCTTAGAAATACTTTGCGCAATGTTTCACTCACTACATTTTAAAAAAATCAAATTATAATCTTTTAGTCATCCTATTTTTAACTTGGAAACTTTCTTGATGTGACAGCTTAACCCATTACCTCATAGGCTATTTTTAGATACAACCACTTTGAATAAATCTACCGAAAAGGAGCATTAACAAGAGAAAATGAAAGTTTTAGAATTTTGTAGTTTGAAACCATTGTGATAAATAGAGCATTTGCTCCTATAGGAGCAAATGCTCTATTTATCATGATGGTTTCAACATCTGACTTTTACAGAGTCGTCAAAAGTCGTCAATATAAGGGAAAGGGTTAATGTAGGTCGGACGTAAAAGCTGGAAGCTGTCGAGTGTTATGTGCAGAAGTGAACTTTAGAACAATCCTGTATCGCTATTACAAAATATTGGAAGGGGTCGAATTTTAGCTCGGGTTATATCAAAGTTCTAGTCACCTGGATTCGAGATATCGAGGTTCCAGTGTTGATCTGTTTTTAACAGCTCTTCACAAAAGAGTAGTGAATGCACGTGTTTGTTGTGGAGAGAAATAAGTTTGATGTAAACAGTGACTATAGTGGCTATAGAGGGATATTTATTAAGGCATCAGGTTGTTAACAGTGTGAAATGGTGCATGGAATATGTAGAATGAAAAAGTGGAAATTGGCGAGGAAAGGAATTGAGATAAGAAAGAATAACAGTGACAAAAATGAAAATGAAAGCACGTTGTCCCGTGTCGGAGGTTCCCCAGGGGGTCGTGAAGTAAGTGACACAAACTTTAGCAGAGTTACCCTTTACTTCATATGTTTTGTCCATATTGTGTTAAAGGTTGATATATGGCCCCTAGGTCCTTTAAGGCGATATACAGGTTTGATTGTGGTGAGGATTTTCTTTAACCCTTTACTCCATAAATGCACCTTTTAACGCCTTTGCAAACAGAGTAGACCCAGATACAGGAGCCGTCTGATCAGCGTTTGCTCTGTTTGCTTATGATATAATGATATACAGTAAAACCTCTCTATAACGGCCACTAAGTTACATCAAGTATTTTGTGTTAAGGACAGGTGGCCGCTTAAAGCAAGGTGAAGGTAAAACAGAACGCTCCTATAGGAGCGTTCTGTTTTACTTTCACCTTGCTTAAAGCAGCCACCTGTCCTAAATACCAACTTATTAACACAATTTAGTGGCCGTTATAGAGAGGTTATACTGTAATATGAGTCTACAGTTACTGCAAATGCCGAAAACAAAACGTCCTGTATCCACGTCCAATCATAAAACAAAATAATCTAATTAATAGTCTTTTTTCGTATATGAATATTCATGGAGTAAAGGGTTCTTCATCGTGAAGTAAATGGCACCAGTGCTAGTGCATTAAGTTATGTTTTGAAACAATGCAATGATGTCCTATCCTGTATGATAAATATGAGAGTGAATGAGTTGGGTTTTACGGCACTGCGACACTAAGTAGGTCATAAAGCCCCCCCCCCCCCCCCCCCCCCCCAGATGACAATGTTTAAACTGTTCCCTCATATATATAGGCTATTTTTAGATCCAACCACTTTGAATAAATCTACCGAAGAGGAGCATTACATAGAGAAAAGGAAACTTTTAGAATTTTGTAGTAATTAGAGCATTTGCTCCTACAGGTGTACAGTGTGTATATCTGGGGCGAGGAGTGCATATCACAAATAGTTACAGAGCTACAGATAAATGTATGTGCCCGAATACTAAAATCGTCATTTCTTCACCAAACCCTATACTGTGACCACTCTCTAAAGAGTGGTCAGGGTAGAGAGTCTGTTAAAGGAGCTATTCTTGAAATGTTTCAATTTACGCATCTTATATATACAGTAAAACCCCGCTAATGCGACCACCTAAAAGAGGTATTATTCTGGTAGCTAGATGCAGGTGGTAGCTTAATGCAGGACAAAAGTAATGCAGAAAGCTCCTAGAGGAGCTTTCTGCATTACTTTTGTCCTGTATTAAGCAACCACCTGCTTATAAAGACATCCATGTTTATTCATCAAGTGGTCGCATTAGAGGGGTTCTACTGTATCTGGACCTCTGGAACTTTACATGTTTAGTCTCCTCGAAAATAATGTTCTTACTTTGATAGTATAGATCCCAACAACCTAAATTGCGACTTTAGAGGTTGAGTAGATTCAAGAAATGCTTAAATCACATGTGACAGAACTATTGGATTCAATCGATTCAGGTAACAGCATTTCCAGTTGCCCACTTGGGCGGGCCTTACTGGATCATTATATTTGTAACACACAAGACACGGACTTACCCAAGCTGTGTAAATCTTAATGTTTGTGCATAACCAATGAAAGATCAGGTCTGGACAAATTGATTGGTAAACTCCTATACCGTTGAACTTCGATATCTCGAACTCGGATAATTCGAACCCTGGATAACTCGAACAAAAAGTCCGGTCCTTCCAAAATTTATGATACAAATATTTCTAAAATACATCACTATATTCATATCTAGAAGCACATGTGACAGCTTAATGCAGGTCTAAAGTAATGCTGAAAACTCCTGTAGGAGCTTTCAGCATTACATTAAACCTGCATTCAGCTGTGAATCTGAGAAATTGTTCAGATCCAAATTGGAGAACGTCTGTTATCTCGAACTGATTTGTATGGTTCCCCTGAAGTTCGAGATATCGAAGTTCAACTGTACGTTCCACGAGAATGTGAGCCAATTAATATATTGTCATTATTTCTTACATGAATATTTATGGAGAATCCCTTAAATTTCGGGAACCGATTATATAAGACCTTTACAAAACGTTTAAAAACAGATCATTTTTGAATCAGTGATATATTATGTTAGCTTGAACCATTACCTTATATTAACCCTTACCTCCATAAATACGCCTTTCTACGCCTCTGTAAAAGTCTACCCTTGAAATCATTGTGATAAATAGAGCATTTGCTCCTATAGGAGCAAATGCTCTATTTATCACAATGGTTTCAAATTACAAAATTCTAAAAAAGATCCTTTTCTCTAGTTAATGTTCCTTTTCGGTAGATTCATTAAAAGAGGTTGGGTCTAAAAATAGTCTATGGAGGAAAGGGTTAACGCCTTTTGACTCCTCTGCAAAAGTCCATTTTAGAAACCATTGTTATAAATAAAGCATTTGCTTAGTAGGAACACATGCTCTATTTATCCCAATGGTTTCAAAACTACACAGTGTTCTAAAATCATTTTATTTCTAGTAAATGTTCCTTTTCGGTAGATTTATTCAAATAGGTTGGATCTGAAAATAGCCTATGATGTAATGGGTTAAAGTTCAGGAACCGATTATAGAAGACCTTTACAAAACGTTTAGAAAAATGTTCTAATTTTTTATTTTTTTCCGTTCCTTTTCGGTAGATTTATTCAATAAGATCTGATCTAAAAATAGCCTATGATGTAATGGGTTAAAGTGCGGGAACCATTTATATAAGACATTTTCAAAATGTTTAGATCCAGATCAAAGCTTTCCTTTACACTGGGCATCTGAAAGAATCAGAGAAACTCTGTCGATAATAAGAGTAGGGCACCGCACCCGTGTTCCTCTTTATCATCTCCCCTCTCTCTGGGGCGTCCAATTAGCCCACAGTGAGCAGAAACAGTCGTTAATCAACACAATCAATCAATCAATCAATCAAAGCTTTCATTCAGTCAGGTTCAGTGATACACTTTAGTACAAGTTTTTGTTTAATTAATATTCAGAAAGAGAGGAGTCAGTTTTACTCATGGAGCAGGTTTACGGGTAATGCTTGTTCAGCATAGGACACACTTATCAGCTAGAAACACTGTACAATTGCATCCTAAAACAAATCATGTGCACTCCGTATTAATTCAATTTAAATAATTTACAAGTTAACCCGTTACTCCATAAATACACCTTTCTATGTCTTTGCAAACAGTAGACCCAGGGTCCATGCTTATAAAACTTTTAGTTGAGTCTGAGAACGTTCTCAAGCTTTTGATTGGTCAGATTTGAGCCTTTGGCTCAAATCTGACCAATCAAAAGCTTGAGAACTCAAATCTGACCAATCGAGCCCCCTGATCAGAGTCTGTTCTGATTGCTTATAATATGATAAAGAGCTGACTTTACACTTTCTGCTATGGACAAACTATCACGAGTTCATATGCTTTTATAAAAATGAATCTAATTAATATTCATGACATCATTATTTTGTGCATAAATATTCATGGAGTAATGAGTTAAGCCAAAAGACAGCCTGGATCCTGAAGAGACGCAGAGTTGTTACTCGGCATCTCATCTGGACCCATGCTGTTTGCATATTTGAGTAGGCCAAGTTTAGCAGCTGGATAATGGTTAAATATCAATCTGTCAATCTGTCATCAGTAGAAGACTAGTGCATGCAACATTTTGCGTGTTATTGGTGAATTTGTGAACGGATTTAGTTGGCTCTTGCTTGCAATGATTAAAGTACGTTTCTGCCAATTGGACGCCCTACAAAGAAGTCCGTGCGCGATGCCCTACTCTTATTATCGATAGAGTTTCTGCGGTTCGTTTAGATGTCCAGTGTAAAGTACTGATACATCGGACCTAGGTTTATAAAGTATCATCCGGAAGAATTGGTTCGGTGGGGGATGGAACCCGGCACCCCTGATGTTTTAGTTGAGTTCATTACTACTCGACCATGTGCGCCGGCTTTGGACCCACGCGGAGCTCGGTGTTTCATAAAGATGACACAGAAGTTGTATATTTGTTGAAAAAACCCACAACAACAAACGCTCCAACAAGATGTTATTGATATAAATTGGTACTTATATTACAACTGATTTATAGGTCCTTGTGCCTAGTGCCTACTGCCTAACATATCTTTTTTGAAAATACATGTATGTCAAAACAAAATATTTACTTGCTTTCTTGCTTGTTTCACTCACTCACTGTTTGTCCCTGTCTGTCTTTTTGTCTGTCCGGCTGCTCGTCTGTCTGTCTATCTATATTTCTTCCATCTCTCTTCCTTTCTGTATGCCTGTCTGTCTGTCTGTCTATATCTTTTCACTCTTGGAACATAGAAAAAAAAAGATATAAGAATGGTTTGACCGAAATGTTTGTTAAATTTTCGCATTGTTGTTAGGTAGTTCTAGATCTAGAGATGTATATTTTCAATGCTATAATTTAAGAAACTGGATTTGCGTCGCCTTTAACAGTGTTTCAGTCATATCGCGATATCCAGCTAGTTACTGGTGGAGACAGAACCCAAGAGTTTTACCTTGCATGGAAAACAAATTGCAATATTTTGCGCACAAAAGATCACTCGGGTAGAACCACTAACCTATCGCAAGTCAGCTGGAAGGCTTCCTATAATAATATCCCAGACCGGGACTCGAACTACAGCGTTGAGGGGCTAAGTGATTGTCAGTCGAAGATCATAGCCACTCGACCACGGAGTACACCATTATAAGTGGAGGGTTGAAGCAACCCTTGTTGACAATTTGAATTCGATTAATCTTGCCCAATGTTAGGGTGATCCGCTTCAAGTAAGCAGATTGACCGGGTCTTGGTCCGGGCTGTGATTACTTTGCATCTTTTGGATCATGGCAACTCGTTCGCTGCCAATGTCGCATCTTTGTAAGCAGTTTGGATCCACATGACACCTCGAATAACTCAGTATGTCATCAGGGTCCATACTATTTGTTAGGTATTGTGGTAATATTTATTAAAGAAAAGGGAGAAAACGTGTAGCCGACTATGTTTGCAGACGACACATTTTGCATATAGGGTGATCCGCTTCAAGTAAGCAGATTGACCGGGTCTTGGTCCGGGCTGTGATTACTTTGCATCTTTTGGATCATGACAACTCGTTCGCTGCCAATGTCGCATCTTTGTAAGCAGTTTGGATCCACATGACACCTCGAATAACTCAGTATGTCATCAGGGTCCATACTGTTTGTTAGGTATTGTGGTAATATTTATTAAAGAAAAGGGAGAAAACGTGTAGCCGACTATGTTTGCAGACGACACATTTTGCAGACTGCAATATTTGGCAGCGACAGAGTATTCCCGTGTTTATTCTGATAGGTCAGTATGAAACAGCCCAAGGTTTTGGTGACCGAATCAAAAGTTTAACCCTTTGCTCCATATATATACCACTTCGCCCTTTCCTTCATACGAATGAGTTTCGCTTTTTTTCATAGTAGACTCAGATCAGACGGCTCATAAAATTATAACTGATATGACTCTAAAACTTCTACCAATACCAAAATATTCTATGTAGGGCCTATAGATACCATTATAATAATTCAGTTAACACGATGTCATTATTTCTTATATAAATATTCATTATAGAAATACTCTTACATGAGTTGTCTGTTCTGTGTCTGCTTTTTATACTTATGACTTATTTATATAGATAAACAGGAGCGTAGCTGAATCTAAATGTTATATGTACGCACCGTGGCTATAAGGGTCCGAGGTCATGCAATTTAGAATTGTGTAGTTTTGAAATCATCGCGGTATATAGAGCGTTTGTGTGAGGGAATGGTTAAAACATACATGACAAGACAGAACATTTATCATAGCCTGCCAATATAGCATTCGATTTTTGTTCCATTTTGGCCATGATAATGTTTTCACCTTTCAGATTGATGTTATGCACATGCGTAAGTGCGTAGCTCTATCACTAAAAAAGTTCATCGCCCCATGAGCTAGCTGGTGCCACTATTTCTGACATAGCCAGTATAGATCTACATGATACCATTACGAACAAGAGGTGTTTGTGAAACACTATGCCCCCGATTATCGCCGATATAAATTTGACCCATAATTTGACCTTTGACCTTCTTATATTAATATTCATGAATTAAAGGGCTAAATCTCTACCACTTGCACCTTCGCCATTAATTAACCATGTCAACTCAATACACGCGTGTAAGTACTATCATTTGCAGTCAGGAGTCCATTAACCTGCGTTTGAACTGCTGTCATTCAAACTATTTTCTAGCAAGTTTAAGCTTTTCATACTGAATGAAAGTACAAACTTATTCCACTCTGATAATTAAGGGTTAAAGGAATTGGACTATTTAGCTATGTAGATCTACATATATCTAGTGCTGCGTCCTGTTTTAAATAAATGTTATGGTAACACAGTATTATTTGAGGAAAGTCATTTTGTATCACAAGACACAATTATTTATAGCATTGAACTCAGTAGAATCTATATTTAGAATTTGGAATAACCGGCGACATTTTTAAAGGTGGAGAGAAAAGTTATGACGTCATTTAATCATCACCATAAGCAAATCAGATTCTATTTTCAGAATAGGATAGAAATGCATGTATCGAATTCAGAATGAAACAAATAAAAGTGCTTTTGTACTGCAGAGGAACATATGCACAATATGAGGATTACACAGTCACTAGATATATATACGACAGTAGTATACAATCTATTTCGTCATCAATGACGTCACATTCAAAACAAAAATGGCGACGTCAATGTACGTTGATAGCAAGAAAACAGACATTTTTCTGATTTTGTTTCAGATTATCCAAAGATTTTGTATATCTATCGTATGAGAGACACCAAACATAACTGACAAAATGAACAACTCATCAAACATTACGAATGGGACAGAGCATGTCGACGAGCACATCGATTCAGCGCACGAATCGCTTCACCACGACTCTGCAATCCTTATGTTTTTGTTTGGCAGCTGTGCTGTTGGCGGTAAGTTGCTATTTTTAGATTTCTATATTATTTAGACTGTCCGAAATGTTTCAAATTTACGGCATTATTTACGTGAACTAAATTATGTTAAAATATGAATATTGTAGAAACAATGAAGCTAAATGAAACAAACGACAAAAGCAGTCCGAAGGAACCCAACCACGGGCATAGATCTGTATGATAAACACATACAAATAAAACACATTTTTTTCACATTTACCCCAGAATCAGATCTATATTAAAAACAAACAGAGCATACCCTGATCAGACGGCTCATATAGGACTTGAACCGTTTGATCTTGGTCTGCTCTGCAGATGCGTGAAAATGCGGTTATATGAAGGAAAGGGTTAACCGATGAAGTTGAAACCTGGAACAGAGAACTTTCTCATTATAGTAAAGGTTAACTCATATAAACGTCGTGTCACGACTTTTCACGCACTATGCAAACAGTGAACTCAAATAGTTCGGCGTGTAGGAACCGTCTGATCAGGGACTGCTCTGTTTACTTTAATATGGGAGTAAGTCTGAGTCTACAATATCTGCCATGGCCAATTATTCTATTGTTCATACACCAGTATAAAAGCTCATCTAGTAAATAGTATCGATGCCATTAATTCTGACTTGAGCATTTATAAAGTATAAGGAGATATATTGAGTCCAGTAGAACCTGTCTTAACCCATTCCTGCATATTGACGCCTTTTGACACTTCTGTAAAAGTCACTTTGTGAAACCATTGTGATAAATAGAGCATTTGCTCCACAGGAGCAAATGCTCTATTTATCACAATGGTTTCAAAACTACTCAATTCTGAAAATTTCCTTTTCTCTAGTTAATGCTCATTTTTGGTAGATTAAATCAAAAAGGTTAGGTCTAAAAATAGCATAAGTGGGAATGGGTTAAGCGGACATCAAAAAGAGGTCTAATTATGGGTCTGTAAGACAGATGGTAGCTTAATGCTGGCCAAAAGTAATACAGAAAGCGCCTAAAGGAGCATTCTGTATATTTATTTTGTCCTGCAAAAAGCAACCACCTGCTTTTTAACACAGATATATTCAATTAATGAATGTCCGCTTAATCCATTACATCATAGGCTTTTTTTAGATACAACCTCTTTGAATAAAAATACCGAAAAGGAGCATCACCCTAGAGAAAAGGAACATTTTAGAATTTTGTAGTTTGAAACCATTGTGATAAATAGAGCATTTGCTCCTATTGGAGCAAATGCTCTATTTATCACAATGGTTTCACAAAGTGACTTTTACAGAGTCGTCAATACATGTATTGCATCACCTAGAGAAAAGGAACATTTTAGAATTTTGTAGTTTGAAACCATTGTGATAAATAGAGCATTTGCTCCTATTGGAGCAAATGCTCTATTTATCACAATGGTTTCACAAAGTGACTTTTACAGAGTCGTCAATACATGTATTGCATCACCTAGAGAAAAGGAACATTTTAGAATTTTGTAGTTTGAAACCATTGTGATAAATGGAGCATTTGCTCCTATACAAAACTGGTTTTACAGATCTGATTCTACAGTTTCTGCCTTAGCCAAAATTACTTGTTGATATGTCATCATAAAAACTATCTAACTAATATTCCTGATATCACTATTTCTTCCATTAACATTCAGTAGGTAAACGATTAAGATATATCTCTTATACACGGTATTTTACTCTTCCTTTCCTTTTGTCTCTTCTTTAACCCTCTCCCTATTGTATATCCATGTAATAAATAATCACATCATGAATATTAATTAGATTATTTTCTATAATGGCATATGAACACATGACATTTTGCTTCTGACAGAAGCTGTAGAATCAGATCTATATTACACCATAAGCAAACAGAGCAGACCCTGATCAGACGGCTCCTATAGGAGCCGTCTGATCTGGGTCTTCTGTGTTTGCAGATGCGCGAAAATGCGCTTACCTAAGGGAAAGGGTTATCATTTACTCCATGAATATTCATGTCATAAATAATGACATCATGAATGTTTATTAATTATATGGGTACAGAATTTCATGGCCATGGCATGAACTGTAGAATTATATCTACAGTGAAACCTCTCTATAACGACCACTAAATTAGATCGAGTATTTTTTTATTAAAGGCAGGCGGATGCTTAAAGCAAGGTGAAAGTAAAACAGAACGCTCCTATATACCAACTAATTAACACAATTTAGTGGTCGTTATAGAGAGGTTTTACTGTATAAGCAAACGTAGCAGACGCTGATCAGACAGCCCTTACATACGTCATCTGATCTTGGTTTACCCCTTTGCAAAGGCATAAAAATGCGTATTTATGGAGTATATGGTTAACGCAGATTGTCATCCACTGTTTAACCATTAGTCTGCTAAATAAATAAAACTTAACTCTGAAAGTTGTATAAAACCTTATCACTAAAAACATTTTTTTATGAAAAACAGTGCAGACCGTGATCAAGGGGTTCCATTTAGAGTCTTTGATCTGGGTCTACACTGTTTGAAAAGGTATTATATACTCGGTTCACACACACATTAAGTGTAAGGCTGTATATTCATAATGCACCCGTTTTCTTATATAATTTTTTTTCATCGCAAAGTACCTAATACCCGTTCAAGTTTTTTTCTTTCAATGTTTCTGTTGCGATGCACTTCTAAAGGCATCTTTCGCTGACAGACATGTAGGCGCTATATAGTTAATTTTAATACATACTTAACCCGTTCGCTTATATAGACACATTTTGACGTCTTTGCAAACAGCGTAGATTCAGATCAAACGACTCCTGTAGGAACCGTCTGATCTGGGTCTGCTCTGTTTGCTTATTAAATAATACAGATCTGATTCTACAGTTTCTGCCATGGCCAAAAAAGGTATATGTGCATATGCTATCATAAAAAATAATCTAATTACATGAATATTCATTAAGCAAAGGTTCATGTACAGTAAAACCTCTCTATAATGGCCACTAAATTACATCAAGTATTTTTGTTAAAGGCAGGTGGCTGCTTTAAGCAAGGTGAAAGTAAAACAGAACGCCCCTATAGGAGCGTTCTGTTTTACTTTCTCCTTGCTTTAAGCAGCCACCTGTAATAAATACCAACTTATTAACACAATTTAGTGACCGTTATAGAGAGGTTTAACTGTACGTGCTTCTGTCGGCGTTTCATTGTCTCCTCCAGTATACAGGGGAGACATTTTGATTTTGTGTGCGGCGTACGTCCGTCTGTCCGTCCGTCCGTCCGTCTGTTCGATTTTATATTGTCCGCGCGGTTTCTTCAAAACCTTGAGTCAGGTTTTCATGAAACTTCATCGGATTGATATGCACCATGCCTAGTTGTACATATCTTATTCCTGTCCCGGATCGATGATTTTCTGCAGAGTTATGGGACTTTGATTTTTTCCCCCGCGCGGTTTCTCCAAAACCTTTAGTCGGATTTTCATGAAACTTCATAGGATTGATCAGCACCATGCTTAGGTGTGCATATCTTATTCCTGTTCCGGTTCAATGATTTTCTGCAGAGTTATGGGACTAGAATATTTTACAAGGAACATTTTGTCTGTGCGGTGTGTGCATGTGTGGGAAATATCAGTTTTTGTATCAAAACAGTTCTAGTTCTAATTAAATGGGAAACTAAAATATTAAATTAACCCCTTCCGTGCCACAATGACGGGTTTATGATATCACATGCAAACAGTTTCGATCCAGATGAGACGCCAAGTAACTCGGCGTCTCATCAGGATCCAAACTGTTTGTTACTGTTACTATGATTTTGAAACAAAAATGAAGAAAATCAAAATAATGAAAATTTGTAGCAGACGACAAAGTTAGCAGACGACAGAGTCTGGCAGCGAAAGGGTTAAAGAATAAGTAAGCGTTTGATTGACGCTTTCATTTTATGTTTTACCGCGTACTTATATCTAATTCCTCTGACCGACAACTGACTTGCAAGTGATTACCTTTACAAACAGTTTGGGCCCAGATGAGACGCCGAGTAACTGGGCGTCTCATCAGGATTCAAATTATTAGACACTCTACTCGGTCATTAGTTTCTCAAAAGTGAGTTCGAATCGGAATGCAATCAAAATTGCACCAAAATTAATTTTGAGCGAACAATTTTTTTTAGAGGAATAAGGGGAAGATATCTTTTCTTAAAACGGTATGAGTCGATATCATATTTTCTCTCTCACTAATTTCGTTCTAAAGAGAATTATTCAAATTAACAGAGTGCATTTCGAACCTAAGTCATACCAATTGAACCATTAAATGCGATTTTACTAATTACATAAAATATGATAATCGATGACGTAATATTTAATATGTAAATCCTGTACTTTCAGGAACTTCTTTCTTGTCTATACTACGCGTTTCGGTATACAAAAATGCACCCGTTTACCGTCGACCACCGCCATTGACATGCAAGCAAAACAAATCACATTAGGCGTGTTACATGCACGGATTGTCAGACATAAAGCTAAGAGTAAATATTACAGTAATACCCCACTACAGCGATCTCTAAATGAAATGTTACATAAGCGTCCATAACAGCATGTGGTAGCTTAATGCAGGACTAAAGTTATGCAGAAAGCTCCTGTAGGAACTTTCTGCATTACTTTCGTTCTACATTAAGCATCCACTTGCATTCAGACTGAGAGACTTCCATATTTATTTACTAGGATATCACTTATGATTGGTTCTGACTGAACTGTCCTTTAATAAATTTGCCTTTGACATTCCCCTGCTTATTTCTGTAACTCTTTACTTCATATATATCCCGTTAAATGCATTTGCAAATAGAGAAGACCCAAATCAGACGGCTCATGTAGGAGCTGTTATATTTGCTCATGGACTAATATAGAAATGATTCTACAGTTTATTCCATGACTAAAATTCCATGTATTCGCATGTCATTATAAAAAATCACATCATTATAAAATTTATAACATTCATGATGCCATTATTTCTCACGTGAATAAATGTATAAATCCCGTACCTGATGAACATTTAAAAAGAAAAGTAAAACATGAGTATTAATTAACTTAATTTTAGCTCTCCTGTTCGTAGAACAGAAGAGCTTATGTTATACCTCGACATGAGCGTGAGCGTGAGTGTAGGCGTGCTAAGTGTAAGCTTAAAGTTTTTTGGACGGATTGTTTTAAAGTTTAATTTTTGTACTAGGATGCTGAAATTTTGTATGGAAGTTCATCTGGTGTCAAATATTGCTGTTAAGAAGTTAAACATTAAAACTATTTTTCAATTTTATCAATTTTGACATGTTTTGGACTTAGTCCTTTTGGCCACAAATCACCAGATTGTAGTTTTTGGATGGGTTGTTTTAAAACTTAATAATTGTGCTAGGATGCTGAAATTTTGTATGGAGGTTCATTTGGGGTCAAATATTACTGAACATTATGAAGTTAAACATCAAAAATGTTTTTAATTTTTATTCAATTTTTGACATGTTTTGGACTAAGTTTTTTTATGCCAAAAATCACCAGTTTTTGGGACGGGCTGGTATAAAGCTTAATATTCGTGCTATGATGCTGAACTTTGGTGAAAAGGTTGATATTGTTGAGACCTTTCCGACCATGCCAATATTTTGCCCTTCTGACCATGACCTTGACATTTGACCTACTTTTGCAAAATTCTTTAAATGCCTATATTATTGGGACCAATATGCCTAGGGCTTTTATACTTGGTATGACCATGCCAACACTTTTGCCCATCTGACCTTGACCTTTGACATACTTTTGTAAAAATATTTAAATGTTTATAACATTTGAACCAATAGACCTAAGGTTTCCATTATTGGTATGCAACTTTCTTGTCTTAAGACTTTTACAACAATAATGGATGTGCTGTCTTTATACTTAGTAGAAAGGTTGGTTATGGCTAGTAAATGACCCCTATCGATTTTGAGATCAGTCGGTCAAAGGTCAAGGTCACCCTGACCTTCAACTAAAAAACCTTGTCCGCTCAGTAACTTGATAAGTATTATGTGAGCTGTCTACATACTTAGTAGCATTATTGGTCATGGCTAGTAAGATTTTGAGGTCAGTCGGTCAAAGGTCAAGGTCACCGTGACCTTAAACTCAAAAATCGTGTCCGCTGAATAACTTGATAAGTATTAGGTGCGATGCCTTCATACTTAGTAGAAAGGTTGGTCATGGCTAGTAGATGACCCCTGTTGATTCTTAGATCAGTAGGTCGAAGGTCAATGTCACCGTGACCTTCAACTCAAAAATATTGTCTGCTAAAATAAATTGATAAGTAGTAGGTGTGCTGTCTTCATACTTAGTAGGAAGGTTGGTCATGGCTAATAGATGCCCCGGTTGATTTTGAGGTCGATGGGGTCAAAGGTCAAGGTTACGGTGACTTTCAACTCAAAATAATATAGTGCATGTTACCACAGCACAGACTTCGGGCGTATAATGCTCCGACACACGGGGCTATTGTTTTAAGTGGCTGGAAATTGGTATTTGGTTGCATTCTGGTTCTGATATTAATGTAGTTAAGTTTAAATTGAAAATTGAATGATTTTTTGTTCAATATGATTATATGACACGTTTACACTTAACTTTTAAGCATCAGGTGGCTTTGACAACATTTCCGTAAATAATTGAATAGAACACATGAATAGACCCAGATCAGACGGTTCCTATAGGAGCCGTATGATCAGGGTCTCTTCGGTTGCTTCAGTGATCATATAGGTAAGATAATGCAGTTCTTTTCCAGTGAGAAACCTTTTTCATATGCCGTTACGAATAAGCTAGTTAATATCAATACAATATATTATTTCTTAGGTGAATATTCAAGGAGAAAAAGGCTAACCAAGGTGTTGTTTTTTCAGTGTGTGTTTACCATGTGACATGTGGCTAATCAAGGTTTGTTTTATCAGTGTGTGTTTATCATGTGACTTGTGGCTAACCAAGGTGTTGTTTTATCAGTGTGTGTTTACCATGTGACTTGTGGCTAACCAAGGTGTTGTTTAATCAGTTTGTGTTTACCATGTGACTTGTGGCTAACCAAGGTGTTGCTTAATCAGTGTGTGTTTACCATCTGACTTGTGGCTAACCAAGGTGTTGTTTTATTAGTGTGTGTTTACCATGTGACTTGTGGCTAACCAAGGTGTTGTTTATCAGTGTGTGTTTACCATGTGACTTATGGCTAACCAAGGTGTTGTTTTATCAGTGTGTGTTTACCATGTGACTTGTGGCTAACCAAGGTGTTGTTTTATTAGTGTGTGTTTACCACGTGACATGTGGCTAACCAAGGTGTTGTTTTATCAGTGTATGTTTACCATGTGACTTGTGGCTAACCAAGGTGTAGTTTTATCAGTGTATGTTTACCATGTGACTTGTGGCTAACCAAGGTGTTATTTTATTAGTGTGTGTTTACCATGTGACTTGTGGCTAACCAAGGTGTTGTTTTATCAGTGTGTGTTTACCATGTGACTTGTGGCTAACCAAGGTGTTGTTTTATCAGTGTGTGTTTACCATATGACTTGTGGCTAACCAAGGTGTTGTTTTATCAGTGTATGTTTACCATGTGACTTGTGGCGTACTAATGCACTGACGAGCAGTCATTTTTCATTCCGATTTCAGGCATTTTAAATAGGTCACTTTCATTTCTAAACAGAAATTCATGCTACATGTACATGTATTCACACAACATATTTAACAGTTTTGTCATCTCCTTTAGACAACCTTTGGGTTTTATGTTTATGTCCGGGGTGGGGGAGGGGTTTGAAAAAAGCGTGAACAAATAAAAGCTGGGATTACAGCCTTACACTCGCTTCATTCTCAGTGTTGTTATATTTTGTGGTCCTTCGGGATCATTAGTTTTTATGGTATCAGTTTTGAAAAATGAATATTGCTTAAGCCGGTGCTAGGGGGCGTGAGTAGTTTTGCACCTTTAATTACTACTAATGAACAGACTCAATAAAACCGAGTCTGCAATTTTCTCATTTGGCGTTGCTACTTTTGTTTTCGAAGGATCACCCACTTTCAGAATATTTAGCATGCATTATGATTGAAGAAATCAGTTTAGAAAAAAGAGTGAGTTTCTATAAACGCCTGAAAACGAGAGGAAACGTGGCTACTCATCAAAGGCCATGCGGTTTACAAATACTGCAGAGCAACAGATAAATGTGCGTACTAAAATCGTCATTTCTCCACCAAACCCTATGTTGTGACCACTCTTTAGAATCGTCTCGAAGAGACGATTCTAAAGAGAGGTCACTACATAGGGTTTGGTTGAGAATAAAGGAGTTATGCATGAAACTGTTTTAATTTACGCATCTGGTCTAGATCTCTGTTTGTCATTACTATTTATACCTTAAGGGGAGATTTTTAGACTTCTTAACTATATCAGTCTGTTATATGTTTGGTGTCATGTGCAGCTATAAAAGTATTGTATTTACTTTCATGAAACTTATTCAGTTGGTGGATCACTATGGACACCTTCTGTGTGATTATACTATGCACTCAGTTATAGCCCTTAGTCATACCATAGATATATAGACGCACGTACATTTCTACATTAGATTGCCTTGATGCGATATTTGTTTTTGTTCAAACCTAGTTTTTGCCTCACAAGATTTAACTGTTTTGCTGGCAATGGCGAGTCTATGATCATCATTACAAGCAGTCTGGATCCAGATGAGACGCCAAGTGACTCATTAGGATCCAAAACGTTTGATACTCCGATTATGATTTTTTCCAAAATAAAGGAAATTGGAAGCAGACGACAGCTCTGTGGCCGACACTACATGACAACAGAATAGTCAATATTTAAAAAGCTGCATACCGGTGCACCGGGTTATATGCACGTTATGCAAATCACATTGTATTCTCAAATACAATCTAGATTCAAAGGGATCTTATTCAAATGTTATCAAAGGGGTAACAACTTTCACGTCTAACTCTTTACCTGCTGCATACTTATTAACCCATTTTCTCCTACTGTAATATTCGTTTTTGAAATCATTGTGATAAATAGAGCATTTGCTCCTATGGAGCAAATTCTCTATTTATCACAATGGTTTATCACAAATGGTTTCAAAACTACATAATTCTAAAATTCTCCTTTTCTATTATTAATGTTTCTTTTCGGTAGATTAATTCAAAGAGGGTGGGTATAAAAATAGTCTAGGAGGGAATTAGTTAAGAAATAATGAATGTTTGAAGAATAATTAGACGACTTTTTGCAATGGCGTAATGAACAACGGAATTGTTTGACCATGGCAAGAACTGTAGAATAAGATCTTTATAATTCATAAACAAACAGAGTAGACCCAAATCAAACGGATTCTATAGGAGCCGTCTGATCTGGGTCTACTCTGTTTGCCAAGGCACCGACAACCATCTCTACCACGTTAAATGCTAGAATAATCGTTTGCACGTTATCGGAGATAGCATGATGTCATGTTCCTATAGTTTGGATCCAGATGGGACGCCGGGTAATTTTTCGTCTTAACCCATTACCTCATAGGCTATTTTTAGACACAACCTCTTTGAATAAATCTACCGAAAAGGAGCATTAACTAGAGAAAAGGAAATTTTTTATAATGTTGTAGTTTGAAACCATTGTGATAAATAGAGCATTTGCTCCTATAGGAGCAAATGCTTTATTTATCATAATGGTTTCCCAAAGTGACTTTTACAGAGTCGTCAAAAGTCGTCAATATGAGGGAATGGGTTTATCTGGATGCAACATTTCTGACAACAGAGTAGAGAGCAGTCTGATGAGAGTCTGCACTGTTTGCTAATGAAATTTGAAATATCTATTTCTTTACTTTCTAAAATGGCTATACGATGTTCCACCTTCTATATTTCGATATAACTTTGTTGTTCATGAATATTCAGAAGGTATTGAAAATTGAAATAAGCATAGAACAGGAAAAGGGTTAATGAGCTTGCACTGATTGAACGGATTAAAGGCGTTTGATCTTTGTAGCCACAGGCAGTATAGTTCAAAGTCATTTTCATCACTTCAATTTGAGAATCTTCTTATTGTTTTTTTTTTACTAGCAAATATCATACGTTAAAAAAACTCTCCCCAATAAGTCGAAACAAATTGAAATATAAAACCTTATCTCTTTTTTTTCATTCATTATTCATTTTGATATGTTATCACGTGATACTTTGAAGTGGTAGTCTCTACTTGAAATGCGTTTAAAAATGTTGATCAATGTTTATATGCTGAAAAGAAATGTATTGCAAGAAACCCAATCAAATAAACGCTGAAAAAGACAAATTTCGTGTGTTTGATGTACATGTATCGGTATTTTAATATTCGGGTTGCGTTTTAGTTTCAAAACTGTGCGAACTGTATAAGTATCGACGATAACGGTTCATTTTGTATCACACGGGACATTTTTAGACATCCAAAGTCCAAATTGACAATCTTAATAAGAATAAGTGAGAAAACAACAACAATAACAGCAACAAAATGTTTTATGGTTTTATTGATAATAGCCTATGCATCTATTATTGTAGGGACTGTCACTTTGAAACAGACGATAAATACATGAATGATTGGTTGACAGTGCAGCAAAATGTTAATGACAATTACAGAACCAAATAATTGATATATCACGTGACACATGTCGTCTGCGTTACCATTTTAATACTTCACGTGGATGTTTAGCGCCAAATTCCAAATGTTGAAATGACATTTACTTGGTATATCTAATACAAGATTTGAATTGAACTCATTAATATCGAATATGGGCAGTGTAATCGGAAGTATTAAAAATTGCATCAATTCCAAATTTAACTCTTTACTCCATAAAAACGCCTTTCTACGCCTTTACAAACAGGGTAGACCCAGATCAGATGGCTTCTGTAGGAGCCGTCTGATCTGGGTCTGCTTATGATATAATATAGATATACAGTAGAACCCCTCTAATGCGACCACTTAATGAATAAACATGACTGTCGTTATAAGCAGGTGGTTGCTTAATGCAGGACGAAAGTTATGCAGAAAGCTCCTATAGGAGCTGTCTGCATAACTTTCGTCCTGCATTAAGCTAACACCTGCCCCTGGCACCAAGAATTATGCCCCTTTTTGATGGTCGCATTAGAGGGGTTTTACTGTAATTCTATAGATTCTGTCATGGCCAAAACTTCCTATGTCCATGTGATATTATAAAAAATAATCTAATTAATATTCATTGAAATAATCTAATTAATATTCATTGAAATCTCTGTTTCTTATATGAATATTCATGGAGGAAAAAAGGTTAAGCAGACATTTTTAGCTCGTCTGTTTCAAAGAAAAGTCGAGCTGCTGTGATCACTGGGTCGTAGGCGTCGTTGTCGTTGTCGTCGTTGTCGGCGTTGTCGGCGTGTAAAAACTTTAATGTAGCTCATTCATCGAAACGTATAAGAGGTATCAGCATGAAACTCCATAGGTTAGTAGATCTCATAGAGGGGAAGGTCTCTACAAAAGAACCATAACTCTTGATATCAAAATTTTGGAATAATGGCCCTTTATTGTTTTCAATAAAATTTAATTTAGCTGGACAATCACCAAGTCAGACGACCGTTGGCGCCACACGTGGCCCTTGTTCCGCATTGGGATAAGGAGTTCATGTCTTTGTTGTTTAGAATGAAATGCAAATCAAGCCCCATATAAATTGATCAGACAATTTGTTTTGCAATATATACATATTTAATGTCCTATCTTTTTATTGAATTAAAAACATCGCCGTGGTTATAGTTTACTCTTATTCTCTCTTAAAACTGATGTCTGCTCAATCTCGCATCTGTTTCATTTTTGCTTACTTCCGATTTTCTCAAACCGTTTAATAAATATTCCTCAAAATTCAAACAGGGTCTATCCTCATCAGACTCCGAGTAACCCTGGATCTGGATCAACACTACCGTATTTACAAATGCGAATTAGATCTCGTGAATAAGATAAGGACATGTATAACCCTTTAGGTGTGGGGAATGAGTCACAAGTGTCCTTTGCAAACAATGTAGACCCAGATGAGAGGGCTCCTAGAGGAGCCCTCTCATCTGGGTCTGCATTGTTTGTCATGTTACACTTTTCTTTAAAGAAAATCCCTGAATATTTACGGTAAGCTTGACCTGTTTGAATGTTGGAACAGTCCATTTGAAAATTCAGAGATGAAAGGATTAATTCCAAGTGCATTGTACTGTATTCATAGATATGTAAATCAAGTCGCCATGTTGTACTCTTACTATGGGGTCACCTATGCCAAAACATGTAGTTTGTTTTGGATCTTTTGATACTGTTGAAAATTTACGACGTTTAGATCTTCCGTGTTTAGAAAGAAAGACATGGTATTAACCCTTAGCCTGCTCAATAATATATCTGTTTAAACCCTGACCCTGTGTTACAATATTTAACGACTTTTATCTCGTTAAAATGTCTTAGAAACTATAGTTCCAGTGTCAAACAGGTTGATCCTGATCAGACGCCGAGTTACTCGGCGTCTCATCTAGATCCAAGCTGTTTGCAAGTGCAAGTCAGGTTGCGCTTAACAGGAATAGGGTTAAACTACGATTAAAGTTCTTATCCTTAAAAATACCCACGTCTGCTAAAACGTTTATCTTTTGCAATTTTACTTGTAACTCTGAGAAAATGTTGCTCGAATGTCAAACAGTTAATAATTTGATGAGACACTCCGTTACTTTGTATCTCATCTGGATCGACGCTGTTTGCAAACCGCAGACATTTCGTGACAGACAGGATAATGCTTAAAACTTGACTTTTACAACCCGTCTGTGTGATGTCTCCTTTGACATGTATAGTTGTTTAGCCCTTTATCTAATGAATATTTATGTACGAAATAATACATTTCTGAATATTAATTAGCTGATTTTTGTAACTGTGAAAGGACAATGTGAAGTTTGGCCAACATGTTTTCAGGCATTTGCAAACAGAGTACACCCAGATAAGACGGCTCATAGAGGAGCCGTCTGATCAGGATGTACTCTGTTTTCCAATGGAATTTGATAGATCTGTTTCTTTATTACATTATAACTATTTTGTCCATGAATATTAAGTAGGTATTGAACATTCGAATAAACATAGAACAGGGAAAGTGTTAATTGGAGGACAGTGTCAGATAAAAGAGTTAGTCCAGAAATAACTCCAGAAAAAATCAAGTTAACTCTACATGCGTATCGCAAACAAATATAACGTTATTTGCATTAGATCAATATTAGACTGTTAAACTGTTTTGAAAGATGGTGAACAATATCTATTTTTGCATTTTTTGAGTTTGAGTCTCATATTTAGACTCAAAATAGTAGTAAATATGGATCCTGGGTATGTTACAAGCATTCTCTCTTGTTGGATAATGGACAAGAGCCAACGCTATTTTGTAGCTATGGTAGCTGGCCTGTACCTGTAGTCGAAAAGACAGATTGTGTGTCCGGAGGCCTTGACAGAGGTGACTTGTCAACTCTTCAAATCTTGACTCGTATACTAACTAGCTCATTTACTAACGACTATTCAGTACTTTAACTCTTTCGCTGCCAAAGTTTTGTCGTCTGCTTACTTTGTCGTCTGCTACAATTTTCCATTTCTATGTTTCTTCAATTTTTGTTTCAAGAAACAGTCACAGTAACAAACAGTGTGGATCCTGATGAGACGTCGAGTAACTCTGCGTCTCATCTGGATCCAAACTACTTCCATTGGTAATCACAAATGTGACATTTGCAGCGAAAGAGTTAATACGACTGTCCACATTATGAACACATACAGTGTAACCAAATGACATCTGAATTACCAAACACTGCAATTCGCGACCGGACTCGCATTGGAAAACAGCTTGGATCTTAACCCTTTCACCGCCGCAGTCGCATAAATGCACCACGACAAATAGTGCAGTCCCAGATCAGACGCCGCCTTTTCAAGGCGGCGTCTGATCAGGGACTTCACTATTTGTCTCAATCTATATTTCTATATATGTGCTTTATTTCTTTGAAATTTGCACTTATTTATCTCATTTCCTTGTTTTACTGAATGCTTTAACAAACTTGGATTGCAGACGACAATTAGAAATTTGGCGCCGAAAGGGTTAAGGAGACATCAGGATCCAAGCTGTTTGACACTAGGTCAATAGTTTTTTAAAAGCTTGATCAATTCAGATGTCAAAACTGCTCCAGATCCAAATCTGAGTAGATGTTTCTTTTTGTTTTCAGCAAGGGTTAATACTACATTTTCTATACTGGGCCTCATCACCCCTGTAACATTTATATTGCACTAGACGGGTGATCTGTGACCTCCTATACAGTCTGTTTAGATCCATGCCAAGTAACGCCTCATCAGAATCCAAACTGTTGTACCCAGATTGTAAATTTGCAGATACAAGATAGCTTAAATTTTAATTCATTCCCTCATAGGCATTTTTTAGACTCGGTGCATTATAGACAATTTTTAACCCAACCTCTTTGAATAAATTTACTGAAAAGGAGCATTTACTAGAGAAAATGATTTTTTTAGATTTGTGTAGTTTTGAAACCTTTGTGATAAACAGAGCAGTTGCTCCCTCGGAGCAAATGCTCTATTTATAAATCACAATGATTTCAACAAGTGACTTTTTACAGACGCGTCAAACGGCGCCATCATGAGGGAATGGGTTAAACATGAGTTAATGGGCTAAGTTAGAAGCGGGTCAAGTTTTGAATGGGTGAAAATTTACTTAGCCAAATGCTAGCTAAGCATCGTGTACGTTTGCTGGGCTGGGTCCTCATTTTTAGGGTTTCGGCTTTTGCCGAAATCCTTATAAAATGGATTGCGACTCAAACTATGGCGGAAAACCCTATTGCACGAGCGCTACCTAGCGGGAATCCCCCTAAGAGAATACGCGCATGTGCAGTGCTTGGCTTACAATCCGGTTCCGGAATCTTTCAAAATATTTATAATGAAATATGGAAGGTGGATCCATTAGCAACAGAGCAGACCCTGAATCAATGGGAGCGAGCTGTCTGATCTGGATCGAATCTATTTGCAGATGCATGAAAACAAGTTTATATGGGGAAATTAAGGGTTAAATAGACTTCTTCTGTTCTTTACGTCCTTTACAGTATAAATGTTACAGCGCACTGGTGGTCAGTAGTGCAGGGCAACTGTTACATCATGCTAAAATCTCTAGAGGTCATACGCTTAACTCTTTGCACGCTAGCGTCGAAACTGTGATTACCTATGCAAACAGTTTGGGTCCAGATGAGAGGCCACATAATTCTGCGTCTCATCAGGATCCAAACTGTTTGTCATCTTGATCATATTTTTGCATAAAATGAAAGAAAGTTTATTGAAGAATTGACGCAGACGTCAATTGTTGCAAACGAAACATCACTCAGCATTGTAAGGATTAAGCAAGCTGTAATTTAAAGTTGCTAAAATGTTTCCAAGCTGACTTATTCAGCTGTACAAACTGGTAGAAATGCTAGAACACTAAACCTTTCCTTCATATAAATGTTTTTCACGCGTTTGTAAACAGAGTAGACCCAGATCTGATGACTCCTATAGGAGTCGTCTGATCAGGATATGCTCTGTTGGCTAATGGAATTTGAAAGATCTTTTTCTTTCCTTTCTTAAATGGCTACTCATTTCCACTTTTTATGTTTCATATAATGAAACATGAAAAGTAGAAATTAGTAGCCATTATTTTGTTCATGAATATTCAGTAGGTATTGAAACTGGAATAAACATAGAACAGGAATCAAGTTTCTTACATGGATCCGTTCCATCTGCGCAATGTGTCTATATACATGTACTTTTTTAAACTATTGTTTTTGTTGATTTAATTATTGTTTAAATTCTCAGGGAATTTTTTATAGTCAGTTTGAACTGTGCAGTAATTCCTTTTGAAACAAACTAAGTTTTCAAATATTATGCAGGTTATCGTGACCTAATTGCCAGTTGTACATTGTGTGTGTCGGTCTGTGATCAGGATCCTAGATGTTTGACAATTTTAAAATAAAACCATGCAAAGCATAGACTAATTGAATCTAAATAATGAAACATGAAAAGTAGAAATTAGTAGCCATTATTTTGTTCATGAATATTCAGTAGGTATTGAAACTGGAATAAACATAGAACAGGAATCAAGTTTCTTACATGGATCCGTTCCATCTGCGCAATGTGTCTATATACATGTACTTTTTTAAACTATTGTTTTTGTTGATTTAATTATTGTTCAAATTCTCAGGGAATTTTTTATAGTCAGTTTGAACTGTGCAGTAATTCCTTTTGAAACAAACTAAGTTTTCAAATATTATGCAGGTTATCGTGACCTAATTGCCAGTTGTACATTGTGTGTGTCGGTCTGTGATCAGGATCCTAGATGTTTGACAATTTTAAAATAAACCATGCAAAGCATAGACTAATTGAATCTAAATAATTATATATGCAATACACAAAATAATGAGAAGGTGATAATTTTAAATTGAACATGGTACTTTCGAATTCATAGTTGTCCTAGCACAAAGTCTGGATCCTGCCTCTACGTTTCATCGAAATGCATACTATTGACACCAGGACTGTGTGTTAATATAGCATAATGCTTTAAAAAGTCCATAACAAGTTTCAAGAGGCATGCTTATGTTTTCTAGTTTGTTTGCTTTAAAATGTATTTAGAGAAAAGAATATCAAAAAAGATAAAGAATAAAAAATATATTAGAATCTTTTTTCTATTTTGGTTTCGACGGGATTCGAACCAAGGACCTAGAGATTCATAGACGCAGCTCTTTCCCCTCGGCCACCGCTTGGGTCCCAATATATAAGTGTTACATGGTTCTATTTAAACGCTACAAAGGTGTGAAAAGCAACAACGACTAGTGAACGTACATACTTAATATGCAAATTATACAGACCCATTTTTCATGAAATCTCCAAGTATAAAATGAATAGATTTTACCAATGACCTACTGTCAATCCAAACGCCTTTGTTCAAACAGCATGGTGTCTTTTTACAACAGAAGTCCGACATAAGGTCGTCGGATTCTGAAAGTTCCATACCCTTCCTGTGGTATTTACAAAAGTCCGATATATTGTTGTCGGATTCTGAGTTAAATGCCCCTTTTGCCTAGTCACTTATGCCCTTTGCAAACAGAGGAGACCCAGGTAAGAAGGCTCATAGAGAAGCCCTCTAATCAGGATCTGCACGGTTTGTCGTGTTACACTATTGTTTGGAAAAGTCCCTAAATATTAACCATAAGCTCATTTTAGCTTGACTTGTTTGAATTTTGGAACAGCCCATTTCACCGTTGTAATAGTTAGGTAGACTAAAGTAACATAATTGTTAGATTTTTGCAGAACATTATAGAATTGTTGGAGGTACATGAAATGGACACATAACCGAAAAGAATTATTTGATTATTACAGCCACGGTTGATACTTCGATACACTTTCAACATTTTGTGAACTACTAAGAAATATCGAACATCAATGGTACCATTTCTAGGGTAGATCAGAATTCAAATGCAGAAATTCGATTCCATTGCGACATTACAATGTTTCCTGATGAATTTTATCAATGGTCGTGCGACGTTGTTGCTAAGATCTGGTTTGAAAGAAATAGAATTTCAAAAATACATGTACGGTAAAACCCCTCTAAACCAGACTTTAAATTCAGTATAAATATCAGTCTTGGAGACAGGTGGCAGCTTAATGCAGGATGAAAATAATGCAGAAAGCTCCTCGGCATGACTTTCACCCTGCATTAAGCAGCCACCTGCCTAAAACGTTTCTAAATTCTTATCTACTAGAAGTCGGGTTAAGAGGGGTTTTACTGTATTGTAAAAGGTGACAAATCTATACCTTTGAATGTATTTCAGAGATTTACAAGTGATACCCTAATTACCCTGGGTATTTTGACAAACACACTTATGCAAATAGTGCAGACCCAGATCAAACACCTCCTTAATGGGCCCGTTTGAAGGGTTTTCACTATTTGCTACCATGTCTGTTTAATCTAAAGTTGCAAAGATGTTTCCAAACTGACTTATTCAGCTGTACAAACTGGTAGAGAGGAGAAACTGGGTGCTAGAACACTTAACCCTTTCCTTCATATAAATGTTTTTCACGCGTTTGTAAACAGAGTAGACCCAGATCTGATGACTCCTATAGAAGTCGTCTGATCAGGGTCTGCTCTGTTGGCTAATCGAATTTGAAAGATCTTTTTCTTTACTTTCTTAAATGGCTTATAATTTCCACTTTTCATGTTTCAATATAACTACTTGTCATGTATATTCAGTAGGTATTGAAATTTGGAATAAACATAGAACAGGAATCAAGTTTCTTACATGGATCCGTTCCATCTGCGCAATGTGTCTATATACATGTACTTTTTTAAACTATTGTTTTTGTTGATGTAATTATTGTTCAAATTCTCAGGGATTTTTTATAGTCAGTTTGAACTGTGCAGTAATTCCTTTTGAAACAAACTAAGTTTTCAAATATTATGCAGGTTATCGTGACCTAATTGCCAGTTGTACATTGTGTGTGTCGGTCTGTGATCAGGATCCTAGATGTTTGACAATTTTAAAATAAAACCATGCAAAGCATAGACTAATTGAATCTAAATAATTATATATGCAATACACAAAATAATGAGAAGGTGATAATTTTAAATTGAACATGGTACTTTCGAATTCATAGTTGTCCTAGCACAAAGTCTGGATCCTGCCTCTAAGTTTCATCGAAATGCATACTATTGACTCCAGGACTGTGTGTTAATATAGCATAATGCTTTAAAAAGTCCATAACAAGTTTCAAGAGGCATGCTTATGTTTTCTAGTTTGTTTGCTTTAAAATGTATTTAGAGAAAAGAATATCAAAAAAGATAAAGAATAAAAAATATATTAGAATCTTTTTTCTATTTTGGTTTCGACGGGATTCGAACCAAGGACCTAGAGATTCATAGACGCAGCTCTTTCCCCTCGGCCACCGCTTGGGTCCCAATATATAAGTGTTACATGGTTCTATTTAAACGCTACAAAGGTGTGAAAAGCAACAACGACTAGTGAACGTACATACTTAATATGCAAATTATACAGACCCATTTTTCATGAAATCTCCTAGTATAAAATGAATAGATTTTACCAATGACCTACTGTCAATCCAAACGCCTTTGTTCAAACAGCATGGTGTCTTTTTACAACAGAAGTCCGACATAAGGTCGTCGGATTCTGAAAGTTCCATACCCTTCCTGTGGTATTTACAAAAGTCCGATATATTGTTGTCGGATTCTGAGTTAAATGCCCCTTTTGCCTAGTCACTTATGCCCTTTGCAAACAGAGGAGACCCAGGTAAGAAGGCTCATAGAGAAGCCCTCTAATCAGGATCTGCACGGTTTGTCGTGTTACACTATTGTTTGGAAAAGTCCCTAAATATTAACCATAAGCTCATTTTAGCTTGACTTGTTTGAATTTTGGAACAGCCCATTTCACCGTTGTAATAGTTAGGTAGACTAAAGTAACATAATTGTTAGATTTTTGCAGAACATTATAGAATTGTTGGAGGTACATGAAATGGACACATAACCGAAAAGAATTATTTGATTATAACAGCCACGGTTGATATTTCGATACACTTTCAACATTTTGTGAACTACCATGAACTATCGAACATCAATGGTACTATTTCTAGGGTAGATCAAAATTCAAACGCAGAAATTCGATTCCATTGCGACATTACAATGTTTCCTGATGAATTTAATCAATGGTCGTACGACGTTGTTGCTACGATCTGGTTTGTAAGAAATAGAATTTCAAAAATACATGTACGGTAAAACCCCTCTAAACCAGACTTTAAATTCAGTATAAATATCAGTCTTGGAGACAGGTGGCAGCTTAATGCAGGATGAAAATAATGCAGAAAGCTCCTCGGCATGACTTTCACCCTGCATTAAGCAGCCACCTGCCTAAAAGTTTTTAAATTCTTATCTACTAGAAGTCGGGTTAAGAGGGGTTTTACTGTATTGTA
This sequence comes from Azorinus chamasolen, assembly GCA_963576725.1. Classification (NCBI taxonomy): domain Eukaryota; kingdom Metazoa; phylum Mollusca; class Bivalvia; order Cardiida; family Solecurtidae; genus Azorinus; species Azorinus chamasolen. The sequence continues at coordinate 37,871,154 of OY755246.1, read as the reverse complement.
AACGGTGACAAATCTATACTTTTGAATGTATTTCAGAGATTTACAAGTGATACCCTAATTACCCTGGGTATTTTGACAAACACACTTATGCAAATAGTGCAGACCCAGATCAAACACCTCCTTAATGGGCCCGTTTGAAGGGTTTTCACTATTTGCTACCATGTCTGTTTAATCTAAAGTTACAAAAATGTTTCCAAACTGACTTATTCAGCTGTACAAACTGGTAGAGAGGAGAAACTGGGTGCTAGAACACTTAACCCTTTCCTTCATGTAAATGTTTTTCACGCGTTTGTAAACAGAGTAGACCCAGATCTGATGACTCCTATAGAAGTCGTCTGATCAGGGTCTGCTCTGTTGGCTAATCGAATTTGAAAGATCTTTTTCATTCCTTTCTTAAATGGCTTCTAATTTCCACTTTTCATGTTTCATTATAACTATTTTGTTCATGAATATTCAGTAGGTATTGAAATTTAGAATAAACATAGAACAGGAATCAAGTTTCTTACATGAATCCGTTCCATTTGCGCTATGTGTCTATATACATGTACTTTTTTAAACTATTGTTTTTGTTGATGTAATTATTGTTCAAATTCTCAGGGAATTTTTTATAGTCAGTTTGAACTGTGCAGTAATTCCTTTTGAAACAAACTAAGTTTTCAAATATTATGCAGGTTATCGTGACCTAATTGCCAGTTGTACATTGTGTGTGTCGGTCTGTGATCAGGATCCTAGATGTTTGACAATTTAAAATAAAACTATGCAAAGCATAGACTAATTGAATCTAAATAATTATATATGCAATACACAAAATAATGAGCAGGTGATAATTTTAAATTGAACATGGTACTTTCGAATTCATAGTTGTCCTAGCACAAAGTCTGGATCCTGCCTCTAAGTTTCATCGAAATGCATACTATTGACACCAGGACTGTATGTTAATATAGCATAATGCTTTAAAAAGTCCATAACAAGTTTCAAGAGGCATGCTTATGTTTTCTAGTTTGTTTGCTTTAAATTTATTTAGAGAAAAGAATATCAAAAAAGATAAAGAATAAAAAATATATTAGAATCTTTTTTCTAATTTGCATTTGGTTTTGACGGGATTCGAACCAAGGACCTAGAGATTCATAGACGCAGCTCTTTCCCCTCGACCACCGCTTGGGTCCCAATATATAAGTGTTACATGGTTCTATTTAAATGCTACAAAGGTGTGAAAAGCAACAACGACTAGTGAACGTACATACTTAATATGCAAATTATACAGACCCATTTTTCATGAAATCTCCAAGTATAAAATGAAAAGAATTTACAAATGACCTACTGTCAATCCAAACGCCTTTGGTCAAACAGCATGGTGTCTTTTTACAACAGAAGTCCGACATAAGGTCGTCGGATTCTGAAAGTTCCATACCCTTCCTGTGGTATTTACAAAAGTCCGATATATTGTTGTCGGATTCTGAGTTAAATGCTCATTTTGCCTACACACTTATATATATAGGCTACTCTTTTTTTTCTTTACTTTCTTAAATGGGTACTAATTGCCACTTTTCATATTTCATTGTAACTATTTTGTCCATAAATATTCAGTAGGTATTGAAATTTGGAATAAACATAGAACAGGGAAAGGGTTAAGGAAATTAGGGGTTTTATAAATCAGACATTTCTTGCATATGTTTGGTACTGACCAAGTAATGGTCAGAATCATCCGGGGTCCAGTCTAGACCTACAGTGTTCTCATTCAACGATAATGGTGAAATCGTTAATTCTATTATGCTAAGCACGACTTGACTTGACCCTTACTTTCAAATAACGGAGTGATGGCTCTTTACTACATAAACTATCAATTTTGGCTCTATTGGCACAAAGTGGCAAGATGAGCTATTGGAATCGCCCTGTATGTGACATGTTCATAAAACAATTCTTTAAATGTCTTCCAAACTACTGACATGATTTTCAGAAAAATCCACAGCAAACAATCAATATGATATATATTATGTCCGAAACCTTCAGTACTGTCAGTACTTTGATTAATGGATGTTGTAGAAGATCGTCCATAAGTTTTCAAGTTTTACCGTTTTTATTAACCATTTACTCCATCATTTTTTATACGCCTTTCTACGCCTTTGCAAATAGAGTAGACCCATATCGGATGGCTGCTTTGAACCGTTCTGTTTGCTTATGGAATAATAGATATGATTCTTAAGTTTCTGCTCTGGCCAAAAACTCCTTTGTTCATGTATCATTATAAAAACTATTCTAATTAATATTATTACTATTAATATAGGTGACGGTGTCACAGTATTTACAGTCAGTGAGTTTTACAAAAACAATGGTCGACTGAACTGAATGCAAGATTATTACATTGATATGGAGGATAGCAGTATAATTAGAGTTTGTCTGGGAGCTCCAATTATTTAACCATTTCCTTTACAGATTTCTTGCTTTTGCAAACAGAGTAGACCCAAATCAGACGGCTCCTGTATGATTCTAAAATTTCTCCAACCAGGATTTCAATACATCCTTTGCTCACATACTATTTTATAAAAAATCGGAAGATTAATATTCATGGTATCATGAATTCTTGTACAAATATTCCTGGGGCGAGTGGTTAGATGCAATGAAGAACTTGTCACCATGACTGTACCATCGGTTTAACACTTTCCCTGCTCTATGATTAGTCCAAATTTAGATACCTACTACATATTCATGGGCAAAATAGTTATAATGAAATGTGGAAGGTGAACACTTTCAAATTCATTAGCAAACAGAGCAGACCCTGACCAGGCTGCTCCTATAGATCTGGGTCTACTATGTTTTCAAATGCGTGAAAACACGTTTATGTGAAGGAAAGGGTTAATTAAACCAACATTGCCTTTTAATTTCTTCTTTGAAGGACGTAGTAATAGTAATTTCATTTTCATATGAAATAAATGTTTTATCCAATTAAATGTTTTGTGGCCTGTAGAGGGTGTAAAACACGATAGGTTTTTTTTTTATCTTATATATATTCTAAATATCAGCTGGGTACCGTTTTACTAATAAATTCGTGATTTTTTTTCATAACTTTCGCCGTAAGTTACGCCTACGTTCAGATTTACGATTGGCGTAAGTCTGTTTTACTAAATTTTCGTAACTTACTGGATACGCGTACGTAAGAATAGTCCGCAACTCTTCAAATGGAGGTAGTTTTTTCTTGATGAGCGCACCTGTCACAGGTACATCTATCGTCTGCTGCCTTGCTCAATAATAATGGCAACATAATCAAAACTATTACGCAATGAAAAATGGTCTGTTGTGCAGTTTTCGAAGTTTAGGGTTATATACTCGAGGGTATTCTGTCCATTTCACTGACAGCCAAAGAAAAAGATGTGACTTGGTTGGGTATATCAAACAGGTAACATTATCAATACCAGTTGCTTTGCTTATGATTAATCGGTTTTAATTTCAATATGAAATTTGATGTCTATAAAAATCACCTGTCAACTCCACAATTAATCAATTGCGTGATTAATTCAATTCTGTTAACCCATTCCCACTTAGGTTATTTTTAGACCTAACCCCTTTGATTAAATCTACCAAAAAGGAGCATTAACTAGAGAAATGGAATTTTTCAAAATTGTGTAGTTTTGAAACCATTGTGATAAATAGAGCATTTGCTCCTGTGGAGCAAATGCTCTATTTATCACAATGGTTTCACAAAGTGTCTTTTACAGAAGCGTCAAAAGGCGTCAATATGCGGGAATGGGTTAAATAACATGAAAGTTGTTAACGTATGACCTACACGAGGCTTTTCTGTTCCAGATAAGATGCGTAAATCAAGAATAACTCATTTATTTCATAGTATTTGAGTATGAACCTTTATCTGTTGCTCTGTATAATAAACATGTTTTTCTTGAATGCTGTCATTCTTAGACTTCTGTTTACTGAGATATATGAGACACTGTCTTAGAAATGGGATATCATTGCATTGCAAACAGTGTAGAACAGTGTAGATTAGACATCATGTCCCGACATTATACAACGTTTTGCTTGAGTAAGAGGACATTCCGAAGCATCTGACCAATCAGATAATTGATAATGATCTCAGACTCAGAAGTTTTATAACATGGGGACCATGTCTGTGATGAGGTTTCTGACATACCAAGTTTTACACTGTATTGGACGAACGTGAATAAATTACTTCAGATTGTGATTTGTTTCAACTACAGTAAAACCTCTCTATAACGACTATTAAATTGAGTTAATTAGCTGTTATTTAGAGCAGGTGGCTGCTTAAAGCATTGTGAAAGTCAAACAGAACGCTCCTATAGGAGCGTTCTGTTTGACTTTCACAATGCTTTAAGCAATCACCTGCCTTTAACACAAACTAATTGATGTAATTTAGTGGCCATTATAGAGAGGTTTTACTGTAGTCATATGCACGGTGACTAGTCTGGATCTACAGTAACACCTCTCTATAACGGCCACTAAATTGTGTAAATTAGTTGGTATTTAGGGTAGGTCTGATTGCTGCTTAAAGCAAGGTGAAAGTAAAACAACGCTCAAATTATCCTAACACAAAATACTTGATGCAATTTAGTGACCGTTATAGAGAGGTTTTACTGTACGATCTTTGCAATACTCTGTGGGCTCTTTTCTCTCCCAGAGAGCAGCATAATATACAGTAAAGTATACCATTGTGTGCATTATAATTGGGCCTACATTTTGAATTGTGCTACATATCTCATTTCCTACGTTTTGAATTTTACTACAGATCTCAGTTCCTATTTTTTAAATTATACTACAGGTATCACATCCTATGTTTTGAATTATACTACACGTTCTAGTTTCTACGTTTTGAATTATACCAACAGTCTCAATTTCTAGGCTTTGAATTATACTACACATCTCAGTTCCTACGTGTTGAACTATACCACAGGTATCAGTTCCCATGTTTTAAGTTATACTACATGTCTCCTTTCCCACGTTTCGAAGTAAGGTATTGGTCTCATTTCATTCGTTTTAAAATTATACTACACGCCCCTGTTCCTACGTTTTGAATTACGATACAGATCTCATATCCTACGTTTTGTTTTATTACGACTACATGTCTCATGTCCTACGTTTTTAATTATACTACAGGTCTCATTTACCACGTTCTGTATAATATTTTTCACAGGTCTCATTTCCCATTTTTTAAAATTATACTTCAGGGTTCATTTCCTATTATTTTTTATTATTACTACGGGTCTCATTTCTACTTTTAAAAAATTATACTACTTGCCTCATTTCTAACGTTTTGTATTTTTACTACAGATGTTTGTCCTACATTTTGAATTATACTGCATGTCTCATTTCCTACGTTTTGAATTATATTACACGATTTAATTCCTGTGTTTTAAATTATACTATAGGTATCAATTCCAACGTTTTGAATTATACCACATGTCTCAGTTCCTACGTTTTTATTTATGCTACACGTTTCGTTTCCTACGATTTAATTGCTTAGGTTTAGAGTTATAATCAAGTTTCAGTTCTCGCCTTTTGAATTAAACTGTTACTCTCAGTTCCTACGTTTGGAATTATACTACAGTAACAGGTCTCTATAACTACGTTTTTATACTACACGCCTCAGTTCCTTTCTTCTACCCAGTGAAATCTGCTGTGAATAGCTAAATCAAGAAATTCAATATATCAAATATCCTTTTTCTTACTATTCCAGCTCTTACACGCAGAATATTACAAGGATTGAACTTGCGACTGCCCTACACGGTCGTGCTGCTGGTACTTGGCGTACTGTTTGGTTTGCTGTCCGGCCGATTTGATGATTTGCGTGTTTATACACGTATTGTGGAGACAGATCCGCACCTGATCCTCAGCGTGTTCCTGCCAGTACTAATCTTCGAGTCCGCCTTTGCAATGGAGGTGCATACGTTTCTAAAAGCGTTCGTGCAAGTGGTGCTTCTGGCCATACCGGGACTAGGTAAGTTTTCAAATTATTTGCACTCTTTCCATGAATACTCAGCAGCGTAGCAAAATTTGGAGACCGTGGCCACTCATCGCATCTATGATGCGACACCTGGCAATATTTTCCAATGCTCGACACGCACCAGCTCCTGTCGACAAAACAATGTACATGGAACCCGTCTTAAGAATAAATATTTATTTCTCCGTCAAACCTTATGTTGTAACCATGTTTTAGAATTGTCTCTTCGAGGCGATTCTAAAGAGTGGTCACGGCATAGATGATAGTTTGAGTATTTGGGTACTCGCCCTTTAAATACAGTAAAACCTCTCTATAACGGTCACTTAATTACATCAAGTATTTTGTATTTAAGGCATGTGGCTGCTTAAAGAAAGGTGAAAGTAAAACAGAACGCTCCTATAGGAGCGTTCTGTTTTACTTTCACCTTGCTTTAAGCAGCCACCTGCACTAAATACCAGTTAATTAACACAATTTAGTGGCCGTTATAGAGAGGTTTTACTGTATAGCTCTTGTCCAAATCAAACCGTGAAAATAAGATAAGATTTCTACGTCACTTGTTCTTTGTCTTCATTGTTGGCAAAACAGCATTATAAAGAATGACCCCTTTATTTCTAAACCAAACATTATTTTCGTGACCACTTCTTAGAATATATCGATTTTTTTTTTAGAAAATGTTGATAGCATAGGGTTTGGTGGAGAAATGAAGATTCTTAATATTTGATTAATAATAATAATAATAATAAAGACTTTATTTAACGAGAGTACTCATTTGGTTATGACCAATCTTCCATGAGGCCCTCAAACAGAGAGAAAACATATATACAATGATTACAGCATCCGATAGTATCTTTTTTTTTTCATTGAACTAAACAAACAGTGAAAGCCAGGATCAGATTTTACATCACTTGGTCTTTGTCGTCACTGTTTGCAAAATGAAATTACTCGCGATTGCTGTTTTCCCATGTAGTAGATGTTTTCGTAGAGCTTTGGTTTAAATCATGACATGTACGAGTTTTCATGTATCACAGCGCTTAAGCTGACCTGTTGTAAGTATATGCCTGCCTATATGTATTTCTGGGTACATACAGTAAACCCTCTCTATAACGATCACTAAATTACATCAAGTATTTTGTGTTAAAGGCAGGTGGATGCTTAAAGCAAGGTAAAAGTATAACAGAACGCTCCTATAGGAGCGTTCTGTTTTTCTGTCACCTTGCTTTAAGCAACCATCTGCCCAAAATACCAACTAATTAACACATATTTAGTGGTCGTTATAGAGAGGTTTTATTGTATATGAACGTAGTTGTCTGTATGTGTGTATGCCTGTATATTTGCGCGTCTATCTTTGTTTGTCTGACAGTCTGTTTTCCAGTTTTGTTTGCCTGTTTGTCCAACTGTCTGCCATCTACCTATTGGTGAGAACGCGTCGCTAGAATGAAAACTGTACTTGGGGACAGACATGAACAGAGCAAACGATAGATCTATCTGTATTGTTTTTTTGCGGTTTTCGAAGAGAAAATACATATATGATGGTAAATTTAGCATGTTGTAGACAAGATGATCTTTGCAACCAATTTACATCCAGGCGAAATGCTGGATAACGCATCTGACACCCTGATGGGAAACCTGAGAGAAACGCATATTGACGGATTTACAAACAGAATAGACCCAAATGGACATGTAGGAGCCGTCTGATCAGGATCTACTCTGTTTGCCTATGGAATAATGTAGATATGAATCTACAGTTTTTATCGTGGCCTAAAATCGCTGTGTTCATATACCAATATATAATTGATATAATGACGACATGAATGTTGATTAATTGATATGTTTATAGTGGCACTTTGCACTATACCGCATTTTTTTTATCATGACAGAACTTGTAGAATCTATTCTGTACTATGTCAAAAGCAAACAGAGGAGACCTTGATCAGATCTGGGTCTGCTCTGTTTGCCAATACAATAACCATAGGTTTAATTGTGGTTTAGAGGTGTTTTACTGTACACAAACGTTCCCCCATGATTGTTCAATTGTGTAGATGCACTTTATGCACGCAGTCTGTTTATTTGAAGTCATACAAATGCCACAAACATCTTATACTTTGCATAATTAAACGTGGACGCATCTACCCTAAACCTTTGACATATGAGTATTCAGCGTAGAATAGTCCGGCATTGTTACGGTAGAGTCAAATGAGTATGAAAGGGTGCAATTGTGAAATACGAACAGTGCAGACCCTGGTCAAAGGGTTTCTCTACGACATCTCTGATCTGAGTCTACACTGTTTGTAAATGCTATTAGATTCCGTTCCTGTATTCAAACGGTTAAGGGTAAGCATTTGAAAGATTTGCGCTGCTGTTGAATTGGTGCCAAGACATCAGAGTTCTTAACCCTTTACTCCATATATACGCTTTTCTACGCCATTGCAAACACAGAAGACACATGCAGGAAGCGTCTGATATGGTCTATTCTATTTGCTTATGACATTATATAAATCTAATTCTAAACTTTCGTTGAATATTCATGTGTTCTTATGTTATATATATTAAAGACATTCTCTCATATTGACGACTTTTGACGACTCTGTAAAAGTCACTTTGTGAAACCATTGTGATAAATAGAGCATTTGCTCCTATAGGAGCAAATGCTCCATTTATCACAATGGTTTCAAACTACAACATTCTAAAATTTTCCTTTTCTCTTTTTAATGCTCCTTTTCGGTAGAGGTTGTATCTAAAAATAGCCTATGAGGTAATGGGTTAAGACACAGTCAATTAACGCACATGATGTCATTACTTCCTACATGAGTATTAACCCTTTCCTTCATATAAACGCCTTTTCATGCATTTGCAAACAGAGTAGACCCAAATCAGACGGCTCCTATTGGATCCTTCTGGTCAGGGGCTGCTCTGTTTGCTAATGCAAATTTATAGACCTGTTTCTTTACTTTCTAAATTGGCTACAATGTTCTCTAGGAGCTTTCTGTATTACTTTTGTCCTGCATTAAGCAACCACCTGCTTAGAAATGCAACTATGTTTATTCATTCAGTGGTCGCATTGGAGGTTTTTTTTACTGTATTTGTAAAGAATTTACCTACAGCAGGCTAAAGATTAAGGGAACCGTTCTTGAATATGTGTTTCTGTTTCTGTTAAGTGTAAAGCTTTTCAAATAAACTCATTTATTCTAACTTAACCCTTATCCAGCTGTGAAAAAAAGAATATTCTGTTTAAGTTGGGATCTGGTGCAATTTTGACCACCCCGATTCGATCGCGCTTGTGAGATACTGCAAATTGAGGGTCTAACAGCTTGAATAATGATGGGAAACCGAGTTACTGGACGTCTCGTCAAGATCCAAGCTGTTTGCAGCTGCAAGAGAAATATTAAGAAAGGTCTTCTGACATATCATTTATTTTTTTTATCTCCACTGAAAAAGAACGTGCTAGGGAAATGGGAGATTATTTACACAGGCATGTTTATATTATATTTCTGACTTATCTTTCTTCTTTTCATAAAAAAGGGAGAACACTTTAGTTAAACTTTGCAGTTTGGTTAGAGGTGATTGCGTGCTTTGCCAGAACTTGCGATTCAAGTATATTTGTAAATTCAGATATAAGTAAATTTGATTGTTATGTCAAATAGTGGCTTATTAAGTTATTTACCGGATAGTCCTTCGTTTGTATGCAGTTTGCAAAAAAGAGAGTAGACCCAGACCAGGCAGCTCCTTTACCAACTGTCTTTCCTTGTTTGACACTTATTCAAGATTTCTTCATCTTATGAATATTCATGGACGAAATCAATAAAATGGAACATAAAAAAGTTAATGTTTTCACTGTTGGTGGAACTGCACAATCAGATATTTAAATTTCCATAAGCAAACAAAGCAGATCCTGATCAGACGACTCCTATAGGAGCCGTCTGATCTGGGTCTACTGTGTTTGTAATTGCGCGAAAAGCCGTTTATATGAAGTAAAGGGTTAAGGCGTGTCCCGTTTGTTATATAAAGTAACAAATGCGATGATCTAATGTTAACCATGGCAATTTAACCATTTCAATGCAATAATTCAATTCATTCCATCAATTGCGTTGCATTGTCAAAGACCTTGACCAGACGGTCCTACAAGAACCATCTGATCTTGGTGTACACTGTTTGAAATTCCAGTACGCCCGCTTCCCGTGTGCATAGGGTTCACTGCTTGTTTGCGGCAAGGCCTTTGATACAGGAACGTTCCAGATAGCCTTTGTAAATAGAGTTGATCTAAATGACACTGGTTGATGTCTAATTTGTTAACCCTTTCCCTTATGATTATTCAGGTAGGCAATAATGACGTCATGAATATTAATAAGATACTCTTTATAATGGCATATGAACACAGGACATTTCGGCTCAGACAGAAGCTGTAGAATCAGATCTATATTACACCATAAGCAAACAGAGCAGACCCTGATCAGGGTCTACTCTGTTTGCAGATGTGTTAAAATGTGCTTACATAAGGAAAAGGGTTAAACAGCAGAAATGGGCGAGAGTCTGACTCAGACAGGATAAAGATGTCTTACTGACAATTGGAACACAGTGCTGTATTAAACTTTAGCCCCACACTGCTGCGGGTAGGTGGGTGAATACATTTGCAAAAACAGTCTGGATACAGAAGAGATGCTCGGCATCTCATCAGGATCAATACAGATTAAAAATCTTATTGCTTTTTGGTATACCGAACGATTATTGCTTGAATTTTGGAAATGCTGTGGGTATAAGATTGTGTAAAAATAAATTGCTCAGCAGGCTAAAGGTTGTACAGTGTTCCCTCCCTACAACGACCCTTTCAATAACGATTCCCTCCTTACAACAACGCATGTCACTGTTTCCGAAATAACAAGGCTCCAGAAACAACTTTTTTTCCATCGTATTTTCTTAATGCCTCCATCAAACCCTATGTTGTGACCACTCTTTAGAATCGTCACTTTGTGACGATTCTAAAGAGTGGTCACAACATAGGGTTTGATAGAGGCATAACGGTTATAGTTCTCGAAATACACCTTATTTAGGGATCTGCAAACAAGTTAATTATGTTTGATTTCCCTCCCTATAACAACTCCCTCTGAACAACACATACAATCTTCGTATCCCAAAGGGTGTCGTTGTAGAGAGGGAGCACTGTATACGAAACATAACCGAGTAAGATCCCTTTAAACCGAACTTTTAATAAAGAATAATGCGAAATCATTTTTTTTGGGGCAGGCGGCTGCTTAATGTAGGATGAAAGTCTTGCAGAAAATTCCCAAAAGATGACTTTAATCCTACATTAAGCTACCAAAAGACCGACACCGATACGAAGCGTAATATCTGACCTTTCTGCTTTCTGTCGATTGTCAAAAGACTTTCCCTGTTGAATATTCATATAAGAATCAATGACACCATGACTATTTATTAGCTGAATTTTTATAATGGCTTTATGTACACAGGATGTTTGGTATTGGCAGAAACTTGAGTCGGATCTATTATAATTTCATAAGCAGACCCTGATCAGAGGCCCCTTACCTATAGGAGCCGTCTGATCTTGGTCTATTCTGTTTGCAAATGTGTGAAAAAATTTGCTGAATAAGCAATTAATGTTCTTTTACACTGTATATAACGGTTGGTTTTCGTACCATGGAGTTCATATGTACTTTTTACACAGTACTTTTTATCTCACATGGTACAAAGTGCCAGGTGAGGTATTGTGAGGGGGCTGTCACTATTTTGAACAAACTTTAACATATTGCTGTAACTTCTGATCCACGAACGCTAGGCAATTCACGTTTGGTATTCAGATAGCTTTGGTAAGGACCTTACATATGACACAAAGATATCTGAAATCAGGTCAAGGTCAAGGTAACTATTTCAAAACTTGGTTGTCATTAAAATTTCGTTATTACTTCTGAACTACATATGCTAGACACTGTCTATTTGGTATACGGATAGCTTGGGTGAAGGTCTTTCAGTTGAAAAATCCGGCTCTAATGCGGTTATCGCATTTTTTGCTTGTCTGTAAATAAATCAACACCAATTGCCATTACCAATGTTTTTTTTCTTCCATTTCTTACATACATTCTGGAACAGTTTGGATCCCGATGAATCGCCATGTTACTTGGTGCCTCATCTGAATCTAAACAGTATATGCACTTGTTCTCACGGGTTTACCAGTAGTGTGGAAAGGTTTGAGCACAGGGTAGGTACATGTTTCCAACAGACATTGGATTAATTAAATGACCACCAGGGACCAGTAAAATTGCTATGCATTAATGATTAGTCAACACAGTTTAACACCTTAACCCTTCCCCTGTTCTATGTTTATTCCAAATTTCAATACCTATTGAATAATATTCATTAACAAAATAGTTACAAATAAGTATGGAAGGTGGAACACATTATAGACATTTTAGAAGGCAAAGAAACAGATTTATCAAATTATGTTAGCAAACAGAGCAGACCCTGATCAGACGGCTCCTCTAGGAGCCGTCTGATCTGGGTCTACTCTGTGCAAATGCGTGAAAACACGTTTATATAAGGGAAAGGGTTAAATTAATTGACAGACAGTGATTCTGGTTAATATCAACATTATACATTTGAACTTCGATATGTCGAACTTAAAGGGACCATACTAATTAATTCGTGATAACAGAGGTTCGAGTCATTCGATTTCTAATCTGAACATTTTTTCAAGTGCACAGCTTAATGCAGGTTGAAGTAATGCTGAATGCTCCTACAAGAGGTCCTACTTTAGACCTGCAAGCTGCCATGTGTTCCTAGATATGAGCAATGGTACATTTTAGAACAATTCTGTATAGTAAATTTTGGAAGGACCGAGCTGTTACTTCGAGTTATCCCGAAATTTGAATTATCCGATTTCGAGATATCGATGTTGAACTGCATACCATTTTGTCACTCATCCAAATGATATTATATTGTCTTTGGGCCAAATATGAGTTTACACTCAGAGTAATAGATAAAGGTGCGTATTCAAATACTAAAATCGCCATTTCCCTGCCAAACCGGGCGTTGTGACTACGTTTAAGAATCGTCTCGAAGAGACACTCCTAAACAGTGGTCACAACGTACGGTTTGGATGAGAAAGAAAGGAGCTGTTCTTGAAGACATTTAAATTTACGAATCTTGTCTGGGCCTGTTGTAGTTGTTGTATCCAATATGGGCGAAATGAAGCACAATGAATTTACTTGTAGACATATTATCAGGTTCTGCACCGTTTGTCACACTAACTGGAAAAACAAAATAGGCTCAGATGAGTGACAAAAATGTAGAATTTGATCAGACCTCGTATTTTAATATATAAACCCTGGTTCTGCACTGTATATAATTTCTAAAAGTTGGTTTTCAAACAGCGATATTCATATTACAATGATGTGTTTTATGTAACGCTTACAGATAAAACTCACAGAACATTTCCGGATCTTTTAGTGAGTCTGTAAGTGTATTATCTGGTTCTACACTGTTTGCCAATATTGGTTTTCATATTTCGGAGTACACGTATACTTTAAAGTTTAGTTACAGAATTCGTCTTTATGTAACTTTAAATACATACATAAGTATGACATTCACAGGCACTTCATGGACTTTTCCAAGAGTTGAACATGGACGTCATTGATCTTTTCAGCTCTGAACATCCATTGTCTGTACATAAGTTCAAGTCAGTTTCAATTCTTAAATAATTTGGTATTCCATTTCTTAAATACACATATCTTGTTCAGGACGTATAACAGGTTGGATCCTGATGAGACGCCGAATTACTCGATGTCTCATCTGGATCTTAACTGTATGTCAAGATTACCTACAGCGTGGAAAGGGTTGAAAACAGGATCGGCAAATATTTTCAACAACCATTGACTCATTTCTTTGACCACGGAGGTCCATAACTAATGACGCACGTTAGTCAGAAAAGTACATGCACTGCAGTCACCTTAGATCATTCGACTCTGGTTTATATCAACAGAATATATCAATTTGTCACTTATTCAAATGCAATTTTATTGTCTTGGAGCCCTTTTACGACGTTCTTGCTTGGGTGCCCAAATATGAGTTCACATTTAGAGTAGCAGATAAAGGTTCGTATTCAAATGCTAAAATCGTCAGCTCTTCACCAAACCACGTAACGTGGCGTGAGTGCTTTTTAGAATCGTCTCGAACATAAAGGAGCTACTCTTATATTCATATTTCAATTTACGCATCTGATATGAGCCTCTGTTGTAGTTGTTTTATCAACTATGGGGGCACAATGAGTCTACCTTTGGACGTGACATCAGGTTCTGCACCGTTTGTCACGCTAACTGGCAAAACAAAATAGGCTCTGATGAGTGACAAAAATGTAGAACTTGATCAGACTTCGCGTTTTAAGAATAACTCTGGTTCTACACTGATTGTAATGTCTAAATGTTGGTTTTTAAACAGTGATCCTCACATAATACAATGATGCGTTTTATGTAGCGCCTACATAATAATATATACATTTTACAGACCATTAACTGACCTTTTAATGAGTCTATAAGTGTCTGATTAGTTCTACCTGTTGGAAAATGTTGGTTTCGTATTTCGTAGTACATGTGTACATTTGTTACATAATGCGTCTTTATGTAACTTTAAATACATACATAATTATAACATTCACAATTCAAAAACTTCCTCAAGCGCTTGACCATTTACGTCATTACTATTTTCAGCACTATATGTCCGTCGTGATAAGACTGAAATACTGTTTAAACGATGCAAAGCCCGATAAAAACCAAAACCAAACCTTATGTATTACAATGGTACGTTTTACGAGTGTCGTTTCTGGTTCTACACTGTTGGCAATTGTTGTTTTTCGTATTTCGGAGTTAAATATGTAGGTCATTAATATTTTCAGCACTGAATACCCATTGTCTGTAAATGGATTGATGTCTGCTTCCTTTATCAATGTATGTTTTCCCCGAATTCTTACACACACGTCGAACAGTTTCGAATTTGATGAAATACCGAGTTACTCTGTCCGTCATCTGGATTAAAACTGTATGCAAAGGTTATCACTGGTTCATCCTTAGCGTGGTAAGGGCTGAACACAGGATCGGTAGATATATTCAGCAAATATTGGATTATTTGTTATGATCAAGGGGGTCGGGGTCAATATCCAGTACCATTCGTTAGTCAGCCAAGTACATGTACTGAAAACATCTACGATCATTCGGATATAAATCTGGTTTATATCAGGCATTATATCTAGTTCACACATGTGTACTCTAAATGGTGATATCGAGCTACATGTACATTGTACTTTCGGTTTTAACGATATCCCGACACTGTCACAAAATTAGCATGCTGTCTTACAGGTCATTAATGAGACTAGCATTATATCAACAGTATATATCATTATGTTATTTGTCCAAATGGCGGTTTATTTTCTGGTGGCCCTTTTATGATGTTCCTTGTAAGAGTATCCAACTGTGATATACATTGTACTTGTTTTAAGTGGAACAATGGATTTGCCCATATCATGCTAAGCACGATCTGGTGGTTATTTGTAAACAACTTGTATCTGCAGTGGCCAAAACAACATGTGCTCATAATTATGTCATTAGCAAACATGCAGGCAATGAATTTACATGCTGTTATTATCTCTAATTCGAATATTGAACTGTAGAGTCAGATCTATTATAATTTCATAGGGGATCAGAGCAGACCCTGATCAGACCGCTCCTAAAGAGCCGTCTCAGATCTGGGTCTACTCTGGTTGCAAAATAGTGAAAATCGTTAATATGAAGGAAAGGGTTAATGCAAGCCGAAGGTTATGCAGAAAGCTCCTACATTAAACAACCACCTACATGTATTTCGAAAAAAACTAATTTCTATTCATTAAGTAGTCGTTTTAGACTGGGTCCCGCTGTATATATAGATGGCGCTTTCTGTTATTGTACTCTCTCCTGTACAGCTTTTAATGGAAGCCACGTAATATTTTTGTGATTTTGTTTAGTTCGTGAATTTGATTACTTGATTAGATTTTATTTCTAAGGTTTTGTATTGGAAGGTTCCATCTTGGACGCAAGTACATTAATTTGTAACCTCAAAATGACTGACCCAATCCTAGCGTTTTGTGACTTTAGTGGACAGAATATTCGTGTGGACTTGTCTCATATTCTAATATAAATGTTTATGTATATGTGTAGTGTGTGATATATTTGCTTTATATTTTGTCATGCAAAGTGAGTCTTTACAATAACTAATACACCTAAACCTAGAACAGACTGTATGTTTCCGAATGGCCGCAACATAATACATACGATTTGCATTTAGCTGTTAACTTATTCTGCGCCATGTAAATTTCACCTGCTAAGAGTATCACCGGCTTCAGGTTTCAAAGTGGCGTTTTCTTCAATTTCTACGCAAACTATAATACAGTAAAACCTCTCTATAACGGCCACTAAATTGCATCAAATATTTTGTGTTAAAGGCAGATGGCTGTTTAAAGCAAGGTGAAAGTAAAACAGAACGCTCCTATTGGAGCGTTCTGTTTTACTTTCACCTTGCTTTAAACAGCCACGTGTCTTAAATTCCAACTAATTAACACGATTTAGTGACCGTTATAGAGAGGTTTTACTGTAATGTTCAAACAGTTTGGATCCTATGAAGACGCCTCTGCTGGATGCAGACTGTTTGCACACGTAACGGATTCACCTATGTCGGCGAAAGAATTGAATTAGATGTCCAATTACATTTGGATGTGAATTTCTAACCCATTGTCTGCTAAGCTCGACGTCTCATCAGGATCGAAGTTGTTTCACATTTTATCAATAGTTTTTTAAACGTTTTACCCAATCGAAAATGTGTAAAATTTGTAGCAGATCTGGCTTTGAGGAGACAAAATGCTTCCAACGTGATAAGGACTAGTATAGCATTGGCAATATGTCCAAACCTGACGTTTGATTAGCGTTTGACTTCATCAATTGTCATTGCAAATGTTGCATTCATCATTTGTCAATAACACTGACATGCAGACACGACGGCGGCGTTGGTTCATATTACAGACATCATGATTGGTCCAAATCAAACAGTATTTGTACGCTGAACAAACAGTAATTGACCCATGGAATAAACCAATATCGCCCCTTCACAATATTTCGTAAATAATAGTTGCATCTATTGGTAGATACCGTGTGTTGATTCATTATCTTACATGAAATCTAATTCTTACCAAAGTGTTTTCAAATGCGTAGCAAATACAGTAATAATGAACCAATCCAGAGGGAAATACTGTTATTTGGTCTTATAATACAGTAAAACCTGTCTTAACCCTTCGCTTGCTGAATTTTAAAATACATTTCTCCTTCTTTACCCTTGCCCTGTTGTATAATTACATATATCTTCACTGTGTACAAGTATTTCGCTGTGCAATCACTGCTGTGGAGTGCACTGGTTGCACAATCAATTTGTAAATAGTGCAGACCCTGATGAGACAGCTCCTGCAGGAGCTGTCTCATCTGGGTCTTCACTATTTACAGGTAGGTATATTGACGCGATTAGCAAGCGAAGGGTTAAGCGGCAATCAAAAAGAGGTCTAATTATGGGCAGGTGGTAGCTTATTGTAGGTCAAAAGTAATGCAGAATGCTCCCAGGAGCTTTTTGCATTTCTTTTGATCAGTATTAAGCTACAACCTACCACATGCTTTTAAGTCTCCTTGGATCTGTAAGTGATTGGCCGCTTAGGAAAGGTTCTACTGTATAGAGACATGCTCTGCTATAGTAAAACCCGATGACGAGGTGAGATTTACGTGCAAGTCGTAGAACTGTAAATTAACATTGTTAATATAACCCTTAAATTGTCGTCTGCTGGACACTTAACATTGTTAATATAACCCTTAAAGTGTCATCTGCTGGACACTTAACATTGTTAATATAACCCTTAAAGTGTCGTCTGCTGGACACTTAACATTGTTAATATAACCCTTAAATTGTCGTCTGCTGGACACATTTTCGTCTGCTTCAAGTTTTAGAGATGGCGCTTGTGCAATTTCATCATAAAACAATAAACAGAGTTTCCAACAGTTTGGCTCCTGGCCAGACGCCTAGCTACACGCTGTCTCATCTAGTTCAACACTTTTTACATATGGTCCCGGGGTTACAAAACGTTCTACTTCAATATGAGATCATTCTCAAGCATCTGACGAATGAGATACTTAAGAATGATTTCAGACTCTAAGTTTTAAAGCACTGGGCCTTGGTGTCACAGGCCGACCTTCATGACACTGAATGGGTTAAAAGTGACCCTTTTAATAGTTCAATGTTGCTCAAAACACCTATCATTGTTATTAACAACTATTTCGCTGCCAAATTTGTCATCTGCAATCTTTGTCGTCTGCTGCAATTTTCATTTTTTACGTTTCTACATTTTTGTTTTAAGCAATATTGTCACAGTAACAAACATTTTGGATTTCGCTGAGACTGAGTCTCTCTGCGTTTCATCTGGATTCAAACTATTTGCATAGGTAATCACAGATGTGACCTTGGCATCGAAAGAGTTAAATTCAAACTTCAGTTTGAATATTATGATTTTATCTAACACTATTTGAATGGAGTGTTTATGCTGACTTGAATACACATACAGTATAACCTTCTCTAAAGGGACCACCTAAAGGGGACATATTGCTTGGTCTTAACTCATTCATCCATGAAAGAAATAAAGACATTATGAATATTAATTGGAAGCATTTTCCTGATAGCATATGAACAAATATTTTTTTGTCATGATTGAACAGTAAAATTAGATCTACGTTTCATAAAACAGACGGAGCAGATCCTGATCAGACTGTTCCTACTGGAGTCACCTGATTTGGATCTACTTGGTTTGTAATTAAAAGTTCTATTAAGGCGTATCTGTGGAGTAAACGGTTAAAACCAGGTGGAAGCTTAGTGCAGTACAAAAATGTTACAGAAAAAGTTCATAATGAGCTTTCTGCATTACTTTCGTCCTGCGTTTAGCCACCACCTACTTTGAAAGACACTCACTTTTATTTATTAGGTGATTGGTCGCTTTAGACGGGTGCTACTGTATTTTGAAATATCTCTTTACAGTAAAACCTCTCTATAAAGGACACTATGTTAAAGGCAGGTGGCTGCTTAAAGCAAGGTGAAAGTAAAACAGAACTCTCCTATAGGAGCGTTCTGTTTTACTTTCACCTTGCTTTAAGCAGTCACCTGCCCTAATACCAACTAATTAATACAATTTAGTGGCCGTTATAATGAGGTTTTACTGTACTTGTACATTATTACTGTCTAAATAATGTATGATATGAAGTGGAACGAAAACACCAACATTCTGAATCATGAACAAATAATTCATAAGTTTCAACACTCCACTGTGATTACTAATGCATACACATGTGCGCATTTGTTTTATAATATGTTCCTTGAAAAAAAGACACGTTAGAGTGGCTATATTCCAGTGTATGTTTTAAACAAGGTTACATAATCTTAACCCTTGCCGTCATATAAACGCATTTGTAGAGTAAACCCAGATCAGACAGCTCCTATAAGAGCCGTCTGACCAGGGTCTGCTCTGTTTGCTTATGATATGATATAGATATGATTATACAGTTTTTGCCGTGGCCAAATATTTGTGTGTCCATGTGCTATTATAACAATTAATCTAATCCATATTTATGACGTCAATATTTCTTACATGGATATTCATGGAGTAAATTGTCAACGTACCCAAAAGTACGATACTGTAATACCTATTTGAAACTGCTTACATAGAGTGTGATAACCTTTTGATAATGATATGTAATATGTTCCCCTATATATACGAATTTAAGACTTATTGCATGAATATTCATGGACTGAAGTTTTATAATTACACATTAACCCTTTCCTCCATAAATACGTCTTTCTACGCCTCTATAAAACTCACTTCTTGAAACCATTGTGATAAATAGAGCATTTGCTCCATAGGAGCAAATGCTCTATTTATCACATTGGTTTCAATACTACACAATTCTAAAATTTTCCTTTTCTCTTGTTAATGCATCTTTTTGGTAGATATATTCAAAGAGGTTGGATCTAAAATAGCTTATGGGGGAATGGGTTATGTAGTATTTTTGCATTGACATTTCGTCATCAGATTTATTATCATTATTAAATTATAGCTAATCAATATTTATATAGCCTTTATTTCCTTTATTTATTTATCTTTATTTACAGCAGCCCTTAACCTTTCATATAAACGCATTTTCACACGTTTGCTAACAGAGTAGACTCAGATCAGACGGCTCCTGTAGTAGGCCATGAGCCAGAGGCCCAAAATTTGGCCATCGGTACCATCTTTGGGGAATAATGCTATCAATGTTTTTTGATAAGATATAAGTATCTAGAATCAGAAAATATGTGATAGCAGTAAATCGGTGGTAGCTTTTTGTATTTTTTTCACCAATTTTAACCCTATGGTAAAAATAGTGTTTTCTAAATCTAGCATTAAAGAAAAGACATCATAAAAATTTCAAACTGATGTCTCTCTCTTGTTACACCCTGTATCTACTTGAAAATTGAAAGACTTGTAGCTGTAGTTACACACATTTCATTTATGTTGTTGTATTTTCACAAAAAGTTGTTCATATAATGTAAATTCTTGCCCATACGTACATGGAATTATATTTACATTCATATGTATTTTGCAGAAGTAACAATTCTCCTGAGTTTTGCATACCTTCATCATCTTTATAACTAGGCTCATAAAACTTCATATGTATATTAACAGTAATGATGGCAATCAATTGACTTCAGACTAGAACCCTTACATTTAGCATCTCTTAATGCAAATTCTCAGAGTTATGTCCCTTTAAAACTTCCATACACTCAAATTGTGCCAAAACTGAAATATCTTAAGAGTTAGCCCAATTAAAGTTCACCAGCATTTCACTATCATTATATCAACGACAAAAAGTAATGATGAGAATCCTTTGAGCCAGAACCCAGTCATTGTTTAGGCCAAATGATGTCCCTTTATGAAAATTGTATGTAACAGGTAATCTATAAATATCCGTTCAACCACTTCAGAGCTAGCTTATTCATGATATACTCTTATGTATTTATTATCCATCATAAGCATTACAACTTGAACTAGTGGAAATGGATCCCCTACTCTCCTTCCTTATGATGATATTGTCTCTAATCAAGTATGCATTTTAGTGAGAAAAAAACAAAACAAAAACAATGTCCCGTAAGTGTGCTTACTACACAATTCCCCCATCTTCACATCAAGTTGTTTATCTGTGAAAGTTTTATGCATATATATGCTTTATAGTGAAGAAATTTGTTAAGACCTGTAACTCTGGATAAAATGGCAAGAACGAACAGTTCCTTCTTTGCGGTCATTTTTACACCAAGGTTGCCAATTTGTGACAATTTGAAGCAAAGCCCCAAGCTCCATATGTTTTATGGAAACATAAACATTGCGAGACATATATAGGAGCAGAAAATGGTGATTACCATATCAAGCATGCTTATACAGACATTCTGTTTTCACTTCAAGGTAATTTAAAGTAATACGTAGTTTGTCTGACACTCCTTTAGTTTGTCCATTGGTACATGTTAATGCCAGCATTTCAGTTAGCTCAGTCGGTACAGCGTTCGCTTTTGGGTTTGGCGTCGTAAGTTTGATCGCTGGTCGGGTCATACCAACGACTTTCAAAATGGTACTAAGGTGGACTGGTTGGCCCGATGTCAGGTAAATGTTACTGGGTATGGGTTGCAGTTTTCAATTCTATACACTATACACGTTAAAGAATCAGTGAAATCAGAGTTGCTGTATCCAATTCTGTCTCTAATGCATCTATTAGCAAATGATGGCAAAAGTCAAGGACTTAATAATCTTTCATTGGGTACTGGTGATACATTTGGACAGAAAAGACAGAGTAGTGAAAATATATTAAAACATCAGCAAGTAATGAAGAGTTTAGTCAGGTGTGTTCTGGTTAAAAGAAGCTTCAGAATGATGCATTGTACGACATTCGTTTGGATAATTAAAATGTGATATTTAGTATGGATCAAAAGCAACAAGCAATGACAAAACATGAGAGAGAACCTCCAAAACAAACTTTAACAATCTGTTATCAATTTGAAACATAATTGCTGAAGAAATTCATGATATGCTAGACATATGCAAACATAACACATTGGTAAGTTTTGCAGAAGAAATTGATTAGTGTAAACAATGTCCAAGTACATGTTATCGTGTTGCTATAGTAGATAGGGTAGAGTTTGCTCAAACAGAAATCAATTATCAATGCGGTATAAAAATATTTGGCCGTTATAGAATATACATTGTTTGAATTATAAGGAGAAAAATTAATCAAGAACTGGTGATGACATCGAAGTAGAAAGCCTGGTCGTAATATGCTAAGCATAACAATTAAACAGATTAGGAAGCATTTGGGAAGGTTTCTAAGTAAATAGAGTCAACCGTTGCATTGGCAATAGAAAGATACAGCAAACACTTTTAATGACAGTAAGAAGGTCCCAAAAGTACTAACTGAATGAAGTAGATGAGTATCTGACCATTCAACTCAAGTAATAAAATTTTTTTTATAACCTGGTCAGAGAACACAGAATACTTCGTAATGTATTTGGCTTTTCATGCTAATACATACACCAGAGCCCCAACTATATTAGACCAACGGGACTGGAGCAATGACTCCATGACATCAGGAAGATTAACAAAACTATTAAAATATAAGTTCATGTGTAACTTTGCATTGGCGCGCCATTATTTATAATAGTAAGGCAAGCACAGTGGGATTCCCGACCAGGAACAGAATACCCCTAAGCAAATTCCTTAAATTGATTAGAAATAGGAGATCTGCTTCAAATTGTTACATGAAGTGCAGCAATTTGCCTGTCTCCTAAATTCACCATCAATTTGTAGATCCGGCAAGACGCGGCCTTTGCTGTGCAGTGATGGAGGGTAATCTTCAACAACTATTCTGCGAATACTTTGCATAGCGCTCGCAAAAAAAATACAAACGACCAAGCTGTAACTCAGAATCCAAATTTTCCAAATTATTATAGCTTAAGCAATGTTATTTGTGCATTGGATGGGTGGTCAGACAACCAACTTTGGAACATTAATGCATTATTGAGATGTCTGTTTTTTAAACTTGTGAATTCCTATAATGACTTTCTACACTTATGTCAGTAGCCGGTGAGAATACATGTATTTGTGAGTAGGGCGATTGTTTGTTATGTATATTTGCTTTACGTAGGTTTTATCATTCATTTGCCATATAGGGCAATCAATGATCCAACAGGAGAGATTGGAGGAGAGCAGAAGAACACTCTTGTTCTCTGGTTCTTCAACACTCCCGGTCAAAATTACTATTAGCATATCGATACATTATCCTAACACCAGGTTAACATATCTTAGAGTTACCCTCATATACCAAGTGTAAAGCAAATGTGAAACTTGAATCATATTAAAGTCTTTGTAATAACCTTTTGGGCAAACCCTTCAACCCCAGTCTAATGGGAATCATGTTGAAGAAGATCTTGCAGAACGATGATATGATAATATGTTTTCTGTAACTTATGTGTCAGTGACCACGGTCAGAGAAAAGAAAACGTTTTCAGAGAAATGACACTGAGGGGTTTTGTTCACTTTTTAACTCAACTGCCCCTTGTTCTAAATTTAAACAACATGTCATTCAGATGTGCCATTCACCAGCCTACATATTAAAATCCTGATCATAAATGCAAACATGCACTGTGTTGTAACCGTATTGGATACCTCCGTGCGACAATGAAATCTCTAAAAGCATGTATGGTAGATTGACACAGATGTCCATCAAGAATGACCCATAGTTCATCTAGGAATATGTAATTGTGTACAAACCAATACGGGTGATTTCTTTGAATGTGGCAGATTCAAAATGAAAGACAATATTCATATTCTTCAATAACATATCACAGAATTTTGTTTGACACTACATGTACATTTAGTCACAAGAAAAGTATGAATACAACGAAAGCCCATACCCACATATCTTCATCAGACAGAATATATGAGGATGTTTTAATCCTTACTTACAATATTTTAATCTTTAAATTCAACAGATAATGACAATAAAACAATTTAGAGCTAAATACGGTCTAACTTAAACGGTAAGCAACGAATGCTAATGATAACAAATAGCCACACACCGCCACATCCAATCTTACAGGCTACTAATGTATTTTGGGATAAAGTGGAAACTGGACCAATAGATAATTAATGACCAGGTCCAAATGAAACTAGAATTTTTTATACAAAAACTGATGCGCGCCCCCCCCCCCCCCCTCCCGCATGTGGACAGTTTCCCATATACAATTTTCAAAGTCCGATAACTCTGTAGAAAATCGTTGAACCGGAACAGGAATAATATAAGCACAACTAGGCATAGTGCTGATCAATCCTATGAACTTTCATAAAAAATCCAACAACATGTCTTGGAGAAACCGCGAGGACAAAATTTCATTATAATACAACTTGCGTTTGCGAAACACTATGTCCCGACCTTTGACCCTGTAGGATGACCTTGACCTTTGACCCATGGACCAGGGAGTTGAACGCGACACATCGTCCTTGTGTGGTGAACATTTGTGCCAGGTTATTTTGAAATCCAGTCACAGATAAAACAATTTTAGAAGGGACACGAAATTTGGGACGGACGGATGGAAGGACGGACGGACGGACAGACGGACAATGCGATTACTATATGCCCGCCGTGGGGGGCATACAAATTAAAGTCCCATAGCTCTGCAGAAAATCATCGAACCGGAACAGAGATAAACACAACTAGGCACAGAGTTCTGATCAATCCTATGAACTTTCATGAAAATCCAATCAAAGGTTTTGGAGAAACCGCACGGATAAATTAAAACCGGACTGACGAACGGACGGACGGAAGGGGGGGGGGACTTACATATGGATGGACAGACAGACGGACGTTGCACACAAAAACAATATGTCTCCCTTGTATACTGGGGGAGACATAACTAGCAGGTGCATCGGTTACTAAAATAATAAGACTATCAAGTTTTAAGCAAACTTGTAGATTGGGAAACTTGCATCTATGAATGGACAGACAGACAGACAGACGGATGAATGGACGGACGGATAGAGGGACGGACATATGGGTTGGGCAGATGGAAGGACAGTCAGACTGACTACCTGATTCAGGTATACCATCATAATTTCGTTGTTGGGGTACGATACCAAATATTGTAAATCTGAAATCGTTAGCTTTACTTTTCATTGATAATTTTGCCTCGAAATGGGGATATTGTATAGCATAATATAAAACGCAATAAAACATAGAAAGCTACCATCGATGCAATGCTATCACATATTTTCTAACTCTATAGATGTATATGTTGTAAAAAATCACAATGAGAATTATTCCCCTGAGATGGTACCGACCAACCCTACTGGCTCATCGACTATAGGAGCCATCTGACCAGTTTCTGCTCTGTTTGCTTATGATATAATATAGATCTGATTCAACAGTTTCTGCCTGAGCCAAGAATATTCCTTGTTGAATGCCGTTATAAAAGAATATTTATTGATAATCAACATTAATGATTTCAGTATTTCTGACATGAATATCAAACAGAAAAAGTATTAACCTAGACTTTGTGTTAAACATATAGACAGATTAAATACAGAGTGCTGATAACTTCCTTGTTTAAAAAACCTTTTCCCTGACTATCACTTTAAAGAAACCTGCCACCACATACATGTAATGTACTAATATATCTAGTGCTTCATAATATTCACCATACGTTAAGACGTTGAGAAAAAATCGAAACAGGGATTACCATACTAATTTCTGTTTAAAGTGTGTCATTTGCTAATATTCATTATTCCTCCCACACACTGGTTTGTAGATTTGGTGTTAGTCGAGGTATTGACGTTATCTTTCATGTCGCCGTCGGCGATGGGGACATGTTATAGTCTATTAATACAATAGCTTGGTCGTAGCTTTGAAACATGTTTGAGAATTACTCCTTTATTTTTCCACAAAACCCTATGCTGTGACCACTCTTTAGAATCGTCTCTTCGAGACGATTCTAAAGAGTGGTCACAACATAGGGTTTTCATGAGAAATAACGATTTTGCTTTGAATACGCACCTGGCAAGCATTATCAAGCTTCACATCCACCGGTTTAATCCTTCACTCCATAGACATACATTTTCTGTATAAGCCGTCTGACCAGGGTCTGCTCTGTCTGTTTATGGAATTATACACAGTTATCATATATACAGAATTATATACAGTTCAACTTTGATATCTCGAACTTCAAGGGACCATACCATTCATTTCGAGGTAACAGGATTTCGAGTCATCCGATATCTAATCTAGACAATTTCTCAAGATCACAGCTTGATGCAGGTCTAAAGTAAAGCATTTTTAACAATTAGATCTATGTATTGTAAAATTTGGAAGGACCGAACGTTTACTTCGTGTTATCTGGGATTTCAAGTTATCAGTGTTCGAGATATCGAAGTTAATTATAGGTCTTATTATATAGTGTCTGCCAGTTATGTGTTCGTTCGCCGTTACAAAAAATCAGCTTACAGATATTCATGATGCCACTCTTTGCTCAAATTAACCCTTTCACTGCCAATGTCGCATGAATGCACCATGACAAATAGTGCAGCCCAAGATCAGACGCCGCCTTTTCAAGGCGGCGTCTGATCAGAGACTTCACTCTTTGTCTCAAATGCTATTTCTGTATCAGTGCTTTATTCCTATGAAATTTGCATTTATTTATCTCATTTCCTTATTTTACCGAATGATTGAACAAAATTGGTTTGCAGACGACATTTAGAAATTTGGCACCGAAAGTATTCGAAGACTGTGATAAACCAACGTTGGTATCATCTTGTGTTTCTCTTGTTTTGTTTCGTTTCATCAACTTCTGCATTAAGCTGTCCGATATACAATACAAAATTCGGACATTAACGTTTCGGCGTATTCCGCAATGTATTTTATGTTTGATATTGCTGTCCGAAAATTACCGAAGTATATTTCGGTGATTTTCGGATAGTCATACTGTGCATAATATACCATTCAGAATATGCCGAAATACGTCGATGTTCAGCTTTTGCTTTAATCGTCGGGTACAATGTATATTATTGTAGACGGTACAATAGGCAGTTTTCAGTGTAACAAGGACTGAAGTTTCGAAGGACTGAAAGAATTGAAAATCATTTTCAAACAACCCTTTACTTCTCGAATATTCATGTATGAAACAATGCCATTATGAATGTTATTAGAGGATTTTATTCCCCGCCTTTAGGCGACGGAGGCATTAAGTTTTACCATTGTCCGTACGTCTGTTCGTCCGTCCGTACGTCCGTCCTGTAAAATTTTCGTCACAAATTTCTTGTCCTGTGTATGCTGGAATGGTTTGATATTTGGTCTGAAACATCATCATAGTGCGTTGTACCATGTCTCCCCTTTTCAGGTCTGTCGTTCATCTACTTCCTGTTTGCCGGCGGGGGCATCCGTGTCCCATGGACACATTTTCTTTTATTTTATAAAATGACATATGAACACATTTATGTTTTGTCTGTGGCAGACACTGTACAACCAGATCTATATCATTTTATAAGCAATCAGAGCAAACTCTGATCTGGGTCCATGCTTATAAAGCTTTTAGTTGAGTCTGAGTTTCGTTCTCAAGCTTTTGATTGGTCAGATTTGAGTTCTCAAGCTTTTGATTGGTCAGATTTGAGCCAGAGGCTCAAATCTGACCAATCAAAAGCTTGAGAACGTACTCAGACTCAACTAAAAGTTTTATAAGCATGGACCCTGCAGAAGGCTCCTGTAGGAGCTGTTTGATATGTTTTTTTTATATATATTTGCAAATGCGTTAAGTGCATCTCAGTGGGATAAAGGGTAAAATGGCTGTTTACCTTTTGCTTATCAGGTTAAACTAAGAAGCCAATTATGATTTCTTTGAAATGATTCATGGCATACTGCTTTAAAACATCCCCTCCTAGTGATGCATTTTGGCGTAGGAGTCACAGTTTGACACCATTGTGATAATAGGAGCAAATGCTCTATTTATCACAATGGTTTCAAAACTACACAATTCTAAAATTTTCTTTTTCTATAATTAACGATATATTCAAAGAGGTTGGGTCTAAAATAGTCTATGAGGGAATGAATAAAAAGCTGTACCAAGAGAAAATAGAACATAAATTCTGGTTATCATCATTTTTGAACGACTGTAAAACAATTGTTTGTTTGTGGATGTATCTTGGAATCAACAGTCCTCAAATTAGTTAACCGTTTGCTCCATAGAGACACATTTTGGCACCTTTGCAATCGGAGAAGACCGAAATTAGACGGCCCCTGTAGGGGTTGTGTGATCAGGGTCTGGGTCCAAAGTTATACAACCTCTGAGTCTGATATCATTCTCAAGTATCTGATTGGTCAGATTCTGAGCAAGCTCAGAATCTGACCAATCAGATGCTTGAGAATGATCTCAGACTCAAGCAAAAAGTTTCGTTACCTCGGGGCCAGCTCTGTTTGCGTATAGAATTCTAAAGATCTGATTCTACAGTTTCTGCCATGGGCGAACATTATCTTACTCATAATGAAATTATAAAAATATAATACAGTAAAACCCCTCTATAACGACCACTAAATTGTGTTAATTAGTTGGTATTTAGGTCAGGTGGTTGCTTAAAGCAAGGTGAAAGTAAAACAGAACGCTCCTATAGGAGCGTTCTGTTTTACTTTCATCTTGCTTTAAGCAGCCACCTGCCTTTAACACAAACTATTTGATGTATTTTAATGGTGGCTATAGAGAGTTTTTACTGTATTCATAAAATCATTTCTGTTATTCATTAGAAGGCTGCTCTGATAAATATTCTTAGACAATGAAACATAAAAAGTGGCGTACAAATATCGTTGACCCAAGGTATTTTAACTTGTTTATACCCAGTGTACCCAACACGTGCAGACACGTGCAAAATGTGCAGACTCAGATCGGAAGACTCCTGCTGATCCTTCTGAATAGGTTATGGAAAACTTGCATCACAAACTATTTTCCAAAAGGTCATACGGCAAATGAATTCTTGTACAAACACCCCATCAATATGAAATTAGATCGGGATACTATTATAGTACTTACTTGGGAAAAGCAGTTTTGTGTCATGTGAATGCATCTCGTATCGGTACATGTAGATATTGTGGGCAGTTCACAAACACGATTCAACTATTTCTTGCTTTACTCCAAAAATACGCCGTTTTACACATTTGCCAACGGAGTAGACTAAGATCAGACGGCTCCTACAGGAGCCGTCTGATCAGGGTTTTCTCTGTTTGCCTGTTAACTATTCTTAACGTAATTCTACAATCTCTGATTTGCGTTAATACGCCATTTTAAAAACCAATCTAATAAGTATTCATGCCGTCATTATTTCTTACACAAACAAGCAAAAAATGCGGAAACTCATTAATCGTCTAGCATACATATGTGGTTCAGAAGTTAAAA
Organism: Azorinus chamasolen; assembly: GCA_963576725.1. Taxonomy (NCBI): domain Eukaryota; kingdom Metazoa; phylum Mollusca; class Bivalvia; order Cardiida; family Solecurtidae; genus Azorinus; species Azorinus chamasolen. The sequence goes on along the minus strand of OY755246.1, from coordinate 37,841,630 downwards.
CAAAGTGCTGGAAGTTTTCAATGATGGCCAACTTGGCAAAATAGTGACCTTGACCTTGACCAAATTTCAAATATATTTATATCAACTGAAATGCCTTATGTATACCAAAGATGAATTGCCTAGCATTTGTAGTTCAGAAGTTATAGCAATGTTAAAATTTAACAAAAATGGCAAAATTTTCGAAATAGTGACCTTAACCCTGATCTTATTTCACGTATCCTTGTATCAAGTGAAAGGCATTTACCCAAGCTATCTGCATATCAAATATAAATTGTCTTGCTTAAGTAATTCAAAAGTAATAAGCAATGTAAAAGTTTTGTTAACGACGGCACGCCGCCCGCCCGCTCGCTCGCTCGCTCGCTCGCCCACCCGCCCACCCGCCCACCCGCGTGCCCACCCGCCCTCACACCCGGTTTTAGCCAAACTATAAGCCGAGATTGTTCTCGAAAAATCTAGCTAAAAATAAAGTACATAGTTAAAGTCTACTTTCAGTCCAAAGGACCGCTCAGCCGACTGTACATTTACTCCCTTGGTCATTGAGTCATTCGCCTACAATATTGAGCACTGCTAACATAAGGCGCAATAATGCAGACGCATTACCGGCTAGTGACTCTCACAGGTACCCATGTTAACCCCTGGGTGGAGAGGAGGTGCGGATGGGATACACTGAAAAGCGTCTCTGAAATTTCCGGGAGGGACCGGGATTTGAACTCCGGACCTCCGGATTGGTAGTCAAGTGCGCTACCACTAGACCACCGCACACAATAAAATAAATACACATAAATATCTATGGAGTAAAGGGTTTAAATGTGTTAAGGCCAACATATTCTTAAATTGTAGTACATGTAATTGAAATCATGCTACTGAGTCTTTAATAGAAACATCGAAATCCGTAAAACGGGTCAAACATAATAGGGGTTGTCCGTCGTCAACTGTTAGATATTCATCAGATAAGATGCCAGTCTTATATTGGTAATTATCAATCCCATTCTGGTTAATACAGAAGTCATAATGGAAGCCATATAAAGAGTGTCATCTCAATTTCAAAACTTCCGTGTGCTGAGAAATCGTACAAAAGCCACGGAGGTGATGCCACACGAAAATCCTTAGTAACCCCAGAAGCAGATATGAAAAGCGCATACACACGCAACCCATACACACGCACACGTGTACGCATGCACATGCATGCATTGAGAATTGCTCCTTGCCTGCTTACAATCGGAAACACATGGGTGATATATGATCAGAATGTGTCAACGTGTCGATAACCCTTTACTCCGTGAATAATCATGTAAGAAATATTGACATCATGAATATTAATTAGATTATTTATTATAAAACCACATGGACACAGGCAAGTGTGGCCATGGCAGAAACTGTAAAATCATATCTTTATTATATCATAAGCAAACAGCACAAACCCTGATCAGACAGCTCTTACACGGAGTAAAGGGTAGCGCCACAGATTTATGTCGCTTGTACTGGTGATTAGTGTTGCGAATCGAACCCGAACGCTTTACTCGATCAAAGGCATATGTTCGCGATTACCGATTAAAATCTCCATTAAATTCTGATATGGCGGGCTTATTGGAGTTTGGATAAAGACCCAAATGGGTTATAGGTTTGCATTCAATGTATATCCCGACCAGAGTCTTTGTCTATAAAACACGACATTGGATAAAGGCAAACTCTGTTTTAAATCTTACATTACAAACTGATTCTGCTCAGTTAAAACGGCGTCGGTGACAAACGGCGTCGGTGTCGGCGTCACACCTTGGTGAAGTTTTTTTTGTTAAAGTCCACTTTTGCCTTTAACATTTAGAATAAAGCTTTGAAACTTGGAGCACTTGTTCACCATCACAAGTTTTATATTTAGGCAAAAGTACATAACCCTGTCAAGCATTTTGACAGAACTATGGCCCTTTTCAACTTAGAATTTTTGGTTACGGTTTTTGTTCAAGTCCACTTATTTGCATAACCCTTTGAGATAAAGCTTTGCAATTTGGAACACTTGCTCACCATGACAAGCTTCATCTATATGCATTTTGAAAGACATATGGCCTTTTTTAACTTAGATGTTTTGGTTAAGGTTTTTGTTAAAGTCTACTTTTTTTTTTAAATAACTCTGAGATAAAGCTTTAGATCTGTGAACATAACCCTTTGAGATAAAGCTTTGAAACTAGGAACACTTGTTTAACAACACAAGCTTCATCTGTAGGCGACAGTGCATAAATCTGTCAAGCATTTTAACATATTGTTTGCCCTTTTTGACTTAGGATTTTGTTTTCATAAAAGATTTCAAAGAGATCCAATATCTCGATTACTATTAAAGATATTTTACTGAAACTTTGAATACTTGTTTCTAGTACCACTGGACACCATTTTAGTCCACTATCAAGTATTTTTACACTAACAATACTAAAAATAGTCGAGCGTGATGTCCTGTGACAGCTTTTGTTATGATAGTTCCAAAACAAAGGAACGATAGGCCACGACAGAAGTTTTAGAATCAGCTATATACATGTAGTTTCATTAGCAGAAAGGGCATACATTGATCAGACAGCTCCTGAATGAACTGATCATGGTCAACTCTATTTGCAAAGGCGTGAAAAGGCGTCTGTATGAGGTTATTTAATTGATATTATTGTATTCCTAGATATCAGTGAGTGAATAACCTCAGCACATGTTGTACTTTACAATATGGTACACTAAATGTATTATCTATGAAGAATATCACACCGTACGAAACAGCTGTGTAGGCGTGAGACTTAAACATCAGAGCTAAATTTTGTTTGTTCAGTGATAACAACTGATTTATATATAAGTCGTTATCGATACAGTCTCACACTAAAGTGGAAATTAGATATTTCAAATGATAAATATTATATATTAGTCTCAATGTATGATTATATTTAATGTTGACATAGGTGCGACTTACGACAGATCGGTAAATGCTGGTTTTTTTGTATGAGCGCAGTGTTTGGTAGTTCGTTCGTTTTGAAAGTGTGTATTGGCATTGTAACATGTTCTTCAATATTTCCAAACTGTACACCAAAACAGTACTGGATATGAATTTAATAAAGTATTAAAAATACAGTAGAACCTTTCTTAAACAGCCATCAAAAAGAGCTCTAATTATGGATCTGTAAGGCAATTAGTAGTTTAATATAGGTCAAAAGTAATGCAGAAAGCTCCTATAGGAGCTTTCTGCATTACTTTTGCCCTGTATTAAGCAACCACCTACTGTTTTCAGATTCCTGTGTCTAATTAATATAAGGTCGCTTAAGACAGGTTCTACTGTACCTAATAACATTTGCTCTAGGGTGTTAAACATTGTATATATATAGATGTTTGTGAGTTTAAATCCCCCATTCTGCCATGCAGTATACAGAGCTACAGATAAAGGTGTGTACTCAAATACTAAAATCGTCATTTCTCCACCAAACCCTATGTTGTGACCACTTGTTAGAATCGTCTCTTCGAGACGATTCTAACGAGTGGTCATAACATACGGTTTGGTGGAGAAATAAAGGAGATATTCTTGAAAATGTCTTAATTTCCGCATCTTATCTGCACCTCAGTCTAAGTATGACATGACAGATAAATACGTTCTGTATACTAGGACAAGCCTGTAAATAGGTTCGTAATATAACAATTAGAGGAAACCAATGAAACAACAACTTCTAGGTCGGCTGAGGTCAGTTTCACAAGAATTTAGTTGGTTTCTTAATAATATTTATGACAGAGTATTTTAGGCTTGAAGTAGTATACAATAACGTCAGAAAATGACTTTAACTCGTTCCCTGATGCATATTCATGTTGGAAATAATCACATCATGAATACAAATTAGCTGAATTTTTATGACGATTTATATAAACTGGATTTCTTTTGGTATTAGTAAAATCTGTAGAGTCGGATATATTATAATTTCATAAGCAAACAGATTAGAATCTAATCAGACGGCTCCTACATCTATTAAGATGATTGAAACGAATGTTTTGATTGGCTCCACTGTGATATTAACTTTGAAATCAAAAGCTCCATAGCCCGTCTTTGCTACACAAAATGGACTGTGCGTAGAAATTCAGACTTTATCATATGTGTATCTGAAACCATGCAATTAGTTGTTTCTTTGAATCATAAGGTCGTACGCCATTCTACATACGAGTACAAAGATATATGACTGCTAGAGCGGGGTGAATAAGTCATATTTTGCATGCCAGTTGGACATTTAGAGTTTCGAATTACCATGATACAAACTTTCTTGCATACAAGACAAGCACTAAATACTTTTCCCAGACAATTTCTTTCCCATAGAAACACTGCACAGGCTATTATTATAGGATATGAGGCGAGTTGTCATTTGAGGTATACGTTTATTACTACTAGTCTAGTAAAACATATCGAGCGAACCGATTGCGAGCGTAATAGTTCTACATGTAATTGATACTTATAGACGAACTCTTTTGCAGTTCATACATCCCCAATGGCATTGCACGTAAGAAGATATTTATGCCAAATCTGGACAACACAGTGGTTTTATCAGTGGTTTCATACGCCTGAGATACATGTATAATAGGATATTCTTCTGTGCACGAAACAATGCAATTTGTTCCGTGCACAGAAGAACATCTGGGGTTTTCCTCCACCTGTTATTAGCTGGGCGTCGTGATATGACAGAAATACTGTTAAACCTTTCCCTCATATAAACGTGTTTTCACGCATTTGCAAACAGAGTAGACCAAGACTCTGTTTGCTAATAAAATTTAAAAGCTCTGTGTCTTTACTTTTTAAAATGGCTACAATTTTCATTTTTCCATATTTCATTATAATTATTTTATCTATGAATATTCAGTAGGTATTGAGCTAATGTAGCTACTTGGTTTTACAGACTCCTATGAGTATTCATTTCAGGCGGTCGCTATAGGGGCACGGCTGGAATTCTAAAAAACAAATATCAAATTGTTTCTCTGATATAAGTAAAACATTTCATATTTACAAACTAAGTCAGTAAAACCTCTCTATAACGACCACTAAATTGTGTTGATTAGTTGGTATTTTGGGCAGGTGGTTGCTTAAAAGCAAGGTGAAAGTAAAGCAGAACGTTCCTATAGGAACATCCATGTATATAAGCATCCACCTGTCTTTAACACAAAATAATTTATGTAATTTAGTGGTCGTTATAGGGATGTTTTACAGTAACACATATAATTATTTCTTTAAAAATATACAGTTTTTATGTCTCCATTGATGTATAGAAAACGAAATGAGGCGGCTTATTGAAAGGACCACATCATTGCATGGAAGAAATGTTTCTAGACATTTTGTGCTGCAAATGCCAAGGGCATAAGGGCATGATGGCGTATCTATTCTTTATTATACACTGTCTTCATAAAAGAGAAATGAAACAAAGCATGAACGCATCGTACAAGTGCATTTGACCCACGCGACAACTATAGAGTACACGTCTCTTACCGCATTCTTGAAATTCAAAAGAGATGGGTTGCAATAAATGAAGTCATATGATGTATCTGTAGAACCAGCATTGAATCCCATAAAACCAGCCTTACAGCTGTATAATATATATGTCAAAGGTTGGGAATTCTTCAGATGTCATCTTATATTAGGGCTAAACTATTCTGTTTAACTAAGTTGTAAATCGTTTGGGAGTCATACTTGATGTTCCCTCCACACTTATCAAAGGAATAGCTCAGATGTATCCTGTAATCTATTGGAGTGTATAAGAAAAATAAATGCTGTAATGTATGTATTGACAAATTATTTGAGCATACGTGTACATTTTGAATCGCGTTTAGTATATGCGCAATATTGTCAATAATATTTGAAAGCTAGAACAAAAACGAATACTTTTATTGTAATGAACGACAATTGGGGAAACCCCTTACTACATGTACTACATCTCATGTAATATTTATTTAACCCTTCGCTTGCTGAATTTTAAAATACATTTCTCCTTCTTTACCCATGCCCTGTTGTATAATTACATATATCTTCACTGTGTACACGTATTTCGCTGTGCAATGACTGCTGTGGAGTGCGCTGGATGCACACTCAATTTGTAAATAGTGCAGACCCTGATGAGACAGCTCCTGCAGGAGCTGTCTCATCTGGGTCTTCACTATTTACAGGTAGGTATATTGACGTGAACAGCAAGCGAAGGGTTAATCCGGGACTGATTCGCAAACTCGGCATCTCATCAGGATTCAGGCTAGTTGACATTCGGTCAATAGTTTCTCAAAAACCTGATCAAATCGAAGTTGTCAAAATTACATGACTCATGTTTGAGCAAATATTATTTATTTTCACAGAGGTGTAAGGTTTAACCCTTAAAATGCTGAATTTTTAAATGAACTATTCCAAAATTAAAAAAGGTCAATCTTATGGTGAATATTTATGGATTTTTCTAAAGAAAAGTGTAACATGACAAACAATGCAGACTCTGGTGAGAGGGCTGCTCTGGCAGTCCTCTCCTCTGGATCTACGTTGTTTGCAACGGAAATGATTGACTCGTGTTCCGCACAGTAATGGCTAATTGATTCCGTTTGCCATTGTCGGTGATATAAACATTTAATTGTTTACCATTCCTGGGGGTGATCACAATTAAATTGAGAATAATGGCACTGTAAAACAATTTCGGAATCACTACGTGGAGGCCTTCAATAGAATTTATTGTATTCTTAGATATCAGAGTGTGAATAACACCAACAGCTGTTGTACTTTATAATATAGTATACAAATTGCAGTGTTATCTGTCAAGAATATCATACCAAACGAAACAGATGTCAAGGTATTGCACAAAACATTGACCCTTTCCTATTAGCACTAAAATGTAGGGGAACCTGTCTTAAGCAGTCATTCAGTTTTTGAACACAGGAGTATTAAAAGCAGGTGGTTGCTTAATGCAGGGCAAACGTAATGCAGAAAACGCTTATACGAGCGTTCTGCATCACCTTTGACCTGCATTAAGATACCATATGCCTTAAAGACCCATAATTAGACCTTTATGATGGCCGCATCAGACAGGTTCTGTTGTAGTATATTTAAGACACTATCAGCAACGTCTCATTAATAAAGTTGGATATGTAAACAAGATACAGTAAAACCTCTCTATAACGGCCACTAACTTGTGTTAATTAGTTGGTATTTAGGGCAGGTGGCTGCTTCAAGCAAGGTGAAAGTAAAATAGAACGCTCCTATAGGAGCGTTCTGTTTTACATTCACCTTGCTTGAAGCAGCCGCCTGCTTGTAACACAAAATATTTGATGTAATTTAGTGGTCGTTATAGAGAGGTTTTACTGTATTCTAAAAGATAAATATGATATATTCATCTCAGCAAAAGATTAATTAATACTGAAGGTGTTAAGTGTGACTTCCGACAGATAGTAAAATACCGTTTATTTGCACGGGAATAGCGTGTGTTTGTTCGTTCTTTTGTTTCGGTCATATGTTACAACCTATTTCAATCAGACGCCACATATGTGACAGGGCTTGGATACGATGCATACTTATCTAACAAAACATATCTCGCAGAGGCGATTCTAGTCACAGCAAGATAGGGTTCGGTGGAGAAATATCAAACTATTTTAATGACATATTTATATATACATGTATATATATACATATTCTACAGCTTTGGATGTAGGTGTTGACACGGGTACAGAGTAACTTCTCGTGCTTCCTTGTATATTTCTGTCAGCTTCTTCTATAGTATTATTCTAAAGTCAAGCTTTATTTTAATTTTGTATCTACAGTGTTTTTTTCGGAACCTTTTGGAGCCAATATTGGGCCCAATTCCTGACCTGAGATAGTATATATTTTTCTTCTACTTCGAATAAAAATTCCATGCTGTAGTGGTTTTTTTTTATTTTCGTCAAATCGGCTCCGATATTTTCCAAATACCAATGACCAGACATATTGACAATTTTAGTGAAAACATACCATGTTCAAGGTTTTTTCCAATACGTCATGCTCGTACAATTATGGATATTTGTAAGGTTAACGTCCGTACTCTGCCATATAGGATCGATAGGTAAAATTGTACTACATATTGGGACAAGCTTATATGTTTGTAACTCTTTCGCTGCCATAGGTGAATTAATGATAACCTTTGCAAACAGTTTGGATCCCGAGGAAACACTGAGTCACTCGGCGTCTCTTCAGAATCCAAACTGATTGACACTGAGTATAGTTTTTTTTATAAGAAATGAGAAGACAAATGCCACGTTGAAATCGGAAACAGGCAAAGTTCTTAGCAGAAACGTTCCGATAGATCATGCTTAACCCTTTCCCTCATATAAACGTGTTTTCACGCATTTGCAAACAGAGTCGACCCAGATCAGATGACTCCTAGAGGAGCCGTCTGATCATGGTCTGCTCTGTTTGCTAATAGAATTTGATAGATCTGTTTCTTTGCTTTCTAAAATGTCTACAATGTTCCAACTTCCATATATCTTTATAATTAATTTGTTAATAAATATTTTGTAGGTATTGAAATTTGACTTAGATACAGGACAGGGAATTGGTTAAACAAGTACGTATGTCGGGTACTGTTAGGTTAACGTCCGTACTCTACCATGTAGGGTCGATAGGTAAGTTCTGTATACTGGGACAAGCTTGTAAATACAGTAAAATCTGGTTATTCGGACACTCAAATACGTATCATTATTGATCTTTTAAACTGGTGGCAGCTTAATACAGGATGAAAGTCATGCAGAAAGTTCCATAAGGAGTGAATATAACAATTAGGTGAAACCAATGAAAAGACAAAGTCGGCCATGGTCATTTTCTAAAGAATTAGTTGGCTTCTTAACAGACTTATTGCAGAACATTGCGGGCTTTCAGAAGTATATAAAAGCATCGAAAACTGACGTAAACGCACAGGTTTATGTACATTTACTCATTGTACGTATTGATATTTTGATTGAATTGTTCTTTTCTTGATTTGATCTCCATAAAATGCGTGATCGGACCTGTGCGTGTGTCTCTGAGTGCATTTGTTGGTCTGTCTGAAACCTTAACGTTGGCCAAAATTTGAATTATTAGAGATAGAACCTTTATTCTTCACATGTATATTTACATCGTGAGGCTGTATATTTTGAGTAGTGCCGTGTTAATGCCAAGGTAAAACTTCATATTAAATATCAGATTACTAAGACTTTAACATTGACAATAATTATACCCCACCACCTGTGGTGGGGGCTATATAGGAATCACTTTGTCCGTCCGTCCGTCCGTCCGTCATTCGTCACTCGCGTTTTTCCGGGACATTTGCTTTTTTCTTGAAAACTATTTATGATATCACCTTCAAACTTAATACATATTATAAGTATTATGTGGGGACAATCTTCTCTATGTTTCATAACTCTTGCACACAATTTTATAGAATTATGCCCCTTTTAAACTTCATATTTTGTCTCTAAATTGGGACATATTTTTGGGACATGCCATTTTCTTGAAACCTGTTTATGATATTGTCTTCAAACTTGGTACACATTATGAGGGTGATGAGAGGATGTGCAGTCACAAAGGGTTGTAACTCTAAATACATTTTTGAGGGAGTTATTCCCCTTAGTAACTTTTCAGAAGCGATTTTTTTGTCAAGAGCATAACTTCTCAAGTATTGTAGGCACAACTGTGAAACTTTTGATATGGATAGAGGGTGGTGAGAGGATGTGCTTTCAAAAAGATTGTAACTCTAAATTCTTTTTTGAGGGAGTTATTCCCCTTAGTTACTTTTCAGAAGCATTTTTTCCAGAGCATAACTTCTCAAGTATTGTAGGCACAACTTTGGCACTTTATATAAGGATAGAGGGTGATAAGAGGATATGCAGTCAATAAGGGTTGTAACTCTAAATTCATTATTGAGAGAGTTATTCCCCTTAGTTACTTTTCAGAAGCAATGTTTTGTCTGGAGCATAACTTCTCAAGTTTTGTAGGTACAACTATGAAACTGTGTTTATGGATAGAGGGTGATGAGAGGATGTGCAGTCAACAAGAACTGTAACTCTAAAATTCATTTTAGAGGGATTTATTCCCCTTTGTTACTTTTCATATTTTTTTTTGTCCAGAACATAACTTCTCAAGTACTACTTCTACATTTCTTCACCATTGAACCTCAAATTTTGCATATGCATTTATAATGATGTGTGCGACAAACTTTTTCTGTGAATCATTCCTTGACTGGACTTTAAAAATTTCATTCCACAAGTGTGGATGAAAGGATTATTGAGCTATTGTCTTTTGTATTGAAGTCATTGGATCTTTTGACAATGTGGTGGGTGGGGTAATCAATCACCTTTAGTGATAGTTCTAGTTTATGATGTTTTAGAGTTCATACTTGTATGTATACGCGTCTCATAAAAAGAGTCAGTGGTAGTGTAACAAGATCAGGTCAACTGTCAATGTCAAGATTACAACTGTCAAGGTCAAGATAACACCTGTCAAGGTCAAGACGAACTTATAGTTTAATTCGCCTATTTGCGGACATAGGACACATCTTGATTACCTTTATGTTATGACTGTCTAAGCCACAAGAAACAGAGCAGTGTATGTTGATACTTATTCAACCTATATCTCTAACGTCTTTAATAATCTAAAAGCAGGTGGTTGCTTACTACAGGACGAAAGTCATGCAAAAAACCTCAAGTGGGAGCTTTAATTAGAACTCTCATATTATATTTAGCTACCAAATACATTTAAATCCCAAACCTAGACCTACGTTTGGTGGTCGCTTAAGAGGGGTGTTACTGTATTAACCCTTTCGGCGCCAAATTTCTAATTGTCGTCTGCAATCCAAGTTTGTTAAATCCTTCAGTAAAATAAGGAAATGAGATAAATAAATGCAAATTTCAAAGGAATAAAGCACATATATAGAAATAGAGATTGAGACAAAAAGTGAAGTCCCTGATCAGACGCCGCCTTGAAAAGGTGGCGTCTGACCTGGGACTGCACTATTTATCGTGGTGCATTTATGCGACTTCGGCGATGAAAGGGTTAAAATCTATGGTTAAAAAATCTTCAAACAACGACTTACATACATGTATGAATTGATTTCTTTAAATGATTCAAGTATCGCCGTTGGTTCATTGGTATATTTTCATATAGTTTCTTCATTTTGACGGCCATACTGATTATGCACACACAAATAAGATTGATAATTTCTGATTTTACTCTCCCTAATTAATTATTGTTGTTCAGAATTCTGCTCACCATTATTTGTTATACATGTACTAGCCAACTGCAAATAGCAGGCAACCCTTTAACTCTTTGCACACTAGCGGTGAAAATGTGATTACCTTTGCAAACAGTTTTGATCTAGATGCGACGTTTCATCAGAATTCAAACTATTTGAAATTTTGACAACATTTTTGCAAAGAAATAGTAGAAGTTTTATTCTAATAATAATTGAAGCAGGCGACAATTGTTGCAGACGAAACCTTAAGAGCTCAGAGTTAAACATGAACATAGCATGTATCCAACATTTTTGTTCATGATATTTCCTAGACCTTCCAGCTACAGTTTCAAAACATACTAGTGTATCTCAATTCAACTACGTCTTGTAGTCAGCAAGATTGGCTTGCAGACACATAACGTCTGGTTTTTTGTTGACAGCAAATCATTACAAAGTATCCTATCTAAGAACGGCAATAAATGCTATTATCTGCACATGTTATAGCCTACTAAATGTAGAAAAATCAGTCCTACAAGGAGTGCCACACACAAAAGGGCAGGTTAACAAGACATCATCAAACAGGACACAACATAGTTACAAGACAAAACGTGACGAAACGCGCACAAAGAAATAAAACATTAACCATATAAAAAACAAAGGCTTCTGGGACTTAAACCAGGTTTGTGGGTAACAAACCTCTTTCTGAAAAAGTTTCTTAAATACTTCTAATTAATAAAAGTTCATTTTAATAGCCCCTTTACGTATCATGAACGTTGCCCCTATTTTCTGTAAATATGATGCGCACATCTTCAGAAATGGTCATTTAACATTACAGTAAAACCCCTCTAAACCGGAATTCTAGTAGAAAAGAATTTAGATATTTTTAGGCAGGTGGCTGCTTCATGCAGGGTGAAAGTCATGCAGAAAGCTCTAGGAGCTTTCTGCATGACTTTCACCCTGCATGAAGCTGTCATCTGTCTCCAAGACTGATATGTATACTCTAACGTCCGGTTTAGAGAGGTTTTTCTGTACCTCTATCTCTACACGTTCCTTTGCAAATAGAGTAGACCCATATCAGACAGATCCTGTAGGAACCGTCTGATCTGGGTCTGCTCTGTTTGCTTATGATATAACACAGATCTGATTCTACAGTTTCTGTCATGGCCAAAATTCATGCATCCATGCCTTCATGGGGATTCGAAATGTGTAGTCCGACGAAATAACCACTACGCTAACGAGGACCTTACATTAAAGACTAATTTTTGTTTAACTTATATAATTTGTTTGAGAACTGCCGATGAATAACTGTCATTATTACGTCGCCTGCGAAGCAAGGCAGACATATAGGGATCACTTTGTCCGTCTTCGTCGTTGTCGTCGTCGTCACACTCTTCTTGCCCGACCTGTATCTCCTATTCTAATGATACCATTGAATTCAAACTTCACACATGGAACAGGCATGATGAAGTGTCATGCACAAGGTCCATTACTCTAACTTTTGGAGTTATTCCCATTTTTTCATTTTTAGGGTTTCGGCTTTGCCGAAATCCTTATAAAATGGATTGCGACTCAAACTATGGCGGAAAACCCTATTGCACGAGCGCTACCTAGCGGGAATCCCCCTAAGAGAATACACGCATGTGCAGTGCTTGGCTTACATTCCGGTTCCGGAATCTTACAAGATATTTATAATGAAATATGGAAGGTGGATCCATTAGCAACAGAGCAGACCCTGAATATATGGGAGCGAGCTGTCTGATCTAGGTCGAATCTATTTGCAGATGCATGAAAACAAGTTTATATGGGGAAATTAAGGGTTAAATAGACTTCTTCTGTTCTTTACGTCCTTTACAGTATAAAGGTTACAGCCAGCGCACTGGTGGTCAGTAGTGCGGGGCAACTGTTACATCATGCTAAAATCTCTAGAGGTCATACGCTTAACTCTTTGCACGCTAGCGGCGAAACTGTGATTACCTATGCAAACAGTTTGGATCCAGATGAGAGGCCACATAATTCTGCGTCTCATCAGGATCCAAACTGTTTGTCATCTTGATCATATTTTTGCATAAAATGAAAGAAAGTTTATTGAAGAATTGACGCAGACGTTAATTGTTGCAAACGAAACATCACTCAGCATTGTAAGGATTAAGCAAGCTGTAATCTAAAGTTGCAAAAATGTTTCCAAGCTGACTTATTCAGCTCTACGAACTGGTAGAGATGCTAGAACACTAAACCTTTCCTTCATACAAATGTTTTTCACGCGTTTGTAAACAGAGTAGACCCAGATCTGATGACTTCTATAGGAGTCGTGTGATCAGGATATGCTCTGTTGGCTAATGGAATTTGAAAGATCTTTTTCTTTCCTTTCTTAAATGGCTACTCATTTCCACTTTTCATGTTTCATATAATGAAACATGAAAAGTGGAAATAAGTAGCCATTATTTTGTTCATGAATATTCAGTAGGTATTGAAATTGGAATAAACATAGAACAGGAATCAAGTTTCTTACATGGATCCGTTCCATTTGCACTCTGTGTCTATATACATGTACTTTTTTAAACTATTGTTTTTGTTGATTTAATTTTTGTTCAAATTCTCAGGGAATTTTTTATAGTCAGTTTGAACTGTGCAGTAATTCCTTTTGAAACAAACTAAGTTTTCAAATATTATGCAGGTTATCGTGACCTAATTGCCAGTTGTACACTGTGTGTGTCGGTCTGTGATCAGGATCCTAGATGTTTGACAATTTTAAAATACAACTATGCAAATCATAGACTAATTGAATACAAATAGTTATATATGCAATACACAAAATAATGAGCAGGTGACAATTTTAAATTGAACATGGTACTTTCGAATTCATAGTTGTCCTAGCACAAAGTCTGGATCCTGCCTCTACGTTTCATCGAAATGCATACTATTGACACCAGGACTGTATGTTAATATAGCATAATGCTTTAAAAAGTACATAACAAGTTTCAAGAGGCATGCTTATGTTTTCTAGTTTGTTTACTTTAAAATGTATTTAGAGAAAAGAATATCAAAAAAGATAAAGAATAAAAAATATGTTAGAATCTTTTTTTCGTTTGCATTTGGTTGTGACGGGATTAGAACCAAGGACCTAGAGATTCATAGACGCAGCTCTTTCCCCTCGGCCACCACTTGGGTCCCAATATATAAGTGTTACATGGTTCTATTTAAAAGCTTCAAAGGTGTGAAAAGCAACAACGACTAGTGAACGTACATACTTAATATGCAAATTATACAGACCCATTTTTCATGAAATCTCCAAGTATAAAATGAATAGATTTTACCAATGACCTACTGTCAATCCAAACGCCTTTGTTCAAACAGCATGGTGTCTTTTTACAACAGAAGTCCGACATAAGGTCGTCGGATTCTGAAAGTCCCATACCCTTCCTGTGGTATTTACAAAAGTCCGATATATTGTTGTCGGATTCTGAGTTAAATACCCCTTTTGCCTAGTCACTTATGCCCTTTGCAAACAGAGGAGACCCAGGTAAGAAGGCTCATAGAGAAGCCCTCTTATCAGGATCTGCACGGTTTGTCGTGTTACACTATTGTTTGGAAAAGTCCCTAAATATTAACCATAAGCTCATTTTAGCTTGACTTGTTTAAATTTTTTTGAACAGCCCATTTCACCGTTGTAATAGTTAGGTAGACCAAAGTAACATAATTGTTAGCTTTTTGCAGAACATTATAGAATTGTTGGAGGTACATGAAATGGACACATAACCGAAAAGAATTATTTGATTATAACAGCCACGGTTGATATTTCTATACACTTTCAACATTTTGTGAACTACCATGAACTATCGAACATCAATGGTACTATTTCTAGGGTAGATCAAAATTCTAACGCAGAAATTCGATTCCATTGCGACATTACAATGTTTCCTGATGAATTTTATCAATGGTCTTGCGACGTTGTTGCTAAGATCTGGTTTGAAAGAAATAGAATTTCAAAAATACATGTACGGTAAAACCCATCTAAACCAGACTTTAAATTCAGTATAAATATCAGTCTTGGAGACAGGTGGCAGCTTAATGCAGGATAAAAATAATGCAGAAAGCTCCTCGGCATGACTTTCACCCTGCATTAAGCAGCCACCTGCCTAAAAAGTTTCTGAATTCTTATCTACTAGAAGTCGGGTTAAGAGGGGTTTTACTGTATTGTAAAAGGTGACAAATCTATACTTTTGAATGTATTTCAGAGATTTACAAGTGATACCCTTATTACCCTGGGTATTTTGACAAACACACTTATGCAAATAGTGCAGACCCAGATCAAACACCTCCTTAATGGGCCCGTTTGAAGGGTTTTCACTATTTGCTACCATGTCTGTTTAATCTAAAATTGCAAAGATGTTTCCAAACTGACTTATTCAGCTGTACAAACTGGTAGAGAGGAGAGACTGGGTGCTAGAACACTTAACCCTTTCCTTCATATAAATGTTTTTCACGCGTTTGTAAACAGAGTAGACCCAGATCTGATTCCTCCTATAGAAGTCGTCTGAACAGGGTCTGCTCTGTTGGATAATGGAATTTGAAAGATCTTTTTCTTTCCTTTCTTAAATGGCTACTCATTTCCCCTTTTCATGTTTCATTATAACTACTTTGTTCATGAATATTCAGTAGGTATTGAAATTTGGAATAAACATAGAACAGGAATCAAGTTTCTTACATGGATCCGTTCCATTTGCGCTCTGTGTCTATATACATGTACTTTTTTAAACTATTGTTTTTGTTGATGTAATTATTGTTCAAATTCTCAGGGAATTTTTTATAGTCAGTTTGAACTGTGCAGTAATTCCTTTTGAAACAAACTCAGTTTTCAAATAGTATGCAGGTTATCGTTACCTAATTGCCAGTTGTACACTGTGTGTGTCGGTCTGTGATCAGGATCCTAGATGTTTGACAATTTTAAAATAAAACTATACAAATCATAGACTAATTGAATATGAATAGTTATATATGCAATACACAAAATAATGAGCAGGTGACAATTTTAAATTGAACATGGTACTTTCGAATTCATAAGTTGTCCTAGCACAAAGTCTGGATCCTGCCTCTACGTTTCATCGAAATGCATACTATTGACACCAGGACTGTATGTTAATATAGCATAATGCTTTAAAAAGTCCATAACAAGTTTCAAGAGGCATGCTTATGTTTTCTTGTATGTTTGCTTTAAAATGTATTTAGAGAAAAGAATATCAAAAAAGATAAAGAATAAAAAATATGTTAGAATCTTTTTTTCGTTTGCATTTGGTTGTGACGGGATTAGAACCAAGGACCTAGAGATTCATAGACGCAGCTCTTTCCCCTCGGCCACCACTTGGGTCCCAATATATAAGTGTTACATGGTTCTATTTAAAAGCTTCAAAGGTGTGAAAAGCAACAACGACTAGTGAACGTACATACTTAATATGCAAATTATACAGACCCATTTTTCATGAAATCTCCAAGTATAAAATGAATAGATTTTACCAATGACCTACTGTCAATCCAAACGCCTTTGTTCAAACAGCATGGTGTCTTTTTACAACAGAAGTCCGACATAAGGTCGTCGGATTCTGAAAGTCCCATACCCTTCCTGTGGTATTTACAAAAGTCCGATATATTGTTGTCGGATTCTGAGTTAAATACCCCTTTTGCCTAGTCACTTATGCCCTTTGCAAACAGAGGAGACCCAGGTAAGAAGGCTCATAGAGAAGCCCTCTTATCAGGATCTGCACGGTTTGTCGTGTTACACTATTGTTTGGAAAAGTCCCTAAATATTAACCATAAGCTCATTTTAGCTTGACTTGTTTAAATTTTTTTGAACAGCCCATTTCACCGTTGTAATAGTTAGGTAGACCAAAGTAACATAATTGTTAGCTTTTTGCAGAACATTATAGAATTGTTGGAGGTACATGAAATGGACACATAACCGAAAAGAATTATTTGATTATAACAGCCACGGTTGATATTTCTATACACTTTCAACATTTTGTGAACTACCATGAACTATCGAACATCAATGGTACTATTTCTAGGGTAGATCAAAATTCTAACGCAGAAATTCGATTCCATTGCGACATTACAATGTTTCCTGATGAATTTTATCAATGGTCTTGCGACGTTGTTGCTAAGATCTGGTTTGAAAGAAATAGAATTTCAAAAATACATGTACGGTAAAACCCATCTAAACCAGACTTTAAATTCAGTATAAATATCAGTCTTGGAGACAGGTGGCAGCTTAATGCAGGATAAAAATAATGCAGAAAGCTCCTCGGCATGACTTTCACCCTGCATTAAGCAGCCACCTGCCTAAAAAGTTTCTGAATTCTTATCTACTAGAAGTCGGGTTAAGAGGGGTTTTACTGTATTGTAAAAGGTGACAAATCTATACTTTTGAATGTATTTCAGAGATTTACAAGTGATACCCTTATTACCCTGGGTATTTTGACAAACACACTTATGCAAATAGTGCAGACCCAGATCAAACACCTCCTTAATGGGCCCGTTTGAAGGGTTTTCACTATTTGCTACCATGTCTGTTTAATCTAAAATTGCAAAGATGTTTCCAAACTGACTTATTCAGCTGTACAAACTGGTAGAGAGGAGAGACTGGGTGCTAGAACACTTAACCCTTTCCTTCATATAAATGTTTTTCACGCGTTTGTAAACAGAGTAGACCCAGATCTGATTCCTCCTATAGAAGTCGTCTGAACAGGGTCTGCTCTGTTGGATAATGGAATTTGAAAGATCTTTTTCTTTCCTTTCTTAAATGGCTACTCATTTCCCCTTTTCATGTTTCATTATAACTACTTTGTTCATGAATATTCAGTAGGTATTGAAATTTGGAATAAACATAGAACAGGAATCAAGTTTCTTACATGGATCCGTTCCATTTGCGCTCTGTGTCTATATACATGTACTTTTTTAAACTATTGTTTTTGTTGATGTAATTATTGTTCAAATTCTCAGGGAATTTTTTATAGTCAGTTTGAACTGTGCAGTAATTCCTTTTGAAACAAACTCAGTTTTCAAATAGTATGCAGGTTATCGTTACCTAATTGCCAGTTGTACACTGTGTGTGTCGGTCTGTGATCAGGATCCTAGATGTTTGACAATTTTAAAATAAAACTATACAAATCATAGACTAATTGAATATGAATAGTTATATATGCAATACACAAAATAATGAGCAGGTGACAATTTTAAATTGAACATGGTACTTTCGAATTCATAAGTTGTCCTAGCACAAAGTCTGGATCCTGCCTCTACGTTTCATCGAAATGCATACTATTGACACCAGGACTGTATGTTAATATAGCATAATGCTTTAAAAAGTCCATAACAAGTTTCAAGAGGCATGCTTATGTTTTCTTGTATGTTTGCTTTAAAATGTATTTAGAGAAAAGAATATCAAAAAAGATAAAGAATAAAAAATATATTAGAATCTTTTTTCTATTTGCATTTGGTTGTGACGGGATTCGAACCAAGGACCTAGAGATTCATAGACGCAGCTCTTTCCCCTCGGCCACCGATTGGGTCCCAATATATAAGTGTTACATGGTTCTATTTAAACGCTTCAAAGGTGTGAAAAGCAACAACGACTAGTGAACGTACATACTTAATATGCAAATTATACAGACCCATTTTTCATGAAATCTCCAAGTATAAAATGAATAGATTTTACCAATGACCTACTGTCAATCTAAACGCCTTTGTTCAAACAGCATGGTGTCTTTTTATAACAGAAGTCCGACATAAGGTCGTCGGATTTTGAAAGTTCCATACCCTTCCTGTGGTATTTACAAAAATCCGATATATTGTTGTCGGATTCTGAGTTCAATGCCCTTTTACCCTAGTCACTTATGCCCTTTGCAAACAGAGGAGACCCAGGTAAGAAGGCTCATATAATAACCATAAGCTCATTTTAGCTTGACTTGTTTGAATTTTGGAACAGCCCATTTCACCGTTGTAATAGTTAGGTAGACCAAAGTAACATAATTGTTAGATTTTTGCAGAACATTATAGAATTGTTGGAGGTACATGAAATGGACACATAACCGAAAAGAATTATTTGATTATTACAGCCACGGTTGATATTTCGATACACTTTCAACATTTTGTGAGCTACTATGAAATACCGAACATCAATGGTACTATTTCTAGGGTAGATCAAAATTCAAATGCAGAAATTCGATTCCATTGCGACATTACAATGTTTCCTGATGAATTTAATCAATGGTCGTGCGACGTTGTTGCTAAGATCTGGTTTGAAAGAAATAGAATTTCAAAAATACATGTACGGTAAAACCCCTCTAAACCAGACTTTAAATTCAGTATAAATATTAGTCTTGGAGACAGGTGGCAGCTTAATGCAGGATGAAAATAATGCAGAAAGCTCCTCGGCATGACTTTCACCCTGCATTAAGCAGCCACCTGCCTAAAAAGTTTCTGAATTCTTATCTACTAGAAGTCGGGTTAAGAGGGGTTTTACTGTATTGTAAGAGGTGACAAATCTATACTTTTTAATGTATTTCAGAGATTTACAAGTGATACCCTTATTACTCTGGGTATTTTGACAAACACACTTATGCAAATAGTGCAGACCCAGATCATACACCTCCTTAATGGGCCCGTTTGAAGGGTTTCACTATTTGCTACCATGTCTATTTAATCTAAAGTTGCAAAGATGTTTCCAAACTGACTTATTCAGCTGTACAAACTGGTAGAGAGGAGAGACTGGGTGCTAGAACACTTAACCCTTTCCTTCATATAAATGTTTTTCACGCGTTTGTAAACAGAGTAGACCCAGATCTGATTCCTCCTATAGAAGTCGTCTGATCAGGGTCTGCTCTGTTGGCTAATGGAATTTGAAAGATCTTTTTATTTCCTTTCTTAAATGGCTGCTAATTTCCACTTTTCATGCTTCATAATAATTAACTATTTTGTTCATGAATATTCAGTAGATATTGAAATTTAGAATAAACATAGAACAGGAATCAAGTTTCTTACATGGATCCGTTCCATTTGCGCTCTGTGTCTATATACATGTACTTTTTTAAACTATTGTTTTTGTTGATGTAATTATTGTTCAAATTCTCAGGGAATTTTTTATAGTCAGTTTGAACTGTGCAGTAATTCCTTTTGAAACAAACTCAGTTTTCAAATATTATGCAGGTTATCGTGACCTAGTTGCCAGTTGTACATTGTGTGTGTCGGTCTGTGATCAGGATCCTAGATGTTTGACAATTTTAAAATAAAACTATGCAAAGCATAGACTAATTGCATCTAAATAATTATATATGCAATACACAAAATAATGAGCAGGTGACAATTTTAAATTGAACATGGTACTTTCGAATTCATAGTTGTCCTAGCACAAAGTCTGGATCCTGCCTCTACGTTTCATCGAAATGCATACTATTGACACCAGGACCGTATGTTAATATAGCATAATGCTTTAAAAAGTCCATAACAAGTTTCAAGAGGCATACTTATTTTTTCTAGTTTGTTTGCTTTAAAATGTATTTAGAGAAAAGAATATCAAAAAAGATAAAGAATAAAAAATATATTAGAATCATTTTTCTACTTGCATTTGGTTTTGACGGGATTCGAACCAAGGACCTAGAGATTCATAGACGCAGCTGTTTCCCCTCGGCCACCGCTTGGGTCCCAATATATAAGTGTTACATGGTTCTATTTAAACGCTACAAAGGTGTGTGAAAAGCAACAACGACTAGTGAACGTACATACTTAATATGCAAATTATACAGACCCATTTTTCATGAAATCTCCAAGTATAAAATGAATAGATTTTACCAATGACCTACTGTCAATCCAAACGCCTTTGTTCAAACAGCATGGTGTCTTTTTTCAACAGAAGTCCGATATAAGGTCGTCGGATTCTGAAAGTTCCATACCCTTCCTGTGGTATTTACAAAAATTCGATATATTGTTGTAGGATTCTAAGTTAAATGCCCCTTTTGCCTACACACTTATATATATAGGCTACTCTTTCTTTCTTTTTTTCTTTACTTTCTTAAATGGCTACAAATTGCCACTTTTCATATTTCATTGTAACTATTTTGTCCATATATATAAATATTCAGTAGGTATTGAAATTTGGAATAAACATAGAACAAGGAAAGGGCTAAGGAAATTAGGGTTTTTATAAATCAGACATTTCTTGCATATGTTTGGTACTGACCAAGTAATGGTCAGAATCATCCGGGGCCAGTCTAGACCTACAGTGTTCTCATTCAACGATAATGGTGAAATCATTAATTCTATTATGCTAAGCACGACTTGACTTGACCCTTACTTTCAAATAACGGAGTGATGGCTCTTTACTACATAAACTATCAAATTTGGCTCTATTGGCACAAAGTGGCAAGATGAGCAATTGGAATCGCCCTGTATGTGACATGTTCATAAAACAATTCTTTAAATGTCTTCCAAACTACTGACATGATTTTCAGAAAAATCCACAGCAAACAATCAATATGATATATATTATGCCCGAAACCTTCAGTACTGTCAGTACTTTGATTTGTTCTGCCAATAAGTCCTGTTCTACTTATGCCATTGAATTCAAACATCACACATGGAACTTTCTTGATGAGAGAATGTGTCATACACAAGGTCCATAACTCTAGTTTCAGTATTTTTAGAGTTATTCCCCTTTTTATACGCCCGAAGGGACGTATTATGGTATTGCGCATGTCGTCCGTCCGTCCGTCTGTCCGTCCGTCCGTCCGTCTGTCCGTCCGTCCGTTAGCAATTTCTTGTGCAACTAACTCCTCCTTTATTTTTCAACATATTTTCTTCAAACTTTCAGGAATGATAGATACTGATGTGTAGTTGTGTATATCAGTGAGATAACTCTCATATCATTTTTCATTCTGGAGTTATTGCCCTTTGATAGTTTCGGGTAGCAATTTCTTGTGCAACTAACTCCTCCTTTATTTTTCAACATAATTTCTTCAAACTTTCAGGAATGATAGATACTGATGTGTAGTTGTGCATATCAGTGAGATAACTCTCATATCATTTTTCATTCTGGAGTTATTGCCCTTTGATAGTTTCGGGTAGCAATTTCTTGTGCAACTAACTCCTGCTTTATTTTTCAACATAATTTCTTCAAACTTTCAGGAATGATAGATACTGATGTGTAGTTGTGCATATCAGTGAGATAACTCTCATATCATTTTTCATTCTGGCATTCTGGAGTTATTGCCCTTTGATAGTTTCGGGTCTTCGGGCGTATATTGCCCCGTCTCGCGGTGCTCTTGTTTCATTTTATTGTCCGGCCAATAAGTCCTTTTCTACTGATACTATTGAATTCAAACTACACACATGGAACAGACCTGATGAGAGGAAGTGTCATGCACTAGGTCCATAACTCTAACATCAGCAATTTTGGAGTTATTCCCCTTTTTACATTTTTGTCCGGCCAATAAGTCCTTTTCTACTGATACTATTGAATTCAAACTACACACATGGAACATGCTTGATGAGAGGAATTGTCATGCACAAGGACCATAACTCTAACTTCAGTATTTTGGAATTATTTCCCTTTTGTCCCGCCAATAAGTCTTATTCTACTGGCGCAATTAAGTTTAAACTTCACATATTACACTTTGGTCATTATTCTCATTATTGTTTTGTCTTAGTTTCCACAATTCTTGCTGAAAGATATATAGCATCATTACTGGATTTATGTTATACTCATTTACATGTCTACATGTACTGCAATTGTGTCAAGTTTAAAATTGGTGGGAAGAGAATCAGTACGCAGGCAGGCGACATACGTGTTCCGATGAACACCTTTCTAGTTTAATTAACATAAACAAAGTCGGATAGTACCGATCAATACAAAGAAAATGATTTTTATAGAACTTTACGATTGTATAAACTTTACAATGATCCAGTTCTAGAATACGATTTGACAACGAGGTCAGGACCCTTTCTCCAGCCATGTTTAATTCGATCTAGATCTAGATCTATGTATTGCATGTGAAAAAGATCGTGGGCCGATTATGGATAATCGGCCAACTGTGCTATTATGGATTGGTAATGACAGTCTGTAATGGCAGTTTTCTACGGCTATTTGATACTATTTATAGTAAGTTATTCAATAATGATTTATAAATATATAATTATAAGGTCTGCAGACGAAAGTAACTTACTTTTCAAAGATTTGAAATGATTTGCATTTCCATTACTATGTCGTAACCAAACCTGTGTATGATTAGCACTTTCGACCTTTAATTTTCGGAGTGGGATAGCCCATCGGCATTTAACTACAGAGTCCACTCAGTGTGAAAGGCTTATTTTGAATGACAAACAGTGCATACCGTGATCAGAGGGCTCCTCTAGGAATCCTCTGATCTGGGTCTACACTGTTTGCAAATGCAACCACATGCATCTCTAGCATTCAAGGGGTTAAAAGGGGCCCTCTGATCTCAGTATTCACTGTTTAATAATGGGGGTACAGGCGTCATCCGCATTGAAAGAGTTAAAAAGGTACGGAACTTGTCTTCAAGGTTGTTTTTGGGAATAAGTAAATATTCTACGAATTACATGATAGTATGAGTAACATGTCATAATGTGTTCCAGGACTCCAGATAATATGTTCTCCGCCAAAAGTATTGATGTGACCATTCATCAACATTGTTTCATTGTAATGAGTGGATACAATTACGAAATTGGTTGAGAAACAACAATGCGCTTGTATCTAAAGTACATCATTTAACCCTTTCCCTATTCTATGTTTAGTCCAAATTTCAATACCTTTTGAATATTATTGGACAAAATAGTTACAACGAAATATGGAAGGTTGAACATTGCAGCCATTTCATAAAGTAAAGAAACAGATCTATCAAATTCCACTAGCAAAGAGAGCAGACCTCGATCAGACGGCTCCTATTTGGGTCGACTCTGTTAGCAAACGCATGAACATGTATTTACATATGAAGAAATGGTTTTATTTATTCTAACTTTGAATATAACAAATCAGAAGCCATTGAATGAATGTTTAATTGTACTTCAAACCAGTAATTCTCTATATTAAATGTTCTGAACAGTTTTCCATAAACAAACTAGACAGAGACATAAATTTTATTAATTTCATCCAAATGCATTTTGATTTATTATCATGAACATTAGTTTGTTTTGTGAAGCAAATTGAATAGAACAACTCGATTATATTACATGTAGGTTGCTTTTGCTTTTCATTTTGACATCAAATGATCCGTGGTCCGCCTATTTAGTGTATCAAAACTCAGTTTGTCTTTCGAGTTTTGAGAATAACAACAGTCTGTCTTACAGTAAAACCTCTCTATAACGACCACTAAATTATGTTAATTAGTTGGTATTTAGGGCAGGTGGCTGCTTAAAGCAAGGTGAATGTAAAACAGAACGCTTCTATAGGAGCGTTCTGTTTTACTTTCACCTTGCTTTAAGTAGCCACCTGCCTTTTACAAAAAATACTTGATGTAATTAAGTGACCGTTATAGAGAGGTTTTACTGTATTTCAAATATAGGTAACCGCTACCGTGAAATAGATACGCCATGTTTTTGTATGCCAGTTTGACATTCAGAAATTCTAGCCATGTATAATGTCTTTGAATTACAATGATACAAACTTTCTTGCGTACTAAACTAGCAATGAATAGTTCTTCCAGACACATTCTTCCCTATGGAAACACTGCACAGACTATTATTATAGGATACGCCGCATGTTGTTATTTGAGAAATACTGTAAAACCTCTGTATAACGGCCAATAAACTATATCAAGTAGTTTGTGTTAGAGACAGGTGGCTGCTTAAAGCAAGGTGAATGTAAAACAGAACGCTCCTATAGGAGCGTTCTGTTTTACGTTCACCTTGCTTTAAGCAGCCACCTGCCCAAAATACCAACTAATTGACAGAATTTAGTGGCCGTTATAGAGAGCTTTTACTGTACTGTCATATACATTCAAGCAAAAAATTGCCGAGCTGGTCGATGGCGAGCCTGATACATATACCGGTATTCATTACTTTTAGATGAACATCATTTCAGTTCATTCTCATATGAAATGTAAGCCCGTCTTTATGACAAATCTCGATAATACAATCGCTTTCTTAGTTATTCTACCTCTGGGTACGTGTATTGCAGAGGCTCATGTAATATATTTGCAAAAATAGCTTCTATATTTATCCACTAAAACATATTTGACCAATCTTTAGAATCGTCACACTATGGGTTTTGTTTAGAAATAACTATTTTAGTATTTGAACATTCATCCTTATCAATGTTAAAAATAGTTTAATGGGCTAAGCAGTAGTTGCGACTTTATTCACAACACTATATACACCAGTCCACAGATAATCATTTGAAGGTGATTTAAAACTTGCAATGTACAGTAAAACCTCTCTATAACGGCCACTATGGTGTGTTAATTAGTAGGTATTTAGGGCAGGTGGCTGCTTTAAGCAAGGTCAAAGTAAAACAGAACGCTCCAACAGGAGCGTTCTGTTTTACTTCCACCTTGCTTAAAGCAACCACCTGCCTTTAACACTAAATACTTGATGTAATTTAGTGGCCGTTATAGAGAGGTTTTACTGTACATGCATATGCATTTTGAAACTTATACTCCAACCGATCATCTGGCCATGGGGATTAGGCACTCGCTTAGATATTGGCTCATTCTGATATTGCCAGTTGGTGAACCGCCAGCTATTCTAGGAATGATTACCGATTGCATGTCTTGTGCCTGCTAAGAACCCTTTCATTGTCAGCATTGTTGTCTGCGGAACACATTTTCGTTTGCTGAATGGTTTAGAGTGGGCGCTTGTTCAATTACTTTACAAAAAAGATAAACATATTATAAAACAGTTTTGATCCTGATGAGACGCCGATTTACGTTGCGTCTCATCTCCGCCCAAACAGATTGCGTATCGCAGACCCGTTTTCATGGCACTAAAGGAGTAAGGTGGGGTGGGGTGGGGTGGGGTGGGGTGGGTCGGGAGTACTGTGCAAGAGAACAATGTTTCTCTTACGCCAAACTGACTGGCCCTGTCAGTAGTAGTGAAACTATAAAAATCACACAGTTTGCTTTTACTCTACTGAATCAAGTTCTTATGTGTATTAAATTGTCCAAGCAAGCAGTCATGTATCTCGAATTTGTCAAATCCGTCGGATTCTCTGCTTGCAAGGATCTTCTCTCAAGTATCTCTTGTCAATCTCTAAAGTGTGTCTCATTTAGTGTCAGTTGATGTCTGAAAACGCGTTTCTTTAGCTTATTTTACTAGGAAATTATTAGGGAAATTAAGAGAACGTAGCTAATAATTATCAATCATGATGACTGTGCCTTGGCCACGGGACATTTCCGAATCCCTCCCATCTCGAGCATTTTGTTACTTGCAAATTATTGGTCAAGGAGTATCCTGTCAGTTGTTTGGATGGGCACTGTTCGTAGGCATTGTGTGTGTCGCTTTGTGCTGGGTGTTGGATCTTGATGGTAAGGATAGCCCAATCTCTTTGAAACCACCTGGGTCGCGGCTTGGCACGGCATTGCTTGTCTCGTTCAGTGTCGGTTGGATTGATATTACGATACTCCCTTGCCAATTTTGCATACGGGGTGTATATATTGGTGGTTTGTTTGTAATTTATGTAATTGCATTGTGTTTGTTTATATGCATTAGCTACAAAATTGACATATTCTGTTAACCCATTGTCCTACATATGTAAGGCAATATTTTATGTATAGTGTTGTATGTCATACATAAACCAATCCAATCCAATTTTATTTTAAATAATACAAAGTCTCGCTTTTATGCAAGAAGCATTTACATCTATTATACAGTATGCAGTAAATACAGTCACATGGTCACAATGAGGGAAAACATACGACGATGTTTCTGGGTCGTAACTGTATGATGTACTGACACTGTACATATAGTGTTTCATTTGAGTTTTTGGTGACATAAGTGGGCGGAACAATAAACCGATAGTCACGGTGTGCGTCTGTTTCCCTTGAATTGCGGACATAAAATGTACAGAAAAGGATGATTTTGTTTTTATCTATAATTCTTAAATTAATTCAATTTTTGATAGTTTTATTGATATCTCTATCTTAAATTTCATTTGTTTTAAATATTCTATACGCATTATATATATTCAATTCTGTACATGCAATTTAATCATGTGAAGCGCTTTTGAACGCACACATCCTGTGTGAAAAGAGCGCTATATAAATGTGGTATAATAATAATAATAATAATAAAGTGCATTTAGTTTTAATGGTTTCATTGACTGAAGTCTGAATAACTTAACTGCATTTAGTTTTCATTTGCTGTACTGACTGGATTCTGAATCACTTAAGTTCATTTAGTTCTCCATGGTTTTACTGACAGAAATCTGAATCACTAAAATGCGTTTAGTGTGCAATACTTTACTGACTGAGTGAGTGATTTACTGACTGAATTCAATGACTGATGAAGAAGGAAATTTAAGAAAAAACTACATCAGTTCTATGTTTATGAATTTGCAGCTTTTTCGTATTGTTTTTTTCACAATGGTTTTAAAACTACTCAATTCTAAAATGTCAATTTTTCTAGTAAATGCGCCTTTTCGATATATTTATTCAAAGTTCAAAAAATAGTGTAGGAGGGAATTAGTTAAAGGGATAACTGCTATGAAAAAGATGTCTACTTAAACTCGTAGCTGTAACAATTTTCACTTTTTATTCGTTCAAGCTTTTGGAAAAGTTTGCCTGGGTGTCAGTAATCTTGGATCCCGATGCGCCGCCGAGTTTGTCAGTGTCTCATCTGGGTCCAGGTTGTTTGCACATGCCAGCTTGGTCGTGATTTGCAGACGAAGGGTTTAGATCGATTTATGTCACAGTCAACGTAATCATATCCGAGCATTTGTCAGATTTTGATTGATCAGTCAATGCTTTTACTATCTCAGAAAGATGGATGCATCAAATGGATGTACAGTGCCACAAACAGGCAATCTTGTTACAAAGTTCAATATGCGTTGAAACAAACATTGCTCTTTCTCTTTGTCAGTCTGTCTCTGTCCGTCTGTCTCCCCCTGTCTCTGTCTGTCTGTTTCTCTGTTTCTCGCTGTCTCTCTGTGTGTCTCTGTCTGTCTCTCTGTCTGGTTCTCTGTGTCTATGTCTCTCCCTGTGTCTGTGTCTGTATGTCTCTGTCTGTTTCTCTCTGTCTATGTCTCTATGTGTGTCTGTGTCTCTCTCTGTCTATCTCTGTCTGTTTCTCTCTGTCTCTCTGTGTGCCTCTGTCTGTTTCTCTGTGTGTCTGTTTCTCTGTGTCTATCTCTCTCCCTGTGTATGTGTCTCTGTCTGTCTGTCTGTCTGTCTCTGTCTGTTTCTCTCTGTGTAGGTGTCTGTCTGTGTCTGTCTGTCTGTCTCTGTCTGTAAACTCTGTCTATGTCTCTGTGTTTATCTGTGTCTCTCTCTGTCTGTTTGTTTCTTTCTGTGCCCCTGTCTGTTTCTCTCTGTGTCTGTTTCTCTCTGTCATTGTCTCTGTGTGTGTCTGTGTTTGTATGTGTCTGTGTCTGTCTGTCTCTCCTCTGTGGGACTTAAAACGAAATATGTATATGAGATATTTGCAAACAATGAAGACCCAGATCAAAAGGGCTTCTAAGAAAGCCCTTTGTTTATTCAGCAGATTAAGGATTATGTTTTAATTCGCTAAACAGGTTTCGTCGGTCCTTTTTTAAAATCAAAATGTATTCAACTTATTATCTGGATTCAAAATGTTTACAAAGGCTATCACAAATGCATACAACAGACTACAGATTAACTCATTCCCTCATATTGACGACTTTTGACGACTCTGTAAAAGTCACTTTGTGAAACCATTGTGATAAATAGAGCATTTGCTCCTATAGGAGCAAATGCTCTATTTACCACAATGGTTTCAAACTACAAAATTCTAAAAAAATCCCTTTCTCTAGTTAATGCTCCTTTTCGGTAGATTTATTCAAAGAGGTTGTATCTAAAACAGCCTATGAGGTAGTGGGTTAAAATGCCAGTCACACTTACGGTAATTTATTACCAAACGTTAAGTTGTCAAGATTAAGCTGATGCTTAAATATACTGTTTACCCACCGTATTCCATGCATAAAGATCTTGGCAACGTTTCTACGGCTTGCAGACAGAGTTATTGCTGTCTAAAGATTTATTACTTGTTAGATCTATTCGATACTATTAACGTAGGTTACGCAGTTTTTCGCTGAATAATGTGCGATAGACATATTATACTATACACGCAAGGAAAAAAACTCGAGACAAAATTAGTTAACACTTTCCCTGTTTAATACTAAGAAAAAACGACATCATGAAGATTTTTAACTGATTTCTATAACGGCATATGTACACTGTCACATGATGTTTTGGCTCAGGCAGAAGGTATAGAATCGGGTCTATATTATACCATAAGCAAACAGAGCAGACCCTGATCAGACGGCTGCTATAGGAGCCGTCTGATCTGGGTCTACTCTGTTTGCAAATGCTTGAAAATGCGTTTATACAGTAACACCTCTCTATAACGGCCACTAAATTACATCAAGTATTTTGTGTTGAATGCAGGTGGCTGTTTAAAGCAAGGTGAAAGTAAAATAGAACGCTCCTATAGGAGCGTTCTGTTTTACTTTCACCTTGCTTTAAGCAGCCACCTGTCCTAAATACCAACTAATTAACACAATTTAGTGGCCGTTATAGAGAGGTTTTACTGTATCAGGGAAGGATTCACGTTATTATGCCCTAACCCCTGACATTCATTCGCAACAGCTTGGATCCAGATGAGACACCGAGTAACTGGGCGTCTGATTAGAATCTAAGTTCTTTTACACTCGATCAATAATTTCCTCAAATGTTTCATCGAATCGGATACCATACGTCATAAACATCAAAGCATTCAGGACTTGAACACACAGCACTGCATTTCATATGTCATACACATCCGGTCATGTAAACCTTGGAACACACAGCACTGCATTTCATATGTCATACACATCCGGTCATGTAAACCTTGGAACTCACAGCATTTCATATGTCATACACATCCGGTCATGTAAACCTTGGAACTCACAGCATTTCATATGTCATACACATCCGGTCATGTAAACCTTGGAACTCACAGCACTGCATTTCATATGTCATACACATCCGGTCATGTAAACCTTGGAACTCACAGCACTGCATTTCATATGTCATGTAAACCTTGGAACTCACAGCATTGCATTTCATATGTCATACACATCCGGTCATGTAAACCTTGGAACTCACAGCACTGCATTTCATATGTCATACACATCCGGTCATGTAAACCTTGGAACTCACAGCATTGCATTTCATATGTAATACATATCCGGTCATGCAGGACTCGAACTCACAGCATTGCATGTCATGCATCATACATTTCCGATTTCCTAGGACTCAAACTCACAGTATTGCCTTCCATATGTCATAAATATCCGATCATCCAGGACTCAAATTTGCTTATAAAGGTACATATGCTAGAAGTTGATTTAAGACCCTTATTCCGTTATTCGCGACATGACTCGCAGTTGCTAACAACTTTGATCCAGATGAGACGCAAACTAAACCGGCGTCTCATCTTCTGGATCCAAGCTGTTTGACACTTGGTCAAAATTTTCTCAATAGCTTGATCGAATCGAAAGTAGTCAATTTTGCGCCGTATCCAAATTTAAGGAGACATTATTTTTATCAGATAGAGGTAAGGCTTGGTTCAAACATATTTTATTTTTGCAATTTATAACATGCATAAATATACATAACTCTAATTAGGATCGGAATGGAAGCTATTAGCTTATTAAGTTCCTCTCCTTGGAGAGGTAAGGCTTAATGTTTGTCATACCGAATACAGATAAACACATCATGGTACGTATCGCGTCTTGTCACTTGGACGCATCATTAACTTGTAAAAATGTTGGCTTGCAATATCTCAAGTGGCTCATCAATCTTGCGGAATTGATTGTTTGTTGCCGTCAAACAAACACCCAGCTTTGCCGTGTTTGCGAGATGCAGACATTGGGGCGTCAATGGTATCAGATGCAATCTTTCCTCTGCCTGCAGTATCGCAGTAACACGTATTCGGAACTTGATGTAACAATTCAGTAGAACCTCTCTCTAATGTCCACCAAACAGGTGTCTAAGGCCGGGTCTTTGAGGTTGGCGATAGCTTAATGCGGACGAAAGTTATGTAGAAAGCTCCCCCGAGGAGCTTTGCACATTACTTTCGTCCTGCATTAAGCAGCTATGTGCCTAAGAGACTGCCATGCTTATTGATTAAGTGATCACTATATATATATGCTGTGTACATTCCCCAATGCTGTACACTCTCTAAACCCGTTTTCTCATATAGACGACTTTTGACACAATTGTAAACAGAACAAAGCCTGATCAGACAACCCCTGTAGATAGCTCTGATCAGGTCTGCTTTGTTTACCCATGGAATAATATAGATCTGATTCTGAAGTTTCTGTCACAGTCAAAAAGTTCTTCTTATAAATACATTCAAGAAAGAATGTGTTTAAAGACTCACATACTGCTGCATTGATTCCACGAGGTTCTGATCGTATACCAGCAATACAGCACCATATCATCAAAGTGTATCATGTCATATAAAATATATGAGTCACATATCAACACAATATTAGCCCATATTTTCAAAATATAAAAATGTATGAACCAACTTATGACAATAAAATATTACTATATTATCAAAATATAAAACTATATGCGCATTTATCAACACGATTTCACATATTATCAATATATAAAAGTATATGAGCCAGCTTATGACAACAAAATATTACCATAATACCAAAATATGAAAATACATATGAGTCAATTATTATATCAAAATATTAACATTTACGAAAATATATAAACCAACTATGACAACACAACACAATATTACCATGTTATCAAAATATAAAAAAAATATATGAGCCAAGTTATTATAGCAAAACAAAATATCATATCATCAAAATGTAGAAAATATATGAGCCGAAAAATGACAACATTTTGATGATATGATAATATTTTGTTTTGCTATAACTTGGCTAATATATATTTTTATATTTTGATAACATGGTAATATTGTGTTGTGTTGTCATAAGTTGGTTTATATATATTCGTAAATGTTAATATTTTGATATGATAATTGACTCATATGTATTTTCATATTTTGGTCGAAAAAATGACAACATACTATTACCATATTATCAAAATATAGCCAACTTTTGACAACAAACCAGTACGATATCATCAACGTACAGAAACGTTGACAACAAAATATTACCATATCAAAATATAAAACGTTGTATAACTTTTGACCAGATTATTTATATGGAGGTTGGTGATAAATAGATGACCCTTATGGATTTTGAGGTCAGCACTGAGTATGTCAAGGCCATGTCAAAATTCATAGACTGTTTGCCATTGGCGACATGCATATTCTACAAACATATCGTGTTCAGTTACATTTCACATTTGAGTGATAGATGGTTTTAATCCATATACAACAAAACCTGCGTTTGTAGCAGTGAACATATTATGAATAAACATGGATGTCTATAAGAGCATGTGGTTGTTTAATGCAATACGGAATTAATACAGAAACATTGAGTTTTCTGCATAATTGTCGTACGTCATTAAGCCACCACCTGTCTTTTAAAACAGCCCAGGTCTAGACGGTTGCTGTAGCTTATTGGTATGGTCGCAGTGTATGGACTGTACTGTCTCTGGAGTTATTATTATTGGGCCTATAGAAACATAGTTTGTAGTTATATAGTAAGTATTGATGTGTTGCCATTTAACATTTTGAATGCGAGAAAAGAGTTGATATCATTTGCAAACTGTGTAGACCCGATCATTTGATCAGGGTCTGCACGAAGTGTCATTCCAAACCGTCTCGCAAGTTCTACTCTTTCATACTGTATGGACAATTGTTAAACAATGATGGACCATTCCAACTTTATCACCGTTCATTTTTAACGTAGATGCTGTGCTACGTAAGAGGATTGTACAATACTTAGTGGCATATATTTAGAATAAAACATCGCTAATCCGAACACTAAAAAAAGACTCAGTGTCGATCTTTATGCCTGGTGGGCTGGTGGCTGCTTATTACAAGGTCAACGTCATGCAGAAAGCTTCTCTTGGGGATTAGCCCTGCCTCTTTCCTGGCCGCTGTGCTTGGCGGTATGTAGATTCAGGTGATATGTTTTAGCACTTTCGTCTATTTAAGCTCTCGCCTCCTTTCTGATTGCTGTGCTAGGATGATATGTCTTAAATGTAGAGTGTGGTAATATGTTGTAAAACTTGTGTCTTTTTCAGCTTTTTGCCTCATTTCTGACGGTAGTTGTGCTAAAGAGGTATTTTTAAATGTAGATTGTAGTGACATGTTTAACACTTGTGTTTATTTCAGCTCTTGCCTAATTTCTGACGATAGCTGTGCTAAAGAGGTATTTTGAAATGTAGATTGTAGTGATATGTTTAACACTTGTGTTTATTTCAGCTCTTGCCTCATTTCTGACGGTAGTTGTGCTAAAGAGGTATTTTTGAATGTAGATTGTAGTGATATGTTTAACACTTATGTCTATTCCAGCTCTTGCCTCTTTCCTGACGGCTGTGCTGGGGCGGTATTTGTTCACGTATAGTTGGGACTGGAATGTTGCAATGATGTTTGGATCCATCCTTAGTGCCACCGATCCAGTTGCTGTGGTCGCCCTGCTGAGAGAACTAGGTAAGAGCATACAGATTTAACAGTACAGTAAAACCGGTATCTATGAATAAATATACCGTTAAACCCGTGTAATATGACATTATGAATACACATACCGTTAAACACATGTAATGTGACATTATGAATACACATACCGTTAAACACGTGTAATATGACCACATGAACAAACAAACCATTAAACCCGTATAATATGACTACTTTATGAATACACAAACCGTTAAACCCGTGTTATATGACCACTTTATGAATAAACATAGCAGTAAACCTGTGTAATATGACCACTTTATGAATAAGCATACCAGTAAATCCGTGTAACATGCCTACTTTATGAATAAGCATAGCAGTAAACCCGTGTAACATGCCTACTTCATGAATAAACATACCAGTAAACCCGTGTGATATGACTACTTTATCAATAAACATATCGTTAAACCCGTATAATATGACTACTTTATCAATAAAACCGTGTAATATGACTACTTTATGAATAAACATATCGTTAAACCCGTATAATATGACCGCATTATGAATAAACATACCGTTGTTTGGTCATGTTATGAATAAACATGCGGTAATGCTTGTCTTTTTAAAGGAAATCGAATAACGTTTCAAAACAGAGACTATTGATGCAGACGACATATTAGAGCGAAACAGTTAACTTTCACTATTTAACATGTCTACCATTTTTTAAGAAAATTAGTTGGATGAGTTATCTATTAGTTTAATTCACCATTAACTATTCGCACGCTTTTTTTCGTCTGGAACTAATGTCGTCTGATTAAATTCATAAAATAAAACTTCTCTCATTTCTTTGCAAAATATGGCTGGAGTTTCAAATGGTTTTTGGAAGCTGATGAGATGCTCTGATCAAAAGCTTACTGAAGGATCAGTCTGATCTGGGTTTATATTTTATTTGCAAAGGCGTGAAAAGGCGTCTCTATCAGGTAAAGACTTAGGGTATAGATACTGCTGGTTGCAACCAAATTGGTTTTATTGTGCTGATTACCAAGTACGCCTTACATCGAAAATTCCTTAGGGGTAAGCACTCATAACTTCAATATTATTTGTTTTAGCTCTGTTACCTCCATCAACCTTATAATTTTATCCGTGTTGTTTCACAAGGATACACGTTTGAACCTCTACTGTTTTTAATATTTGTGAAATATATGTGATCTATTGAAAAAAGCTTTGGCAGAAGATAATGATTTGGTTAGTCAATGGTTGGTTTACTTGTTTCCTCCTAGACTATTTTGTTAGACCTCTTTGAATAAATCTACTGAAAATGTGCATTTACTAGAGGAAAGGAACATTTTAGAAACTGTGTAGTTTTGAAACCATTGTGATAGAGTATTTGCTCCTATGGAGCAAATGCTGTATTTATCACAATGGTTTCAAAAGGTGACATTTACAGAGGAATCAAGAGGCGTCAGTAGGAGGGAATATGTTAATAATGAGTTGTCCTTTTATATTGGAAATGCATGTTCAATACTGACCTAGATATTATAATTTATGTTAATTCAGAGTCACCAGTCAAATACCATATGTTATGTTTTCTAAATCCAAACTGGCCAATGTGCGGGTTATTTGAGCCATCACTTTGTAACAATAGACTTTGCTCAAACACAATCTAGATTTATCTTTTTGAAATCATAAATGAGCCTTTCAATTAATATTATAATTTTACAATGGTTCTCGATATGTTTGCCATTTGAATCAAAAGGTCGGTATCTTAGTCTTGCAATATTTTAATGAGAATTACTTATTATTGTTATTAGTAGTATTTATGTAATACACCAAGTCCCTCCTACATGCATAATGGAGTATTTCAATTACAACAAGATATGTATGTGAAACACTGTGTGCGGGATATGACTTTGGACCTTGAGGTATGACATTGACCTTAATAAGTCACCCCTAAAATTGGTTGCCTCCATAAGTTGCACATGTATGCCAAGTTTGAAGTATGTATGTGCAATGGCGACAAAATCATCGCCAAAGTTAAAGTTGGGGACAAACAGACAAACCAACCAACCAACAGACAAAGTTGTGATTGACAAACCAACAGACAGAGCAAAAACAATATGCCCCGATCACAGATCCGAGGGGGCATAAAAAGTATTTCATATATTTAAGTCTCATGTTTCACGCCTCACTGTGTCAGGCCATCACTAGATAGGACCATAATGGAAATAAGAGCTAATGTTCCCTTTTTGCCATCCTTGATGATTTATTACATATAATTATGTTACATTTTACAATGCTCGTAGTTTTCAACAATCTAATATGCATAGCTTCCAGTATAAACACAATGCCGGACTACAATGCAAGTGAATCGATTCTTGAACTTAGGGGTTATGTCACTGGCTTCACACCGGGGAGATCCAGGTTCGATTCCTTATATTGATATACGTTGTTACGACACAATGTTGTGAAAAAGTAATTGGAAGCAGCTGGGGAGAAAGCATTTGTTTGTAGACATGTTATCACGCTCAATTTTGGTATTACGAATAATGTCATTGCTTGCATATTTGACTGAATGTTATTAAATCAACAATGCGTTGTCTAGACATTCGTTTAATTTGTCTTAAAAAAACACCATCAATATTTGCCAGTATCATTATTGTCTGATCAGTTGTGGAGACAAAAAGCAAATTGGCAATTTACAGGCTTTGAAGGTACTACGTTGTTCGAAGCTGTGACTATTACTTTGGCTAGGCTAGTTCGCAATTACTGTTAAACCACTTTAAGGTGGTGAAACAGGGATGTAGAGAAGATTCGCGCTGGTCTATCAAAAGCTCTTATTTCTCAGCCAAACCCTTTCTTGCTGCTGCCCATAACTTAATCGGACAGTCGATTCTTATAGGTAACAGCAAGATAGGGTTTGGCTAAGAAATGTATAACGTAGGTTTCCTAACTACACACCTTATGGACAGCTTTTTGGCTTTCGGTGTGAAGGTTTGTTGAATTTTGTTCTTCTCAGACACCCCCACTCCCACAAAACCAACAACAAAAAGACAACAAAGAGGCAACAACAACAAAACAAATACAACAGAAAACAAACACACAAAAACTGACAGTCTATAGAACATTGTAAGGGACATTTGCCGGGGGTAACATTGAGCATCCACGTTGCAGGACAATTACGAAGTCCATTCTTTAACCTGCTGCAGGCTGATGAGTGATTACCTTTGCAAACAGTTTGGATCCAGATGTAACCCGGCGTCTCATCAGGACCCAAACTGTTTGATACTCTGACCGTTCTGTTGAAAAGAAATGCAAGATAGATGAACAGTGACAACTGAAATGGATGACATTTTCTACAAACAAAATTTTGCACCGCAGGCTAAAGGTTAAGTGGTTTAAAGGCAGACATCGGAGTTTGATGTTGCTAAATTACTCAATAAACTTGAAGTCTTATATACACGCATAAACATGCCAAAACAGTATTATTACCACATTGCATTTGATTTAAAATGTAAGACTTTACAATTATCTACATAGATCTATTAACTTTTGACTCTATTATTTTGTCCCCGCCAATAATTCAAGGGCGGGAAAATCTGGCATCAAACTAGTTTATGGTCTAATATCCTGCCAGGTTTGCCAGAACTTCAATGTATAGCCGACAGAAAAATGAAAGAATCAAACATTGATACGTACATGTATATTATTAGAACCCTTACAATGGACGTCCTTATAGTAATGTGCGCGTCGCGATATGACTGATGCAAACTTGAACTCGTTTGTTTTTCGAAGCATTAAGGAAAGTAAGTATATTTTGTGGCAGGGACTAGCTTAACAACATTCTATGGGACGATGTCGTGATGGCATTGACACCATCTCTTAGGTCGCATAATGGTTCCAACTTGTTTGACACTGTTGGCAACCCGACAAACCCGGAAATAGATGATCAGGGAATGGTCGAATAGGAATGTACACCACGTATGCGTTGTCGATCCCAGCTGAGCACGGGGGTGGGTGTATGAGTGGGGAGATAGAAAAAAATTGAGAGAGAGAGAGAGAGAGAGAGAGAGAGAGAGAGAGAGAGAGAGAGAGAGAGAGAGAGAGACACACACACAGAGAGAGACACAGAGAGAGACACAGATAGAGAGAGAGAGAGAGAGAGAGAGAGAGACAGACAGACAGACAGACAGACAGACAGACAGACAGACAGACAGAGACAGAGACAGAGACAGACAGAGACAGACAGACAGACAGATATACAGACAGATATACAGAGAGATAGAGACAGAGAGACAGAGCGAGAGAGACAGAGAGAATGAGAGATGCAGAGAGAGAGAGAGACAGGGAGAGACTGAGAGACAGACATGTAGACAAACAGACAAAGACAGAGAGAGACACATCCACAGATAGACAGACGGAAACACATAGAGATAGAGAGACAGAGACAAGGAGATAGACATACATACAGAGGGAGGCGTAAAGAGAGAAGTTTACTGTTATCCTTTCTACCATGTTTTCGTGTGCACCTGCAGATTTTATTACATTCCGACCACTATAGCGGGAGTTCTTGCCTGTTTTCAGTGTCACAGAATCCTACTTTTAGGGATGAGTTTCACATGACTTTTAAAGTTATCCTTCCTATCATGATATCCTGTGTGCCTGTTTTATTACGATCCGACCACTATTGCCAAAATAATTGCCCCTGCACTAGATGATTGAGACTTTTCAAGTTTTATCCGCGTTTCTTCTACAGTGTCGGATCAAGTATGATGATAGTTGTTCATAGACATGAGTCACAAGGAAAGGTGGACATGTGTCGTTAGCTATTCGCTTGTAAAAGTTTTAGTTCCAGGGGAAAAAATAGCAGATCCTGTTCTGGGTCTGCTCTGTTTACAAACATTACAAACGCATGAAAAAGGTGTATCTATGAGGGAAAAGGTTAAGTGATTGCGTTTCTGGTAGGGATTATTCTAGCCCGACTAGATCGTCTGTTACTGTAATCTGTCAAGTCAATTGTCCTCCAATAAAGTACAGACGTTCTATAGGTCTAGTACATTCTCGTTACAGTCCTCTCTCACAGATTGCCATTGTATTTTCTCTGGCTCTGTCACGCGTTGTCGTCTGCAAAACATATTGTCTGATGCAATTTTCATTATTTAATTTCCTCCTATTCTTTTTCAATAAAACGATAATCACAATAACAAACAGTCTGGATCCTGATGAGACGCCGAGTTACTCGAGTTACACCTGGCTCCACACTGTTTGCACATGTTACCATAGACTTGTCATTGGCAGAGGAAGGCTTAGACAAGAAAATGTCTCTGGATATTGTCAGCTTAGTTTAAAGTCAGTCACTGAACGCTGAAAGTGTGGATAGGTTAGGTCTCGCGTTGAGATATAGAGATCAAAACATATTATTGTTGGCCCAAGCTTAGTAACTAACAATTTGACTGAAATTTGGTTACATTATTCAGACACGAGGTTACTACCAATCCCGTACTCAGTACAAAGCTGCTGTAACTAACACCATTATGCAATATTGACTAGCATTTCAAAATGACCTTGGTTCTTTTTTGTTTTGTTTTTACAGTAGAACTTGTCTTAGGCAGCCATCAAAAAGATATACAGTAAAACCCCGCTAATACGACCACCTAAAAGAGGTATAATTCTGAGTGCTAGATGCAGGTGGTAGCTTAATGCAGGACAAAAGTAATGCAGAAAGCTCCTAG
Organism: Azorinus chamasolen; assembly: GCA_963576725.1. Classification (NCBI taxonomy): domain Eukaryota; kingdom Metazoa; phylum Mollusca; class Bivalvia; order Cardiida; family Solecurtidae; genus Azorinus; species Azorinus chamasolen. Next base: position 37,801,939 of record OY755246.1, on the reverse strand, counting down.
AGGAGCTTTCTGCATTAATTTTGTCCTGCATTAAGCAACCACCTGCTTATAAAGACTCCCATGTTTATTCATTAGGTGGTCGCATTAGTGGGGTTTTACTGTATACTTATGGATCTGTAATGTAGGTGGTAGCTTAATGCGGGTCAAAAGTAACGAAGGCAGTTCTTATAGGATATTTCTGCATTACTATTGCCCTGCATTAAACAACCACATGCTTTTTATGATTCCTGTGTTCAATAAATGAATTGCCGCATAAGATTTTGTACATACATTTTATACTTGTCGCATACTAGGTATATTCTCTAAATGCTGACACATCTTATACTTGTCGCATACTAGGTAGATTCTCTAAATGCTGACACATCTTATACTTGTCGCATACTAGGTACATTCTCTATATGCTGACACATCTTATACTTGTCGCATACTAGGTATATTCTCTAAATGCTGACACATCTTATGCTTGTCGTATACTAGGTAGATATGATGTTGCATACTAAGCGGACGCTCTAAATCCTGACACAATGACATTTGGTTCTTGTCCCATACTGATTAGACACTCAAAATGCTGACAATGACATTTTATTCTTGTCGCACACCTCAATAACATTTCATGCAATTAAACATGGGCTACACCAAATATCTTACCGTAATGTCCCGTTCTTGGTGTTCTTATTTATCATGCAATTACATAGTAATGGCTTACTTAAGCCTAATACGCATGTCTTAACAGATATCTATGACTAAATGCGGTTTGCATACGTAAGCTGTAACATTATTCTGAAGTCAAGGGCAAGGTCAATGTCTGAATGTTGAATATTCAAAGTGGAATGGTCGATCAGTCACTTACCATAGAGTGCATTCAGTATGATAGGAATGTTGCTTGAGGGGTTTGAATGGGTAAAGTACAGTGCTCCTCTGATCTGGGTCTTCCCTGTTCCCAATTACACTCGGTTCTCACATTCAAATGTTTGATACACTATGTACAACAGAACCTGTCTTAAGCGACCATTACAATTAGTCTAAATATGGGTCTTTAAGACAGATTGTAGCTTAATGCAGGTCGAAAATAATACAGAAAGCTCCTACTGGAGCTTTTTGCATTGCTTTTGTTCTGTATTAAGCAACCATCTGCTTTTTAAGACCCTTATGTTCAGTAAATGAATAGTCGCTTAAGACAGGTTTTACTATACTATGGAATCGGAATAGCTGTCTGGCATCAAGAATTCTTTTCCGAAATACCAATTAATTGTCCCCAAGAGAGTCATACAAATGCTTGCTGATATAACGCGACCTTTTAACCCTAAGAGTGTGGGACACAAGTCACTAATGTGACTTGTCATTTGCAAACAGTGTAGACCCAGATGAGAGGGCTCCCATAGGAAACCTCTCATCAGGGTCTTCACTGTTTGTCTTGGTACACTTTTCTTCAGAAAAGTCCCTAAATACTCACTATAAGCTTGATCTGTTGAATTGTTTAAGAATAGTCCATTTGAAAACCCAGCATTGTTAGGAGCATTCTGTATGACTTTCACCTAGCATTAAACTGCCACCTGGCTTTAAGATCGAGAATGATAGGTAGTTAAGTGTTCAGATAGTGGAGGTTTTACTGTATATAGAAAGTTCCAACAGGAACGTTCTGCATTGTTTTCGTCCTGCATTAAGCTACCCATCTGTTTTAAAAACCTTGAGTTAGACTTATTTTGAGTGTTCGTTTCAGAGAGGTGTTACTGTAGTTTAAGCAACCAGTGACTGGGCGTCTCATCTGTATCCAAACTGTTTGCAAAGGTCACCACGAAGTTTGCCATATACATTGTATATACGACTGTTTTGCAATCAACTCTCGATGAATTCTCCACCAAGGTCGATATAAGTAATAGTGAAGAGTGTCTAATGAAGTATTTCATTAGACTGGTTTGATGATTTAGTCCTAATCGTGTTGGACGACTCGGTGTGATCTGCACTTGCAAACAGCTTGGGTCCGAGCTGTCAGACAGTTACATTTAGTTTTTGTGTCACCGGCCGAGAGGCAGTGTGTGTGTCACTTAGGGATCAATTTTCCGTCGTCCGTCTGTCTGTCTGTGTATGTCTGTCTGTCTGTCCGTCACACTTTCTTTTATGGCTGTCATTTCTAAACTAATAATTATAGAGCTTCAAATTTCACATGTGTCTTCCTGTCATTGAGGACCATTGATATTCTGCATTCAATACTTTTTGAGTTATTCCCCTTTGTTATGATTTTCGTCACACTTTCTTTTTTTGTCTGTCATTTCTAAACTAATCATTATAGAGCTTTCAGATTTCACATGTGTCTTCCTCTCATTGAGGGCCATTTATATAACTAAGGTCCATCACTCTGCGTTCAATACTTTTTTTTAGTTATTCCCATTTGTTCTGATTTTCACACTCCAACACAATAACAGTTTTTGTGTCAGATGCGAGCAGGTGATACATGTATTCCTCCGAACACTCTTGTCTCAAAAGTATGAACGAATTGGAGGATGTAAAATCACAGCAGATAATACTTTTAACAAACAATTAACATGTTTTCTTTTCCACCATGATGTGCTTTTTCTCTGCCCATAGATAGTGTCTGCTTACCTTTGTAAGTAACTTTGATCAAAACTGTGTGAAATTGTGATTGTTTTACAGTAAAACCTCTCTATAACGGCCACTCAATTGTGTTTATTAGTTGGTATATTAGGGCAGGTGGCTGCTTAAAGCAAGGTGAAAGCAAAACAGAACGCTCCTATAGGAGCGTTCTGTTTTGCTTTCGCCTTGCTTTAAGCAACCACCTGTCTTTAACACAAAATACTTGATGTAATTTAGTATAAATATTGGTCTTGGAGACAGGTGGTAATTTAACCTCGGTTTTACTGTAGAAAGAAAAGGAAGACAATTCAAAGATGAAAAATGAAACAGACGACACATTTTTCAAACGACAATACTTTGCAGCTGAAGAATATATTCTTTTGGTATTAGTGTTTTTCTTCTGTGAACAATAACGCTTGCTATAAGTTTCAGGGTCTTCAATTTCCTCTCTTAAACTTAAAAGTGCTGTGTCAAAGAGTTTGGATCATGATGAGACGCCGAGTTATTTGGCGTATCATCTTGATCATAAGCTGTTTGCTGTTTCACATATTACGTTATTACTGCAAGCCCCGTGGGTCGGTTTTAGCGATTTCTGTGATGGACTAGCTAATAGCTGGTTGTGGTATCTGATACAGCTGTAGTATCGTTTATGTTTATTACTATGATGTGGAAAATGTACGAATACAGTTGGACCTGTCTTAAGGGGTCATTTATTTATTGAACAAAGGAGTCTTTAAAAAGCAGGTGGTTGCGCAGGTTAAAAGTAATGCAGAAAGTTCTTTTTAGGAACTTTCTGCATTTCTTTTGACATGCATTAAGCTACCACCTGCCATACAGTCCTATAATTGCACCTTTTTGATGACCGCTTAAGGCCGGTTCTACAGTACGCAATTGTAAAACGTCGTGAAATATAACACCTTTTGTAGTTGTATTGTCTTTCACTTGAATTTACGCTTTTCCTGAATTTTGTTCTTTGGAAAACAATAAAAAAGCCTAACCTTCACCATATTATGAAAAAAATAATGTCTGCTCAAATTTGGAAACGTGGCAGTATTGAGTACAGTAAAACCTCTCTATAAAGGCCACTCAATTCTGTTACTTAGTTGGTATATTAGGACAGATGGCTGCTTAAAACAAGGTGCAAGCAAAACAGCTTTTACTTTCACCTTGCTTGAAGCAACCACCTGCCTTTGATACAAAATACTTGATATAATTTAGTGGCCGTTATAGAGAGGTTTTACTGTATGTCCTTTCCGATCAATAAGCCAGCTTGTATGAAGCCGATATACACGGCGTCTCATCAGACTCCAAATCCAAACTCGGGGATAAAGGTTGATCATAATTTAACCCTTTACTCCATGAACATCCATGCAAGATATAATGCCATCAGGAGTATTAACCTTTAGCCTGCTGAGCAAATAATTTATACAGAATTTTTCACCTACTACATTTTCAAAATTCAAACTATAATCAATGTGTCTACCAAAATACAATCAGGATGTCAAACAGTTTGGATCCTGATGAGACGCCGAGTTACTCGGCGTCTCATCTTGATCCAAATTGTTTGCATAGGTATTCACTCATCCACCCATAGCAGGCTAAAGGTTAATTAGATTCTTTTTAATAATAGCACATGGGCACGGAAACTGTTGACCTTGGCAGAAACTGTAGAATCAGATATATATCATACCATAAACAAACAGAGCAGACACTGATCAGACGGGTCCCGTAGGAGCTATCTGATCTGAGTCTTTTCTGTTTGCAAATGCGTAGAAAGGCGTATATGTAGCGTAAATAGTTAATGGCCTTTTTTATACAGAGCCAGCTTGAAGGACAAGCCGTCAAACGTAAACAACAAAACAGTCCCTGTTTTCAAGACATGGAGGATTTTGAAATAGATAGTTTGTTCAGCGGCTTTTAAGAAATAAAAGTTATATTTAAACATATGATTTGTTATGATTTCCATAAGTATTGTTTGTCATTGCCTCGCCGATTACGATTAACTCATTTGTTCCCAGTGGATTCTTCCATGCTTATATATTGAACTAGTCTATCTTTTATCTAAGGGGTGTCTGGTCTAAATTTTCATTTTTGTTTTGTTTTATATTGAGTTTCCTATCAGCAAACAGTGTAGACTCTGATCAGACGCCGCATTATGCGGCGTCTGATCAGAGTCTACACTGTTTGCCTACGTCCCATATATGGGATCGTGGGAGTAAATGAGTTAAGACAATACCTTATTTAGCCCTTTGCTTGATAGAGACATCTTTTGACGCCTTTGCGAACAGAGTAGACCCAGATTAGACCCAGATTGCGAGCAGAGTAGACCCAGATTAGACCCAGATTGCGAACAGAGTAGACCCAGAGTAGACCCAGATTGCGAACAGAGTAGACCCAGATTAGACCCAGATTGCGAGCAGAGTAAACCCAGATTAGACCCAGATTGCGAGCAGAGTAGACCCAGATTAGACCCAGATTGCGAACAGAGTAGACCCAGAGTAGACCTAGATTGCGAACAGAGTAGACCCAGAGTAGACCTAGATTGCGAGCAGAGTAAACCCAGATTAGACCCAGATTGCGAGCAGAGTAGACCCAGATTAGACCCAGATTGCGAACAGAGTAGACCCAGAGTAGACCCAGATTGCGAACAGAGTAGACCCAGATTAGACCCAGATTGCGAGCAGAGTAGACCCAGATTAGACCCAGATTGCGAGCAGAGTAGACCCAGATTAGACCCAGATTGCGAACAGAGTAGACCCAGAGTAGACCTAGATTGCGAACAGAGTAGACCCAGAGTAGACCTAGATTGCGAACAGAGTAGACCCAGATTAGACGTCTTCTGATAGAAACGCATTTTGACGCCTTTGCATGCACAGTAGGCCAATCGGGCCTCTGCAGGTATCGTGTGGCCAGGGTCTGCTTTGTTTGTTTTTTGGAATTATATAGATCTGATTCTACAATTTCTGTCATGGTAAAATATTCCATTGGGTTCATATATCAATACAAAAAATCAGCTAACAAACATTTGTGATGTCAATATTTCTCTCACGAAAATAAATTGCGTAGCAGATAGGAGTAAGACCAATGTAACATAAGCGTGTCTTACCTGACAATAAAATACATAACAGTACAACCTCAGTTATTCGAACACACAAATGCATATTGATATCGGTATCTGAAACAGATGGCAGCTTAATGCAGGATGAAATTCTCACAGAAAGCTCCTCTTGGAGCTTTCTGCATGACTCCAAACCTGCATTAAGCAACCATCCTCCTAAAAATGTCTAGATTGTTCTATATTAAACATATCGATTATTCGAACACTCAGATGCGTATGGTTGTCGATATTTAAGGCAGGTGGCTATTTAATGCAGGTTGAATGGTCTCAATTCTTCTGTATCAAAATTTCGAATTCTCGAGATTTTCCTCTATTTTAGATCTTCTATTCTCACCATTATATATTACCGATACCATAAATGGTATCCCTGCAAAAGGCGCATGGGTATTATACACTGCCATATGTCAGTCCACGTTTCCACCCGCCCGTACGTCCAAGCGTCCATCGCAAGATATACATAATTGTTGGTTAGATCAAAATAAAACTTTTAATGATATGAATATGTGTACAACGTTTGGTGTTGGTTGATGAGAATAATGAGCGGAATAAAACTGAAATGCGGACAGAGTCGGGAATCCCTGAAACAGGATTTGCTCTAAACCAAAATGGGCCTCAGCAATTGAGTTGTGCACTGTATTTATAAAGTTTAAAAAATAAGATCGCTACTTTCTTTAATATTATGTTTCTACCCTGACAATGGCTAGTCCTGAACAATATCGCCGCTGTTCATCGATATTCATAATCGGTGCATTGTTATCACCAGCTTTACCATTGTAACGTATCGATCTATCGATGTTTCATTAATCTCTAATTCGCGGGAATGTTTGTTACGTGCTTAATGCAGATCTAAAGTAATGCTTAAAGCTCCTACAGGAGCGTTCAGCATTACGTCAGACCTGCATTTAGCTGTGAACTTGTCTAGATCAGAAACAGGATAACTCGGACTTCTGTTATCTCGAACTAATTTGTTTGGTCCATTGGAGTTCGAGATATCGAAGTTCAACTGTACTTACTTTCTTCTTCAAGAATCCTGCTTAAACTGTTAACTAGATCAAGCGTGTTTGCGTTTGACGTACATCATCAGTTCCATTCGTATTAATAAACCTTTATCGTATTTTCGCAAGATGTGTGTAAACTAAATATCATTAACTCATTCCCTCCTAGACTATTTTAGACCCAACCACTTTGAATTAATCTACCGAAAAGGAGCATTAACTATAGATAGAAGTTTTTAGATTTATGTAGTTTTGAAATCATTGTGAAAATATAAAGCATTCGCTTCTGAATAGCAATTGGTATATTTATCTCAATGGTTTAAAATTGAGTCCATCATTGAGAAAGATGTTGTTCGACAGCTAGCACAAATTATAAACATTAACCCTTATTTCATTGTGAAACAAAATGTCTGCTGAAAATTGACTACGTTCGCATCAACTAGGATTTTGAGATATTTTTATGTCTATTTTTTAACAGAAAGGAAATTATCATCTATTCTGCATATTGATGAACTCTCATCCGCTGTGAAACAATGTCCTTACAAATTCGGTGCAATTTTGACTACTTTCGATTCGATCAAGCTTTTGGAAACTATTGACTAAGTGTCAAATTAAACAGCTTTGAACCGGTCTCCTCTCATTTGTCAAACAGCTTGGATCCTGCCTGTTCTCATGTCACAGAGCTTGGGTCGAGATGAGACGCAGACTTAATGACCCTTCTGTGAACCACAATGCTCCTTGTTCACGTGGGAAAGTACAACAATAGAAAACCATTTTTTTGAAGACTTTGGTATAGTCAGGTTGCACTCTAGTTGGTTAGATGAATTTCTAATCTACTCAACTAAATAATCTACACAAGTTATAGTCTACTCAAGTTATGATCTACTTAATTTATATACTCTACTCAAGTTATTGTCTAATCAAGTTATAGTCTACTCACTTTAACCCTTTCCTTCATAAAAACGCATTTTCACACGTATTCAAACAGGGCAGACCCAGATCAGACGGCTCCGATAGGAACCTTCTAATCAGGGTCTGCTCTGTTTGCTTATGATATAATAAAGATCTGATTCTACAGTTTCTGCCAGAGCCAAAACGTCCTGTGTATATATTATGCTGACATAAAAGTCAGCTAATAAATATTCATTATGTTATTATTTCTTTCGTGAATATTAAACAACGAAAAAATTAATTATATGCTGTTTGAAAGTTGTAGACATTTTCGGCAGATTATCAGATTAGTCTGATTTTTGAGTTTCCAGGACCGTTTGTTTTTATTTTATCTGTGCACGTTATTTAAGAAATGTTTGAGGTGGATGTAGGTACATGTAATCTAACCCTGTAGCAAACACGTGTAGCTTTGTATTGTTATAGTTCATCTGGCACAGACTGAGAGTGGTATGGTGAGCTATCCAGGGATCGCACTGTGTCTGTTGTGCATTGTCAACAGTTCTTTAACCTTTAGCCTGCTATGGGCGGATGGGTGTATACCTTTGCAAACAATTTGTATCCTGATTTCAATTTGGTAGACAAGTTGATTATAGCTTGAATTTTGAAAATGAAGTAGGTGAATAATTATGCAAAAATACTTTGCTCAGCAAGCTAAAGGTTAAACAACATCTCATCCAAAGTACTTAAACAGATAGGTTAATGCAAGTCAAAGGTAAGGGAACAAGTTGCTATTTGAACTTTCTGTATCATTTTGTCCTCCATTAAGCAATTCCCTCATATTGACGACTTTTGACCACTCTGTAAATGTCACTTTGTGAAACCATTGTGATAAATAGAGCATTTGCTCCTATAGAGAGCAAATGCTCTATTTATCACAATGGTTTCAAGCTACAAAATTAAAAAAAATCCTTTTCTCTAGTTAATGCCCCTTTTCGGTAGATGTATTCAAAGATGTTGTGTCTAAAAATAGCCTATGAGGTTATGGGTCAATGCAAGTCAAAGGTAAGGGAACAAGTTCCTATTTGAACTTGCTGTATCATTTTTGTCCTCCATTAAGCAACCACCTGCTGGTTCAACCTTTACTCCATCAATATTCATGTAAGAAATAATGGCACCATGAATATTAATTGGATTAAGTTTATAAAATCACATGAACGCAGTAATTTTGGTCATGGTAGAAACTATAGAATTATATCTATATTATAACATAACCAAAATGAGCAGACTTTGATCAGATGGTTTCTACAGAAGCCATCTGATCTGGATCTACTATGCATATTTATAAAGTAAAGAGTTAAAACTCCCGTGTTCAATAAATGAATGGTCTCTTTACACAATCTCTTATATTGACGCCTTTCTTCGCCTGTGTAAAAGTCACTTTATGAAACCATTGTGATAAATAGAGCATTTGCTTCATAGGAGCAAATGCTCTATTTATCACAATGGTTTCAAGACTACGCAGTTCTAAAAAAATTCCTTTTCGCTAGTAAATGCTCCTTTTCGGTAGATTTATTTAAAGAGACTGGATCTAAAACTAGCCTATGAGGTAATGGGTTAAGACGGATTGTGTTGTATGTATATCAAGTATAGTCAGCTTGATAGCATAGCCATTGCTCCCAGATGTATTCCATAAATCTGTCTAACACATTTCACACATTCCTTGACTTGACGTGTCCTAAATTACTTCTTAACACTAAATTGTTTGGTACCAACCAGGAATAAACGTCGTTCTTCTCGTTCAAATTAGTCTGGTATTTGCCATACTGCATGCCAGATGACGATATAACCTTTAGCAAGGTGCGCAGATTGTCAATATCATTTGAACACGTTCCCTCCCAGAAACGCTTTTTCATGCCTTTGTAAACTGAATAGACCTAGTTCGGACAGTATGAACCGTTTTATCATTGTCTGTTCTGTTTCTTTATGGAATGGTATAGAACCGATTTTTCACTTTCTGCCACGGTCGAAAATACTGCATCCATACACTATTATGAAAAGCAGATAACTACTCTTGTCACCATTTCTGACATGAACATTCATAAGTTTAAGGGTTAATCAATTCTCACTATAGATGCTCAATCATACAGAGCTACATAAAGGTGCGTACTCAAATACTTTTATCCAGTCACCAGGCTTCTCTAGTGACATAATAAAGGGGGTGCAAATAAACTTAGGTTTATTTGGTTACTTCCGGTAGTGGAAGGTTTATTAGGTTAGTAGATAGGCGCAATGATTCTATAACCATGGAACTATTTTAGTTTTCTGTAAATATTCATAAACTTGTTGATGGAATAGATCTAACAGATCTATTTGGTCACCAGAAGAATTATTCAAATGAGAAAAAATAAAAATAATTGGCTACAGCTGGATTCGAACCCGCGCCTGATCCTACAAAAACTAATTCTAATCTCTCTAGAGACGTCGCCCTTACCGATTACGCTACTGAGGCCACATACAAAATGACGTTGATTTATCACTTTTATTAATTTAATCCACCGCTGGTAAAACCCGTTTTTGATAAAATCAAACCTGGAAGCAAAGATTGACAGATAAATAGTAAATGTTTTCTTTTCACTCTCATGATTATTTGATTGATAAACTCTTACAGGGGCGGTGATAGTCATAAACCTAAATATAGCCTGTTCAGTTCCATCGATTTCTGAGTGACGTTAGGTAGAATCTAAAAATAGAAACCGAGACTATGTAACTTGAATTTGACCAAAGAATATAGATCATGTCTGTTTGAAATAATTTATCGATCCTCGATTCAAATCATCTTATTTTTCAAATTCAACCACGTTTCCCTTCTAGTAATACAAGTATCGAAACTATATTCCTCTGCGGTAGCTCATTAGATCTATTTACGTCTAAATGGAAGTGAAAAGGGAGGGATCCGTTGATCGAAAAACTGCATTTTCAATGTAAATTATTTCAAGAGTGTTATGAGTCTATAAAAAAAAGACATTTAACTATATTGACTGGATAAATCGAATAATAGGTTAGTGCCGTAGATGGGACGCCTTTATCCGACTCGGAGAGAAAACAGTTGAGGCTCGGCAAGCCTCGCCTCAACGTTTTCTCCCCTCGTCGGATAAAGCGTCCCATCTACGGCACTAACCTATTATTCTCTATATATCACCATAAGAGAAATAAAGGAACAAGTCTTGAAAATGTTTAAACTAACGCATCTTATCTGGACTTGATCATGTGATTAGGGTTCTTCTATGAGTCTATATTGTTGGAAGTTGACATGCACGATTCAACCATCGCGTTATAAAGGTTGAAAGTCACATCTGTTTAAAGTTTAAGAACTGCGGGAATAGTTACAGTAATTAATTATTAAGTATTGCTTGAACTCACAGTTTCACAAGTACAATTCGTGTTTTTTTTATGAACCCGCATCATGCATCAAATATAACGAATGCATGGTAATAATGATATTTAGCACCATAATAATAAGGTCTGAATAATGCTACTCACCTTTAACATTTTACTCGAAAGATAAACATTCCAACTTCTTTGCAAACAGAGTAGACCTTGATTAGACGTCTAGTGTAGGAGCCATCTGATCAGGGTCTGCTCTGTTTGCTTATGGAATAGTACAGATATGATTCTACAGTTTCTACCCTCTTCAAACCCTTCTGTGTCATTGTGCTAGTATAAAAAATATGTAATTACAATTTATGATGCCATTATTTCTTACGTAACTATTGATGGAGTAAACAGGAAGCCTGCAGCGTATATTTAATAGAACAAATACAGTAAAACCCCGCTAATGCGACCACCTAAAAGAGGTATAATTCTGGGTGCTAGATGCAGGTGGTAGCTTAATGCAGGACAAAAGTAATGCAGAAAGCTCCTAGAGGAGCTTTCTGCATTACTTTTGTCCTGCATTAAGCAACCACCTGCTTATAAAGACACCCATGTTTATTCCTTAAGTGGTCGCATTAGCGGGGTTTTACTGTACATGGTATTACAGCGTGAATTATGCTGTTTATTTGACTTAACCCTTTAATCCATAAATACGCATTTTAACGCCTTTGCAAACATGGAAAAGCTAGGAGCCGTCTGAACAGGGTCTGCTGTGTATGCTTCTTGAATTTATAAATATTTGATTACAGTAAAACCTCTCCATAACGGCCACTAAATTGAGTTAATTAGTTGGTATTTAGGGCAGGTGGCTGCTTAAAGCAATAACATATCTTGCTTTAAGCAGCCGCCTGCCTTTAACACAAAATACTTGATGTAATTTAGTGGCCGTTATGGAGAGGTTTTACTGTATACAGTTTCTGTTCTATAGGAGCCTCTGATCTGCGTCAACACTGTTTGTAAATGCGATTGAATGCGTATTAGTTAGTGAAAGAATAAACGATCAATATCAGACTTAAGTTATTTTGCATCTGAAATTAAAAGGCACATTTAAAACATCTGAAAATGCTGTAGACTGGGTGATAAACTATAGCTCGGGTGCAGCATCTTGTCATCGTCATCTCTCCTATGCGTCTGATTGTCTGAATTCAGATTGAAAGAGTTATGTATTACATTAACCTTTAGCCTTCTATCGGCGGGTGAGTGAATACCAATGCAAACAGTGTGGATCCAGATGAGACGCCGAGTAACTCGGCGTCTCATCAGGAGCCAAACTGTTTGATATCCTGATTGCATATTGGTAGATAAACTGATTATAGCTTGAATTTTGAAAATGTAGTTGGTGAAAAATTCTGTAAAAACAATTTGCTAAGCAGGCTAACGGTTAATCTTTTATCTTCTACTGACGAATCCGTGATAACCTATGTAAACAGTTTGTATCCAGGTGAGTCACTGGGTAACTCGGCGTCTCATCATATCCATACTGTTTGGTAGGCTACTCTGATTCTATCTGTGAAAAAGTCCGCTTTGAAATCTTAATAAGAAGACATTTTCTGTCAAAGTAGATTTATTGAGTTTTGATAAAGATTAAGAAAACACCACGAACATGTTTATGGTTATATACCAGCATGTCTCGATGAGACGTAATAGGAGGCCTTTGGCGTGTCATATAAGGAAACATCGGCATTGTGTTCACCTTCCCGCAACCTGTCACATATCTGACAACTAGGTTTTCAATAAATTCCGTGTAGGAAGAAAGGCATATCTGTACAGCCTCATCGGTATTGTGTCGCAAGAAACATTATACGTGTTAAATACACTGACACGAAAGAACTCGATTTTCTAAAAGATGTTAATTTCACACTCTTGCAGACCAATATTTGTCAGGTAACCTTCAAGTGTGAAATAAACAACAGAGGCCTGGGCGTAGACATACAGTACCATTCCCTAAACCGATCTATTAATGTATAAAACATGTGTGTTGTTTGGGCTGAGGTTGTTTAATGCATGGCCAAAGTAATGCGGGCAGTTTCTAGATGAGCTTTATGCATAACATTCGACCTACATTAAGCTACAAGATGTCTTAGAGACCAGCAATAACACATAACTTTTGTTGGTAGCTTTAGAATGGGTTTACTGTATGCATTCTCACTGTTTTGTATTTCAAACTGGGCATTCTTGTGGCAAGGTTTCACCTTTTGACATTTAAGCAATGTCTGTCTGTAAAATTGCACCACTTCTCCAAGACAGGCGTTTGTTCCATTCCGTTTTAAAACCACAATATGAGCTTCACTTAAATACTCGGCGTTTCATATGGATCCAAAATGTTTGCAAATGTCATCACACAATTGGTCATATAGTGTTAATCGCTTAAGTTTGACAGAGTCTAAGTTTAAGTTGGACAGGAATTCAGTTTATCTTGTTTAAGCTTAAGTTAGGCAATGACTAGGTTTTAGTTAACGTTAGGCAGGGAATGTGTTTAAGATGGACAGGGCTAAGTTTGATTGCAACTCGTACTCTGGTACATAGTCCATGTTCACTAACATTTCGAATATACATTTGAGACTCGATTCAAAAACTGCACATTTAAATATCGTTGTAAATAAAAAAGAAGTAAATTCAAGCAGACAAAGCCACACGCTAAACGCCAACACCACCAAACATCGATAGACAGCAAGTTATACATGTACACACACATGAAATGGAAAATTTAAACAAGAACAAACGCACAGGTGCAAAGACACCAGACCAACGCAACTGTAAGGGTGAACACACACAAACACGCATATACACACACGAGACAAAAACTATAAACCTGAACAAACGCTCAAGTACAAAGACACAAATACATCAAACAAACAAAAGCAAGGATGACAAAGAGAGTACCACCTTGGAACGGTCAGTGGCAAAACCACCACTGGGGGTTTAGACCGGTTTACGGGCGTCCTAATCACGCACATATCTCAAAGCCGCCTAGCTTAAACAAACAGTGTAAATAAAGGTATCTCCGCCGGACTTCCCCACAACATAGAAGACGTTAAGCACAGTACAAAATGTAAAACTTAGCATAACAACTGTGAAGTTCTGTCAATATGTACTCAATGACATTGCTGAAGTGTCAGAGCAACTACAGGTAAGCCGTTAGGGCACGACAGGGAAAATGTAATACATGTGTCTTGAAATTGGAAAGCAGTGCATTTTGGTTCAGTAATGCAAGTGAGAATCATTTCAGGCAGATAATGTACCGATTCCGTCTGAACAGGATCTGGTCTGTTTGCTTATCATAGATGTGATTCTAGTGTTTCTAAACCAAACATGCAGGCGTCCGTGTAGTACCATTAAATAGAAACCAAAATTGATATTAATGATATAATTATTTCTTACATGAATATTCATGGAGTAATGTTAAACCCATTTCACTCACTCATGAAGTAAAGTGTCTGAGTCTCAATTTCAGCCTCAGAATGTCTGTGAATATGGGCATGAAAGTATTACCCATTAAGTATACATTACTGTTTGTCATATGAGCGACTCTAGCTAGGCCTAAATATCTCCCTGTATACTGAAACAAGCTGTCAGTGGTTGTCAGTTTCAACCATTAAGCTATAATATAACTAATAGTATTAAAAGTTTTCAGATCTTTTGGAGAGGTTATCTCCATTAGATCTCCTAAATAATGCGCCAAAGGTTTGATGTTATATATTATGTAATTTGTTACCATGAACCATGTTCAGCTTTAACCATTTACTCCATAAAACCTTTTCACTCCTTTGCAAACAGAGTAGACCTAGATCAGACGGCTCTTGTAGGAGCAGTCTGATGAGGGTCTGCTGTGTTTGCCTATGATGTATTATAGATATATACAGTAAAACCTCTCTATAACGACCACTAAAGTGTTAATTAGTTGGTATTGTCGGCAGGTGGTTGCTTAAAGCAAGGTGAAAGTAAAACAGAACGCTCCTATCCTATAGGAGCGTTCTGTTTTACTTTCACCTCGCTTTAAGCATCCACCTGCCTTTAACACAAAATATTTTATGTAATTTAATGGTCGTTATAGAGAGGTTTTGCTGTAATTCTACAGTTTCTGTCACTGCCAAACATTGTTGTGTCCATGTGCTATTATAACAGTTAATCTAATTAATATCGATATCATGGAGTATATCATTAACATTCAACAAACCACTGCACAAACGAAACTCGTTTAGCCAACTAGTCTGAAATGTACAGTAAAACCTCTCTATAACGGCCACTGATTTGTGTTAATTATTTGTTGTTTAGGGCAGGTGGCTGCTTAAAGCAAGGTGAAGGTAAAACAGAACGCTCCTATAGGGGCGTTCTGTTTTAATTTCACCTTGCTTTAAGCAGCCACCTGCTTTTACATGTAACACAAAATACTTGATGTAATTTAATGGCCCTTATAGAGAGGGTTTACTGTACTGCTAGGCAAAAGAGTACAGTAAACCCCGTTTTACGCGACCATCAAAAAGAGGTATAATTACGGGTCTGTAAGGCAGATGGTAGCATAAATACGCCTTTCTACGCCTCTTTAATAGCCACTTCTTGAAACCATTGTGATAAATGCTCTATTTATCGAAATGGTTTCAATACTACACGGTTCTAACATTTTCCTTTTCTCTAGTAAATGCTCCTTTTCGGTAGATTCATTGAAAGAGGTTGGGTCTAATAATAGCCTATGGAGGAAAGGGTTAAGACAGGTGTTACTATAATTTCACGCGAATTACGTTAGGAGCAAAAGAAATATAGACAGTTTTATCAATAAAAAACCATTGAACGATATATCGACCCAAAATATCGACGATATATCGGAAAAGAAAACTATTATGAGTATAATGTAGCATAGAAATAGGCATGCGATGTATGACTTTGTTAATGATAGGACAAATCTAAGTATAACCCTCTTCAATGAAATAATGAATAAATGAAGGTTCATTAAAAGGTTTAAATCTGATTAAGGTTTCATAAACAATGGAGAACAGTAAATACGAATATATTTCTATCAAAAATAGGACATTACTTTGGTGTTATTAAGTACATGTAATAGATTAGTGGTTCTGAAGACATTTATATCGATATTTCAAAATCAGAATTGTATGGACTGAAACTCATCTCTGATATATCATTCAAATTATCAATACCGTTTCTACGTGCCACCTCTAGATCACTCGGACCAAATTGGATACGGATCTACCATGTTGTAGTTGATAATATATTGATGATCCTGGCAAGTATATAACATTGTATACCTTGACATGTGCTTAGTTTGGTCTACATTGTTTTAAATGTGTCCCTCTTCCAAGTACGCAGGTGAAATCGTTCTCTCGTTAAAGAAATTATTCTGTAGTAATTATTTATTGCACGCGCGTCGATCTTCATTCATAATTGATAAATATCTTAAAATGAAATACAGAAGCACCTCCATACAAAACGAACACTTAAATGCATGAGAGTATTGTTTCAATGCAGATGGTAGCTTAATTCAGAACGAAAGTAATACAGAAAGCTCCCATGGGAGCTCTCTGAATAACTTTCGTTCTCGATTAAGCGACCACCTATCGTAAAAGCCCAGACCTAGACATACTTTTCAGTTATTATAATGAGGCTCTACAGTACTCTATTGTAGAAATGAATTTCAAAGACGATAATAGAGACTGACAAATTTCTAAATGACATTGTGCCTCTGAGGAAAGTGAAGACTGATACAGTATATGCCCTGGAAACCGGACTTTTAGTAAGGAAGAATTGATATCGTATTAGGGATTTGGCGGCTTAGTCATGTAGAAAGCTCTTTTGGGAACTTTCTGCAGGGCTCCCACCCTACATTCAGCTGCTACCTGTTTTAGCCATTTACTCCAAGACTATTCATGCAAGAATAATGGCATCATGTTTATTTAGTAGCTAAACTTTTATAATGTGGTAAAACATAGGAATGTTTGGCCATGGCAGAAACTGTCAAAACAGATCTTCATAAGCAAACATAATAGACCCTGATCAGGCGGCCGCCTGATCTGGGTCTATTCCGTTTGCGATGGCGTAATAAGGCGCATTTATGGAGACTGGCTTTGATGCTAATTTTAAAGCCTGGATTAGAGACATTTTACTGTAGTTCAAACGTCATTGAATAATGGATATTGTTCTCATGGCTTGATAATTGAAGCCTTTGCCAGTTTAATTTGACAATTATTCGAATGTAAATTAATCTCGTAATTTAGACATTCTGTCTGCAGCAGTGAACAGCATTTCACATATCAAAGTATGATTTATACATTTGCCATTGATCTTAGAAAAACGGGGTACTCTGTATGAGATTAATGGCCACGACTTGACAAGGGAATGAATTTTAAGATTCTTAACACTTTCCCACATAGACACATGCTTTCATGACTTTGCAAACAGTGTAGATCCAAATCAAACGGCCCCTGTAGGAGCCGTCTGGGTAGGGTCTGATCTGTGTATATCAGATTCTAAAGTTTCTGACAAAGTAAAAAATTCATATGGTCAAATGCCGTATTAAAACCTCACCTAATTAATATCCATGATGCCATTGTTTCTTATATGAATATTCATGAGGTAAAGGTCGACACAAAACTACTCGGCAGTATTTAATCGCGAAACACACTGACATGCTAACCTTTAATTACATTTTAACACATTCTCTCTTACTGGCGCGTTTTTGTCCCTCTGTAAAACTCAGCGTTTGAAATCAGTGTGATAAATAGCGCATTTGCTCCATAGGAGCAAATGCGCTATTTATCACAATGGTTTCAAAACTACACACTTCTAAAACTCTCCTTTTGTATAGTTACAGATCCTTTTCGATATATTTGGTTAAAGCGGTTGGGTCTTTAAAAGTCTAGTGGGGAATGAGTTAAATTTGATTATAGAATACAATGCTTTATAATTGTTTACATATCAATATCTGCCGAGAATGTTTTCGTTGTTAACACAATATTTTATTATTCAAAGCGATGTTTTGAATACACATTAAATAATAATGATAAAACCGATCAAACTATAGAGTTTCACAACATAACGAAAACTATCCACCATAAATGTAAAACAACAATAATGTTTTGGTCGATGGCAGTATAAATTATTCATGCCAATAATTGTGAAATGAGTATGAAATCTGAGTTCCACGGTAATGATTAATTTATTCTCTTTTTATACAAATGCAGTTGAACTTCGATATCTCGAACTGCAATGTATCATACAAAATACTTAGAGATAACAGATATTCGACAGATATGTTTCTACAGTTTCTCATATGGCCCAAACTCCCGTGACATGTGTTATTATAAAAATGGTTTCGTTAATATTCATGATGGCATAATTTCTCGCATGAATATTCATGGTGTAAAGGGTTAAGCGGTTCTTTTTTACTATTTTCAGGGGCGTCTAAGAAGCTCGCGACTGTTATTGAGGGCGAGGCACTTCTGAATGACGGAGCAGCTATTGTCTTCTTTAACGTCTTTCTGAAACTAACAACAAGTGAATCGGGAATGTCAGGTAACTAAATATACACAAAGAGATACTAGTATACTATGATTCTTATTCTGATGTAAATATTTTCGTCTTTGCCTGACCCCATTAACCCTCTGCATGCCCCATATACATAGACATACTGGCCACAGGTGGTGATTACGTCGAGAAGGATAATCGGGCACTAGTCTTTGACATTTAAGTAACGTCAGTGTGACCCAACGTTGACGTCGGCGTGCTTCAAGTACTACATAGTACTGTTGTTCAATGTTTCATGTAAACTTTATTGTTCAATGTATCTAAATAATATCTGAGCTCTATGTCAGTTGTGAGTAAACGTATCTCGTAATGTATTTTGTTTTTTATGCCCCCGTTGACGATAGTCAGGAGGCATTATGTTTTGCACATGACTGTCCGTCCGTGTGTCATGCTTTTATGTGCAATAGGTTGTCACAATTTTTTGTGTCACCTGTCGAGAGGCAGTGTGTCAGTTAGGGATCACGTTTCCGTCGTCTGTCTGTTCGTCTGTATGTCTGTTAGTCTGTCTGTCTGTCCGTCACGCTTTATGTTTTTGGAGGTAATTTGAGAACTGATCATTATAGAGCTTTCAAATTTCACATGTTTCTTCCTCTCATTGAGGACCAATGATGTAACAAATGTCCATCACTCTGCATGTAATACTTGTTGAGTTATCTCCTTTGTTCACACTTTCTTTTTTTGGCTGTCATTTCTAAACTAATCATTATAGAGCTTTCAAATTTCACACGTGTCTTCCTCTCATTGAGGACCATTGATGTAACTAAGGTACAATACTTTTTAAGTTATCCCCCTTTGTTCTGATTTCACTTCAGCATATTAACAGTTTTTGTGTTAGCTGCGAGCAGGTGACACATGTGTTCCTCCGAACATTCTTGTTCAATGTTTTATATCTGACTAACCACTATAGCTATTGGCATGAAATTGTATATACACATTAAACACCATCCATACCTTCATGCGCACCCAGCCCATGCTGCCCGTAAGCCCAATGTCAAGGTCAAATGACTTAGGAATTACTTTGAAATTTTACGTGCAGTTTGATTGTCACATTTACGGGTAGTTGGTTGTCACATTTTTTTCATCGTCTTACATCGCACTAACCACTGTAGGGATTCACATGGAATTGCATATACACATTTAATAACATCTATATATTCATTGCACGCCCAACCCATGTTGCCCGCAAGCCCAATGTCAAGGTCAAAGACTTAGGAATTTTATGTAGACCTGGTTGTCATATATTTTCATCATTGTCTTATATCTCCCTAACCACTGTAGCTATTGCATGGAATTGCATATACACATTAAACACCATCCATACTTTCATTGCGCACACAGCCCAGGCTGCCCGCAAGCCCAAAGTCAAATGACTTAGGAATTTTATGTGCAGCTAGGCAAGCACCACCACGGGGGTATCTCTGTGTCTTACAGACACTATTTTCTAGTTTCGTTTTCTATTCCAGGTTTCAGTAATAAAAGAATTCCGCGTTCTTATCAATCACCCCTCGTACATAAAAGGAATAAATCATGTATATCTATTAGCTGATTTGTTATAATGGCATATCTGCATAGGAGATTTTGGTATCGGTTGAAACTGTAGATTCATGTGTGTTATAATTTAACTTCATAAGCAAACAGAGCAGACCTCACCAGACGGCTACTATATGAACCCTCTGATCTGGGTCTACTATGTTTTTAAAGGCATGAAAAAGCGTTTATATGAAGGAAATGGTTTAACTCTAAACCAGTCATGAATGTTGACCGTATCAGTGTGGTTCAGTCTTGATTTCATTGGCATTTAGCGCCTTATTCGGGTTTTATCAGAACAACAGATAACGGGTGCATCTTAAAATTATCAATTAGTCTTTTTCTACCACCAAACCTTATTGAGTGACCACTTTCTCCGAGGAAATTCAACATGATGGTTGCAAGGTAGATTTTTGTGATGATTCTATAGAGTTGTCACAATTGGGTTGGTAGAGACATAAACGAGATATATTGTATTCTTCAATAAATTTTAAGTTGTACATCCTATCTAGTATTCTAAGACATAAGATGGTTATTAGACTGGGGTATATCGTTGGGCAGGTATGTGGCCGGGTCTTGTTCCTGGACATACGGTGGTCAGTCATTATCTAGGTCGCCTTTTCTTCAAAGCCTTGTTCCGGAACATTAGTGTTTACAGTTAAAGTTTTGTTCTTTTTCAATATAGTTCCCCTCCTTCATAATACACATGTTCCAACGTTGTGGTGGATTTCATGATGCCACAAGTAAAAAACCAATATTCGGAGCTATGCATTAGATACTGATTAACAGCTCCAGTTAATGACCGTCTGTTTTGAAATAGGTTTCCAGAAGCATTTTCTTCGATTCTGGAATCAAAATAAAAGTCACTGGGGGCAAGATCAATACTGCAGTAAGGATGTTGAAGACACCACCCCCTTGTATGTCGTCAATCAGTCTTTCGTTTTTTGCGGTAGTATGTTCTGGTGCATTCTCATTCGAACGGATAATGCCATGTTCTTAAAATGTTCAAGTTTTGCTTTCAATTTGAGTAAAGCTATATTATATGCTATTATAAAAAATCAACTGATAAATATTCATGATATACTCAAATACTAATTAATCAAATGGTTAATAATAATATAAAAACAAAACAAAATGTGGATACAAAATATTAGATGAATCTCTTGTAAGCCTTGCAGTGATAAATGTTTAACTCTTTACTCCGTGAGTATCCGGGGCTGAGTGGTTATACTCTTTGATTGACAATCGTTTAGCCTCTCGGTCTGGAAATGTGAGGAAACCTTCCAGCTGGATTGTGGTAGGTCGGTGGTTCTACCCGGATGTTCTGTGCACGAAACAATGCAGTTTGATCCGTGAACAGAAGAGCCTCTACGGTCTACCTCCACCTGATATTAGCTGGATGTCGTAATATATCTGAAATACTGTTAAAACGACATAAACCCCGATAAAATCCAAACCAAACCATGAGTATTAATGTAAGAAATAATGACCTGATCAATATTAATTAGATTGTTTACAATAGCATATGAACACACAATTGATTTGTTCATAGAACACGCTGTAAACTCATATCTGTATTATTTCATAAGCAAACAGACCATATCCTGATCAGATAGCTCCTATAGGAGCCGTCTGTTCTGGGTCTAATCTGCAAAGGCGTTTAAAGTCGTATTTATGGAGTACAGGGTCAATGCATGATCTAATCAACAACGATGATATTTTTCAGGTGGTGAGATAGTGGTCTACTTCATTAGGGTGGCTATCGGTGGGCCATTCGTCGGGTTTATCATGGCCAAGATCACTCTGTTCTGGTTGTCAAAGATATTCAATGACGCACTGGTGGAAATAACGATCACACTTGCGTCAACATACATCACTTACTATGTCGGTAAGTATTTACGATAACGTTAATTTATTGTATATATACCCTTTCAACCCTGAGTTATCAGAATGGAATAGTCCATCCGTGTTTAATTATATAGTTCACTCAGAATGAAAGGATAGATTTGACCCTGAATTATCAGAATGAAACAGTCCGTCCGTGTTGACCTATACAGTCTACTGAGTATGCAAGGGTAGACTTTAACCCTCTTAATCCTGAATTCTCAGAATGAAATAACCCATCATTGTTTAACTTTATAATCCACTCAGTAGTGAATACAGTAAAACCTCTCTATAACGACCACTAAATTGTGTTAACTAGTTGGTATTAAGGACAGGTGGATGCTTAAAGCAAGGTGAAAGTAAAACAGAACGCTCCTATAGGAGCGTTCTGTTTTACTTTCACCTTGCTTTAAGCAGCCACCTGTTTTTAACAAAAAATACTTGATGTAATTAAGTGGCTGTTATAGAGAGGTTTTACTGTACTTAAACTTGCTAGAGGATTTTGAGTGACAAACAGTACAGACCCTAATCAGAGGACTCGACTAGGATCCCTCAGATCTGGGTCTACACTGTTTACCAACACCAGTGAGTACATGCGTGTCCCAGGTTGAAAGAGGTTAAACTATGGACTGTTTCATTTTAAAAATACATCCGAAAATAAAGGTCAATACATCCCATTGACTAAAAGGTATGATATGGTTTAGATTCTATTGAGCTGTGCATTTACTGAGTGTGCATCGTTTTGTTTTATCTCTGTACTCCATGACTATTCATGTAAGAAATAATGACACGAATAGACGTACGGACACAGAAAGTATCGACCATGCACTATTACAATTCTATAAGCAAAAATCGTAGACTCCGATGAGACAACCCCTGTAGGGGCTGTCTGATTTTGGTCTACTTTGTTTGCAAATGTGTGGAAATGCGTGTCATTGGAGTAAAGGGTTAAAACAATACTGGCTACGTCATTGATTACAATCTTGCCAATAGCGTACCAAAGGCCTCAGGCGTCATTGTCACAAAATCCTCCGAGAACACCTGGAATGGCATTTTATGGTGATACAAATGCATAACATAATTATTGAATATATCAAGATGTAAATAGAATAGTTTATTTCTGAACCTGAGGCTGCAACTAACAGAAACTTATAGAAACCGAACAAATGTATTATGACAGGTACTTCAAAATAATACAACTAAAGCAAGAGCGTAATACACCACCTCTAAATTGGCCACATATTCTGTCTACAGTTTCAAACAGTCACTTATATAGCGCCTAATATATATATACATCGCCATTCTATACAGAACTTTAAACTATTTACATGGTGTGTCCGTCCATTATATATACTAAGGTAACAGTGGTCCAAATAAGATGCGTAAATTAAAACATCTTCAAGAATCACTTCTTTATTTCTCAACCAAACCCAATGTTGTGACCACTCTTTAGAATTATCTCTAAGTGACGATTCTAAAGAGTGGTCATAACATAGGTTTAGTGGAGAAAAGACACTTCTAGTACCTGAGTACATACCTCATCTGTTACTCTGTGACTAGTTTAATTATTGTACTAAATATATGAAATATATTTCCATAGCAATCAGTGGAGATCTGTGACATAAGGAAACAGAAGATGTCTTGTGCAGACAGTTCCTAAAGGAACTGACTGATCAGTCTTCTCGGTTTGCAAAGGCATCGAAAGACTTGAGTAGCAAGCTTGAAACTAAAATGGCATAGTATTGGAACCATGTCTGACAGGTTTAAAATTATTCTTTAGTCTCACATCCGGCACTTTATTTTAATATCATTTGGGTTAAATTTAAGTCCATGTCCTTCTTGATGCTATTTGCGACGACCTATTGCCAAGACGTGAGTACTTTTCGCTCGATTGTCATTTCCACTGCAGCGATACGCCTGTATAACTGCTTGTGATAGCATTATAGGTGGTGTGTCATCAATCCCTGCTCCCAAAGAAATGCAGTAAACCCCGTATTATGTGAGGCATGTGATGCTTTTACGTAAAGAAGCTTAATGCAGAATAAACGTTATTAAGAAAGTTCCTCCATGAGCTTTTTTGCATAACGAGTTACAAGGTGCATAGCGAGTCACAATGTGCATACTGAGGGTCAATGCGTATAATGAGTGGCAAGGTGTATAATGAGTCACAATGTTCATAATGAGTGGCAATGTGTATAAAGAGCGACAACGTGCATAATGAGTAACACGGTGTATAATGAGTGGCAATGTGCACAATGAATCCCAAGGTGCATAACGAATCGCAAGGAGCATAATGACCCGCTAGAGGCAAATTGATTGGAAAACAATTTGCCAAATATGTCTTTTACCCGGAACTCTGGTAATAAAGTATGCGTATTATGGTTAACCCTTTCCGTGTTCAATATTCCTGTAAGACATATTGCCATCATGAATATTTATTAGCTGATTTTTATAATGGCATTTTTACATGTAACTTTTGATATTGGCAGTCAGATATATCATAATTCAGTAAGCAAATAAAGCAGACCCTGATCAGACGGCTCCTAAAGGAGCCGTCTGATCTGGCTCTTCTATGTTTGCAGAGGCGTGAAAAAGAGTTTGTATGAAAGAAAGGGTTTATACTTAATCTTATTAGCCCCTTATTCCATGAATATTCATGTAAGAAATAGTGCATGTAAAATATCAATTATCTTAATAATTATCATAGACATGAACAGGAGCAGCTTTGTTCCTGCTAAACACTTTAGAATCAGATCTATATTATATCACAAAGAAAAGCAGAGCAGATCCTGATCAGGCGGTTCCTTCAGGAGCTGCCAAGTCAGGGTATACTCTGTTCGCAAATGTGTATATAGGGACGGGGAGTAAAGGATCAAAATAAAAAAAACTTGTGTAAAATCACGTGTATGTTTGGGGAGAATGTGCAAGTCTATATTGCAAAAACTCTGTATTTATCGACCACTTAATGAATATACAGTATGGCTGTCCTAAGCGGTCATTCATTAAGTTATTAAACATAGGAGTCTTAAAAACAGGTGATTGTTTAGTGAAGGGCAAAAGAAATGAAGAAAACTCCCTTTATATTACTTTTGACCTGCATTAAGCTACTATTTAACTTACAGGTCCACAATTAGACCACATTTTTGTGATTGCCTAAGACAGGTGCTACTGTTATAATTTCGGGATGTTATTATGGCATTTGAGCATCTGGTTACTTAATGCAGAACAAAGAAGTATTGCAGAAAAGAGGGGTGTTGCATAATGTTTGCCCTTTATTGAACTACCATTTGCATGAAAACCCAAGATTAGGTCTTCTTGGGAGTGATTGGTATACTCTTATTACAGAGATATTTGGAAATATTACTTTACATCAGCAATCAATCATTTCCTTTTAAGTGATAGTCAGTATTTGAAACGCGCTTTAAAATACTTAAAATAACCCAAGGCATATGCTGAAAATAAGTTTATTGTAAAAAAAAATCCAATAAGCGCCGAAGAAGACAAAACGTTCATGTGTTTGATATGGAAGACTCGGTTTTATTTGTCAATGTAGTATTATAAAATTTTATTCGGGTTGCGTTTTAGTTCGACATAGGCCGACACCATTTTGTCCTACAACAAACAATTATAAGTATCGCCGAAAATTGTTTATGTTGTACAACAGGGGCAATTGACGCTTTTCATAATAATGATTGAACATAACTAATACGAAGATTTATGATTTCATTGAAATATGCGTTTATTACAGGGATTACACTTCAACCGTAATTAGAAAGTGTGTATGGCTATAGATGAGTTTTAGATAAAGTTTTGTATCTGGTGACTCAGCGCCTCATATATAAATCCACGCTGGTTGCAAATGTGGGTCAAGTCGTCGATAGTTGGATAAATATAAAAGATAGTTCTAGAATATTTGTTCAGTTAAATTAGAGAACCGACGAGCAGCTTAGCTTTAAATCCCTCCTCCATACGCTATTTTTAGATACAACCTCTTTGAATAAATCTACACAAAAGGAGCATTAACTAGTGAAAAGGGATTTTTTAGAATTGCGTAGTTCTGAAACCATTGTAATAAATAGAGCATTTGCTCCTTAGGAGCAAATGCTCTATTTATCACAATGGTTTCAAAAAGTGACCTTTACAGAGGCGTAGAAAAGCGTATTAATGGAGGAATGGGTTGAATAATTATTTCGTGAATATTCCCGTACTTAATTATCGCATCATGAAAATACGAGTCTATTGACAGACTTTTATAAATGTAATGTTTTTTAACATACTATTTTGGCCACGACAGAGACACTGTAGACTAATATCTATATTATTCCATAAACAAACAGAGAATAGACCCTACAGGAGCTGCCTGATCTGCATCTATTATGTTTGCATTGGCATCAACGGGTATCTGCATGTAAAAGTTGTAATAAATGTTAGTCGAATATGTTGAACCTTGCCACATATATATAAAAGTTCCCCTCATTCAGGTCCACAGAAATATAATAGCCCTATTAGTTAACCCTTTTAATGCAGATGTTTCAAGAAAATGGAATGACCCATCAGTGTGTACAGTACAACCTCTCTATAACGGCCACTAGATTACACCAAGTATTTTGTGTTAAAGGCAGGTGGCTGCTTAAAGCAATGTGAAAGTTAAACAGAACGCTCCTATAGGAGCGTTCTGTTTTACTTTCACCTTGCTTTAAGCAGCCACCTGTACTAAAGACCAACTAATTTACACATTTATTGGCCGTTATAGAGAGGTTTTATTGTAATTACAGTGTCTATTCAGTATAAACCCTTTGCTACATAGACTATTTTCAGCCTCCTTGAATGAACCCATTGCGATAAATATGAGCATTTGCTCCTAGTGACTTTTACAGAGCCGTCAAAGGTGTCAATATGAGGGAATGGGCTAAGGAATTCAATTTGCTAGAGGATTTTGAATGACAACTATTACAGACCCAGATCAGCGGGCTACTCTAAGAGTAATCTGACCCAGGTTTATATAGTTTTTAAATGCTAGCGCACTCGTTTCCCGAATAGCTTCAGTTACTAATTGAATTGTTTCAAAGTAAGACTTTACTTTGTGATAATAATATGATTCTTGCGTGTCCAGTCTTTTCCAATCTAAGCTAGTAGTTGAGGCAATACTCCCAACGGTTTAATATTTTGTTCAGGAATTTTTGTTTTTCATTGATTTGTTTCCTCAAGACCAAAACTCCATCTATAACGTTTCCGGTCTAAGAATGATTATGTAATAACCTTTCAGACATATTGTCTTTAATTAAGTTACCATCTGCACGAAAGTCTCAAAGTAATTCCTCTTTTGAGTGGAAATTTCAAAGAGATTTAGCAACATTACTCACTGAATACATAGCAAACAAGCTTTAAATATGTTATACCTTTAAAGGGGAAGTCCCTATACTGAACGCATATTTTCAATTATATCATACAACTTGGTATTTGTTATGCTCAATCATTATTTATGAAGATTGCCAATTTGAACTTATATCGAAAATTGCCTCTGTGATAAAAAATAAACTGATTTCATCAATACTTATATTTTTTGTTCTTCAACAAAGTATTATCAGCCCCTTCCGTTCAAATTTTCCGCGTTTTGCCGATGATCACCCGATCGCTCTATTGTTTACGTAACGGCATTTCTCGGAAGTGGTCGGAGAGACGCGAATAGAAATGAAACTAAAACCCAACCCGAATAAAACTGAAACATCGGGGAATAAAATCGTGATCGTCGATATCACACACATGGTTGTTTTGTCATTTTCAACGTTTATTGGATAGGGTTTCTTGCAATATACTACTTTTCAGCATATAAACAAACGAGTTTTGTATATTTTGGTATTTTTGAAACGCGTCAAATGTAGGGACTTCCCCTTAAAGGCTTTAAATATTTAAGTAATGGCAGAACTATGTCACAATATAGTCCAATGAACATGTTTTAT
Source organism: Azorinus chamasolen (assembly GCA_963576725.1). Taxonomy (NCBI): domain Eukaryota; kingdom Metazoa; phylum Mollusca; class Bivalvia; order Cardiida; family Solecurtidae; genus Azorinus; species Azorinus chamasolen. The sequence continues at coordinate 37,774,004 of OY755246.1, read as the reverse complement.
GCTCCCGCCATCAGGCGATGGGGCATTAACTTTTACCCTTGTCCCTACGGTCGTACGTACGTTCGTTGTGTAACAATTTAGTCAAAGATTTCTTGACTTGCGTATGATGTAATGATTTGATATTCGGCCTGAAGCATTATCATAGTGAGTTGTACCGTGTCTCCGCTTTTCTGGTCTGTCGTTTATCTACTTCCTGTTTGCCGACACTTTGGTTGAATGTTGTTGATAGTTTGGTGACACAAAGTTTCGTCAAAGAGTTCTTGGCTTATGTAAGCAGGAATGATTTGATATTTGGTCTGAAGCATAATCATACTGAGTTGTACTGTGTCTCCTCTCTTCAGATCTGTCGTTTATCTACTTCCTGTTTGTCGACACTTTGACTGAATTTGGTGATTCTGGTTGATTGTTTAACAATCTACTTCCTGTTTATGGTTACATGATTAGTAATTTGTAATTGTAGTATATACAGAATTATCAAACTATTAGCTAATAGTAAAATATTATGTCGCCTACGTTTCGCAGAGGCAACGTATAGGGATCACTACCCGCCTTGCATGGACACATTTTTGTGTCACCTGCCGAGAGGCAGTGTGTCACTTAGGGATCACTTTTCCGTCGTCTGTCTGTCCGTCTGTCTGTCTGTTCGTCTGTCTGTCCGCCACACTTTCATTTTTTGGCTGTCATTTCTAAATTAATCATTATAGAGCTTTCAAATTTCTCACATGGAACAAGCATGATGAGAGGTAGTGTCATGCACAAGGGCCACAACTCTAGCATCAATTTCTTTTTTAGTTATTCCCCTTTTTTATATTAACAATAAGTTTTTGTGTCAGCTGCGAGCAGGTGACACATGTGTTCCTCCGAACACTCTTGTCTTTTATTTCTATTAACGCTTTTCTCAGTAAATACACAGGTCTATGCTTTAACAAACAGACTAGACCAAAATCAGATGACTCTTGTAGGCGCCGTCTAATCAGGACATGCTCTGTTTGCTTATGAATAAAATTGATATAAATATATATGATTCTAAAGTTTCTGCCATGACAGAAACTTTCTGTGTCTATGTGGTATTATAACAATTAATCATATTAGTATTCATGATTCAGTTATTTCTTACATGAATATTCATTGAGTAAAAAGTTGATTTAAAAAGATAATAACCCTTCAACAAGGTGCAGGAAATATATATTGACAGCCAAGTCGAAAATTCTGAGTCATATACGGTAAACCCTTTTTGGAGAGACAACGTCATTAATTAACTCCTAGACTACTTTTAGACCCAACCTCTTTGAATTAATCTACCGAAAAGGAGCACTAACTATAGAAAAGGAGAATTTTAGAATTGTGTAGTTTTGAAACCATTGTGATAAATAGAGCATTTTAAATAATAAAAAGAAGAGTTTTACAGATGCACAGAAAGGCGTCAGTAGGAGGGAATAGGTTAACATGTATGTTTATTAACACGTTAACTATTTACCTATAGCATCGCCATTAAATTTTCATGCCTTTGTACGCATTTGCAATAGAGTAGACCTACACCAGGCAGTTCCTGTTAGAGCTGTCTGATCAATATCTGCTCTGTTTGCTTATTAAATTATTATATCTTATTCTGAAGTTTCTGCCAAGGTAAACGCATCCTGTGTCCATGTACTATTATAAAAAGTCATGTAATAGATATTTAGGATGCCATTAGTGCTTAAAATGAATATGCATCAAGAAAAGAGTTAAGATGACTGCTTAACACTTTCCTCCATAAATATTCATATAAGAAATAATAATGCCATGAATATAACTTGGATTAGTTTGTTATACTAACACAAGAACAATGAACTTTTGGCCATGTCAGAAACTGTAGAATCATATCTATATTATGTCATAGGCAAACAGAGCAGACTCTGATCAGACAGCTCTTATAGGAAACGTCTGATCTGGGTCTACTCTGTTTGCAAAGGCGTAAAAATGCATATTTATGGAGTAAAGCAATTCAGAACTAAAGTAATTCTGAACGTTTTTATCCAGATAGGACGAATGTTCTTGAGATACATGTACGTTGGACAGTGTGGCAAACAGTTTGGATTCTGATGAGACTCTTAGATACCCACCAACTCATCAGGAACCAAGCTCTTTGACAATTGGTAAGCTGTTTCTTAAAGGTTTGATCAAACCTTGTTATAGATCAGAGCTTGTGCAGTCATTATTTACTCAAGTATGACAAGGGCTAGAAAATGAACTATAATGAACGCAGAAGCTGTCGTGCACCATAAAATGAAGTATTTGTTGTTGAGATAAATGTTAGCTTAATAGTGGGCAAAAGTGATGCACAACATTTCTATAGGAGCTTTCTGCATCAATCTTGCACCTCATTACGCAACCAACGCCGTTTAGATCAATACATGTTCGCTTATAACTATACATAGCAAAACGTGCCTGGCAGACGATTCCTTAGTAATCTATAAGCGTTTAAGTACATCGCATCTCACAGTGCATGGCCGTGTAATTATCTATAAGGACGTTTTGGTACGAGCGTTCATCGCATCTCACAATGCATGACAAACTGGTAAACATTTTTATTGGAACAAGAAAATGTAACAAAAACCAACAACAAACAAACAACCTGACCAACATTTGAAAAGTAAATTGGCGTCCCATCATGCCCCTAGCTGTTTAACACTCGGTCAATAATTTCAAAAGATTCATCGAATCGGAAGTAATCAACATTGCACCAGATCCAAATGTTAGCAGTATTATATTTACAGTATATGTGAATGACAATGCGTTCTATGTTCAGTTGAATTATAACTTTAACCCTTTACCCAATAGCCTGTTTCTAGTTTTGAAGACATATGACCACTTAAAGCAGGTTGAAAGTAAAGCAGAATGCGCCTTAAGGCGCATTCTGCTTTACTTTCAGCCTGCTTTAAGCTACCACCTACTAGGATATAGAAAATATTTATTATGCAATATGTTCATGACTGTATGAATTTGAACTATTTTCTCCAGCGGAGGAATAAATCAAACACGCTAAAAACCGCTTCTATCAGGTAAAGTATTTCAGTAATACCGCGACATCCAGCTAATTACAGGTGGAACAAATTGCATTGTTTCATGCACAGAGGAACATCCAGGTAGAACCACCGACCTTACTGCAAGCCAGCTGGATAGTTTCTTCGTATGAAAAATCCAAATGTCCAGACTGGGATCGAATGAGGGGCTAAGTGATTTGTCAGTCGAATATCATAACCACTCGACCACGGAGGACCCTCCTCGCAGGCCTATGGTTAAGACTGTGGCCATACATGGACCTCTGTAAAAGTCACATTTTAAACCATTGTCATAAATAGAGCATGTGCTTCATAGGAGCATATGCTCTATTTTTCAATATGGTTTAAAAACTACACAATTCTTGACATTTCTTTTGATCGCATAAATACTTATTTTCTTTAGACCTATTCAAAAAGCACGGGTCTAAAATAGCCTAGGAGGGAATAGGTAAAACTATAAGGAGGATGTAGAATGAAAGAACTGCCACCATACCTGAACCGTGATCACGCAATGCAGAAACTCGCTTTGCATGCTCATATTTGTAGTGCAGTTGAAGGTCTTTCAATTTTCTTCGCATTTAATAGAACTATGGGAATAGTCCTTATCCTGCTAACACAACCATGAGGTCTGATCAAACTCTGATCTGTTGAAAGTGTTGCATTCTGATTCGTTAAAGGGTTTGATAAAAAAATCTTGTTTGAGTATCAATTGAGGATCCAGTTAAGGCGCTGAGACACTCGGCATTTCATCTGGATCGAAAGTGTTTGTAATTGCTCGTTCGGTTGTGTTTTGGATGAGAAAAGTTCAAGGTAGTGAAAGTAATTTAGATAGATCGAGCTATTAGATAGACTTGGAATTTCTGGGGGGAAATTGTGTTTATGATTCTTAGACTTTGAATTACCTACGGCTTAAGCCGTTATAGAAACAATCTTCTGTCAATGCTAATTTACTGTTGTTCAAGTAATTTTGGGTATTTTGCAAGACTGCAGTACATGGGATAAAACTGCCTTAGTTCTCACAGTACACATTTCTTCCAATTCTTGTTATTTTTTAAATTGATTGCATGATCATTTAAACGTCTGATAGGATGCAACATGCCAAAAGTAATTATAAACGTTATTGTGCAGCTACAATTATTTTGTTGATATCTCTGATGGAATATGCGTTAAAATATACAAAATGATATTGAAAGCTAAGCTGTTTGTACAGTGTAACGTGTTTTAACCCTTAACTAGGCGGCATGTCAGTCTATAAGACCTTTGCAAACAGTGTAGAACCCGGGGTAGCCTTTGATCAGGGTCTGCACTGTTTGCTATAATTATCAATTTCTTCAAAGATAAAGTTTAATACAGTTTTTGTGTCACCTGCCGAGAGGCAGTGTGTCACTTAGGGATCACTTTTCCGTCGTCTGTCTGTCTGTCTGTTTGTCTGTCTGTCCGTCACACTTTCGGGTTTTGGCTGTAATTTCTAATCATTATAGAGCTTTCAAATTTCACATGTGTAAGCTTCTCATTAAGGACCTTTGATGTAACAAAGGTCCATCATTCTGCATGCAATATTTTTGAGTTATTCCCCTTTGTTCTGATATTCGCACTCCAGCATATTAACAGTTTTTGTGTCAGCTGCGAGCAGGTGACACATGTGTTCCTCAGAACACTCTCGTTGTTTCATTGATATTTAGAAAAGGATGAACTAGTTTTAATTATTCAACAGATTATGAGGTAACGCTTTACTCCATACATACGCCGTTCTACGTACAGTAAAACTTCGATTATCCGAACACTAAAATACGTATTATTATCGCTCTTTAAGACAGGTGGCAGCTTAATGCATGGTGAAAGTCATGCAGAAAGCTCCTCTAGGAGCTTTCTGCATGACTTTCACCATGCATTAAGCAGCCACCTGCCTAAAAGGGTCTAAATTCTTCTATACCGAAAATTCGAATAATCGAGGTTTTACTGTATTTGCAAACAGAGTACACGCAGATCAGACGGTCCCTGTGAGGGCTGTCTGATCAGGACCTGCTCTATTGGCTGATGAACAAATATACAGTAAAACACCGCTAATGCGACCACCTAATAGAGGTATAATTCTGGGTGCTAGATGCAGGTGGTAGCTTAATGCAGGACAAAAGTAATGCAGAAAGCTCCTAGAGGATACTATTGCCCTGTATTAAGCAACCACCTGCTTATAAAGACAACTATGTGTATTTATTAAGTGGTCGCATCAGAGGGTTTCTACTGTATATGTGATTGTACAGTGGTAAAACATCCTGTGTTCCTATCCCAATATAGAATTAGTTTAATAAATATTCATGATGTCATTATTTCTTTCATGAATACGCATGGGATACAGTAAAACTCCTCTAAACCGGACGTTAAATTCAATATAGATATCGGTCATGGTGATAGGTTGCAGATTAATGCAGGGTGAAGGTCATGCAGAAAGCTCCTCTAGGAGTCACCTGTCTAAAAGTATCTAAATTCTTCTCTACTAGAATTCCGGTTTAGAGAGGTTTTACTGTATCTGGTTAAGCTACCAGTACCTGTCTGAACGTGGCCTTCTTTTAACTGTTTCAACTCTGCACATGTATGCACCGTCATTGTAAAGCAGTGTAGACCCAGATCAGAAGACTCCCAGAGGAGCTCTCTGACCAGGATCTGCACTGTTTGACATTTAAAATCCTATAGCAAGTTTAAGCCTTTCATGCTGAATTGACTCTATAGTTATACACTGATGAGCTATTCCACTTTGTAAAGTTAGGGTTGAAAGGGTTAAAGGTTTACTCTTCCATACTGAATGGACTCTATAGTTAAACACTGATGGGCTATTTCACTCTGTAAAGTTAGGGTTGAAAGTGTTAAAGGTTTACTCTTCCATACTGAATGGATTCTATGGTTAACCACCGATAGGTTATTCCACTTTGAATGTCCAGGGTTGATATGGCTGATACTGGTTTACTGTATCATGTTTATAAGTAGCATGTTGAGCACATCCTATCTACATACATTTCATTCCACTTCATTCTGCATAAATCGCCACACTTTTTTACCTGAAAACATTTATTCCCACCTTTTAGCTCACCTGGCACAAAATGGCTATGTGAGCTATTGGGATCACCCTGTGTCCGTTGTCCATTTTCGTCTATCGTCCGTAGTTCATTTTCAGCCGTGCATCGTGCGTCATCAACAAATTCTGTAAAAAGAAATCTCTTCCAAAACCACTGTCTAATGAGACGCATGGACATTGACTAATTGGTTCTCACTTGCTGCAAATGGTCCTCAAAGAGGCTAAAATTAATAGTTTCTTTAACCCTTTCCCTGTTCTATGTATATTACAAATTTCAATACCTAATGAATATTCATGGACAAAATACGGGAAGATGGAGCATTGTAGCCATTTCAGAAACTAAAGAAACCGATCTATCAAATTCCAAGAGCAAACAGAGCAGACCCTGATCAGACGGCTTCTATAGGAGCCGTCTGATCTGGGTCTACTATATTTGCAAATGCGTGAAAACACGTTTATATGAGGGAAAGGGTTAATGAACGACATTTTCTAAACCGATGAATGAAATGTGACCAAATTTGACAGAAGTTATCTTCAGGACATAATAAATCAGATGAGCGATACAGGGCCATCATGGCCATATTTTTGTGCGTCATTTCTTGTTTTTATTTCTGAATACATTTCTTCCTACACCATTTCTGTATAAAATTTCTTTTGCCTAATTTCTGCATAACTGTCTCCCACTTCTGCAAGACCTCCCATTCTCCCTTTTTGTTAACCCTTTTCCTCATATTAACGCCTTTTCACGCCTTTTCAGCTGTCTGATCAGAGTCTGCTCTGTTTGCTCATGGAATTTGATAGCCCTGTTTTTCTACTTTCTAAAATGGTCACAAAGTTCCGCCTTCTATATTTCATTATAGCTGTTTTGTTTATGAATATTCAGTAGGTAATGCAATTTGGAATAAACATAGAACAGGGAAATGGTTACATGTTTGCAACATCATTTACACTACAGAAATTATTTAAATATGTCGTATCTAGGTCCAAAGTGGGTGCACAGTTAGTCACAAGTTCGTTTCAATTTCATGCCTCCTACCAACAAAACATTTAGCAAGCGTTTAACGAGCCAACACGGACCACAACCAACACATTATTTGCTCTAATGCATTTTACCCATGAGAAGTAGAAACCCTGATTTCCCCAAGGTGTTATAAAAACTGAGAACATTAATTTAAGATTAGATATCTCTGTTTAAATAGCTCATTTGAATGTTTCATATTCCCGATTGATGTAAAATTTGGTATTTATTTGAAAAATAAATAAGTGGTATTGTTCAATACTAGTTAAACTGTTGAAGGAATTGGATTATTTAAATGCATTTGGATCACATTCCCGTTATATAGTCTCATAGGGATGTGTTATGTTACGACGGGGTGCATACGTCCCCTGCCCGTCCGCCTAGTAGTAAATCCGTGTCTATACTTTAATCCTTTACTCCATGAATATCCATGTAAGAAATAATAACATTATCAATATTAATTAAACCAATTGTTATAATAACACATGAGTATGGGACTTTTTTACCTTGGAAGAAACTGTTAAATCAGATATACAGTAGAACCCCTCTAATGCGACCACTTAATGAATAAACATGGGAGTCTTTATAAGCAGGTTGTTGCTTAATGTAGGGCAAAAGTAATGCAGAAAGCTCCTCTAGGAGCTTTCTGCATTACTTTCGTCTTGCATTAAGCTACCACCTGCCTCTGCCATCAAGAATTATGCCAATTATGGTCGCATTAGAGGGGTTTTACTGTATTTTATATCATGAGCAAACAGAGCAGACCCTGATCAGACGGCATCTGTAGGAGTCGTCTAATCAGGGTCTACTCTGATTGCAAAGACGTAGAGAGTCGTATTTATGGAGTAAAGGGTTAACCCATTTTCTTATAGGCTATTTTTAGATCCTACCTGTTTGAATAAATCTAAAGAAAAGGAGCATTAACTAGAGAAAAGGAAATTTAAGAATTGTGTAGTTCTGAAACCATTGTGATAAATAGAGCATTGGCTCCTTCAGGAGCAAATGCTCTATTTATCACAATGGTTTCAAAAAGTAATTTTTACAGAGGCGTAGAAAGGCGTATTTATGGAGGAAAGGGTTAAACAACTTGAGAGTGGACACGCCTCTCGGTGTTTCACTACAGAGTCCACTCAGTATGTAAGGATTAAACTTGCTGGAGGATTGTATTCACAGATAATGCAGATCCTGATCAGAGGGTTCCCCAAGAAGACATCTGATCTTGGTCTTCACTGTTTGCAAATGACAACCGATACGTGCCCCGCATTCCAATGCTTAACTCATTTCGAAGATATTAGTTTTACCCAATGCTTGAATGAGTTTTCCACCGCTGACTTGGACTAATATCTCCAGGGTTAAGGTCACGGCAGAGATTGATATTTTTCCAGATCGCGTCCGCTTTAAACTGTACCACGCTTTGAGTGATTTTAAATGTTAACCGTAACCCGAAGGTTTGTCGCAATCATTACTTCAGGGTCAGGTTCACTTGAGAGGCTAATATGAAGTTTAATGCAATTTCGCTTTTGCCCCTAAACCATGCTTTTTCACATAATTTCACTCATCCGTTATTTATACCTCGAATGAGTCGCCCACATCACTCTGGCAGATATCTTCAATGTTAAGATCAAGGCAGATGTGCATACAATATTTAATGAAGTGTCTCATATATGCTCAAATTTCAAAAAATTGTTAATAATAAAAGCAACATTTGATAGTGTATCACGTAAATATATTAGCAATCTAGATACATCAAGGCAAAGGTAACAACACATATAATTCCTCTTGCAAATTTGTTCCAGCTCTATTGCTATCAAATACTTGTCAGAGTTTTAATTATTTTTGAATATTCTATTCCAACTACCATTGGTGTGTTTCTTTTGTGATTAAAGTGATAGCCCCTACAATGAACGCATATATTTAAAGTGATATTCCGTGCAATAAACGCATATTTTAATCACATGATAAAGCTTGGTATTTGTTACGTTCAATCATTATTATGAATATTGTCAATTTTAACTTATGTCGAAATATGTCAATTTGAACTTATGTTGAAATATGCTCATGTCATATGTCATACAAAATAAATCCTTTTCATAGATACTTATAATGTTTGTTCTACAACAAAATGTTACAGGCCTTTGCCGAACAGGTAACGAAACTAAAACGAAACTCGAATAAATACTACTACATTGCCGAATAACATCGGGTCTTTGATATTAAGCACGTAGAAGTTGTGTCTTCTTTGGCAGTTATTCAATTGGTTTTCTTGCATATAAACAAATTTTAGGCATTTTTAAAACACGTTACAAGAAGAGACTACCACTTTAAGCAAGGCATATTGAATTGAGAAACAATTAGACGATGTGAAGCGATATGGACAGTATAATTTTGGTTCAGCATTCCAAACAGTTTTTGTCACTGTTAAACAAGAGTCTGGGATTCGGCGTTGTATTGCACTGCTCAGGGTATTCGGTGTTGTCTCGTACTGCTCAGGGTTTTCGGCGCTGTATCGTACTGCTCAGGGTATTCGGCGTTATATTGTACTGCTCAGGGTTTTCGGCGTTATATTGTACTGCTCAGGGTATTTGGCGTTGTATTGTACTGCTCAGGGTTTTCGGCGTTATATTGTACTGCTCAGGGTATTTGGCGTTATATTGTACTGCTCAGGGTATTCGGCGTTGTATTGTACTGCTCAGGGTTTTCGGCGTTATATTGTACTGCTCAGGGTATTCGGCGTTATATTGTACTGCTCAGGGTATTAGGCGTTATAGTGTACTGCTCAGGGTATTCGGCGTTGTATTGTACTGCTCAGGGTATTTGGCGTTGTAGTGTACTGCTCAGGGTATTCGGCGTTGTAGTGTACTGCTCAGGGTATTCGGCGTTATATTGTACTGCTCAGGGTATTCGGCGTTATATTGTACTGCTCAGGGTATTAGGCGTTATAGTGTACTGCTCAGGGTATTCGGCGTTATATTGTACTGCTCAGGGTATTCGGCGTTATATTGTACTGCTCAGGGTATTTGGCGTTATATTGTACTGCTCAGGGTATTCGGCGTTGTATCGTACTGCTCAGGGTATTCGGCGTTGTATCGTACTGCTCAGGGTATTAGGCGTTATATTGTACTGCTCAGGGTATTCGGCGTTGTATTGTACTGCTCAGGGTTTTCGGCGTTGTATTGTACTGCTCAGGGTATTAGGCGTTGTATTGTACTGCTCAGGGTATTCGGCGTTATATTGTACTGCTCAGGGTATTAGGCGTTGTATTGTACTGCTCAGGGTTTTCGGCGTTATATTGTACTGCTCAGGGTATTCGGCGTTGTATCGTACTGCTCAGGGTTTTCGGCGTTGTATTGTACTGCTCAGGGTATTAGGCGTTGTATTGTACTGCTCAGGGTATTCGGCGTTGTATTGTACTGCTCAGGGTTTTCGGCGTTGTATTGTACTGCTCAGGGTATTAGGCGTTGTATTGTACTGCTCAGGGTATTAGGCGTTGTATTGTACTGCTCAGGGTTTTCGGCGTTGTATTGTACTGCTCAGGGTATTAGGCGTTGTATTGTACTGCTCAGGGTATTCGGCGTTGTATTGTACTGCTCAGGGTTTTCGGCGTTGTATTGTACTGCTCAGGGTATTAGGCGTTGTATTGTACTGCTCAGGGTATTCGGCGTTGTATTGTACTGCTCAGGGTTTTCGGCGTTGTATTGTACTGCTCAGGGTATTAGGCGTTGTATTGTACTGCTCAGGGTATTCGGCGTTGTATTGTACTGCTCAGGGTATTAGGCGTTGTATTGTACTGCTCAGGGTATTAGGCGTTGTATCGTACTGCTCAGGGTATTCGGCGTTGTATCGTACTGCTCAGGGTATTTGGCGTTGTATCGTACTGCTCAGGGTATTTGGCGTTGTATCGTACTGCTCAGGGTATTTGGCGTTGTATCGTACTGCTCAGGGTATTTGGCGCTGTATCGTACTGCTCAGGGTATTAGGCGTGGTATCGTACTGCTCAGGGTATTAGGCGTTGTATTGTACTGCTCAGGGTATTAGGCGTTGTATTGTACTGCTCAGGGTATTAGGCGTTGTATTGTACTGCTCAGGGTATTAGGCGTTGTATTGTACTGCTCAGGGTATTAGGCGTTATATTGTACTGCTCAGGGTATTTGGCGTGGTATCGTACTGCTCAGTGAGCTCTTTTAACCCTTTATCAAATAGATATGTTTTAACGCCTTTGCAATCAGAGTAGACCCAGATCTGACGGCTCCTGTTGGAGCTGTCTGATCAGGATCTTCTCTGTTTGCTTATGAATTAATATATGTCTGCTTCTACGGTTTCTGTCGTGGCCAGTTACGTCTGTGTTCATATACCATTATAACAATTCAGCTAATGATTATACATGATATCGTTATTTCTGAAATGAATATTCATGGACTAAAAGGTTAGTTTAACCTTAATTGGCCACTTTGACCGTTATTTCTTCCGTACAGACGCAGGCCAAGTCTCGCCGTCGTGGGTGTCATTTAATTATAAAAATGTTCTTTTCACGATATTTACAACTGGTTTATTTGGTATAGACTAGTAGTCATTTTTTGACAATGCTCTATGATTTGACGCTGTTATGTTCCACTATTTTAAAAAAAAACCCAAATTATTTCCATAAATTGTATATATTGTTTAGACGCTAATTTCAACTGGGGTTTTTTGGTAGTCATTGACCATGATTTATACAATGACGGTGCTATGTTCCACTGTTTCCAGTAAACAATTTCCATAAATTGTATATATTAGTTTTGGGCGCTATTTTCAGCTGGTTTATTTGGTAGTCATTGATCATGATTTATAATATGACGGTGGCATGTTCCACTTTTTTCAGTAAACTGTTTCCATAAATTGTATATATTTAGACGCTATTTTCAGCTTGTTCATGTGGTAGTCAATAGCCATGCTTAATAATATGACGCTGCTATTTTCTGCTGGTTTATTTGCCGGTTAGTTTTTGTTCATCGTAAAATGTATGCGTTATTCTCAGTTGATTTGTTTTCCCAGTCATCTTTTCACGAATTACAACATGCAGGCGCTGCATTTAAGCCAGTGCGTTTGCCTGTCATTTCCAGGCATTGCAAATGTCAGATTAATATTAAACTGTCAGATTAAAGGTGTATTTCAGTTTTGCCTTTATTCCACAACTTAACTCTTTACTTTATGAATATTCATGCGAGAAATACAACCATCATGAATATTAATTCATAGTAGAAACTGCAGAATCACATAGATATGCTTAATTTACAAGCAAACAGAGTAGTCCTACATATGCCGTCTAGTCTGGATCTACTCTGTTTTCAAAGGTGTAGAAATGCGTATATCATTTAACTAACCCAATTTTACCTTAGTATAAGAAATGTTGCAATGTGTTCCGTGCAAAGAAGAACACCTGGGGCCTTCCTCTACCTGTAATTAGCTGGACGTCGTGATATAACTGAAATACTGTTAAAACGACGTAACAGAATCTCTTCAGAATAAGTCGTCCTCTGTCAATGTACTACTTGAAGCACACATATCAATACTTCAATGTGTGTCGATGGCTATCTGCTTTTCATTGCTTTGTTTGTACTTGAATAAGAATGAAAAGACACACTATGATAAACATATGCGTTATCAAGATGTGAAAAATGTGTATTATTTTTGTGGAAATGAATTTAAATTAGATATTTTCTTTTTTGTTTAACCTTTTACACCATAACTATTCATTTGAAAAATAATATATGTATGGATATTAATAAGCTTCAGTTTACAATGGCATACAAACAAGATGGTGTTTGGCCATAACAGAAACTGTGTAATTAGATATATATTTATAATTTATTCAAGTTAGCAAACTGAGCTATCTCTGATCAGACAGCTTCTATAGTAACCATATGGCCTGGGTCTACTCTGTTTACAAAGGCATCCAATGGCGTTACTGTGGGGTTAATAGTTAAGTTTTGAATGTGATAGACGTCACTGCATCCAACGTCTATTCATTCATTATACGTATGCTTAAGTTGAAAAACACTGAATATAGATGACACACTGTCTAAACGTTTGCTTTATGCAATAGAAACTCATTCTTAATTTATTGTAAACCTTCACCAAGTTGCAGTTGATGCTGGTTTTGTCCGCAAGGTATATCCTTAGATTCTCAAAGGTGTCCATAGGAAATCATATTAAACACAAACGTATAAAAGCGTTGCCTTACAAAGTGTGTTTTCTTTGATCTTCGGTTAGATGTACAAGTTCTGCATGTCTTGCATATTTTACCTGATATATGCCTTTGCAGTCGGTATTGGAGTAGTTTAGAGCGCACCCACTCATAATACATAGTCTGCCTCACAAAATCAAAGTACAGTAAAACCTCTCTATAACGGCAACTAAATTGTGTTTATTAGTTGGCATATTAAGGCAAGTGGCTGCTTAAAGCAAGGTGAAAGTAAAACAGAACGCTCCTATAGGAGCGTTCTGTTTTACTTTCACCTTGCTCTAAGCAACCACCTGCATTTAACAGAAAAAACTTGATGTAATTTAGTGGCCGTTATAGAGAGGGTTTACTGTAGAATATGCAAAAGGGATGTAATTTTCTACGTATGAACGTATGTGAATTAGTAGCAAATTACTTCCTTGGTGTAAAATGTTTGAAATTATTCCAACTTGTAAAATGTTATAATTATTGACAAGAGATGCTTCACGAACGACGAAATATATACATACAGTTGAACCTCGATATCTCAAACTCGGATAACTCGAACTTCGATATAACTCGATTAAAAATGTCGGTCCCTTCCAAAATGTCTAATACAGAATTGTTTTAAAAGTCACCGCCGCACATATCTAAATAGACATGTCATAGCTTGATGCAGGTCGCATCATTACTTTCGACCCGTATTAAGCTGTCACGTCGAGAAAGAGCCCCAAGTTAGAAATAAGGCTGACTCGAACTCCGATTATCTCGAAGTTATTTGTATGATTTCTTAAAGTTGGAGATATTGAAATTCAACTGTACATGCATAAACAAGAATTGTCGTGTCCATTATAGGATTGTTGTATCACGCCATGGATACAAAGTATTACAAACCGATTTTATCGGTATATAGCGAGCGTTAAAATGATACGCACATATTACATATGTATAAAGTAAAACCCCTCTAATGCGACCACCAAGAGATTGTAATTCTGGGTCTTACATGCAGGTGGTTGCTTAATACAGGACGAAAGTTATGCAGAAAGCTCCCATAGAAGCTTTCTGTATTAGTTTCGTCCTGCATTAAGCAACCACTTACTTATAAAGACCGCGATGTTTTTCATTATTTAGTCGCATTATCTAGCGGGTTCTACTTATAATTTAGCTGTTAGATCCTCCTTTTGCTCCAGGGAACAGCAAACTCTAACTTGCCAAAGCAAACATTCAAGACAAATTATATGGAATTAACTACTTTCCTCCCATACTATTTCTAGACTCAACCTCTTTGAATAAATATAGATCTACCGAAAAGGCACATTTATTAGAAAAAAGGACACTTTTAGATTTGCTCTTATGGAGCAAATGCTCTATTTCTCACAATGGTTTGTTACCAAAAATGACTTTTACAGGGGCGTCAAAATGCGTCAGTATGAGTGAATGACGTTTTAATATTTGATCATCCCACTGATTCCAACAAAATTGATAACCTTTATCAAATGTCAAATAGTAAAATGTGTTGAAGCCTATATGGCTTTTTGATGACGGTTTACTTCATTTTCATAAACGCGTTTAAATGTATCTATTTACTTCCTAGATACAACTTTTAACACAGTAGACCCAGATCAGACGTCTCCTGTAGGTGTCGTTTGTAATTATTTCTTGCATGAATATTCATGGAGTAAAGGATTATTTATAAACTATTACAACAATACGTTCACCTGCCACTCACATTGTTATGTTGTTTGGATCAATTTGGCAGTAATAAAATCATGATAAAACAGTCTGTCCACTGCATATTTGTATACAGTAAAACCTCTCTAAACCGGAATTCAAGTAGACACGAAGTTAGATACTCTAGGCAGGTGGCTACTTAATGTATGGCAACCCTGTATTAAGCAGTTACCTGTCTCCAATACCCATATTTATACTAAATTTAACGTCCGGTTTAGATTGGTTCTCCTGTATTCGTCACCTTGTTTAATACGGCCTAGAAATCGCATTACTTGACTTTGTACCACGGATTGAGAAGGCACCGATGTTATGAGATGGTTTGCATGAGTTCGAGTACATTCTCAAGCAGCTGACTGGTTCGATTTCTGAGCCTTTTTTTGGCCTTTCGATGTCATATGATGTTTATCAACCCTTTCATCGACAATGTCGCAAAAATGCACCACGACAAATAGTGCAGTCACAGGTCAGACCTCTGATCAGGGACTTCACGTTTTATCTCATTCTCTATTTCTATATCTGTTCTTTATTCCTTTGAATGTTGCACTTATTTATTTAATTTCCTTCTTGTACCAAATGATTTAACAAAAATTGGATTGCAGACAAGAATTAGAAATTCGGCGCCGAAAGATTTAAGACGAATGCAGCGTTGCATATGGCACATGCACATACAACTAATGAACAAACAGCTGCAAAATTATGAAATACGGCGATGAACAGCGTTCAACGTTCATCAAAATTACTGCAATTAACCATTTCCTTAATGAATAAATGCCTCACTTAATGAAGATTCATCCACTGAATCATTATAAAGGGACATTAACCCTTTACCCAACAGCCTGTTTCTAGTTTTGAAGACATATGACCACTTAAAGCAGGTTGAAAGTAAAGCAGAATGCGCCTTAAGGCGCATTCTGCTTTACTTTCAGCCTGCTTTAAGCTACCACCTACTAGGATATAGAAACTATTTATTATGCAATATGTTCATGACTGTATGAATTTGAACTATTTTCTTCAGCGGAGGAATAAATCAAACACGCTAAAAGCCGCTTCTATCAGGTAAAGGGTTAACGAGGGACTGTTTGGACAATGCAGAAGATGCAGAATCGGATCTTTATAATTTACCTTTAGCCTGCTATATGCGGATGAATGAATACCAATGCATATCATCAGGATCCAAACTGTTTGATACCCTGATTGTTTTTTGGAAGACAAATTGATTAATGCTTGAATTTTGAAAATGTAGTCGGTGAAAACTTTTGTAAAAATGATTTTCTCAGCAGGCTAAAGGTTAAGCAAGCAAACAGAGCCGACCCAGATCAGACAGCTCCTAGAGGAGTTATCTGATCTAGGTCTACTCGCGTGGAAAGACGTTACTATCAGGGAAAAGGGTTAATTCAGTTTTTGTCTTTTTATAGTACTTGATGCATTTGTAGTTTTTATGGTACTTGATGCATTTGTAGTTTTTTATGGTGCTAGATGCATTTATAGTGTTTGATGTTGTTTGATGCATTTGTATGTTCTATGGCACGTGATGCATTTGTAATTATTATGGTACTTGGTGCATTTGTAGTGTTTATGGTACTGGATGCATTTGTAGTGTTGTATGGTGTTTGATGCAGTTGTAATTTGTATGTGGTGCTTAATGCATTTGTAAAGTGTATCTGGTATGTGATGCATTTGTAAGTTGTACAGTAAAACCCCTCTAATGCGACCTGTATGAGCTTTCTGCATAACTGTTGTCCTGCATTAAGCAACCACCTGCTTATAAAGATAGCCATGTTTATTCATTAAGTGGTCGCATTAGAGGGGTTTTACTGTATCTGGTTCTGGGTGCATTTGTACTTTATTAAGAATAGAAGGCTCGTATATTCTCCTGGAAGTATTACAATATCGGAAGGATTGGGAGAAACATTTGCCTGTGTAATATCGATTACAAACTGCTGTTGTTGACATTTGAGAAGCAGTGTCAGTGCAGCCTTTTCAGACTATTAACCCTTGTCCTGCTGACAGCTACCTTAGTCGCAATTACAAACAGCTTGGACCCAGATGAGACACCGAGTAACCTTTTCGGCGTCTCATCATAATCCAAGTTGTTTAACACTCGGTCAATAGTTTCTTAAAATAGATCAGAAGTCGGGCAAGAAATTAGGAAATGTCATACGAACGTTCGAACGAATACCAGAAGCTCAAATGAAGCGTGCACTCTTACATACGTACAAGACCTTCACAAAACTGTTCCTTTGTCTGCTCAACACCAGCAACATAATAGTCAAAAGGTGTTGCAGCACAGTTAACCCTTTACTCCATGAATATTTATGTAAGAAATAATGATGTCAACAATATTAATTAGATTAACTATAAAAATGGAATATTAACACATGGTAGTTTTGCAAATACAAAAACGGGTATTGTAAGAAATAACGATGTCAACAATATTAATTAGATTAATTTCAAAAATGGTATATTAACACATGGTATTTTTGCAAATACAGAAACTGGCCTACTCTGTTTGCAAAGGCGTAGAAAAACGTATTAACCCTTTTGATTCCAATGCCGGATCTGTGATTACCTATGCAAACAGTTTGGATCCAGATGAGACGCCGAGTAACTCGGCGTATCATCAGTATCCAAACTGTTTGTTACTGTTACTATGTTTTTGAAACAAAAATGAAAAAATCAAAAGAATGAAAGTTTGTAGCAGACGACAAAGTTAGCAGACGACAGAGTTTGGCAGCGAAAGGGTTAAGGGAGTAAAAGTTAAACCAAAATTCAATCAAACTCATCGAAAACAGAAGATGAAAGCTTGAAAGAATCGGAAGTAGTCCAAATTGCTGAATCCAAATGTGAGCAGGTACAATAGAACCCCTCTAATGCGACCACTTAATGAATAAACATGGCTGTCTTTATAAGCAGGTGGTCGCTTAATGCAGGAGAAAAGCTTTCTGCATTACTTTTGTCCTGAATTAAGCTACCACCTGCATAAAGCACCCATAAGTATACCTCTTTTAGGTGGTCGCGTTAGCGGGGTTTTACTGTATTTGTTTTTCAGAGGAGAGTAAGGGTTAAAAAGCAATAAGTATTATATCTACCATTGTCCATGGCGCCAGCTTAAACCTTAACCCTTTCGGCGCCACATTTCTATGTCGTCTGCAATCAAAGTTTGTTAAATCATTCAGTAAAATAAGGAAATGAAATAAATAAAATTTCAGAGGAATAAAGCACATATATATAGAAATAGAGATTGAGACAAATAGTGCCGTGGTGCATTTATGCGACTGAGGCGGTGAATGGGTTAACTCTTTCTCTTTTTTTTCTATATTTAGTCAAAATTCAATAACTACTGAATATTCATGAACAAAATAGTTGTAATGAAATATGGAAGGTAGACCATTGTAGCTATTTTAGAAACTAAAGAAACCAATCTATCAATGTCCATAGCCAGATTCAGATCTGTATAATACCATTATCAAACAGCCGTATGATCCGGGTCATCTATGTTTGCAAAGTTGGGTAAAATGTGACCACCTTGTGATTTTAAACAAAATTCACTGACAGACTACAGAAATCGGCTCAGTGGATGGTCTGCTGATGATGATCAATGTTCCAGTGTTATTTTCTGATCTGCTGAAAAGTTATTGCACTATGTCACGTACATGAGCCATAAACAGAGATTAAACGATGTAAATCATTCTTAATACTTAAAGTGCAGGAACCGAGTATACAAGAACTTTGCAAACAGAGTCGTCCTCGATCAAAGGGCTTCCTTAGAAACCATTTGATCAGAGTTTGCAGTGTTTTTCATCAAAACTATTTTCTTCAGTGATAAATGTTGATATATTTTTTGTTTAATGTATTATTCAGAAAGAGAGGTCTCCAGAGCCAGTTTTAATTTTTCAGCAGATTATGGTTAAGGCATAAGGTTTCAAATAAAACATCTCGGTCATAAAGCTACTTAAAGGCTGCAAATACATAAATCAGGGCGATAAGGAAAAACATTACAATAAAGCATGTGCTTGTTGTTTCATGGCGTATCAAAAGTGCACCGAATAACGAAATAACCTTGGTACAGTGCTCCCTCTCTACAACGACACCCTTTGGGATATGAAGATTGTATGTGTTGTTCAGAGGGAGTTGTTATAGGGAGGGAAAATCAAATATAACTAGCTTGTTTGCAGATCCCCAGATAAGGTGTATTTCGAGAACTAAAACCGTTATGCCTCCATCAAACCCTATGTTGTGACCACTCTTTAGAATCGTCACAAAGTGACGATTCTAAAGAGTGGTCACAACATAGGGTTTGATGGAGGCATAAAGAAATTACGATGGAAAGAAGTTGTTTCTGGAGCCTTGTTTCGGAAACAGTGACATGCGTTGTTGTAAGGAGGGAATCGTTATTGAGAGGGTCGTTGTAGGGAGGGAGCACTGTACCAGAAGGAAGAGGTCATACAGGACAGAATTACGTTTCGTCGTATATCATATGGACCTCCGTGGTAGAGTGGTATAGTCTTCGACCGACAATCACTTATCCCCTAAAATACACCGCTGCAATTCGAATCCTGACCTATGTTTTCGGATAAGCTTTCCAGATGGCTTGCGGTAGTTCGGTAGTTCCTGCACGGGTGTTCTGTGTATGATACAATTCGTTCCGTGCACGGAAAACCCTCCGGGGTGTACCCCTATACAAAAATCCCCTGAAAAGTTTATATTATATAAAATCAGCTAATAAAAATTCGTGATGTCATTATTCCTTACATGAATATTGAACAGGGAAAGGGTTTAGGGGACCAAAGTAATTTTTTTCTAAGCATACGGATAGCACACCAAGTTTCATGACAATATAGATATATATATATATAATTAAAACTGGCTCCTCACTTTCAGAATAGTAATTAAATCAAACGTTGTATCAAAATGTATTACTGAAGAAAATGATTTTATGACAAACAGTGCAGACCCTGGTCTAATAGCTCCATTATGAACCATTTGATCCGGATCTACGTTCTGTTTGCAAAAGTCTTATATACTTGGGTTCGGGTCCATACGCTCAAATGTTGTGCGTGTGGTCAGTGTTTTGAAAACTTCCATACGCAATCCATACGTTCCTCTCATACGCTGTAGTGTGACAGGGCCATAAGGTATGTGAGCTTGCTCACCAAAGTTCTTTAATTATGAAAGAAATGATGTCATTATGAATATCAATTAAAGTAATTTTCAAAATGGCATACTTACACATGCAATTGTTGCCAAGCAGAAGCTGTAGAGTTAGCTCTATATAATTTCACAAGCAACTAGAGCAGACCCTGATCAAACAGTTCATCAGGGGCCGTCTGATCTGAGTTTACTGTCTGCAAAAGCGTAGAAAGGCGTATTTATGGAGTAAAGCACAACCAGGTTATAAAATATTGTCATTTTTGGACAGGTTCAGTTTCGTCAACCGTTGTGCAAAACTTGTTCTTAACCATTTACCCCATAAATACGTCTTTCTACGACTTTGCAGATAGAGTAGACCCATATCAGACGGCTGTTATAGGAACCGTGTGATCAGGGTCGGCTCTGTTTATTGAACAATATAGATATGATTCTACAGTTTCTGCCATGACAAATATTCCTGTGTCCATGTACCATTATAAATATCTATCTTATAAATATCAATAATGTCATTATTTCTTTGATGAATATTCATGGAGTAAAGCGTTAACCCATATTGTGACCTGATTCGCCTTTTATAAACAGCTTGGATACATAGGGGACGACGAATATGTAGGCGTGTAGTCAGAATCCAAAAATGGTTCACAGTCACTCGTTAGTTCCCAAAGGCTTGATAGATTCGGAAATTGCTCCAGATCCAACTTTTAGCAGACCTTATTTTTTCAGAGTGTGAAGTGTGTTGATTATTTACATTTCTATAATGTTACATTGTTTGTGATGGTCGGAAACATTTGTGTTGTGTTAATGATTGTTTTGTGGAAGTAAATTTTCGATGATCGCTTTAATGGTACAGAGAGATGTTCATTTCGCCTACTGTTCTAGTTAAAAGCCTTTACGCCGTACATACACATGTTGAAGCCGTCTGATCAGGATCTACTCTGTTTGCGTATGAAATAATATACAGTTGAACTTCGATATCTCGAACTCGGATAACTCGAACTTCGGGATAACTCGAACAAAAAGTCCAGTCTTTCCAAAACTAACACTACAGAATTGCTCTAAAATGTATCGCTACAGATATCTAGAAACACATGTGGCAGCTTAATACAGGTCTAATGTAATGCTGAAAGCTCCTACAGGAGCTTTCAGCATTACTTTAGACTTGTATTAAGCTATGGTCTTGACAAATGGTTCAGATTAGAACTAATTTGTACGGTCCCTTAAAGTTCGACTTATCGAAGTTCAACTGTATGATGTAACAGTTTCTATCACGGCCAACATTTCATGTTTTCAGGTGTCATTTTAGCAATTCATGTAATTAATATTCATGATGTCATTATTCCTTATTCATGGGAGAAAGTATTCAGCAACTTACTAGGCATTTGCACGTTAGTGGCGTATTTGTGATAACAAATGAAGTTGGACCCAGATCTCTCGCGGAGTAAATCGGCGTCTGGCTAAGATCCAAACTCTTGGACAATGTCTTTTAAGAGTCTCGAACAATATGTGATGATTAGCAGATTTTGCAGACAAATAATTATGATGATATGACCAGCAGTTGATGTACATTTAACCCCTGCCATGTTATCGGTTTATTCAAAATTTCATTACCTACTAAATGTTCGTGAACAAAATGGTTATAATAAAAATATGGAAAGTGGAAAAATGTAGTAATTTTAGAAAGTAATTTAAAGAAACAGATCTTGCCAATTCCATTAGCAAACATAGCAGATGCTGATATGGGTCTACTCTGTTTGCAAAAGCGTGAAAACACTTTTATATGGTGGAAAGGGTTGATTAACATTAACCATGATTCTGTGCTCGTCATTGTGACACGGTGGTCAAAACTCTGTCACAAATCCTTACAAACTCTTGTCTGCAAATTACGGACTATATTTTCCATCACAAGTTTTAAACCCATTCGATGCCAAATAAATGTTATCTGCTAAGATCATCGTCTGATTCAGGTTTCAAAGTGGCGTTTTCTTCAATTTCTTTACAAATATATACATGTAATAAGTGTCAAACAGTTTTGATCTTCAAGAGATACCGAGTTACTCGGCATCTCCTCTGGGTCCGAACAGCTTGCAAAGGTTGTCATGGAATCGCCTATGGTGGAGAAGGATTTGAACTACATTGTATTAGAGTGTCGAATACTTCACAAGTGCCCTTCGCATGCTATGTATCAACAACAACAACAACTTCATCACAAATACATTTTTAATCACATGTCATATAAGTATCTTAAACATACCAAAAGATAGTTTTCTGACCCAACCAAAAAATGTTTTTTTTTCGCGAACACCTCTGCTCTATATAATAAGTATTTATTAAATAGAGCTAGCAGGGGTGTTCGCAATTTTTTTTCTTTGGTTGGGTTAGAAAACTATCTTAGTATGTTTTAGATACTTATGACATGTGATTAAAAAAAATAATGTATTTGTGATGGAGTTGTTGTTGAGACGTCCAATTCTAATCCACACCGTGTTCCAGGGTTACTATACATCCATAGCCTGGACATAATAAATTACAGAACTAGCTCAGAGCTTGTGCAAGTTTTGTTTGAATCTGAAAAGCTGACCAATCATGCTCTTGAGAATGATCTCAAACTCAGAAACGTTTTATGTTATCAGTGCATGTTTTGTGCAACACTTGTTTTATAGTCTCAGGCGATTCTAAGATTAGTTTTCACAATTTCTTTTGAAAAGCTGGCCAGAATGTCAAACTATTGCTATGAAGTAATGTTTTTTTCCCAATATTTGTCAATAATATTTCTAGCCCAGTAGCTAGATGAGAAAAATAAGAGATCCGGGAAAGAATGACATTATCAGAGGTAAATTCAGCTTCACAAGACACTTAATTTAATCGAAGCATATTCAATGGCTTATCTACATAAGTGTTTCAATTTCCGTTCTATATCGGCTTTATATAGGAAAAAACATAACAGGGGAAAATCAGGACAATTGAATTTTTTAAGGTCAGGGTATTTTGAGAACTGTCAGGTTTTTTTAAATGTAGGCAAATGCCAGGGAATTGTCAGGAATTTTTGAAAAATGAGATCCAGGGACATATATTTTAACATTTTCAACCTGGAAGACGCATGCATTGTTATTTACAAAAGTGTAGATTTAGATCAGAGGGCTCATAGACATTTGTCATGCAAAATCTTTAATGAAGAAAATATTCCAAAATAGGGAATTAATATAATACATAAATACTTGAATTGCTCTGATCTAATATTTCGACCACTAAGGGCCTTTTTCAAAGATTATCATGTCAAAATACACGTCACATTTTTGTTACATGCATTCAGCCATAAAATCAAAGAGAATTATGTTGATCCAGCGTCATGGTGACATTGGGTTGTTTTTTAAAATGTCATGACGTCATCAAAATGACGTCATCAAATGACGTCATGGGTGCAACGACGTCATGCATGCATTAGGGCATTATCCTCTTTGATGTTACAGCCAAATGGTCTGTACGTTCTCAGCCTCCATACCCAATCAGTTTCATGGATATGTCTTTCAGTTCTACATGCATGGAACATCCGTTTCAAAACTACAAATCTCACATCATCACTGCTATGACCACCGATTCCAAAATGTCTGTTTATTGGCTACTCTCTCTCATGCCTCACATCACTCAAATGTTCTTTCATTCTCTCCCGAATTTCTCTCACAATCTCGCCGACATACACCATTATATCACATTTACTGCATTTAATTGCATATACTTCATTTCTTTCTCTACAGTTAATATTGGTAGACACATTGTAAACTGATTGCATATTTGTGTCATTAATACTTGACATTTCAAGAATACTGCAAGTAGCACAACCAAGCAATACAGTTGTGCAAAATCCTTAAGTTTACGCCGTTCGCACTGAGTGGACTCAGTGTTGTTATATTTTCTTGTCGTTCAGGGTCATTAGTTTTGATAGTATTAGTTTCGAAAATTGAATACTGCTTAAGCCGGTGCTAGGGGTGGGTGGGGGCACGGGTAGTGTTGCACATTTAATTACTACTCATGATCAGACTCCATAAAACCAAGTCTGCAATTTTCTTTCTCGCATTGCTACTTTTGCTTTCGAAGGATCACCCAATTTCAGAATATCTATAGTTAGACACATATTCCACTCTGATAATTCAAGGATTAAACTTCCTAAAAAATATTACATAAATTGACCAAATGTCGCGGTGTAAAGTATCAGGGAAATTTGAAATTATGCCAGGGAAATGTCAGGGAATTTTGTTTCCTCTGGTCTGTGACAACCCTGGTTAGAAAAATGCGCATTGATAAATGTATCGATGTTTAAAAGGTTGGTTGTATTTGCGGCGGAAACAGCTGTCACACTTCTTAACGGTATGACAAATAATATCATAAATTACCTCATCGTGGACAAGAGTGGTGGCCATATCCTTTTAATGTCGGAAGCCGACATACGACCGAAGCAGACGTAGCTTAGCCGACATCACTGAGGGTTCCGAATGAGAATGTAGAAGGGGGAGGGTAAAGTATATTCAAGAGCAATAGGCAAAATACGTATTCATAAGCTGTACTAGCAATTTTCCCACCGAATTGTATGTTGTGACCACTCTTTAGAATCGTCTAGAAGAGACGAATCTTAAGAATGATCACACCATATGATTTGGTGCAGAAATGAAGGAGATATTCTTTAAAACGCTTCTCGTCTGGTGCTCTGATTTTCCACTATAAAGCCATACAAATATATTCGTTAGTGTGGTTTCATTCGTACTTTGCAGTGCATGTAATATAAATATCCTCTGAGAAATGCTAGAGGTCTTATAATATATATTAATTATTTCTTTGCATTCATAAGGTTAAGGTATTTTCTAGACGAAATAATTAACGTGAATTACACTTTAAGACAACCTTGATATTTGCAGGAGGAATGTTGCTCATTCTACTTTCAGCTTATTGCGTTTGTTTATGCCGTTATTAAATTTAACCATTTACTCCACGGAAACTAACATCATTTTACGTCTTGTTTGTGACAGGAGAAGAATCTAGATTTGCAACAAGGAGAATCATCTAGATTTAGCGTGTATATGATCTGTAATTTATATATAGAAGTAGTGATACATTTTAATTAACCGCTAAGTGCACCATCAAAAGTGTAACTAGAACTGAAAAATGGAAGCAACTGGTCCAATACCTGTATTAAGCGTACAACGTGTCTTGACTCAGACAAATGTCTTTTATATTATTGTATATTATCCTCTGATATTAGCCTTGAATGCCACTCCGCCGTGTCATATGCAGCTTGTTAGTCGCCATTTGTATGTCCCTTGGGCATATAGGTTTTGCTCTGACTCTTGGTTGGTTTTCAGACTCCAAATCTTAAATCAACAGCTTATCTAAATTCTTATATTCTGCATTTAAATTAAGATAAAAAAAAAAGAAAATGGATGATACAATTGCTAATCATCAATATATTTAGAACACGTATAGGGTGAGTTTCCGCTCTTCTTTCTCTGAAGACCATTTATCACATACATATGTATAATTAAAAATTCTGAAGGGTGATGCACTTCACAATTTTCACGAATTCGATAGTGGCTATATATGTGCTTTACATCAAATAAAATATATATTATGTTATGTTGGTCTGTTAGTTGGTTGGTTTGTTCCAACTTTAGCTTTATATTGGGGATAATTTTGTAGTCATTGTACACACATACTCCAAACGTGGCATGCATGTGCAACTTATGGAGGCGAATATCTTAGGGGTGACTTATTGAGGTCAATGTCATACTTCGATGTTAAAGGTCAAATCGTGAGTGGGGGCATAGTATTTCATCTTGTTGTTTACTATATTTAGTGCGCAGACGTCACGTGACGGTCACGTTACAGTTGCTCATTTGCATGTAGTTGAGGATCTATCCAACTAGGGATTTCATGTTAAATGAAACATTTTTCGATCATTGCGACTTTTTTTACTAATATTTTAAAACCATCTTGGAACACAAAATCGCTCTTTTAAGTTTTAAAAGGAAATGAAGTGATGCTTAAATATAACGGCACTTTTTTTAAAAAAAATTTTTTTTGTATTTATGAAAGAGTGGACCCTTGTTAACCCTGTAAATGCGGGATTCGATTTAACGGATATTTCCAAATAGTGTAGACCCAGATCAGAGGGTTTGCCAAAGAGTCCTTTGATAAGAGTATGTTGTCATTCAAAATCCTTCAGCAAATTTAAGCATTTGACATTGAACGTATTCTAGTGATTTGTCTTCCCACATTGGTAATGTATTTTTAAAGAAAGGGGAGAAAATTAAAATTACACGAACGCATATTGTAGCAGACGACAAATTTAACAGACGGATATTTAGCAGTCAATATTTACAGACGACAATATTTTGCAGCGAATAGTTAAGCTTCAGTAACCTGCCAAACTATTTGTTTACCTAAATGTTAGTTCACGTCATTTTAACCCTTTCACCGCCAATGTCGCAAGATTGTACCACGAAACATAGTGCAGTCCCAGATCAGGTGCCGCCTTTTCAAGGCATTTTCATTCTTTTTGTCTCAAAATGTATTTCTATATATGTGCTTTATTCCTTTGAAATTTACTTTTATTTATGTCATTTCCTGATCTTACCGAATGATTTAACAAAATTAGGTTGATATACATATACGCCTATTTGATTATAGTTTCAATACTTGACCCAAACTAGAAGCGACGTAAAACCCGATAAAACCACATTTTCTCACTTTGTTCATCAAATATGTTAATAAATTAATTAACAAGGGATATGATCCTATAGTACTACAATATACTGCATGTCTGGTTGTCAACCCTTTTACAGTTGGCAACCACGTTGCCCACTTTGCATGCACGTCGACAAGAAAGGTTTAGTAGTCTATGAAAGCGACCTCTTCGATCCGGAAACGGAAGGAGGACATCGGGTATCTATACTATTTCGTTTATGTCGTACCCTTTATTACTTTTAGGTGGATACAGTTTGTTTCACTTAAATGTTTTCGTTTTACATGCACTTTACCACTGTATTTGCCATCGCGGTTGTTTAAGATTAATCGGAGAGGGGATACATTTATTTACACTGTTTATCTTTTAGGATGAGGGTGGAATAGTGTGAGGAATAGTGTGAGGTTGGGCGGCCCTAAACCGGTTTTAACCCTCAGTGACTTTTGTCACTGGCCGTTCCAAGGCGATACTTCCATCTTCCCCCTATTGTTTGTTTTGTCTTTGTGCGTCTCATTCTGTTTTTGGTAGTTATGTACATTTTGTGTCTTCTTGTGTTGCTGTCGGGCGGCTGTTTGTTCTGTATGTGTTGTTTCAATCATGACTCATATGTTTACTTGTATATATAAAATAGTTTGCGTTGTCAAGATGCATCGTGCTTAACTCTTTCGGTGTGTCGTCTGCTACAATTTTAGTTTGTTTAATTTTCTCCCCATTTCCCTTTTAACCCTTTCCCTGATGTAAACGCCGTTCCACGCATTTGCAAACAGAGTAGATCCAGATCAGACGGCTCCTAGAGGAGCTGTCTGATCTGGGTCTACTCTGTTTGCTAATGAAATTTGATAGATCTATTTCATTAGTTTCTATAATGGCTACAATATTACACCTTCCATTTTTCATTATAACTATTTTTCCATGAATATTCAGTAGCAATTGAAATTCCGAATAAACATAGAAAAGGGTTAAACCATTACCACAGTGATAAACCGAGTTAGTCGGTGTCTCCTGTAGATCCAAACTGTTTGCATAGGTAATCACAGATGCGACATTGGCAACGAAAAGATAGACTGAAATAGTAGGGATGCGTTAAATGAGACACCTGCATTACAATAGAAACTGTACTTGTGGAAATGCATTTTGTCCCGGAGAAATAGAAACCTTGATTTTCCTGTAGCTTTCTGAAGTTCACGAATTTTGTGAGAAATTACATATCTATATAGATATAGTCCTTTAAAATGTATAAGTGGTTTTGTGTTCAATCATTTTCACATCACGTTCATTCCACCCGGTTCATTTTATCAGTCATTTCTCATGCATTGCAGAGTGTATGCGTTATTTGTAGCTGGCTCATTTTCACCCTTTTTCCTTATATTGCAACATGCAGGCGTTATTTGCAGCTGGTTTATTGATATTTTCCATGCACTGCAGCGTACATGATGTATTTGTTGGTTCATACACTAGTTGTTTTCCATGTTTTTAACGTACAGGCGTCATGTGCAGTTGGCTCATTCGTCAGTCGTTGCCCATGCATGGTAGAGTGGAGGCGTCATGTGCAGCTGGTTCATTCGTCAGTCGTTGCCCATGCATGGTAGAGTACAGGCGTCATGTGTAGTTGGTTCATTCGTCAGTCATTGCCCATGCATGGTAGAGTACATTCGTCATGTGCAGCCGGTTCATTCGTCAATCATTGCCCATGCATGGTAGAGTACAGGCGTCATGTGCAGCTGGTTCATTCGTCAGTCATTGTCCATGCATGGTAGTGTACAGGCGGCATGTGCAGCTGGTTCATTCGTCAGTCATTTTCGATGCAATGTAGTATTCAGATGGTATTTACAGCGGGTCGTTTTCCATGTAGTTTGCAAGTGTTATTTGCAGTTTGTTTATTTATCAGTCATTTACCATGCATTATAGCTTGTTGGTGCTATTTGCAGTTTGTTTATTTATCATTTTCCATGCATTATAATTTGCAGGTGTTATTTGCAGTTTGTTTATTCGTCAGTCGTTTCCACGCATTGTAACTTGCAGGTGTTATATGCAGTTTGTTCGTAATCAATCGTCAGTCATTTTTCATGCATTGTAACTTCCAGGTACTATTTTCAGTATGTTCATTTGTCAGTCATTTCCCATGCATTGCAACTTGCAGGTATTATCTGAAGCCGGTTTATTTATCAGACATTTTCCATGCACAGCAGCGTGTACGCGTTATTTGCATATTATTTAGCTGATATTTTATCATGACATATGCATACAGGAAAGCTTGACCATGGCAGACACTGTACAGTAGAATCATCTATATTATGTAATAAGCAAACAGAGTAGACCATGATAAGGCGGTTCGTTTTATCAGGGACTACCCTGTTTGCAGAGGCGTTAAAAGTTCTTTTGTCTTGACGTTAATGCATTGGTAGAGCATCTTATAACTTGACTGAATTGTTTCTTTGCTGTTGAAATGCTTTCAAGGTGTAACTACGCATCAATCATACTTCCAATAAGTGTCACTTTGTTTTATCTGCGTCAGCACAAGCAGCAGTGAAAATGATCTATACACGAAAATAGTGTACAGTAGAACCTTCCCTAAGCTGCTATTTATTTATTGAACATAGGGGTCTTAACCCTTTCCCTCATATAACGTGTTTTCACGCATTTGCAAACAGAGTAGACCCAGATCAGACGGCTCCTAGAAGAGCCGTCTGATCAGGGTCTGCTCTGTTTTCTAATATAATTTGATAGATGTTTCTTTGCTTTCTAAAATGTCTACAATGTTCCACCTTCCATATTTCTTTATAACTTTTTTGTTAATGAATATTCAGTAGGTATTGACATTTGGCCTAAATACAGAACAGGGTAAGGGTTAAAAAGCAGATGGTTGCTTATCAGGGCAACATTAATGCAGAAAGCTCCTGTAGGAGCCGTCTGATTAGAGCTGCTCTATTTTCCTATAATATATATATATACGATTCTTCAATTTCTGCCATGGCTAAAATTGGTCGTGTCCATGTGCTATTATAATAATTAATTAATATTCATGCTGTCATTATTTCTTACATGAATATTAATGAAGTAAAGGGTTAAAACAGTACATGTGGCGAAAGATACCCGGTGTTTGTATGCATCTGAAACGACTGTCCTTGAGACATCATCCAGATAGCAACCTTGCATGCAGCAGGGTAGCACTTAGGGGTCACTTCCCTTTTATATATCCGATGACATCCCTCTCTTCCTCTGTATGTCTTTCATGCTTTTTTTCGCCAGGCTTTCATTTCATTTTTTATGACTCAGTCTCGCATCTTCTGTAGGATTGATTGTTATTATTAATAGTACCATTACTATTAATATGTATTTCTTGATTTTGAGTTGCTTGCCTTTTTCCTCAATACTTTCCTTAGTAGGATACACTCTTGTGTTAAAATGTTTCCCTTTGGTAACATCAGGCGGGCCTTGAATATTATAGCTATCAAAACAGATATTCAAAAGAAATAGTATTCAATATTTTAAGACATAGTAGGTAGACATATTCCGAAGGGATGGTCCTTCCATAAACCAACGTTTAGAGAAAATTCGGTTTTTATTGGAATTTGATGTATTCATTTTCTCTTGAAATATTCCAAGACAATTACCTGTTACTGTTCGTTTAAAGTCACTTGATATTCAAAGAACTCCTACGCATGGATTATACTTGACACACTTTTCGTTTTTCACACAATTAAGGTCTCGAAGAAGCGTTAAAGTAGAGAAGTGTGGTATACTTGTGGAGTTTTAATCTTTTGAATGCCGAATTTTCAACATGGAGTAGTACAAATACAGAGTAAACAGAGTCCATTCACTATGAAAGGGTATAATTTTCGGGAGGATTTTGAACACCACATAGTGCAGATCCCTATTAGAGGGATGCTCTAGGAGACATTGGAATTGAGTCTACATTGTTTGCAAATGTCGGTTAGATCGTTTACCACATTTAAAGGAAAAATGTGAAGGTTGTGTTTGAATATTGTACATTTACATGAAAGTTTCCCTTTACAATGCACGTCCTTATCGATTGGCACCATAAATACATATATTGTCGAACTGTTAAGGGACGCTTAAGCTCAAATAAGAGTTTTTATTTGAGTTCCACACCTTTGTAAACAAATACTTGTTTCTGTTGTCACTGTTCTGTCATCTGCGACAATGAGATATATTCTTCAGTTATCTCCATTCAAGTTGAACACTCCCCCAAAAAGTCCAGGTTCTCCTAGTTGGTTTCCTCTGATTTTATCGCCGGTCTCTGCAATGCAATAACACCTCTGGTTTTAAATAGTTAATATAAGAATAAACAAATGAATATGACATTCGTTTTATACTTTCTTGGGCTATACTCTATTGAATTATTTCATGCTTAGAGTTTAAGGAAATTACAACATCTCATTGAAATACAAGAAAAATAACCGAGTAATTCAACTGAAAGGACCTGTTTATCATTTGGTATACATGTGTTTTTATCTATCAATGGAGATAATTTGCCGCTGATCGCTATCCACTATCCATTGCATGGTTTCAACATTGTTATAAAGAAACTATATCAGAACGTTTCTTTATTCTGCTGTAACAGAAATAGTTCTGCTTAAATTTATTTTGACGAATTCCGATTCCATCAAGCGTTTGAAAAATTATTGACCAAATTTCATGACACAAGCTTTTGAGATACTGCTGATCAAAAGTCAAAACAGCCTATGTCCTGATGAGACGCCAATTTATAGTTCTAGGTCTGGAACCAGGCTGTTTGCAAACCCGACTTAAGTGTCAGATTGTGTTAATATTCTTCAGAGCAGCAAATAAAGGTGCATACTTAAATCGTCTTTCCTCCACCAAATCTATATTGTTATGACTATCTTCGAGACGATTCTAAAGAGTGGTCACAGCATGGGGTTTGGTGAAGAATTAAAGAAGTCATTCTTGAAAAAAAAAGAATTACGCATCTTTAGCTGGGCGTTTCTGTAATCTTTATATTCTTAGTGGCCATAGGGCAATTTGAAATGTTTTATTTGGTGCCATGTTTATTTGTCAGTCATTACATAATTATTTTTAAAGCACCAAGAATAATGTTTAGTCTTTGTGATTTATAGTAATATCGTGTCGGGTCTTGACTCTATACTATTTATCTTTGTATAAGAATACTATTAAGTATTTGTCGTCCTAATTCTATAATATTTGTCATTGTACAAGGATACCATTTAGACGTCGGAAGATACTACAAGGCAAAAAAAAAATTACTACAGCAATTCTCTCGAAAGCTGCCATTCTAACGAAGTCTAATTCACACAGATTGAACATTTCAAAATGACCTGTTTTGTACTTTATAAACCTATTTGCAGCACAATATCGCATCCTGAATACTTGGAAAGAACGTTTTTTTTCTGTTTCATAACAAGCAATGTCTAGAGAAATTCAGAGACAGAAATAGCTGAACAGATTATATGGAGTTATATGGACGGGAAGCAACAACGACTAAAATAATCAATTCATGTTTACAGTTGAACTTCGGTATCTCGAACTACAAGGAACCATACAAATTGCAAATTAAGATTAATGGAAAAAGCACATTTCGTTTTAAGATCTGCTACCAAGCAAGGTTATACATCACACTGATGGTGGTTCCGTTCCCGAATGGTTATGGCCTTCGATTGACAATCACTTCCTCTAACCGCTGTGGTTCGAATACCGGTCAGATATTTGAATGTTCGTGTGAAGAAGCCTTCCGGCTGCCTTGCGGTATGTCTGTGCTTATTCTATTCACGGAACAGAGCAGTTTGTTCCGTACGCAGAAACACATGCGGGTCTTCCTCCACCTGTAATTAGCTGGGCATCGCGATATGCCTGAACTACTGTTAAAGCCACGAAAACCCCCAATACAAAAATTACAGAAATAAGACCGCGCACTAATATTCATGAGAATATAACTTAAGCAAAACTGACACAAAATATGTTTTTGTCTAGTAAATAAAGTGTCGTAACTCATGAATGCTCAGAGTTTGTGGCTGTTCATCTAAAGTACGTGGGTACTAGGGCAATAAACATTCACAACTTTGTGTGGAATTGGATCAATCAGTTGTGGGAGGTAAATGACAAAAGACGTAATGTTCGATCAAATCATCACAGCAACGTAAACTATGCTTGACAGAACTGGGAATAAAGCGACATATATTTGGATCGACAATCTTGAGTGAGTGAAGCATGTCTATTAGACGTGTATATAGCCTATGCACAGAACGGATGGACGGGCTTTGGGCGAGCGGAGGAGTTCACTTTACAGTATTACAGTAGAACCTGCCTTAATATGCCATCAAAAGAGGTCTAATTATCGATCAGTAAGGCAGGTGGTAGCTTGATATAGGTCAAAGGTAATGCAGAAAACTCCTGTATGAGTTTTCTGCAGTACGTTTGCCATGCATTAAGCAACTACCAGCTTTTAAGACTCCTGTGTTAAATAAATGAATGGCTGTTTAAGACATGTTGTACTGTAAATGTACACAATCTACATGATATAACAGGTAAATTTTTCACCATACTTTCACTGAATACTGGCGTATTTTGATCGGTGGGTTTGCCCCGATTGAGCATGAGTTTATTCCCTTTCTTAAACAAAAATAAACATAAAGTGTCTGAGGTTTTGTTCCCTCTAAAACGTCGTCTATATAAGATAAATGGTTAATATTTTAGATTAAACGAGAAGATAAGGAATAAAGCAAATGCACCCATATCATAACTCCAATATTACAGTACAAGATTATTAACAATAAAATGACGTGGCATTTATCAACTTCTATTTTACTAGCCTAAACGGTTCCTTTGGTGCCATGAAACGCCTTTGCATCAAGCAATTAATACCATTGATGATCAACCTAGCAAAACAATGAACGTTCGTGTTTCATTGAAATAATTGCAAGCTGGAAGCATTGCACCCATCAGGTGTATTCGATATCATTTCCTTCATGAATATTCATGTTAGAACTAATTAGGTTATGAATATTTAATTAGATTAACTGTTATAATAGCACATAATTATAGGAATGTTTGGTCATGCCACAAAGTGTATAATCATATCTATATTGCATCACAAGCAAACAGAGCATACTTTGATCAGGCAGCTCTTATAGGAGCCATCTGATCAGGGTCTGCTCTGTTTGCTTCTTGACTTATATGCTAGGGGGCGTGAGTAGTGTTGCACTTTTAATTACTACTCATGAACAGACTCAATAAAACCGAGTCTGCAATTTTCTCTTTTTGCCTTTCTACTTTTGCTTTCGAGGGATCACCCATTTTCAGAATTTATATAGACTAGATTCTACAGTATCTGCCATACCCTAAATTTCCATGCGCCTTGATAATAATGATTTAATTTCTATTCCTGATGTCATTTTTCTTACACCATTATTCATGGGGAAAAGGGCTAATAAACCTTTGTTATCCAACTGCTTTCATTTTAACAGCTTTTTCTCACATTGAATTACTTTGTTTAGTTTTGTCTTGCCGCAAAAGATTAGATCGCCAGTGTAGAAAAATGACTGGTGTGATTCATCTAGTGCAAGTTTATTTTGTTATATCCCAAGGCTTTGTTCGTTTTGATGTTTCAAACCTACGTGTTTCTATATTCAACAAGTTTTACATAAGAGATTTATTGAACTTTATTGGTGTATATAAACTATCATGACACCTTATAATGCATTATTGATGAAGTATATTGTTCCCGTGTTGTTTTCAGATCTGCTGAAATGTTATTAAGATATTGCACACAGAGTTTAACCCTTTATACCATGTATATTCAAGCAAGAAATAGTGACATCGTGAATAATGAGTATTAATTAACCTTTTTTTATAATGGCACTATTAACAAAAGCATGTTTTAGCATGGCAACCAGGCATATACTGTAGGGTGAATTCTATCATGCGCAAACAGAGTAGACCCTGATCACTTGGCTCTTTTACGTCT
The DNA here is from genome assembly GCA_963576725.1 of Azorinus chamasolen. Taxonomy (NCBI): domain Eukaryota; kingdom Metazoa; phylum Mollusca; class Bivalvia; order Cardiida; family Solecurtidae; genus Azorinus; species Azorinus chamasolen. The sequence continues at coordinate 37,739,101 of OY755246.1, read as the reverse complement.
GGGCTTAGTCTACTCTGTAAAGCGTAAACAGACATATATACACGTATGAGGTAAAGGGTTAACCCTTTCCTCGTTGAATATTCATATAAAAAGTAATTACATCATGCATTATTTATTAAATGTTTTTTATAATGTAAATTTCATGGAGAATATTTGGCATCGACAAAAAATTGTAGATTCGGATCTATATCACGGCATAAGCAAATAGAGCAGATTATATCACGGCATAAGCAAATAGAGCAGACAATGATCAGACAGTTCCTATAGGAGCCGTCTGTTCTGGGTCTACTCTGTTTGGCATGAATATGCAAATAGAGCAGACTATATCACGGCATAAGCAAATAGAGCAGACAATGATCAGACAGCTCCTATAGGAGCCGTCTGTGCTGTGTCTACTCTGTTTGGCATGAAGAGGCGTATAAATGAGTGCAAGGGTTAAACATATAGTTTAAATACTGGTAAATGTTTCTTGAATATCAGGTCAGTGTCACAAATTTGTAACAGCCTGTTGTTTTAATCAGTTAGGGTATTGCCCTTTGCTTGTCAGTGACAATTATTGATTTCTGATAGAGTACAGTGGCTAATAGGGGTATCTGGTCAATACTGCAAAGAGGTGTGTTAAATATATGTTAAGCTAGCAAAAGCAACTAAGTTGCTTGACCAGTGGTTATTTTTAGTATGCATGCATTGCTGGGGTGTGTCATTTTGCTCAGTGAGACTTAGATGGCCAAGCTGTTCGGGTGATGTTAGGTTTTGGAGCCTGGTGTGGTAGATAGCTTTGGAGCTGGTTTCATTGAGATAGACAGACACTGTAAGTTATTTCCCATCCCCGTCCCGTCCTGAAATGCATTTTTATTCCACGTGGAATGTTTTTGCAAACAGTTGCTTGTAGAGCAGAATACTTAGCCAGGCCCTTATTCTCTTTTTTGGTGGCTTAGTAGTGTTGCACTTTTAATTACTACTCATGAACAGACTCAATAAAACCGAGTCTGCAATTTTCTCGTTTTGCATTTCTACTTTTGCTTTCAAAGGATCACCCATTTTCAGAATATTTGTATAAAGAATAGAGGCATGGCCATGGCCATTACTTGACAGCGCCATTATCCTTACCCTTTTCTCCTGAGAGGAATGCCGTTTTCCATTCATGCAATAGACTGGCTGGCTATTTTTCAGCGTTGGGCGTGCGCACAGATACTTGTATTCAGCAGAAGGGTTCTATACATATGGACTTTTTTCATATAAGTGCTGTTATACAGACAATTTATAGACAATAGTTTGTAACTCTTTTATCATACCAGAGTTATTTGTACTTGGACGAAATATGCTACAGTGCAGATAACTGTATACTGTATACTTACATTCTTGGCAGTTTGATTAGCTAGAGCACTTAGAGAGAAGTGTGAGGTTAGGACGTCCGTAAAGCGGTTTAAACCCCCAGTGGTGCTTTTGCTACTGACCGTGCCAAGGCGGTACCCTCTTTGTCAAACTTCCTTTTGTTTGCATTACGTCTTTGTGCTTGTGATTTTGTTCATGTGTGGAGTGTTTGTCTCTAGTTCTTGTGTGTCTGTTGATGTTTTCTGTGTTTATCTCGTGTGTGAGTGTGCGTTTGGGTGTGTGGTTGTATATGTGTGTGTATGTGTGTGTCATGCTGTCTATCGATGTTTTGGTGGTGGTTGCGTCTTGTATGTGGCTTTGCCTGCTTGACTTTACTACTTTTCCATTTACTTGAATATGGTGCTGTAAATAGCTCTAGAAAATGGGGACACTAATCTATATATATGTTTTAACCATAGTCAGCGGTGTGTTACGGTGGTGTGTTATGACTGTATGTGTAAATCATCCTGTGTGAAATTAACATTTGCCTGTGTGGTTATTAATATAGTATCCTGTGTGAAATGTGACATTGACACTAGCCTGTGTGGCTTGTGTGGCGGCAGTAAAACGTCGACCCGTACTTCATTATCAGTGTTGTTATACCTTCTGATCCTTCGAGATCATGAATTTCAGTACATCTTGTTCTGAAAATTGAATACCGCTTAAGCCGGTGCTAGGGGGCGTGAGTAGTGTTGCACTTTCAATTACTGCTCATGAACAGACTCAATAAAACCGAGTCTGCAATTTTCTCTTTTTGTGTTGCAATTTTTGCTTTCGGGGGATCACCTCCCTTCAGAATTATAATCTTCACAACAGCAGGTGTTAAGTGCTTGTGTGGCGGCAGTAAAACATCACCCCTTACTTCATTCTCAGTGTTGTTATACCTTCTGATCCTCCGAGATCATGAATTTCAGTACATCTTGTTCTGAAAATTGAATATCGCTTAAGCCGGTGCTAGGGGGCGTGAGCAGTGTTGCACTTTCAATTACTGCTCATGAACAGACTCAATAAAACCGAGTCTGCAATTTTCTCTTTTTGTGTTGCAATATTTGCTTTCGGGGGATCACCTCCCTTCAGAATTTATTCATTAGTTTACCGTCCTGTGGATTGACAGTGAGCAGTTGCCTGTGTGGCCACAGAACTTTATTCCTGTGTGGAAAAACTTAACATATGAACATTCACCTGTGTGGGTTAAGTGATTAAGTCTGTGTTAAGTCTGATATATAGATAGTCATTCCATTACTTGTGCAATACATGTATTTATATACTGGTGATAACAGATATTAGTTTAACCTATTCAAGTTTGCTATCAAAAGATATGAAAAGAATTCGGAAACACGCTTTTTCTTATATCCCTTAGGAAAAATCGTGACATTTGGGGGCTCGTCAGGGATCTTTTCTGTTATTTTCTTGATTTGATAGTTACCGGGTTTTCCACGGAAAACGATTATTGAAATGGTGATGTACGGCGTGTGGGCGGGCGGGCAATTGGACGGACGGGCGATTGGACGAACGGGCGGGCGGGCGGCTGCCAGTTTTGTCCGGACGATAACTCCTATATGGCTCATGCCATTGGATTGAAACATATGACGGTGGTGTTATGACTGTATGTGTAAATAATCCTGTGTGGAATTAACACTTGCCTGTAATCGTAAACGGTCCTTATACAAGCGACACAGAGTGTATCCGATTATCCAAAAGTGCTTTGCTTAGAGGTGCATATGTTGTAGTAACATTTCTAGTAATTCCACTATAAAATCTACAGTTAACATTTAATGTCAAGATAAACTCTAACGTTATTTATGTTTTAACTTGAAACGCGCCTAGTTGCGGTATAGAGTACGTAGGACAAACAGGACGTGCTTTGAAGACTCGATTTCGTGAGCATGCATATCAGTGTCGAAATTGTAAACTAAACAATTTTTTATACCAACACTTTCGGAAATCTGGCCATTTTTTTAAAGATGTTTTAGTACAAATTGTTGAGTATATAACATATGATAAGGATGCTACTATTAGCTTTAAATCGAAAGCTAGATTTATATCTGAATTAAATTGGATCAAAAAATTGCAAATACCTTTTCCTTTAGGACTGAACGATAATATTTACCAGACTGGAAATATTTCAAAAGAACCAGATATAGATATTTTTTTCATTTTTTTCTATAAGAAAACGCAAATCTCGATCACATGGCATTCGCAAAAATGGTAATATTAAACGAAAATCTCGTTTGAAAATGACTATTCTTGATCTATATACTTTACGTCTAACTTCTGGTAAACATGCCATGCTTTCTAGACTTTCCTCCTTATCTATATTTTCATTAAAAGAAATTGACGAGCAAGCCAATAAAATTATTTTTAGATCAGATCCTCTCACAGGAACGGCTAGTTTGATACAACGCTTTACTCTACATGTTCTCAGACCGCACATTGACAAATTATCTGAACACCAAAGATTCTTCTTGAAAAATTCCTTTTATTAATAAAGGTATTGATTTTATTGACCTCCAAAGTATTTTTAGAGACAAAAATGTAATTGACACTATTCCTAAATACTTTAAAAATACAGAACCACCTATCATCTGCTACAAATATAACAAACCCATCAGAAATACAATTTTCAACTATAATAAAATTGTGGCCGACCTTAAGATTAATGATAATATTCCTGATAATTGAGATTGCGCCACCTCAAAATTTTGCTATTCTCCGGCTGGTCACGTGATTACTGGTAATTTTGAGATAATTAAAGATAAACGTCTACGATCTCTTTTGAATAAAGGTCCCAAATATAGAATACCATCCTTGATAGATTTTAACTCTTGTCGAGTTCAGATTGCGGAGGATTTACAAAATTTTAGTATTAAATGGTGTCGAAGAGAACATGCTGAGTCTAATGATCTTTCTAGTTTGAAAAAACTATTTTTTGATATAATTGATAAACGCATTTCCTTTTATAGCTCTAATAAACACCTTCTTCCACCTAAACCTAGAATTTCTTTTAGATATTTTAAAAAGGGTTTACAGGATTCCCATTCAAAATACGTTTTTGTTCCTGCTGATAAGGCATCGAATAATGAGATTATTATTTGACGATTACATTATATTGATGTCTTGAAGCAGGAAATGATTAATACCAAGTCATACATTTCAGTTACTACTGACGAAAAGACCATCGTTTCAGACCATGTCAAAAAGTGTAAACAACTTGAAACCGATATTAAAATTACACAACATAAACTTCCTACAGTGTATTGGTTACCAAAACTACATACAAAAACATATAAGGCGCGTTTCATTGCAAATTCTAGTTCATGTACAACTACTAAATTGTCTATACTTTTGACTTCTTGTTTAACGAAGATAAAGGAACATATAAAAATTCTACTGTGATAAGACTTAAGAAAATTCTGGAATAAATATCTTCTGGTCTATTAAGAACTCTTCAGAAGTCTTAAACAAACTTAAGAACAAAAGGTATATTGCATCCACTGTAAGCACGTACGATTTATCTACTCTGCACACAACTCTTCCTCATATTTTAATTAAGGATAAGCTTACTAACTTAATCCAGAAAGTATTACCGTCAGGTAATTGGTATTCCTATGGGTATGAATTGTACACCACTTGTCGCAGATTTGTTTTTGTACTGCTATGAGAGAGATTTCATGTTGCGTTTGAATCCTCAATCACAAGAAGATGTTATAAAAGCCTTCAATGAAACTTGTCGATATTTGGATGATATTTTTAACTTAGACAACCCTTTCTTTGATGCTCTGATTCCTACAATTTATCCAAATAACTCAAATTGAATAAAGCTAACCCGTCCGACAATTATGCAGCGTTTCTTGATCTAGACCTTAAAATTGATAATGGAATGATTTCTTCTAAAATATACGACGAAAGAGATGATTTTGATTTTGATATTGTAAATTGTCCTCATCTTGACGGGGATGTTCCCCGTGATCCATCTTACGGGGTTTATCGTATATCTCAACTTATTCGTTTTGGTAGAGCTTGTTCATCTATTGACGATTTTAACAGTCGAAATCTCATTTTAACTGAAAAACTGCTTAAGCAAGGATATAGATACCATAAACTAAGGAAAACTTTCTCTAAATTTTACAAGTTTTTCTTGTAATCTCAAGGCGCTTCTGCGGCACGGTATTTCACATCCTGAATTTTATTGTGATGTGATTTACAAACTTCGTAAAATTATTGGACATACGCATTTTCTAACTTTGTTCATCAAATACGTTAAAAAAATCATTAAAAAGGGATATGATCCTGTAGTACTACAACATATTGCATGTTTGGTTGTGAACCCTTTTACAGTTGGCAATCACGCTGGCCTCTTTGCATGTACGACGACAAGAAAGGTTTAGTACTCTATGAAGGCGACCTATCTGTACTATTTCGTTTTTGTCGTACCCTTTATTACTTTTCTACAGTTACTCTGTTTGCAGCTCAATCATTGAGTACACTAGCGATATGTGGATACAGTTTGTTCACTTAAATGTTTTCGTTATACATGCACTTTACCACTGTATTTGCCGTCGCGGTTGTTGTAGATTAGTCGGAGAGGGGATACGTTTATCTACACTGTTTGTCTTTTAGGTAGGGGATGGAATAAGTGTGAGGTTGGGCGCCCATAAACCGGTTTAACCCCCCCCCCAGTGACATTTGTCACTGACCGTTCCAAGGCGGTACTTCCATCTTCCCCCTATTGTATGTTTGTTTTGTCTTTGTGCGTCTCTTGATGTTTTTATAGTTATGTACATTTGCTGTTTCCTTGTGTTGCTATTCGGGCGACTGTTTGTTCTGTATGTGTTGTTTCCTGCATGACTCATTTTTGTACTTTCATACATAGAAAGATCATGATAAGAGGAAGTGTCATGCACAAGGTCCATATCTCTGGCTTCACTAATATTGGAGTTATACCCCTTTGAACTTAAAAATGTGTCAGTACATATGTGCGTCCGTCCGGTCTTGTCCGGGCTGTAACTCAGAACTCCATGGATATATTGTGAAATCACTTGGCATAAATGTTCCTCTAGACGGTACGGCGTGTCGCATGAAAAAAGCATGTCAATAGCTGAAAGGTCAACGTCATACTTAGAGGTCAAAGGTCAAAATCATGTATATTTTTAACAGGATTAACGGATTTTGCTTGTCCGAAGCATATCTCCTACACTACTTTGGCTAGGATCACCAAATATGGTGTGTGAGTACATCTTGGGATGGCGGAGTGTCGCATACTATTTATAGGTTTATATGACATTGACCTTGACCTTGGACTTCATTTACAAGAAAAATTTGTCCGGAGCATACCCCCCATACGAAATCAGGTAGGATCACCAAATATGGAGTGTGAGTTCATCTTGGGTTAGCGGAGTACCACGTACTATTTTTAGGTCAATGTGACCATGACCTTGAACTTTGACCTCATTTGCATAAAAACCTTGTCCGAAGCATATCTCCTACACTACTTCAACTAGGATCACCAAATGTGATGTGTGAGTACATTTGGGATGATGGAGTGTCGCATACTATTTATAGGTCAATGTGACTTTGACTTTGTGCTTTATTTACAAAAACACTTGTCCGGAGCATACCTGCTATACGGAATCAGCTAGGATCACCAAATATGGTGTGTGAGTTCATCTTGGGTTGGCAGAGTGTCACATACTATTTTAGGTCAATGTGACCTTGACCTTTGACCTCATTTGTAAAAAACCTTGTCCGAAGCATATCTCCTACACTACTTCAACTAGGATCACCAAATGTGGTGTGTGAGTACATTTTGGGAACCGGCCGCGTGGCTCAGTGGTAGAGCGTCCGCCTGCGGTACGGAAGGTCGTGGGTTCGATCCCCGGCCGCGACAGACCAAAAGTCGTTAAAAGTTGGTACTAGTAGCTCCCTTGTCTACGCTCGACATTAAAGGTGTAGTTCTAGGACTGGTCGGCCCGGTGTCAGGATAATGTGACTGGGTGGGGTGCCCTTGCCATGTACCTGCGGCAGGGGTATTCCAGTGAGGCAGCACTATAACTTGTCTCATGCGGGTGCCGTCTGCAAATAACTGAAATACTGTTGGTCGGACGTAAAACCCAACTCACTCACACACTCACACATTTTGGGATGGCGGAGTGTCGCATACTATTTATAGCTCAATGTGACCTTGACCTTGGGCTTTATTTCCAAGAACACTTGTCCTGAGCATACCTGCTATACGGAATCAGCTAGGATCACAAAATATGGTGTGTGAGTTCATCTTGGGGTGGCAGAGGGTCACATACTATTTTTAGGTCAATGTGACCTTAACTTTGAACTTTGACCTCATTTACAAAAAAGCTTGTCCGGAGCATACCTCCTACACTACTTCAGCTAGGATAACCAAATATGGTGTGTGAGTACACCTTGGGATGGAGGAGTGTCACTTAATATTTATGGGTCAATGTGATCTTGACCTTGACCTTGGGCTTCATTTACAAGAAAAACTTGTCCGGCGCATACCTCCTATACGGAATCGGCTAGGAACACCAAATATGGTGTGTGAGTTCATCTTGGGATGGCGGATGTTGCATACTATTTTAGGTCAATGTGACTTTGACCTTTGACCTCAGTTACAAAAAAGCTTGTCCTCAGCATATCTCGTACACTACAAATAGGATCACCAAATATGGTGTGTGAGTACATCTTGGGACGGCGGAGTGTCGCATACTATTTATAGGTCAATGTGACATTGACCTTGGGCTGTATTTATAAAAGAAATTTTGTCCGAAGCATACCTCCTATACCGAATCAGCTAGGATCGCCAAATATAATATGGCATGTGAGTTTGTCTTGGGATGGCGGAGTGTTGCATACTAATTTTAGGTTAATGTGATCTTGACCTCATTTCCAAAAAAGCATGTCCGGAGCATATCTCCTACACTACTTCAGCTAAGATAGTCAAATATGGTGTGTGTGAGTACGTCTTATGATGGCAGAGTGTCGCATACTATTTATAGGTCAATGTGACCTTGACCTTTGGCTTCATTTACAAAAAAGTGTCTTGAGCTTACCTCCTACACTGAATCAGCTAGGATCACCAAATGTGGTGTGTGAGTTCGTCTTGGGATCACATACTAGTTATAGGTTAATGTGACCATGACATTGACCTTTGACCTCATTTTAAAAAAAGGTTTGTCCGGAGCATATCTTCTACACTACTTCAGCTAGGATGACCAAATATGGTTTGTGAGTAGATCTTGGGATAGCAGAGTGTCGCATACTATTTATAGGTCGGTGTGACCATGACCTTGACCTTTGACTCATTTACAAAAAAGCTTGTCATCCCTACATCGAATCAGCTAGGATCACTAAATATGGTGTATGAGTTCATCTTCGGATGGTGGAATGTTGCATACTTTTTGTAGGTCATGTGGCCATAACCTTGACCTCAAATATGAAAAAAGGTGTCATTTGGGGTTACTTGAGTTCAAATTGTGGTCTTACTATACAATCTTTACTTTCATTTTGCAGTTGCATATTGCAGGCCTGCTTACAAAACGCATATTGTCAGTGCTTTGCTTTGGGGGCATTTGTCACGTACTGTGACACATTTCTTGTTCTAGGAGTTATGCTTCTTTGAACTTAGAAATCACTAGTTAATAGTGAAGGAAAACCCGGTTTGATGTCGTGTCGACAATTCTTGTTTTTGCTTTAGCTTAGCTGTAGACTCGGAAAATGTACATCTGACCTTTAGTACTTTTGTAATTTTATTTGAATACAAGATGGAGATGTACGTGCAGTTGGGGAGAGATATCGGACTGACTGAGGCAGCTCTGTTAGATTTTGTTCGAGAGGAGTGTACGAAAGAGGAAACTAGAGAGGCAAACAGGTTATTGAAGGAACAAGAGAGGAAGGAGAGATTAGCCGAGAGAAAGATGAGGAAAATAGAAAGCAAGAGACAGAGAGCTAGAAGCAAAAGAGAAAGTTAGAATTAGAGATGGAGAAGTTGAAATTGCATGGACTCACAGTGACCCAGGTAAATTGTCAGCTGTAAAAGCGAAATTGCCAAAATTGCCTGCATTTAATGACCAGCAGAACAGTATGGACGCATATCTAAAAAGGTTTGAGCGTTTTGCTGAAACTGCGTCATGGGACAGATCTGATTGTGCTACAAACTTAAGTGCCTTATTACAGGGCAAGGCTCTTGACGTTTATTCGAGGATATCTGTTGAAGAATCCACAAATTATGAATCGTTGAAAACAGCCTTATTGAAAAAGATTTCAATTGGCGGAAGATGGTTTTAGGGGCAAGTTTGTGGGTAGTAAGCCAGAAACGGGGAAGACACATAGGCAGTTTGTCATCCGTCTTGAAGAGTATCTTCATAGATGGATTGACATAGCTAAGGTGTTGTGAGGCTTTGAAGGTTTAAAGGACCTTATACTTAGGGAGCAATTTATGCAAGCTTCTTCCAATCCCTTACAGGTATTTTTGAAAGAGAGAAAAGTAGAGTCAATGATGGAGATGGCCGAGCTTGCAGAGCATTAACAAGAGACACATGGTGTTACTTGTGTAGTAGCAAGCCCTAGTAGAAGTAATATACCTACTCCTTATGTGCACAAACCCAGCTACGAAAGCAAACAGTTCCCTCCTAAGAATAATTTCCGAAGTGGTAAAGTTAGGCAATGTTATGTGTGTAGAGGAGGGGGTCATATGGCAAACGAATGTCCAAATAGATTTGGTAGCCAAAAGGGTGTAGCTGCGTCAGTTGTAGACAGAGGTAGAGGTAGTTTTCGTGGTAGGCATTATGTTAGTCGAGGGGGTTACAGAGGCAGAGGTCAAGGCAATATAAATTTTGAAAGGGGAACGTGTTCATACATAAAATGGTAATGAAAATAATGAGAATGTTGGTTGTGTTGTTCAGCATGGCATGAACAGTGGTTCAGAGGTTATAAGTTCGGGGGAAGGTGTTGAGTTGTCAGTTGTTTAACCTATTCCAGTTTGTTATCAAAAGATATGAAAATAATCCGGAAACTCGCCTTTTCTTTGTCCCTTAGGAAAAATCGTGACAGTCAGCATACTATATATCCAGGTTGTAATAAAAACGATTGAACGCAGAATGAATATAACTCTGGGAGATAAGGAAACAGTCACATTCGAAACTTTATTATAAAACAACATATCCCATGTGGTTCTTAGGCATCTCCAGAATCTGGAGTATCAGCATTACTAATTCTCCATCAGGTGTTAAGTTTGTGGATATAATGTATCTCATATTTTATCTCGATGAAAATTAGAATGTATCAAGTAACTTTTCTTCTACAATGGTGTCATATAACCTGTGCAGTTATGTCGTAAAATCCAACTGAACTCAACTCAACTTTATAAAACGCACGGGACTAAGCGTGGCTAAAGAAGAAATAACATCACAGAAAGTAAAGAACTGCAAAGTGCTACCACCTGTATTAAAAATCCAGAATCACATTTCTCATGGCTGATCGTACACGTATAAGTGAAATATTTTACGTTAGTATCGAGGCAACGAGCTCATACTGGCCATGCGCTTTGTCATATTCTGTAATACTACATGCCCTTATCCATAAAAAAGGGAGACATTACAACATCAAAGGTTTGAAAAGAACATGTAATATGTTATGCAGAAACAGAAGATGTTTGCTGAACCTAAAACCCTGAAAGCTTTACTTGCCTCCGATCGTTCAGCCCTTTAACCCAGTCCCTCATATTGACGACTTTGACGACTCTGTAAAAGTCACTTTGTGAAACCATTGTGATAAATAGAGCATTTGCTCCTTTAGGAGCAAATGCTCTATTTATCACAATGGTTTCAAACTACAAAATTCTAAAATTTTCCTTTTCTCTAGATAATGCTCCTTTTCGGTAGATTTATTCAAAGAGGTTGTATCTAAAAATAGCCTATGAGGTAATTTGTTAAGATATTACTGACCGGGGTCTCGTCTTGATTCAAGTTGTTTGCAAACGCGAAACGGGTCGCGGATAATGGGAATAGTGTTAACATCTATCACATTATATTTCAATCTAAAAAAAAGAGTCTAACAATACATTTAACAGCGATACAGTGATATGTCCATGTAGTTTACATGCGTCTTGTAACGCGACGTGGCTTGGTAGTTTACGTGCGTCTTGTAACGCGACATGTCTTGGTGGTTTATATACAACTTGTACAGCGATGTGTCTTGGTAGTTAACATGTGTCTTGTAGAGCGACGCCTCTTTGTTTATATTTCACGTAATTGTATTCTCACTGGCAGCTTTACGGTACAAATATGTTTGTAATACAGTAAAATCCCTGTGAAATACCATTATCGGTATTTAAGACATGTGGTAGCTGACCGCAGCGTGAAAGTCATACAGAAATCTCCTGTGAGAGTTCATCTTTATTACTTCCACTCTGCACTAAGCAGCGACCTCACAATAAACAAACATGGGAGTTTATAAAAACAGGAAGATGCTTAATGTAGGACGAAAATAATGCAGAAATCTGCTATAGTAGCTTTCTGCATTACTTTCGTCCTGCATAAAACTACCGCCTGTCTTAAGCCCCAGCAGTATTATGGATTGTCACTGTAGACAGGTATTACAGTATATTTTGTCCGCGCTAGTGATTAATATGCTACCCGCGAACCACACAATTTGTTAAAATAGGAATATATTAAAGTATATAGTTGCTTGGTGCAGGGCAAAAGTAAAACTGTTCTGCATAAGCTTTGTCCTGTATCAAGCTACATGTACCACCTTTTGAGTTATTGTATTAGCCAGACTTTACTATAGTTGACGAGGTTTGTCATTTGTGAATCACTTACCTTTGTTTTCAACTGATATAGTTTAAAGGCATTTCGAAAAGAATGTTGACCCATTAATCCCATGCTGTGTATTTTGGGCGCTAAATATCTGACATCTTATACACAAACTGATAAGGCGGGCTACTATCACAGAGAATCAAGGTATAATTGAATAACTTTATCTCTTATGGCCACTGACCCTGAACAATAAATGGACACTGCATGAGCTCTCCAGGGAATCCATAATCAACTGGACACTTTGTAGTGTGTGTGTGTGGGGGGGGGGGGGGGGGGGGGGAGATGCCTTTAAGAACTGGTAAAGATGGAAATAAAGCATTAAGTGTCGGATTTAGGTATATAAATCGTTGCGTGGTTTATCTAATGCTTTCTTAAATGTAATTTCTCCATAAAGAATGCGTTTTTAAATATATATCAAAGCCATCGAAATTATGCATTTTGGATCATTTTCTGAAGATTTCCCTGAACAATTTAGATTGTAAATCACATTTGCGGATACATAATAATGGTTTACCATCGCCGCTCGCAATTTCTTGCTTTAAAACGAAATATTGTTGCGATACTGAGATACAGAAAACTCACGTGGAGTTCGTATAAAATACGGTCGAATAAGACGGCGACATCGATACTTTAAAACTTAAATCAAGTTACACTCATATATAGAAAGGTAACTTATATGAGCTACTGGTTTTCATTGAATTAAACAAAATGCATTTTTGTTCAATTTTACAGACTTCTAGAACACGTTATTTATAGACACATTGCATTGAAGATTTGTTTGCTTATGGTGCAATATAGATCTGATTCTACAGCTTCTTCTTGGGCTAAACTGTCCTGTGTTCATATGCCATTATTAAAAATAATCTTATTAATATTCATGACGTCATTATTTCCTACATGAATATTCATCAGGGCAAGGGTTAATGTTCATGGTGTAATCATTTCTTAAATACATATTCATGAGATGAAGGGTTAGTTCAAAACACCGATTTCGGACTTTAATTTTCTTTTATTTGAAGTATAATAAATCATTTTTCTAACGTTTTGCCAGGATGTACGTATTCAAATCAATTCTCATAAATAACGAATATTTATCAATTGTATAGTGAATTTAAAACTCAGCTGTATGGATTTTTCAAAGTTGCTGCATAGGCATTTTTATAATTTATCCAGAGTTGCAGAATTAATACAATGTTATAGCTATTTTCTGCCAGTACGGAAATACTAATTATACACGTATTGATAGCTCTAGTAATGTTACAATTGAAATATTGCTGACAAAACTTCATTGTGTTGTAATCCAATGGGAAGCGTGGTAGTATATAATTAAACTTTATTCTGTTACTCGTGACCTGAGTAACGATTTGCAAACAGCTTAGATCCAGATGAGACGCCGAGTAACGGCGTCTCATGAGGATCTAAACTGCCTGGCAGTCATTCAGTACCATCTCAAAAGCTTGATCAAATCAATACTAATCCAACTCTAGATCCAAATTTGAGCAGACATTATTTTGTTTTACTGCGGGACAAGGTCAATGTACACCATAAAAGACATTTGCATGGCGTGTGTCTGTATATAAAGGGCACTTGGGCAATAAACCGTTGAAACTGAAGGCATTTCCCATCAGGAAACATGCAATCAAAATAAATCATAGCGATAAGACAAACAAGCTGGGATTCTGTAATTATTGTGTGCGGTTCGTTAAAAATCGTTTGTGTTTCCTAAAGGTTACATTGTTCTCGGTTGGGAGCACTGTTGTGGCATAACTCTTACCCCGCTATGATAAAAAATAATGTCTGCTCAAATTTGAACCTGGTGCAATTGGACTACTTCCGAATCGATCAATGAGTTGAGAAATTTTTGACCTAGTGTCAAACTGGGTGTCTCATCTGGATTCAAGCTGTTTGCAAATGCGAGTCGGTGGAATATACCGGATTAAGGGTTAACCCATGACCTCATAGTCTATTTTAGATACAACCTCTTTGAATAAATCTACAGAAAAGGACACAAACTAGAGAAAAGGGAAATTCTATTTCATAATTTTGTAATTTGAAACCATTGTGGTAAATAGAGCACTATTTATCACAATGGTTTCACAAAGTGACTTTTACAGAGTCGTCAAAAGTCGTCAATATGAGGGAATGGGCTAATACAAAATCTCATTGCATTGCGACAATACTGACCTTTCGATGATCACATTTGCGTAAAACAGATATTGAAAACGAACAAAATTGTTAACAAATGCTATAATATTTTGAACAACCAAATACCAGTTTGTCATTCTGTAAAAATCCTCTGATTCGCACGTTCAAATTAATGTTTTTAAAGCGGATGGGAGCTTAATGCGGCTGGCTTGCGGTATGTCAATGGTTATATTCTGGTAAAATGCAATTTATTCCGTGCAAATCTCTGGGTTCTTCCTCCATCAGTAAGTAGCTAAACGTCATGATATGAATGAAATACTGTTAAAGCGACGTAACACCTCAATACAAACAAACAATAATGCAAAGTGAAAGCCATACATAAAGCTAACAGAGGGTGTTTCTTCATGACTCTTACTCAGCATTAAGAAGTCATCTGCCTCAGATGATCTAAACGTCCGGTTTAGAGGGGTTCTGATTGTATACAGCTTGTGACAAACTCTATTCGTGATCGCGGAATGCTGAAATTGTGGTTGCTTAATGCTTACCTGGTATTGACGCGACAGTGCAGGTTACAGTTATAAATCCATAGATAGTTCGTATACAAAAGTCCTGTACTGTACAGAATTAGTCGGCATCTTATCTCATCTTATCCTTATTTCATAAGGGATATTGCAAACCTGATTACAGTATGAAAACAGTAAGTCTAAATGTCTATCACGGAATTATGATATGAATCTCTGTTGTACTCCTGCCCCTGCCATGATAATTGCAAGGGTGTACATGTGTAGTATAACCCGGCCCATTTGCGTAATATGTTTGTTTGAAAAGTGCAAATCCGTGTCCGGGTCATACAGTAGTTATTTTATTTGGGATGGACTTTCAGAATAATTTGGTATAAATGTCAATTATAGCAAGATATGTGTAGGTGTCACGTGCAAAACCCAGGCGTATCCGTGTCCTGTGGACCATTTCTATCATTTTTCTTGTTTCTGATTGGTTAACCTGTAGCTTCATGAACAAAGTCTTACCTGGGAGTTAAATAGTTCCCTGGCTTCTAGTCTCGGCTGAAACTGTTTCCAAAATTATCACAGATTGCTCAAAACGTGCTTAAAGTTAAAAACATTCTTCTAGTTGTGTCAAATGGTGGCAGCGTAATATAGGATGAAAGTCATACAGAAAGAGCGTTATCTATGAATTAAAGACTGATAATATAAATCTTAACGATACTTTTTTGATTGTTCGGATTGAAGAGAGTTTTTTTTTTTTTTTTAAATATGACTCTTCCCACTATACTATTCTACACATATTGACTTCTAAGGCAAAGCCGTATAATTTCCATTAACGATGCATTTCTTATAAGGTATCTTTGTTCATTTGATTGTAACAGTGGAGATGAACTTCATTAATATCATGATAACGCTTTACCTGATGAATATTCATATTCAGGTGCTTTGTTATGATATATGAACGCGAGGACTTTGAACCACGGTAGTAAAAGCAGATGTATAATATTCTATAAGCAAACAGAACATATCTTGATCATACGGCTCCTACAGAACCTGTCTGATCTGGATCTGGTCTATGTGCTAAAAGGCGTATGCGGTTGTGGATGAACTGATGAACTTAATAAGAGAAATTAACTGGAGTTATTGCAAGATGATTGTAAAATACAGTAAAACATCTCTATAACGACCACTAAATTCTGTTAATTAGTTGGTATACACGGCAGGTGACTTCTTAAAGCAAGGTGAAAGTAAAACAGAATGCTCATATAGGAGCGTTCTGTTTTACTTTCACCTTGCTTTAAGTACACAATATTTGCTTGCACAAAATATTTGATGTAATTTAGTGGCCGTTATAGAGAGGTATCACTGTATTACAAAACGCCAATGTATTAATCTAGTGCAATACAGTTGTGGAGCAGTAATTTGATCAGTTTCAATACCTTGAGAAATATCAATGATGACCAAATGTTTTATGTAATTTTGATGGCAACATTTAGAGATTAAAGTTTATATTCTCAGTAAATTATGGGACTGTCTGATCAGGGTCTGCTCTGTTTGCTTATGGTATGACGTAGTTGTGATTCTGCAGTTCCTGCCTGGACCGAACACGTTCTTGATAACGTTTAGCTGATTAAATATTCATGACGTCATAATTTCTTACATGAATATGCATGGAGTAAAGGGCGAATCCTTTGAAAAAACAACAATTTTGCTTCACTATTCCACTTAAGGAACGTTTCGTCTGCAACAATTGTTGTCTGCTTCGATTCTTAAAATCAAATTTATTCCCTTTTTTTTTAAAATGGCTAAATGATCAAACTGTTTGCATACATCATTACAGTTTCACCTTTTTCTGTGTTCTTGTATATCAAAACAAGTAACAAGGTGTTGTTATAACAATCTTTCAACATGAACTGTTTTACTGAAAATGATAACCACTGCCACTGCCAACCAGTACTTAACAATAACCCAGTGGTGCTCCTACTCCTTATTCCGCTTTGGCAAAATTGTGTCTGTTCAAAGTTGGATCTGGCATGATGTTGATGACTTCCGATTCGATACAGCTTGTGAGAAACAACTTACCGACTGTCAGACATCCTGGATCTCGGCGTCTCAGCTGGATCCAAGCTGTTTGCAAATGCTAGGCAGGATGCGAATAAGCCATACTTTCCTGATTAAGATCATGAAAGAAGAAATCATTAGCATGAAAACATAAATAAATCAAACAGATAACTGGAGCTAATTGCAATTCTTCCAGTTTGTTACAAGTTTTTATAACGCATTTATTTAACTTTTATCCCACTCACCGCGATATGACTCGCATTTGCACGCAGTTTTAATCCAGATGAGACACCGAGTGTTTGACACTCGGTCAATAGTTTCCCAAAAGGTTGTTGGAATCGGAAGTAGTCAAGCTTGTACTGGATCCAAATTTGAGCAGACATTATTTTCAACATTGAGGTAAGGGTTAATATCGATTGGGAATATTGAATACACAACGTGTCACTATGGAGGCCCAAATCTGCCAAAACTGAATCATGTTTTGTGGTATTTTAACTTGTAATGCTGCTAATGTACGTGTCATTCGGCTTTGGTCATCATGTTTTTTGGTAGTTTCATTTGCAATGGTGTTATTGTATGTGTCATTAGTCTTTGGTCACCGTGTTTTTCGGTATTTTAGCTTGTAATGTTTTTATTGCATATGTCATTCGGCTTTTGTCATCATTTTTGTAGTTTGATTGTAATGTTGTTTTTGCATGACTATGCAATTTGGTTTTGCTCATCATGCGATGTAATAATTTAACTTGTAAAGTTCTATCTAAAAGTGTGCTAAATGAGATGTTGTGTTTATTTTGAAATACTCCACGTAGCATTATCGCAATAATTTAGACAAAATTCAATTTATTTTTACTCGAATATTGCGTGCCAGTATTGCTGTTTGTACACACTTCTAGTTTTCTTCCCGAATTCCGCACACCATGGCAGACTTGCAGGTGATTATGTCGACATATAAATGGTTTTAAGTGTGTGATAAAGTCAACAGCTAAGCTACAAACTAACTAGAAATTTAGAATTATTCTTAAATACACCATTTACTTGAAAGAGACGCTTTTGGCACATTTTCAAAATGAGTAGACATATATCAGACAGCTCCCATAGGACGTCTGATCAGGGTATGCTCTGTTTCCTTATTGAATACTAAAGATCTGATATGACAGCTTCTGTCAAGGCCAAAACTCCCTGTGTTCATTGTTCATTATAAACATGCTGATCACGAATATTCGTGGAGTCTTAAAGTATTGATAAATATGCATGAGATGAAAGTCTAGTTACTAGGGAAACAATTACGATAACAATGTGTGTATGCACAAATACAGTAGAACCGGTCCTAAGCGGCCATCATGTATTGAACACTATTCGTAACACTATCGTAGCTAAATCGTAGAGCGTCACTAATTAGACCAAAACATTTACAAAATTCCACGAGTCCTCACGAATCCTAAAATTTATCTATTCTTGGCGATTCGTTGGATTCGTGGTCTGTGTGGAATAGAGGTATTGCAGAGGTAACGTTTTAACGCCAGAACGTCGAAAAACCGGGTAAATTGGTGTACGTTGCACCGGAGATGGCTTTAAAGGCCGTGACAATGTGTACTTTTTACCGACGAATCCAGATTTTGTTTAGATATGGTCGACTGGCGAAAGAAGGTATGGAGACGTCGGGGAGAACGGTATGCGGACTGTTGTGTGAGACAGGCTATGCGATGGGGTGGGGGCAGTGTAATGGTGTGGACAGGCATCTCTTGGAGGCTTGAAACACCACTCGTCGTGGTTGACGGAAATTTGACGGCACAGCGGTCTGTTGACAACATCTTAAGACCAGGTGTTGTCCCCTTTCTACAGACACACGGTGACGTACAACTGACGTATACCAACAGGACAATGCCCTGCCGCATTCTGAAAGGTTAACACAGGGTCAATACACTCCCTTGGCCTAATTATTCGCCAGATCTCAGTCCTATAGAGCATTTGTGGGATCAATTAGGACGTGCAGAGTATCACGATCGACGTCACATCGGGAACCGTCAGCAGCTCAACCAGGCCCTCATGGACGAATGGGAGGTTATCCCCCAGTACCGTATACGGCGTCTGATACAGAGTATGCGGTGCAGAATCACCGCAGTCCTTCGTGCACAAGGAGGCCATACCCGTTACTGAGGCTTGTGACTTTTGTTTTTCCGGTGACCTTCTTAAAGCAACGAATTGTCACATTTTTTTCGGAAAAATGCGTACCAAACCATGTTTATCATTTTCATAACACTTCACCGTGTACAATATAAAAAGAATTTCATCTATATGTAATGTAGTAAAGGAATTATGGACATACATAATGGTGGTAACTTTCTAGTGACGCTGAGTATATATTCAATACTTTGAGATAGGATTTCTGAAATTATTGTGTGACAGTCGCTTAAGACAGACTCTACTGTTCCAGAAAGGGAAATGGACACACGAGACGATTCTAAAAGTGGTCAAAGCATAGGGTTTGGTGGAGAAATGAGGAATTTAGTTTTTGAATACGTACCCATTTTGTTGCCCTGGCTTTTGTAAGGATACATATATAGTTCGCCACATTAGCATAAACATTAATGCAGTATAAACAAAGATAAGCTCTGTATCAATTTACATCCCTAGAACGAAGACTGTACGATTTTTATTTCGCTATTTGTCTAAGGATACAGCCATAGAAATAGGATGAAGACAGGAGTACTGTCTTGGAACGTTTGTAGGTATGGTGGATAATACTACAACCAAGGGTTTAAACCATGGTTATGGAACGTGTCCAACCTTATATTATCCTATCTATACCTATTCAGACTATCAGTGTAGATAAATATACCCCTTCCCGACGTCGACGACTCCACAACAAAATGACAGCTGAAACAGTAGTGTATACGTATGTAAAGTTACATATATCACGAGCAAGCATTTATAAAATATGCGTTTAATGGTAGATTACATATATCACATGTTGCCATTCATAGAATATTGCGTTTAATGACTGGTCATATATATAACGTGATTTTATTCATAGCCTTTTGCGTTTAATGACAGGTCACATATATAACGTGTATATATTAATAAGCGTTTGCGTTTAATGACAGGTCACATATATAACGTGTATATATTAACAAGCGTTTGCGTTTAATGACAGGTCACATATATAACGTTTATATATTAATAGGCGTTTGCGTTCAATAACAGGTCACATATATCATGCGTATATATTAATAGGCGTTGCGAACATATCAAATACGTTGACAGTTTTGTTTTGTTCTAGATATATTAGGATATATTCTTAAATAATTAACGCACAGAAATAGGGTTCTTCTGATATAAAGTCATTGCAAACACTGTAGACCGCTAGAGTCTGTTCTGCATGCTAATGTATTAATGTAGATCTGATAAATTTGATAATTTAATTAGCACGAATGTCCAAGAAACAAAAGGTTAACCTGACTTGAAACACTGGAAATAGAAGTACGGCTTTTCGAAAATTAAAACTGTCAGTATGTGACTGAGATTACAATAATGTCAGACAGGCAAATTGTTACGTTTTCGAGTTAATCCTTTACTCCTGTTGGTATCATTGCTTGAGTATAAATCAGACGTGACTGGAATCAAGGTGAAACGATTGTTTTATCCAGTTGTTTCGAAAGACTACGTGTAAATAACATTCTGCAATTTTGTAGACATCATTGTTAAACGTGTGGAATTTAAAATATGTAAAGCGCATTCTGTAGACGTAATGGTTAAGTGTTCACAATTTCTTGTCTATGCAATCGACAAAATGTCAGGCGGTGGAGAAACACAAGTAGAAATTGTATTTCCAAATCAAATCAATCTCAATGAATGTGCCTTTGCAGCGTTTAACCCCGAAAATAATCACCAGGATTGTATCGTTTGTATGGTATAGACTTGTCATTGGTAATAGTAATATTATCAGTCGTTAGCTGGCTGTGAAAATTCTCGTCATAAGAAAGTCTAGCTAACATGTCTAAAATTAGTTCAGAGTGCTAGAGGGTAAATAACAAAAATGTTATATGATATAGATTTGATCCCGATGAGACGCCAAGCTATCACGAAGTCGCCTATATCACGCATTTTAAGCGTTGTTTATTTCTCTGATGATTACCGGTGAGGAACATATATGATTTTTACTATTATTCATATTATTAACTGTTAGCCAACTTTTGTTGGTAGAAAGTTAGAAACTGTCATTGCCTTCACTTGTCACATTTGATTTATCTTGTATTTCTTTTCAAGAACATGGTCTGAGTATCAAACAGTTTGGATCCTGGTGAGGTACCGAGTTACTCGGCGTCTCATCTGGATACAGACTGTTAACATAAGTAATCACCCATCCCTCTGCAGCAGGCAAAAGGTTACACATAATCCTTAAATTACCAGACAGTCGTCCACTAGACATTTGTATGGTATTGTGTCTGTCGTTATTTTTCCCCACAGGGTAGAAGGCATATAGCCTTGCTCATGTCCGTCCATTCTTACGTACGCCGCAGTACGTACGCTCCGCAAATTATTGTGTGACCAATTCCTCAAACAACAATTGGAGTTTTGCTTCAAACTGTCTTGGTGTGAAAAAATCGAAAAGAAGGGATATCTTTGTCTGGCCATTTTTACTCACGGGACTTTGTGATTTTCTTCACTAGGTAAGATATTATTAACAGAGGTCAAGATAAGTTGCGCAAATTAAAACATTTTCAGGAATAACTTGTTTTCTCCACCAAACCCTATAGATGGACCAATCGCTAGGATATTCTCTTCGAGACGATTCTAAAGAGTGGTCACAACATAGGGTTTAGTTGAGAAAGGACACTTTTAGTATTTGAGTACAGTAAAACCTCTCTATAACGGGTACTAAATTGTGTTTATTAGTGGGTATTTAGGGCAGGTGGCTGCTTACAGCATGGTGAAAGTAAAACAGAACGCTCCTATAGGAGCGTCCTGTTTTACTTTCAGCTTGCTTTAAGCAGCTACCTGTCTTTAACACAAAATACTTGATGTAATTTAGTGGCCGTTATAGAGAGGTTTTACATGTACACACCTGTATCTGTTGCTCTAATTATTGTGACAACAATCTTGTTTGTCCAGAGCTCATACAACAATTGGAGGAATCATTTAAAAATGTCACACATGAACAGCCTTGATGTGAAGGTGGTCTTAAAAATGGGAAGTTTTGCTGCAACCATTATTACGAGCTTGATTTACAGACATCTTGTCAGAAGTGGACAGCCTTCTCCTATTTCAGAAATATGAATTTAAACGATAACGCAACAGAAGCGGAAGTAAACGTATATCATAGTGAAATATAGAGCGTAAGCTTTTACACTCTACACAGAATTTATGTACATATATCCACTACAAGCGTAACATTTGACACTCTAAGCGAACTGCATATATCATCTACAAGCATAACCATTTACACTCTAAACGAAAAACATATATCCACTACAAGATTAACATTTGGCATTCTAAACGAACTACATATATCCACTGCAAGCATAAACTTTGACACTCTAAACGAACTACATATAGTCAATACAGGCGTAACCTTTGACATTCTAAACGAACTACATATATTCAATACAGGCGTAACCTTTGACATTCTAAACGAATTACATATATTCAATACAGGCGTAACCTTTGACATTCTAAACGAACTACATATAGTCAATACAGGCGTAACCTTTGACACTCTAAACGAACTACATATATTCAATACAGGCGTAACCTTTGACACTCTAAACGAACTACATATATTCAATACAGGCGTAACCTTTGACATTCTAAACGAACTACATATATCCACTACAAGCGTAACATTTGGCACGAACTACATGATTTCAACAATATTTTATTCAATGAAGAAAATGATTGGACAACAGGCATAGCCTATGTAAGTCCTCTCCAGAATAAACACGAAATACATGTATCCTCTGCAATAACTGTCGTCTCTTTGAATGCTCAGAGTAGATGTTTCTTACTGTTTTGCCAAACATATGGCCAGTACCACTTAAGGTCCTTACTAAATCCCAAGGTTTTAGGCGCCTCATGTGAATCCAACCTGTTTAAAAAAGGTTATTATTAGGGACAAGGACAAGGGACGTGTTTCAAATACTCCAATCTTCATTTTCCACCAAACTCTAATTGTCACCACTTTTATGATCGTCTCTACGAAACAAGGATTGTATTTCAAATTCCTCTACCAAAATCTAAGTTGCCATCGCTCTTTACTTTCGTCTCTATGAAACATGGTCGTATTTCAAATACTAGATGCTCCATTCTTCCACCAGACTGTACGTTACCACCACTCTTTAGAATAGTTCAGAGCACAAATAAAGATGCATATTCAAATGCAAAAAAGTCATTTCTCCACCAAACCCTGTCTGTGACCACTCTTTAGAATCGTCTCGAAGAAACGATTCTAAAGAGTGGTCACAGTATAGGGTTTGGTGGAGAAATAAAGAGGTTATTCTTGACGCATCTTAGCTGAAGGTATGTTAGTTTCTACGAGCCGTTTCTAAAAATGGCAACAGTCTAGGGTTTGCTGTATAAATAAATTAGCTGTCTAGATTTAATTTCGCGTCTTATCTATGTCTCTCATATCACACTTTGCCAGAAGAAGACGGAAGGTCAAAACAAACAGATTTGTACTGACTGTACAGTCAGTTTTATTCACAAATTACATTTTCATTTGTCATCAGCTGGTTTTCACCATAGATATCTATCTGAAAGCACTCGTCGTATTGATTGTAAGACTTGGGTTAAAGTCTAATAAAGTTTCGGTAATTTTATTTCCAATGGATTCAATTTGAGACAAATCCTATTATCGATATACAATGACTAGACATCCATCGCAATACCATCGTCATTTTATTTCGGCTTAGTTTAGTAGATGGGACTTTGTGCTTTTTCATATCCTAGGAAAACGAATTTAAGTTGAATTATTCAAATGATTTACATGAATTTCTCCCAGTTTTTTCGACTGATTTTATACCCCCACCATCTAAAGGGAGTTGGTGTTAAAGATTTGCCTTTTGTTGTCCGTCCGTCCGTAAGGCGTTAGTACTACAAACATGAAATTCATTAATTATTATTCTGGATAAGAACTTGTGCATCTGGGTATTTTCATCATATGGACCTTGATTTTGAGACATTATAGAATTTTTAGTTTATGTCGCATGTAATTCTTAAACTGTTAGTGCTAAATGATAATATCTTCGAAAGTTATTAATTAACACCAAGATATTCACTAACAATGACAGGGTGATGAGCCTCAATGTTGTGAACAGCTAGCGATTTAAATATAAATCTGAATAATCTTCATGTTTTTATTGCATCTGGAATATGATAAGGTTGAAGATGGGATATCTGTGCCTAAAGGACACAATTCTGGTTCGGATAGTACATGCAACTACATTCATTATGCCATGCTCCATACAAAAATCTTATTTGATTAATGAACGAATCGTCCCTTTACTCTATGAATATGCATTTTAGAAATAATGACATCATGAGTATTAGTTACATTGATTGTTAGAACAGGGACACAGAAATGGTTGGCCATGAAAGACACTAGAATCGTATCTATATTATACTGCAAGCAAACAGAGCAGATCCTGATCAGACGGCTCCTACATGAGCCGTCTGATATTGGTCTACTCTATTTGCAAGGGTGTTAAAGGGCGTTTGTAGTACATGTATGAAGGAACTCAAAATATATCTAATTCTTGATATAATTGTAAGACATGTGGTAGCTCTATTTTCAAGTTTTCTATATCAACCATTTCATCCATGAATTTGCTTTTGCGTGCTTTCTAAAACAGAATAGTCCCAGAGTCTGCTCTGTTTACCTGTGGAATAATATAGTTCCGATTATACAATTTCTGTCATGGGGCTAAATTGGCCATGGCTAGTATACTATTTTAAAAAAAAATCAATTAATATTCATGATGACACTATTTCTTACATGACTATTAATGATGTAAATGGTTAGCTAATTAAGTGGTCGCTTAGAGAGGTTCTACTATCTTACAAATACAGTGTGTATCGCCAGAAGAATGTAACTGAAACCTTGTCTAGAGACTTTTTCCTTTTCTTACTTATTTCTTTTATTTATAACCTTTCCCCAAATGGCAATATATTCGTATGTACAAAAGAGATTCCGTTTAATTTGATTTATTGACAAACGTATAATTTGTTTGTTCTTATCGTATCTCAGGCTATATATCATTCTTATATTTTGGAACATAAACTTCGATACATGCGTGCTAACACAAGCTCTATCATCTTAGAAGTAATGTGGAACATCTGGAAGAAAATTAAACGAGCATTGTGCACGATTGATAAAACCTTTAAAATTTAGGACATTAATTTCAGAAAATAGTAACACAATTACGAACGGAATGAACTTCGCCTTCCGAAGGAAAATTGCAGAGCATTAATCTTGTTAACATATAGGTCTGCTGTAGAAGTCAGTAACCTTAAAACATTACAGTCACTATAAATAAAAGCACGTCGTTAGGTTTCTAATCTCAAAATAGAGACAAACAATTTCAGACACTTTGGCAAATGTTATCTCGATTTCGCAGACTGTTTGTATCATATTGGAATAGCCTAATACACGCAGTTATAACCATATACTCCATGAAAAATGTTGTAAGAAATAATGACATTATGGATATTTATTAGCTGAGTTTTTCAAATGACCTATGAACTCGGGAAACCTTCGCCATGTCTAAACCTGTTAGAAACAGAACTCGTATATCAGTTTATAAGCAAATAGAGCAGACCCTGATCAGAATGCTCCTGAAGGTGCCGTCCGATTTCGGTCTGCTCTGTTTGCAAATATACGTTAAAAATGTGTATTACAAATTTTAATACCTACTGAATATTCATGGACAAAATAGTTATAATGAAATATGGAAGTTGGAACATTGTTGTCATTTTAGAAGCTAAAGAAACATATGTATCAATGTTCATTAGCAAACAGAGCAAACCCTGATCAGACGGCTCCTACAGGAGCCGTCTGATCTGGGTCTTCTCTGTTTGCAAATGCGTGAAAATGCGTTTAAATGTAAGAAAGCGATAAGGGTTAAAAAGTGTTTAATGTTGATGAGATACCATTTCTCTGCCTTGAAAGGGATCGTGAAATGTAGTTAGCATGATGTTTGAGTGATCCGTGGTTACAATTCATGTGCCAATTTCTAAGACCGCTTGTCACGTGTTTTGCATTTTACATCAAACGGTGCACATACAGATAATGCCAAGTTTCATGCATAGCTGGCATTGTTTAAAAGGAAGGCATTAAAATGGCCGTTCGCGACTTTTTCTGTTCATAAAAGTCTTTTAAAAAATGAGGATACCACAGAAACTGTAAAGGATATATAAGAATTACTATGCTAGTAGTTTGGAAGGTCAGCTGTATTTTGGCGAGTTGGAAAAGTTGTTAAATGCGAGCCTTGGCGAGCATTTAACTACTTTTCTGACGATCCAAAATACAGCTTAACTTCCAAACTACTAGCATAGTAATTCTTTTATCATGCAACACCCAGAAAAATGGAGAAAATGAAGAAAAAGAAAGATTGCTAAAGCGGTTTCGTCCCCTGAATGAAAATACAAGTGCGATATATGTGACGTCATGTGGGCGTGCAGTGACGTCATCGACTTTTACAACATAAACAAACTTGATTTAATCATTTTATCTGGACAAATAGTTGAGACAAAGGTGAGCAACTGTGTTAAATTTGATGTTTATGTTTAATTATGCCTTTTTCGTCCTTCTGTTTTCCTCCTTTTGGCTGAACCAAACTTGCATTCCAGTCGGTCAGTACACATGCACCATACCTCACAAAATACAGCGTCGACGTGGAAAATATTATGCTAGTAGGAAGTGACTGTATTTCGTGACGTTGCATGATAAATAACTCGAGCTATTCCTTTTTTAAGCATTTCTCTATTTGTCCAGTATATTGCAGATTAATGTATCGATTGTGTATGTTTTGTCCAGAATATTGCAGATTGATATTTGATTATGTAGTCTCTGTCCGGCATATTGCATGTCAGTGTAGGAACACGCAACGCTGGTGTTGTTAGTTGTTTTACCGTGTCATTGTGCAAATATTTTGCTTCAAATGTTCCATGCGACATTAACATTGATGGTGTATCGATGTCTTGCTTCGGTGTACAGCGGTCGTAAGTGTTGTGCAGTGGAAATGACAATTATAGCGGAAAGTACTCAGCATGCCTATGGCATGTCATGCCGTGAAATGGAACCGCGACCACAGAGTCTCTCGTGTTCATTATTGAATGGTTGTGGTTGTTGTACCCTTTACTATCAATGCCTTTTCGCGCCTTTGTAAACAGAGTAAACCCAGATCAGGATTTATTCTGTTTGCTTTAACATCATACAATTCATGCGTTCATATCCAGCCAATAAATTGTCATTAATATGCTATTAATTCTGACATTGAACATGCGTTAGGTAACAGACTAAAACACATTGACGATTTATATTTCCTAACAGGGTTTATAGCTCCTGACAGAGTAGACATAGGATTCTGCTTAATATCTGACAAGGCGTCTGGTCCATTTGAAACATCTTAAACATCTTTAACGTTTTATCACACACCACACAACCGCCATTAATTGTGTGCCTAAAACTCATAGAACATCCTTTATGTATCAAACTCGACAAACAGAAAAGACCACTATGTCTAGTGGAATGATTCGTGTTAACCCTTTACTCAATGAATGTTCATGTAAGAACTAATGACACCGCGAATGTTAATGAGATTCGTTTCTATAATAGGACATGAACACGGGAATGTTTGGCCATGGCAGAAACTAAACCGTAGAATCATATCTATATTATATTGTAAGCATACAGAGCATACCCTGGTCAGAGGACTCCTATAGGAGCCGTCTGATCTGGGTCTACTCGGTTTGCAAAGGCGTAGACATGCGTATTTATGGAGTAAATGGTTAAAGTCCAGTTTTATTTTATGTTAATTAATTTCCGGGCCTAATGAGCTATCAAATAGCTTACACATGACGCTTTGTATAGAAAACAACATCATTTTACGTCTGGTTGTTTGCTAAAAAACGTCAAGAAAATATCGCGGAACAGGCAGAAATAAATCTAATTTTAGCGCGTATATGATGTCGGTGAATCACGTGACCACCGATTGTAATTCATATAGTTCTATTTTGTTTTTAATTTATCGCTAAGTGCAACAACAGCAACAATAGATAAACAATAACCCTTTCCTATATATACCAAAGCTCTTTTTAATAAATCTACTGAAAAGGGGCATTTACTAGAGAAAATATTTTTTTAAAGTGTGTAGATTTGAAACCATTGTGATAAATACAGCATTTGCTCTTGTGGGGCAACTGTTCCATTTATCACAATGGTTGCCTGCATTAACTAGGACTCGTATACCCCGTCGTGCCATAAGTGTCTCGTTAGTCGTCATTTTTCTTTACCTGTTTTGAGAGCAGACGACACGTGACGATCATGGTGCAGTAGCTAATTTGCATATAATGGGCGATCTGTCCAACTAAATTTTCCCATGGTATATCTTGTTCATTTCTTCGAAATAAAGCATATTCCCAGCATAGCTACTTGTTTGCTAGTGTTTTTAAACCATCTTTGGACGAAAATCGATCTTTTCAATTTTCACAAGGAAAACTGAAGCTAAAATTTAATGGGACTTTAATCGCAGATTCTTTCAAAGCTGAAAAACATTTTCCCTAGGCACAGCTTATAAACGAGAAAGCAAAACTCACCCAATGTTATAATTCTATCAAACCAAAATGCCTTCTAACGTTAGGTTTTGTACCAAATGCACACTTTTTACGTGTTTTTATAATACCAATTTCAGCTCTCATAAGTCGTGTGCGATTGTACGCGATTTTCGGTAAAACAGGACCAATCATAATTTTAATTGCGCGAATATTCACATTGTTCCTAATCATGTGTACAGGGAATTTGTCGTACACTATCTTACTAAAACCATACTTTCTCCCGCTAAACGCTACAAAAGCATGTGTTGTTGTTAATGCAATTATTAAACTTTTCTCCCGCTCACCGCCGTCTGACTCGCATTTGCAAACAACTTGTCTTCAGATGGGACCCAAGCTGTTTAACACTCAATCTATAGTTTCTCAAAAGCTTTGATCGAATCGGCAGTAGTTAAAATTGATCAACATTTGAGCAGAGACTATTTTTTTTCAAAGTGGAGTAAGGGATAAGACATTTTAATTTCGATAAACAATAAAAGTACAATAAAACCTCTCTATAACGGCCACTAAATTACATCAAGTATTTTGTTAAAGGCAGGTGGTTGCTTAAAGCTAGTTGAAAGTAAAACAGAACACTCCTTTGGGAGCCCTAATATACCAACTAATCAACACAATTTAGTGGCCGTTATAGAGAGGTTTTACTGTACTGACTTCAGTATACAATAAACACATCTAAGGTATTACTTTATAAATACATGTAAACTTACATATCTTTAAGAGCAGGTGGTTCCTGAGTGCAGGACAAACATTAAGCAGAATGTTTCTTCAGAAACTTTCTGCGTGACATTCGTCCTTCATTAAGCTACTACCTGCCTTTAAGACCCATAATTAAACGTCTTTGGTGATCAGATTAAGATGTTTTCCCTTTACAATAGTATTATGTGGCTTCGATTTCAGCTGTTGTAAACCAATATACTTTGT
This sequence comes from Azorinus chamasolen, assembly GCA_963576725.1. NCBI lineage: Eukaryota > Metazoa > Mollusca > Bivalvia > Cardiida > Solecurtidae > Azorinus > Azorinus chamasolen. Next base: position 37,709,436 of record OY755246.1, on the reverse strand, counting down.
TTCCCCTTAATAATCAATGTAATACAATATCATTTGTTTTTCATGTTTGTTGTTAAAATAATCATAAAGCGTAATGAAAAGGCAAATGAAAACCCGATGCTCGGGGTCTCATATGGTGATACTTTATATATCTATGCAAAGCAGCATAAACATATAATGTTAAGGACCTGAACTCTTTTGGTATTCGTACTTGTTTTATCTTCATTTAATGTTAGAATATCGTGAGCGGATTGTCTTTTTTCCAAACAGTTCGGATCCAATTGAGACGCAGAGTAACTCGGTGTTCCATTAGGACGCAAGCTGATTGATATTGTCCATGTACTCCATAACATACGCCTTTTAATGCCTTTGCAAACATAGAAGACCCAGATCAGACAGCTCCAATATGAGTTGTCTGATCAGAGTCTGCTCTGCTCGCTTATGGAATAAGATAGATGTGATTGTACAACGTTTACCTAGGTAAAAATGTTTTGTTTGTATACCATTATACAATGTAGGTATTAATTAACCATTTCCTTCATAAAAAAACATTTTTCACGCATCTGCAAACAGAGCAGACCTAATTGATCTGTTTCTTTAGTTTCTAAAATGGCTACAATGTTTCACCTTCCATATTTCATTGTAACTATTTTGTTCATGATTATTCAGTATTCAGGTTTGAAATTTGAAATAAACAAAGAACGAGGAAAGGGTTAAGCAGAATAGTATGTATTACAGTGCTCCCTCCCTACAACGGCCCTCTCAATAACGATTCCCTCCTTACAACAACGCATGTTACTGTTTCCGAAACAACAAGGCTCCAGAAACAACTTTTTCCATCGTATTCTCTTTATGCCTCCATCAAACCCTATGTTGTGACCACTTTAGAATCGTCACTGTGTGACGATTCTAAAGAGTGGTCACAACATAGGGTTTGATGGAGGCATAACGGTTTTAGTTCTCGAAATACACCTTATCTGGGGATCTGCAAACAAGCTAATTATGTTTGATTTTCCCTCCCTATAACAACTCCCTCTGAACAACACATACAATATTCGTATCCCAAAGGGTGTCGTTGTAGAGAGGGAGCACTGTAGTATGTATACATTCATTGTTTCTTGTATGAATATTCATGGAGTAGAGTTTTTGGGAAACACTTATTTTGGTTAGCTTTGAATTAGTGCAGATGGCGGTATATAATTGCATTCAATAATTTGAAGAAGTAACTTAAATGTTAAATGAAAGTAACAAACATACTTTTAGAAACTGTTACATTTCCTTTTGCCACATTCATTATTTTTAACACATGGTTTAATGAATTATTTTGTTCTTAACCTGTTCAATATTCTTGTAATAAATAATGGCATAACTTTCGACCTGCATTAAGGAACCACCTGCTTTTAAAGACATTTATTTGCATTCATACAGTGGTCACATTAGAGGGATTTTACTGTAAAGACTATTCATAAGTAAAAATTAACTCGTGAGCATTGTACATGTAAAATATTGCCTGGTAATAGTATGTATATGAATAATGTTACAAGGTACATTTGCATATTATAAACTGATTTGAACTGTATTTGCAGTTGAAGAATTTTGCGAAATGTCCGGTGTGTTAGCAGTTGTTGTATTAGGATTAACTCTCAGTTCTGAGCGAACCAGTATAAGTCCTGAAGTTGAAAAGTTTTTGAATAGGTAAGATGCATGCTCAGTTGTAATGCCATGCATGATCTGGAAACCATTAGTCGTGTTCGTTTGTTATTTTATTTGCATGTTTGTTAATAATATCAATGCCGAGTTTTCAGAGTGGAACATCCCAGCAGTGTTTAACTATAGAGTCCACTAAATATGAAAGGCTTAGACTTGTAAGAGGAATTTAAATGACAAACAGTGCAGACCCTGATCAGAGGGCTCCGGTAGGAGCCCTCTGATCTGGGTATACATTGTTTGTAAATTACAGCGTGTCCTGTATAACAAACTTTGTGAATATTCGTCATCAACACACTTTTGGCGCGGAATTGGATTTTTTCTACTTGATAATCATTTTATATATAGTTTTTTATATAATTTTTAACTAGGCTGACTCCGTTGCATTTACCGTTTACTCCACAAACCCACCTTATAAAATTAGCTAATTGATATTTATAATGTCATTATGTTTATTTTCATATAGTAAAGGGTTAATATACCTTCTCTATATTACTTTCTCTCACTTAACCATGAAACTGCACACTAAATGATGTCGTATTGACAGTCTAAGCCAAGCAGTTGCATCAGAACCTCTTTTAACTTCGATCTTTTTAACCCTTTCCTTCAGATAAACGCCTTTTCACGCATTTACAAACAGAGTAGACCCAGATCAGACGGTACCTTCTGATCAGGGTCTGCTCTGTTTGCAAATGAAATTTGATAGATCTATCTATTTCTATACTGTCTAAAATGGCTAAATATTCCACCTTCCAGGTTTCATTATTTTGTTCATAAATATTCAGTAAGTACTGGAATTTGAAATAAACATAGAACAGGGAAAGGGTCAAGCGACCACTCCGTGCTGCTTAATGCAGAATGAAATTAATGAAAAGAGCAGCAGTACTTTTGTCTTGCATAAAGCTACAAATTGTCACCCGCCCCTTACCTGAAAGAGGTGTCGTTTGACATGTTTGCTGAAAAGCAGACATATCAGTGTCTGCTCTGTTTGCTGATGAAATAATATGTATCTTATTTTATCATTTCTACCATTGTTAAAACTTCCCTTCCACAATGCCGTTACAAAACTCAGCCAATTAATATTCATAGAGTAATTATATTGAGTGTACGTTATATATATGGCCAGACCTTATCTAATTCTCCTTACCCCTGTGGCCTCACTGCTTGTCTTGGCCACTAATGTATCTATCAAATGGCCTGTCACATCAATGTCAGGACGCTGGTCATGCTGGACTCTTTTGGCGCCAAATAATTGTCGTCTGCAAACAATGGCGTCTGCTTAAAGATTAAGAATGGACTTCCCGTCAGTTTCTTTCTTAAATTTAAGTGGTGTGTCATACAGTTTGAATCCTGATGAGATGTTGATTTACTCGGCGTCTCATCTGGATCCAAACTCCCTTGCAAATGTTACCATAGAGTCGCCCGTTCTAGCAGGCCCCGTGAGTCGCTTCCCGGGGACCTTGGCGATACGTTCTAGCAGGCCCCGTGAGTCGCTTCCCGGGGACCTTGGCGATACGTTCTAGCAGGCCCCCTGAGTCGCTTCCCGGGGACCTTGGCGATACGTTCTAGCAGGCCCCGTGAGTCACTTCCCGGGGACCTTGGCGATACGTTCTAGCAGGCCCCGTGAGTCGCTTCCCGGGGACCTTGGCGATACGTTCTAGCAGGCCCCGTGAGTCACTTCCCGGGGACCTTGGCGATACGTTCTAGCAGGCCCCGTGAGTTGCTTCCCGGGGACCTTGGCGATGAAAAGTTAATTGGATTGTCAAAGACGTTGGAAAAATGTCTCGCAGATCACTGAGCATTTGCCATGTTGTGAGAAAATCCTTTACCTGCTCTATGTTTATTCCAAACTTCCATACCTACTGAATATTCGTGGTTAAAATAGTTATGGAAGGTGGAATATTGTAGCTATTTTAGAATGTAAAGAAATATATCTTTCAAATTACACTAGCAAACAGAGCAGCTCCTATAGGAGCCGTCTGATCTGTGCCTACTCTGTTTACAATTGTATGAAAGAATGTTTATATGAAGGGAAGTGTTAATCTACTGTTTATATTCAGTAAACCTTGGGACAACAAGGCTGTTATAACGTTTCTTTGGTTTAAATTTGGGTGTCTTATTAACCATTGCAATGGTCTTTTGGACATTCGGACTTTTAACCGGCTCAGTGCGGGAGACGAGTAACTAATGTCCTTTGGAAATAGTGTAGAACATTATGAGGGAGTCCTCTCATCAGGGTCTGCACTGTTTGTCATGTTATACTTTTCTTTAATTTTTTATCTAATGCACATTTACAGAGCTACAGATAAAGGTGCGTACTCAAAAACTAAAATGGTCATTTCACCACCGAACCCTATGTTGTGACACATGTTGATCACATTATAGGGTTTGGTGCGGAAACAAAGCAGTTAATCTTGAAAATGTTTTAATTTACGCATCTTATATAAACATTTACAAAACTACAGATAAAGGTGCGTAATCAAAAACTAAAATGATCCCGTCTCCACCAAACTCTATGTTGCGACCACTCTTTAGAATCGTCTCGAAGAGACAATTCTAAAGAGTGGCCACAACATAGGGTTTGGTGGAGAAATAAAGAGGTTATTCTTGAAAATGTTTTAGTTTACGCATCTTGTATGGACCTGATTTATGCATGAACTGATCACTTCATGCATATTCCTCTTCTGATATGTATTATTTTTCAAGGGACATTTTGACTCAGATAAATACTGTACAATCAGATTTATATTATTCCACACGTTTATTCCATAAGCCCCGTACTGTGTCTACTCTGTTTGCAAAATCATATAAAAGCATTTATATGAAGGAAAACCCTTACTATTCACATAAAGCTTCGACTGTTTGAATTTTGGAATTGTCCAGTTGTAAATTAAGCAGTGATAGGGTTAATAGTTACAACCGTTTCCCTTATATATATATGCCTTTCCAAACAGTAGTCCCTTCCATAAACATTAGACTACTCCTGTAGGACCCTTCTGATAAAGGTGGGCTAGGTTTGCGTATTGCACAATATAGCTCTAAGTCTACAGTTTCTGACTGGGCCAAAATGGCACGTGCCCGTATGTCATTATGAAAAATAATATAGTTAATATTCCTGATACCATAATATCAAAAGGGGAAAGAGTTCAAAATTATATGTGTTAGAAACAGAAATTGTCAATGACAATAAAGGCTTACAGGTTGTGTCAGAAATATCAGCTATAATAACAGCCAGACTGACCTGTCTTTGATCTCGGCCAGACAAAGTATCGAGCAGAACGAACACAACTACTGAACAATATCGGCATGTATAGGTCATAGTACTGCACAGAATTCACTGTCCCTCAGCATGATTTATTCATATCCATTTAATTAACCCTGGCTTGCGTCCAAATACATGTACAGTAAAACCCATCTAAAGCGGAATTCTAGTAGAGAATAATTTAGATACTGTTAGGCGGGTGGCTGTTTAATGCAGGGTGAAAGTCACATAGAAAGCTCCTAGAGGAGCGTTCTGTCTGACTTACACTCTGCATTAAGCTGTCATCTGTCTCCAAGACCGATATTTATACTAAATTTGACGTCCGGTTTAGCGAGGTTATACTGTATGTACTATAAGATCTCTAGCACCTAAAACAAGTTACTCTGACATTGCATAGTAGAAACAGACCAAGCGTTCATTGACAATACAGAACCTGATAAAATGCGTAATTTAAAACATTTTCAAGAATAACTCCACAAAACCCTACACTGTGACGCACTTCAGAATCGTCTCCTCGAGACGATTCTTTAGAGTGATCACAGTATAGGGTTTGGTGGAGAAATGGCTATTTTAGTATTTGGGTACTCACCTTTATCTGTAGTTCTGTTGTGGTAGTAAGGGATATACTGTTGATGGATCTGATAAACGAATAGCTGGTCAACACTGTTATCAATGTCGGAAAGCTGTTTTTCTGTTGAAGCATGATAACAATCTGTTTTTAGTGACTGAGTCTTAGAATGAAAGAATCCCCGACAGGCACCATAGCAATATCATCTTTTATGTCCAGCAAGCAAAATATCGGTACAATAGTAAAACAAATAAGTATATACAATGATGAATGTGTGTGTAAGATTCGCTTTTATTTCACCAAAAACAGAGTCCCAGGTACGATGCGTAAATGAACACATTTTCAAGTATATCTGTTTTATTTATCCACCAAACCAGATGTTGTGACCACTCTATAGAATCGCCTCTTCGAGACGATTCTAAAGAATGGTCACAATATAGGGTTTGGTTGACAAATTACGATTTTAGTATTTGACTTCGTATGTTTATCTGTTGCAATGCAACAACACTATTGTACAGACGGAAATAACGGAATATTTTGAATTTGAATTCGCACCTAAATGTCGCTCTGCAGCAACGGTATTGTACCGACTGAAATTACACAAATATTTCCAGAAATATCCTATACATGTTGTCATGGGTATTTATAAATGTTGCTAATTGGTTTCTGATGAATAGTGTTGCTCTATTAATATACTGTTTATATTAAAGTATCCGACTAACTCCAGAACATTTTTGAAACAGTTGATTTAAAACTTGTAACCATTCATAAGACTGTCGATAACCTCCGTTAACACACTCGGACACAACGAGATATATCGGAACTATTCGATGCGAAACACGAACGGCATCGGAATGTTCCGGTAAGTCCGTAATGGGCCGAATGATAAGTCGGATACCTAAGTAAAAGTGTAGGTTTATGAAAACTGTAATAATATTATATGGCCATCTTTCAGTGGAGTTCTATTTGGGCATGTCGGGGGTTCTCAGCGTCGTTGTGTTAGGTATAACTATGAGCTCTGAAAGAACCTCAATCAGTCCAGAAGTTGAACGATTTCTCAACATGTAGGTACTTTAGAATGAGTAGTTCCCCACCCATGTATTCTAGCTAGTAGAAAATGCACATACCTAGAATATCTTTCCGAACCTTTTTTTCAGCAGCAATAAGCTAGACATGTTTCACCTTAACTCTCTACTCCATGTATATTCATGTAATAAATCAGCATTTATTAACTGGAGGTTTTGTAACGGCATATGAACTCAGAAATAGCAGAAACTGTATTTGCTTGTTTGTTTCTGGGTTTTAAGTAGCTTTTAAACAGTATTTCAATCATATCGCGACGCATTATTTCATAAGCAAACAGAGCGGGCCCTGATCACACGACTCCCACGGGAGCCGTCTGAACTGGGTCTACTCAGCAAAAGCGTTAACTCTTTCGGCGCCAATGTCGCCTGTTGGCACCATTGAAAACAGTGCAGTCCCAGGTCAGATGCCACCTTTCCAAGGCAGCATCTGACCTGGGACTTCGCTGTTTTCTGTATTATTTTACCCCATGGATACAGGTTTTTAAAAACAAATGTTTTACTAATATACCTTTATTATTTAGTTAAGAATTATATTTAATATGAAATTATTATTGCAGACGACACGTTTAAATTTGGCGCCAAAAGCGTTAAAGACGTATGTATGCAGTTAAGGGTTCAGCGAGATACCAGTGCGCCATTATACCATATATATTCACCTTGTTTATTAGACACTTACTTAGTTTCCATGCGCGTGTTGATTGTGTGTGTTTGTGTTTCCCTCCTCCTCCCGCACGCCTTGAACATCTGGATTCTGAGATATCTCAGAAAATATTCAAGCTATTTCCTTAAAATCTTGATAGCAGTATTTAGCTGGCATTGCAACAGATTAGTTCAGTACTTTGAAGTTTTTAGTATTGTTCCTTCTGGTTTATATGGTATTTTTTGTATATGTGTAAATTCAATACTAGAAGAGTACATTAATTGACATAACTGCAATGTTCTTTAAACCATCTAATGAGAGTACATGTACAGATCATGTTAGAAGTGGAACAGAACTATAGATAAAGGTGTGCATTCTTAAAACTAAACTCACGACTTCTCCTCAAAACCCTATGCTATGACCACTCTTCAGAATTATCTTGAAATGACTGCAATCTAGAGTTTTCACAACATATGGTTTAGTCAAGCCTGCTGCCGGTAGGTTCATGATTACCTTTGCAATCAGTTTGATCCCAGTGAGACTCCAAGTAATACGGCGTCTCATCAGGATCTAAACTGTTTGACAGCCTGGTTGCATTTTGATAGTCAAACTTATTATAGCTTGATTTTTTTGTGAAATATTTTGTAAAAATACTTTTCTCAGCAAGCTCAAGGTTAGATACGTTTTAACCCTTCGCTTGCTGAATTTTAAAATACATTTCTCCTTCTTTACCCATGCCCTGTTGTATAATTACATATATATCTTCACTGTGTACAAGTATTTCGCTGTGCAATCAGTGCTGTGGAGTGCACTGGTTGCACAATCAACTTGTAAATAGTGCAGACCCTGATGAGACAGCTCCTTCAGGAGCTGTCTCATCTGGGTCTACACTATTTACAGGTAGGTATATTGACGCGAATAGCAAGCGAAGGGTTAATGAACACACAGTATCTGTTCATTCGGTGAAGTGATTGCTTTCATAAGTACTGCACCAGAGCTACAGATAATGGTGCGTACCAAAATACCAAAATCGTCACTTCTCCACCAAACCCTATACTGTAACCACAGAGCTACAGATAATGGTGCGTACCAAAATACCAAAATCGTCATTTCTCCACCAAACCCTATACTGTAACCACAGAGCTACAGATAAAGGTGCGTACCAAAATACCAAAATCGTCACTTCTCCACCAAACCCTATACTGTAACCACAGAGCTACAGATAATGGTGCGTACCAAAATACTAAAATCGTCACTTCTCCACCAAACCCTATACTGTAACCACAGAGCTACAGATAAAGGTGCGTACCAAAATACCAAAATCGTCATTTCTCCACCAAACCCTATACTGTAACCACAGAGCTACAGATAATGGTGCGTACCAAAATACCAAAATCGTCATTTCTCCGCCAAACCCTATACTGTAACCACAGAGCTACAGATAAAGGTGCGTACCAAAATACCAAAATCGTCATTTCTCCACCAAACCCTATACTGTGACTTTAGAAAAACAGCACAATAAATCCATTTCCTATGAATGACACTTTCGAGAAAACAAGTAAATAACATTCCAATTAAAACCCGACACGTATTTTCCCTTTCCTCGTGCTAATGAGTGGACATGGCTAAGTCACAGGAAGTACTGCAAATAGCAGAATATCATCGGGACTTTCCATGTAGATCTACCAACTAAAATAGTACTTAAACAAACATATGCTGTTCTCTTCCTTTCGAAATTATTAGGTAAAACTGAAAGTCAAAAGGTTAAGAAATTAAATTGATCATCTTATTTGTTATATTATAAAAGATGTACATGACCAAAATGTTGAATGTATGAGGGAAAGTTCTCATGTTTTTGTACATAAATGCAAACTGAGAAAATCTTTAGTATTTGAATTGGATTTGAATTGAACTATTAAGAATCGTCTCTACGAGACTAAAGAGTGGTCACAGTATAGGGTTTGGTGAAAAATAAAGAAACTAGTCTTGAAAATTTTCAAACTTTTGCATCTTAACTGTACACTCTTGCGGTATTGACAGGAAATATACTTCTATGATGCACGATCTTAACGTTTTTACTCTATGAATATTCATGTAAAAAATTATGAACTCATCATTATCAATCAGCTGATTTTTAGGATGTTTTAGCCATGGCAGAAACTGTATAAACAAGGTGTGTCAGATCTGGGTCTTGGATCCAAGGTGTTTGCATGTGCGAATCTAGGCGCTCTTGGCATAACAAGGGGGTACTAAATAGAGGATATTACATGAGTGTTCATTTATTACTGATTTTTATTAAACGAGTTGACTAAGTAATATGCCACAAGGCTTTCTGACTATCATATTTAGTTTAGTCAACGAGTTTGGTTAAAGCCGATAGAAAATGAACGCGAATGTAGTACTCCTTTTTCTCACAATGACACAAAAATAACAAAATGATGTGTGCTTTCCAATTTATATTTCATTGACAGCTCTGTCAACTAGACCGGCTTGCTTATGTCATTTGTGTGTTATACTACACTAGTGCATTATAAAAACTCATTATATTGACCCTTTGCTCCGCGAATGTGCTTATAAGAAATAATGGCATCATGAATATTAATTAGATGAATTTTTAGTATGGTACATTGATACAGTAAAACTGTAGAAACATATCTATATCATTTCATAAGCAAACAGAGCAGACCCTGATCAGAGGGCTCCTATCGTTTTGAAAGGAGTAGGAAGTAAAGGCCTTGAATACTTGTAAGAAGTTTCGTGTGGTTCTTTTTATAATTAGCTTTAATATTTGTGTCAACTGGTATTCTTTTCCGGTTGAGTTTTTAAACTAGACCGACAACAATATTACTGACATTTGGTTTGCATATCTTAATCAAACTTTTTAACCGTGTGGACAAAGTTTCGGTTAATACAGTGCTCCCTCCCTACAACGGCCCTCTCAATAACGATTCCCTCCTTACAACAACGCATATCACTGTTTCCGAAACAACAAGGATCCAGAAACAACTTTGTCCATCGTATTTTCTTTATGCCTCCATCAAACCCTATGTTTTGACCACTTATTAGAATCGTCACTTTGTGACGATTCTAAAGAGTGGTCACAACATAGGGTTTGATAGAGGCATAACGGTTTTAGTTCTCGAAATACACCTTATCTGGGGATCTGCAAACAAGCTAACTGTGTTTGATTTTCCCTCCCTATAACAACTCCCTCTGAACAACACATACATTCTTCGTATCCCAAAGGGTGTCGTTGTAGAGAGGGAGCACTGTACTCAGCAAAAATATATTTCAGTTTGAAGAATTAAATATTCTCTTGGTATGAAATAAATTGTTCTCTACTGAAAATAGATTCCATTTATACCTTTTTCTGCACATAATTGCTTATGCTCATTATTGCTTTTTTCAGATTCTGTGTTTTTGCTACCATGTCGCTTTTTACAATTATACTTGTGCTATTTCTTTAAGAAATGAAAACGTGTGTCTTTATTAAAGCTCTACGTTAAAATGTAATGACGAACTATAGGTGAACTAGAGTCAATATTTCTGTGCTAACCCTATACCGGTTGGTACTCAATAGAACTGCCTCTCCGATGACATCCTAATGAGTACCAACGAGGTATGGTTTGTCTAAGAAATAAGATATTTAGATAGATCAGGCATCTGGGGTTGGTCAGATTATTGAGAATGAACTCAGTCTCAAGCAGAAAGTTCTATAACCTCGGACCCAGTTCACCTCTCGCAATCTGTAGTTTTGTTTGTATTCAATAAGCTGATGGGTTCTATCAGAAACCAATTGTTGAAAGAATGATCAGAATTTAACACAGTGCCTTAGCACGCTTTCTTGCTTAGATGGAGCTGATACAAGACATGTGTGGTTGATTGTTCGCGTTATAATGCAATGAGTGTTGGCGCAATGGTTTGTTGGCGCAATGGTTTGTTGGCGCAATGGTTTGTTGGCCCATTTCATCACATTTTGACAGGTGAGTTAAATTGTGGGCGCCCAAGCTCTTAACGCAAAGAACAAACACCTGTTGTACTATTGTGTTTAAAAACACGTCTATTATTTAATCAGACTGTTTATACCAGAGCTACAGATAAAGGTGTGTACTCAAATACTATAATCGTCATTTCTCCACCATACCCTTTGTTGTTACCACTCTTTAGAATCGTCTCGAAGAGACGATTCTAAAAAGTGGTCACACCATAGGGTTTGGTGGAGAAATAAAGAAGTTATTCTTGAAAATGTTTTATTTACGCATCTTATCTGTAGATATGTATACTACCTAAAATTGTTAAGTCAACACCCGCTGTCAGTTAATATTTTCCTTGATACAAACGCCTTTTCGTGCATTTGCAAACAGAGTAGCCCTAGATCAGAGGGTTCCAGTAGGGAGCCTTCTGATCAGTGTCTGCTCAGTTTGCTCATGGAACTACGTAGATCTGAATCTACAGTGTTTATCATGGCAAACAAATGGGAGTATGATTATTATTATACCACATTTATATAGCGCTCTTTTCATACAGGATATGTGCGTTCAAAAGCGCTTAAATGATTAGGCTAATGAATATTCAAGATGTCATTACTTCTTACATGAATAATCAACAGGGATGTGGTTAAGCTTTACTTTGCTGTGAGCTGTTTCTTGCTAACGTTGTAAACGGTTCGTATCAAGATGAACAGGTGGCTTATCAGTACAGTAAAACCTCGATACTACGAACACTAAAATACATACAATTATTGATATTTAACACAGGTGGCAGCTTAATACAGGGTGAAAGTCATGCAGAAAGTTCCTCTTATGATCTTTCTGCATGACTTTCACCCTGCATTAGTAGCCATCTGCCTACAAATGCATTATCATTATTATCATACCACATTTATATAGCGCAGGATATGTGCGTTCAAAAGCGCTGAAGTAATACATACATTCTGCATTACTCAAATTTCGTAGTATCGAGTTTTAACTGTACTTTAACCCTTTCCCTGTTCAGAATTCATGTAAGAAATAATGACAAAATGAACATTTATTCGATCAAATTTTATACTGTCAACTTTTCAAGGGAAGTTTTTACTTTGACAAAAACTGAAGAATCAGATCTATGCCATGTCAAAATCAAACAGAGCAGACCCTGGTTGCAAATGCGTGAAAAGGGGTTTATATGAGGGAAAGGGTTAACTGTTTGGAGCATAAACCCTTTCGCCGCCAAATCCATTCCGTCTGTTAAGATTATCTTCTGCGCCAGGTTTCAAATTAGAGTTGTCTCCAATTTCTTTTTAAACACATAATTAAAGTGACAAAACAGTTTGGATACTGATGAGGCGCCGAGTTACTCGACATCTCATCGGTATCCAAACGGCTTGCAGATGTCATCACGATTTTGCAAAAAGGGTGAACCTTGACTTGTTAAGTAAAAAGAACATGGACAATACTCTCCAGTTATCTTTTAAATGGAGCTCTTGTCGGCAAAAATGTCTCACATGTTATAGGCTAATGCATTCAGTTTTATTAAGATTTTATATTTGACATGCTGAAACTAAAGCTAACAACATCGGTTAAGTCAATTTAGCAGGTAGATACATACGAAGAAGACCTAGACGTTCAAACCACGTTGGTATGATTTATGATTTTCATTAAGGCTATATACAAAGTGTATTTATGTAAAAACAATGATTAATTTAAGAATGGACATACATTTACATTTTTTTCTGAAAATGGTGCAAGGCTGTAGATAGGATTTATACTAATCTATGAAAAGCTATAAATTATCAGCCAACGCTTATGTAGCAACGTTAAATATCACACCGACGCTAAATGTCGCACTTGACGTTATATGTCGCAAGGCTGACGCTAAATGTCGCACTTGACGTTATATGTCGCAAGGCAGACGCTAAATGTCGCACTTGACGTTATATGTCGCAAGGCTGACGCTAAATGTCGCACTTGACGTTATATGTCGCAAGGCTGACGCTAAATGTCGCAACCAACGCTTAATGTCGCAAAACCTCCCGACGTTATATGTCACACATTTAACGCCAAATGTCGCAACAAATGGTACTGCCGCTATATGTCGCAACAAATGGTACTGCCGCTATATGTCACAACATCAACGCTAAATGTCGCACTCCTTTATAAGCACACGTTTGTAGTATTACTTCCTAGTTTAAGCTCCCGGCGTACCCCGGAAAAGTGATCCAGGGCTTATCGGGGTGAACCGGGCACGACCGTAAATGCCCAGTCTCACTGTGTCGGTTTGAGATGCAGATGTTCAGATGTGTTTAGATGTTGATCATATTTGTTGATTAATAAACCTTTAATTCGGATCAAATTCAGACTGAAAATAAAACAAGAGTCTGAATCGGAAGAAGGAATTAACGTTCTCTGTCTATTCAGATCCTGAGCTGTGAACCTCCTTTTGTTCTAATTTCCCCCTTCTCTCTCTTCTTCTTCTTCTTTTCTAGATCTCTGTTTACGGTCTCGGGACATGCCTATTCACTCCTGTATAAGCAAATCAGACCCAACTCAGTTGGTTCTTCAATGGGCCTGCTCTATTCACTGATGAAATAATATAGATATAATTCTAAGGTTTCTGCGATGCAAAAAGAAATACGTTCATATATCATCACAAACATTCGGATAACATATATTCATGATGCCATTTTCCTTATATAAGTAATTATTAGGTAAATAGTTAAACCTGATAATACGTGTATGCTTCACGGTTACCCTCATGCTGTATGTGTAAATAAGCATAGTTTCACCGTCTACATTGTTTACTTGAGTCATGTTCTGTATTGAATCTCATGTCTCCATATTCACATTCTCTACCATGTACAGGCATTAACGCTTTGAATGCTGAAAAGGGGATTGGTTCATCAGTATCTAGCAATAGAATACGTTCAGTATGAAAGGGTATACGTGTCTTGAACGGCAAAGATACATAATTATCCTTTAACGTTGCTACAACCTATCCGGCTGCAAATCATTAGAATGGCCCAAGAGAGGTGATTCTAATCAGTTACAGCAAGATAGAGAAATATTTTGATTTTCAAAATGTGCTCCTTTTCTACAACTGTGTGATTGGTAATCTTGAAATATAACTTACGAAGTTTGAGTATATGAATCCATACTATCTAATTCACGTAGTACGATCTATGGTTTCACAATTACGTGTACATACAAGCGTTTGCTATGGCTAAAGTCTAATGTAATGCAGTTGAAGTTTGAACTTTTGGTTTCTTTTGCATCTGGGTTTTACGCCGCTTTGATAGTATTTCGGTCATATCGTTGCGTCAAGCTGATTACAGGTCAAGGAAGACCCCGCTTTGATAGTATTTCGGTCATATCGCAGCGTCACTGGCACTTGATCGAAACAGACTATAGTTGTGTAATATAATAGTTATATCATAGTGTATTAATGTACTAGTTGCTATAAATGAACTATAGTCTTTTTCGATCAAGTGCCAGTGCGCGGCGTCAAGCTGGTTACAGGTCGAGGAAGACCCCGCTTTGATAGCATTTCGGTCATATCGCGACGTCTAGCTGGTCCAGGAAGACCCCGCTTTGATAGTATTTCGGTCGTATCGCGGCGTCTAGCTGGTTACAGGTCCAGAAAGACCCCGCTTTGATAGTATTTCGGTCGTATCGCGGCGTCAAACTGATTACAGGTCGGGGAAGACCCCGAAGGCTCTCCCGTGCACGAATCAAATTGCATTGTTTCGTGGACAGAAGAACATCCGGGTAGAACCAACGACCTACCGCAAGCCAAATGGAAGGCTTCCTCATATGAGACGGGACAGGCTTTTAACCACAGCGTACTAAGAGGCAATGTGAGCATAATAATTCGGTCACGTAGGCCCCTTGAAGGTTAAGATTAGTGAGATCAATTAGTTATAGGTTTAAATAATTCATACATTTTCTCATTAAATGGTAGTTCAACAGTATTTTAGCAAGATCTGACAGTTATATTAAACAATGTATACGTTTTTGGAACCAAGAAACAAATTGATGTAGCTTAAGTTTCATTCCAAGGAAAAAACATTTGAAAGCAACATCTGTGATTCTCTGTTTTATTTTTGTACAAAAATAACAATATTTAGATTAAAAGAGATAACTGTTAAAATCAGAAATGCATCAACAATCATGTACAATCTTAACCTACAATAAATCATCCTGCTTGCAAAGTATTGAAGTAATCCATCATTTTTTGACAGCTATCTGTTTGTGAGAGAGATTTACAAATACCAGGCAACATCATTAGCTCTATGATGAAGCATTCATACTCACAGATAACATATCACAGAGAAGGTTCTGAAGCGGAATTTCGCTCATGCGTATTGCACTCAGTCACCACTAACGCTCATTCAATTCTTCCCCTTCAATAATTTACATGAACCAGAACAATAGATAAGGGTGCGTATTCAAATACTAAAATCGTCATTTTCCTCCAGGAAACCCTATGTTGTGGCCATTCTTTAGAATCGTCTCGAAGAGACGCTTCTAAAGATTGGTCACAACATTGGGGTTTGTGCATCTTATCTTGGCACACGTACGTGTACTTTCCCTTGCAGTATTATTTTCTGTCTTGTTTAAGTACTGTTTTAACGGACTACTGCACACGTTGACTTTCTTTCAGTGTGTTTCAATTTGAGGGGACCGTAACATGTTAATAATTCATCCTGTCGATTCGAAAGCGTCAAACATAAAATTATCTTAATCCAAACCTTACTGACACAGAAAAAAAGTTTGTTTAACATCTAAAAAATGACAATATATGTACAAAATAAACAGATCATATTTCAACCCTTTACTCCATACATATGCGTCTTTGCACCTTTGCAAACAGCGTAGAACAAGATAAGAACCCAACCGTGGGAGCCATCTGATCAGAGTCAGTTCTGTTTGCTTATGGGCTATTAAAGGTCTGATTCTTCAATTTCTGTCATCACCAACATTCATGTGTTCTATTATAAAAACTTCAGTAATTAAATTACCATAATGTCATGACTATTCATGGAGTAAAGTGTTAAAACATATCAGTCGTTAACATTGTGCGTTGAAGATTCTTGTAATGATGCCGTTCTTACTGCACTTCGGTTTTGAACTTTCAATTTTGGCCCCTTCCTTGGTCAAATGTTATAAAACTATTGAGTCTTAATCTTTGTTCATTCTCAGGTATCTGATTGGTCAGATTTTGAGCAAGCTCAAAATCTGACCAATCAGATGCTTGAGAATGGTATCAGACTGGAGCAAAATTCTTGTATGACATCGGACCTGGATAATGCGTCTAACTGTCGCGCAAGTTTTAAAATCGCTTGCTGTCACGCGTTTTTCAGCGATACATATCCTATATATTCTCCAATATTCATTCAATAGAAGCACCATTTGACGCCTTGTGCAACCAAGGTAGACCCAGATCAGGTGGCTCATGTAAGAACCTTCTGATTAGGGTCTGCACTATTTGCTCATGGAATTATATAGATCTCGTTCTGCAATTTCTGTAATGGCCAAACGCTCATAGAATAATATAGATCTCGTTCTGCAATTTCTGTAATGGCCAAACGCTCATAGAATAATATAGATCTCGTTCTGCAATTTCTGTAATGGCCAAACGCTCATAGAATAATATAGATCTCGTTCTGCAATTTCTGTCATGGCCAAAACTCTTTGTTTTAATTCAATTAATTAATCTTCACGATGCCATTGATCTTTACATGATTATTCATCAGATCAAGTTTTTTAAGACACAAGTATATAATTTTGATTTGAAATAGTATATAATGCTACAGAACAGTGTCCCTAATACCACCACTCAAAAGACGCACATACGTAGTACATGTAGCTTAATGCAGGACAAAAGTGATACAGAAAGCTACTATAGGAGCTTTCTGTACCATGTTTTTCCCTGCATGAAGCAACCACCTGCTTTTACAGTTTCCTATATTGATAAATCGTTAGCGAGACATGAGACATTTTCTGTATACATAATGGTCGTAGAATATGGACCCTCCTCAGACCAGTGCTTCAAGTAATGATCTGTCTTAACCCTTTACTTCATTAATAATTATGTTAGAAATAATTACATCACGAGAGTTTCAGTAAAGTCTCGCTAATATTCTGGATTTTGAAACATGTTCTAGTTTAATTCAGAACAAAAGTAATACAACAAGTTTCTGTATTACTTTTGCCCTGCATTAAGCAATCATCTGCTTTTAGAGACCCCTATGTTAATCACTTATATGGGGTCATTAGCGTCACTTTATTATAATTTAGCTTTTTGTAACACGTGAATACAGGAAATTTTGATCATGGTAGAAACAGTAGAATCAGATCTTTGTAGAAGCTGTATAATCAAATAATCTGCTATTCCATAAGGATAACAGAGCAGACGCTGAACCATCGGCTCCTGTAGGAGCCATCTGATGTAGGTCTACTTTGTTTTCAAGGGCTTTAAAAGAGTATTTGTGAATTAAAGGGTCAGTGAAGTCATTATCATTGATATCGATAACACAATATTTCACTGGGCTTTAAATACAAAGGAGAAAGTGAACACTATCTTCCTCATTTCTCTACCAAATTAATAGGTGGGACTACTCATTGGAATCGCCTCCGCAGTGAATAGCCAGCACTGTTAAGTTGATAGAGTAACACGGATTTAACCATCTGAGTACATAGTAGAACCCATCTACTAAGACCGCTTTATGAATAAATATGGATGGCAGTAGACTGGTGCTTAATGCAGGACGAAAGTAATGCAGGAAGCTCCTATAGGAGCTTTCTGCACAACACTCGTCCTCGGTTAAGCTATCACATGTCTCTGCCATCCAGAATTATACCTCGTTTTGGTGGTCGCATTCGAGGTGTTTTACTGTATTATCTCTTATCACCAGGTCTGATATAATTTCACGAATGTTTTCAAATATTTAATAAATTCTTTCTTCACTAAACTGTGTATAGTTGTTAAAACTCATTTCTCCTTTGATATCTCGATGTATACAAATTGTAAACATTCATACCCAATTTCTAACTGTTTGTAAACACACTTTGGTAATCAGAAGCGGCAGATACGCATTTTTTAAACATCAGCGTGTATCCTTTCTTCACATCTGTCATTCTTATTGAATATATCAAAGGCGTGCAAAAACCATTCACGTAAAACAGGCGTTCTAGAACTCGTGCCAGAATCGCAAAGTACGTATACGATTCAGGTGAATACTGTAGATAGAACGATACAAACTGGTATGGACCAAAACACGCCAGGAACGCAAACACGACCATCATCACATTTACTACTCCTCGTAAATTCGAAGGTTGTGTACGACTCGTGGAATTGGTTGCCTTCACTGCTAGAAAGATAATGACAAGCAGAACGATGTACACTGGAATGCTTATAAAAACAGATACCTTGAATATCCAGTTGAACGAGCGTATATATAAATAAGCTGGATATAATGAACAACTGCTCTCGTGGGTATACACTATAGTATCGTCGGTCAAGGTCAAATAATTAAATGTGATTGACAAGCCTGCCACTAGAATTGAGAAGAATGCATTCAACATGAGTAACTTGTGTGTTCTACCGATCGTTACAATGGACGCGTATCCCAAAGGGTTCGTCACTGCCAAATATAAGTCGATCACAATGGAGGAAACGTTCAAGTATATAAATATATATACTACACATCGAACTGCTTCAAATATGATACACGAGACGGCAAATCCATTCCCGTCTGGATTGATATAAAATGTGATCATATACAGCAGGAAATTAATTGCAAAGATGATATTTGCCACACAGAAACTGAGCACAAGCCGCAGATTGGGTCTAGATGACCAGGGTAGATGCATCAGCGCTACTATTGTCATTATGTTTAAGAATATTCCAAGAAGAACAAGAATGAACAGAAGAATTTGTAACAGATCCTCGATCACTGTATCCTGAACGGCCGTTACGGTTTCATTTAGACCCACCATTGTTGGGATAAGTAATGGGCTATATTTGGACAAATGTCATGGCTGTTGCTCCTCTCCGTGTCCTAGTCTCCCTGTGTCAGCATAAGAATCCTTTGTGTATCTATTGACATCAAGGTTGTTCAGGCAAAGGCGGTCGCCAAAGTGTCTCTTTCTGAAACGAAACAAATAAATTAAATTGAAAGTTATCAATAATTTTCAAGCTCGACTTGTTGGCAACTATTTTGAATGATAAATCATTTTAATGAAACGATTTGCGAACGGTAAACACTCAATCCTGCCAGTGCATTTAACATGAAACACCGGAATAGTATCTACACTGTGTGGCAGTCGGCATCTTCTCATGTACAGTAAAACTTCTCTATAACGGCCACTTTGTGCGTTAATTAGTTGGTATTTAGGGCAGGTGGCTGCTTAAAGCAAGGTGAAAGTTAAACAGAACGCTCCAATAGGAGCGTTCTGTTTTACTTTCACCTTGCTTTAATCATCCTTCTGCCTTTAACACTAAATGCTTGATGTAATTTAGTGGACGTTATAGAGAGGTTTAACTGTATATTTAGTTATCCAGACTGACAAACACCAACAACAACGCCGATATTTCAAAGTGGTGGCTAGTCCGAATATTTAAGTACCCTTTCTCGAGGTGCGGCGACAATATTTTGACAAGCAAGAAAACCCCCACACCTCCTTATCGTTAATAAGTACCTATATTTATAGTTATATCTTTAGTCGCCTGAGTAAATTATTGTCAGCAGAAAATGTCGCCCCTTCAGTTTTCAAAATTGATAGTATATCTTTTCAGAGTGTCAAACAGATTGGATCCTGATGAGACGCCGAATAACTCGGCATCTTATCTGGATTCAAACTGTTTGCACATGTAATCACGCATCCGCCAACAGCAAGTCAAAATGGTTCCGTATCAATACACAGCTATCATCGCCTGAATAAGATCTCCGATCAAATCAATTGTAATCCTTAATATGCAGTGATCAATTAGAACATTTAGAATTCATATCTATAGATGTGAAGTATTCATCAGTCTTGTGCGTGTTTTAACGCGTTCTGGCTCGCACTTGCTAATAACTTTGATCTACACGTAGATAAAATGCGTCTTTACAGGATCCACGAAGTTTCACACACAGTGAATAGTTTCTCCAACGTTTTAACGAATTGAAAGTTTAAACATTACAGTAGAACACAGTTTAACCCATTACCTCATAGGCTATTTTAAGCTACAACCTCTTTGAATAAATCTACCGAAAAGGAGCATTAACTAGAGAAAAGGATTTTTTTTTTAGAATTTTATAGTTTGAAACCATTGTGATAAATAGAGCATTTGCTCCTATAGGAGAAAATGCTCTATTTATCACAATGGTTTCACAAAGTGACTTCTACAGAGTCGTCAAAAGTTGTCAATATGAGGGAATGGGTTAAACTTACATACTTTTTCAGGAGGCTAAGTGTTACTGGACGGTAATGAATCAACTACTACACCCAATCCTCGCACAAAGTGGTATAGTGGGAACAATAGAAATGTACAGTTAACCCTTTCCTTCATATAGACGACGATTAGATCCAGATCAGACAGCTACTACAGGTGTCTGATCAGGATCTGCTCTGCTTGATTATGGATTGATGCAGATCTGATTCTGAAGGTTTTTGTCACAGTGAACAATTTCATTGTTAAAGTATTATTATAATATGCCAGTCCATAAATACAATGTATTCAAATAGTAATCTATTCAATGGGGGAAATGGTTAAATATAGTCTTGGGCATATCGAGTATATCAGACGCGATATGTAGATCTTTTGATATTCAGACTAAAATAGCTTAGTGAACACACAGAACAGTTTAAAACCAACCCTTTGCACACTAGCGTTTATTTGTTTTGTTTTTTATACATATGATTTATATATTCACAACATTGTAGATCCAGATTAGACAACGAGTAACCCTGTGTCTAATCCAGATCGAAACGTTAACCCTTTACTAAATGAATATTCATGTAAAAAATATTGACTATATATGAATATTAATTAATTGAATTTTTAAACGCAGTTTGAACCAGGGAAATTTTATCATGATAGACACTTTATAATCAGTTTCCATGCTTATAAAAACTTTTTAGTTGAACCTTTTGCTCAAATCTGACCAATCAAAAGCAGCTTTAGAACAAACCCAGACTCAACTAAAAAGCTTTATAAGCAAGGACCCTGATATCTAGTATTTCATAAGCAAGCAATGCAGAACCTGATCAGACATTTCCCATGTCTACTCTGTTTTGAAAGGCGTAATAATTTTCGAGGCTAACAGAGTATACCCTGATGTGAGTCGGCTGCCAGAAGCTAGGCGTCTATATGGAGTATAGAGTTAATCGTACATGACAGATATGTTATATTGTTGGTATATTTTGGACGGCGTCAGTTTCATTGACACTTTACTCAATGAATATCAGCCCTTTACTCCATAAATACGCTTTTCTACGCCTTTGCAAACAGAGTAGACCCAGATCAGATGGCTCCTACAGGATTTATATAATATAATATAGATATTATTCTACAGTTTCTGTGGCGGAGAATTTTTTGTCTCTGTGTACTATTATAAAAACTCAGTTAATAGATATTCATGATGTTATTATTTCTTACCTGAATAATCATGGAGTAAGGGGTTAATGTATCAGGAGCTAAGGACTGCGTGAGTAACAATTATCTGATAATTTGATAATGAATATGGACACGTTTGTCTATTGAAGAAACTTTCCAATTAGACACATATTACTATCTAATCAAACTGGACAGACCCTGATCAAACAGCTCCCACAGGATCTGTATGATCTGGGTCAGTCCTGTTTGCAGATGTTTCAAGAGCTATCTTGTCTGTGTCTACTCTGATTGCAACTGCGTAAATATGCGCTTTCGTCAAGTAAACAGATGAGCATTTCTGCATTATTACAGATGATGCAGAAAAAGTGGTATCATTTTCCTTTGCATAAACGCTTGTCACGCATTTGCGTACAAAGTAGACCCAGATCAGACGTCTCCTAAAAATCTGTCTGATCAAGGTCTGCTGTTTGCTTATGAAACTGTAGTAGATTCGGTTATACTGTTTCTAAAATTGCCAAAACTTTCTGTGTACATGCACTACTATAAAAATTGAGCTAATAAATATTCATGGTGTCATTATTTCTTTCATGAATATTGAACAGTGAAAGGACTGTACACTCGGCCAGATTTCTCCCAGTACATAAAGCCTGGGCACACGAAAAGGAGTGCGTAATTATTTCTCCACCAACCCCTATACTGTGACCACCCTTTAGAATCGTCTCGATGTCAGTATAGGGTTTGGTGGAGAAATGACGATTTTAGTATTTGGGTATGCATGCACCTCTGGTAATACGAATATGTTATATCGTGGTAACCCATACCCTTACTGACTGCCCAGATATTGTTATAACATGGTTACCCTTACCATAATGCACGGATGCACAGATAATGTTGTAATCTAGGTCTGATCCGGGTCTACTTTGTTTGCACCTGCGTGTTAAAATGTATATATATGGGGCAAGTGGTTAGGCTCAGCCTCACTGTCTAGTAATAGACACCGTTTTGTACAGTCCGTGTTATCCTTACGTGATAAGCATTCATGCATTAGTTATGTCTAGAAGCAATGTCAATAGCACAGACGCCAGTAGGTTTCGTTTCATCTTCTAACAATACTTGACCTCGACAGCGGGGCCTCGTAAACTATCTCTCCGTAACAAACGAGATATGTCCTGATTGTAAAGCAATTGAGGGATATCCTATATGACAGAAGGAAAATGAATCAAAACAGATAGGATATGATTTATTTTAAAGTAATTTGTTATATTGATTTGTCATTACTTTATATACCTTCGAGGCCGTTACCGCTGATGTAACGGTATCATTTATCAAGTGTCAATATACAAACTAGATTCAGTTAAGTGTATCCGACTTTATACAAATTGATATTGTGATTTCTCTGCTTATTATACAATTTACTATTTTGGAAAACAGCCGTTGAGGTTTACTCTTTGACATGCTGTTTGTCTCATGTTTTATGTTTGGACTTGTATTGTTACCGCGCCCTTGAACCTTTTTGCTGAGACAAAACAACCTCGTGCGTATTATATATTTATCTGTAACGAAAACAGGACTTTAATCCGTTGGAGCATTCCATGTGGACTACATGGAATATATGGACTTGGCTTACACGGACTTTTTAGGACTCTAGTGGATTGTATGGACTAACCATCACTATATAAGCCTTTACTACTCCAATTGTACGAGTTAGTCAGAATGTCATACTGTTAGAGTGATTTTGGAATTATAACTGATAAATACTACTACGGCTTATGTTTATTGCCTCCTGAGAAAACTCTGGTCGTTACATATCTATAATTATATATGATATATTTATTTATGCGTTTTTCATATGAAAACTGTTATGGCAAACGTAGAATTTTAATATGTGAAGAAGATTTATTGATATTAAATACACATTAATTTTTGCCCTGTAATGCGCGACCATGACCATTGAAGTAGATTGGCACAGTAGCAAACAGTGTAGACCCTGGTCAAACTGATCATTCATGAGCAGTTTGATCTGAGTCTGTTTTCATAAGTCTGTCGACCGTCTTTCTTTCTGTCTACCGTATGCCTGTATGTCAGAATTCTGTCTGTATGTCGGTATATATGTGTGTCGGTATATATGTGTGTATGGCTATTTGTATGTATGTCTCTATGTTTGTATGTGTGTCTGTATTTCTATCTGTATGTATGTCTTACTGTTTGCCTATATGTCTGTCTGTCTGTCTGTCGTTTGTCTGCCTATCCGAATACTTAGAGTATAGGAATTTTTACTAAACTTGATCACAATATTTATTGACATTGTATCACAACCGATGTCATATTAGATTACTCTAGTTATCCAAACGATATGTGAATTGGACTGTTGAACATTGACCACCAGTGAATAATCCACTCTCTAAATTGGGAAGTTCTTACCAAGTACAGTAAAAACCCTCTAAGCCGGAATTCTAGTAGAGAAAAATGTATTTACTTTTAGACAGGTGTCTGCTTAATGCAGGCTGAAAGTCATACAGAAAGCTCCTCTAGGAGCTTTCTGTATGACTTTCATCCTGCACTAAGCTGCCACCTGTCTCCAAGACCAATATTCAAACTAAATTTAACATCAGAGGGGTTTTACTGTATAGATAAACTGGTTCAAAACATATATTGGTTCTTCTGGGTGTGCTGTAGACGTCACATATGGGCACACCTTGTTATATGACATTGTTCTTTGCACTTTATTTGCTCAAAGCATATTATGTGTGTATTGCAAATAAAAATGGATTGTATAGCATATGGACACATCTTTTATTAACCATATTAAAAGTAATATATTGTTTGTGACAGTTGTATACATGATTTATGTATAGGGCCACTACCATATTGCGAATCAGTATTCCGAAGCAAATATTTAGTACCAGTTACTTAAAGCATACTTTCATATCTAAAGATAAATGTGCTAAAGTCGTCATTTCTCCACTAAACCCTATGTTGTGACCACTCTTTAGAATCGTCTCGAACATATGTTGTGACCACTCTTTAGAATCTCTCTTCGAGACGATTCTAAAGAGTGGTCACAATATAGGGTTTGGTGGAGAAATAAAGAAGTTATTCTTGAAAATGTTTTAATTCTCGTGTCTTGTCTGTATTTTGGTAATACAGTCTGAAAACCACCACGCGATCCAAAAAACAGATATCTGCAATAATTCCGTTTTAATATAAACAGGCACATTCTTTCAAATATTCTGAATTTCATACCAATTATGTGATCGCTTAAGAGATATCCTGCAAAAACTTATTTGGGAAATCTGAACATGAATGCTTACAAGAGATGTCCAACTAAATTAGATTTTGGAAAGCTGAACATGAATACCTGCAAGAGATGTCCTAGTAAATTCGATTTTGGAATGCTGAGCACGATTGCTTAACCGTTTATAATAAGTCTAACAGTAAGATGTTTGTGTAAATCTGGGTTCCAAACAAAACTTCTTTTTAAATGTTTCCCCCTTAACCATTTATACTTCATGAATATTCGTGAATGTGATAAAGTGATCATGGGTATTTATTAGCTATTTTTTAGTGATATACTATAATACATTAACACTATACTGTGACCAATCTTTAGAATCGTCTCGAAGACGAATTTAGTATTTGAGAACTAACCTTTACCTGTAGCTCTGTATAACTATTTGCATTATTTTCTTTCCTCTCTTTCCAAATTTGCAATCATAGTGTAAGACAGTTTGGATCCTGGTGAGACGCTGAACTATTTGGTGTCTCATCAGGATCTAAACTGTTTACAAATGTCTTCACGGTTTAAACCAATAAGTTACAACAGCTTTGACACCAATCCCCCATATTACTGACTTATAATCAGTTTGTTCTCTCTCCATATTCGTGCAGGTATACTCCTTAAACCCGTTCCTCCATACATACGCCTTTCTACGCCTTTGCAAACAGAGTAGACCCAGGTCAGACGGCTCCTATAGGAACCTTCTGATCAGTCTGCTCTGTTTGCTTATGATATAATAGATATTCTATAGGTTTTGCCATGGCGAAACATTCCTGTGTCATGGTGGTGTTATAACAATTAATCTAATTTTTATTCATGATGTCAGTTTCCGACATGAATATCCATGGGGTAAAGAGTTAACAGTAATTATTATTGTAGGTTTTGAGCTCTCTATACGACCATGTAATGCACTATGATTAACCATTTCATGTATTGATATACATTTTATCCCTTTTCTCCATAAATACGCCTTTCTATGCCTCTGTAGTAGTCATTTGAAACCATTGTGATAAATAAAGCATTTGCTCTATAGGAGCTCTAACATATTCCTTTCCTCTAGTACATGCTCCTTTTCGGTAGATTCATTCAAAGAGGTTGGGTCTAAAAATAGCCTATGGAGGAAAGGGTTTACGTTTTTACACACAGAGCAAACCCAGATCTGAGGCCTCCTATAAGAGCCGTCTTATCAAGGTCTGCTCTGTTTGCAAATTTGCCAGAAGGAGTCTTTATCAGTGACGAGCTAAAAGAGGGTATTGTACTTTAGTTTCATAGTCTTCAAAATCAGACTGTTATGTTTTGTAAAGTTACTAAATAAAAATGCTCATTTGTGACACTAGACAATCAGAAAGAAAACAAAAATATTGTAAAATATCAATTCCGATAGAAAACATGCAGTTTTATGTTGTTAGAACTGTTATTAAAATCATTTTCTGAAGAAAACACCATGACCACTTACTGTGTATTCAACCGTTTCTAATTGTCGCCTGCAAACCACTTTTGTTAAATAATTTGGTCAAACAAGAAAATGAGATAAATGGATGCAAATTTCAGAGGAATAAAGCACAGATATAGAAATAGAGTTTGAGACAAAAAGTGAAGGTCCTGATCAATTTCAAGGCGGCGTCTGATCTGGAACTACAGTATTTGTCATGGTGCATTTTTGTGACATTGGCGGTGAAAGGATTGCCATTTAAATAACATTAATTTAAAACATTAAAGAGCACTATATATCATTTTGGTGGGCTATGGTGTAATCATAACGTCCTTAATAAAAATGATTTACGATGTAAACTGGTACTTCTGAATTCTTAAACAATTCCCTGCTGAATATTACTGTAAGAAATAATGATATCATAAATATTTATTAGTTGAATATTCATAATGGCAAGTGTACACATGGCTTTTTTGATGGCTCCCACAGGAGCCATCTGATCTGGGTCTACTGTGTTTGCAAAGGCGTAAAAAGCAATTGAAATAACGAAAATCGTAACATAGGAATAAATGGCATTTTTAGAACATACGGGATGTTTTGATATTTGTAGAAACTGTAAAGTCATATTTTTTATGATTTAAAAAAACAAAACAGAACAGACCCTGACCAGACGGCTCCTACAGAAGCCGTCTGATCTGGGTCTGTTTGCAAAGGCGTGAAAAGGCGTTTCTATGAAGGAAAGAGTAAAAGTGCATTAAAATTGTAACACAGAATTATGACACCAATCGGTGACTATTTACTTGTAAGTAACAATATTACGCCTTTGCGAACAGAGTAGATCCAGATCCAAGGACTGTTCTGTTTATTTATGGAATGACATATATCCAATTCTACAGTTTCTATCATTGCCACACATTCCAGTGTTCATATGCTATTTAAAAAAAATCATCTAATTAATATGCATGATGTCATTATTTCTCACATTAATATTTATCAGGTAAATGGTTAAGATATTACTTCCAAATACCAATAGTGTGTATGTAGGAAAGGGTCGACGTATTTGCATACAGAGTACACCCAGGTCTAACGACTACTGTAGGAGCCAGGGTCCCCTCTGTTTGCTATTGGATTTATATAGATATGATTCTAGAGTTTATGCTAGGGCAAATAATTCTGTGTCATGTATATACTATTATAAAAGTTATAAAAATACATATGATGTCATTTTGTCTTAGATGAATATCCAACAGGTAGAGTGTTAAGACAGAACCGGCGAGTCAATAAAAATAAATCAAATTAATGTAAGTCATTGACATGCCAAAAAATTGCTTTGCACATGTTTATGTAAAATGTATTATAAGTCATCCGGAGGATTGTATTAGCACTTCCTGAATACTTACAAACACAGAGACAAAGTAGACA
The DNA here is from genome assembly GCA_963576725.1 of Azorinus chamasolen. Classification (NCBI taxonomy): domain Eukaryota; kingdom Metazoa; phylum Mollusca; class Bivalvia; order Cardiida; family Solecurtidae; genus Azorinus; species Azorinus chamasolen. The sequence goes on along the minus strand of OY755246.1, from coordinate 37,681,487 downwards.
TAATACCACAATGTCCCCGAAAACAATGGAATACTTTAACCCCTTTCCCTGTTTGAATATCTTATATATTGGCAGAATATGTACGCAGAATCTTTTGGTGTTGGCGGAAATTGTAGAGTCAGCGTGTATATCAAAGATAGGTTTTTTTTATTTTTAGTCTGCTAAGCAAAGTTGTCTCGGTAGAAAATATCATCGATTCCAGTTGTCACTATTCATTTCTCTTGCATTTCTTTTCAACAACACGGTCAGATTATCAAACAGTCTGGATCCTGATGAGACGCCGAGTTAATCTGAATCCAAGCTATTTGCATAGGTAATTAGTCCGCAGCAGGCTAAAGGTTAATGATTTAGTCTTAACAGGCTGTTTCACTCAATCACAAACAAAACGACTGAATATGTGCCGTGTATTATTCGAAACATGCATGTGGTATTTGCACATAATGGAAAAGAAATACCGTGGCAAATATGCAAGCACTACTAGCACCGTATTATCTTTAATAAATGTCCGCGGGGCGTTAAATTTCTAAAAGGAGCTTTTTGTATTTTGTACACAGATGGTAGAAGCCGTCTGATCAGAGTCTACCTGTTTGCTTATGAATTGATTTGAATTTGTTTTATTGCAATGAAATGTTTTTGTTATCTATTTATATTTCTGCGTCAGTAATAGTACAACATTAGTCAGAAATATGTTTCTATGCTTGCACCATAAGGTGTACTTCAGTGCAAATCAATATAATGAGAACTGAATAAGTTCCCCTGTACTGCTACTCCCTGAAATAAAAACTTAAGGTTCTTAGAACTTTTCCTAACTTGGTATTGTGTATGTTTTAAGTATACTCATACCATGTTATGAGCGATTATATTGTGTTCCCCTGGTGTCATTTCATCTTGTTTAGGTTTCTAGACTTTCGATAGCGTTTACATGTACAGTACATGTCATACAGTTTAAACGACCATTCAATTTGTGGACATAGAAGACTTAAAAAGCAGGTGGTTGCTTAACCCTTTCCCTGATGAATATTCATGTAGGAAATAATGACGTCATGAATATTAATAAGATTATTTTATATAATGGCATATGAACACCGGACAATTTAGCTCAGGCAGAAGCTGTAGAATCAGATTTATATTACAACATAAGCAAGCAGAGCAGACCCTGATCAGATGGCTCCTATAGGAGCCGTCTGATCTGGGTCTACTCTGCTTGCAGATGCGTCGAAATGCGCTTACATAATGGAAAGGGTTAATGAAGGGCTAAAGTAATGCAGAAGTTACTGCATTATCTTTGTCTTGCATTTAGCTACCACCTGCCTTACATACCCATAATTAGACCTCTTTTTAGAGTCGGCTTAAGACAGTTTTTTTCTGTATAAGCGTTTGTAGCTGTTTTTGTATGTACGTCAAAAATAATAATTTATCAAACTTTCTATGCCGTTGACTCATTTCAACAAGGTTAAGGCCCGACGACTAGGCAACTGAATGGTGATGATAGGATTTAGTATTCCGGGCATTTGTTCTGCAACACATACATCTTCAGCAGATTCACTATAAACCTGACTTTGGCAAAGGACAGTTTAGTTGTTTTTAGGCAGGCGGCTGCTTAATGCAGGCAGGGTGAAAATCATACAATAATCTTCCATGTAACTTTCCGCATGACTTTCAACCAGCATTAAGTTGCCACCTATCAATAAGATGGACGCTGGTTTTAACGTCCGGTTTAGAGGGGTTTTACTTTGAGTTGAATGTTCGTGTAAGCCTAGCAATGAGATCAAGTTAAATTTTCGTTTCATTTTATTTATTTCCTATCAAATTGTGGAACTTTGGTTAAATAGTTCACCGTCACAATTTAGTTACTTCATCTTGCAGTCATAGCTTAGATTTCCGGACGTTTTAACATGTTTCACCGTTTTTTGTTGTTTTGTTTTGTTTTGGTTGACTTATGTTCAACAGATATATGCCTGTCGGACTTTTACCCATTATCCAGCTGTGGAAAAATAGTGTCTGCTCATATTTGGCTCCAGTGCAATTCCGATTCGATCAAGCTTTTGAGAAATGTTTGACCCAGTGTCATGACTGACACAGGATTTTGAGAAACGATTGACGGAATGTCAAACACATCGGCGTCTCATCTGGATCCAATCTGTTTGCAAATGTGAGCGAGTTTGCGGTAAGCAAGATGAAAGTTAAAGTCGACCTTCTGTCACAATTCACTAAATTCACTAAACTCATTCCCTCCTAGATTATTTTAGAAAATTTAGACCCAACCTCTTCGAATATGTCTACCGAAAATTAGTATTTACTTGCGGCGGGGAAACTTTTAGAATTATGTAGTTTTGAAACCATTGTAATAAATAGAGCATTTGCTGCTGGGAAGCAAATACTTTATCACAGAGGTGTAAAAAGGTGTCAATAGGAGGGAATGGGTGATCGTTTGAATAAATGATGTGAAAATTATTCGCATGCAAAAATGTTTTAGGGAAATAAACGAATCACAGAAGTAACCCCCTCTAAACCTGACTTTCGGTGAAGAATAATTTAGATCTTTTTAAGCAGGTGACTGCCGTTCCCTCTTGAATATTCATGTAAGAAATTATGATATCATGCATATTCATTAGTTGATTATTTTTATTATTGTATATATACAAATAAGTTGGTATTGGTAGAAACTGTAGAGTGAGGTCTATTATAATATCATAAGCAAAGAGAGCCTATTGGAGCCGTCTGATCTGAGTCTGGTTTGTTTGCAAATGCAAGATAAAGCGTTTGTAAAGGCCTATATAGAGGATATTTACTGTAACTGATAATTGTATTAATACAGAAATTCAACAGAATGCACCTACGAGTGTTCTGCTCTTATCGAAATCAATTCTGTCAAAAACAGTTATGAGGGAAGTGATTCGACATTTTTTGCGTGTGAGTTTGACTAGATGTTGAAAATGTTCACTGAAAGCTTTGCATTAACGTAATTGAAAACACGAGGGATATATCAGAGGGAAATGCATGGAAGTCAGTAGTATTTCAGTCAGTACTTAGTTAAGACTAGTCAGTAGTGGTTTAGTCAGTAGTGTATCTAGTACTCTCAGTGGTAGTTTCTCCAATCGCAAAAGTGTATTATAACAGTACAATCTCTGTGACCAATGGATTTCCTCCATTAATAAAATGAGCAAGAACTGCCAACTTAGATTACGAGTGTTTCAGCTGTGTCATATGTGTTAGGCATACACCATATATATATATACAATGTAGTACAGTTTGACTTCGATATCTCGATTCGGGTAACTCGAACTTCGAATTAACTCGAACTAAAAGTTCGGTTCTTCAAAAATTTACAACACATACTTGCTCTAAAATATATCGCTATGCATATCTATAACACTTGTGAAAGCTTAATGCGGGTATAGGCCTGCATTTAGCTGTGAACGTGAGAAAAATGTCCAGATTAGAAATCGGATTACTCGACTTCTGTTATGTCGAAATAATTTACATGGTCCGTTAAAGTTCGAGATATCGATGTTTAACTGTATAAAAACACCCCTTTCTTGAAACCTCTCAGTTCGGAATATCGATGCTTGAACTACAAGTACATCCATAGGACATACATACCACAAGGTTGCCATTTTCACGAGGTCTATGCGTGGAACTCTGCCATATGACAACAAGAGGCCATACTTTTGTATAAGCATTCGTAATTTATGCGCAATTCAACATGAACATTAGCAACAAGTCCGGTTAAAGTTGTTGGAAGTGTCGATACATATGACTTTATCGTATATAAGGAAACACAGAAAGGGTCATACTTCAGTCAAGAATGATCACAGTTAACACGCATCACCACTTCATTAAGTAAATGGGTTCATGCAGGGAAATGGTAATACACACACTCCCATGGGAGCTTTCTGCATAACTTCTTCATCATGTATTAAGCTACCGTCTGTCTTAAAAGCCCAATATGACAGTTCCTTTGAACGACTGCTGTAGAGAGATCTTACTATACTTTAAACCCTCCATGAATATTTACTATTTATGCCCCACCTTCTTTGCATATATAATATCTCAATTAGTATTTTGTTATGTATATTTTTGGAATACAAATGTATTTCAAACAGATTTATTTATTAAACTCATGCCTACAAGGTCCTGGGTACAAACAGTGCAGACCCTGATCAGACGGTTCCTACAGGAGCTGTTTGATCTGGGTCTACACTGTTTGCAAATAAACTTAAAAAGCACTTTTATAGAGTAAAGGGTTATTAACCCTTCGCTTGCTATTCACGTCAATATACCTACCTGTAAATAGTGAAGACCCAGATGAGACAGCTCCTGCAGGAGCTGTCTCATCAGGGTCTGCACAATTTACAAGTTGATTGTGCAACCAGTGCACCCCACATCAGTGATTGCACAGCGAAATACTTGTGCACAGTGAAGATATATGTAATTATACAACAGGGCATGGGTAAAGAAGGCGAAATGTGTTTTAGAATTCAGCAAGCGAAGGGTTGAAGAACGAGGATGGGTCTCAAACACACATGCTTTAGCTGGTTTAATGAACAGCATGGTTTCCAAGATCGATAAATACAGTTAAACCTCGTTAAATCGAATTTTTAGTCAGGAAGAATTGAACATTTAGTTAAGAAGAATTTAGGAAGGTGGCTGCTTAATGCAGGGTGAAAGTAGTGTAGAACACTCATAGATGAACTTTCTGCATGACATTCACCCTGCATAAAGCTCCTACCTGTCTTAATTAAAGACCAAAATACTAATTGTTGAGAGTTCGAGTTATCGCGAATTTACGCAGTACAGCCCCGTTAATTCGAGCACTCAAATAAGTATAATTATCTTTTTAAGATAGATGGCACTTAATGCAGGGTGAACGTCGAGCAGGAAGCTCCCCTGTAGTTTTCTGCTTAACCTCCATCCTGCATTAAGCAGTCACCGCTATCTGAGATCTCACATCGTCTTTATTAAAAATTCGAGTTTTCGAGGTTTCACTGTACATTCCATGGTTTCTCGAATGAGATGCAAGTAAAATATGACTTGTCGTCCACGCTGTTGACTTAACTCTTTATTTAATGAATATCTATGTAACAGCTAATGGGATGACTACAGATAACAGCATTATGACTATGGTAAAACACTCGATACTACGAAAGTTGAAAAAATTAGAATTTGTAGTCAGATGGCTGATGATGAGATGACGTTCACCCTGCATTAAGCTGCCACCAGTCTTGAATATCGATAATGACACGTATTCGAATATTCGTATAATCGAGATTTTTCTGTATTAATCATTCGTATGCTGAAAAAATACAGTCTGCTAAACCCCCGATCTGTTACATTTTAATTGTTTACTGACATCTGATTCATTCAATGTGTTTGATTTTTTTTCTTCAAAAAACTCCCGACCGAGTGTCAAACAGCTTGGATCCTGATCAGACTCCGAGTTACTCAGTGTCTCACCAAGATCCACGCTGATTGGCATAAGACGGGTTTAATTACAGTAAAACCCCACTAATGCGACCACCAAAAAGGGGCATAATTCACAGTGGCAAGGGCAGGTGGTTGCTTAATGCAGGACGAAAGTTATGCAGAAAGCTCCTATAGGAGCTTTCTGCATAACTTTCGTCCTGCATTAAGCAACCACCTGCTTATGAAAACAGCCATGTTTGTTTAAGTGGTCGCATTAAGTGGTCGCATTAGCGGGGTTCTACTGTATTTCACTGTCAATGCCGCATCTGTGATTACCCAATGCAAACAGTTTGGATCCGTATGAGGCGAGGATGTATTCGTTTTCTCACCATGGTTCAAGCTGACTCGTGTTAATTATAGTTTTATACATAGAAGAAGAAAAAACAAAAAAATGAAACGGGTGACAAATTTTGCAGACGGCAATATGTGGCAGTGAAAGAGTTAATAAGATGAGTTTTTAAATTGGTATATGAACACAGGAGTGTTGGGTGATGGCAGAAGGTGTAGAATCAGATCCCTTTATTAAATATTGTTTCCATAAGCCGCCAGAGCAGACCCTGACTAGACAGCTGCTAAAGGAGCCGTCTGATCTAGTTCTATTCAGTTTGCAACTGTGTAAAATTGCGTCTCTAAAAAGGATCAATTCTCATACATAACATCGTTTCGTATTAAAATTCATTGACCGCTGTCCATTAAAACCAAGATTTCTCAGGTGGATAGATTGAGACTTTCGATCGAGAAAACTGATTTTGTAAAACTGACGATTAGGTTCATTTAACTCTTTCCTTCATACAAATACCTTTACATGCCTTTACAAACAGAGTAGACCAATATCAGACGGCTCCCATAGGAGTCGTCTGATCAGGGTCTGCTCCGTTTGCTTATGGTATAATATAGCTCTGATTTTCCGCGTGAGCCAATATGTTTTATGTTCATATGCCATCATATGCCATCATAACAATTAATCTAATTAATATTAATGATGACATAATTGTTGATATTTATGTTCATATAGTAAATGGTTAAAACACTATGTTGAAGCCTATGTGTATAGATACTTTTCGCATCATTATCCACCATGACCTTGTAACAATTGGGATAATTTTAAGAATATTCAGTCCTTTGAATGCCGAATACTCGAACTGGAATGGACCCGTCACTCCATGAATATTCATGTGAGAAATTAATTCGATTAATTGTATAATAGCACATGGACACGGGTTTGTTATGGCCATGGCAGAAACTATATACCGGGTACATGTAATCATATCTATACTATATACAAAGCAAACAGCAGACCTGATCAGATGACTACTATATAGGAGCCGTCTAATATGGTTTACTCTGTTTGCAAAGACGGAGAAAGGCGTATTTATGGAGTAAATGCTCAACTATATACATATATAGTCTATTCAGCATGAAAGGCTTAAATTTGCTATAGGGTTTTAGGTGACAAACAGTGTAGATTCTAATTAAAGGGCTGCCATAGGAACCATCTGATCTGGGCATTAACTCTTTTTAAAAGCCAGTATACACATTTTGCGAACGAATACAAAGGTAAGTAATTAATTTGTAGTATTTGTTAACATATTTCTTTCTCAGTTAACACTTATGTAATATCTTCCCACAAAACATTTATGTTCTACTATTTCTTCACGAAACAAGTATTAACCATTCAAAACATTATAAAAATACTCATTTCTGTAATAAAACTCTATTTACTTACTTATGACAACTCCAAATCAGTAGAATTGCGTTTATTTAAGGTTGTTAATTTCCAGACAATAGATTTATCAATAATTTAATCCAGTTTGATAACAATTTACCTTTAATTATCATCCAAAGGCCTCACACAGCGCACATAAGAAAATTCCTATGTACAGATGCTGCACCGAACATGTTACTATTCACCGTCAGGGAAATGCAATGTTCGTATTGCATACGCTTGTACAGTACATCAGTTGAGGTATACATTCCAAGAAACCTGTCCTAAGCTTAAACATGCTTCACCGCAGCGAAATCATAGACATTGATAAATCGTATTGGCCATGCGAGGTCTATGGTCACTTCCAAACAAATGGCATCTATAAAAGAAATATTTCCTATTGGAAAACCTATCAAGTATCGCGACACTATATTTTACAGACTACGCAGATACGTGTTAACCTTTTCAACCCTGAATTATCAGAATGGAATAGTTTATCAGTGTTTAACTATACAGTTTATGCAGTATGAATGGCTTCAACTTGCTATAGGAGTTTGGATGGCAAACAGTGCAGACCCTGATCAGAAGGCTCCTTCAGGAGCCCTCTGTTTTGGGTCTACACTGTTAGCAATTGACAGTGCATGCGCGACCCCAGTTGAAAGGGTTAAATAGCATTTTGTTGCGGACATGTCCATGCAATTAATTGTTTGAAACCCGATTCACTTATAAATCACAGAGGTGTCTTTTTCTAGTAAAACACTGAAGATTCATATAAATGCCTTTTCACGCATTTACAAACATTTAGACCCAGATCAGATGGTTCCTATAGGAGCCGTCTGATTAGGATCTGCTCTGTTTGCCTGTAGAATTATATAGATCTGATTCTATAGTTTCTCCATTGGCAAAAACGCCCTGTTTCATATACCATTATACAATTCGGCCAATAAACATTCATGATGTCATTATTCCTTACATTAATATTCATGGGGGAAATGCTTAATAGAGGGATATGACCCATCATAACAGACAATAGCGACGACCAGACTGTACGTTGTCTATGTAACTGCCTGTTATTCCTCCAAAACCACTGCAAAAATACACAAACCTCAGACAATTCGGAGCTTGGACAATGACATGCCAAAGGATATACTTTTGATCTTAAGTTCCAAACTGTTGACGCTGTAAGTTTGGTGCAATTATTGTAAACAAAATCTCCAAAGTTTGGTCATGAATGTACGTACAATCGCATATCACAGGCGTCGCAACCATTCACTCCATAGATACGGCTTTGCAAACAGGGTAGACCCAGATCAGTCTTATCAAGGTCTGCTCTGTTTGCTTATATAATCATATAGGCCTGATTATACAGTTTTTTAAATGGCCCAAAATTCCTGTTTTCATCTGCCGTTATAATAATTCGTCTAATTACTAGTTGTGATATCATCGTTTCTTACATGAATATTCACAAGTGTAGGGTTTAATAAGATATGATCCTAACGTATTGCAACGTAATATGATGTATAGGAGTAAACCATTTACAACATAGAAGACCTGATTAGATGCGGAATTTAAACATTTTTGAGAATTGCTTCTTAACTCTTTCGGCGCCAAATTTCTAATTGTCGTCTGCAATCCAAGTTAAATCATTCAGTAAAATAAGGAAATGAGATAAATAAATGCAAATTTCAAAGGAATAAAGCACATATATAGAAATAGAGATTGGGGCAAATAGTGAAGTCCCTGATCAGACGCCGCCTTGAAAAGGCGGCATCTGATCTGGGACTGCACTATTTGTCGTGGTGCATTTATGCGACTGCGGCGGTGAAAGGGTTAAAGAATTGCTCCTTGATTTCTTTACCAAACCCAAAACTGTGACCACTGTTTAGAATCGTCTCTACTCAGTGGTCACGGTATAGTTTTTGGTGGACGATTTTAGTACAGTACAACCCCTCTAATGCGACCACTTAATGAATAAACATGGGTGTCTTTATAAGCAGGTGGTTGCTTAATGCAGGACAAAAGTGATGCAGAAAGCACCTCTAGGAGCTTACTGCATTACTTCTGTCCTGCATTAAGCTACCATCTACATCTAGCACCCTTAATTATACCTTTTAGGTGGTCGCATTAGCAGAGTTTTTACTGTATCTGGATACGCACCTTTATCTGTAGGTCTGAGTTTTGATTAATATCTGGTACACAAACCGTACAGCATGTGACCCAATATACATGTACCATTTGAGACTAACCTATACTTAAAACGTTTTATGTTAGAAGTAATTTAATGGTGGTATATTCAATATTTCGCTGCCAGTAAGGCAACTGTGATTACCTATGCAAATAGTTTGGATCCAGATGAGACGCAAAGTAACTCGGCGCCTCACCAGGATCTAAACTGTTTGTTACTGTGAATGTTTTTTTTTTAATAAAATGAAGAAAAATAAAAATGAAAATTGTAGCAGACGACAAAGTTTGCAGACGACAAAAGTTGGTAGTGAAAGAGTAAATGGCAAATCATGCTGACTCAAATACGTAGAAAACCTATAATGAAAGATTATTGCTCGTGGCTGTTGCACTGGCGATTTGTTTCACAACATTCTGAAAGACAGTCATGGTATACATTCACGTCATGCAACGCAAATTGATTTTAAAATGAGACACAACCATGTCACGAAATGTCGCCAAGCAAGGCTGCCTAGAATATCCAGTTTCCCAAATCTGATTATCCTTGGAATGAAGCTGCCACAGTGATAGGCAATTCACAAAATGTACATTACATTTGTTACACAGTTCCTTACTCCAGTTTGTATTCAAATACAGTAAAACCTCTCTATAACGGCAACTAAATTACATCAAGTATTTTGTGTTAAAGGCAGATGGCTGCTTAAAGCAATGTGAAGTAAAACAGAACGCTCCTATAGGAGCGTTCTGTTTTACTTTCACCTTGCTTTAAGCAGCCACCTGTCCTGAGGAACAACTAATTAACACAATTCAGTGGCCGTTATAGCGAGGTTTTACTGTACAGTGGAATATCGATACATCGAACTTCGATATAACTCGATTTAAAAAATGCGATCCCTTCTAAATGTGTAATACAGAATTGGTCTAAACTTCCAAAAACATGCGACAGCTTGATGCAGGTCGCGAGTAATGCTGAAAGCTCCTAGAGGAGCTCCTACAGGGAGTTTTCAGCATTACTTTCAACTTGCATTAAGCTGTCGCATCGAGAAAGGTTCCTATTTAGAAACAGGCTGACTCGAACTCCTATTATCGCAAAGTAATTTGTTTGGCCCCTTAGCCCATTACCTCATAGGCTATTTTTAGATACAACTTCTTTGAATAAATCTACCGAAAAGGAGCATTAATTAGAGAAAAGGAATTTTTTTTAGAATTTTGTAGTTTGAAACAATTGTGATAAATAGAGCATTTGCTCCTATAGGAGCAAATGCTCTATTTATCACAATGGTTTCACAAAGTGGCTTTTACAGAGTCGTCAATATGAGGGGATGGGTTAAACTCTGGGATATGTATGCAATGTACTGTATGCAATTATTGCTGTCTGTACAGGGGTATTGTGTTGAGTGGCTGAGTTGGTAGCTGTCTGTACAGGGGCATGGTGGTGAGTGACTGAGTTTGTAGCTGTCTGTAGAGGGGTATTGTGTTGAGTGACTGAGTTGGTAGCTGTCTGTGCAGAGGTATTGTGGTGAGTGACTGAGTTGGTAGCTGACTGTAGAAGGGTATTGTGTTGAGTGACTGTCTGTACAGAGGTATTGTGTTGAGTGACTGAGTTGGTAGCTGTCTGTAGAGGGGTATTGTGTTGAGTGACTGAGTTGGTAGCTGTCTGTACAGAGGTATTGTGTTGAGTGACTGAGTTGGTAGCTGTCTGTACAGAGGTATTGTGGTGAGTGACTGAGTTGGTAGCTGACTGTACAGAGGTATTGTGTTGAGTGACTGGGTTGGTAGCTGTCTGTACAGGGGTAGTGTGTTGAGTGACTGAGTTGGTAGCTGTCTGTGCAGATGTATTGTGGTGAGTGACTGAGTTGGTAGCTGTCTGTGTAGAGGTATTGTGGTGAGTGACTGAGTTGGTAGCTGTCTGTACAGGGGCATTGTGGTGAGTGACTGAGTTGGTAGCTGTCTGTACAGGGGTATTGTGTTGAGTGACTGTCAGTACAAGGGTATTGTGGTGAGTGACAGAGTTGGTAGCTGACTGTACAGAGGTATTGTGGTGAGTGACTGAGTTGGTAGCTGACTGTACAGAGGTATTGTGTTGAGTGACTGAGTTGGTAGCTGACTGTACAGAGGTATTGTGTTGAGTGACTGTCAGTAAAAGGGTATTGTGGTGAGTGACAGAGTTGGTAGCTGACTGTACAGAGGTATTGTGTTGAGTGACTGAGTTGGTAGCTGTCTGTACAGGGGTATTGTGTTGAGTGACTGTCAGTACAAGGGTATTGTGGTGAGTGACAGAGTTGGTAGCTGACTGTACAGAGGTATTGTGGTGAGTGACTGAGTTGGTAGCTGACTGTACAGGGACATTGTGTTGAGTGACTGTCTGTACAGAGGTATTATGTTGAGTGACTGTCTGTACAGAGGTATTATGTTGAGTGACTGTCTGTACAGAGGTATTATGTTGAGTGACTGTCTGTACAGAGGTATTGTGATGAGTGACTGTCTGTACAGAGGTATTATGTTGAGTGACTGTCTGTACAGAGGTATTGTGATGAGTGACTGTCTGTACAAGGGTATTATGTTGAGTGACTGTCTGTACAGAGGTATTATGTTGAGTGACTGTCTGTACAGAGGTATTGTGGTGAGTGACTGAATTGGTACATGTAGCTGACTGTACAGGGGTATTGTGGTGAGTGACTGTCTGTACAAGGGTATTGTGTTGAGTGACTGTCTGTACAGAGGTATTATGTTGAGTGACTGTCTGTACAGAGGTATTGTGGTGAGTGACTGTCTGTACAGAGGAATTGTGGTGAGTGACTGAATTGGTACATGTAGCTGACTGTACAGGGGTATTGTGGTGAGTGACTGTCAGTACAGAGGTATTGTGTTGAGTGACTGAGTTGGTACATGTAGCTGACTGTACAGAGGTATTGTGGTGAGTGACTGTCTGTACAAGGGTATTGTGGTGAGTGACTGTCTGTACAGAGGTATTGTGGTGAGTGACTGAATTGGTACATGTAACTGTCTGTACAAGGGTATTGTGGTGAGTGACTGTCTGTACAGAGGTATTGTGGTGAGTGACTGTCTGTACAGAGGTATTGTGGTGAGTGACTGAATTGGTACATGTAGCTGACTGTACAGGGGTATTGTGGTGAGTGACTGTCTGTACAGAGGTATTGTGGTGAGTGACTGAATTGGTACATGTAGCTGACTGTACAGGGGTATTGTGGTGAGTGACTGTCAGTACAGAGGTATTGTGGTGAGTGACTGAGTTGGTATTTTGCTGCACTTACACAAGTATGTCTGTCTATTGTAAACGCTAAATTAATTGATCTATAACATTCTGTATTTAAATTCTTGTCGGCCAAAACTCTGATCTGTTGCATTTTTACTTGCTTCTGATTCGTACATGTTAGCGTTTGAGCAATTATTGACCGAGTGTGAAACAGCTTGGATCTTGATGAAACACCATGGCCCATGCTTATAAAACGTTTAGTTGAGTCTGAGTTCGTTCTCAAGTTTTTGATTGGTCAGATTTGAGCCTTTGGCTCAAATCTGACCAATCAAAAGCTTGATAACTCAAATCTGACCAATCAAAAGCTTGAGAACGAAACTCAGACTCAACTAAAAGCTTTATAAGCATGGACCCATGTTACTCATCTGTCTCAAACTGTTTGCAAATGTGAACCCGGTCGCGAATAGCAGGCTAAGGAGATCTCTGAAAGTGAAATTTTATCTTGAAAACAATTTCTGTTTACCATTTGTACAAAACACATTTTCTGTCTTAACTTCCCAATTACTAAACGAAACTGGACATGCATTCTGTATGATTTATGAAATAAAAACCCACATCAGCGACTAATGAAACGAAATATTTCGTCATTCAGTAATGAATATGACGTGATTAATTTTATTTCATTTTCAGTAATAATAAGACAACAAACAACACCATAGATTTTTCCACCATTCGTTTCACAGATGTTAATTGCAATCCTTTATAGACCGTGAGCCAAAGCCATAATTCAGGCCGATTGGTACCATTTTGGGTGAATAAGGTTGAATATGATTTTTTGAAAGGCATAGGTCTGTAGATTAAGGAAATGCGTGATAGCATTGTATTAGTTTGAGCACCTGTGAGTTATCTGCCCTTTAACACACCCACCCGAGATACCGGGTTTTCGGACATATATATGGAACAGGGGGCAGTTTATTTCTCCATACTTAAGAAACTGGCATTTTTTATGAAACCACATTGTTTAAATATTGTTGTGGGTACCATTAAGTGTATTTCTGATCAAAACAATGCACAAAACCAATTTCGAGTAATGTTTTGGAATAATAGACTTGAATTAACTTTTAGCCTGCTAAGCAAATTATTTGTACATAATTTTTCACCCACTACATTTTCAAAATTCGAGCTATTATCAATTTGTCTACCGAAATGCAATCAGGGTGTCAAAACGTTTGGATCCTGATGAGACGCCGAGTTACTCGGCATCTCATCTGGATCAAAACTGTTTGCATAGGTATTCACTCATCCGCCCGTAGCAGGCTAAAAGTTAATGGGGTATTGAAAATGATGATCAATTTAGTTGTTATGAAATGGAGTGCATAAAAATCCTCATTGCCGTTCCTAATTAAAAGGGAGGTAATAACAAAATAACTCTTGAATGGATGTTTTTGTATGTTTTACATTTAAAACCCTCTATTCAGAAGAAGATGTATGACATATTACTGTGATTATTGAAGAATAATATTGAAACCTTTTATTATATTTTAACAAATAAGGTGTTTTTTCTATGCGAGTTATCTCCCTTTTTAAATATATGAATTGCGTGTGCATGTTTCAAGACAGAGTGGTAAATGTAATTTGTTGTTTACGAACTATAATATATAGTGTAAAAAGTAATTCATCAGTACCTTATTGACAATTTAGAGCTATAAGTGAATAGGTGGCTTTCGTACTGGAACTTTGCCTTTTTTCGCCTATGCTTAAATCATTTTAGGATGGGTTTAGAAAAAACGCAATAACACCCAGGTGCTCAAGTTGCTGAAATGCTATGTTTATAATTAAACCCTTTACTTCATATAAGTGGCATTTTGCCACAATTGCTAATACAGTTGAACTTCGATATCTCGAAGTCGGATAACTCGAAAATCAGGATAACCCGAACTAAAAACTCGTTCCTTCCAAAATTCACCAAAGATGGTACCGACCAACCGTGTGGTTCACGGACTATTATTGACGCAGACATTAAATTGAAAAAAGTATATAAATGCATTCCAATGCACCAAAGAAGCCTCACATAATATGTAATCACTTGATGACATTGTCTTGCTAAGATGTATACAGTAGAACCTGCCTTAAGCGGCCATCAAAATAGGTCCAATTCTGGGTATGTCACTTACTCACTATCTTCTCACAAGTTCGTGCCATGGCACTTTGTTAGTATTTTCTCACAAGCTCGTGTCATGACACTTGGTCTGTATTTTCTCACACACTTGGTCAGTATTTTCTCACAAGCCTGTGTCATGACACGTAGTCAATATTTTTTCCAAAGACTGTGTCATGACACTTGGTCAGTATTTTCTCACAAACCTGTGTCATGACACTTGGTCAGTATTTTCTCACAAGCATGTGTCATGACACTTGGTCAGTATTTTCTCACAAGTCTGTGCCATGACATTTGGTCAGTATTTTCTCAAAAGTTCGTGTCATGACACGTGGTCAATATTTTCTCTCAAGCTTGTGTCATGACACTTGGTCAGTATGTTCTCACAAGCCTTATCGAATCGGAAATGGTCACACTGAAAGATCCAAAATTGAGCAGAATTTGTTTTTAGAAACCGCGTCAGGGTAAGGTCATATTTTATAGTTGTACCAGAATAAACATACTTTTGTCTTTACAATGAAATATTTCTATCTTATTGAGGCAAGCCTTGAAACCATATACATCCATAATTAGTTTCAGATCTAACATAATCTTTAAGTAGAAAAAGCATACCTTGATCAGGGGGTTCTACGGGAATCTACTGAACATATGAACTTCGATATCTCGAACTTGAAGGGACCATACAAATTAAATAAGTTCGAGATAACAGAGGTTCAAGTCATCCGATTTATAATCTCACCAATATCTCAAGTTCACAGCTTAATGCAGGTCTAAAGTAATGCTGAAAACTCCTGTAGGACATATGACAATCGCATTGTCCGTCTGTCCGTCCGTCAGTCCTTCCATCCGTCCGTCCGTCCGTCCCAAATTTCGTGTCCCTTCTATAACTTTTTTTTATCTGTGAATGGATTTCAAAATAACCTGGCACAAATATTCACCACATAAAGACGATATGTCGCGTTCAACTCCCTGGTCCATGGGTCAAAGGTCAATGTCACAGGGTACAATTTTGGGGGAATTTGTCACGTGACTGACAGCCCTGATTAGTTCGAGTTATGCTGATTTTCGAGTTATCCAACTTCGAGATATTAAGCATTAAGTTATCACATGTGTTTCTGGATGTGTGCAGTGATACATTTTTATAACAATTCTGTATTGTAAATTTTGGAAGGAACGAGTTTTTAGTTCGGGTTATCCTGATTTTCGAGTTATCCGACTTCGAGATATCGAAGTTCAACTGTATTAGCAATTGTGGCAAAATGCCACTTATATGAAGTAAAGGGTTTAATTATAAACAAATGTAATGTTGTTTTTTATACAATCTCAAGATGGCGTGATGTCAATATTGAAGGAGTGTTGTTTTGCATGAGTGTCACAGTATGTTGCTTTCTTGCACACTGTGTAGGGAATGTCGGTTTTATTGGCTGGTCATACAATATCACAAACATGGTGCTTCATTTGACAATGATCGACACTCCCAGATGTTCTATACAGTCGAGCATCGATATCTCGAACTCGGATAAATCAACTTAGGTAAAAAAAGAGTTAAAATACATTCCCTTCCAAATTTGTAATACAGAATTGTTCCAAAATTTGTCACTTAATGCAAGTCTTAAGTAAAGCTAAAAGTTCCTGCAGGAGCTTTTAGCTTTACTTCGAGGAACCCAGCAATGCCGAACTTTGAGGGACCATACAAATTACCTCGAGATAACGATACGGAGAATTAGAATCAGCCTATTTCTAACTTGGAAACTTTCTTGATGTGACAGCTTAACTCATTATCTCATAGGCTATTTTTAGATACAACCACTTTGAATAAATATACCGAAAAGGAGCATTAACTAAAGAAAAGGAAATTTTTCAGAATTGTGTAGTTTTGAAACCATTGTGATAAATAGAGCATTTGGTCCTGTGGAGCAAATGCTCTATTTATCGCAATGGTTTCATAAAGTGACTTTTACAGAGTCGTCAAAAGTCGTCAATATCAGGGAATGGGTTATTTGCAGATCGAAAGTATTGCTGAAAACTCCTACATGGGCTTTCAGCATTACTTGCGACCTGCATCAAGTTGTCGCGTGTCTTTATAGGTATGTGCAGTGGTGAATCTTAGAGCAAGTTTGGACAAATTTGTACGGATTTTTAACTCGAGTTTTATCGTTGTTCGCCTTATCCAAGTTCGAGATATCGAGGGTCCACAGTACAAGGCTGTCACATGTTTTCCTGGATAACATTTGCTGAAGAAAAACGCATGTGGTCTTACAATACTCTATGAAGATCTATATCACCTGAATGTTCAATAAACATGAGTTATAAGCCATTATTCCTCGATTTTCCCCTGAAACACCACATTTTCCTAAGTAGCATATCTACTTACAGGAAAGTGGCGACGTTAATCAGATGAAGTATCATATAAATATTGGCGGTTGCGAGATGCGACACACAGTTTTCACAGCTGTGCCATTTTCGTATATATTAACTCTTAAAATGCTGTGAAAATCTATTCGATCAAACTTTTGAGAAACCGTGTAGCATGACACGCTTTTGGATAAACAATTGACCAAGCTCCAGACAGCTTGGATCATGACAATCGCAGATTTATTCGGCGTCTCATCTGGATCTAAGCTGTTTTCAAATTCGACCGAGGTCGCGGTTAGCCCTCTAAGGGTTGAGCGTATTTTGTTAATTTTATTTTCTTTCTAGAAGAAAACTCTTCGAAAATTCGGTGAATTTTCAGAATAAGATCTTATCTCGGCCCACACAGTGTTCCGTCAATGACTTGTTTCGAATTTGTTGCTATTAAATGATCAAAATCAATATCATAGAAGTCTGGACATATCTGATTTGAGTGATGTTCAACAGTGTGCAGACATTTGTAAACTACACATACATTACTGCAAGTTTTACAATAATCATACATATACATTACTGCAAGTTTTACAGTAATCATACATTACTGTAAGTTTTACAATATTCATACATTACTTGTAAGTTTTACAATATTCATACATTACTGTAAGTTTTACAATATTGTATATACATCAGTGTAAAATTTAGAATAGTGCACACACATTTACATTGTTGAAAATTTTAGAAAATTGTAAATTCAGAATGCTGCACATACATTACTGTAAATTTTAGAATAGTTCACCTATTATATATATCTACACATTTTTGAATATTTCTCATATACAGTAAAACCTCGATTATTCGAGATTTCGTTATAAACGAATTTAGACCCTTTTAGTCAGGTGGCTGCTTAATGCATGATGAAAGTCATGCATAAAGCTCCTAGAGGAGCTTTCTGCATGACTTTCACCGTGCATTAAGCTGCCACCTGTCTTAAAGATCGATAATAATACGTATTTTAGTGTTCGGATAATCGAAGTTTTACTGTATTACTATAATTTTTATAGAGTATTACACATACATCACTGTGCATTTTAAGAATACTGCACTTACATTACTATGTACCTGATTGCTCGACTTTTCTTTTTAAAAGTATCTTAGGTAAATCAATTCTTGTAGAAAGAACAGAATGAATATTATACTCATTCAAAATGCATTTTAGACAAGTTCTCAAAGAAATAATGTTTAAACTTTTGCCTGGCACAAAAAATGTTCTCTGCTTAAACTCCAGTTTGTTATTTTTCTATTATTATTCGTTCACGTTTTGGAGAAACTACTGATCGAATATCAAACAGTTTGAATCCTAGTGAGACGACGGTTAATCACGGTTTACTCTCATCTGGTTCCAAGCTCTTTGTAAATGTGAGCCAGATCGTGGTTAGCAGGGGAATGATTTAAATACAAGGAACCAGCCTAACGCATGGGCAATTACTGTCTAAAACATTAATGGAATGAAGAGAGTGAGTGGTGCTTTCGTCACACAGTGAAGCTGGATAATAATGGGGTGCATTAAAACACACATTGTACATTAACTTGATTGAAAATAAGATGAAGCCATTTAAAAGCGATCGGCGCATTCAAGGTTTGCGTGGCTAGAGTGCTTCTTATCATAGAGATGAATGCCACATCTTAAAATGGTATCAGATACGGTAAATCCTGTCTGCAGCGAGCACCCCAAATAAGTCTGAGTCTGGCTTTTTGAGACAGGTGGTTGCTTAATGCAGGACGATAGATATGCAGAAAGCTCCTATAGGAGCTTTCTGCATTACTTTCGTCCCGCATTAAGCAGGCTCCTGCTCTTCTAGACCTCTATAGCTGTACTCATTAAGGGGTCGTAATTGGCAGGAGTTGTGTCCCTTTTCTCTCCGAACTCCTTTTTGGTAGTTTTCATCGTCCCTATGGGTATTGGGTACGAGGGTAGAACTTATGGAACTTTCTTATGGGTAACTTCAGACCAAGTTCTGCTTTTTCCACAGTTGACCGAGGTTTACTAGGGTTGTGACCTGTTTTTCAAATTTTGTTCGCGGATTTTTCCGTAGTTAATTTACATATTGAGATGAAACCTGACGTTTAATTATGGGTCTGTAAGGCAGGTGGTAACTTAATGCAGGACAAAAAGAAATGCAGAAAACATTACACCTCTTTTTAAGACTCCTATATTCAATAAATAAATGACGGCTGGAGACAGGTTCTACTATATATAACGTTTGATTTGGCCACGGTTTGTTATACTGTTGTAAGAGTTGTGGCCCTTGGTTGAAAAGCAATTTTCCTAGACTTTTTCTCCGCTGTTCTTTCATTTCTCAAACTAAATCCTGCTGTGCAGCTTCTGTGTATTTAGTTTTAGATCACATTAGACTTCGGTCATGATTGAGCTACCAAGAACCACAATCTCGTGTGTAGGTGCTTCAGCAGTACTTTCAGTATGTATCTCTTAGATACTACCGTGGAACAAATTATCCATAGGAGAAACATTTTCTTGCATACTTATTAGATAGTACAGACGTAATTTACTGTTGACCTTCGATATATTGAACTTGGTTAACTCGAACTTCTGGATAACTCGAAGTAAACATTTGGTCGTTCCAAAAATTACAATACAGAATTGTTCTTAACCCTTTCGCTGCCAATGCCGGATGTGTGATTACCTATGCAAACAGTTTGGATTCAGATGAGACGCCGAGTAACTCGGCGTCTCATCAGGATCCAAACTGTTTGTTGCTGTTACTATGCTTTTCAAACAAAAATGAAGAAAATAAAAAAAATGAAAATTTGTAGCAGACGACAAAGTTAGCAGACGACAGTATTTGGCAGCGAAGGGTTAAATATATCACTACGCAAATCTAGAAACATATTCGACAGTATAATACCGGTCAAAAAAAATTCTGAAAGCTCCTACAGGAGTTGCTGTTTACTTTAGAAATTGTTCAGACTAGAAATTAGATGACTCGAACCTCTGTTATCTCGAAGTAATTTGTACGGTCCCTTGAAGTTTGAGATATTGAACTTCAACTGTACTTGATGTCTCTCCGATACTACCAGTGAATAAATTTTGCCGATGCTTTTTTCATAGGCGAAATATTTTCGTGCATACTTATGAGATATAGCAGACATAATTTACTTACAAATGCCTAAAACTAAATATTTTCAGTGATTTGCATGCGCCAATCTGTATTGTTTAATATTCTATAATATAGCCGTAAGCCTATGAAATAGGCAAAACACGCTTTAACTCTGCTGGCGCCAAAACAATTCGTCTGCAACAATTGTCGTCTGCTTTATGTTTCAGGGTGAATTTTCTTTCAATTTCCTCTCTAGAACGTACGTGATATATTAAACAGTTAGGATCCTGATGAGACGCCGAGTTACTCGGCGTCTCATCTGGATCCAAACTGTTTGCAAAGGTAATCAAAGTTTCGCCCATTTGCAGCCATCTCTGAGTTGGTTCGGCGATGGAAGAGTTAAACGGTCTATAAATCCGTTAAACGTTGTGCATTTCCTCGTAGATACTGTTACAGATAAATTGTTCTAGCGATCTTACTGCCTCTGTATTTGAATAACAGACATTCTTCCTCTAGACACAGAAATAGAATTCAAATCAAGTGTCATTGAAGCTAAATAAACGCTTTTCATGCGAAGCACGACCTAACTAACATTTCGATCAGACGCCGAATACCTCGGAGTCTGATCAGGATCCAACCTGTTTGACACTCGCTCGGTAGTTTCTCAAAAGTTTGAACGAATCGAATGAAGAAACTGTCTTAACCCATTCCCTCATAAATACGCCTTTTGACGACTCTGTAGAAGTCACTTTGTGAAACCATTGTGATAAATAGAGCATTTGCTCCTATATGAGCAAATGCTCTATTTATCACAATGGTTTCAAACTACAGAATTCTAAAATTTTCCTTTTCTCTAGTTAATGCTCCTTTTCGGTAGATTTATTCTAAGAGGTTGGGTCAAAAAATAGCCTATGAGGTAATGGGTTAAGCGATCATAAAAAAGATGTGTAATTATGGGTCTGTAAGATAGGCGGTAACATAGTACAGGTCAAAAGTAATGCAACATATCCAATAGGAGCTTTCTGCATTAATTTTGCCCTACATTAAGCAACCACCTGCGTTTATAGACTCCTATGTTAATAAATTATGCCGTCCAATTAGCGAGCCTTTACTGTGTTTGTTTATTTACTATTTCTATGGAAATTAAGTATACCCAATCGTGTAATCTACTGTCGAATGTGTACTCATTAGTACCTGTCTATAGCAACCATGTAATGATAACAATAAACAGCAGGTGGTTGCTTAATACAGTACGAAATTACAGTGCAGTCTGTCTGAAGCAGCCATTTATTTATTGAACATAAGAGTCTTAAAAGTAGGTGGTTACTTAATGCAGGTAGCTTTCTGCATCATTTTTGACCTGCATTAAGCTACATTCTGGCTTACAGATCCATAATTTGACATCGTTTTAATGACCGCTTATTACAGAATTCAGTGTTGTTACTACAAACTCGTATAGCAGAACGACCCTGAATTCAATCCATATTGATATGAACCGTTGTTCCGAACAATAAACTCTAGGTACACAGTACTATCTGACCCGTACCATGTGTAACAGATTTTCGTTCATCGATATTTAATAATTATAGGCTGAAGAGGATGCACATTACCTATGAGTTACATACAGTTGCACTCCGATATATCTAACTTCAAGGGATCATACACATGTCATTACTTCGAGTAAACGCCTTTTCACGCATTTGCAAACAGAGTAGACCCAGATCAGACGGCTCCTATAGGAGCCGTCTGATCAGGGTCTGCTCTGTTTGCTAATGGGATTTGAAAGATCTGTTTGTTTTCTTTCTAAAATGGCTACAGTGTTCAACTATTGGAACTATCTTGTCCATGCATATTCAGTAGGTAAAGACATTTCAAATAAACGTAGAACAGGGAAAGCGTTAATCGATAATAATATGTGATAATTATATATTTCATTATTTTATTATTCCAGAAATCCAGATAAAATGCGTATATTAAAACTTTTAAGAAACATGTTCTTCATTTCTCCACCAAACCCTATGTTGTGACTACTCTTCGAGATAATTCTGAGAGTAGCCACAACATAGGGTTTGGAGGAGAAATGATGATTTTAGTACTTGAGTACGCATCTTTATCTGTACCTCTGTGGTCACAACATAGGGTTGGTGGAGATATGACGATTTTAGTATTTAACCCTTCGCTTGCTATTCACGTCAATATACCTACCTGTAAATAGTGAAGACCCAGATGAGACAGCTCCTGCAGGAGCTGTCTCATCAGGGTCTGCACTATTTACAAGTTGATTGTGCAACCAGTGCACTCCACAGCAGTGATTGCACAGCGAAATACTTGTACACAGTGAAGATATATGTAATTATACAACAGGGCATGGGTAAAGAAGGAGAAATGTATTTTAAAATTCAGCAAGCGAAGGGTTAAGTACGCACCTTTCTTTGTAGCTCCGTGGTCACAGCATAGGGTTTGGTGGAGAAATGGTGATTTAGTACTTGGGTATGCACCTTTATCTGTAGCTCTGTATATAATAATTCGCTTCTACTTTAAACATTTGCATTGTATCGCTGTCCTGTTATCAGTGAACATAAACATTTGCATTGTATCGCTGTCCTGTTATCAGTGACCATAAACATTTGCATTGTATCGCTGTCCTGTTATCAGTGAACATAAACATTTGCATTGTATCGCTGTCCTGTTATCAGTGAACATAAACATTTGCATTGTATCGCTGTCCTGTTATCATTGTATCGCTGTCCTGTTATCAGTGAACTTAAACTTAAATGTCAAAACTTAATATGTGTTCTACCGTGTCATTAATGTGTCTTATACGAAGATTCCTTCCACCCCATACACGCCTACATCTTTTTACCCATTTCCTTCAAGATGCTCTTTAGTCTCTTCAAGCTGATCTGTAGTCTCTTCAGCACGGTCTTTAATCTCTTTACATCCACATTTGATTAAAGGATACCTGTCTTTTTCTTTTTATTACTGTCAAAATGGCACGTGCGTTCTATCGTACATGTATAATAGAGTAAAATGTATATGATGTTCTCTATCACAGTGTATGCAAACAGTGTAAATCACGACCAACCACATTGTACCCGGCACGACAGCGTGGTCTACACTGTTTGCTATTCAAAATCATCCAGCAAATTCAAGCCTTCCATACAAAATTGACTGTATAGTTAGAGCTACAGATGAAAGTGCGTACCCAAATACTAAACTCGCCATTTCTCCACCAAATCCTACAGTGTGACCACTGTTTAGAATCGTCGAGACGATTCTAAAGAGTGGTCACACTGTAGGATTTTGGTGAAGAATTAAAATCAAAGCGTTGTAGACGCTGCAGTATTCTTTGCATGGTATCAATCTGATATCGAATAAGTTCGCTTTGGCATGGAATTGTATATCTATAAGGGAAGGCATTAACACTCCATCCAGTTGATGACAGAGTTGCAGCTGACCCTTCAGCCGTTTCCCACTATGTTTATTATCACACTGACCACTCGCAGTTATGGGCGTGATTACCTAATCGCTTGCATAAGGTCATCCGACTCGCGCTTCTTTATTCATTGAGTATTTTCATTCATGTTATGATCACGTGATTTCTTCATGTGACTGATATTTGTATATCCGTGCGCCCTTCTTACACATTGCTATATTTTGTCGGTTTTGTTGATTTTTGCACATACTACGCCGAAGCTTATGTTACGAAGCTTTTTCATGTCAGATATAGTATAGCACGATTGGTTCCGGCTGCCATGTTATTAAACACCCTTTGTATCCATCGAATGCAGGTCAGTAAATTGCACTATTTTGTCAGGCCGGCGAGGGTACCATGGTTTGGCTGTGGAACGCCACCTTTGTATTCTATTGCTTCGCAAAGAATACAAAACCCTACTCATAAAAAGTCTAAATTTACGTATTTTTTCTAGACCTCTTTTACATGTATCAGTATTGGTATTCAGTATTTAGCGGATTAGTTATATAACTTGATAATGACAACAAGTAATTATTTCATGGTTATATCATATAATTACCAGTAGCTGTAATAACTACTTTCTCTCATGAAATATGAAGAGACAATCTATGTATCAGATAAAATATCCGATGATACTATGAACAGGACAGTTGAACGCAGTCTTAAGCTACCATTAAAAGGATGTCTAAATATTTGTCTTTAGGGCAGGTGGTAGCTTATTGCAGGTTGAAACGGAAATAGGAACATTACTTATGTCATGCATTAAACAATCTTCATCTCTTTAAGACTCCTATGTTCAATGGATGGTCTCTGTAACGATGTTCTACTGTATTTTTTCGTTTCAACGAACTTAATATACCCAGTCAAAGTATTAAAGCTTCTTTTTCCATTTATTTTGCGCGCCTAAGGAAACTTAGGTCTTTCAAACTAAATGGACTACATAGCTAAATACTGATAGGCAATTCCACTTTAAATAACTAACTAGTACTCAGTAGATAAGTTATATCTTAAATGGCAGCAAGGAGCTATTGAAGGGTTATCGTGTAATGTTCAATATTAACTCTTTCCTTCATATAAACGTGTTTTCACGCATTTGCAAACACAGAGTAGACCAAGATCAGAGGTTCCTATAGGAGCCGTCTGATCAGGGTCTTCTCTGTTTGGTAATGTTTGCTAATTAAATTTGAAAGGTCTGTTTCTTTATTTTCTAAAATGGCTACAATGTTTCATCTTCCATATTTCACTATAACTATTTTGTTCATAAATATTCAGTAGGTGTTGAAATGTGTTATAGATATAGGAAAAAGGAAGGGGTTAGTGACTTTCTTGCAACCAATGAATCATGTAATACTCAACAATACTCAGCTCTCATTTTCTTTTTAGCGAAAGTTTGTCGAGTCAAAGTATTCTGGATAAATCGGATAAAATACTAATAAGTAAAATCTCGATTATGCGACCACTTAATTAATAGAAATGAGTGTCTTTAAAAGCAAGACAGTGCTTAATGCAGGGCGAAAGGTAGGAACTTTCTGCATAACATTTGCCCTGCATTAGGCTAACACTGTCTTTAAGACCAAACATAATGTATCTTTGAGGTAGCCGTTTTAGAGAAGTTTAACTATAGAATTGTAACATTTACTTACCCAGCGGAAACTTCACATTAGTTAGGATATACGGTTACTGACGAAAACTCCAACATTATAATATTCTACTATCGATCCACCGTAATGTATCACAATACACTTATCCTAATAAGTTTACTTCAATGTGGCAGATTTATCCTAATGAATTGAATTCAGTATAATACAAATGTTGCACTAATTGTCATCCAAACATAACACATACTCGTTTGTTCACACGTTCAACAATCCCCAGCACAGTGCTTTGAAAAAAAGAGATTCTCAATGATAAAACGTTAACCTTCACACAATAGTACATTTTTAATCTTTAGCCTGTTGAGTAAATTATTCTACAGATATTTTCACTCACTACATTTCACAAAAATCAACCTATAATCAATTCGTCTCTGAAAAATCCAACCAGGGTGTAAACCAGCTCTGATCCCTATGAGACGCAGAGTTACTCGACGTCTCATCTGGATCCAAACTGTTTGCATAGGTAATCACTTATCCAGCACTAGCAGACTAACGGTTAATAAGCTGATGAATAATCTTGGCATGATCGTCAAAAGCTGTGAGTATTCACTAGTGCACAGTATTCACTGTACCCAAGTGTGAAGTCCGTATTTACAATTAGAGATCCGGGATGACTCCCAACAAAACTGTATCTGTAGGACTCACACCGTATTGGAAAACCTATCAGCATTGCTACGAAAGTGTATTCAATGCACAGAAACTTGTTAATTGGGATGCTGGTGAAGGCACTTGCTGTCAAAACATTGCTTAACGCTTTCCTTCTTAGCACACCTTTGCAATACTAGTAGACCAAGATGAGACGACTCCTGTAGGAGCTATCGGATCAGGGTCTGCTCTGTTTGCTTATAAAGATATAATAACCACGACTCGACAGTTTCTATCAATATCGAAAATCGGCTAATAAATATTAATATTCATGATACCATTATTTCTTACATAAATATTCCACATGGAAAGGGTTCAACCTAGTTTATATACAAAGACAGTATACTTTTTCTTCTTCTGACTGGCCTAGCAGTTTAGACATATGTACAGTAGAAATCCTCGAAACCGACCCGACCACATAATGAATAGACATTGGTGTCAATAACTGCAGATGGTAGCTTAATGGAGGAAGTGAATAATACAGAAATCGCATGAAGGAACTTTCTCCATAACTTTTCTACTGCCTGGCTTAAGTGGAGACTTGGTTTAGTGGTTGAGCATTGAGCTGATAACCCAGGGATCCGGTAATCGAATCCCGCACGGACCAGCTCAAAAATTTAGAGACGCTTTTCAGTGTCTTCCACCCACACGAGGTTGCCTCCTCTCCATCCAGGGTTGAAATGGGTACCTGTGAGGGTGCGGCTGCGTAATCGCGCCATATGTTAGCCGTGGTCAATATTGTAGGCGAATGGCTCAATGACCAGGGGAGTAAATGTAAAGTGGGACTGAAAGTAAACTATAAGTAGGTACTTTACTTGTTTACTTTACGTTAAGATCGAGAGTTATGTCCCTCTAATGTGGTTGCTTTCTAGGGGTTTACTTAACGTCTGTTTGTATTTGTAAATGCATTTAATACATTAGTTTAGCTAGTAATGCTTCTGGTTGAAAACACATGTAGACAAATATTAAGACAAACAAAAATCAATTATTTGAAACAAATATAGTATAATATGATATATTATATTATATAATACAATATAAAGTGAATATATAAATTGAATGATACACATAACATCACACTATATATACTTAACCAACCTTGGCGGCATGTATTCTTCCACTCCGATAAATTACACCCCAGACTACAGTGCAAGTCAGTTAAAGTATCTTCACATCGCTGTTATAGTCTGATATCGTTATTCAATATTTTAACACCTGCTTAAGCTGACGAATGTTCAATTCTTTAGTACAAAAAAATATACCCGCGATTCCAAAATATTAGTAATTATTCCTTAAACTCAAGAAGCGAATTCACTGACCTCTGCAAACAGTGTCACCAGTGAGCGTCTAAGGTTGATCATTTTTCGTCACTCGCTAATCCTCTTGCAGAGTGTACTGAATGGAATTTACTATTAATCTTTCTCTGTTCTATGTCTATTTCAAATTCCGGTACCTACTGAATATTCATGGACAGAATAGTAACTGTTATAGTGAGATATGGAAGGTGGAACAGTATTGCTATTTCAGAAAGTAAAGAAACAGAACTATCAAATTCCATTGACAAACAGAGCAGACCCTGATAAGACGACTTCTATAGGAGTCTGATCTTGGCCTACCCGTGAGGATACGTTCATATGAAGGAAAGAGTTAAAGCATTGATGGCCTGTTCCGCTTTGAATTTTCAATGTTCAAAGAGGCAAGATGCATTAGCAGTTTAATAGAGACGAATGATCCATTCAACCTTTCAACAGCTAGAAATAAAAGACTGTTATAAAGCAGCCCTGATTTAATGTTTCTTTCCAGTCAGTTTAAACTAGTGCTCAAGTTGTCGGCAATTATGACCTGGATTAATGTCTGATGTCAATACTCTTGAACCAAAGCCAAAAATACTCGGGATGCGATTAATCCTTTCGCTGCCAAACAAATGTCGTCTGCTAAGATAGTATCAAATTGGAGCTGTCTTCAATTTCTTTTAAAAAAATCATAACCAGAATGTCAAACAGTTTGGATCCTAATGAGACGCAAAGTTACTCGGCGTCTCACCTGGATCCAAACTGTTTGCTAAGGTCATCACAGTTTCGCCTATGGCTTCGTAAGAGTGAAGTGCTTGCCGCAGCTTCAGCAATGTTCTCTATTAGAGATAATGTTCATTCGCAACTAGACACCGCAGGCGCCGTAAAACGAGCTTTTATTACCGTTCGCAAGACTTTGCAACATCTTTAATCTTAAAATGATATATGCCAGATTTAGGACAGAAACAAATGACTAATCTGGGACGAGTACAGCTAGTCACACTACATATGTACTGTTTGACCCGTCGTAGAATATTGACTAGATCGTATTAAAAACTCTTCAAGGCAAACATACGTGTAACATAATTATGTGTCATCCTCACGTACGTCTGTGGGTGTACATATATACGATACGTATGCATGTATATATTCCAGTATCATTATTTCCGAATTTTCAAAAGATGACGATGATGTCGTTTCAATGAATATATTCATAAATTGCAGTCAATTAAAATAAATCAACCATTTGCAAACAGTGTTGAGCCAGGTCTCCAGCGAACTCCCCGGGGGCTATCTGATTAGGACCTGTACTGTTTCTCATAAACTCCATGCTATTCAATGATAAGATTTGATACCTTATTTTGTTTTAATTAATATTTAGAAATGGGAGAGCCAGTTTTAATTACCCAATAGATTATTTGTTAATGTGTGATCACATCAAGTACAAGGGCCTTGAAAAGTTATTTCAAAACAACACTTGGTGTCGACCTTTTACATGTGTGTTACATATACTTCTATTATGCTTGTTACAAGAAATCAAGCTAATGCTTCTGTAGGTTCTAATTTCAGGTTGTGTGCTTTCAACTAAATTGTGTTTCTGTCAGGAATTACTTACTCTACATAAATGAAATTAAGTAGGTTAATACATTTATCGCTGGAAATAGCTGTAGACTGAAAGGGTTTTACAATCAGGGACGTTGCATTAGGCTAATTGAAACTCGGAGACGTAGAACAAAATGTCATGGCTGGTCCAATAAGTGATTGGTTGATATTGAGTTCTGTATGTCCCATATGTTTCTTGTCAATGAGATAATCACAATTTATGTCTCTAACAAATATCAGAACGTCGCTGTTAACCTTTATCCCGCTACCTTTATTCGTGACATGTCGCACTTTCAAACAGCATGGATACAGATGAGACGCCGAGTAACTCGGCGTCTCATCTGGATCCAAGCTGTTTGACACTCTTGTCAATCGATTTTCAACAGCTTAATCGTAAAGGAAGTAGTCAATTTGAATAAGATCTTTATTTGAGCTGACATTTTGGCACAACAGGATACGGGTTAACCTCAGGAGCAAATTCTCGGCCATACAGCATGATGTCCATATTAAGTTTGTCATGTTATGCCCCCAGATCAGATAATGGGGGGCATATTGTTTGTGCCCTGTCTGTTTGTCTGTATATTTGTTTGTTCGTTTATTTGTTTCTCATGAAGCTGGGGGTGACATGTCAAGGTCAAGGTCATCCTTCAGGGTCAAAGGTCATGTCGGGAGCATAGTGTTTACAAACACATCTTGTTCATGTCTATTATTGGTCATTAGAACGACTTGGATCCTGATGAGACACCGGACTGCACATCTCATCTGGTATCTGGATCTAAACTGCTTACCAATGACATTCAATTCGCTGACAACACGCTTAAAAGGTTGTTTTATTAGATTGTTTTGATATACCAATGTCCAAATAAGGCGCGTAAATTAAAACTTTTTTCAAGAACAGTTCCTTTATTTCTCAACTAAATACTATGTTGTGACCATTCTTTACATTCATCGGCTCTTCGATACGATTCTAAACAGTAGTCGCAATATAGGGTTTTGTGGAGAAATGACGATTTTAGTATTTGAATACGCACATATATCTATTACTAGGGCATTGTACAACTACCATTGAAGATATTCTATCATAATAGAAACCACAGAGTACTCATACTAGTATGAATATAGTACTAAATATGTCAGTAAACAAGCATTGCACGAACAAGATATATGCAGTAAAATTGGATTTTATGAAAGTATAGAAATAAAGAATTGAGATTTTTATGCAGGTGGCTGCTTCATGCAGGGTGAAAGTCATGCAGAAAACTCCTATGTGAGCTTTTTGCTTGACTTCCACATTGCATTAAGCTACCACCAGTCTTAAAGATAGATAATGATACTTGCAATCGGGATTTTACCGTATATATTTCATACGCTTAACACTTTTCTCAAGGACTATTTATATAAAAATGTAATAACATCATGAATAGCGATGAGATGATTTAGCTAAGCAGGAAAAATGTTAATGTAATTGTAAGGTTCCACCATTGTTGTTAACGAATTACGAGTGTTTATTTATTTTTAAAACCCACACCAAACCTACGACAAACCATACCCAGATTGTTTCATTGTTCTGTATATTGTCACTTTATGCCATTGACAATTGTTAGAGACGAATTTTGATATTGTGACAGAAAAATCTTTGTATAATTTGGGTCTTTCTTAAGCGGCCGTCTAAAACAGGTCTAATTATGGGTCTGTAAGGCAGAAGGTAGCTTAATGCATGTCAAAAGTAATGCAGAAAGCTCATTAGGGAGCTTTCTGTATTACTTTTGCACTGCATTAAGCAACCATCTGCTTTGTACGTCTCATATGTTAAATAAAACGAGTGGCCGGCAAGTACAGGTTCTACTATATTAAAATGTATTTCTGTTTTGTATAGTGTTCCTGTTTTGTTTTGATATTTATATCAGAATGGATAAAAAAGGTGTAAGAATCTGTTTTCTTTGTTCTATTCAGTAACTCGGTGTTATTTGATTTCGCTAACACTCCAAGTGAAAAAATTCTAATCGGTGTCTGTTTTTATCGAAGTGTTTTCTTCCTGTTTGTGAGATAGATCAACAAAACTACTATCTAACCTAATTACTCTAAATACTCAGACTTCCAAGTTTCCCTCTCAGCTGGTTTGGAACGCAGCAGAATTCAGTTGGACACCATTTCGATTCCTTTTTAACTAGACTGACATAATAGCAAACAGTGAAAACCGTGATCAAACCGTTCCTTCATGAGTAATTAGATCTTGGTTTGCATTATATGCTTTAGTTTATCTGTCCGAATTCTTATGGAAATTATGGTAAACTATTTGATATCTACCGTGAAACTGTATCTACCAATCAGTAAATATATGGCGCTTAATGGTTTTGGGGAAAAAAGAGATAAAATATTAACCATTCTCCCAAAAAGTACTATACTATACAGCTGTAATGACTGGTAAGAACACTTTAACCAATTACTCTATAAAAGTGCGCCTTTCTACGCATTTGCAAACATAGTAGATCCATATCAGACGATCCAGATCAGACGGTCTGTTCTATTTACTTATGAAATGATATAGATATGAGTCCGCTGTTTCAGTGTTGGCAAAAACTTCCAGTGTTGCCATTATAAAAAGAATAACTCAATTAATATTCATGATGTATTCATATTTATAAGTGTGTTCATGAAGTTGGTTTTTTTTCATCGGGAGACCTATTTATCTGTATCTGAATAACGCTTGGTATTGTCTTAATATACAACATGTTCATACAAAATGCTTTATATTTTATATTTCATTGTATCTAAACCATCATACTTTTCTTTAGACAACGAAATGTCCTATGTTGTTACTGCTTATAAGTTTTTAATGTGTTTGTCTTTGAACATGTCGTGTAGGGACGAGACTCTTACGTTTATCTACCAATCTTATTATTCATTGGTGCCAGAAGAGGGTCTACCAAGGCACCAATGCAGTTTATGTTCGTCAAGATCTGATATAATTAACAGTTTCAGCCGTGATTCCGAGCTTTCTATAAGCGTGTAACTACTTGCAATGAGTCGTAACGATGATGGATTTCAGACGATAAACGTGACTTGTGAATTATCTGAATTTCTAAAAGGTTTGACATTAATCTTCTAAATGCTGGAAACAATTTGGTTACCATTTGCAAACAGTTTAGACCCAGATCAGAGGGATCCTAGAGGAGCCCTCTGATCAGGTTCTGCACTGTTTGTCATTGAAAGTCATCTCGCAAAGGTTGCCCTTTCACACTGTATGACCTCTACCAATGAACAATGAATGGTTATTCCATTCTGTTAATTCAGTATTGGAAGGGTTAATACTTTGTAATGGACATAATGCGATAACCCTCGAAGGTAATTCAGAACGGTAATGAGTCTGACAAACAATACAGACTGTGTTTGTCTAAGCTGTCTGCGTGTTAATACGAACAAAAGACACAAACCATTGCTCGTCTGATAAGATTTTTTTTTTGCGAATTGTAGTCGACACTGTTTACTTAGTTTCCATGCGTAAATATCCTTTTTGTATCCGGGTTAATAGTGTGTACTCGGAGCGACAGATAAAGGTTTTAATTCTAATGCTTAAATCGTCATTTCTCGACCAAACCCTATTTGTGAGCACTCTTTAGAATCGCCTCTTCGATGCGATTTTAGAGAGTGGTCACTACATAGGGTTTGTTGAAGAAATAAAGGAGCTTTTTTTGAAAATGTTTTAATGTACGCATATTTACTTGGTCTCTGGCACTGTCTGTTTAGAGCCAATATCTCAGATGATTAACGCGAATTTACATTCTGTGAGAACACCTGATGGAAGAGCGGTCGAATATTCAATATTCTATATTGCAAATCGAATGCATTAAGATCTGATACTATTTATTTTATTGTATATATATAATTTTATATGTCCTTTTTACATTTATTTAAGGTTCGTTCACTGCCATTATTAAAACCATCAACTTTATTGAGAATATCTGTGTTTGCTAAATTCAAGGCTGCAGGTAAACCTTTAGCATGCTATGGGTGGATGAGTGAATACCTATGCAAACAGTTTGGATCCGGATGAGACGCCCAGTTACTCGGCGTCTCATCAGGAGCCAAACTGTTTGACATCCTAATTGCATTTTGTTTGACAAATTGATTATAGCTTGAAATTTGAAAATGTAGTAGGTGAAACATTCTGTAAAAATAATTTGCTCAGCAGGCTAAGGGTTAACCTTTTACCCCATGGACATAAATGTAAAATTACTGAAACTAAAATAATGTGTATTTATTATAATTTTGTAACGGCATATAAACACACGAGGTGTTGGAATCTATATAGTGAGTGAGTGAGTTGGGCTTTGCGTCCGACCAACAGTATTTCAGTTATTTGCAGACGGCACCCGCTTGAGACAAGTTATAGTGCTGCCTCACTGGAATGCCCCTGCCGCGGGCATATAGTTCCTTAAGTAAACAGAGCAGACCTTGATCATACGAGGCCTCTGATCTAAGTCTACTCTGTCTGCAAAGACGTTAAAAGGCATATGTATTGGTCGTTCTGTGTCTTAGACGAAAAGTTTTATGTAATCTGTATCTTAGACGAAAAGTTTTATGTACTGTTTTCGCATTCGCGTTGTAAGTGATGTCATTTCTGACGT
Source organism: Azorinus chamasolen (assembly GCA_963576725.1). Classification (NCBI taxonomy): domain Eukaryota; kingdom Metazoa; phylum Mollusca; class Bivalvia; order Cardiida; family Solecurtidae; genus Azorinus; species Azorinus chamasolen. Next base: position 37,647,995 of record OY755246.1, on the reverse strand, counting down.
GTGAATTCGAAACCTTGTAATAACCACCCTCATGCACCTATTCGTTATAGACTACAGTCTGGTCAGGGAACATAATATTTTAATGCATATTGACTTTGTCTCTATATAGCTCATCCGTTATACCCGGAAGCATACCGTTTCCATGCATACTGACTTTATGTCTATTTTGATTACCACTCATGAACATACTCAGTAAAACCGAGCCTGCAATTTTCTCTGTTCGCATTGCTGATTTTGCTTTTGAAGGATCTAATCTTATCAGGATTTATCTCTAGCATTGTCTTTATTGCGAGCTTCTCCTTATCCACTAAAGTAAAACTGCTCTAAACCAGAATTTTGGTGAGGATGACTGCTCAATGCAGGGTAAAATTCATGCAGAAAGCTCCGAGTAAACATGTATTACACGAACAAGATACATAAAGTAAAATATTTACTTAGGTACAGTGAACAGTCGATAGTTTGAAGTTTAAGTAATGAAGAATTGAGAACTTTTAGGCAGATGGCTGCTTAACCCATTACCTCAAAGGCTATCTTAGATACAACCTCTTTGAATAAATCTACCGAAAAGGAGCATCAACAAGAGAAAAGGATAATGTTATAATTTTGTAGTTTGAAACCATTGTGATTAATAGAGCATTTGCTCCTATAGGAGCAATTGCTCTATTTATCACAATGGTTTCATAAAGACAGAGTCGTCAAAAGTCGTCAGTATGAGGGAATGGGTTAATGCAGGATGAGGTCATGCAGAAAGCTTGGTGCTTTCTGTATGTATTTCACCTTGCATTAAACTGCCAGTTGTCTTCAAGGCCAATGATGATATTAATTTCATTGTCTGGTTTAGAGAGTGTCAACTATATATAATTTATATTAAACATTTCGTGAAGACAGTCGATGTAAGAATTGATAATTGATATTTGCAGAGTGTGAAATAACTTGGTTTGTGTTCAGAAGTCGATTGAAATCACTTGTTCCAGTTGTGACTTGAAAATGTTTTCTTTCGGTTAATGACCGCAACATTGCATAATGGTATAATGAGGGAACACAAAGACAACTTCAGAGCTAAGGATGAGCAGTGTACTGATCTGTCAAAATCTCAATTCTTAGCCAAACCCTATCTTGCTGCCACTCATTCGAATCATTGCCTCAGAGAGGCAATTCTACTAATATTTTCGAGTATAGATATATACTGATAGGGTTAGACGGAAATATATAAAAATATACACTTCTCAGATTTATTTAAAATAAAAACCGCACATTATCTATAGATCTGCCACTTGCATAGATACTGTTTTCAAATATTTTGATACAATATTTTGATTCAACATTTCAATAACTAACACATATTGTTAATTACGTTTAGCTTATTGTATTGGCTTATCCATTTAGTTGCAAAAGCTTATGCTTTAGTTGTATTAGAGTATTGTCAAAGTAACTCAATCCATATAAGCTTCTCAATGTTGTTATATTTTCTGGTCCTTCGGGATCATTAGTTTTTATGGTATAAGCTTTGACAATTGAATACTGCTTAAGCCGGTGCTACAGGGCGTGAGCATTGTTGCACTTTTAAATACTACTCATGAACAGACTCAATAAAACCGAGTCTGCATTTTTCTCTTTTGGCATTATTACTTTTGCTTTCGGAGTATCACCCACTTTCAGAATATATTCATACTTAAGTGCGTTTGGCCAAATACACGTTATGACCAATCTACTTTTCATTTGAATGGACGTTTTTGCCTTTTGCCAAACGGACCCCAACATTTGTAATTGTGACTTATTATGAATAATTTGTTAAGCAAAATTTGCTTAGGTGGACCCTTCAACAGCCCCTTGACCTTGATATTCAATAAAGATCTGTTCTCCTTTTTTGGGACATTACAGCATGAATGGATGAAAAATAGTTCCCTCGGCTTGCGTATAAAGCAAAATAGACTACAAACGTCAACGAACACACAGTAATATTGGGGATGAATGAATGACGTTATAATGAAATACTGCCTAATTCTGTAGTTATCAACTTATTTCTGGTTTGGTAGAAAGTATAAAAAGAAATAGAAAGATTGCAGATTTACTCACTTAACACATCCTATTTCATTGAACGATATATGAGTTTAAATTTTTATGAAACGTTTTTGAATTACTACAGTCTATTACTGACACTATATTAATGTCCAAATAAATAAAAATATGTTAATGAATGTGACAATTTATTAACAGGTTGTTTTGTTTCAAGACCAAAAATTAACAAATGTAATTCAACAAAGTGCAGAGCAGTAGATAAAGGTGCGTGTTCAAATACCATCAGATCAAACTCGTCATTTCTCCACCAAAACTATGTCGTGACCACTCTTTCGATTCGTCTTTTTGAGGCGAGTCTAAAGCGTAGTCGCACCGTATGGTTTTGTGGAGTAATAGGGTTTTTTTTAATTTGCGCATCTTATTTTGGACCTTCTATCTACAAGTATTTACTACAGGCATTGTAAAACTTTCAATACTCACCCAAAATAACTCCAAACCTTATAAACCTCTTCCTAAATTCTGTCCACACTTTTTATTTCCCCCTTTTATCTGTAAATGTATTTGTTTTTATTTTCAAACTCCACTACAAAGATGTTTATCTAATTTCTTTCGTTTTTTCATACACTATATCCCAATATAACAATTGGCAAGACGTAGCTATTGTTACCTATTACGAAATCCACGTGTTCTTGGCGCTTAACACGATCCTTATACATGTGCTATCAACAAAGTGTTTCTTTTTTATCGTCAACGGTACAATGTTCACATTCCACAAACCTGTAAATCTCATCAGTGGAGGAGTAATTCTCGACAAACTCATCTAAGCCTGTTCATGTCTCATCACTGCACACCAAGAGCGTTCGTTATCCCATATTGACTTGATGTGATCCGGGATCACTTCCAACAAGTGGTGTAAGGAGCATTATTGGGAAAATGTTTCAAAGCAAAGCTGTACTCAATATGAAGACCTTTGTTAATTAACAAGCAGATGCAGGACAAGACCACTAAAACATAACTGGTTTACACCAAAACACATAACAATGGTAATTAGTCCTAACGTTGTTTAGTGTCAATACAAGTATCGGTACTTTAGCTTTGATGGTACGTTCTATGAAATGTCTTGAATCACTTTTCTGTAGCACTATTCATTGCTATATTTAATTGATTAATTATCGTTTGGGCTTTATTAACCCTTCGCTTGCTGAATTTTAAAACACATTTCTCCTTCTTTACCCATGCCCTGTTGTATAATTACATATATCTTCTCTGTGTAGAAGTATTTCGCTGTGCAATCACTGCTATGGAGTGCACTGGTTGCACAATCAACTTGTAAATAGTGCAGACCCTGATGAGACAGCTCCTGTAGGAGCTGTCTCATCTGGGTCTTCACTATTTACAGGTAGGTATATTGACGTGAATAGCAAGCGAAGGGTTAAAGTATAAAGACTAAACACGCCAATTCCAGTTTTGTACACACCAGTCATATTTTTACTGTTGCACGTATATCAGTCATACAATCAAATATGGAACTAAAACTTAGTGCATGTCTTTGTTTCCAAACACTGCATCCCATGCCTCATTCAGTGTACTTTTCAGTATTTATTGACTTGTTCCCGGACTTGATTCCGCTGTGCTTTGTGGTATTGAACCGGCATTGAATGTATTACTTCATCGGGGATTATTATGATTGATTTTGGCCGTTTTATGATTCACCTGCTATTACTATTAGAGGTCTATTATCCGTACCACAGTATGGTATGATATTGGCTGAGCGGTAAACATATAATGGTCTTAAAATTGGCTTGTTCGGTAGAACCTGGCTTATGCGACCTTTTAAAAGATGTCTAATTAAGTGTTTTAACGCATGTGGTAGCTTAATTCAGGCCAAAAGTAATACAGAAAGCTCCACTGTAGGAGCCGTCTGATCAGGGTCTTTTCTGATTGCTTATGAACCTATACTTGATTTGACTCTACGGTTTCCACCAATACCAAACATCCCTGTATACATTTGCCATGCGAGTTATTACAGATCAAGTTAAATGCTCTCCATGGTTGATCCAAATTTACAAGGGTTATGAACCTTAGTTTGAAAATAAGTTTTCTTCATTATGTATTTATATACCAAAAACATTTTTGTATGATTTGAGTCTGTGCATTGATGATTTACTTTTCACAATTGCCAAACAAATTAGTACCCAGTATCTCTTAAAAAGGACATATGCAAGCAGTAAAGACCCAGATCAGAGGGCTCCTGAAGGAACCCTCTGATCAGGGTCTTCACTGTTTGCTGAACCCATCGATGTTTATGGATATTTAGTTTGCTGTGTCCCCTCTATATGGAAAATGTATGGATTCCAAAGTAAGATCTGGACGAGTTTTACACGAATAATATGGGAAAACAGGGGTTAACATTGCCCTTATGAACATAACCATTTATACGCGAATTAATCACTTTATCAATATTCATTAAATCTATTTTTATACTGCATTTTTATTTAAAACAAATAGTTTTGGCTGAAACAGATAATATAGGAGCTGATCTGTATAACACCAAAAGCACACATAGCAGATCCTTAATCGACATATGTTACATGAGCTGTTTGATATGGGTCTACTCTGTTCGCAAATGACTTAAAATGCGTTACTATGATTGGACGATTAAAATAGAGTTTAACTGTTAAGTATGTTTGTTTATGCAAAAGAAACTTAAAATAATGTAAAAAGGGTCTTGTTTATTTCCTTCATTTGCAAGCTAAGATGTCAATGGAAATGTTTCTGTCGTTTATATTATGCGTCAAAAGGATACAAAATAGTCTGAATAAGTTGCGGGGTTGCGGAAATGAGTTTCTCCGTAACAAATGATAACCGGAATAACATTTGGCCATCTTAACACTTTAAGACACTTATATTGAGTCGATAATATAACCTTTAAAAGCAGGCAGTTGCTTAAAACAGGACAAAGGCAATGGAAAAAACTACTATAGGATCTTTCTGCATTTTTTTTGACCTGCATTAAGCTACCACCTGCGTTACGGATCCATAATTAGACCTCGTCTTTAAGACGGTTTTTTACTGTCGTGATTAAATCATTTTTATAATGGCATATGAACACAGGAAATTTTGGTTTTAACAAAAACTGAAGATTAATTCATATATTATATCATAAACAAATAGAGGAGATCCTGATCAGACCGCTACTACAGGAGCCGCCTGATATGGGTCTACTCTGTTTGCAAAGGTGTTAAAAGTTGTATGCATGGCGTAATTGGTTAATGGAAATTTATATCAGTGTTACCCAAAATTATTAATCCTGTCCCCATATACATGTAGACACTTTTTGACGCGTTAGTAAAACGAGTAGATCCACACGATGTCACCTGTATTTTATTGCGGAGAACATATCAGTCGAGTCATTGCTAAAGTCCAGATGAAGTAAACACAAACACCTCAGCAGTTTGTTGGCCTATCTTCCACCCTTCTTACAGGCATTTAATGCAAAGTAGTTATAAAAACTCAACTAAATCTTCGATGTCAATGTTGCTTACTGTCACCAACTGGTTCTGGCTACCGCTTTGAAAATGCCAGTGTTATTAGTGTCACCAGTTGGACCTTACTACCGGTTTGAAAATTCAGTGTTACTTACTGTCACCAAATGGACATGTGTATGACATTCGTCCAGTGTCACTGTCAGTGTTACTTCTGTCAACAACTAGACTTGGCTACCGGTCTGCGTGGCATTCGTCCAATGCCAGCATCAGTATTACTTACCGTCAACAACTGGATCTGGCTACCGGTCTGTATGACATTCTACCAATGCCAGTATCAGTGTAACTCACTGTCAAGAACTGGACCTGGCTACCAGTATGTATGACATTATTCCAATGCCAGTATCAGTGTTACTTACCGTCACCAACTGGACCTGGCTACCGGTCTGTATTACATTCTTCAAATGCCACTATCAGTGTTACTCACTGTTAACAACTCGACCTGGCTACCAGTCTGTACAACATTCGTCCAATGCCACTACCAGTGCTACTCACTGCTAATAACTTGATCTGACTACCAGTCTGTACAACATTCGTCCAATGCTAGTATCAGTGTTACTCATTGCTAATAACTTGATCTGGCTACCAGTCTATACAACATTCGTCCAATACCAGTATCAGTGTTACTCACTGCTAATAACTTGATCTGACTACCAGTCTGTACAACATTCGTCCAATGCTAGTATCAGTGTTACTCACTGCTAATAACTTGATCTGGCTACCAATCTGTACAACATTCGTCCAATGCCAGTATCAGTGCTACTCACTGTCAACAACTGGACCTGGCCACCAGTCTATACGACATTCGTCCAATGCCAGTATCAGTGCTACTCACTGTCAACAACTGGACCTGGCTACCAGACTGTACGACATTCGTCCAATGCTAGTATTAGTGTTATTCACTGCCAACAACTGGACCTGGTCTCCAGTCTGTACAGCATTCGTCCAATGCTAGTATCAGTGTTACTCACTGCCAACAACTGGACCTGGCCACCAGTCTGTACAACATTCGTCCAATACCAGTATCAGTGTTACTCACTGCTAATAACTTGATCTGACTACCAGTCTGTACAACATTCGTCCAATGCTAGTATCAGTGTTACTCATTGTTAATAACTTGATCTGGCTACCAGTCTATACAACATTCGTCCAATGCCAGTCTCAGTCTTACTCACTGTCAACAATTAGACTTGGCTACCGGTCTGTATGACATTCGTCCAATGCCAGTATCAGTGCTACTCACTGTCAACAACTGGACCTGGCTACCAGACTGTACGACATTCGTCCAATGCTAGTATTAGTGTTATTCACTGCCAACAACTGGACCTGGTCTCCAGTCTGTACAGCATTCGTCCAATGGTAGTATCAGTGTTACTCACTGCCAACAACTGGACCTGGCCACCAGTCTGTACAACATTCGTCCAATACCAGTATCAGTGTTACTCACTGCTAATAACTTGATCTGACTACCAGTCTGTACAACATTCGTCCAATGCTAGTATCAGTGTTACTCACTGCTAATAACTAGATCTGACTACCAGTCTGTACAACATTCGTCCAATGCTAGTATCAGTGTTACTCATTGCTAATAACTTGATCTGGCTACCAGTCTATACAACATTCGTCCAATGCCAGTATCAGTCTTACTCACTGTCAACAATTAGAATTGGCTACCGGTCTGTATGACATTCGTCCAATGCCAGTATCAGTGCTACTCACTGTCAACAACTGGACCTGGCCACCAGTCTGTACGACATTCGTCCAATGCCAGTATCAGTGCTACTCACTGTCAACAACTGGACCTGGCTACCAGACTGTACGACACTCGTCCAATGCTAGTATTAGTGTTATTCACTGCCAACAACTGGACCTGGCCACCAGTCTGTACGACACTCGTCCAATGCCAGTACATTTTGTATTAGTGTTACTCACTGCCAACAACTGGACCTGGCTACCGGTCTGTATGACATTCTTCCAATGCCAATATCAGTGTTACTGCCAACAACTTGACCTGGCTACCGGTCTGTATAACATTCGTCCAATGCCACTATCAGTGACTTACCGTCAACAATAACGTACATTCAAATTTCAATCAGTTTGCTTGGTGAGAATGCCCATGAATCATAAGTTCATTCTGTACAGAGTTTCGCAATATGCAGATTAATAATGTAACCGCGCTATTACACAATGGTCTTTTGGATGCCTTTATCTTATAATTGAATACTGTGCGGTAACATCAAACTGGGAATAAATAGGAGTGAATCATATCTGTTGTGCTAATAGTAAGCGTACTCCATGAACTGTTGCACAATATACCCAACTATTGACTTGGTTTGAAAAGATAGTGCAACATACATGTAAATGTGTGATAACCTCCTTGAATAGTTTGAATCCAGATGAGACGCTTAGTGAAGCGGTATCTCACCAGGATCAAACATGTTTGTCATCCTCAATGCAGTTTTATCAGAAAATAAGTACATGTATAGATTTCCCTTGTGTATTGAAAATGCCAACAACAAGTTGCTTAGCGTTTTAAAGGCCATACTGCAGAGTTGCGTAATGTACAGATATAGAAATACAGTAGAAATATTCTAAACCGGAATTTTAGTAAAGAAGAAAATAGAACATATTGGCAGGTGGCTGCTTTATGCAGGATGAAAGTCATACAGAAAGCTCGCAAAGGACAACCAGAATTTTAGTAAAGACACATTTAGAACCTTTTAGGCAGGTGGCTGCTAAAGTAGCTTTCTGCATGACATTCATCTTGCATTAAGCTGCCATCTGTCTTGCAGACTTGCTACATACTAATTAAAACAGAGAGGCTTAATTGTACATGTTCTAGTACATGTTCTGAATATCGCAATACACATAACGTTTAACCTTGTAACAGAAAATAGGTTTCTTTGAATGGCTGCTGTTAGTGGTTATTGCTTTCCTTGTAGCAATTAACTAGTGTTGGTTAATCTCCGGTTTTATCTTAACCCTTCGCTTGCTATTCACGTCAATATACGTACCTGTAAATAGTGAATACCCAGATGAGACAGCTCCTGCAGGAGCTGTCTTATCAGGGTCTGCACTATTTGCAAATTGATTGTGCGACCAGTGCACTCCATAGCAGGGATTGCACAGAGAAATATGTATACACAGTGAAGATATATGTAATTATACAACAGGGCATGGGTAAAGAAGGAGAAATGCATTTTAAAATTCAGGAAGAGACGGGTTAACGACTTGAATGTTTGAATGTTGATAATATAGATATGATTTCATAGTTACTCCCGTGGCCAAAGTTTCTTGTGTGCATTTGCCATTATACAAATCAATGTAATTGATATTCATGACGCCATCATCTTTTACATGAATATTCATGGTGTAAAGGGTTGACACTAGCGGATATGCTACACAAGTATCTAGCTAGTAAAAGTCAGACACTTTCATACAGTATCATAAGTATCCTAGCTCTAACCTTTGCTTCTTAATTTGCCACACTACCTAAAACATCACTAAGCCTGATTATTAACTAGAATATTATTATACTGACCTTTTTCCCGATACAGAGAACCTTTCGCACCTTTGCAAACAGATAAGACCCAGATCAGACGACTGTCTGATCAGGGTCTGCATTCTTAGCTGATTGGATTAATGCTGATATAATCCTTAAATTCTGTCGTTGCCAACATACCATGCATGCACATGCCATTATAACAAATAATATTAATGTTATTCACGGTGTGATTATTTCTTACACGATTATTTATGAGTCTTATACGGGTGTTATATGAGTCTTACATGAATATTTATGAGTCTTACACGATTTTTATGAGTCTTACACGAATATTCATGAGGGAGAGGGTTAACTAGAATGTTGTCGCGCTACTAGACATAAGCTTAGAGCAAATAACTGGATACCTAACAGCCTATATTTAACGCTTTCCCTGTTTGAGATTTATTCATCTCATTAATATGCATGAACAGAATCAATAAATGAAACATGGAAAATAATTGTTTCCTCATGGTGGAAACTAAAAACAGACAAATATCATTTCATAAGCAAACAGAGCAGACTCTACTCAGACATTTATAAAAAGGAAAGGGTTAAATATCTATTGTTTACTTTTCTTAAAAGTCAGTTTTTATTGCAACACATTTATGTCAATGTCCGCACATGTGGTTAAGTGGTGGCAGAAATAGGCCACCATATGTCCCTTTCTCCATTGATAACATATCTCTAAAAATGGTTTAGGTGCGCGCGACTTTTAATGTTGATCGTTAAACTGTTTTTAATGACTATTCTTACCCCTTCTCATGCTCAATCCCTGATTTGCGGCCATTTTCATCGTTTTCCGGTTCGACCATCATTTTGAGAAACTATTGAGCGAGTTTGAAACAGCTTGGATCCTGGTGAGACACTGAGTTACCTCGGCCTCTTATCTAGATCCAAGTTGTTTGTAATTTCCAATCATAATTCGCTCAGCACGAGAAGGGTTAACATGCTCCAACATTAGTGATTCCAAAATTATCCGATCAGCTTTGATTACCATACAGATTGCACATTGGATATTGAATTTCACTAGTTTAACGTTTGCTTCTGACGGAATCATATTCATGAAACTGAATCATCTATTCAGATTAAGCGATAAATAAATGCAGCAATTCTCTAGCGTGATTGAACGCTGGATTGACTGCTTTGATCATTGGCAATGTCAGTGTTCTTTTAATTCCACTGTGAAAAAAAAATAATATCACAATTCGGATCGCGTGTAAATTTTAACTATTTCCGGTTCGAACAAGCTTATGAGACATTACTGACTGAGTGTCAAATAGCTTTGATCCTGATGAGAGACCGATGTCCTCGGCGTTTATCTGGAGTCAAGCTGTATGCAAAATAAAAAGATGAGTCAGACCATGTGGTGAGGCTTAAATTCAAGATTTTTTTCATCATTTTTGGAAGATGATCCATCATACCCTTGAAATTAGGAATTTTGTCCGATTTGGGATGTTTTAGCTGTAAGAAGATTTCAACAAATTCCTTCCTACAAATGTCCATAATAGACTCCTCTAAAATCCATACACAAATAGAAAACACATCAAACACCTCCTGTAGGATCTGCCTGATCTGGGTCTGCTGTTTGTTTATGAATTTTAAAGGTTTTTGCTTTGACTGAATTTTCTGGGTAAAAACATTTACCTCTGAAATGGGAAATTTTCAATCAAAATTGGGGAAACACACTTTACACCATTGGCAACATAGCTCAATAACGGCTAGAAATTCAATTTTTAAAAACCCCTGCAATAAATCATATGAAAGAAGACAGTTGTAATCAGTTAACACTTTTTGTACTACAGTAAAACCTCTCTATAACGGCCACTAAATTGCATCAAGTATTTTATGTTAAAGGCATGCGGCTGCTTAAAGCAAAGTGAAAGTAAAACAGAACGCTCCTATAGGAGCGTTCTGTTTTACTTTCACATTGCTTTAAGCAGCCACCTGCCCTTAATACCGACTAATTAACACACTTTAGTGGCCGTTATAGAGAGGTTTTACTGTAGTATTGTCAATGTCTGAAAGTAGGAGATCATTCGTAAGCAGTAATGCGTAAAGAGAAAATTACAAACTCTGTTTTATTGAGTTTATTCAGGGACCGTTATTAACAATGCAACACTACTCACGCCCCTTATGTCCTGTGTTTATTCCAAATTTCAATACCTTCTGAATATTCATGGACAAAATAGTTGTAATGAAATATATGGAAAGTGGGACATTGTAGCCATTTTAGAAAGTAAATAACAAGATCAGTCAAATTCCATTAACAAACGGAGTAAACCCTGATCGGACGGCTCATGTTTGTAATTTCGTGAAAAAGGGTGTTTATATGAAGGAAACGGTTATCCCTTACTCAGTGGTGAAATAATAAAACGTAATCTTAAAATTGGATATTGTGCGATTTTGATTACTTTCGATTCGATGAAGCTTTTGAGAAACTATTGTCCGAGAAGACCCGGATGGCAAGACTTTATAGAAGGGATTAGTATCGCGTTTGATGAGACCATTAGAAAATGAAACCCCCGAACTTAACCCTTAACTCCATGACTGAACCTTTTAACGCCTTTGAAAATGCTTATAAAACTTTAAGTTGAGTCTGAGTTCGTTCTCAACTTTTTGATTTGTCAGACTTGAGCTTACTTTATTGCTTCTGCTATGGTCATACTTACATGTATCTGTGTTTATGGGCCATTGTGAAAATCATCTAATTAATATTCATGATGTCATTATGTCTTACATGAATAATCAGTAAAAAGACCCTATAAAACCAGATTGCCGTTAAGTCACTGTCAATGTGACAGGTGTTTCCTGGTACGTATATTCAAGGTCAAGGTCGCACAATTGAACTTAGAATTTGTGTTTAGCATTTGCGTTAAGCAAAAATGATAACCTCAATTTATGTGAAACACATTTTTGTAAGTCCATTTATTTACATAACCCTTTGCGATAAAACTTTGGAACTTGGAACACTTGTTCAACACGATAACTTCCACCTGTATGCAAAAGTGCACAACTCTGTCAAGCATTTTGACTGAATTATGCTCCTTTTTAACTTATCATTTTTGGTTAAGGTTTTTGTTAAAGTCCACTTATTTACATAACCCTTTGAGATAAAGCTTTGAAACTTGGAATACTTGTTTACCATCACAAACTTCATCTGTAGTCAAGAGTACATAACTGTGTCTGACATTTTTACATAATTATGCCCCTTTTTAACTTGGAATTTTTGGTTAAGGTTTTGGTTAAAGTCCATTTATCTACATAACCCTTTGAGATAGAGCTTTTAAATTTAAACACTTGTTTAAACACTTGTTCACCATCAGAAGGTTTATCTGTAGACAAGAATAAATAACTCTGTCAAGCATTTAGACAGAAGTATGGCCCTTTTTAATCTAAAATATTTGGTTAAGGTTTTTTGTTAAAGTACGGATATTTACAACCCTTTGAGATAAAGCCTTAAAACTTGGTCGCACAATGGGACTTAGAATTTGTGTTTAGCATTTGCATTTAACAAATACGTTAACCTCAGTTTATGTTGAACAATACCTCGACGGGCGTATATTGTGCCCATTGGCACTCTTGTTATTCTTTCCCTAGCAATCATTATCCCTTTACTCCATAAATACGCTCTTCTACACCTTTTCAAACAGAGTAGAGTAGACGCAGATCAGACGGCTCCTATAGGAGCCGTCTGATCAGGGTTTGCTCTGTTTGCATATGCTATACTATAGATATGATTTTTCAGTTTCTTCCATGACCAACAATTCCTGTGTCCGTTTGGTGTTGTAAGAAATTATCTAATTAATAGTCATTATGTCATTATTTCTTAAATGGATATTCATGGAGTAAAGCGTTATATGAATGATTTTCTGACATATTTCTGAAAATAAAGAGTGAAATAAAAGACAAGTTTAGCAAAGCTTTGTGACAATACCGTCGGTTATTAATGTTTGCCACTTAAATCGAGCTCTTAAAGAGAATATTTCCGTCTAGGGGCGTGTTTGTCTGCATTTTCTACGAAAGAACTGGTTTTGTGGTGAAATAAATATTCAAATGAAAGTACCATCATAAAATGTGAGACAAACCTTGAATTTCCTCGACATTTTTGCAGTTATTACAATAGAACTCTTTGAGACTGATTAGAATTTAATTAATTGGGCTTTTAAAGTTTAAAATCTGTGAAATAAAAACAATTAAACCCCAATATGTTTTCCCCCGCGGGAATGTCAAACTGACATAGTTTTATCCTAACTAGAGGCGAATTATGTGCTCTAGATGTGAGTCCAACAAATCAGTAATTCGGTTAGTCATCAGGATCCAAACTGCCTGATGCCTAAATGAATATTCTGAAAATGGTTGATCCTTCGAAAGCAAAAGTAGAAATGCAAAAAGAGAAAATTGCAGACTCGGTTTTATTGAGTCTGTTCATGAGTAGTAATTAAAAGTGCAAGACTACTCACGCCCCCTAGCACCGGCTTAAGCAGTATTCAATTTTCAAAACTAATAACATGAAAACTAATGATCCCGAAGGACCAGAAAATATAACAACACTGAGAATGAAGTACGGGGCGACTTTCTACGGCCGCCAGTTTTGAAGGGGAATTAAAGAAACTGCTTGAGAATTGCGGCTAACGAAATTACTGCAAACCCCCTCGAAACTGGACGCTATCAGTGCCTGCTTGTAAGACAAGTGGCAGCCTATTGCAGAGTGAAAGTCAGGCAGAAAGCTCCAAAAGGAGCTTTCTGTAAGACTTTCACCCTGCATTAAGCAACCACTTGCCTAAAAAGATTTAAGTTTATCAAAGTTCCGGTCTATAGGGGTTTTACTGTACAAATGTATTAGCAGAGAGTAAAATTACAAGACGTCTCGCAGTTTGAAGCTTGGTCTTCATTTTAACCCTTCGCTTGCTATTCACGTCAATATACCTACCTGTAAATAGTGAAGACCCAGATGAGACAGCTCCTGCAGGGGCTGTCTCATCAGGGTCTGCACTATTTACAAGTCGATTGTGCAACCAGTGCACTCCACAGCAGTGATTGCACAGCGAAATACTTGTACACAGTGAAGATATATGTAATTATACAACAGGGCATGGGTAAAGGAGGAGAAATGTATTTTTAAATTCAGCAAGCGAATGGTTAATGGATATGGATATATTTATAGTAGCATATGAACACAGGCATGTTTGGCCATGGCAGAAACTGTAAGAGTACAATCTGTATTAATCCATAAGCAAACAAAGCAGATTCTGGTCAGACCTTGTACTGCATTCTAAATCTTGTTATATTTTCTGGTCCTTTGGGATCATTAGTTTCGATGTTATTAGTTTTGATAACCGCTGAAGCCGGTACTTAGGGGTGGGGAGCAGTGTTGCAATTCATGAACAGATTCAGTAAAACCGAGTCTTTTTACCGAAAAACGTATAATTTTCTCTTTTCATATTGCTGCTTTTGCTTTCGAAGGATGCCCTACTTTCAGAACTTTTCTACAGGGGCCGTCTGATATGCTGTATGGGTTAATCTGTGTACACATGCGTTAATAAGAGTATCTGTGAGGTTAAGGGTAAAAATATGTACAATGATGTGTGAGCACCGTTTCCATGCACCAACTTTCCAAGAGAGGGTTTTAGTTTCAAACATTTTCTGTCTGTTTGCCCGTCGCATTATTCCAAAAGTATCGGAATTGTACAGGTGCAATTTGTTCAAGGAGATGAATTTTATAAGCTCACAGCTTTCATTCCAATCCTTCTTAGAAGTTATGTACATTTAATATGCATGTTGTAACCAAATTTTTTCTAAAGCAATATGAAACCAACACCTATTTACCTCTTTGTTGCTTATATACATAACATCCGCTGTAAACAGTACACATCTAAATGAGAACAAAATTTCTTATTTGAAATAACCCATTCCCTCCTAGACTATTTTAGCCCCAACCTCTTTGATTAAATCTACCGAAAAGGAGCATTTGCGCGAGAAAAGGGAAACTTCAGAATTGTGTAGTTTTTAAACCATTGTAATAAATAGAGCGTTTGCTATTTGGCAAATGCTCTATTTATCACAATGGTTTAAAAACTTACCTAATATTTTACTCTATAAATACGCCTTTTTACGCTGTTGCAAAGAGAGAAGACCTAGATCAGTCGCCACCATGCCGTCTGATCAGGATCTGCTCTATTTGCTTAATATAGATATGATTCTGCAGTTTCTACCATCGTCTAAGAATGCATGTGTCCATGCGCTATTATAACAAATTAATCAGATTAATATTCATGACGTCAATATTTCTTACATGAATATTCATGGAGGACTGGGTTAAGGTATTTTAAGTAGTTGCTAATTTGCAGGCAGTTCTGAATGATTTTTTTTAACTCTCAACCTACTGAATAATTAAAATTGTCTTCTCATTTTCTGAATAGTAGTGAAAATAAACATTGTATCAAAATGTATCACAGAAGAAAATGAGTTTTATAACGAACAATGTATACCCTGATCAAAGGGCTCCCCCAGGAGCTTTCATTTTCTCTCCTAGAAGCTATCATTTTCTCCCCCATGAGCTATCATTTTCTCCCCCAGGAGCCCTTTGATCAGGCTTTACACTGTATGCAAATGCCTTATATACTCGGGTCCCGTACCTTAAGGGTCACAGAAACTACCCAGTGCATTACGTTTTAAGAGTATCAGTGGGTGGTATCTTTGAAAGCGAAAACAGTAATTTATCATTCGTAATTAGTTGAAAAGTTAAGCATGTCCGTTTCTGAGAAATTTTTGAAACAGATTGAAATCAATGTTTTTTGCCACTTAACTTTTAAATTTGTGAAACTCGAATGGTAATTAAATTTCAATATGATCGGTAGAAGACGCCTCGCTGATGCAAATGTTCTCAATAACTCGCCACGTATTTGGCGGGTCGTTTTTAGGGTTTCGGCTTTTGCCGAAATCCTTATAAAATGGATTGCGACTCAAACTATGGCGGAAAACCCTATTGCACGAGCGCTACCTAGCGGGAATCCCCCTAAGAGAATACGCGCATGTGCAGTGCTTGGCTTACAATCCGGTTCCGGAATCTTACAAAATATGTATAATGAAATATGGAAGGTGGATCCATTAGCAACAGAGCAGACCCTGAATCTATGGGAGCGAGCTGTCTGATCTGGGTCGAATCTATTTGCAGACGCATGAAAACAAGTTTATATGGGGAAATTAAGGGTTAAATAGACTTCTTCTGTTCTGTACGTTCTTTACAGTGTAAAGGTTAAAGCCCACTGGTGGTCAGTAGTGCAGGGCAACTGGTTACATCATGTTAAAATCTCTAGAGGTCATACGCTTAACTCTTTGCACGCTAGCGGTGAAACTGTGATTACCTATGCAAACAGTTTGGGTCCAGATGAGAGGCCACATAATTCTGCGTCTCATCAGGATCCAAACTGTTTGTCATCTTGATCATATTTTTGCATAAAATGAAAGAACGAAGACGTCAATTGTTGCAAATGAAACATCACTCAGCATTGTAAGGATTAAGCAAGCTGTAATCTAAAGTTGCAAAAATGTTTCCAAACTGACTTATTCAGCTGTACAAACTGGTAGAGACGCTAGAACACTAAACCTTTCCTTCATATAAATGTTTTTCACGCGTTTGTAAACAGAGTAGACCCAGATCTGATGACTCCTATAGGAGTCGTCTGATCAGGACATGCTCTGTTGGCTAATGGAATTTGAAAGATTTTTTTCTTTCCTTTCTTAAATGGCTACTCATAATCATTTCCACTTTTTATGTTTCATATAATGAAACATGAAAAGTGGAAATAAGTAGCCATTATTTTGTTCATGAATATTCAGTAGGTATTGAAATTGGAATAAACAAAGAACAGGAATAAAGTTTCTTACATGGATCCGTTCCATTTGCGCTCTGTATCTATATACATGTACTTTTTTAAAACTGTTGTTTTTGTTGATTTAATTATTGTTCAAATTCTCAGGGAATGTTTTAAAGTCAGTTTGAACTGTGCAGTAATTCATTTTGAAACAAACTAAGTTTTCAAATATTATGCAGGTTATCGTGACCTAATTGCCAGTTGTACATTGTGTTTGTCGGACTGTGATCAGGATCCTAGATGTTTGACAATTTTAAAATACAACTATGCAAAGCATAGACTAATTGAATATAAATAGTTATATATGCAATACACAAAATAATGAGCAGGTGACAATTTTAAATTGAACATGGTACTTTCGAATTCATAGTTATCCTAGCACAAAGTCTGGATCCTGCCTCTAAGTTTCATCGAAATGCATACTATTGACACCAGGACTGTATGTTAATATAGCATAATGCTTTAAAAAGTCCATAACCAGTTTCAAGAGGCATGCTTATGTTTTCTAGTTTGTTTGCTTTAAAATGTATTTAGAGAAAAGAATATCAAAAAGGATAAAGAATAAAAAATATATTAGAATATTTTTTCTTTTCGCATTCGGGATTCGAACCAAGGACCTACAGATTCCCCTCGGCCACCGCTTGGGTCCCAATATATAAGTGTTACATGGTTCTATTTAAACGCTACAAAGGCGTGAAAAGCAACAACGACTAGTGAACGTACATATTAATATGCAAATTATACAGACCCATTTTTCATGAAATCTCCAAGTATAAAATGAATAGATTTCACCAATGACCTACTGTCAATCCAAACGCCTTTGTTCAAACAGCATGGTGTCTTTTTACAACAGAAGTCCGACATAAGGTCGTCGGATTCTGAAAGTTCCATACCCTTCCTGTGGTATTTACAAAAGTCCGATATATTGTTGTCGGATTCTGAGTAAATGCCCTTTTAGCCTAGTCACTTATGCCCTTTCCAAACAGAGGAGACCCAGGTAAGAAGGCTGATAGAGAAGCCCTCTAATCAGGATCTGCACGGTTTGTCGTGTTACACTATTGTTTGGAAAAGTCCCTAAATATTAAACATAAGCTCATTTTAGCTTGACTTGTTTGAATTTTGGAACAGCCCATTTCACCGTTGTAATAGTTAGGTAGACCAAAGTAACATAATTGTTAGACTTTTGCAGAACATTATAGAATTGTTGGAGGTACATGAAATGGACACATAACCGAAAAGAATTATTTGATTATTACAGCCACGGTTGATATTTCGATACACTTTCAACATTTTGTGAACTACTAAGAAATATCGAACATCAATGGTACTATTTCTAGGGTAGATAAAATTCAAATGCAGAAATTCAATTCCATTGCGACATTACAATGTTTCCTGATGAATTTAATCAATGGTCGTGCGACGTTGTTGCTAAGATCTGGTTTGAAAGAAATAGAATTTCAAAAATACATGTACGGTAAAACCCCTCTAAACCAGACTTTAAATTCAGTATACATATCAGTCTTGGAGACAGGTGGCAGCTTAATGCAGGATGAAAATAATGCAGAAAGCTCCTCGGCATGACTTTCACCCTGCATTAAGCAGCCACCTGCCTAAAAAAATTCTAAATTCTTATCTACTAGAAGTCGGGTTAAGAGGGGTTTTACTGTATTGTAAAAGGCGACAAATCTATACTTTTGAATGTATTTCAGAGATTTACAAGTGATACCCTAATTACCCTGGGTATTTTGACAAACACACTTATGCAAATAGTGCAGACCCAGATCAAACACCTCCTTAATGGGCCCGTTTGAAGGGTTTTCACTATTTGCTACCATGTCTGTTTAATCTAAAGTTGCAAAGATGTTTCCAAACTGACTTATTCAGCTGTACAAACTGGTAGAGAGGAGAGACTGGGTGCTAGAACATTTAACCCTTTCCTTCATATAAATGTTTTTCACGTGTTTGTAAACATAGTAGACCCAGATCTGATTACTCCTATAGAAGTCGTCTGATCAGGGTCTGCTCTGTTGGCTAATGGAATTTGAAAGATCTTTTTCTTTACTTTCTTAAATGGCTAATAATGTCCACTTTTCATGTTTCATTATAACTACTTTGTTCATGAATATTCAGTAGGTATTGAAATTTGGAATAAACATAGAACAGGAATCAAGTTTCTTACATGGATCCGTTCCATTTGCGCTCTGTGTCTATATACATGTACTTTTTTAAACTATTGTTTTTGTTGATGTAATTATTGCTCAAATTCTCAGGGAATTTTTATAGTCAGTTTGAACTGTGCAGTAATTCATTTTGAAACAAACTAAGTTTTCAAATATTATGCAGGTTATCGTGACCTAATTGCCAGTTGTACATTGTGTGTGTCGGTCTGTGATCAGGATCCTAGATGTTTGACAATTTTAAAATAAAACTATGCAAAGCATAGACTAATTGAATCTAAATAATTATATATGCAATACACAAAATAATGAGCAGGTGACAATTTTAAATTGAACATGGTACTTTCGAATTCATAGTTGTCCTAGCACAAAGTCTGGATCCTGCCTCTAAGTTTCATCGAAATGCATACTATTGACACCAGGACTGTATGTTAATATAGCATAATACCTTTAAGAAGTCCATAACAAGTTTCAAGAGGCATGCTTATGTTTTCTAGTTTGTTTGCTTTAAAATGTATTTAGAGAAAAGAATATCAAAAAAGATAAAGAATAAAAAATATATTAGAATATTTTTTCTATTTGCATTTGGTTTGGACGGGATTCGAACCAATGACCTACAGATTCATAGACGCAGCTCTTCCCCTCGGCCACCGCTTGGGTCCCAATATATAAGTGTTACATGGTTCTATTTAAACGCTACAAAGGTGTGAAAAGCAACAACGACTAGTGAACGTACATATTAATATGCAAATTATACAGACCCATTTTTCATGAAATCTCCAAGTATAAAATGAATAGATTTTACCAATGACCTACTGTCAATCCAAACGCCTTTGTTCAAACAGCATGGTGTCTTTTTACAACAGAAGTCCGACATAAGGTCGTCGGATTCTGAAAGTTCCATACCCTTCCTGTGGTATTTACAAAAGTCCGATATATTGTCGGATTCTGAGTAAATGCCCTTTTAGCCTAGTCACTTATGCCCTTTCCAAACAGAGGAGACCCAGGTAAGAAGGCTGATAGAGAAGCCCTCTAATCAGGATCTGCACGGTTTGTCGTGTTACAATATTGTTTGGAAAAGTCCCTAAATATTAAACATAAGCTCATTTTAGCTTGACTTGTTTGAATTTTGGAACAGCCCATTTCACCGTTGTAATAGTTAGGTAGACCAAAGTAACATAATTGTTAGACTTTTGCAGAACATTATAGAATTGTTGGAGGTACATGAAATGGACACATAACCGCGGGCGTTTCAGGGTCTACCCGGGAGACAAGTAATATAAGCAGTAATCAGCAGGAAGCACAGGCTGATGGCGGTGGTACGCAGATATCTCTTAGTGATGTGATGACTGTCTTAACAGATATAAAGTGTAGGGTACAGAGCATGGACCAAAGACTATTGAAACTGGAGTCGCTTGATGAGAGAGTGGGCAGGTTAGAGTCTGACCTAGCTACAGGGTTCGGCAAGTTGTGGTGCCAAGTTGAGGATAGGTGTAACAAGTTGGATGAGAGAATTATTCAGGTTGAACAGTCTGTTGATGAAAATGCGTTCGTGGCTGGAGAGGCGGCGGAGAGAATATTACATCTCGAGAATGAGTGCACGAAGGCGAAGGAAGACATGCTGTATATGCAGAGCCAGTCCATGCGGAACAATCTGCTATTCTGCAATCTGCCGGAGGAGGAGAATGAGTCGGTAGAGGCAACGGAAAGGATTTTGCGATCCTTTCTGGTTGAGAAGCTGCAGTTGGCGCAGAAGGTAGTGGACGACATGCGATTCGAACGTGTCCACAGGACGGGCGAGAAAGGTAGAGGGAGAAAGAGCAGGAGTATAGTAGCTAAGTTCAACTACTTTAAGGACAGAGAAGAAGTCAGGCGCAGTAGGTTTAAGTTGAAAGATACAGACTTTTACGTAAACGAGCAGTTTCCGAAAGACATTGCGGACAGACGCAAAAAGCTGTATCCGGAACTGAAGGCGGCGAAAAGAGCTGGGCGAAAAGCTTGGATTAGTTACGATAGACTCCATGTCGAGGAGAAGCCGAGTAGTGATAGTGGATAGGGACGTAGACAGGATGAACTTAATGTATATATATGGAACTGTAATGGTTTGACTTCGACAAAATTAGACTCTCAAGAATTTTGCACTATTTTCGATAGTAATGACATTGTTTTCTTGATGGAATCATGGACTAATGAGTATAGTGATGTAGAAGTTCCTGGTTTTAAAGTATTTAATCATTACAGAAAGTTTCAAAACAGAAAAGCGAAACGTAAAAGTGGGGGCGTTGTAGTATATGTGAGGAATGAAATAGCGCATGGGATTAATTTAATAAAAGTTCACCATGATACGATAGTATGGCTCAAGCTTGATAAAGATTTTTTCAAGATTAATACTGATATTTATATATGTGGTGCATACATCTGGGGAGAACATTCTCCCATGTATAACATTAATAACATTGATCTATTTCAACTACTAGAGGAAGATATATGTCTGTTTAATGAAATTGGTATTACATATATTGCTGGTGATTTTAATGGTCGAGTTGCTGCCAGGCCTGATTATATTGTACATGATAATATAATTGATGCAATTGACAGTGATATTTATATTGTAGACAAGCCTCTGTGTCGGGCCTCTATGGATAGTAAGTGTAATAACCAGGGCCATCGTCTGCTCGAACTATGTAAAGCGAGCTCAGTCCGCATTGCTAACGGTCTGCTTGGCTCCGATAATGGAGTAGGTACATACACGTATATTTGTAAAGCTGGATGCTCAGTCATTGATTACCTATTGTTAAAAGAAGAATGTTTTAATACGTTAAATTCTTTTCAGATACATGCCTTTAGTCCGCTATCGGACCATGCTGCATTGTCATTTTCTATATGTTGCATAATGCCATGTAATTATACAGTTGTTGATGGTGTACGTACTGTCCATAAATGGGACCATGATTTACGTGAAGTTTTTCGTAGCCGACTGATTGGTAAACTGAGTGAGATGAACAGTATAACGTCTGACATAAATCGTTCGGATCGTTCTTCTGTTAACACTTCTGTACATGCATTTACGGAATTACTTCGTGCTGAGGGCGACAAACTTTTTTCAAGAGAGATCCGGTACTCAAGTATGCCGAAGCGTAAAAATAAAGCTGAATGGTTCGACAACGAATGCTATGTCGCAAAAAGGCAGTACATGGATGCCCTTAGCACGTTCAACTCTGATAAATGCTCAGAAAATAGGGTTGAGTTGTGTGAGAAGAAATTATTGTATAAAAAGATTATGGCACGTAAACGAAATTGTTATAAAAGAATTAGGGTAAGAGAAATTGAAAATTTAAGGCATAAAAACCAAAGGATTTTTGGTCTATGTTTCGAAAAACTAAGTCCACTGACAATAACATTACAGCAGATGACTTTTTCAATTATTTTCGTAACATATCACAGCAAGCTAATCATAGAGGTAACGACGAAGCTGATACATTTTGCAGCGATCATAATTTTGATGATGATCGATGCAATTTTGATGAATTGAATACAGACTTCACTGTTAAGGAAATAATAGAAACTGTTAAGAAATTTAAGCATGATAAGGCGCCGGGTAAAGATTGTTTGTTAAATTCGTACTTTTTAGAAACTATCGATATCATAGCGCCGCATTTGTGTGATTTATTCAATGCCATTTTTAACTCTGGTTTTTATCCTGATCAGTGGACAGAAGGGATTATTATCCCTCTGTATAAAAAGGGTGATCGTGAAAAGGTAGATAATTACAGAGGTATTACATTGATAAGTTGTCTAGCTAAGATTTTTACCGGTGTGTTAAACAATAGGATATCGAAGTGGTGTGACGCCAATAACGTTATATCAGACGCTCAATTTGGTTTTAGATCTGGTAAATCTACAGCAGATGCCATATTTTTGTTACATAGCATTGTCCAGAGGTATCTTGGCGAAAACAAGCGCCTGTACTGTGCCTTTGTTGATTTTAAACGTGCTTTCGATAGTGTAAATAGGAATAATTTATGGCTTAAACTTTACAGATTAGGACTAAATGGTAAAATACTCAGAATAATTAGAGACATGTATGGCAAAGTGAAATCCTGTATAAGGAAGTTTGATAAATACTCAGACTTTTTCGATAATATTATAGGCTTATTACAAGGGGAGATAATGTCCCCAAAAATATTTGAATTGTTTATAGAGGATATGGAGTTATCGTTACTGGATAATTTTAACAGCGGTTTAGAATTTGACGATCTCCTTATAATAGCCTTACTGTTTGCTGATGACCTTGCGATATTTGGAAAAACACCCACCGAACTTCAAGAAAATTTAAATAGATTGCAACAATATTGCTGCACATGGGATTTAGAGGTTAATTGTAGTAAAACAAAAGTTATGGTTTTCCGTAAAAGAGGTCCCGTAAGGCCAGATGAAACATGGTATTATGGTGACCCATTATCTACTTTAGACACTGTTAATGATTTTAATTACCTCGGTACTGTCTTTAATTATACTGGTAGCTTCTGCTTGAACCAAGAGTTTTTGGCCGGTAAGGGCATGAAAGCATTGAATACTTTAATTATGAATACACGTGATGTTAATCTGAAGAAAAGTACAATGTTACAGCTTTTTGATTCCTTTGTCGGTTCTATACTTAGTTATGCATGCGAAGTCTGGGGCAATTCAAAGAGTAAGTCATTAGAAAGGGTGCATTTGAATTTTTGTAAGAAAATATTGCAGGTCAAGAGGTCAACGTCGTCAACAGCAGTGTACGGAGAACTTGGACGTTATCCGCTTTTTGTAAATCGCTATGTAAGAATAATTAAATATTGGTTGAAATTAATTGATACTGATAATATTATTTTAAAACATCTGTATAAGTTGATGGTAAGTGACAATGAAAAAGGTCGCAAAAATTGGGTAACAGGAGTCAAAAATCTGTTAGAGGAATATGGCTTTAATTATGTATGGTTAAATCCCCATGATGTTAACAGTAAACATTTTTGTAAAGAATTCAAAAAGAGAGTTATTGATTGTTTCTTGCAGAAATGGTATGGAGATTTAGATAAGTCTAGTGTTTTATATTCCTATAGGCATTTTAAGTGCATTTTTGTATTTGAGGACTATTTAGATTTACTATCTTGGAATTTAAGTTGTTTTATTACGAGACTACGATTGTCGTCCCACCCATTGAAAATTGAATCTGGTCGATATGGTAGAGCACGAGTAGATAGAAATGAGAGATATTGTGTGTTTTGTAGTAGGCATGAATTGGAAGATGAGTACCACTTTGTCTGTATTTGTACATTATACAACGACTGCAGAAAGAAATACATGAGAAAAAAATATTATTTAAGGCCAAGTTATCTTAAATTTTGCGAATTAATGAGTTCCTCAACTAAGATGGAAATAGTAAATTTGGCTAGATTTATAAAGGAATCTTTAGAAATTCGTCGGAATGCGTTAAATGCTCAGTGAGTCTGAGTTCATCCTAAACATCGGTTTTTGATAGTTATACTTGTATTGCATTTAGGCTTAGTTATACTTGTATTGCATTTAGGCTATAGTTTGATATTATATATGGCATTGATGTGTTAGAAAAATTTGATTATTTAATTGAAGTTTAGTAGTGCATGGGTAAATTGCGATATAGGGCGAGAGGAGTTGTGTGTATGAGTGAGAGAATGAGTGTGGTGAGTGGTTGATAGGAGGCGAGGATCGGATGAGTGATGAGTGGTAGTGTGACCAAAATGACATTATTGAATTGTGTTGCAACAAGGTACTTATGTACACGTTGAAAAGAATAAAGTATATCTGTCTGTCTGTCTGTCTATTTAAACGCTACAAAGGTGTGAAAAGCAACAACGACTAGTGAACGTACATATTAATATGCAAATTATACAGACCCATTTTTCATGAAATCTCCAAGTATAAAATGAATAGATTTTACCAATGACCTACTGTCAATCCAAACGCCTTTGTTCAAACAGCATGGTGTCTTTTTACAACAGAAGTCCGACATAAGGTCGTCGGATTCTGAAAGTTCCATACCCTTCCTGTGGTATTTACAAAAGTCCGATATATTGTTGTCGGATTCTGAGTTAAATGCCCCTTTTGCCTACACACTTATATATATATATAGGCTACTCTTTCTTTCTTTTTTCCTTTACTTTCTTAAATGGCTACTAATTGCCACTTTTCATATTTCATTGTAACTATTTTGTCCATAAATATTCAGTAGGTATTGAAATTTGGAATAAACATAGAACAGGGAAAGGGTTAAGGAAATTAGGGTTTTTATAAATCAGACATTTCTTGCATATGTTTGGTACTGACCAAGTAATGGTCAGAATCATCCGGGGTCCAGTCTAGACCTACAGTGTTCTCATTCAACGATAATGGTGAAACCGTTAATTCTATTATGCTAAGCACGACTTGACTTGACCCTTACTTTCAAATAACGGAGTGATGGCTCTTTACTACATAAACTATCAATTTTGGCTCTATTGGCACAAAGTGGCAAGATGAGCTATTGGAATCGCCCTGTATGTGACATGTTCATAAAACAATTCTTTAAATGTCTTCCAAACCACTGACATGATTTTCAGAAAAATCCACAGCAAACAATCAATATGATATATATTATGTCCGAAACCTTCAGTACTGTCAGTACTTTGATTCTCAGTTTAAGGTTCAGTTTAGTATTTTAAGCGATGCTTTACACTTCTATATTTATAACTTTTCTAAAACCATGAATTACCGTAGAGGAGGATTGTTACGTAAAAACGACTTTACACATGACAAATGTCTGAATTCATGAATTATGGAACGGGGTTTTAAACTGGCTATAAAATTCGCATAAATGCAATGTTCTGATCCTTCTGCTGGTTATACAATGACACGATATTGCTAATTAAAAAAAACCCAACAACAAACAAACAGTCAAGATATTTTGCCATACTTTAATATTAACGACCTGGCGTTCACATGTTGATGTAGCAACGTTATGTTATGTCTATAAGGAAGCTGCACTGTTCAATAGTAGTTTCATAAAATATACATTTCTTAAAATACCTGAACATGTTCCTCCATAAATAAGCTTTTCTAAGCCTTTGCAAACAGAGCAGACTCAGATCAGACGGCTCCTATAGGAGCCGTCTGATCTGGGTCTGCTCTGTTTGCGTGTGATCCGGCATCTGTTTGAGTTTGGATCCAAAATCTGTTTTTACTGAACTCGACTCTAGAGAACGGAGGATGAAACTACAGTAAAAGCTCGATTGCCCCATTCCCTCATAGGCTATTTTTAGATCCAACCTTTTTGAATAAATCTACCGAAAAGGAGCATTAACTAGAGAAAAGGAAACTTTTAGAATTTTGTAGTTTGAAACCATTGTGATAAATTTTATCACAATGGTTTCACAACGTGACTTTTACAGAGTCGTCAAAAGTCGTCAATATCAGGGAATGGGTTAACTGAAGATTCAAACACGTATCGTTATCGTTCTTTAGACAGGTGGCTGCTTAATGCCTGGTGAACTTTCTGCACGCCTTCCACTTTGCATTAACCCCTTCCCTGTTTCATATTCATGAAAGAAGTTATGACATCATGAATATTTATTAGCTGCATTTCTATAATCATGATACAAGAACACACGATTTTTTTAACTTGACAGAAGCTGTAGAATCAGATCTATATAATTCTATAAGAAAACAGAGCAGACTCTGATCAGACGGCTTCTATAGGAGCCGTCTGATCTAGGTCTACTCTGTTTGCAA
The DNA here is from genome assembly GCA_963576725.1 of Azorinus chamasolen. NCBI lineage: Eukaryota > Metazoa > Mollusca > Bivalvia > Cardiida > Solecurtidae > Azorinus > Azorinus chamasolen. The sequence goes on along the minus strand of OY755246.1, from coordinate 37,621,057 downwards.
ATGCGTGAAAAGGTGTTTATATGAGAGACAGAGTTAAGCAGCAATCTAAACGGATCTAAGCTCGTAAACTGAAAGTTCGTATTATCGTTTAGTAATACTGTATGTCAGTTAGACAGCCCGGGGAGTACAACATGCTGAAAGTTAATTGATTGATTTCACAGACATTAAACTTTGAAAGCTCAATTAACTATATTCTAATCAGTCTCAAAATTTCTATTACAATAAAGTGCACAAAATGTCTTGAGGAAAGTCAAGGTTTGTATCGCATATTAGGATTCTATTTTCATTTGAATATTTATTTCGCCACATTTTTTTTATCTTTCCAAGAAAATACAGACAAAACTACCTACTAGTAGAGAGATTTCTGCATAATGTTCGTCCTGCATTAAGCTACAAACCCAGATGAATACCTGTTTTTATGGTTGCTTTACTCTTTGTTGACAAACGTTAAGTCGGAAAAAAAGGTTTAATATTAAAATACTCCAAATACGTTTGCTATATATCGAATACGCCATGTTTTTTCATTGTTTGAACTATTAACTCCTTACTGAATATTCATGTAAGAAATAATGACATCATACATATTAATTAACTGGATTCTTATAATGGCATGTGTGCACAGAATGCCTTGGAGTTGGTAGAAACTGAGTCAGATCTATGATAATTGCATACGCAACCCGAGCTTGCCCTGGGCAGTGTGTTCCTATAGGACCCGTCTGATAATGGTTTACTCTGTTTGCGATGGCGTGAAATGGCGTTTATATAAAGGAAATGGTTAAATCATTCGACCTGTGATCCCCACTCTTGACAGTAATGTGTTAAGGTGACCAGACAGATATAATCTGCATAATGCTCATAATGCTTGAATGATATGTTGACATCGCATCCTTGTGTCTCTGAAATGCTCTGATTACCCGTGCAGTGTTAGAATATCCGATGCCAGTTGTCTGAATTGTCGCAACCAGCTCTGTCTGGAATAATAATTGACAAAGTCCTTCCTCAGAATGATTCCACAGAGAATGTTGACTAGAATGCTAATTTTTGCTAGACCTTTCCTTCAGATTTTTTTCAGTGTCAGTTTCCCCCATTTATTACATAGTACATAGTACATATACCTTAATTGGCATTCAGACATCCTCTGTACTGTGTAACACTGCATCATCCAATTTGGCATCACTTTATTAACTTTAAACTACACGGCAGAGGTCCAGATAAGATGCGTAGATGTAAACAGTTTCAAGAATAACTCATTTATTTCTCCACCAAACCCCATAGTGTAACCAATCTTTAGAATCGTCTCTTAAAGAGTTGTCACAGTATAAGGTTTGGTGGAAAAATGACTGTTTTAGTATTGGGTACGCTGGTTCATCGGTAGCTCTGTACTAAGACTGACATAGTAGCAAATAGTGAAAACCCTGATAAAACTGCCCCTTCTGTCCCATTTGCCTACGTTTGTCAACCCGAAAATATGGTATGAGGGATAATTACTCACTGTATTCGGACACCAATTGTTTCATCTCCAATGAATAGACTGACATAGTAGCAAACAGTGAAGACCCTGATCAACATGCTCCTTCAGAAGCCGTTTTTATCTGGATCTACAGTAAAACCTCTCTATAACGGCCACTAAATTACAGCAGGTATTTTGTGCTATAGGCAGGTGGCTGCTTAAAGCAAGGTGAACGTAAAACAGAACGCTCCTATAGGAGCGTTCTGTTTTACTTTCACCTTGCTTTGAGCAGCTACCTGTCCTAAATACCAACTAATTAACACAATTTAGTGACCGTAAATAGAGAGGTTTTACTGTACATCATTTACCTAATTTTGTTTGTCCGAATATTTATGGTAATAATGTTAGAATCGAGAACACTAATAGGCGATAATCAATTATCTCTGCCTGATCCTATACATGTTTGATCTTTGAACTTTCGGAGATATATGGATTGTAAGTGGAACGATGGAAGATACTTTACAATGTCAAACACATCGGCTGAAAATACTTTTATTTTTCTAAATGTCTCGAATGCAAAGAATACCAGCTGATGCACAATTGAAGGTATTTAAATATGGCTTACACATAAGTTGTAGAATAATAGGAAAAACAAGCAATAACGATCGTTAAAACCCAGCATTTAGTTCAGAGAAATGTTAGGTCAATGGCTGTCATGTTTGATGGGTTGTATATTCGTGTTATAATGGGGTCACATAATTTATTAACACCGAAGTCTTTAAAAGCAGGTGGTTGCTTAATGCAGGTCAATGCAGACAATTCCTTTACGACGGATAATTTTATTCTGGAGTGTCTGTAATCTGTTCTTGAGGTTTTGACATAGACCTGAAGACCAAACAGAGCTAGCGTGATCAAAATGACATTGTATGAGGAACATAACATGGAAATGTTTGGTTTGTGAATTCAAAAATCGTCTTCTCCTATACAAAAACTTTATTTACTATAAGCTTTCTTGATGATTGACCTAGCAATTGTTCATCATTGATTCACCTGATAAATACTGATCTAAAGTTGCACCCAAATATTTGACAGAGTTAAATGACTGAATACTCTGTCCATTTTACAAGAGGCAATTAAACTTGATATTGGCCTTAATCTAGGTTTAGAACATAATAATATTTACTACGTCTTGCCAAGGTGTAAATGAGTCTTGTGAACCATTTACTGATCTCCTCAAGTTCCTGAGATAACAATGACTCAATATTTGAAATGCTTTTCCCAGCGACTCAAATTCCCTAATCATACAATAAATATTTGTTTTTACTACGAGCAAACATACAAACGTACAGCAAACATTGACATAAACTTAAAAACAAGAAGCGATTATGATGACCCAATGGATTTTGAGATCAGACCGACATTGGCAGCATCTGTTTTTCAAGGTAAAAAGTCAAGAGTAAGGCATATCATTCTTACAAACATAATTATCTTGTTTTGTATATTGTTTTATTTGTATTACTAAGGAATATTATTGCATTAATATGATATTATTGTAATGTTTATGCTAAACTGTTATCTATATTGCATTTAACTGCAGCTGGAAGCCAGTATAACAGTGACATAATTGGAAGGTCACTATCAAGTCAACTGTTTATAAGAAATGTTCCTTCTTTATTCGAAAAAAAAAAGAATTTGATTTTGTTGTTATACTTCTTGCCGAGACTGAGGGGATATCAGTTCGAATGTTTTAACAGTTTGAAAGTGGTGTGCCTATGCGGCGTCACAATGTGTGGAACGAGCTTACTGGCATGTGCAAACAGTCTGGACCTTGATAGCCCCCCCCCCCCCCTGTTTGTCAGTCGTTTTAATCATCTAGCCATTAACATTCAAGATTGATGTTGGATTCCACTTTAAATAGTCAGTAGTCAGTTTAACAACGAAAAAACCAGATCTATCAAATTCCATTAGCAAACAGAGCCGACCCTGCTCAGAGACTCATACAGGATTCTGCTTGTAAATGGTAATAAAGCATTATATGAGGGAAATGACTAGAAGTAGTTATTTAACCCATTCCCTCATGTTGACGACTTTTGACGACTCTGTAAAAGTCACTTTGTGAAACCATTGTGATAAATAGAGCATTTGCTCATATAGGAGCAAGTGCTCTATTTATCACAATGGTTTCAAACTACAAAATACTATTTTTTCATTTTCTCTAGTTAATGCTCCTTTTCGGTAGATTTATACAAAGAGGTTGTACATGTATCTAGAAACAGCCTATGAGGGAAAGTGTTAAAAGGTATTTTAATGAGTAATCTTGTTCCAGGTATTTCTCAATTAATTGTTGAAAGAAAACTACCCCACACATAAGAAAGAAAACTGCACTACACATAATTCAATTAGTGTGTCAGTCGGTGGGCCCTTTAAGGTGAAAGAAATCGTTTCATCATTTATAATTGATTGAACAGCTAGGTTTGCCTCTTTGTCAATTGCATACACTGCTACTGAAGGAGAAAATCAGTGATAATTAACACAGTCTTTTAAATATAATTCTGGATTCAATTTTTTTTATCTTTGCGTTTTTGAGAATAATAACCTATTCCTTCTTACGACCGCTTTTCATGCCTTTGCAAACAGCGTAGACCAAAATCAGACAGCTTCTGCAGTAGCAGTCTGGTCAATGTCTGTTCTGTTTGCTTCTGAATTTATAATAGATTTAACTACAGTATCTACCAAAACTGCAATTGTACATATGCCATTATTAAAATTAATACATTCATGATGCCATTATTGCTTACATGAATATTCAACAAGGAAAGGGTTAAAATTTAAAATAGTGAAACAAATTCTAGAACGACATTGAAATCCTTATCTTGCCATGATTGTTATACAAATATATATTGACTTATCGTACAGAAAAGTAATCATGCTTTAAAATGTCGGAAATAAATGCAGTGTTGTTTTAAAAAAGACATTTTCTTCTAGCTAGCTTGCGGTAGGTCGGTGTTTCTACCCTAACGTTCTTCTGTGTACGAAACAATTCAATTTGTTCCATTCACTCCCTCCACCTGTAATGGAAGTCGCGATTAGACTTGAATACTGTCAAAGCGACGTAAAACTAACAAACACAAAGAAGTTATTGAGAAATTGTGCAATGGTATTTGTCAACATTTTGTTGCAACTGAGATAATTCAATGTTGAAATGTTACCGTAGAGAAAGGCATATCTGTTTTGTATTCTTAACCCTCTTCTTCATGAATATCCATATAAGAGATAGTGACATCATTGTTAATGTTTATTAGCTGAATTACTGTAATAGTTAACCCTTTCCCTGTTAATTGTAGCCATTTTACGAAGTATAGAAACATATCTATCCAATTCCATTAGCAAACACAGCAGACCCTGATCAGACGGCTCCTATAGGAGCCGTCTGATCTGGGTCTACTCTGTTTGCAGATGCGTGAAAACACGCTTATATAAGAAAAGGCGGCGTCTGATCTAGGACTGCACTATTTTGCGACATTGGCGGTGAAAGGGTTAAAATGAAACATAAACTAAACATATGAAACTGTGTTCAACGAAGTAAAGTTGTACGACTGATATATGATTACAATAGCCATGATGCGGGTTAATCTGTGTGTTGGGACAGTGGGTGCTGGGGGGAGGGGAGGGGGCTTCCCATATGCCTCTAAGACCTAAAGCAAACACTAAAGAAGACTGTGCTAAAATGTCTAAGTTGGATCATTAGTTTTTTTTAACCAAAGTATATAACCTTGTGTATGCTTAGCTTGTTATGACTAGCATTTGCAAACAGCAAACAACTTGGATCCATATGAGACGTCGAGTTACTCGGCATTTCATCAGGATCCACACTGTTTGAAATCAGGTCAATAATTTCTCAAATATTTTCAGGAATCGAAAGTAGAAAAAACATTTGTACCAGATCAGAGTTAGAGCAGACCTTACTTTTTCAACAGATTGAGAACTAACCTGATATTGCAGGAAAGAATTGATATGAACTAATGACAGAGTACTCATGCCTTCATCGAGTCTATCAGGAGAGACCTAATTTCCTGTCCGATATATCAAGCGTGCCATACGCAGTCCTCACCATTGTTTATGTTATACAACGGAACCTCGCTGTATTACCACTTAATAAACACATAATGTGGGCTTTCAAATCATTTAGATGGTTAATGCGGCAAAAACGAAGTACAACCATTTCCCATGGGGGCTTTTGTATAATTTTTGCCCTGAATTAGCTCCCGAAAATCTAAAATCCAGAATTAGGCTTCTTTTGAATTGTTGATTTTGAGAGGGTTTGTTGTAAGTCCAACCCGTTAGCACTGTATGTTCAGCAAGTACAAAAATGGTGCTGTAAAACAGCAAAGGGGAAGCTCCGCGCGAGCAAAAATAAAGAAATTTGTAAATATAATGGTAATAGAAATCTTCCAAAGAACATGTATCTGAATTTCCTGAATGTCCAGATGGAAATACGGTAATTTCGTCGACCTTCCTGTTTGTCGACCTTATTTAATACAGTAAAACCTGTCATAAGTGGTCATTCATTTATTGAACATACGAGTCGTAAAACAGGTGGTTGCATAATGCAGAGCAAACATAATGCAAAAAGCTTCTATAGGAGCTTTCTGCTTTAATTTTGTTCTGCATTAAGCTACCACCTGCCTTACAGACCTAAAATTAGACATGTTTTGATAGCCGCTTACGACATGTTCTACTATAGGCCTAAAGTCGTTTCGTCGACCGTATTGTCATTTAGGGATTAGGTGTTCATACGTACATTTATGTCGCGGCTTTTTATTTGATATTAACTTTTCAAATAGGCACTTGTCGGCAAATATCGCAAACCACCAAATCATAGTTCAGGCCCAGACAAAGATCACATTATATTTGATTAAAAAATTGGTACAGTGTATTTGTATATTTATATTTCTTCAAAGTTATGAGTGTTTTATCAATATAATTTAAGCAATTGATGTTAACTTAATATTCAATAAGCACACGCTGACAATTATCGCATACTGTTGATTTCATGGTTAACACTTTCCCTCATAAACGTGTTTCACGCATCTACAAACAGAGAAGACTCAGACCAGACAGCTCCTATTGGAGCCGTCTGATCAGGGCCTGCCATTTTTGCTAATGGAATAAGATAGATCTGTTTCCATACTTTCTAAGATGGATATAGTGTTCCATTTTCCATATTTCATTAAAGCTATTTTCCCCATTAATATTCAGCAGGTGTTGAATTTGTAATAAACATAGAAAAGGGAAAGAGCTAAGACCCAGATCAAGATCACGTTATATTTCATAAAAATTAAATGTGCAATGCTTGAATTTAAATTTGTATTCAATATAACATTATATTAGATCAAATCAAAATTTGTTACTTATTTAAACATTTCTTCAACAGTATCAGTGTTTTATCAATATTTTTGCTACTACTTGTTGATACACTGTGTAGACAGTGATCAAAACTTCGTTATGGTTTTTGTTGGGCCGTTTTGACTAAAATGGGACCGGTGTGACCAGCCAAAAATTGAAAATATAGAGGAAACGGTTTGACCAAATTTGTGGCCGCTTTGACTCTTTTGAGGATGGACTGACCAAGGACCGATTTGACTTGGGCCAAGTTGGGACCGGTATGGCCCGTTTCTGTCCGATTGTAATTGTAGTGAAAAGCAGCACATTGCTTTTCTGAACCACTTTCGTAAGGCATTATGACTAATTAGTTTATACAAATTCCTAATGTGGTGTTCGTTAAACAAATCCACACAGAATAAATCAGCAAAACTTAGCAATCAACGATAGCACGGAATTTGAGAGAGTATTAACAAGGGCTATCAACTCTGTAAATATATTGACGTGAACAAGGAAAGGAGTGCCCTTTAAAACTCGTGTCCGACAAAATCGCGACATATTCCGCTTTCGTGTAAATATTGCTAATTATAAGTATATGCATTGCATACATCTTAATATATTTATACATTTATAAAAAGATAATTAAAACAGAAACTGTATTAAATCATGAAAATTATACACGTTATGCCCATTGTTAATTACGGATACTTGAGCATTGGTCGAAGGGGTTAGAATATCAAATCCGGGTCCATGAACCAAAAAATCGTAAACACAAATGGCTCCGCGTCTGGTGGCGCGGAACAATAAATCAAAATCAATATTTGTTTCAGCAAATTTCCTGTTTGATCAAAAACTTGGCAATGGCAAGAAGTGTGTGTATGGAATTTGAGACATAATTTGTCACAGAAGAGCTAATCGCTAGAGAATAATAACAGAAATGGTTAACCCATTCCCTCCTAGACTGTTTTAGACCCAACCTCTTAGAATTAATCTGTCGAAAAGGGACATAAACTATAGAAAGGAGAATTTTAGAAATGTGTAGTTTTGAAACCATTGTGATAAATAGAGCATTGGCTCCTATCGAGTAAATGCTTTATTTATCACAATTGTTTCCATAAAGGAGTTTTACAGAGGTGCAAAAAGGCGTCATTAGAAAAATAGTACTGTTGGTTACACTTAAAACATCTCGATTTGTCAGATTTATGTAGTATAAATGGTAAGTTGTGTAGGTGTGCGCTTTTATATGTCCTTGATTTTGCTCTATAATCTAAAATCTGAACCAACATTAATTATTTCATTGATGACTGTTACAATCAAATTCTGAAAGTAGGAGATCCTTCGAAAACAAGAGCAGCAATGTGAAAAGACAATAAATGCAGACTCAATTTTATTGAGACTGTTCATGAGCTGTTATTGAAATACAAAACGTAAACCCATTACCTCATAGGCTATTTTAGATACAACCTCTTTGAATAAATCTACCGAAAAGGAGCATTAACTAGAGAAAATGAAACTTTTGGAATTTTGTTGTTTGAAACCATTGTGATAAATAGAGCATTTGCTCCTATAGGAGCAAATGCTCTATTTATCACAATGGTTTCACAAAGTGCCTTTAACAGAGTCGTCAAAAGTCGTCAATATCAGGGAATGAGTTAATTGTTCTTTATTAAAATTGCGGTTTAGTGGGTTTAAGTGTACATGTTGTATGTATGTCATTTATTACATTGCATTACTTTCAGAGGTGTAGGTGGGTGCATTTTGAAGGAAATCGGGTCAAATATTGATTACATTTCGGAAATTCAGTCGTTGTTAATGAGTAGTTTATCCTTTCCTTGTTGAATATTCATGTAAGGAATAATAAAATAATGAATATTTATCAGCTAAGATTTTACAATGGCATATATACACTGGATATTTTTGGTATTTGTAGAAACTGTTGGATCAAATATATTGTAATTTCAAGAGCAGTCCTACAGGAGCCTCTGATCTGGGTTTTCTCTGTTTGCAAATGCATAAAAGGCGTTTGTATGAAGAAAATGGGTTAATTACAGGTTTTCACCTTTAACAGTAGTCTCGTGGTTTGGATGTACCGTTCATATTGACAACATGGTTTAACCCTTTCCGTGTTCTGTGTCAGTACCTACTGAATATTCTTGGATAAACTAGTTACAGTAAAATCTCTCTTAACCGGAATTCTAGTAGAGAAAAAATTAGATATCTTAGGCAGGTGACTGCTTAATGCAGTGTGAAAGTCATGCAGAAAGCTCCTATAGGAGCTTTCTGCATGACTTCCACCCTGCATTAAGCTGTCACATGTCTCCGATATTTATACTATGTCCGATTTAATGTCCGATTAAGAGAGGTTTTACTCTATAATGAAGTATAGAAGTTGGGACATTGTAGCCAATTTAGAACTAAAGAACCAGATCTATCAAATTCTGTTATCAAACAGAGCAGACCCTGATCAGAAGGCTCCTGCACTGTTTGTAGATGCGTGAAAATGCGTTTATATGTAGAAAGGGGATAAAGTGAATACAATACGGGTTCAGAGTTGTCCAATATACAGTGGATTGTATGTACTGTGATATTATCCTTGCAGTTAATCTAACACAACCCAATTTAGCGCTGCAATCATGGACAGTTGAATACTTCAATGCATTAATATACAAGATTACTACATGTAATAGAGAAGATAAAACGGCTATTAGGAAATTACTTTGTTCAGTGTCTATGTAAAATTGAAAAATATCAATTGTAAAAGCACTTAAACGGGACTTTTAACAGAAGCAGATGATTGCTTAATGTAGTGTAAAAGTTGTACAGAAAGCTCCAAGAATGATTCATGTAATATAGATAATAGAATAGATTTAGGAAATTACTTAGTTCCAGCGTCTATGTGAAATTAACTTAAGTTTGGATAAAGCAATTATGACCAAACTCTGTATTTAGCAAGCTTACATGAAGACCAAGCTTGGGGTTGTATTTCGGGGTTCTTGGGTGAAGGTCACTGTTGCTAAAAAAGAAAAAGGTTTCGGGTCAATGACTGAAGTTTGGATTGACAATTTTGACCAAATTTTGTATGTAACAAGCTTTTATACCTAGCTTGGGATTGTATTTGGAGATTGTCAGTTCAATGTCACTATTTCCAAAAATAAAATAAAATGTTTTCGGTCAATAACTTAAGTTTGGATAGACAAAATTAGACTAAACTTGGTATGTAGGTAGCTTATATAAAGACCTAGCTTCAGTGATTTTTGAACAAATTTTCTTTCACGAGTCCCGGGACTCGATAAACTGCAAATCTGCGAGTCCACAAATTGAAAGGAGTCCAAATATTCTATAATACATTGAAGCACCTAGTCATAAGTTTGTAAAACTGGCTTTTTTCATACTAATAGCTGATGAAAAACTGGGTAATGATTATAATTAAGATATTAAAAAAAGTTCAAAATTAAATTTTGTTAGAAATTTCACTGCATTATTGGGACTCACATAATTTGAAACTTTGCATCCCCAGAGATTTTTGTGAGTACAGGACTCGGGACTCGCAGGTAAAAATAGCACTGACTAGCTTTGGATTGTATTTGGAGGTTCTTAGGTTAAGATCGGGGCCACTGTTTCTAAAATTAGAAAAACGGTTTCCGACCAAAAACTTAAGTTTGGATAGACCAATTTTTACCAAACTTTGTATATAGCAAGCTTAGATGAAGACCTATCTTGGGATTGTATTTCGTGTTCTTGGGTGAAGGTCACTGCTACTAAAAACGATTTCCACAGTCAATAACTTAAGTTTGGATTGACTGATTTTGACCAACTTTCGTTTTTAGCAAGCTTTTATAAAGACCCAGCATGGTATTGTATTTTTGGGTTCTCGGGTTAAGGTCAAGGACACAAAATAGAAATATGGTTCCCTGTTAATAGCTTAAGTTTGGATAGACTCATTTTTGACCAAACGTTGTACTTAGCAAGCTTATATGATGACCTAGCTTGGGATCTAAACTGCTTGCACAAGCAGAGTAGTCATCACAAATTCACAGTGCTCAGCGTGCAGACGGTTAAAAACTTGGCAGTTTTATTGCATGTTTTGCATGTTTCGTCTCCATCATTTTTGTATGCATACATATGTATAGGGCTTCATGCACACTGCATTCATTTCTTACCTTAACTCATACGCAATATAATGCCTAGAACCACAGTACCCAAATTTGTAAGCTGTTGATAAAATAATTTGGTAACACTTTGAAAACCTGACTTCGTGGCATTACCGCGTTTCAACTCATAATAGTCTAATAATTGATTATTTTGTTGAATTTTATCCTCCTGTAATCGATGCTTTGTTACATTGTTTACTATATTTCTCAGAACTAAGAGTATAATTATAAGTTCTATCAGATTCCACATGCACACGGATTTATCATTTATAGATATTCTACTCTTTAGGGCAATTGTGTGATTACAATAATGCTACTTATTTGACATTTATGTGACTTTGACAACATGTATTATGTTATTGACTTTGGTTGACAAGAAACCTTGTAGTTTACGTCAAATAAAGTATCAATCTATCTAACAAGACAAAAATCTGATTGCAATCGTAAAACGATGCATGAATGGAGTAAAGGGTTATAAATACACTTGCAGATTTAGCTTAATCCTTTTCCTGTTCAATGTTTATATAAGAAATAATGACATCGCGAATATTTATTAGATATACATGAATACAGATTTGCTTACCTTTGCAAACATTTTAAATAAACATCTATATTATGCCATAGAACGGAACAGAACCTACATGATCTGTGTCTACTCTTTTTTCAAAAGGCTTGAAAAGCGTTTTTATCAGGTGACGGGTTAGGGTTAAAGATATACACCATGACTATTTATATATGAACTTATGTACTCCCTGACTATTTATATATGAACTTATGACGTCATGAATATCAATTATGTCATTTCTATAACAGCAAAATGATACATCTATTTTGGCCTTAACAGGAACTGTAAAATCATATCTGTATTATATTATAAGTGAACAGAGCAGACCCTGATCAGACGGTCCCTGTATGAACCGTCCTATCTGGGTCTACTCTATTTGCAAAGGCGTATAATGGCGTATTTATTTAGTGAATGGTTGGAAGTATATTTCATTTAAATTTTCACAATATTTAAGGTCGACAGACACGCAGAACGCAAATTTCTTTGATATTTCCTTCTCAATTTTCTTCTCAATTCATGTCATCAGTATAGAGGGACTAATTTGTGCACCAAACTAAATGGGATTTCTTTCAAATTAACTTCTACGGAAAGCCTAATTTTCCAAAGACCTTTTTGCACTAATTTTTTAATGATTTTGTTTTTTCACTAAAACTGTAATGAGTAAAATTGAGTCGCCGTTCTCTCTCTCTCTCTCTCTCTCTCTCTCTCTCTCTCTCTCTCTCTCTATCTCTGTCTGTCTGTCTGTCTGTCTGTCTGTCTCTCTGTCTCTCTCTCTCTCTCTCTCTCTCTCTCTCTCTCTCTGTCTCTCTCTGTCTCTCTCTGTCTCTCTGTCTCTGTCTCTCTCTCTCTGTCTGTCTGTCTGTCTCGCTCTCTCTCTCTCTGTCTCTCTCTCTTTCTCTCTCTCTCGATATAATTAACAGCATCATTTGCTTGAAAATTACAAAAAAAATATGTTAAGGCACAGTGCATATCGTTATATTTTGGATCTCGTTTAAGAAGACTAACTGGTGACCGTATTGGATAAAGTAAATACAAAATGTGATCGAAATATTTAGGTATAGTATATGCCTTTTTTATTTGGATTAAAGATGGTCGTCTGGTGGCCATATTGGGTTTTGCAACTTCCTTGTAGCACCTACTACATACTACAGTAACTTCTACTACAGTTTTCGCTGCATTTGCTTGTAAATTCACAAAAAAAGTGTTAGAATGTTAAGACTCAGACAAACATTTCCCCCCGATCGGATTCAAAATGGCCATATCGGATGTAATTGCCTGATGTAGCTAATCTACATTTTTCTCTGCAATTTGAAAATTTAAATAATTGATGGACGACCCTCTTGAGTTACTGTTTATGAAATGAGTTATGATGTTCAATTTAGTTTGTGTCAAAATGATACTCTGGTACAATCGGAAGAAAGTATACACTATGTACTTGCAAACAAGTCGATCCATATCATACGATTCCTATTGGAGCTTCTGACCAAAACCTACTTCGTTCGCTTGTTGAACAGTTTAGATCTGATTATACAGACCTGATTTCTGCGTTGGCCTAGTGTGCACTTGTACATTTAAAAAAACCCAGCAGTTAATCAATATTCATAAATCTCTTACATGAATACTGATTAGGTAAACCAGCAGTTAATCAATATTCATAAATCTCTTACATGAATACTGATTAGGTAAAATGTTAATCCTAAATCTTCTGAATAATTAACACTAGCTCCTTCCTTTCTGAATATTAACACTTTACTCCATAAATACGCCTTTCTACGCCTCTGTAAAAGTCACTTTTTGAAACCATTGTGATAAATAGAGCATTTGCTCCATAGGAGCAAATGCTCTATTTATCACAATAATTTCAATACTACACAATTCTAACATTTTCCTTTTCTTCAGTAAATGCTCCTTTTTGGTAAATTTATTCAAAGAGGTTGGATCTAAAAATAACCTATGAGGGAATTAAACAAAAATGTATGATATTTATCTCCGGAGAAAGTTGTTTTCATAATAAACAGTGCAGAAAGGACTCATCAAAAGGTATACACTGCTTGCAAATGTATTGGTTCGTTAACCCATTCCCTCATAGGCTATTTTTAGACCCAATCTCTTTGAATGTATCTACCGAAAAGGAGCATTAACTAAAGGAAAGGAAAAAATAGAATTTTGTAGTTTGAAACCATTGTGATAAATAGAGCAAATGCTCTATTTATCACAATGGTTTCACAAAGTGACTTTTATAGATGCGCAAAAATGCGTCACTAGGGGATAATTTGTTAATACGATTCATACTATCGAAACATTTAAAAAGACATGGTCAGTACAAATTAAAGTATAGTCAATATTATTGTTGTTTAAGCTGAATATTCATTAACTGATCAAGTTTTAACTTGACCCGCATGTATGTATTTGTAAACTAGGTAGAACCAAAGCATGCAGTTTCTGTAGGAGCTTCTCACCAGGCCTTACATCGTTTACTTGTTGAATAAAATTCATTTGCATATTACATAACATACCAGCTAATCAACATTCATCAAATTTTTAATTTCTCACATGAATGTTGATTAGATAAAATGTTAAATCTTCTGAATAATTAAAACTAGTTTCTCTATTCCTGAATAATAATTAACACTTTACTCCATTAATTAATTATGTAAGAAATAATCAATAAGACTATTTTAATAAAGGCACAAAGGCACATGAATTTGTGACCATTGTAGAAACTGTAGAATCTACTCTATTTGAAATGTCGTTAAAATGCGCATTTATGGAATAAAGAGTTAAACAAGATTGTACTGTAAAACCTCTCTATAACGGCCACTAAATTGTGTTAATTATTTGGTACTGGGTAGGTGGCCGCTTAAAGCAAGGTGAAAGTAAAACAGAACGCTCCTATAGGAGCGTTCTGTTTTACTTTTACCTTGCTTTAAGCAGTCACACGCCTTTAACACAAAATACTTGATGTAATTTAGTGGCCGTTATAGGGAGGTTTTACTGTATTAAGATACATCACTGAATCAAATTATTTTTATGACAAACAGTGCAAGCCTTGCTCACGCGACTCTCTCAAGAGCCCTTTGATCTTGTTCTGCATTGTTTGCAAATATATATCTTTTTTGTTCCATAATAATAAGTAATAGCCGATGTAATAGTAGGATGTGTTGTTTCGTGATTTACAAGCTCAATAACTATTAGGATAGTTTCCTGCGTTGTATTAGTTTGGCATGCAATACCAGATGTCAAACGAACTCTGCCAAGTATTTTTCTCGATATCCGGACAGATGGCTTATCAAAATATAGTTGTTTTGTTCTTGACATTGTTACGAAACGCAAAGCTATATGTCACGCTTTGACATTTGAGGGACGTATTTCGGGCAGATATCTGGCGCTGAAGTGTTCTGTTCGAGAAATTTACGTTCATTTGTTCATTTTCTGTTGAAAATAAACATTTGATAATATTCTTATCTTTGGCCATATTTTTTTTATATAGAAAAGTCATTATGTGGTTTTGTAAACCTGCATTTAATTCTTAACTCCTGTTAATAACTCAGTGTCAGTATAGTACAGTAGTCCATTTCTTAAGCGACCATTGTAATTAGTCCAAGCGTGTGTCTTTTAACCCTTTCCCTCATATAAACACTATTTCATGCATTTGCAAACAAAGTAGACCCAGATCAGACGGCTCCTAGAGGAATTTGAAAGATTTGAGTCTTTGCTTTCTAATTTTTGTTCAACAACAAAGTATTATCGCCCTTTTCCGTTCATATTTTCCGCGTTTCGTCGATGATCACCCGATCTCTCCATTGTTTACGTAATAGCTTTTCTCGGAAAAGGTCGGAGAGACGCGAGTGAGGCGAACAGATACGAAACTAAAACCAAACCCGAATAAAACTGAAACATCGGGGAATAAAATCTGGAGTGTTGATATCAAGCACATGGTTGT
This sequence comes from Azorinus chamasolen, assembly GCA_963576725.1. Lineage (NCBI taxonomy): Eukaryota > Metazoa > Mollusca > Bivalvia > Cardiida > Solecurtidae > Azorinus > Azorinus chamasolen. The sequence goes on along the minus strand of OY755246.1, from coordinate 37,605,566 downwards.
TTTGTCATTTCAACGTTTATTAGGTAGGTTTTCTTGCATTATTTACGTAAAATCTTTTCTCGGAAAAGGTCGGAGAGACGCGAATGAGGCGAACAGATGCGAAACTAAAACAAAACCCGAATAAAACTGAAACATCGGAGAATCAAATCTGGATTGTTGATATCAAACACATGGTTGTTTTGTCATTTCAACGTTTATTGGGTAGGTTTTCTTACGATGTACTACTTTTCAGCATATAAACAAATGGGTACTTCATTCTCGGTGTTGTTATATTTTCTGGTCCTTCGGGATCATTAGTTTTGATGTTATTAATTTTGAAAATTGAATACTTCTTAAGGGGGTGCTAGGGGGCGTGAGTAGTGTTGTACCTTTGATTACTACTCATGAACAGACTCAATAAAACAGAGTCTGCAATTATCTCTTTTTGCATTGCTACTTTTGCTTTCCAATGATCTACCACTTTCAGACTATATTATATATTTTAAGTATTTTTAAACGCGTCGAATGTAGGGACTTCCACTTTAAGACAAATTCTACTGTATCTGGCTTGAACAAATAGTAGACTGTGATTAGATATGCCAAGTGTACTTCCATGAGCCGTGGCTTATTCAAAGCATTGTATATAATGTGCTGTTAATCAAAACGCGAATTGCATATTTGTGATACCTCTCTTTCCTTCCTTTTTTCTAATACATTCAAAACTATACACTTTAATTTTAAAACGACATGCTTTTGTTAAAAGTTAGTGTCTGAGAGTAAAGTATTGTCTTAACCCATTCCTTCATATTGACGCCTTTTATACATTCTCTTATACTGGCGCCTTTTGACGCTTCTGTAAAAGTCAACTTTTGAAATCATTGTGATAGGTAGACCATTGCTCCATAGGAGCAAATGCTCTATTTATCACATTGGTTTCAATACTACATAATTCTAAGAGGCGCAGGTTCACGAGGCTGGATCCTATAGTTCCTGAACCTGTGCCTTTTCCTTTTTGTTAGTGCATGCTCCTTTTTAGTAGCTTTGTGCAAAGAGGTTAGCAAAGAGATTGGGTCTAAAAATAGCCCATGAGGAAATAGGTTAACGCACGATTTCATAAAGCTAAATACAAAGATAAATCAAGGGGAAAGAAAATCATCCAAGCGAAAGATATTGTTTATTCCTCCTGGTGAATCTGAGCTTTGTATCGTAGCACTTATCGTTTGTGTTTGAATGGTATAATTGGATCCAATAGCCCATAGTTACACCCCCCCCCCCAACGAGGTAGTCATTCAGAAAAATAGATCAACGAATGTATTGCACTCAGTGTGTTTTTTGTGTACTATACAAGCAATTAATTGTATATTATTAAACCAACAGTTGCATTTTAAATTATTAAACTATTCGTGTCTTTTTGACAACTAATTATGCCCCAAACAAAGTGGGGGACATTTAGTGTTTACATCGTTTCTTATCATTTTTTAGCTCGACTATTCGAAGAATAGTGGAGCTATCCTACTCGCCCCGGCGTCCGCGTCGGCGTCCGCGTCACACCATGGTTAAGGTTTTTGTTAAAGTCCACTGTTTGCCTCTTACCTTGGGAATAAAGCTTTGAAACTTTACACACTTGCCTACCACCACAATCTTCATCTTTAGGCAAGAGTACATAACTCTGTCAAGCATTTTGACAGAATTATGGCCCTTTTTAACTTAGAACTTTGGTTAAGGTTTTTGTTCAAGTCCACTTATTTACATAACCCTTTGAGATAAAGCTTTAAAACTTGGGACACTTGTTCACCATCACAAACTTCATCTGTAGGCAAGAGAACATAACTCTGTCAAGCATTTTGACAGAATTATGGCCCTTTTAAACTTAGAATTTTTGGTTAAGGTTTTTGATAAGTCCACTTTTTTACATAACCCTTTGAGATAAAGCTTTAAAACTTGGAACACTTGTTCACCATTGGTGACAATCTTCATCTGTAGGCAAGAGTACATAACTCTGTCAATCATTTTGACAGAATTATGGCCATTTTCAACTTAGAACTTTTGTTTAAGGTTTTTGTTCAAGTCCATTTATTTACATAACCCTTTGAGATACAGCTTTGAAACTTGGAACTCTTGTTCACCACCTCAAGCTTCATGTGTAAGCAAGAGTACATAAACTCTGTCAAGCATTTTGACAGAAATTATTGCCCTTTTTATACGCCCGAAGGGACGTATTATGGTATGGCGCATGTCGTCCGTCCGTCCGTCTGTCCGTCTGTCCGTCCGTCCGTCTGTCCGTCCGTCCGTCCGTTAGCAATTTCTTGTGCAACTAACTCCTCCTTTATTTTTCAACATAATTTCTTCAAACTTTCAGGAATGATAGATACTGATGTGTAGTTGTGCATATCAGTGAGATAACTCTCATATCATTTTTCATTCTGGAGTTATTGCCCTTTGATAGTTTCGGGTAGCAATTTCTTGTGCAACTAACTCCTCCTTTATTTTTCAACATAATTTCTTCAAACTTTCAGGAATGATAGATACTGATGTGTAGTTGTGCATATCAGTGAGATAACTCTCATATCATTTTTCATTCTGGAGTTATTGCCCTTTGATAGTTTCGGGTAGCAATTTCTTGTGCAACTAACTCCTCCTTTATTTTTCAACATAATTTTATAGAACAGCCTTCGGGCGTATATTGCCCCGTCTTGCGGTGCTCTTGTTTACTTATGTTTTTCTCTTTCATTAAGAGTTCGAAGAGATCCTACATCCTGAATACTATTAAAGATATTTTACTGAGACTGATTACTTGCTTCTAGTATCATTGGGCACTATTTTAGCCCACTATCAAGCATTTTTACACTAACAATTCTGAGAATAGTCGAGCGCGCTGTCCTGTGACAGCTCTTGTTGGTTTTTTTGTTGTTGTTGTTCTTCTTCTTCTTCTACTACTTCTTCTTCTTCTTCCTCTTCTTCTTTTTCTTCTGCCGTGAACTTGTCGGACATATTTCTCAGTAATAGTCCGTTCCAAATGAAACTTCACATGAACATTGCTGGTTACATGTAGATGTGCATTCAACTATTGGTTTTTAAAATGTTGCCACGGTAACCGAATGGTGCGCTCTGATTGATCGAAATTTAGATATCGTTCGATTTTTCTGAATATTGAATTGTTGGAGTTTTTGGGTACTCCGAACTCAATCATAGGTGTTTCGAAAGAGTTGGTTACCATGGTCATTTTTTGTATTATTTGATTTCGCTGAAAATTTGTAAGTAGGGTTGGTTGTATGGGTACTCCGAACTTAATGGCAGGTGTTTCAAAAGTGTTGGTTACTATGGTAACCTCATGATGACCTTTGATTGGTGAATATTTAGATATTTTGCTCATCAATACATGTTGTCCGTTTCGATTGGGGGACATTCTGTAACGGACTCCGTTACAATTAGATCGTGTGTCCTTATGTTTTTTTGCACTTTTTGCAAACAGAAAAAAAACCCCAGATAAGATAAATCATTTTTTACAGTTTATAAATGGAAGAAACTTCAGCTAATTTCAGCTTATTAATATCTATGCATGCGTCATTTCTGACATGAATATTCACTTAGTAAAGGAGTTCATATGAGTAAAATGTTGTCTTCGTGTTATCATATCTGTGTGCAGGGTTGTCACGTGTCGGGGAATAGTCAGGGAAGTTGAAATTTTATTATGGTCAGGGAATTGTCAGGAACATTTGAAAATGGAAATTTAAAAAGGATAGGCAAATGTCAGGGGATTTTCAGGGAATTTTGAAAAAATTAGATTCAAGAGCATATAGTTTAACCCTTTCTATCTAGGAGACGCACGCGTTTGTTATTTGCAAACAGTGTATACCCAAATCAGAGGGCTGTTGATTTGATGTTAGGGAAATGTCAGGATTTTTGTTTCCTCTGATTTGTGGCAACCTGGCACTGTGTGCCGGATATGTGATATGAGCAGGGCTTGTTTGCGGACATGTGTGTGGGCATGAGAACAGGTGGCGTCCTGTAAAGTGGATAATAATTACTCCTGATAGCAAGCCCAATGTCAAAAACACTTATCCGTAGAATTGGAATGTCTTCAAAAGTGCAGCCCTTTACAATAAGCAAATATTAACAGAATGTCACGGTTCGCTTTGCCTTTTGTGCCCCTGTTGTTGTTCTTTTCGGATTGGCAAATATGTCTTACATACCGGCATGTACATTTGTAATATCTTTACAATGTAGTAAGAATGGGAAAGATATGCCACGCGTTTTAGAAGTATTGTTTATTAATTTGAATCTAGACGTTTGGTTCCATTTTAATTGAATTTTAAAACCTGTTCCAAAGAGCAGTCGCTCTGTATCCAGACAAAATATTGAAATTCATCTTTCATTTGATTTTGAACAAGAGTGCAAAAATGTCACAAAATACTAAATACTAAACATTTTTAGAAAAAGTGACCTTGAACTCGGTTGGGCAAAGCCCATATTCAATAGGGTGCATGTCCTCATCGACATCAATGTACAGTTACAGAAAAACAATCTAATTTTTGGAAAAGTGACCTTGACTTTGGTCGGGCAAAATTATATTAATTAGGATTTCTGCCCTTATCGATATCAATGCACATGTTAAGTTTCGTGAAGATTGGATATACAGAACTAAAGTTATCGTCCGGAAACGGGAAAATGTTTAAACTTAGAGAAAAACAATCTAATTTTAGAAAAATGACCTTCAATAGGGTTTCTGCCCTCATCGAAATTTATGCACATGTAAATTTTAATGGAAATCGGATATGCAGAACTAAAGTTATTGTGCGGAAATTATTTCCGCCTGCCCGCCCGACCGCCCGCCGCAGGGTGTCACATAATACGTGTCGTCTGACGACGGGGGAAAATATGTACAGATAAAATACAAATCTCAAAAGACATTTATGCTGACATAATTTGTTTAATGGCTGATTACCCTTGTGATATATTTCTTTGTCGCTGTAACGCACTTGACGGTTCTTGGCACCATATATCAGACTGTCCGTCTCCTGGCCTTTCGGGAGCAAGTCACTGTACCACTGATCTTTAACAAAGTGATAAATGTTGACAGCCTGCCTAGTGACCTATATAACCATCATATAAAATATCCATGGAATGTACTCTTCGATTCCTCTTATGTATGTGACTGAAAGAAATCTATGTGAATCTTTGTGAAATAATACGACGATAGTAGAAGGACTTAAATGTTTATTCCATAAATACGCCTTTCTACCTCTTTGCGAACAGAGTAGACCGAGACCAGACGGCTCCTACAGGAACCGTCTGATAAGGGTCTGCTCTGTTTGCTTATTAACCCTTCTCTTGCTGAATTTTAAAATACATTTCTCCTTCTTTACCCATGCCCTGTTGTATAATTACTATATCTTCACTATATACAAGTATTTCGCTGTGCAATCACTGCTGTGGAGTGCACTGGTTGCACAATCAATTTGTAAATAGTGCAGACCCTGATGAGACAGCTCCTGCAGGAGCTGTCTCATCTGGGTCTTCACTATTTACAGGTAGGTATATTGACGCGAATAGCAAGCGAAGGGTTAAAACAATGTATATCCGATTCTATAGTTTCTATCTTGGTTAGCAAATTCTTGATTTCTTGTGACAGTATAAACAATATGCTAATTGATATTCATAATGCCATTATTTATTTCCTGAACATTTATGGATTAAAGAGTGCCAGCAATATGGAAGCATATGGCTCGGTAATCTCAACCCTGTGTGAAGAACGCTTAGACTAGTTATCTTGTAACAGTCTCGAGGTGTTACTTGTTACACCCCCGCAAAACGAAGTTTGAGCCGGGGTATTCCATCACCTTTAGTGATAGTTCTAGTTGCATTTGTTTAGTTTTCGTGAAAAATATTTGTTACTTGTTTATGTTATTACTCATTTTGTCAAAAGAGAAACTTGTTTATTAGATTGGACGGACATCGCGTGAACGGATGTCAATCACTCATTTCCCTTCGATAACTGTTCCTTGGAATTAGATAAAAGAACCAAACGTATAGTCCGGTAGAAGGCGGTAGGTTGGATCCTGGAAGTTTATCTTATACATGTATCTCTTAATTGATTCTTGAAGAGAGATCATACACCTCTGAATGATAAAAGATGTCTATTTCACCTTTGGTATTTGAACATATTAAATATTGGTGCGGTGCTAAAATGGTGAATATTGTAAAAAAATATTGATCTATTTTAAGAAGCACGCCAACCTTCATGTAATGAACACATTTGATTTAAAGACTAAAATAGTTTAGGATTCATTTCTGCAGAAAGGGTTCATACAGTTTGGAAGAAAGACAATGCCCATTTGTCACCCTTGTGTATTCGAAAATATTCAGTTTAGATGCCAACTACATGTATGGTCATCAATATGGCGAAAATATGATAACATCATTCATTTAATTCATAGCAATGAACCAAATGTGATCTATAAAACCAATGGATGTCTTGATTGGTCCGTGTAGATGGTATCATATCGTTTCGAAGATTGACAGGTCCCGAGTATTCACCATACTAACATTAGAAGATATTCAATATGGCGGATAGATAAACATCACTTTTTGTTGACTTCTGTATATCGCACCGCAGACTAATTGTTTCGACAGAAAATTATCATGTATGCAGGCCAGCTAGAGCAGCATATAATCAAAGTACTGACAGTACTGAAGGTTTCGGACATAATATATATCATATTGATTGTTTGCTGTGGAATTTTCTGAAAATCATGTCAGTAGTTTGGAAGACATTTAAAGAATTGTTTTATGAACATGTCACATACAGGGCGATTCCAATTGCTCATCTTGCCACTTTGTGCCAATAGAGCCAAAATTGATAGTTTATGTAGTAAAGAGCCATCACTCCGTTATTTGAAAGTAAGGGTCAAGTCAAGTCGTGCTTAGCATAATAGAATTAACGATTTCACCATTATCGTTGAATGAGAACACTGTAGGTCTAGACTGGCCCCGGATGATTCTGACCATTACTTGGTCAGTACCAAACATATGCAAGAAATGTCTGATTTATAAAAACCCTAATTTCCTTAGCCCTTTCCCTGTTCTATGTTTATTCCAAATTTCAATACCTACTGAATATTTATATATATGGACAAAATAGTTACAATGAAATATGAAAAGTGGCAATTTGTAGCCATTTAAGAAAGTAAAGAAAAAAAGAAAGAAAGAGTAGCCTATATATATAAGTGTGTAGGCAAAAGGGGCATTTAACTCAGAATCCTACAACAATATATCGAATTTTTGTAAATACCACGGGAAGGGTATGGAACTTTCAGAATCCGACGACCTTATATCGGACTTCTGTTGAAAAAAGACACCATGCTGTTTGAACAAAGGCGTTTGGATAGACAGTAGGTCATTGGTAAAATCTATTCATTTTATACTTGGAGATTTCATGAAAAATGGGTCTGTATAATTTGCATATTAAGTATGTACGTTCACTAGTCGTTGTTGCTTTTCACACACCTTTGTAGCGTTTAAATAGAACCATGTAACACTTATATATTGGGACCCAAGCGGTGGCCGAGGGGAAACAGCTGCGTCTATGAATCTCTAGGTCCTTGGTTCGAATCCCGTCACAACCGAACGCAAGTAGAAAAATGATTCTAATATATTTTTTATTCTTTATCTTTTTTGATATTCTTTTATCTAAATACATTTTAAAGCAAACAAACTAGACAAAATAAGTATGCCTCTTGAAACTTGTTATGGACTTTTTAAAGCATTATGCTATATTAACATACAGTCCTGGTGTCAATAGTATGCATTTCGATGAAACGTAGAGGCAGGATCCAGACTTTGTGCTAGGACAACTATGAATTCGAAAGTACCATGTTCAATTTAAAATTGTCACCTGCTCATTATTTTGTGTATTGCATATATAATTATTTAGATTCAATTAGTCTATGCTTTGCATAGTTTTATTTTAAAATTGTCAAACATCTAGGATCCTGATCACAGACCGACACACACAATGTACAACTGGCAATTAGGTCACGATAACCTGCATACTATTTGAAAACTGAGTTTGTTTCAAAAGGAATTACTGCACAGTTCAAACTGACTATAAAAAATTCCCTGAGAATTTGAACAATAATTACATCAACAAAAACAATAGTTTAAAAAAGTACATGTATATAGACACAGAGCGCAAATGGAACGGATCCATGTAAGAAACTTGATTCCTGTTCTATGTTTATTCTCAATTTCAATATCTACTGAATATTCATGAACAAAATAGTTAATTATAATGAAACATGAAAAGTGGAAATGAGTAGCCATTTAAGTAAGGAAAGAAAAAGATCTTTCAAATTCCATTAGCCAACAGAGCAGACCCTGATCAGACGACTTCTATAGGAGGAATCAGATCTGGGTCTACTCTGTTTACAAACGCGTGAAAAACATTTATATGAAGGAAAGGGTTAAGTGTTCTAGCACCCAGTCTCTCCTCTCTACCAGTTTGTACAGCTGAATAAGTCAGTTTGGAAACATCTTTGCAACTTTAGATTAAATAGACATGGTAGCAAATAGTGAAAACCCTTCAAACGGGCCCATTAAGGAGGTGTTTGATCTGGGTCTGCACTATTTGCATAAGTGTGTTTGTCAAAATACCAAGGGTAATTAGGGTATCACTTGTAAATCTCTGAAATACATTAAAAAGTATAGATTTGTCACCTCTTACAATACAGTAAAACCCCTCTTAACCCGACTTCTAGTAGATAAGAATTCAGAAACTTTTTAGGCAGGTGGCTGCTTAATGCAGGGTGAAAGTCATGCCGATGAGCTTTCTGCATTATTTTCATCCTGCATTAAGCTGCCACCTGTCTCCAAGACTAATATTTATACTGAATTTAAAGTCTGGTTTAGAGGGGTTTTACCGTACATGTATTTTTGAAATTCTATTTCTTTCAAACCAGATCTTAGCAACAACGTCGCACGACCATTGATTAAATTCATCAGGAAACATTGTAATGTCGCAATGGAATCGAATTTCTGCATTTGAATTTTGATCTACCCTAGAAATAGTACCATTGATGTTCGGTATTTCATAGTAGTTCACAAAATGTTGAAAGTGTATCGAAATATCAACCGTGGCTGTAATAATCAAATAATTCTTTTCGGTTATCTGTCCATTTCATGTACCTCCAACAATTCTATAATGTTCTGCAAAAATCTAACAATTATGTTACTTTGGTCTACCTAACTATTACAACGGTGAAATGGGCTGTTCCAAAATTCAAACAGGTCAAGCTAAAATGAACTTATGGTTATTATATGAGCCTTCTTACCTGGGTCTCCTCTGTTTGCTAAGGGCATAAGAGACTAGGGTAAAAGGGCATTGAACTCAGAATCCGACAACAATATGTCGGATTTTTGTAAATACCACAGGAAGGGTATGGAACTTTCAAAATCCGACGACCTTATGTCGGACTTCTTTTATAAAAAGACATCATGCTGTTTGAACAAAGGCGTTTAGATTGACAGTAGGTCATTGGTAAAATCTATTCATTTTATACTTGGAGATTTCATGAAAAATGTGTCTGTATAATTTGCATATTAAGTATGTACGTTCACTAGTCGTTGTTGCTTTTCACACCTTTGAAGCGTTTAAATAGAACCATGTAACACTTATATATTGGGACCCAAGCGGTGGCCGAGGGGAAACAGCTGCGTCTATGAATCTCTAGGTCCTTGGTTCGAATCCCGTCACAACCAAATGCAAATAGAAAAAAGATTCTAATATATTTTTTATTCTTTATCTTTATTGATATTCTTTTCTCTAAATACATTTTAAAGCAAACAAACTAGAAAACATAAGCATGCCTCTTGAAACTTGTTATGGACTTTTTAAAGCATTATGCTATATTAACATACAGTCCTGGTGTCAATAGTATGCATTTCGATGAAACGTAAAGGCAGGATCCAGACTTTGTGCTAGGACAACTATGAATTCGAAAGTACCATGTTCAATTTAAAATTGTCACCTGCTCATTATTTTGTGTATTGCATATATAACTATTTATATTCAATTAGTCTATGCTTTGCATAGTTTTATTTTAAAATTGTCAAACATCTAGGATCCTGATCACAGACCGACACACACAATGTACAACTGGCAATTAGGTCACGATAACCTGCATAATATTTGAAAACTTAGTTTGTTTCAAAAGGAATTACTGCACAGTTCAAACTGACTATAAAAAATTCCCTGAGAATTTGAACAATAATTACATCAACAAAAACAATAGTTTAAAAAAGTACATGTATATAGACACAGAGCGCAAATGGAACGGATCCATGTAAGAAACTTGATTCCTGTTCTATGTTTATTCCAAATTTCAATACCTACTGAATATTCATGAACAAAGTAGTTATAATGAAACATGAAAAGTGGAAATGAGTAGCCATTTAAGAAAGGAAAAAAAAATCTTTCAAATTCCATTAGCCAACAGAGCAGACCCTGATCAGACGACTTCTATAGGAGGAATCAGATCTGGGTCTACTCTGTTTACAAACGCGTGAAAAACATTTATATGAAGGAAAGGGTTGAGTGTTCTAGCACCCAGTCTCTCCTCTCTACCAGTTTGTACAGCTGAATAAGTCAGTTTGGAAACATCTTTGCAACTTTAGATTAAACAGACATGGTAGCAAATAGTGAAAACCCTTCAAACGGACCCATTAAGGAGGTGTTTGATCTGGGTCTGCACTATTTGCATAAGTGTGTTTGTCAAAATACCCAGGGTAATAAGGGTATCACTTGTAAATCTCTGAAATACATTCAAACATTCAAAAGTATAGATTTGTCACCTTTTACAATACAGTAAAACCCCTCTTAACCCGACTTCTAGTAGATAAGAATTCAGAAACTTTTTAGGCAGGTGGCTGCTTAATGCAGGGTGAAAGTCATGCCGAGGAGCTTTCTGCATTATTTTCATCCTGCATTAAGCTGCCACCTGTCTCCAAGACTGATATTTATACTGAATTTAAAGTCTGGTTTAGATGGGTTTTACCGTACATGTATTTTTGAAATTCTATTTCTTTCAAACCAGATCTTAGCAACAACGTCGCACGACCATTGATAAAATTCATCAGGAAACATTGTAATGTCGCAATGGAATCGAATTTCTGCGTTAGAATTTTGATCTACCCTAGAAATAGTACCATTGATGTTCGATAGTTCATGGTAGTTCACAAAATGTTGAAAGTGTATAGAAATATCAACCGTGGCTGTTATAATCAAATAATTCTTTTCGGTTATCTGTCCATTTCATGTACCTCCAACAATTCTATAATGTTCTGCAAAAAATCTAACAATTATGTTACTTTGGTCTACCTAACTATTACAACGGTGAAATGGGCTGTTCCAAAATTTAAACAAGTCAAGCTAAAATGAGCTTATGGTTAATATTTAGGGACTTTTCCAAACAATAGTGTAACACGACAAACCGTGCAGATCCTGATAAGAGGGCTTCTCTATGAGCCTTCTTACCTGGGTCTCCTCTGTTTGCAAAGGGCATAAGTGACTAGGCAAAAGGGGTATTTAACTCAGAATCCGACAACAATATATCGGACTTTTGTAAATACCACAGGAAGGGTATGGGACTTTCAGAATCCGACGACCTTATGTCGGACTTCTGTTGTAAAAAGACACCATGCTGTTTGAACAAAGGCGTTTGGATTGACAGTAGGTCATTGGTAAAATCTATTCATTTTATACTTGGAGATTTCATGAAACATGGGTCTGTATAATTTGCATATTAAGTATGTACGTTCACTAGTCGTTGTTGCTTTTCACACCTTTGAAGCGTTTAAATAGAACCATGTAACACTTATATATTGGGACCCAAGCGGTGGCCGAGGGGAAAGAGCTGCGTCTATGAATCTCTAAGTCCTTGGTTCGAATCCCGTCACAACCAAATGCAAACGAAAAAAAGATTCTAATATATTTTTTATTCTTTATCTTTTTTGATATTCTTTTCTCTAAATACATTTTAAAGTAAACAAACTAGAAAACATAAGCATGCCTCTTGAAACTTGTTATGGACTTTTTTAAAGCATTATGCTATATTAACATACAGTCCTGGTGCCAATAGTATGCATTTCGATGAAACGTAGAGGCAGGATCCAGACTTTGTGCTAGGACAACTATGAATTCGAAAGTACCATGTTCAATTTAAAATTGTCACCTGCTCATTATTTTGTGTATTGCATATATAACTATTTGTATTCAATTAGTCTATGATTTGCATAGTTGTATTTTAAAATTGTCAAACATCTAGGATCCTGATCACAGACCGACACACACAATGTACAACTGGCAATTAGGTCACGATAACCTGCATACTATTTGAAAACTGAGTTTGTTTCAAAAGGAATTACTGCACAGTTCAAACTGACTATAAAAAATTCCCTGAGAATTTGAACAATAATTAAATCAACAAAAACAATAGTTTAAAAAAGTACATGTATATAGACACAGAGCGCAAATGGAACGGATCCATGTAAGAAACTTGATTCCTGTTCTATGTTTATTCCAATTTCAATACCTACTGAATATTCATGAACAAAATAATGGCTACTTATTTCCACTTTTCATGTTTCATTATATGAAGCATGAAAAGTGGAAATGAGTAGCCATTTAAGAAAGGAAAGAAAAAGATCTTTCAAATTCCATTAGCCAACAGAGCATATCCTGATCACACGACTCCTATAGGAGTCATCAGATCTGGGTCTACTCTGTTTACAAACGCGTGAAAAACATTTGTATGAAGGAAAGGTTTAGTGTTCTAGCATCTCTACCAGTTCGTACAGCTGAATAAGTCAGCTTGGAAACATTTTTGCAACTTTAGATTACAGCTTGCTTAATCCTTACAATGCTGAGTGATGTTTCGTTTGCAACAATTAACGTCTGCGTCAATTCTTCAATAAACTTTCTTTCATTTTATGCAAAAATATGATCAAGATGACAAACAGTTTGGATCCTGATGAGACGCAGAATTATGTGGCCTCTCATCTGGATCCAAACTGTTTGCATAGGTAATCACAGTTTCGCCGCTAGCGTGCAAAGAGTTAAGCGTATGACCTCTAGAGATTTTAGCATGATGTAACAGTTGCCCCGCACTACTGACCACCAGTGCGCTGTAACCTTTATACTGTAAAGGACGTAAAGAACAGAAGAAGTCTATTTAACCCTTAATTTCCCCATATAAACTTGTTTTCATGCATCTGCAAATAGATTCGACCTAGATCAGACAGCTCGCTCCCATAGATTCAGGGTCTGCTCTGTTGCTAATGGATCCACCTTCCATATTTCATTATAAATATCTTGTAAGATTCCGGAACCGGAATGTAAGCCAAGCACTGCACATGCGTGTATTCTCTTAGGGGGATTCCCGCTAGGTAGCGCTCGTGCAATAGGGTTTTCCGCCATAGTTTGAGTCGCAATCCATTTTATAAGGATTTCGGCAAAGCCGAAACCCTAATAATATATTAAAGTAATCGTTTATCTGCCTTTGCAAATCGTTTACCTGCCTTTGCAAATAGAGTAGACTCGGATAAGACGGCGCTTGTAGGATCCGTCTGGTCAGAGTCTGCCCTTTTTGCTTATGCAATAAGATCTGAATCGACAGTTTCTGCCATGGTAAAATATCTCGTTGCTAGCAATGTACAAAATTCATCAAATCAATATGCATATTGTCAGTATATGAATATTCACGAGGTAAACATGTAAAAGTGCAATACCTACTGAATATTCATGGACAAAATAGTTCTAATGATTTATGGAAGGTGGAGCATTGTAGTAATTTAAGAACGTAAAGAAACAGATATATCGAATTCCATTAACACACAGGGCAGATCCTGACCAGACGGCTCCTATAGAAGCCGTCTGATCTGGGTCTACTTTGTTTGAAAATGCATGAAAACGCGTTTATATGAAGGAAAGGGTTAATGTTGTTTATTTGATATCAGTGTTTCTTTCTGCTTCAGATAATGGCGCTCTTAAGTAGTGGAAACAGAATAATTTTCTTTGATTTCTGTGTTTAGAACTAAAGCCTTTGGAAGGTCCAATGTGATAATAATGATAATGTATAAAAACACATATATTTTCTGGACCTTGGCGAAGAGTGTCCTTACTTTGCTTTGATCTGCTTTTATGAATCAAACCACTTAAGATAATCTACTCTGCAGATATGTTTTATTTCAATATTTGAAAATTTATTTGAAAATTATATTGCTTTATCAAAATTACAATCAGCAGACCTTCAGAATTACATCATACTGCCTATGCTACGAAGTAGACGCTGTTCTAGCTATGCATTAGTCTTAAACCCGCTCTGAAAAAAGTATAAACCCATCCCCTCATATAAACGCAGTTTTCACGCATTTGCAAACAGAGTAGGAGCCGTCTGATCAGGGTCTGCTCTGTTTGCTTTTTGAATTTGATAGATATGTTCCTTTACTTTCTTAAATTGCTACAATATTGTACCTTCCATATTTCATTATAACTATTTTGTCCATGAATATTCAATTGGTATTGAAATTTAGAATACACATAGAACAGGGAAAATGTTGAATTGTTTGGCTGACATATATAGACATGTATACGTATTTACAGTTATGTGTATGACAGCTCATCTTAATCGCTAATGTGTTCATCAGAGACATGTATGTTTATAGTTCTGTCTGTGACAGTACCTCTTAATGGATTGATAATAAACATATTTATTTACCGCTCTGCGTGTGGCAGTATATCTTAATGGATGGCTCATAGACATGTATATTTACCGCTCTGTGTGTGGCAGTACCTCTTAATGGATGGCTTATAGACATATATATATATTGACCGTGTGACAGCGTGAACTCATTCCTTACCGTTTAGTTCATAAATGATATCTATTTTTCTCACAAATTCCTAATTGATTCTGTGAAATAATTACTTGGTCATTATTATGCCACTTTATTTTAGGTGGCATGCTTATTATGTCATCTTATTTTAGGTGCCATATATGCCGAAATACTTTTGTTCGCATTTTGTGACATCATGAATATTAATTAGATGTTAGCATTATATGCACGCATGAATTTGTAGAAACTGTAGAGTCCGCTCTATATTATTTTATATGCAAACAGGGCACATCCTGATCAGACTTCTAGAAGAGGGGCCGTCTGATCTGGGACTACTTGGTTTGAAAATGTGGCAATAGGCGTTCCTCTGGAGTAAAGGGTTTTTATGGCAGAAAATCATATGTTACTTAGAAATACCCCGTCTAGAACATACTGTCTAAAAATTCAAACAAAAGTACGAATAATGTTCGGCTTTCAGATAGAAATAGCAGTGCTAGAAATATCCATGGTAATTTGTTTTCATCATTTGAACATGAAAATGTCGATATGGCGTTTCTGAAATCTATCAAAGCGAATGCATGAAGTTTAATGTCACACAGAAGCAGCTTAAAATCAATACATTAAAGTACATTTAGATGCACTTTCAGGTATCTAGTTGTCATGAAGTATTTTGCTATGTTATTCCAAAATATATATTCTTTTTAATGCGCTTACACTTTTACTCCTTAATTACACCTTTTAATGCCTTTGCATACAGTGTAGACAATGATCAAACGGCTCCTGTTGGAGCTGTTTGATCACTGTCTGCTTTGTTTGCTTATGGAATAATATTTCCTGTTGTTACATGCCATTATAAAACGTCATCTCATTTATATTATATATTTATCATTTATATTCCTGGTATCATTGATTCCCACATGAATAAGGTCAGTGATTCTATCCGAATGTTCTTCTATGCACGAAACAATGCACACTGCTCTATACACGGACATACCTCTTTGGTCTTCCTTCACCTTTAATAAGCTGGACGTTGCGGTATGACTGAAACGTTAAGCGACGTTAACTCTTTTGGCGCCAAATTTAAAGGTGTCGTCTGCAATAATAATTTCATATTAAATATAATTCTAAACTAAATAATAAAGGTATATTAGTGAAACATTTGTTTTTAAAAACCTGTATGCTTGGGCTGAAATAATACAGAAAACGGTTCAGTCCCAGGTCAGATGCCGCCTTGATCTGTTTTCAATGGTGCCAACAGGCGACATTGGCACCGAAAGAGTTAAACCCACGACACAAACAAACTATTCTTGGGTTGGTATTGAGTTCAAATAATGAGTAGCACGTGCGTACCTAGGTATATTTAGCGGTTTACTCCATGAATATTCATGTAAGAAAAAATGACATCATTAATATTAATTACATGTAGATTAATTGTTATGATAGCACATAGACACGTCAAGTTTCGGCCATGGTAGAAACTATATTATATCATAAGCAAACAGAGTAGACCCTAAATCAGACGTCTCCTAGGAGTCGTCTGATCTGGGTCTTTTCTGTTTGCAAATGCATAGAAACTGATGAAGTAATGGGTTAATATTCACTACAGTGGGAAGGCTTCGGCTATATTTGTCAATTATCAGTTCAATATGTTTCATAATATTTTGTCCTTGACTCAACTTCTCCGACCTTTTGATACGTAATGAACAAGGAATGTTAATTAATGCATTGTATTTTGTTGCTATTGTCTATGTAAATCATTAGATTTGTTTCAACCCTTCCCCCTTATAGTAACGCCTTGTAACGCATTTGCAAACAGAGTAGATCTAGGTCTTACAGCTCTTGTCGGGGCTGTCTGATCAGTCTGCTCAGCTTGCTTATCAAATTATATAGAGCTGATCCTATAGCTTTTTTTGTCTTAGCCAAACATTTCCTTGAAAATATTACATTTACAAATTAAGCTAATGAGTATTCATGCGGTGATCAGATCATACATATTAACAGGGTCCATGCTTATAAAACGTTTAGTTGAGTCTGAGTTCGTTCTCAAGGTTTTTGATTGGTCAGATTTGAGCCTCTGGCTCAAATCTGACCAATCAAAAGCTTGAGAACTCAAATCTGACCAATCAAAAGTTTGAGAACGAAACTCAGACTCAACTAAAAGCTTTATAAGCATGGACCCTGAGCTCCAGATAGGATGTGTAAATTATTATACTTTCAAGAACAACTTCAAGACGATTCTAAAGAGTGGTCATAGTATAGGATTTGGTGGAGAAATGATTTTAGTATTTGAGTACGCACCCTTATCTGTAGCTCAGCCATATATGTTCATAAAAGAAATGGTTAAATAATGGGTATTAGTGCCACACACTCATATTTCTATTCTTTAAATTTTAATGGTTTCTAATGTGTTATGTTTATATTTCCTTCAGGTTCTGGGAGACTCTTGCATACCTCGCCAACACCCTCATCTTTCTTATTGTCGGAATTGTCATAGCGGAAAAAGCCATTTTCGAGATACATGGCATAGATTGGTTCTACATGTTCTCCCTGTATTTTGGTTGCTTCATAATCAGGTGAGTAAAATTACTCCAATAAATAGTAACACCCCCTTACTCCATACATACGCCTTTGCTGAGTAGAGCCAGGGTCTGCTCTGTTTGCTTATGAAACTAAAGATATATGATTCTATATTTTCTGTCATGGCCAATATTTCCTGTGGTCATGTCTTATTGTACAAATTAATCTAATAGATACTGATGATGATATTATTTTTAAATGAATATTCATTGAGTAAAGGGCACATAGAAGCACTATAATAAACAGTAAACCCGATAAGTATTGAACCCTTTCCTTCATATCCCCCCCCCCACTCCCGGCCGCCGGACTAAACCATTCGGACGAGACTATAAAACCGAGGTCCGATGTATCAGTGCTTCAAAGTGGTCATCTAAAATAACAAGAGAAACACTGTCCATAAAAAACGTATCGCACCTGGGTTTCTCTGTATCTTCTCCCCCTCTCTGGGGCGTCAAATCAACCCATAGTGAGCAGAAACAGACGTTAGACTAGTATAATCAATCATCAGCTATACAAACGCCTTTTCAAACATTAACAAACAGAGCAGACATAGATCAGACGGCTCTTATTTGGAGGTCACCCATCGAGCCAGTAACCACACAGTCCATTGCTTAACTTCGCAACATTTTCCAAACACTTAAACCTCGTCGCCAAAGAGCAAGGTCCTTGACGAGGAGAGTTTATATTACTTATATATACCTAACAGCCTCGCTATTACATTGCTTTCCAACTCGGGGGAATCTCGACCCGAGATTTGGTCTGGGAAATGACCGTGGGAAAGGCAATTCCGATCCGTCATATGTCCTCATCTCACCGCTGCTACCAGTTGTAACGTGCACCATCGGCAATCTCATGCAATCCCATCCGGCCAGTTATCGCGAAGTTAAACCATGTCGCCGAAGAGCTAGCGCTGTTAGACCACATTCGTAACGAATCACATTCATAACACGTGTTACGAATGTGATCACATTCGTAACACGTGTTACAAATGTGATCTGGAAATTGAGCACATATATATGTACATTGTAACACAGTTTGTGACGAATGTGTGTACAACTGCAAGACATTTGTCACAAGTTGTGAGCAATTACATGATGTGTTATTTCTAGTCAGGTAATGATAAGTATCGAAATGAAACCATGACGACCCAGTCATCACTACTATCATAATCATCATCATCATCATCATCATTCATCGCAAAAATGAAACCTTGTTCACATTTTAACAATAAACTAAAACTATTAACAAGCGAACTGACAAAGGTTTTCAT